>CP136069.1:158001323-159265894 GCA_032622095.1 Siphonodentalium dalli | reverse complement strand
TGAACGCAAAGCTCATTCAAAAATACATTTGCGTTAGTAAAACAAAGCACTGGTGTAAAAAAAAAAAAAAAAAAAACTATACTGTGCCGATTGCGCCCCGCCCCCCCCCTACCATCGTTATTTTATAAAATAAATGATCTTTAAAAACTGTTCAAAAACTTAAGGATGTTTATCTGAATTTCATATATCTCATATTGGTTCATTCTGTCTCACTAATTAATTTAGCAATATCCTTTTTATGAGTGGAATGGTTGATTCCCATTTTTTCTTTTTCTAAAACATTGGACATAATGATACTAATTATTAACTTATTTATGTAATAAGTAGATATTGATATGACTTGTTAGTTCAGTATATCTTTAAAATGGCCGCACAATCGTTATCCCATAGTATTATTCACAATGTGCGATCCACAGGTGTTGAAACTGAAATGCATTTTGTTATTGCGTGTAGTGAATACTCCGATCTAAGACAAATACTATATCGAGATATTGAAGATTATGACTATGAATTTTCGAAAATGAGTGACAGTGAAAAATTTCAAAATATTATGAGAAATGATGATGTAAAGATTATAAATACCCTATGCAACATGATCCGGTTGTTGCTTTCTCAGAAGGGGGTTTTTGAAAACTGAGTAACTTTGCAGAGAAAAACCTGACACGGTTTTCGAATGATGATGCTTCGCATATAACATTTATTAAACGCAATGTATATTTCATTTTGTGTTTTTACATGTTTAATCATTATGTAACTTTCAACTACCTATATAATTGGTGTATTGCAATACATATTCTATTCTATTATATTGGAATCTTTGGAAAAGACTGTAGATCAGTAAACATTCATTATTGCAGGGTCCATGCATGCCTGTTTTGAGTCGGCAAGAAGCATAGCATTTGCGAGTCAGAAAAACTCGGGCTAAAGCAGTGCCATTTTATATACCAAAACGTATAACTCCATTTTGATAATCGTACTCCTGTGTTAGTCACTCGGAGGGGCCCCGTTGACTATCACCGTTCAGCCTCGTTGGCAAATCATCGCTACACCACCAATCCCGTTTATTCTGGGGAATTTTGGGCTACAATTTCTGGGGCGGCTTACATACCTCTCCGTTTGTGCGGAATCTTTGGTTTAGTGCGGAGTTCTAAATTCCTGTCTGCATAAATTACTCAAAAACTCGAAGTGCCTCGTTGGCGGCTCGGAGCAGCTCCCGATTGCTGGGAGCGGCCTTCGATCGATCCCCCCGTGCATGTGTGGTTGACATTAACTTTTTTTCAAGTTTTCGCGCTAATGGTTATAAAACTAGAGAGCTAAGAAACTAAGGGCCGTATATACTGAGGTAAACGGATCGGACGAATCTGGTTTTCGAACTTGTTCGAGCTATTGTTGTAACAACTCCATATATACCAAATATGGATGAAATTGGTTGACGTTTGTTGTTCAAGTTATCGCGATAACGGACCAAAACTCTGGTAAAAGCCAGATTTACCAGGCTCTATACTCTGGTAAAATGTGGTAAAGTCAGGTTTACAATAAAAACATACCCTTGTAGATTCCAAGTAAAGGCATGGTAAACTCACTCTGGTAAAAGCCATGTAAATACACTTATAAATTCAAGTAAATCATGGTAAAGTCAGGTTAACAATGATAAACTCTGGTAAAAGCCATTTACACCCATGTAAATGAAAGTGTCAATGACACTGTAGCTCAACGTGGGAAGGCGTTAATAAGTTTATGCTGAGCAGTCAATAGAATGATAAAGAAAGTCAAAAGTTTCAGTAAATGGATTGTATTGTGTAAATGAAATTAATTTCATTTCAAACATTTCTCCACTAAGGTAGCAGTACACGATTTCCAGCAATTTTGCCAACCTGGGAGGGGGTACTGTACTTCAAATCAATGCTGAACCATTATCTTTGGCATAGGTCCCATCAAGCATGTTTTAATTTCGACAGAAATTTTAGGTGTAATCACTTGTCTGTACTTTAGCTTCTTCGTACAATTTGTTATTGAGTTATGCCCCTTGGTTTGCACACACAAAACGCTCAATTTTACCCATTTTTGGACTCAAATTGACCATTTTCAACCCCAAAACAGACCACGATAGAGCGAATATAAGTAAATAAGCTTCTTCCACCTGATAGAGCTATGTTAGAGCTGAGAAATATTTGAAATAGAAAAAAAGTTATCGTATCAATTTGAAAAAAATGTCTTGCGAGCCCAGATGACAGAATTCAGGGGAGAGAAATCGGGCTATTTTCCTGTAACCAATAACACAGAGTTGGCCTCCACTGAATACGAAAACCCTGTTGCGTATCCAAATTTTTCACTTTTTTGAGAACTTTCCCAGTTTTGTAAAATAATTAAACCTTCAAACCAGTAAATACACATTTAACACAGGCTATACTGGCTGTTATGCCCCCCAGATACTTATTTTTCTATTTTTCAGACCCCCTACAACCCGTGAAATCGTGTACTGCTACCTAAATGTGGACTGCAGGGTGTGCCAATGGATTCAAATGTGAAATCCAAGATGGCTCCAGTCGCCCATGTTTTGTAACAAATTTCGGAGGAATTGGACAGCTTCCATCTAGAGGTCAAACCAACGAACCATATGCAGTTTGTGTGAAAGATGAGGGATGTGGCATGTAGGGTGTGCCAAATCATTTTAGTCATGAAAAGAGTAAAATCCAAGATGACCACTGCCACCATGTTTTTTAAAAAAACTAAATTCGGAAAATATCTTTGGCTCCCATTTAGAGGTCACCCTGAAGATCCTTATGAAGTTTTGTGTCAGATGATCGGATGACGCCTACAAGTTGTGCCGAAGGATTTAGTCATGCAAAGAGTAAAAATCAAAAATGGCCGTTGGTGGGCATGTTTTTTAACAAATTTCTGAAAACATCATTGGCTCCCATCGACAGATCACCATGGAGATCCTTATGAAGTTTGGTGACGACCAGATGAGGGATTTGGTCTGTAGGGTGTGCCAAATCTAGGATTTAGTCATGCAAAAAGTAAAATACAAGATGGCTGCCGGTGGCAATGTATTTAATCGAAAATCGTTCAAATTTGACAGCTTTAATTTAATCCTAATCATGCCTATCATTCCTTACATATATGCGGACTGCAGGGTGTGCCGACGGATTCAATTTGAAATACAAGATGGCTGCTGGCAGCCATGTTTTTAAACGAATTTAAAAGGCAAGTAAAGACATGGTGTACGCCACTTTACTCTCATCAAATGCCGGTGATCGAAAAAGAACATACATGGGTAAAACCCATGTAAATAAGAACATACTGTAGTAAGTAACTTCTTATGGAGAAACGCTCCCAAAAAACAATGTTTAGATGTTTGCATTATTTTTTTCATTTCTGTACATCCATTATTTAGTCAATAGTCAATATACCTGTATATTTCTTCGAGGAAAAAAGCGCGATTTAAAAAATTATTTACTTCAAAAGTCGTCAGTTACTTGGCGCTATACAACCATGGTGATTTTTTATCGATTGGTTCCAGTCAGAGATGAATTTTGTGAATAACTGAGATCTACATTGTCTAGTTTAATTTTTTTTGTGGTAGCTAATAACACATATCCTTGATTTCGAATGAGGTGAGGTTCGTTGGCGTTTGTCAAAGTTACCACGCTAACGGACATCAAATTTCTATAATTAGAAACAAGTGGCATAAAAAAGCTGTGTACCCAACTGAAAGAAAGGGGTGACAGTGACCATTTCAGCCTTATTAAACTTCACCCGAATTGTTTGCAGAATATACGAGCCAGTGACTATTTTAGATTTCACCGTGATGCGAGTGTAGTCTCCACTGCTTATGGAATCACTGAACTAAATGGTTTCCCATAGGCGACAGTGTTAACGTTTCCGCCAAATTCACTGAATTGAAGCCTGCAGGCCATACCAGTGATGTTTACCCAGCTAGATTGACACCAGTTGATCACGAAAATGCAAGAAAAATCATAGGTCATGTGTTTACTTTTAAAAATAAATCCCCAAGTGTACGACGGGGCTATCCCACAGCCAAATTTGATCTGGAAAAATCCAGAACTACAGCAGCTAGTTAAATAAATTTCCCGCTCACAAAAATCCATTCCCCCATTCATTCACCAGTTTAAATTATTTAGATATTATGTACAAATCAAATAAACGCGATGTCATCCTTTAACAACGTGTCGCATGTATCAGGTGAAGGTCATTCTTCAGTTACCTTCACCTTTAGGGTTCCACGGTGTACTCGCTCCCCGACTCTAGAACACATTTAGCTCCCTGATTCCTTATGGTACTGAATGTAATTACTGGATGACATTTTCCAGGAGAATACACTTTGGATAAGAAGTTTAGTGATGGGTACATGTTGACAGCTGAGTGGAACTCAGTTTTGGAAGACCGGCTATATATGGCCTGTTTGGGAGTTGGGATCGCAGTAAATCCACTTAAACAACTCCACCATCGATTTGTGGTCACGTCTCTGGTAAATGTTTCATTCTGTATCACTGTGAAACTTAGAGTATTCCCTCTTTGTCCGGTGATCGTGTTTTAACTATATATCGGGTATTGCACAACACCTTTGCTTTAATATATATTACCAAAGAATGGGAACGTTTATCGGGTGAGCCGCAGCTGGGTGGAAAACCTGAGTACATCGGTGCCTGAGCACCACCACACTCACTTCATATGAGCCTGAAGCATCTGAACTTCTCGGCTGCGTCAGTCCTCGGGCTGGCGGGGTCGGGGTCTACCCAGTCAACTCGACACTCACCTTTTCATATTTTGGCAGCGGTTGGAAACTTCACCGTAATAACTTCAAATTATGAAATTATCAGTATAATATACTATTATATATTGGTGAACGCAAAGCTCATTCAAAAATACATTTGCGTTAGTAAAACAAAGCACTGGTGTAAAAAAAAAAAAAAAAAAAACTATACTGTGCCGATTGCGCCCCGCCCCCCCCTACCATCGTTATTTTATAAAATAAATGATCTTTAAAAACTGTTCAAAAACTTAAGGATGTTTATCTGAATTTCATATATCTCATATTGGTTCATTCTGTCTCACTAATTAATTTAGCAATATCCTTTTTATGAGTGGAATGGTTGATTCCCATTTTTTCTTTTTCTAAAACATTGGACATAATGATACTAATTATTAACTTATTTATGTAATAAGTAGATATTGATATGACTTGTTAGTTCAGTATATCTTTAAAATGGCCGCACAATCGTTATCCCATAGTATTATTCACAATGTGCGATCCACAGGTGTTGAAACTGAAATGCATTTTGTTATTGCGTGTAGTGAATACTCCGATCTAAGACAAATACTATATCGAGATATTGAAGATTATGACTATGAATTTTCGAAAATGAGTGACAGTGAAAAATTTCAAAATATTATGAGAAATGATGATGTAAAGATTATAAATACCCTATGCAACATGATCCGGTTGTTGCTTTCTCAGAAGGGGGTTTTTGAAAACTGAGTAACTTTGCAGAGAAAAACCTGACACGGTTTTCGAATGATGATGCTTCGCATATAACATTTATTAAACGCAATGTATATTTCATTTTGTGTTTTTACATGTTTAATCATTATGTAACTTTCAACTACCTATATAATTGGTGTATTGCAATACATATTCTATTCTATTATATTGGAATCTTTGGAAAAGACTGTAGATCAGTAAACATTCATTATTGCAGGGTCCATGCATGCCTGTTTTGAGTCGGCAAGAAGCATAGCATTTGCGAGTCAGAAAAACTCGGGCTAAAGCAGTGCCATTTTATATACCAAAACGTATAACTCCATTTTGATAATCGTACTCCTGTGTTAGTCACTCGGAGGGGCCCCGTTGACTATCACCGTTCAGCCTCGTTGGCAAATCATCGCTACACCACCAATCCCGTTTATTCTGGGGAATTTTGGGCTACAATTTCTGGGGCGGCTTACATACCTCTCCGTTTGTGCGGAATCTTTGGTTTAGTGCGGAGTTCTAAATTCCTGTCTGCATAAATTACTCAAAAACTCGAAGTGCCTCGTTGGCGGCTCGGAGCAGCTCCCGATTGCTGGGAGCGGCCTTCGATCGATCCCCCCGTGCATGTGTGGTTGACATTAACTTTTTTTCAAGTTTTCGCGCTAATGGTTATAAAACTAGAGAGCTAAGAAACTAAGGGCCGTATATACTGAGGTAAACGGATCGGACGAATCTGGTTTTCGAACTTGTTCGAGCTATTGTTGTAACAACTCCATATATACCAAATATGGATGAAATTGGTTGACGTTTGTTGTTCAAGTTATCGCGATAACGGACCAAAACTCTGGTAAAAGCCAGATTTACCAGGCTCTATACTCTGGTAAAATGTGGTAAAGTCAGGTTTACAATAAAAACATACCCTTGTAGATTCCAAGTAAAGGCATGGTAAACTCACTCTGGTAAAAGCCATGTAAATACACTTATAAATTCAAGTAAATCATGGTAAAGTCAGGTTAACAATGATAAACTCTGGTAAAAGCCATTTACACCCATGTAAATGAAAGTGTCAATGACACTGTAGCTCAACGTGGGAAGGCGTTAATAAGTTTATGCTGAGCAGTCAATAGAATGATAAAGAAAGTCAAAAGTTTCAGTAAATGGATTGTATTGTGTAAATGAAATTAATTTCATTTCAAACATTTCTCCACTAAGGTAGCAGTACACGATTTCCAGCAATTTTGCCAACCTGGGAGGGGGTACTGTACTTCAAATCAATGCTGAACCATTATCTTTGGCATAGGTCCCATCAAGCATGTTTTAATTTCGACAGAAATTTTAGGTGTAATCACTTGTCTGTACTTTAGCTTCTTCGTACAATTTGTTATTGAGTTATGCCCCTTGGTTTGCACACACAAAACGCTCAATTTTACCCATTTTTGGACTCAAATTGACCATTTTCAACCCCAAAACAGACCACGATAGAGCGAATATAAGTAAATAAGCTTCTTCCACCTGATAGAGCTATGTTAGAGCTGAGAAATATTTGAAATAGAAAAAAAGTTATCGTATCAATTTGAAAAAAATGTCTTGCGAGCCCAGATGACAGAATTCAGGGGAGAGAAATCGGGCTATTTTCCTGTAACCAATAACACAGAGTTGGCCTCCACTGAATACGAAAACCCTGTTGCGTATCCAAATTTTTCACTTTTTTGAGAACTTTCCCAGTTTTGTAAAATAATTAAACCTTCAAACCAGTAAATACACATTTAACACAGGCTATACTGGCTGTTATGCCCCCCAGATACTTATTTTTCTATTTTTCAGACCCCCTACAACCCGTGAAATCGTGTACTGCTACCTAAATGTGGACTGCAGGGTGTGCCAATGGATTCAAATGTGAAATCCAAGATGGCTCCAGTCGCCCATGTTTTGTAACAAATTTCGGAGGAATTGGACAGCTTCCATCTAGAGGTCAAACCAACGAACCATATGCAGTTTGTGTGAAAGATGAGGGATGTGGCATGTAGGGTGTGCCAAATCATTTTAGTCATGAAAAGAGTAAAATCCAAGATGACCACTGCCACCATGTTTTTTAAAAAAACTAAATTCGGAAAATATCTTTGGCTCCCATTTAGAGGTCACCCTGAAGATCCTTATGAAGTTTTGTGTCAGATGATCGGATGACGCCTACAAGTTGTGCCGAAGGATTTAGTCATGCAAAGAGTAAAAATCAAAAATGGCCGTTGGTGGGCATGTTTTTTAACAAATTTCTGAAAACATCATTGGCTCCCATCGACAGATCACCATGGAGATCCTTATGAAGTTTGGTGACGACCAGATGAGGGATTTGGTCTGTAGGGTGTGCCAAATCTAGGATTTAGTCATGCAAAAAGTAAAATACAAGATGGCTGCCGGTGGCCATGTATTTAATCGAAAATCGTTCAAATTTGACAGCTTTAATTTAATCCTAATCATGCCTATCATTCCTTACATATATGCGGACTGCAGGGTGTGCCGACGGATTCAATTTGAAATACAAGATGGCTGCTGGCAGCCATGTTTTTAAACGAATTTAAAAGGCAAGTAAAGACATGGTGTACGCCACTTTACTCTCATCAAATGCCGGTGATCGAAAAAGAACATACATGGGTAAAACCCATGTAAATCAGAACATACTGTAGTAAGTAACTTCTTATGGAGAAACGCTCCCAAAAAACAATGTTTAGATGTTTGCATTATTTTTTTCATTTCTGTACATCCATTATTTAGTCAATAGTCAATATACCTGTATATTTCTTCGAGGAAAAAAGCGCGATTTAAAAAATTATTTACTTCAAAAGTCGTCAGTTACTTGGCGCTATACAACCATGGTGATTTTTTATCGATTGGTTCCAGTCAGAGATGAATTTTGTGAATAACTGAGATCTACATTGTCTAGTTTAATTTTTTTTGTGGTAGCTAATAACACATATCCTTGATTTCGAATGAGGTGAGGTTCGTTGGCGTTTGTCAAAGTTACCACGCTAACGGACATCAAATTTCTATAATTAGAAACAAGTGGCATAAAAAAGCTGTGTACCCAACTGAAAGAAAGGGGTGACAGTGACCATTTCAGCCTTATTAAACTTCACCCGAATTGTTTGCAGAATATACGAGCCAGTGACTATTTTAGATTTCACCGTGATGCGAGTGTAGTCTCCACTGCTTATGGAATCACTGAACTAAATGGTTTCCCATAGGCGACAGTGTTAACGTTTCCGCCAAATTCACTGAATTGAAGCCTGCAGGCCATACCAGTGATGTTTACCCAGCTAGATTGACACCAGTTGATCACGAAAATGCAAGAAAAATCATAGGTCATGTGTTTACTTTTAAAAATAAATCCCCAAGTGTACGACGGGGCTATCCCACAGCCAAATTTGATCTGGAAAAATCCAGAACTACAGCAGCTAGTTAAATAAATTTCCCGCTCACAAAAATCCATTCCCCCATTCATTCACCAGTTTAAATTATTTAGATATTATGTACAAATCAAATAAACGCGATGTCATCCTTTAACAACGTGTCGCATGTATCAGGTGAAGGTCATTCTTCAGTTACCTTCACCTTTAGGGTTCCACGGTGTACTCGCTCCCCGACTCTAGAACACATTTAGCTCCCTGATTCCTTATGGTACTGAATGTAATTACTGGATGACATTTTCCAGGAGAATACACTTTGGATAAGAAGTTTAGTGATGGGTACATGTTGACAGCTGAGTGGAACTCAGTTTTGGAAGACCGGCTATATATGGCCTGTTTGGGAGTTGGGATCGCAGTAAATCCACTTAAACAACTCCACCATCGATTTGTGGTCACGTCTCTGGTAAATGTTTCATTCTGTATCACTGTGAAACTTAGAGTATTCCCTCTTTGTCCGGTGATCGTGTTTTAACTATATATCGGGTATTGCACAACACCTTTGCTTTAATATATATTACCAAAGAATGGGAACGTTTATCGGGTGAGCCGCAGCTGGGTGGAAAACCTGAGTACATCGGTGCCTGAGCACCACCACACTCACTTCATATGAGCCTGAAGCATCTGAACTTCTCGGCTGCGTCAGTCCTCGGGCTGGCGGGGTCGGGGTCTACCCAGTCAACTCGACACTCACCTTTTCATATTTTGGCAGCGGTTGGAAACTTCACCGTAATAACTTCAAATTATGAAATTATCAGTATAATATACTATTATATATTGGTGAACGCAAAGCTCATTCAAAAATACATTTGCGTTAGTAAAACAAAGCACTGGTGTAAAAAAAAAACAAAAAAAAACTATACTGTGCCGATTGCGCCCCGCCCCCCCCCTACCATCGTTATTTTATAAAATAAATGATCTTTAAAAACTGTTCAAAAACTTAAGGATGTTTATCTGAATTTCATATATCTCATATTGGTTCATTCTGTCTCACTAATTAATTTAGCAATATCCTTTTTATGAGTGGAATGGTTGATTCCCATTTTTTCTTTTTCTAAAACATTGGACATAATGATACTAATTATTAACTTATTTATGTAATAAGTAGATATTGATATGACTTGTTAGTTCAGTATATCTTTAAAATGGCCGCACAATCGTTATCCCATAGTATTATTCACAATGTGCGATCCACAGGTGTTGAAACTGAAATGCATTTTGTTATTGCGTGTAGTGAATACTCCGATCTAAGACAAATACTATATCGAGATATTGAAGATTATGACTATGAATTTTCGAAAATGAGTGACAGTGAAAAAATTCAAAATATTATGAGAAATGATGATGTAAAGATTATAAATACCCTATGCAACATGATCCGGTTGTTGCTTTCTCAGAAGGGGGTTTTTGAAAACTGAGTAACTTTGCAGAGAAAAACCTGACACGGTTTTCGAATGATGATGCTTCGCATATAACATTTATTAAACGCAATGTATATTTCATTTTGTGTTTTTACATGTTTAATCATTATGTAACTTTCAACTACCTATATAATTGGTGTATTGCAATACATATTCTATTCTATTATATTGGAATCTTTGGAAAAGACTGTAGATCAGTAAACATTCATTATTGCAGGGTCCATGCATGCCTGTTTTGAGTCGGCAAGAAGCATAGCATTTGCGAGTCAGAAAAACTCGGGCTAAAGCAGTGCCATTTTATATACCAAAACGTATAACTCCATTTTGATAATCGTACTCCTGTGTTAGTCACTCGGAGGGGCCCCGTTGACTATCACCGTTCAGCCTCGTTGGCAAATCATCGCTACACCACCAATCCCGTTTATTCTGGGGAATTTTGGGCTACAATTTCTGGGGCGGCTTGGGGTAATATTTGACTTCAGGTACATTTAATCGTAAATAGCAAGTATAGTGTATTTTTCAGTGCAAAATAATTGATGTTTTGTCAACAGTGCCGGTGTTTTAGTCATGGGTGGGCAATCCTAAAACAGATAATACATACCTCTCCGTTTGTGCGGAATCTTTGGTTTAGTGCGGAGTTCTAAATTCCTGTCTGCATAAATTACTCAAAAACTCGAAGTGCCTCGTTGGCGGCTCGGAGCAGCTCCCGATTGCTGGGAGCGGCCTTCGATCGATCCCCCCGTGCATGTGTGGTTGACATTAACTTTTTTTCAAGTTTTCGCGCTAATGGTTATAAAACTAGAGAGCTAAGAAACTAAGGGCCGTATATACTGAGGTAAACGGATCGGACGAATCTGGTTTTCGAACTTGTTCGAGCTATTGTTGTAACAACTCCATATATACCAAATATGGATGAAATTGGTTGACGTTTGTTGTTCAAGTTATCGCGATAACGGACCAAAACTCTGGTAAAAGCCAGATTTACCAGGCTCTATACTCTGGTAAAATGTGGTAAAGTCAGGTTTACAATAAAAACATACCCTTGTAGATTCCAAGTAAAGGCATGGTAAACTCACTCTGGTAAAAGCCATGTAAATACACTTATAAATTCAAGTAAATCATGGTAAAGTCAGGTTAACAATGATAAACTCTGGTAAAAGCCATTTACACCCATGTAAATGAAAGTATCAATGACACTGTAGCTCAACGTGGGAAGGCGTTAATAAGTTTATGCTGAGCAGTCAATAGAATGATAAAGAAAGTCAAAAGTTTCAGTAAATGGATTGTATTGTGTAAATGAAATTAATTTCATTTCAAACATTTCTCCACTAAGGTAGCAGTACACGATTTCCAGCAATTTTGCCAACCTGGGAGGGGGTACTGTACTTCAAATCAATGCTGAACCATTATCTTTGGCATAGGTCCCATCAAGCATGTTTTAATTTCGACAGAAATTTTAGGTGTAATCACTTGTCTGTACTTTAGCTTCTTCGTACAATTTGTTATTGAGTTATGCCCCTTGGTTTGCACACACAAAACGCTCAATTTTACCCATTTTTGGACTCAAATTGACCATTTTCAACCCCAAAACAGACCACGATAGAGCGAATATAAGTAAATAAGCTTCTTCCACCTGATAGAGCTATGTTAGAGCTGAGAAATATTTGAAATAGAAAAAAAGTTATCGTATCAATTTGAAAAAAATGTCTTGCGAGCCCAGATGACAGAATTCAGGGGAGAGAAATCGGGCTATTTTCCTGTAACCAATAACACAGAGTTGGCCTCCACTGAATACGAAAACCCTGTTGCGTATCCAAATTTTTCACTTTTTTGAGAACTTTCCCAGTTTTGTAAAATAATTAAACCTTCAAACCAGTAAATACACATTTAACACAGGCTATACTGGCTGTTATGCCCCCCAGATACTTATTTTTCTATTTTTCAGACCCCCTACAACCCGTGAAATCGTGTACTGCTACCTAAATGTGGACTGCAGGGTGTGCCAATGGATTCAAATGTGAAATCCAAGATGGCTCCAGTCGCCCATGTTTTGTAACAAATTTCGGAGGAATTGGACAGCTTCCATCTAGAGGTCAAACCAACGAACCATATGCAGTTTGTGTGAAAGATGAGGGATGTGGCATGTAGGGTGTGCCAAATCATTTTAGTCATGAAAAGAGTAAAATCCAAGATGACCACTGCCACCATGTTTTTTTTTAAAACTAAATTCGGAAAATATCTTTGGCTCCCATTTAGAGGTCACCCTGAAGATCCTTATGAAGTTTTGTGTCAGATGATCGGATGACGCCTACAAGTTGTGCCGAAGGATTTAGTCATGCAAAGAGTAAAAATCAAAAATGGCCGTTGGTGGGCATGTTTTTTAACAAATTTCTGAAAACATCATTGGCTCCCATCGACAGATCACCATGGAGATCCTTATGAAGTTTGGTGACGACCAGATGAGGGATTTGGTCTGTAGGGTGTGCCAAATCTAGGATTTAGTCATGCAAAAAGTAAAATACAAGATGGCTGCCGGTGGCCATGTATTTAATCGAAAATCGTTCAAATTTGACAGCTTTAATTTAATCCTAATCATGCCTATCATTCCTTACATATATGCGGACTGCAGGGTGTGCCGATGGATTCAATTTGAAATACAAGATGGCTGCTGGCAGCCATGTTTTTAAACGAATTTAAAAGGCAAGTAAAGACATGGTGTACGCCACTTTACTCTCATCAAATGCCGGTGATCGAAAAAGAACATACATGGGTAAAACCCATGTAAATCAGAACATACTGTAGTAAGTAACTTCTTATGGAGAAACGCTCCCAAAAAACAATGTTTAGATGTTTGCATTATTTTTTTCATTTCTGTACATCCATTATTTAGTCAATAGTCAATATACCTGTATATTTCTTCGAGGAAAAAAGCGCGATTTAAAAAATTATTTACTTCAAAAGTCGTCAGTTACTTGGCGCTATACAACCATGGTGATTTTTTATCGATTGGTTCCAGTCAGAGATGAATTTTGTGAATAACTGAGATCTACATTGTCTAGTTTAATTTTTTTTGTGGTAGCTAATAACACATATCCTTGATTTCGAATGAGGTGAGGTTCGTTGGCGTTTGTCAAAGTTACCACGCTAACGGACATCAAATTTCTATAATTAGAAACAAGTGGCATAAAAAAGCTGTGTACCCAACTGAAAGAAAGGGGTGACAGTGACCATTTCAGCCTTATTAAACTTCACCCGAATTGTTTGCAGAATATACGAGCCAGTGACTATTTTAGATTTCACCGTGATGCGAGTGTAGTCTCCACTGCTTATGGAATCACTGAACTAAATGGTTTCCCATAGGCGACAGTGTTAACGTTTCCGCCAAATTCACTGAATTGAAGCCTGCAGGCCATACCAGTGATGTTTACCCAGCTAGATTGACACCAGTTGATCACGAAAATGCAAGAAAAATCATAGGTCATGTGTTTACTTTTAAAAATAAATCCCCAAGTGTACGACGGGGCTATCCCACAGCCAAATTTGATCTGGAAAAATCCAGAACTACAGCAGCTAGTTAAATAAATTTCCCGCTCACAAAAATCCATTCCCCCCATTCATTCACCAGTTTAAATTATTTAGATATTATGTACAAATCAAATAAACGCGATGTCATCCTTTAACAACGTGTCGCATGTATCAGGTGAAGGTCATTCTTCAGTTACCTTCACCTTTAGGGTTCCACGGTGTACTCGCTCCCCGACTCTAGAACACATTTAGCTCCCTGATTCCTTATGGTACTGAATGTAATTACTGGATGACATTTTCCAGGAGAATACACTTTGGATAAGAAGTTTAGTGATGGGTACATGTTGACAGCTGAGTGGAACTCAGTTTTGGAAGACCGGCTATATATGGCCTGTTTGGGAGTTGGGATCGCAGTAAATCCACTTAAACAACTCCACCATCGATTTGTGGTCACGTCTCTGGTAAATGTTTCATTCTGTATCACTGTGAAACTTAGAGTATTCCCTCTTTGTCCGGTGATCGTGTTTTAACTATATATCGGGTATTGCACAACACCTTTGCTTTAATATATATTACCAAAGAATGGGAACGTTTATCGGGTGAGCCGCAGCTGGGTGGAAAACCTGAGTACATCGGTGCCTGAGCACCACCACACTCACTTCATATGAGCCTGAAGCATCTGAACTTCTCGGCTGCGTCAGTCCTCGGGCTGGCGGGGTCGGGGTCTACCCAGTCAACTCGACACTCACCTTTTCATATTTTGGCAGCGGTTGGAAACTTCACCGTAATAACTTCAAATTATGAAATTATCAGTATAATATACTATTATATATTGGTGAACGCAAAGCTCATTCAAAAATACATTTGCGTTAGTAAAACAAAGCACTGGTGTAAAAAAAAAACAAACAAAAACTATACTGTGCCGATTGCGCCCCGCCCCCCCCCCCCCTACCATCGTTATTTTATAAAATAAATGATCTTTAAAAACTGTTCAAAAACTTAAGGATGTTTATCTGAATTTCATATATCTCATATTGGTTCATTCTGTCTCACTAATTAATTTAGCAATATCCTTTTTATGAGTGGAATGGTTGATTCCCATTTTTTCTTTTTCTAAAACATTGGACATAATGATACTAATTATTAACTTATTTATGTAATAAGTAGATATTGATATGACTTGTTAGTTCAGTATATCTTTAAAATGGCCGCACAATCGTTATCCCATAGTATTATTCACAATATGCGATCCACAGGTGTTGAAACTGAAATGCATTTTGTTATTGCGTGTAGTGAATACTCCGATCTAAGACAAATACTATATCGAGATATTGAAGATTATGACTATGAATTTTCGAAAATGAGTGACAGTGAAAAAATTCAAAATATTATGAGAAATGATGATGTAAAGATTATAAATACCCTATGCAACATGATCCGGTTGTTGCTTTCTCAGAAGGGGGTTTTTGAAAACTGAGTAACTTTGCAGAGAAAAACCTGACACGGTTTTCGAATGATGATGCTTCGCATATAACATTTATTAAACGCAATGTATATTTCATTTTGTGTTTTTACATGTTTAATCATTATGTAACTTTCAACTACCTATATAATTGGTGTATTGCAATACATATTCTATTCTATTATATTGGAATCTTTGGAAAAGACTGTAGATCAGTAAACATTCATTATTGCAGGGTCCATGCATGCCTGTTTTGAGTCGGCAAGAAGCATAGCATTTGCGAGTCAGAAAAACTCGGGCTAAAGCAGTGCCATTTTATATACCAAAACGTATAACTCCATTTTGATAATCGTACTCCTGTGTTAGTCACTCGGAGGGGCCCCGTTGACTATCACCGTTCAGCCTCGTTGGCAAATCATCGCTACACCACCAATCCCGTTTATTCTGGGGAATTTTGGGCTACAATTTCTGGGGCGGCTTGGGGTAATATTTGACTTCAGGTACATTTAATCGTAAATAGCAAGTATAGTGTATTTTTCAGTGCAAAATAATTGATGTTTTGTCAACAGTGCCGGTGTTTTAGTCATGGGTGGGCAATCCTAAAACAGATAATACATACCTCTCCGTTTGTGCGGAATCTTTGGTTTAGTGCGGAGTTCTAAATTCCTGTCTGCATAAATTACTCAAAAACTCGAAGTGCCTCGTTGGCGGCTCGGAGCAGCTCCCGATTGCTGGGAGCGGCCTTCGATCGATCCCCCCGTGCATGTGTGGTTGACATTAACTTTTTTTCAAGTTTTCGCGCTAATGGTTATAAAACTAGAGAGCTAAGAAACTAAGGGCCGTATATACTGAGGTAAACGGATCGGACGAATCTGGTTTTCGAACTTGTTCGAGCTATTGTTGTAACAACTCCATATATACCAAATATGGATGAAATTGGTTGACGTTTGTTGTTCAAGTTATCGCGATAACGGACCAAAACTCTGGTAAAAGCCAGATTTACCAGGCTCTATACTCTGGTAAAATGTGGTAAAGTCAGGTTTACAATAAAAACATACCCTTGTAGATTCCAAGTAAAGGCATGGTAAACTCACTCTGGTAAAAGCCATGTAAATACACTTATAAATTCAAGTAAATCATGGTAAAGTCAGGTTAACAATGATAAACTCTGGTAAAAGCCATTTACACCCATGTAAATGAAAGTGTCAATGACACTGTAGCTCAACGTGGGAAGGCGTTAATAAGTTTATGCTGAGCAGTCAATAGAATGATAAAGAAAGTCAAAAGTTTCAGTAAATGGATTGTATTGTGTAAATGAAATTAATTTCATTTCAAACATTTCTCCACTAAGGTAGCAGTACACGATTTCCAGCAATTTTGCCAACCTGGGAGGGGGTACTGTACTTCAAATCAATGCTGAACCATTATCTTTGGCATAGGTCCCATCAAGCATGTTTTAATTTCGACAGAAATTTTAGGTGTAATCACTTGTCTGTACTTTAGCTTCTTCGTACAATTTGTTATTGAGTTATGCCCCTTGGTTTGCACACACAAAACGCTCAATTTTACCCATTTTTGGACTCAAATTGACCATTTTCAACCCCCAAAACAGACCACGATAGAGCGAATATAAGTAAATAAGCTTCTTCCACCTGATAGAGCTATGTTAGAGCTGAGAAATATTTGAAATAGAAAAAAAGTTATCGTATCAATTTGAAAAAAATGTCTTGCGAGCCCAGATGACAGAATTCAGGGGAGAGAAATCGGGCTATTTTCCTGTAACCAATAACACAGAGTTGGCCTCCACTGAATACGAAAACCCTGTTGCGTATCCAAATTTTTCACTTTTTTGAGAACTTTCCCAGTTTTGTAAAATAATTAAACCTTCAAACCAGTAAATACATATTTAACACAGGCTATACTGGCTGTTATGCCCCCCAGATACTTATTTTTCTATTTTTCAGACCCCCTACAACCCGTGAAATCGTGTACTGCTACCTAAATGTGGACTGCAGGGTGTGCCAATGGATTCAAATGTGAAATCCAAGATGGCTCCAGTCGCCCATGTTTTGTAACAAATTTCGGAGGAATTGGACAGCTTCCATCTAGAGGTCAAACCAACGAACCATATGCAGTTTGTGTGAAAGATGAGGGATGTGGCATGTAGGGTGTGCCAAATCATTTTAGTCATGAAAAGAGTAAAATCCAAGATGACCACTGCCACCATGTTTTTTTTAAAAACTAAATTCGGAAAATATCTTTGGCTCCCATTTAGAGGTCACCCTGAAGATCCTTATGAAGTTTTGTGTCAGATGATCGGATGACGCCTACAAGTTGTGCCGAAGGATTTAGTCATGCAAAGAGTAAAAATCAAAAATGGCCGTTGGTGGGCATGTTTTTTAACAAATTTCTGAAAACATCATTGGCTCCCATCGACAGATCACCATGGAGATCCTTATGAAGTTTGGTGACGACCAGATGAGGGATTTGGTCTGTAGGGTGTGCCAAATCTAGGATTTAGTCATGCAAAAAGTAAAATACAAGATGGCTGCCGGTGGCCATGTATTTAATCGAAAATCGTTCAAATTTGACAGCTTTAATTTAATCCTAATCATGCCTATCATTCCTTACATATATGCGGACTGCAGGGTGTGCCGATGGATTCAATTTGAAATACAAGATGGCTGCTGGCAGCCATGTTTTTAAACGAATTTAAAAGGCAAGTAAAGACATGGTGTACGCCACTTTACTCTCATCAAATGCCGGTGATCGAAAAAGAACATACATGGGTAAAACCCATGTAAATCAGAACATACTGTAGTAAGTAACTTCTTATGGAGAAACGCTCCCAAAAAACAATGTTTAGATGTTTGCATTATTTTTTTCATTTCTGTACATCCATTATTTAGTCAATAGTCAATATACCTGTATATTTCTTCGAGGAAAAAAGCGCGATTTAAAAAATTATTTACTTCAAAAGTCGTCAGTTACTTGGCGCTATACAACCATGGTGATTTTTTATCGATTGGTTCCAGTCAGAGATGAATTTTGTGAATAACTGAGATCTACATTGTCTAGTTTAATTTTTTTTTGTGGTAGCTAATAACACATATCCTTGATTTCGAATGAGGTGAGGTTCGTTGGCGTTTGTCAAAGTTACCACGCTAACGGACATCAAATTTCTATAATTAGAAACAAGTGGCATAAAAAAGCTGTGTACCCAACTGAAAGAAAGGGGTGACAGTGACCATTTCAGCCTTATTAAACTTCACCCGAATTGTTTGCAGAATATACGAGCCAGTGACTATTTTAGATTTCACCGTGATGCGAGTGTAGTCTCCACTGCTTATGGAATCACTGAACTAAATGGTTTCCCATAGGCGACAGTGTTAACGTTTCCGCCAAATTCACTGAATTGAAGCCTGCAGGCCATACCAGTGATGTTTACCCAGCTAGATTGACACCAGTTGATCACGAAAATGCAAGAAAAATCATAGGTCATGTGTTTACTTTTAAAAATAAATCCCCAAGTGTACGACGGGGCTATCCCACAGCCAAATTTGATCTGGAAAAATCCAGAACTACAGCAGCTAGTTAAATAAATTTCCCGCTCACAAAAATCCATTCCCCCATTCATTCACCAGTTTAAATTATTTAGATATTATGTACAAATCAAATAAACGCGATGTCATCCTTTAACAACGTGTCGCATGTATCAGGTGAAGGTCATTCTTCAGTTACCTTCACCTTTAGGGTTCCACGGTGTACTCGCTCCCCGACTCTAGAACACATTTAGCTCCCTGATTCCTTATGGTACTGAATGTAATTACTGGATGACATTTTCCAGGAGAATACACTTTGGATAAGAAGTTTAGTGATGGGTACATGTTGACAGCTGAGTGGAACTCAGTTTTGGAAGACCGGCTATATATGGCCTGTTTGGGAGTTGGGATCGCAGTAAATCCACTTAAACAACTCCACCATCGATTTGTGGTCACGTCTCTGGTAAATGTTTCATTCTGTATCACTGTGAAACTTAGAGTATTCCCTCTTTGTCCGGTGATCGTGTTTTAACTATATATCGGGTATTGCACAACACCTTTGCTTTAATATATATTACCAAAGAATGGGAACGTTTATCGGGTGAGCCGCAGCTGGGTGGAAAACCTGAGTACATCGGTGCCTGAGCACCACCACACTCACTTCATATGAGCCTGAAGCATCTGAACTTCTCGGCTGCGTCAGTCCTCGGGCTGGCGGGGTCGGGGTCTACCCAGTCAACTCGACACTCACCTTTTCATATTTTGGCAGCGGTTGGAAACTTCACCGTAATAACTTCAAATTATGAAATTATCAGTATAATATACTATTATATATTGGTGAACGCAAAGCTCATTCAAAAATACATTTGCGTTAGTAAAACAAAGCACTGGTGTAAAAAAAAAACAAAAAAAAAACTATACTGTGCCGATTGCGCCCCCCCCCCCCCCCCTACCATCGTTATTTTATAAAATAAATGATCTTTAAAAACTGTTCAAAAACTTAAGGATGTTTATCTGAATTTCATATATCTCATATTGGTTCATTCTGTCTCACTAATTAATTTAGCAATATCCTTTTTATGAGTGGAATGGTTGATTCCCATTTTTTCTTTTTCTAAAACATTGGACATAATGATACTAATTATTAACTTATTTATGTAATAAGTAGATATTGATATGACTTGTTAGTTCAGTATATCTTTAAAATGGCCGCACAATCGTTATCCCATAGTATTATTCACAATGTGCGATCCACAGGTGTTGAAACTGAAATGCATTTTGTTATTGCGTGTAGTGAATACTCCGATCTAAGACAAATACTATATCGAGATATTGAAGATTATGACTATGAATTTTCGAAAATGAGTGACAGTGAAAAATTTCAAAATATTATGAGAAATGATGATGTAAAGATTATAAATACCCTATGCAACATGATCCGGTTGTTGCTTTCTCAGAAGGGGGTTTTTGAAAACTGAGTAACTTTGCAGAGAAAAACCTGACACGGTTTTCGAATGATGATGCTTCGCATATAACATTTATTAAACGCAATGTATATTTCATTTTGTGTTTTTACATGTTTAATCATTATGTAACTTTCAACTACCTATATAATTGGTGTATTGCAATACATATTCTATTCTATTATATTGGAATCTTTGGAAAAGACTGTAGATCAGTAAACATTCATTATTGCAGGGTCCATGCATGCCTGTTTTGAGTCGGCAAGAAGCATAGCATTTGCGAGTCAGAAAAACTCGGGCTAAAGCAGTGCCATTTTATATACCAAAACGTATAACTCCATTTTGATAATCGTACTCCTGTGTTAGTCACTCGGAGGGGCCCCGTTGACTATCACCGTTCAGCCTCGTTGGCAAATCATCGCTACACCACCAATCCCGTTTATTCTGGGGAATTTTGGGCTACAATTTCTGGGGCGGCTTGGGGTAATATTTGACTTCAGGTACATTTAATCGTAAATAGCAAGTATAGTGTATTTTTCAGTGCAAAATAATTGATGTTTTGTCAACAGTGCCGGTGTTTTAGTCATGGGTGGGCAATCCTAAAACAGATAATACATACCTCTCCGTTTGTGCGGAATCTTTGGTTTAGTGCGGAGTTCTAAATTCCTGTCTGCATAAATTACTCAAAAACTCGAAGTGCCTCGTTGGCGGCTCGGAGCAGCTCCCGATTGCTGGGAGCGGCCTTCGATCGATCCCCCCGTGCATGTGTGGTTGACATTAACTTTTTTTCAAGTTTTCGCGCTAATGGTTATAAAACTAGAGAGCTAAGAAACTAAGGGCCGTATATACTGAGGTAAACGGATCGGACGAATCTGGTTTTCGAACTTGTTCGAGCTATTGTTGTAACAACTCCATATATACCAAATATGGATGAAATTGGTTGACGTTTGTTGTTCAAGTTATCGCGATAACGGACCAAAACTCTGGTAAAAGCCAGATTTACCAGGCTCTATACTCTGGTAAAATGTGGTAAAGTCAGGTTTACAATAAAAACATACCCTTGTAGATTCCAAGTAAAGGCATGGTAAACTCACTCTGGTAAAAGCCATGTAAATACACTTATAAATTCAAGTAAATCATGGTAAAGTCAGGTTAACAATGATAAACTCTGGTAAAAGCCATTTACACCCATGTAAATGAAAGTGTCAATGACACTGTAGCTCAACGTGGGAAGGCGTTAATAAGTTTATGCTGAGCAGTCAATAGAATGATAAAGAAAGTCAAAAGTTTCAGTAAATGGATTGTATTGTGTAAATGAAATTAATTTCATTTCAAACATTTCTCCACTAAGGTAGCAGTACACGATTTCCAGCAATTTTGCCAACCTGGGAGGGGGTACTGTACTTCAAATCAATGCTGAACCATTATCTTTGGCATAGGTCCCATCAAGCATGTTTTAATTTCGACAGAAATTTTAGGTGTAATCACTTGTCTGTACTTTAGCTTCTTCGTACAATTTGTTATTGAGTTATGCCCCTTGGTTTGCACACACAAAACGCTCAATTTTACCCATTTTTGGACTCAAATTGACCATTTTCAACCCCAAAACAGACCACGATAGAGCGAATATAAGTAAATAAGCTTCTTCCACCTGATAGAGCTATGTTAGAGCTGAGAAATATTTGAAATAGAAAAAAAGTTATCGTATCAATTTGAAAAAAATGTCTTGCGAGCCCAGATGACAGAATTCAGGGGAGAGAAATCGGGCTATTTTCCTGTAACCAATAACACAGAGTTGGCCTCCACTGAATACGAAAACCCTGTTGCGTATCCAAATTTTTCACTTTTTTGAGAACTTTCCCAGTTTTGTAAAATAATTAAACCTTCAAACCAGTAAATACACATTTAACACAGGCTATACTGGCTGTTATGCCCCCCAGATACTTATTTTTCTATTTTTCAGACCCCCTACAACCCGTGAAATCGTGTACTGCTACCTAAATGTGGACTGCAGGGTGTGCCAATGGATTCAAATGTGAAATCCAAGATGGCTCCAGTCGCCCATGTTTTGTAACAAATTTCGGAGGAATTGGACAGCTTCCATCTAGAGGTCAAACCAACGAACCATATGCAGTTTGTGTGAAAGATGAGGGATGTGGCATGTAGGGTGTGCCAAATCATTTTAGTCATGAAAAGAGTAAAATCCAAGATGACCACTGCCACCATGTTTTTTTTTAAAACTAAATTCGGAAAATATCTTTGGCTCCCATTTAGAGGTCACCCTGAAGATCCTTATGAAGTTTTGTGTCAGATGATCGGATGACGCCTACAAGTTGTGCCGAAGGATTTAGTCATGCAAAGAGTAAAAATCAAAAATGGCCGTTGGTGGGCATGTTTTTTAACAAATTTCTGAAAACATCATTGGCTCCCATCGACAGATCACCATGGAGATCCTTATGAAGTTTGGTGACGACCAGATGAGGGATTTGGTCTGTAGGGTGTGCCAAATCTAGGATTTAGTCATGCAAAAAGTAAAATACAAGATGGCTGCCGGTGGCCATGTATTTAATCGAAAATCGTTCAAATTTGACAGCTTTAATTTAATCCTAATCATGCCTATCATTCCTTACATATATGCGGACTGCAGGGTGTGCCGATGGATTCAATTTGAAATACAAGATGGCTGCTGGCAGCCATGTTTTTAAACGAATTTAAAAGGCAAGTAAAGACATGGTGTACGCCACTTTACTCTCATCAAATGCCGGTGATCGAAAAAGAACATACATGGGTAAAACCCATGTAAATCAGAACATACTGTAGTAAGTAACTTCTTATGGAGAAACGCTCCCAAAAAACAATGTTTAGATGTTTGCATTATTTTTTTCATTTCTGTACATCCATTATTTAGTCAATAGTCAATATACCTGTATATTTCTTCGAGGAAAAAAGCGCGATTTAAAAAATTATTTACTTCAAAAGTCGTCAGTTACTTGGCGCTATACAACCATGGTGATTTTTTATCGATTGGTTCCAGTCAGAGATGAATTTTGTGAATAACTGAGATCTACATTGTCTAGTTTAATTTTTTTTGTGGTAGCTAATAACACATATCCTTGATTTCGAATGAGGTGAGGTTCGTTGGCGTTTGTCAAAGTTACCACGCTAACGGACATCAAATTTCTATAATTAGAAACAAGTGGCATAAAAAAGCTGTGTACCCAACTGAAAGAAAGGGGTGACAGTGACCATTTCAGCCTTATTAAACTTCACCCGAATTGTTTGCAGAATATACGAGCCAGTGACTATTTTAGATTTCACCGTGATGCGAGTGTAGTCTCCACTGCTTATGGAATCACTGAACTAAATGGTTTCCCATAGGCGACAGTGTTAACGTTTCCGCCAAATTCACTGAATTGAAGCCTGCAGGCCATACCAGTGATGTTTACCCAGCTAGATTGACACCAGTTGATCACGAAAATGCAAGAAAAATCATAGGTCATGTGTTTACTTTTAAAAATAAATCCCCAAGTGTACGACGGGGCTATCCCACAGCCAAATTTGATCTGGAAAAATCCAGAACTACAGCAGCTAGTTAAATAAATTTCCCGCTCACAAAAATCCATTCCCCCATTCATTCACCAGTTTAAATTATTTAGATATTATGTACAAATCAAATAAACGCGATGTCATCCTTTAACAACGTGTCGCATGTATCAGGTGAAGGTCATTCTTCAGTTACCTTCACCTTTAGGGTTCCACGGTGTACTCGCTCCCCGACTCTAGAACACATTTAGCTCCCTGATTCCTTATGGTACTGAATGTAATTACTGGATGACATTTTCCAGGAGAATACACTTTGGATAAGAAGTTTAGTGATGGGTACATGTTGACAGCTGAGTGGAACTCAGTTTTGGAAGACCGGCTATATATGGCCTGTTTGGGAGTTGGGATCGCAGTAAATCCACTTAAACAACTCCACCATCGATTTGTGGTCACGTCTCTGGTAAATGTTTCATTCTGTATCACTGTGAAACTTAGAGTATTCCCTCTTTGTCCGGTGATCGTGTTTTAACTATATATCGGGTATTGCACAACACCTTTGCTTTAATATATATTACCAAAGAATGGGAACGTTTATCGGGTGAGCCGCAGCTGGGTGGAAAACCTGAGTACATCGGTGCCTGAGCACCACCACACTCACTTCATATGAGCCTGAAGCATCTGAACTTCTCGGCTGCGTCAGTCCTCGGGCTGGCGGGGTCGGGGTCTACCCAGTCAACTCGACACTCACCTTTTCATATTTTGGCAGCGGTTGGAAACTTCACCGTAATAACTTCAAATTATGAAATTATCAGTATAATATACTATTATATATTGGTGAACGCAAAGCTCATTCAAAAATACATTTGCGTTAGTAAAACAAAGCACTGGTGTAAAAAAAAAAAAAAAAAAAAACTATACTGTGCCGATTGCGCCCCGCCCCCCCCCCCTACCATCGTTATTTTATAAAATAAATGATCTTTAAAAACTGTTCAAAAACTTAAGGATGTTTATCTGAATTTCATATATCTCATATTGGTTCATTCTGTCTCACTAATTAATTTAGCAATATCCTTTTTATGAGTGGAATGGTTGATTCCCATTTTTTCTTTTTCTAAAACATTGGACATAATGATACTAATTATTAACTTATTTATGTAATAAGTAGATATTGATATGACTTGTTAGTTCAGTATATCTTTAAAATGGCCGCACAATCGTTATCCCATAGTATTATTCACAATGTGCGATCCACAGGTGTTGAAACTGAAATGCATTTTGTTATTGCGTGTAGTGAATACTCCGATCTAAGACAAATACTATATCGAGATATTGAAGATTATGACTATGAATTTTCGAAAATGAGTGACAGTGAAAAATTTCAAAATATTATGAGAAATGATGATGTAAAGATTATAAATACCCTATGCAACATGATCCGGTTGTTGCTTTCTCAGAAGGGGGTTTTTGAAAACTGAGTAACTTTGCAGAGAAAAACCTGACACGGTTTTCGAATGATGATGCTTCGCATATAACATTTATTAAACGCAATGTATATTTCATTTTGTGTTTTTACATGTTTAATCATTATGTAACTTTCAACTACCTATATAATTGGTGTATTGCAATACATATTCTATTCTATTATATTGGAATCTTTGGAAAAGACTGTAGATCAGTAAACATTCATTATTGCAGGGTCCATGCATGCCTGTTTTGAGTCGGCAAGAAGCATAGCATTTGCGAGTCAGAAAAACTCGGGCTAAAGCAGTGCCATTTTATATACCAAAACGTATAACTCCATTTTGATAATCGTACTCCTGTGTTAGTCACTCGGAGGGGCCCCGTTGACTATCACCATTCAGCCTCGTTGGCAAATCATCGCTACACCACCAATCCCGTTTATTCTGGGGAATTTTGGGCTACAATTTCTGGGGCGGCTTGGGGTAATATTTGACTTCAGGTACATTTAATCGTAAATAGCAAGTATAGTGTATTTTTCAGTGCAAAATAATTGATGTTTTGTCAACAGTGCCGGTGTTTTAGTCATGGGTGGGCAATCCTAAAACAGATAATACATACCTCTCCGTTTGTGCGGAATCTTTGGTTTAGTGCGGAGTTCTAAATTCCTGTCTGCATAAATTACTCAAAAACTCGAAGTGCCTCGTTGGCGGCTCGAAGCAGCTCCCGATTGCTGGGAGCGGCCTTCGATCGATCCCCCCGTGCATGTGTGGTTGACATTAACTTTTTTTCAAGTTTTCGCGCTAATGGTTATAAAACTAGAGAGCTAAGAAACTAAGGGCCGTATATACTGAGGTAAACGGATCGGACGAATCTGGTTTTCGAACTTGTTCGAGCTATTGTTGTAACAACTCCATATATACCAAATATGGATGAAATTGGTTGACGTTTGTTGTTCAAGTTATCGCGATAACGGACCAAAACTCTGGTAAAAGCCAGATTTACCAGGCTCTATACTCTGGTAAAATGTGGTAAAGTCAGGTTTACAATAAAAACATACCCTTGTAGATTCCAAGTAAAGGCATGGTAAACTCACTCTGGTAAAAGCCATGTAAATACACTTATAAATTCAAGTAAATCATGGTAAAGTCAGGTTAACAATGATAAACTCTGGTAAAAGCCATTTACACCCATGTAAATGAAAGTGTCAATGACACTGTAGCTCAACGTGGGAAGGCGTTAATAAGTTTATGCTGAGCAGTCAATAGAATGATAAAGAAAGTCAAAAGTTTCAGTAAATGGATTGTATTGTGTAAATGAAATTAATTTCATTTCAAACATTTCTCCACTAAGGTAGCAGTACACGATTTCCAGCAATTTTGCCAACCTGGGAGGGGGTACTGTACTTCAAATCAATGCTGAACCATTATCTTTGGCATAGGTCCCATCAAGCATGTTTTAATTTCGACAGAAATTTTAGGTGTAATCACTTGTCTGTACTTTAGCTTCATCGTACAATTTGTTATTGAGTTATGCCCCTTGGTTTGCACACACAAAACGCTCAATTTTACCCATTTTTGGACTCAAATTGACCATTTTCAACCCCAAAACAGACCACGATAGAGCGAATATAAGTAAATAAGCTTCTTCCACCTGATAGAGCTATGTTAGAGCTGAGAAATATTTGAAATAGAAAAAAAGTTATCGTATCAATTTGAAAAAAATGTCTTGCGAGCCCAGATGACAGAATTCAGGGGAGAGAAATCGGGCTATTTTCCTGTAACCAATAACACAGAGTTGGCCTCCACTGAATACGAAAACCCTGTTGCGTATCCAAATTTTTCACTTTTTTGAGAACTTTCCCAGTTTTGTAAAATAATTAAACCTTCAAACCAGTAAATACACATTTAACACAGGCTATACTGGCTGTTATGCCCCCCAGATACTTATTTTTCTATTTTTCAGACCCCCTACAACCCGTGAAATCGTGTACTGCTACCTAAATGTGGACTGCAGGGTGTGCCAATGGATTCAAATGTGAAATCCAAGATGGCTCCAGTCGCCCATGTTTTGTAACAAATTTCGGAGGAATTGGACAGCTTCCATCTAGAGGTCAAACCAACGAACCATATGCAGTTTGTGTGAAAGATGAGGGATGTGGCATGTAGGGTGTGCCAAATCATTTTAGTCATGAAAAGAGTAAAATCCAAGATGACCACTGCCACCATGTTTTTTTTAAAAACTAAATTCGGAAAATATCTTTGGCTCCCATTTAGAGGTCACCCTGAAGATCCTTATGAAGTTTTGTGTCAGATGATCGGATGACGCCTACAAGTTGTGCCGAAGGATTTAGTCATGCAAAGAGTAAAAATCAAAAATGGCCGTTGGTGGGCATGTTTTTTAACAAATTTCTGAAAACATCATTGGCTCCCATCGACAGATCACCATGGAGATCCTTATGAAGTTTGGTGACGACCAGATGAGGGATTTGGTCTGTAGGGTGTGCCAAATCTAGGATTTAGTCATGCAAAAAGTAAAATACAAGATGGCTGCCGGTGGCCATG
Organism: Siphonodentalium dalli; assembly: GCA_032622095.1. NCBI lineage: Eukaryota > Metazoa > Mollusca > Scaphopoda > Gadilida > Siphonodentaliidae > Siphonodentalium > Siphonodentalium dalli. The sequence goes on along the minus strand of CP136069.1, from coordinate 159,237,964 downwards.
TATTTAATCGAAAATCGTTCAAATTTGACAGCTTTAATTTAATCCTAATCATGCCTATCATTCCTTACATATATGCGGACTGCAGGGTGTGCCGATGGATTCAATTTGAAATACAAGATGGCTGCTGGCAGCCATGTTTTTAAACGAATTTAAAAGGCAAGTAAAGACATGGTGTACGCCACTTTACTCTCATCAAATGCCGGTGATCGAAAAAGAACATACATGGGTAAAACCCATGTAAATCAGAACATACTGTAGTAAGTAACTTCTTATGGAGAAACGCTCCCAAAAAACAATGTTTAGATGTTTGCATTATTTTTTTCATTTCTGTACATCCATTATTTAGTCAATAGTCAATATACCTGTATATTTCTTCGAGGAAAAAAGCGCGATTTAAAAAATTATTTACTTCAAAAGTCGTCAGTTACTTGGCGCTATACAACCATGGTGATTTTTTATCGATTGGTTCCAGTCAGAGATGAATTTTGTGAATAACTGAGATCTACATTGTCTAGTTTAATTTTTTTTGTGGTAGCTAATAACACATATCCTTGATTTCGAATGAGGTGAGGTTCGTTGGCGTTTGTCAAAGTTACCACGCTAACGGACATCAAATTTCTATAATTAGAAACAAGTGGCATAAAAAAGCTGTGTACCCAACTGAAAGAAAGGGGTGACAGTGACCATTTCAGCCTTATTAAACTTCACCCGAATTGTTTGCAGAATATACGAGCCAGTGACTATTTTAGATTTCACCGTGATGCGAGTGTAGTCTCCACTGCTTATGGAATCACTGAACTAAATGGTTTCCCATAGGCGACAGTGTTAACGTTTCCGCCAAATTCACTGAATTGAAGCCTGCAGGCCATACCAGTGATGTTTACCCAGCTAGATTGACACCAGTTGATCACGAAAATGCAAGAAAAATCATAGGTCATGTGTTTACTTTTAAAAATAAATCCCCAAGTGTACGACGGGGCTATCCCACAGCCAAATTTGATCTGGAAAAATCCAGAACTACAGCAGCTAGTTAAATAAATTTCCCGCTCACAAAAATCCATTCCCCCATTCATTCACCAGTTTAAATTATTTAGATATTATGTACAAATCAAATAAACGCGATGTCATCCTTTAACAACGTGTCGCATGTATCAGGTGAAGGTCATTCTTCAGTTACCTTCACCTTTAGGGTTCCACGGTGTACTCGCTCCCCGACTCTAGAACACATTTAGCTCCCTGATTCCTTATGGTACTGAATGTAATTACTGGATGACATTTTCCAGGAGAATACACTTTGGATAAGAAGTTTAGTGATGGGTACATGTTGACAGCTGAGTGGAACTCAGTTTTGGAAGACCGGCTATATATGGCCTGTTTGGGAGTTGGGATCGCAGTAAATCCACTTAAACAACTCCACCATCGATTTGTGGTCACGTCTCTGGTAAATGTTTCATTCTGTATCACTGTGAAACTTAGAGTATTCCCTCTTTGTCCGGTGATCGTGTTTTAACTATATATCGGGTATTGCACAACACCTTTGCTTTAATATATATTACCAAAGAATGGGAACGTTTATCGGGTGAGCCGCAGCTGGGTGGAAAACCTGAGTACATCGGTGCCTGAGCACCACCACACTCACTTCATATGAGCCTGAAGCATCTGAACTTCTCGGCTGCGTCAGTCCTCGGGCTGGCGGGGTCGGGGTCTACCCAGTCAACTCGACACTCACCTTTTCATATTTTGGCAGCGGTTGGAAACTTCACCGTAATAACTTCAAATTATGAAATTATCAGTATAATATACTATTATATATTGGTGAACGCAAAGCTCATTCAAAAATACATTTGCGTTAGTAAAACAAAGCACTGGTGTAAAAAAAAAAAAAAAAAAAAACTATACTGTGCCGATTGCGCCCCGCCCCCCCCCTACCATCGTTATTTTATAAAATAAATGATCTTTAAAAACTGTTCAAAAACTTAAGGATGTTTATCTGAATTTCATATATCTCATATTGGTTCATTCTGTCTCACTAATTAATTTAGCAATATCCTTTTTATGAGTGGAATGGTTGATTCCCATTTTTTCTTTTTCTAAAACATTGGACATAATGATACTAATTATTAACTTATTTATGTAATAAGTAGATATTGATATGACTTGTTAGTTCAGTATATCTTTAAAATGGCCGCACAATCGTTATCCCATAGTATTATTCACAATGTGCGATCCACAGGTGTTGAAACTGAAATGCATTTTGTTATTGCGTGTAGTGAATACTCCGATCTAAGACAAATACTATATCGAGATATTGAAGATTATGACTATGAATTTTCGAAAATGAGTGACAGTGAAAAATTTCAAAATATTATGAGAAATGATGATGTAAAGATTATAAATACCCTATGCAACATGATCCGGTTGTTGCTTTCTCAGAAGGGGGTTTTTGAAAACTGAGTAACTTTGCAGAGAAAAACCTGACACGGTTTTCGAATGATGATGCTTCGCATATAACATTTATTAAACGCAATGTATATTTCATTTTGTGTTTTTACATGTTTAATCATTATGTAACTTTCAACTACCTATATAATTGGTGTATTGCAATACATATTCTATTCTATTATATTGGAATCTTTGGAAAAGACTGTAGATCAGTAAACATTCATTATTGCAGGGTCCATGCATGCCTGTTTTGAGTCGGCAAGAAGCATAGCATTTGCGAGTCAGAAAAACTCGGGCTAAAGCAGTGCCATTTTATATACCAAAACGTATAACTCCATTTTGATAATCGTACTCCTGTGTTAGTCACTCGGAGGGGCCCCGTTGACTATCACCGTTCAGCCTCGTTGGCAAATCATCGCTACACCACCAATCCCGTTTATTCTGGGGAATTTTGGGCTACAATTTCTGGGGCGGCTTGGGGTAATATTTGACTTCAGGTACATTTAATCGTAAATAGCAAGTATAGTGTATTTTTCAGTGCAAAATAATTGATGTTTTGTCAACAGTGCCGGTGTTTTAGTCATGGGTGGGCAATCCTAAAACAGATAATACATACCTCTCCGTTTGTGCGGAATCTTTGGTTTAGTGCGGAGTTCTAAATTCCTGTCTGCATAAATTACTCAAAAACTCGAAGTGCCTCGTTGGCGGCTCGAAGCAGCTCCCGATTGCTGGGAGCGGCCTTCGATCGATCCCCCCGTGCATGTGTGGTTGACATTAACTTTTTTTCAAGTTTTCGCGCTAATGGTTATAAAACTAGAGAGCTAAGAAACTAAGGGCCGTATATACTGAGGTAAACGGATCGGACGAATCTGGTTTTCGAACTTGTTCGAGCTATTGTTGTAACAACTCCATATATACCAAATATGGATGAAATTGGTTGACGTTTGTTGTTCAAGTTATCGCGATAACGGACCAAAACTCTGGTAAAAGCCAGATTTACCAGGCTCTATACTCTGGTAAAATGTGGTAAAGTCAGGTTTACAATAAAAACATACCCTTGTAGATTCCAAGTAAAGGCATGGTAAACTCACTCTGGTAAAAGCCATGTAAATACACTTATAAATTCAAGTAAATCATGGTAAAGTCAGGTTAACAATGATAAACTCTGGTAAAAGCCATTTACACCCATGTAAATGAAAGTGTCAATGACACTGTAGCTCAACGTGGGAAGGCGTTAATAAGTTTATGCTGAGCAGTCAATAGAATGATAAAGAAAGTCAAAAGTTTCAGTAAATGGATTGTATTGTGTAAATGAAATTAATTTCATTTCAAACATTTCTCCACTAAGGTAGCAGTACACGATTTCCAGCAATTTTGCCAACCTGGGAGGGGGTACTGTACTTCAAATCAATGCTGAACCATTATCTTTGGCATAGGTCCCATCAAGCATGTTTTAATTTCGACAGAAATTTTAGGTGTAATCACTTGTCTGTACTTTAGCTTCATCGTACAATTTGTTATTGAGTTATGCCCCTTGGTTTGCACACACAAAACGCTCAATTTTACCCATTTTTGGACTCAAATTGACCATTTTCAACCCCAAAACAGACCACGATAGAGCGAATATAAGTAAATAAGCTTCTTCCACCTGATAGAGCTATGTTAGAGCTGAGAAATATTTGAAATAGAAAAAAAGTTATCGTATCAATTTGAAAAAAATGTCTTGCGAGCCCAGATGACAGAATTCAGGGGAGAGAAATCGGGCTATTTTCCTGTAACCAATAACACAGAGTTGGCCTCCACTGAATACGAAAACCCTGTTGCGTATCCAAATTTTTCACTTTTTTGAGAACTTTCCCAGTTTTGTAAAATAATTAAACCTTCAAACCAGTAAATACACATTTAACACAGGCTATACTGGCTGTTATGCCCCCCAGATACTTATTTTTCTATTTTTCAGACCCCCTACAACCCGTGAAATCGTGTACTGCTACCTAAATGTGGACTGCAGGGTGTGCCAATGGATTCAAATGTGAAATCCAAGATGGCTCCAGTCGCCCATGTTTTGTAACAAATTTCGGAGGAATTGGACAGCTTCCATCTAGAGGTCAAACCAACGAACCATATGCAGTTTGTGTGAAAGATGAGGGATGTGGCATGTAGGGTGTGCCAAATCATTTTAGTCATGAAAAGAGTAAAATCCAAGATGACCACTGCCACCATGTTTTTTTTTAAAAACTAAATTCGGAAAATATCTTTGGCTCCCATTTAGAGGTCACCCTGAAGATCCTTATGAAGTTTTGTGTCAGATGATCGGATGACGCCTACAAGTTGTGCCGAAGGATTTAGTCATGCAAAGAGTAAAAATCAAAAATGGCCGTTGGTGGGCATGTTTTTTAACAAATTTCTGAAAACATCATTGGCTCCCATCGACAGATCACCATGGAGATCCTTATGAAGTTTGGTGACGACCAGATGAGGGATTTGGTCTGTAGGGTGTGCCAAATCTAGGATTTAGTCATGCAAAAAGTAAAATACAAGATGGCTGCCGGTGGCCATGTATTTAATCGAAAATCGTTCAAATTTGACAGCTTTAATTTAATCCTAATCATGCCTATCATTCCTTACATATATGCGGACTGCAGGGTGTGCCGATGGATTCAATTTGAAATACAAGATGGCTGCTGGCAGCCATGTTTTTAAACGAATTTAAAAGGCAAGTAAAGACATGGTGTACGCCACTTTACTCTCATCAAATGCCGGTGATCGAAAAAGAACATACATGGGTAAAACCCATGTAAATCAGAACATACTGTAGTAAGTAACTTCTTATGGAGAAACGCTCCCAAAAAACAATGTTTAGATGTTTGCATTATTTTTTTCATTTCTGTACATCCATTATTTAGTCAATAGTCAATATACCTGTATATTTCTTCGAGGAAAAAAGCGCGATTTAAAAAATTATTTACTTCAAAAGTCGTCAGTTACTTGGCGCTATACAACCATGGTGATTTTTTATCGATTGGTTCCAGTCAGAGATGAATTTTGTGAATAACTGAGATCTACATTGTCTAGTTTAATTTTTTTTTGTGGTAGCTAATAACACATATCCTTGATTTCGAATGAGGTGAGGTTCGTTGGCGTTTGTCAAAGTTACCACGCTAACGGACATCAAATTTCTATAATTAGAAACAAGTGGCATAAAAAAGCTGTGTACCCAACTGAAAGAAAGGGGTGACAGTGACCATTTCAGCCTTATTAAACTTCACCCGAATTGTTTGCAGAATATACGAGCCAGTGACTATTTTAGATTTCACCGTGATGCGAGTGTAGTCTCCACTGCTTATGGAATCACTGAACTAAATGGTTTCCCATAGGCGACAGTGTTAACGTTTCCGCCAAATTCACTGAATTGAAGCCTGCAGGCCATACCAGTGATGTTTACCCAGCTAGATTGACACCAGTTGATCACGAAAATGCAAGAAAAATCATAGGTCATGTGTTTACTTTTAAAAATAAATCCCCAAGTGTACGACGGGGCTATCCCACAGCCAAATTTGATCTGGAAAAATCCAGAACTACAGCAGCTAGTTAAATAAATTTCCCGCTCACAAAAATCCATTCCCCCATTCATTCACCAGTTTAAATTATTTAGATATTATGTACAAATCAAATAAACGCGATGTCATCCTTTAACAACGTGTCGCATGTATCAGGTGAAGGTCATTCTTCAGTTACCTTCACCTTTAGGGTTCCACGGTGTACTCGCTCCCCGACTCTAGAACACATTTAGCTCCCTGATTCCTTATGGTACTGAATGTAATTACTGGATGACATTTTCCAGGAGAATACACTTTGGATAAGAAGTTTAGTGATGGGTACACGTTGACAGCTGAGTGGAACTCAGTTTTGGAAGACCGGCTATATATGGCCTGTTTGGGAGTTGGGATCGCAGTAAATCCACTTAAACAACTCCACCATCGATTTGTGGTCACGTCTCTGGTAAATGTTTCATTCTGTATCACTGTGAAACTTAGAGTATTCCCTCTTTGTCCGGTGATCGTGTTTTAACTATATATCGGGTATTGCACAACACCTTTGCTTTAATATATATTACCAAAGAATGGGAACGTTTATCGGGTGAGCCGCAGCTGGGTGGAAAACCTGAGTACATCGGTGCCTGAGCACCACCACACTCACTTCATATGAGCCTGAAGCATCTGAACTTCTCGGCTGCGTCAGTCCTCGGGCTGGCGGGGTCGGGGTCTACCCAGTCAACTCGACACTCACCTTTTCATATTTTGGCAGCGGTTGGAAACTTCACCGTAATAACTTCAAATTATGAAATTATCAGTATAATATACTATTATATATTGGTGAACGCAAAGCTCATTCAAAAATACATTTGCGTTAGTAAAACAAAGCACTGGTGTAAAAAAAAAAAAAAAAAAAACTATACTGTGCCGATTGCGCCCCGCCCCCCCCCTACCATCGTTATTTTATAAAATAAATGATCTTTAAAAACTGTTCAAAAACTTAAGGATGTTTATCTGAATTTCATATATCTCATATTGGTTCATTCTGTCTCACTAATTAATTTAGCAATATCCTTTTTATGAGTGGAATGGTTGATTCCCATTTTTTCTTTTTCTAAAACATTGGACATAATGATACTAATTATTAACTTATTTATGTAATAAGTAGATATTGATATGACTTGTTAGTTCAGTATATCTTTAAAATGGCCGCACAATCGTTATCCCATAGTATTATTCACAATGTGCGATCCACAGGTGTTGAAACTGAAATGCATTTTGTTATTGCGTGTAGTGAATACTCCGATCTAAGACAAATACTATATCGAGATATTGAAGATTATGACTATGAATTTTCGAAAATGAGTGACAGTGAAAAATTTCAAAATATTATGAGAAATGATGATGTAAAGATTATAAATACCCTATGCAACATGATCCGGTTGTTGCTTTCTCAGAAGGGGGTTTTTGAAAACTGAGTAACTTTGCAGAGAAAAACCTGACACGGTTTTCGAATGATGATGCTTCGCATATAACATTTATTAAACGCAATGTATATTTCATTTTGTGTTTTTACATGTTTAATCATTATGTAACTTTCAACTACCTATATAATTGGTGTATTGCAATACATATTCTATTCTATTATATTGGAATCTTTGGAAAAGACTGTAGATCAGTAAACATTCATTATTGCAGGGTCCATGCATGCCTGTTTTGAGTCGGCAAGAAGCATAGCATTTGCGAGTCAGAAAAACTCGGGCTAAAGCAGTGCCATTTTATATACCAAAACGTATAACTCCATTTTGATAATCGTACTCCTGTGTTAGTCACTCGGAGGGGCCCCGTTGACTATCACCGTTCAGCCTCGTTGGCAAATCATCGCTACACCACCAATCCCGTTTATTCTGGGGAATTTTGGGCTACAATTTCTGGGGCGGCTTGGGGTAATATTTGACTTCAGGTACATTTAATCGTAAATAGCAAGTATAGTGTATTTTTCAGTGCAAAATAATTGATGTTTTGTCAACAGTGCCGGTGTTTTAGTCATGGGTGGGCAATCCTAAAACAGATAATACATACCTCTCCGTTTGTGCGGAATCTTTGGTTTAGTGCGGAGTTCTAAATTCCTGTCTGCATAAATTACTCAAAAACTCGAAGTGCCTCGTTGGCGGCTCGGAGCAGCTCCCGATTGCTGGGAGCGGCCTTCGATCGATCCCCCCGTGCATGTGTGGTTGACATTAACTTTTTTTCAAGTTTTCGCGCTAATGGTTATAAAACTAGAGAGCTAAGAAACTAAGGGCCGTATATACTGAGGTAAACGGATCGGACGAATCTGGTTTTCGAACTTGTTCGAGCTATTGTTGTAACAACTCCATATATACCAAATATGGATGAAATTGGTTGACGTTTGTTGTTCAAGTTATCGCGATAACGGACCAAAACTCTGGTAAAAGCCAGATTTACCAGGCTCTATACTCTGGTAAAATGTGGTAAAGTCAGGTTTACAATAAAAACATACCCTTGTAGATTCCAAGTAAAGGCATGGTAAACTCACTCTGGTAAAAGCCATGTAAATACACTTATAAATTCAAGTAAATCATGGTAAAGTCAGGTTAACAATGATAAACTCTGGTAAAAGCCATTTACACCCATGTAAATGAAAGTGTCAATGACACTGTAGCTCAACGTGGGAAGGCGTTAATAAGTTTATGCTGAGCAGTCAATAGAATGATAAAGAAAGTCAAAAGTTTCAGTAAATGGATTGTATTGTGTAAATGAAATTAATTTCATTTCAAACATTTCTCCACTAAGGTAGCAGTACACGATTTCCAGCAATTTTGCCAACCTGGGAGGGGGTACTGTACTTCAAATCAATGCTGAACCATTATCTTTGGCATAGGTCCCATCAAGCATGTTTTAATTTCGACAGAAATTTTAGGTGTAATCACTTGTCTGTACTTTAGCTTCATCGTACAATTTGTTATTGAGTTATGCCCCTTGGTTTGCACACACAAAACGCTCAATTTTACCCATTTTTGGACTCAAATTGACCATTTTCAACCCCAAAACAGACCACGATAGAGCGAATATAAGTAAATAAGCTTCTTCCACCTGATAGAGCTATGTTAGAGCTGAGAAATATTTGAAATAGAAAAAAAGTTATCGTATCAATTTGAAAAAAATGTCTTGCGAGCCCAGATGACAGAATTCAGGGGAGAGAAATCGGGCTATTTTCCTGTAACCAATAACACAGAGTTGGCCTCCACTGAATACGAAAACCCTGTTGCGTATCCAAATTTTTCACTTTTTTGAGAACTTTCCCAGTTTTGTAAAATAATTAAACCTTCAAACCAGTAAATACACATTTAACACAGGCTATACTGGCTGTTATGCCCCCCAGATACTTATTTTTCTATTTTTCAGACCCCCTACAACCCGTGAAATCGTGTACTGCTACCTAAATGTGGACTGCAGGGTGTGCCAATGGATTCAAATGTGAAATCCAAGATGGCTCCAGTCGCCCATGTTTTGTAACAAATTTCGGAGGAATTGGACAGCTTCCATCTAGAGGTCAAACCAACGAACCATATGCAGTTTGTGTGAAAGATGAGGGATGTGGCATGTAGGGTGTGCCAAATCATTTTAGTCATGAAAAGAGTAAAATCCAAGATGACCACTGCCACCATGTTTTTTTTTTAAACTAAATTCGGAAAATATCTTTGGCTCCCATTTAGAGGTCACCCTGAAGATCCTTATGAAGTTTTGTGTCAGATGATCGGATGACGCCTACAAGTTGTGCCGAAGGATTTAGTCATGCAAAGAGTAAAAATCAAAAATGGCCGTTGGTGGGCATGTTTTTTAACAAATTTCTGAAAACATCATTGGCTCCCATCGACAGATCACCATGGAGATCCTTATGAAGTTTGGTGACGACCAGATGAGGGATTTGGTCTGTAGGGTGTGCCAAATCTAGGATTTAGTCATGCAAAAAGTAAAATACAAGATGGCTGCCGGTGGCCATGTATTTAATCGAAAATCGTTCAAATTTGACAGCTTTAATTTAATCCTAATCATGCCTATCATTCCTTACATATATGCGGACTGCAGGGTGTGCCGATGGATTCAATTTGAAATACAAGATGGCTGCTGGCAGCCATGTTTTTAAACGAATTTAAAAGGCAAGTAAAGACATGGTGTACGCCACTTTACTCTCATCAAATGCCGGTGATCGAAAAAGAACATACATGGGTAAAACCCATGTAAATCAGAACATACTGTAGTAAGTAACTTCTTATGGAGAAACGCTCCCAAAAAACAATGTTTAGATGTTTGCATTATTTTTTTCATTTCTGTACATCCATTATTTAGTCAATAGTCAATATACCTGTATATTTCTTCGAGGAAAAAAGCGCGATTTAAAAAATTATTTACTTCAAAAGTCGTCAGTTACTTGGCGCTATACAACCATGGTGATTTTTTATCGATTGGTTCCAGTCAGAGATGAATTTTGTGAATAACTGAGATCTACATTGTCTAGTTTAATTTTTTTTTGTGGTAGCTAATAACACATATCCTTGATTTCGAATGAGGTGAGGTTCGTTGGCGTTTGTCAAAGTTACCACGCTAACGGACATCAAATTTCTATAATTAGAAACAAGTGGCATAAAAAAGCTGTGTACCCAACTGAAAGAAAGGGGTGACAGTGACCATTTCAGCCTTATTAAACTTCACCCGAATTGTTTGCAGAAAATACGAGCCAGTGACTATTTTAGATTTCACCGTGATGCGAGTGTAGTCTCCACTGCTTATGGAATCACTGAACTAAATGGTTTCCCATAGGCGACAGTGTTAACGTTTCCGCCAAATTCACTGAATTGAAGCCTGCAGGCCATACCAGTGATGTTTACCCAGCTAGATTGACACCAGTTGATCACGAAAATGCAAGAAAAATCATAGGTCATGTGTTTACTTTTAAAAATAAATCCCCAAGTGTACGACGGGGCTATCCCACAGCCAAATTTGATCTGGAAAAATCCAGAACTACAGCAGCTAGTTAAATAAATTTCCCGCTCACAAAAATCCATTCCCCCATTCATTCACCAGTTTAAATTATTTAGATATTATGTACAAATCAAATAAACGCGATGTCATCCTTTAACAACGTGTCGCATGTATCAGGTGAAGGTCATTCTTCAGTTACCTTCACCTTTAGGGTTCCACGGTGTACTCGCTCCCCGACTCTAGAACACATTTAGCTCCCTGATTCCTTATGGTACTGAATGTAATTACTGGATGACATTTTCCAGGAGAATACACTTTGGATAAGAAGTTTAGTGATGGGTACATGTTGACAGCTGAGTGGAACTCAGTTTTGGAAGACCGGCTATATATGGCCTGTTTGGGAGTTGGGATCGCAGTAAATCCACTTAAACAACTCCACCATCGATTTGTGGTCACGTCTCTGGTAAATGTTTCATTCTGTATCACTGTGAAACTTAGAGTATTCCCTCTTTGTCCGGTGATCGTGTTTTAACTATATATCGGGTATTGCACAACACCTTTGCTTTAATATATATTACCAAAGAATGGGAACGTTTATCGGGTGAGCCGCAGCTGGGTGGAAAACCTGAGTACATCGGTGCCTGAGCACCACCACACTCACTTCATATGAGCCTGAAGCATCTGAACTTCTCGGCTGCGTCAGTCCTCGGGCTGGCGGGGTCGGGGTCTACCCAGTCAACTCGACACTCACCTTTTCATATTTTGGCAGCGGTTGGAAACTTCACCGTAATAACTTCAAATTATGAAATTATCAGTATAATATACTATTATATATTGGTGAACGCAAAGCTCATTCAAAAATACATTTGCGTTAGTAAAACAAAGCACTGGTGTAAAAAAAAAACAAAAAAAAACTATACTGTGCCGATTGCGCCCCGCCCCCCCCCCCCCTACCATCGTTATTTTATAAAATAAATGATCTTTAAAAACTGTTCAAAAACTTAAGGATGTTTATCTGAATTTCATATATCTCATATTGGTTCATTCTGTCTCACTAATTAATTTAGCAATATCCTTTTTATGAGTGGAATGGTTGATTCCCATTTTTTCTTTTTCTAAAACATTGGACATAATGATACTAATTATTAACTTATTTATGTAATAAGTAGATATTGATATGACTTGTTAGTTCAGTATATCTTTAAAATGGCCGCACAATCGTTATCCCATAGTATTATTCACAATGTGCGATCCACAGGTGTTGAAACTGAAATGCATTTTGTTATTGCGTGTAGTGAATACTCCGATCTAAGACAAATACTATATCGAGATATTGAAGATTATGACTATGAATTTTCGAAAATGAGTGACAGTGAAAAATTTCAAAATATTATGAGAAATGATGATGTAAAGATTATAAATACCCTATGCAACATGATCCGGTTGTTGCTTTCTCAGAAGGGGGTTTTTGAAAACTGAGTAACTTTGCAGAGAAAAACCTGACACGGTTTTCGAATGATGATGCTTCGCATATAACATTTATTAAACGCAATGTATATTTCATTTTGTGTTTTTACATGTTTAATCATTATGTAACTTTCAACTACCTATATAATTGGTGTATTGCAATACATATTCTATTCTATTATATTGGAATCTTTGGAAAAGACTGTAGATCAGTAAACATTCATTATTGCAGGGTCCATGCATGCCTGTTTTGAGTCGGCAAGAAGCATAGCATTTGCGAGTCAGAAAAACTCGGGCTAAAGCAGTGCCATTTTATATACCAAAACGTATAACTCCATTTTGATAATCGTACTCCTGTGTTAGACACTCGGAGGGGCCCCGTTGACTATCACCGTTCAGCCTCGTTGGCAAATCATCGCTACACCACCAATCCCGTTTATTCTGGGGAATTTTGGGCTACAATTTCTGGGGCGGCTTGGGGTAATATTTGACTTCAGGTACATTTAATCGTAAATAGCAAGTATAGTGTATTTTTCAGTGCAAAATAATTGATGTTTTGTCAACAGTGCCGGTGTTTTAGTCATGGGTGGGCAATCCTAAAACAGATAATACATACCTCTCCGTTTGTGCGGAATCTTTGGTTTAGTGCGGAGTTCTAAATTCCTGTCTGCATAAATTACTCAAAAACTCGAAGTGCCTCGTTGGCGGCTCGGAGCAGCTCCCGATTGCTGGGAGCGGCCTTCGATCGATCCCCCCGTGCATGTGTGGTTGACATTAACTTTTTTTCAAGTTTTCGCGCTAATGGTTATAAAACTAGAGAGCTAAGAAACTAAGGGCCGTATATACTGAGGTAAACGGATCGGACGAATCTGGTTTTCGAACTTGTTCGAGCTATTGTTGTAACAACTCCATATATACCAAATATGGATGAAATTGGTTGACGTTTGTTGTTCAAGTTATCGCGATAACGGACCAAAACTCTGGTAAAAGCCAGATTTACCAGGCTCTATACTCTGGTAAAATGTGGTAAAGTCAGGTTTACAATAAAAACATACCCTTGTAGATTCCAAGTAAAGGCATGGTAAACTCACTCTGGTAAAAGCCATGTAAATACACTTATAAATTCAAGTAAATCATGGTAAAGTCAGGTTAACAATGATAAACTCTGGTAAAAGCCATTTACACCCATGTAAATGAAAGTGTCAATGACACTGTAGCTCAACGTGGGAAGGCGTTAATAAGTTTATGCTGAGCAGTCAATAGAATGATAAAGAAAGTCAAAAGTTTCAGTAAATGGATTGTATTGTGTAAATGAAATTAATTTCATTTCAAACATTTCTCCACTAAGGTAGCAGTACACGATTTCCAGCAATTTTGCCAACCTGGGAGGGGGTACTGTACTTCAAATCAATGCTGAACCATTATCTTTGGCATAGGTCCCATCAAGCATGTTTTAATTTCGACAGAAATTTTAGGTGTAATCACTTGTCTGTACTTTAGCTTCTTCGTACAATTTGTTATTGAGTTATGCCCCTTGGTTTGCACACACAAAACGCTCAATTTTACCCATTTTTGGACTCAAATTGACCATTTTCAACCCCAAAACAGACCACGATAGAGCGAATATAAGTAAATAAGCTTCTTCCACCTGATAGAGCTATGTTAGAGCTGAGAAATATTTGAAATAGAAAAAAAGTTATCGTATCAATTTGAAAAAAATGTCTTGCGAGCCCAGATGACAGAATTCAGGGGAGAGAAATCGGGCTATTTTCCTGTAACCAATAACACAGAGTTGGCCTCCACTGAATACGAAAACCCTGTTGCGTATCCAAATTTTTCACTTTTTTGAGAACTTTCCCAGTTTTGTAAAATAATTAAACCTTCAAACCAGTAAATACACATTTAACACAGGCTATACTGGCTGTTATGCCCCCCAGATACTTATTTTTCTATTTTTCAGACCCCCTACAACCCGTGAAATCGTGTACTGCTACCTAAATGTGGACTGCAGGGTGTGCCAATGGATTCAAATGTGAAATCCAAGATGGCTCCAGTCGCCCATGTTTTGTAACAAATTTCGGAGGAATTGGACAGCTTCCATCTAGAGGTCAAACCAACGAACCATATGCAGTTTGTGTGAAAGATGAGGGATGTGGCATGTAGGGTGTGCCAAATCATTTTAGTCATGAAAAGAGTAAAATCCAAGATGACCACTGCCACCATGTTTTTTTTTAAAACTAAATTCGGAAAATATCTTTGGCTCCCATTTAGAGGTCACCCTGAAGATCCTTATGAAGTTTTGTGTCAGATGATCGGATGACGCCTACAAGTTGTGCCGAAGGATTTAGTCATGCAAAGAGTAAAAATCAAAAATGGCCGTTGGTGGGCATGTTTTTTAACAAATTTCTGAAAACATCATTGGCTCCCATCGACAGATCACCATGGAGATCCTTATGAAGTTTGGTGACGACCAGATGAGGGATTTGGTCTGTAGGGTGTGCCAAATCTAGGATTTAGTCATGCAAAAAGTAAAATACAAGATGGCTGCCGGTGGCCATGTATTTAATCGAAAATCGTTCAAATTTGACAGCTTTAATTTAATCCTAATCATGCCTATCATTCCTTACATATATGCGGACTGCAGGGTGTGCCGATGGATTCAATTTGAAATACAAGATGGCTGCTGGCAGCCATGTTTTTAAACGAATTTAAAAGGCAAGTAAAGACATGGTGTACGCCACTTTACTCTCATCAAATGCCGGTGATCGAAAAAGAACATACATGGGTAAAACCCATGTAAATCAGAACATACTGTAGTAAGTAACTTCCTATGGAGAAACGCTCCCAAAAAACAATGTTTAGATGTTTGCATTATTTTTTTCATTTCTGTACATCCATTATTTAGTCAATAGTCAATATACCTGTATATTTCTTCGAGGAAAAAAGCGCGATTTAAAAAATTATTTACTTCAAAAGTCGTCAGTTACTTGGCGCTATACAACCATGGTGATTTTTTATCGATTGGTTCCAGTCAGAGATGAATTTTGTGAATAACTGAGATCTACATTGTCTAGTTTAATTTTTTTTGTGGTAGCTAATAACACATATCCTTGATTTCGAATGAGGTGAGGTTCGTTGGCGTTTGTCAAAGTTACCACGCTAACGGACATCAAATTTCTATAATTAGAAACAAGTGGCATAAAAAAGCTGTGTACCCAACTGAAAGAAAGGGGTGACAGTGACCATTTCAGCCTTATTAAACTTCACCCGAATTGTTTGCAGAAAATACGAGCCAGTGACTATTTTAGATTTCACCGTGATGCGAGTGTAGTCTCCACTGCTTATGGAATCACTGAACTAAATGGTTTCCCATAGGCGACAGTGTTAACGTTTCCGCCAAATTCACTGAATTGAAGCCTGCAGGCCATACCAGTGATGTTTACCCAGCTAGATTGACACCAGTTGATCACGAAAATGCAAGAAAAATCATAGGTCATGTGTTTACTTTTAAAAATAAATCCCCAAGTGTACGACGGGGCTATCCCACAGCCAAATTTGATCTGGAAAAATCCAGAACTACAGCAGCTAGTTAAATAAATTTCCCGCTCACAAAAATCCATTCCCCCATTCATTCACCAGTTTAAATTATTTAGATATTATGTACAAATCAAATAAACGCGATGTCATCCTTTAACAACGTGTCGCATGTATCAGGTGAAGGTCATTCTTCAGTTACCTTCACCTTTAGGGTTCCACGGTGTACTCGCTCCCCGACTCTAGAACACATTTAGCTCCCTGATTCCTTATGGTACTGAATGTAATTACTGGATGACATTTTCCAGGAGAATACACTTTGGATAAGAAGTTTAGTGATGGGTACATGTTGACAGCTGAGTGGAACTCAGTTTTGGAAGACCGGCTATATATGGCCTGTTTGGGAGTTGGGATCGCAGTAAATCCACTTAAACAACTCCACCATCGATTTGTGGTCACGTCTCTGGTAAATGTTTCATTCTGTATCACTGTGAAACTTAGAGTATTCCCTCTTTGTCCGGTGATCGTGTTTTAACTATATATCGGGTATTGCACAACACCTTTGCTTTAATATATATTACCAAAGAATGGGAACGTTTATCGGGTGAGCCGCAGCTGGGTGGAAAACCTGAGTACATCGGTGCCTGAGCACCACCACACTCACTTCATATGAGCCTGAAGCATCTGAACTTCTCGGCTGCGTCAGTCCTCGGGCTGGCGGGGTCGGGGTCTACCCAGTCAACTCGACACTCACCTTTTCATATTTTGGCAGCGGTTGGAAACTTCACCGTAATAACTTCAAATTATGAAATTATCAGTATAATATACTATTATATATTGGTGAACGCAAAGCTCATTCAAAAATACATTTGCGTTAGTGAAACAAAGCACTGGTGTAAAAAAAAACAAAAAAAACAACTATACTGTGCCGATTGCGCCCCGCCCCCCCCCCCTACCATCGTTATTTTATAAAATAAATGATCTTTAAAAACTGTTCAAAAACTTAAGGATGTTTATCTGAATTTCATATATCTCATATTGGTTCATTCTGTCTCACTAATTAATTTAGCAATATCCTTTTTATGAGTGGAATGGTTGATTCCCATTTTTTCTTTTTCTAAAACATTGGACATAATGATACTAATTATTAACTTATTTATGTAATAAGTAGATATTGATATGACTTGTTAGTTCAGTATATCTTTAAAATGGCCGCACAATCGTTATCCCATAGTATTATTCACAATGTGCGATCCACAGGTGTTGAAACTGAAATGCATTTTGTTATTGCGTGTAGTGAATACTCCGATCTAAGACAAATACTATATCGAGATATTGAAGATTATGACTATGAATTTTCGAAAATGAGTGACAGTGAAAAATTTCAAAATATTATGAGAAATGATGATGTAAAGATTATAAATACCCTATGCAACATGATCCGGTTGTTGCTTTCTCAGAAGGGGGTTTTTGAAAACTGAGTAACTTTGCAGAGAAAAACCTGACACGGTTTTCGAATGATGATGCTTCGCATATAACATTTATTAAACGCAATGTATATTTCATTTTGTGTTTTTACATGTTTAATCATTATGTAACGTTCAACTACCTATATAATTGGTGTATTGCAATACATATTCTATTCTATTATATTGGAATCTTTGGAAAAGACTGTAGATCAGTAAACATTCATTATTGCAGGGTCCATGCATGCCTGTTTTGAGTCGGCAAGAAGCATAGCATTTGCGAGTCAGAAAAACTCGGGCTAAAGCAGTGCCATTTTATATACCAAAACGTATAACTCCATTTTGATAATCGTACTCCTGTGTTAGTCACTCGGAGGGGCCCCGTTGACTATCACCGTTCAGCCTCGTTGGCAAATCATCGCTACACCACCAATCCCGTTTATTCTGGGGAATTTTGGGCTACAATTTCTGGGGCGGCTTGGGGTAATATTTGACTTCAGGTACATTTAATCGTAAATAGCAAGTATAGTGTATTTTTCAGTGCAAAATAATTGATGTTTTGTCAACAGTGCCGGTGTTTTAGTCATCGGTGGGCAATCCTAAAACAGATAATACATACCTCTCCGTTTGTGCGGAATCTTTGGTTTAGTGCGGAGTTCTAAATTCCTGTCTGCATAAATTACTCAAAAACTCGAAGTGCCTCGTTGGCGGCTCGGAGCAGCTCCCGATTGCTGGGAGCGGCCTTCGATCGATCCCCCCGTGCATGTGTGGTTGACATTAACTTTTTTTCAAGTTTTCGCGCTAAAGGTTATAAAACTAGAGAGCTAAGAAACTAAGGGCCGTATATACTGAGGTAAACGGATCGGACGAATCTGGTTTTCGAACTTGTTCGAGCTATTGTTGTAACAACTCCATATATACCAAATATGGATGAAATTGGTTGACGTTTGTTGTTCAAGTTATCGCGATAACGGACCAAAACTCTGGTAAAAGCCAGATTTACCAGGCTCTATACTCTGGTAAAATGTGGTAAAGTCAGGTTTACAATAAAAACATACCCTTGTAGATTCCAAGTAAAGGCATGGTAAACTCACTCTGGTAAAAGCCATGTAAATACACTTATAAATTCAAGTAAATCATGGTAAAGTCAGGTTAACAATGATAAACTCTGGTAAAAGCCATTTACACCCATGTAAATGAAAGTGTCAATGACACTGTAGCTCAACGTGGGAAGGCGTTAATAAGTTTATGCTGAGCAGTCAATAGAATGATAAAGAAAGTCAAAAGTTTCAGTAAATGGATTGTATTGTGTAAATGAAATTAATTTCATTTCAAACATTTCTCCACTAAGGTAGCAGTACACGATTTCCAGCAATTTTGCCAACCTGGGAGGGGGTACTGTACTTCAAATCAATGCTGAACCATTATCTTTGGCATAGGTCCCATCAAGCATGTTTTAATTTCGACAGAAATTTTAGGTGTAATCACTTGTCTGTACTTTAGCTTCTTCGTACAATTTGTTATTGAGTTATGCCCCTTGGTTTGCACACACAAAACGCTCAATTTTACCCATTTTTGGACTCAAATTGACCATTTTCAACCCCAAAACAGACCACGATAGAGCGAATATAAGTAAATAAGCTTCTTCCACCTGATAGAGCTATGTTAGAGCTGAGAAATATTTGAAATAGAAAAAAAGTTATCGTATCAATTTGAAAAAAATGTCTTGCGAGCCCAGATGACAGAATTCAGGGGAGAGAAATCGGGCTATTTTCCTGTAACCAATAACACAGAGTTGGCCTCCACTGAATACGAAAACCCTGTTGCGTATCCAAATTTTTCACTTTTTTGAGAACTTTCCCAGTTTTGTAAAATAATTAAACCTTCAAACCAGTAAATACACATTTAACACAGGCTATACTGGCTGTTATGCCCCCCAGATACTTATTTTTCAATTTTTCAGACCCCCTACAACCCGTGAAATCGTGTACTGCTACCTAAATGTGGACTGCAGGGTGTGCCAATGGATTCAAATGTGAAATCCAAGATGGCTCCAGTCGCCCATGTTTTGTAACAAATTTCGGAGGAATTGGACAGCTTCCATCTAGAGGTCAAACCAACGAACCATATGCAGTTTGTGTGAAAGATGAGGGATGTGGCATGTAGGGTGTGCCAAATCATTTTAGTCATGAAAAGAGTAAAATCCAAGATGACCACTGCCACCATGTTTTTTTTAAAAACTAAATTCGGAAAATATCTTTGGCTCCCATTTAGAGGTCACCCTGAAGATCCTTATGAAGTTTTGTGTCAGATGATCGGATGACGCCTACAAGTTGTGCCGAAGGATTTAGTCATGCAAAGAGTAAAAATCAAAAATGGCCGTTGGTGGGCATGTTTTTTAACAAATTTCTGAAAACATCATTGGCTCCCATCGACAGATCACCATGGAGATCCTTATGAAGTTTGGTGACGACCAGATGAGGGATTTGGTCTGTAGGGTGTGCCAAATCTAGGATTTAGTCATGCAAAAAGTAAAATACAAGATGGCTGCCGGTGGCCATGTATTTAATCGAAAATCGTTCAAATTTGACAGCTTTAATTTAATCCTAATCATGCCTATCATTCCTTACATATATGCGGACTGCAGGGTGTGCCGATGGATTCAATTTGAAATACAAGATGGCTGCTGGCAGCCATGTTTTTAAACGAATTTAAAAGGCAAGTAAAGACATGGTGTACGCCACTTTACTCTCATCAAATGCCGGTGATCGAAAAAGAACATACATGGGTAAAACCCATGTAAATCAGAACATACTGTAGTAAGTAACTTCCTATGGAGAAACGCTCCCAAAAAACAATGTTTAGATGTTTGCATTATTTTTTTCATTTCTGTACATCCATTATTTAGTCAATAGTCAATATACCTGTATATTTCTTCGAGGAAAAAAGCGCGATTTAAAAAATTATTTACTTCAAAAGTCGTCAGTTACTTGGCGCTATACAACCATGGTGATTTTTTATCGATTGGTTCCAGTCAGAGATGAATTTTGTGAATAACTGAGATCTACATTGTCTAGTTTAATTTTTTTTGTGGTAGCTAATAACACATATCCTTGATTTCGAATGAGGTGAGGTTCGTTGGCGTTTGTCAAAGTTACCACGCTAACGGACATCAAATTTCTATAATTAGAAACAAGTGGCATAAAAAAGCTGTGTACCCAACTGAAAGAAAGGGGTGACAGTGACCATTTCAGCCTTATTAAACTTCACCCGAATTGTTTGCAGAAAATACGAGCCAGTGACTATTTTAGATTTCACCGTGATGCGAGTGTAGTCTCCACTGCTTATGGAATCACTGAACTAAATGGTTTCCCATAGGCGACAGTGTTAACGTTTCCGCCAAATTCACTGAATTGAAGCCTGCAGGCCATACCAGTGATGTTTACCCAGCTAGATTGACACCAGTTGATCACGAAAATGCAAGAAAAATCATAGGTCATGTGTTTACTTTTAAAAATAAATCCCCAAGTGTACGACGGGGCTATCCCACAGCCAAATTTGATCTGGAAAAATCCAGAACTACAGCAGCTAGTTAAATAAATTTCCCGCTCACAAAAATCCATTCCCCCATTCATTCACCAGTTTAAATTATTTAGATATTATGTACAAATCAAATAAACGCGATGTCATCCTTTAACAACGTGTCGCATGTATCAGGTGAAGGTCATTCTTCAGTTACCTTCACCTTTAGGGTTCCACGGTGTACTCGCTCCCCGACTCTAGAACACATTTAGCTCCCTGATTCCTTATGGTACTGAATGTAATTACTGGATGACATTTTCCAGGAGAATACACTTTGGATAAGAAGTTTAGTGATGGGTACATGTTGACAGCTGAGTGGAACTCAGTTTTGGAAGACCGGCTATATATGGCCTGTTTGGGAGTTGGGATCGCAGTAAATCCACTTAAACAACTCCACCATCGATTTGTGGTCACGTCTCTGGTAAATGTTTCATTCTGTATCACTGTGAAACTTAGAGTATTCCCTCTTTGTCCGGTGATCGTGTTTTAACTATATATCGGGTATTGCACAACACCTTTGCTTTAATATATATTACCAAAGAATGGGAACGTTTATCGGGTGAGCCGCAGCTGGGTGGAAAACCTGAGTACATCGGTGCCTGAGCACCACCACACTCACTTCATATGAGCCTGAAGCATCTGAACTTCTCGGCTGCGTCAGTCCTCGGGCTGGCGGGGTCGGGGTCTACCCAGTCAACTCGACACTCACCTTTTCATATTTTGGCAGCGGTTGGAAACTTCACCGTAATAACTTCAAATTATGAAATTATCAGTATAATATACTATTATATATTGGTGAACGCAAAGCTCATTCAAAAATACATTTGCGTTAGTGAAACAAAGCACTGGTGTAAAAAAAAACAAAAAAAACAACTATACTGTGCCGATTGCGCCCCGCCCCCCCCCCTACCATCGTTATTTTATAAAATAAATGATCTTTAAAAACTGTTCAAAAACTTAAGGATGTTTATCTGAATTTCATATATCTCATATTGGTTCATTCTGTCTCACTAATTAATTTAGCAATATCCTTTTTATGAGTGGAATGGTTGATTCCCATTTTTTCTTTTTCTAAAACATTGGACATAATGATACTAATTATTAACTTATTTATGTAATAAGTAGATATTGATATGACTTGTTAGTTCAGTATATCTTTAAAATGGCCGCACAATCGTTATCCCATAGTATTATTCACAATGTGCGATCCACAGGTGTTGAAACTGAAATGCATTTTGTTATTGCGTGTAGTGAATACTCCGATCTAAGACAAATACTATATCGAGATATTGAAGATTATGACTATGAATTTTCGAAAATGAGTGACAGTGAAAAATTTCAAAATATTATGAGAAATGATGATGTAAAGATTATAAATACCCTATGCAACATGATCCGGTTGTTGCTTTCTCAGAAGGGGGTTTTTGAAAACTGAGTAACTTTGCAGAGAAAAACCTGACACGGTTTTCGAATGATGATGCTTCGCATATAACATTTATTAAACGCAATGTATATTTCATTTTGTGTTTTTACATGTTTAATCATTATGTAACGTTCAACTACCTATATAATTGGTGTATTGCAATACATATTCTATTCTATTATATTGGAATCTTTGGAAAAGACTGTAGATCAGTAAACATTCATTATTGCAGGGTCCATGCATGCCTGTTTTGAGTCGGCAAGAAGCATAGCATTTGCGAGTCAGAAAAACTCGGGCTAAAGCAGTGCCATTTTATATACCAAAACGTATAACTCCATTTTGATAATCGTACTCCTGTGTTAGTCACTCGGAGGGGCCCCGTTGACTATCACCGTTCAGCCTCGTTGGCAAATCATCGCTACACCACCAATCCCGTTTATTCTGGGGAATTTTGGGCTACAATTTCTGGGGCGGCTTGGGGTAATATTTGACTTCAGGTACATTTAATCGTAAATAGCAAGTATAGTGTATTTTTCAGTGCAAAATAATTGATGTTTTGTCAACAGTGCCGGTGTTTTAGTCATGGGTGGGCAATCCTAAAACAGATAATACATACCTCTCCGTTTGTGCGGAATCTTTGGTTTAGTGCGGAGTTCTAAATTCCTGTCTGCATAAATTACTCAAAAACTCGAAGTGCCTCGTTGGCGGCTCGGAGCAGCTCCCGATTGCTGGGAGCGGCCTTCGATCGATCCCCCCGTGCATGTGTGGTTGACATTAACTTTTTTTCAAGTTTTCGCGCTAAAGGTTATAAAACTAGAGAGCTAAGAAACTAAGGGCCGTATATACTGAGGTAAACGGATCGGACGAATCTGGTTTTCGAACTTGTTCGAGCTATTGTTGTAACAACTCCATATATACCAAATATGGATGAAATTGGTTGACGTTTGTTGTTCAAGTTATCGCGATAACGGACCAAAACTCTGGTAAAAGCCAGATTTACCAGGCTCTATACTCTGGTAAAATGTGGTAAAGTCAGGTTTACAATAAAAACATACCCTTGTAGATTCCAAGTAAAGGCATGGTAAACTCACTCTGGTAAAAGCCATGTAAATACACTTATAAATTCAAGTAAATCATGGTAAAGTCAGGTTAACAATGATAAACTCTGGTAAAAGCCATTTACACCCATGTAAATGAAAGTGTCAATGACACTGTAGCTCAACGTGGGAAGGCGTTAATAAGTTTATGCTGAGCAGTCAATAGAATGATAAAGAAAGTCAAAAGTTTCAGTAAATGGATTGTATTGTGTAAATGAAATTAATTTCATTTCAAACATTTCTCCACTAAGGTAGCAGTACACGATTTCCAGCAATTTTGCCAACCTGGGAGGGGGTACTGTACTTCAAATCAATGCTGAACCATTATCTTTGGCATAGGTCCCATCAAGCATGTTTTAATTTCGACAGAAATTTTAGGTGTAATCACTTGTCTGTACTTTAGCTTCTTCGTACAATTTGTTATTGAGTTATGCCCCTTGGTTTGCACACACAAAACGCTCAATTTTACCCATTTTTGGACTCAAATTGACCATTTTCAACCCCAAAACAGACCACGATAGAGCGAATATAAGTAAATAAGCTTCTTCCACCTGATAGAGCTATGTTAGAGCTGAGAAATATTTGAAATAGAAAAAAAGTTATCGTATCAATTTGAAAAAAATGTCTTGCGAGCCCAGATGACAGAATTCAGGGGAGAGAAATCGGGCTATTTTCCTGTAACCAATAACACAGAGTTGGCCTCCACTGAATACGAAAACCCTGTTGCGTATCCAAATTTTTCACTTTTTTGAGAACTTTCCCAGTTTTGTAAAATAATTAAACCTTCAAACCAGTAAATACACATTTAACACAGGCTATACTGGCTGTTATGCCCCCCAGATACTTATTTTTCAATTTTTCAGACCCCCTACAACCCGTGAAATCGTGTACTGCTACCTAAATGTGGACTGCAGGGTGTGCCAATGGATTCAAATGTGAAATCCAAGATGGCTCCAGTCGCCCATGTTTTGTAACAAATTTCGGAGGAATTGGACAGCTTCCATCTAGAGGTCAAACCAACGAACCATATGCAGTTTGTGTGAAAGATGAGGGATGTGGCATGTAGGGTGTGCCAAATCATTTTAGTCATGAAAAGAGTAAAATCCAAGATGACCACTGCCACCATGTTTTTTTTAAAAACTAAATTCGGAAAATATCTTTGGCTCCCATTTAGAGGTCACCCTGAAGATCCTTATGAAGTTTTGTGTCAGATGATCGGATGACGCCTACAAGTTGTGCCGAAGGATTTAGTCATGCAAAGAGTAAAAATCAAAAATGGCCGTTGGTGGGCATGTTTTTTAACAAATTTCTGAAAACATCATTGGCTCCCATCGACAGATCACCATGGAGATCCTTATGAAGTTTGGTGACGACCAGATGAGGGATTTGGTCTGTAGGGTGTGCCAAATCTAGGATTTAGTCATGCAAAAAGTAAAATACAAGATGGCTGCCGGTGGCCATGTATTTAATCGAAAATCGTTCAAATTTGACAGCTTTAATTTAATCCTAATCATGCCTATCATTCCTTACATATATGCGGACTGCAGGGTGTGCCGATGGATTCAATTTGAAATACAAGATGGCTGCTGGCAGCCATGTTTTTAAACGAATTTAAAAGGCAAGTAAAGACATGGTGTACGCCACTTTACTCTCATCAAATGCCGGTGATCGAAAAAGAACATACATGGGTAAAACCCATGTAAATCAGAACATACTGTAGTAAGTAACTTCCTATGGAGAAACGCTCCCAAAAAACAATGTTTAGATGTTTGCATTATTTTTTTCATTTCTGTACATCCATTATTTAGTCAATAGTCAATATACCTGTATATTTCTTCGAGGAAAAAAGCGCGATTTAAAAAATTATTTACTTCAAAAGTCGTCAGTTACTTGGCGCTATACAACCATGGTGATTTTTTATCGATTGGTTCCAGTCAGAGATGAATTTTGTGAATAACTGAGATCTACATTGTCTAGTTTAATTTTTGTTGTGGTAGCTAATAACACATATCCTTGATTTCGAATGAGGTGAGGTTCGTTGGCGTTTGTCAAAGTTACCACGCTAACGGACATCAAATTTCTATAATTAGAAACAAGTGGCATAAAAAAGCTGTGTACCCAACTGAAAGAAAGGGGTGACAGTGACCATTTCAGCCTTATTAAACTTCACCCGAATTGTTTGCAGAAAATACGAGCCAGTGACTATTTTAGATTTCACCGTGATGCGAGTGTAGTCTCCACTGCTTATGGAATCACTGAACTAAATGGTTTCCCATAGGCGACAGTGTTAACGTTTCCGCCAAATTCACTGAATTGAAGCCTGCAGGCCATACCAGTGATGTTTACCCAGCTAGATTGACACCAGTTGATCACGAAAATGCAAGAAAAATCATAGGTCATGTGTTTACTTTTAAAAATAAATCCCCAAGTGTACGACGGGGCTATCCCACAGCCAAATTTGATCTGGAAAAATCCAGAACTACAGCAGCTAGTTAAATAAATTTCCCGCTCACAAAAATCCATTCCCCCATTCATTCACCAGTTTAAATTATTTAGATATTATGTACAAATCAAATAAACGCGATGTCATCCTTTAACAACGTGTCGCATGTATCAGGTGAAGGTCATTCTTCAGTTACCTTCACCTTTAGGGTTCCACGGTGTACTCGCTCCCCGACTCTAGAACACATTTAGCTCCCTGATTCCTTATGGTACTGAATGTAATTACTGGATGACATTTTCCAGGAGAATACACTTTGGATAAGAAGTTTAGTGATGGGTACATGTTGACAGCTGAGTGGAACTCAGTTTTGGAAGACCGGCTATATATGGCCTGTTTGGGAGTTGGGATCGCAGTAAATCCACTTAAACAACTCCACCATCGATTTGTGGTCACGTCTCTGGTAAATGTTTCATTCTGTATCACTGTGAAACTTAGAGTATTCCCTCTTTGTCCGGTGATCGTGTTTTAACTATATATCGGGTATTGCACAACACCTTTGCTTTAATATATATTACCAAAGAATGGGAACGTTTATCGGGTGAGCCGCAGCTGGGTGGAAAACCTGAGTACATCGGTGCCTGAGCACCACCACACTCACTTCATATGAGCCTGAAGCATCTGAACTTCTCGGCTGCGTCAGTCCTCGGGCTGGCGGGGTCGGGGTCTACCCAGTCAACTCGACACTCACCTTTTCATATTTTGGCAGCGGTTGGAAACTTCACCGTAATAACTTCAAATTATGAAATTATCAGTATAATATACTATTATATATTGGTGAACGCAAAGCTCATTCAAAAATACATTTGCGTTAGTAAAACAAAGCACTGGTGTAAAAAAAAAAAAAAAAAAAAACTATACTGTGCCGATTGCGCCCCGCCCCCCCCCCCCCCCCCTACCATCGTTATTTTATAAAATAAATGATCTTTAAAAACTGTTCAAAAACTTAAGGATGTTTATCTGAATTTCATATATCTCATATTGGTTCATTCTGTCTCACTAATTAATTTAGCAATATCCTTTTTATGAGTGGAATGGTTGATTCCCATTTTTTCTTTTTCTAAAACATTGGACATAATGATACTAATTATTAACTTATTTATGTAATAAGTAGATATTGATATGACTTGTTAGTTCAGTATATCTTTAAAATGGCCGCACAATCGTTATCCCATAGTATTATTCACAATGTGCGATCCACAGGTGTTGAAACTGAAATGCATTTTGTTATTGCGTGTAGTGAATACTCCGATCTAAGACAAATACTATATCGAGATATTGAAGATTATGACTATGAATTTTCGAAAATGAGTGACAGTGAAAAATTTCAAAATATTATGAGAAATGATGATGTAAAGATTATAAATACCCTATGCAACATGATCCGGTTGTTGCTTTCTCAGAAGGGGGTTTTTGAAAACTGAGTAACTTTGCAGAGAAAAACCTGACACGGTTTTCGAATGATGATGCTTCGCATATAACATTTATTAAACGCAATGTATATTTCATTTTGTGTTTTTACATGTTTAATCATTATGTAACTTTCAACTACCTATATAATTGGTGTATTGCAATACATATTCTATTCTATTATATTGGAATCTTTGGAAAAGACTGTAGATCAGTAAACATTCATTATTGCAGGGTCCATGCATGCCTGTTTTGAGTCGGCAAGAAGCATAGCATTTGCGAGTCAGAAAAACTCGGGCTAAAGCAGTGCCATTTTATATACCAAAACGTATAACTCCATTTTGATAATCGTACTCCTGTGTTAGTCACTCGGAGGGGCCCCGTTGACTATCACCGTTCAGCCTCGTTGGCAAATCATCGCTACACCACCAATCCCGTTTATTCTGGGGAATTTTGGGCTACAATTTCTGGGGCGGCTTGGGGTAATATTTGACTTCAGGTACATTTAATCGTAAATAGCAAGTATAGTGTATTTTTCAGTGCAAAATAATTGATGTTTTGTCAACAGTGCCGGTGTTTTAGTCATGGGTGGGCAATCCTAAAACAGATAATACATACCTCTCCGTTTGTGCGGAATCTTTGGTTTAGTGCGGAGTTCTAAATTCCTGTCTGCATAAATTACTCAAAAACTCGAAGTGCCTCGTTGGCGGCTCGGAGCAGCTCCCGATTGCTGGGAGCGGCCTTCGATCGATCCCCCCGTGCATGTGTGGTTGACATTAACTTTTTTTCAAGTTTTCGCGCTAAAGGTTATAAAACTAGAGAGCTAAGAAACTAAGGGCCGTATATACTGAGGTAAACGGATCGGACGAATCTGGTTTTCGAACTTGTTCGAGCTATTGTTGTAACAACTCCATATATACCAAATATGGATGAAATTGGTTGACGTTTGTTGTTCAAGTTATCGCGATAACGGACCAAAACTCTGGTAAAAGCCAGATTTACCAGGCTCTATACTCTGGTAAAATGTGGTAAAGTCAGGTTTACAATAAAAACATACCCTTGTAGATTCCAAGTAAAGGCATGGTAAACTCACTCTGGTAAAAGCCATGTAAATACACTTATAAATTCAAGTAAATCATGGTAAAGTCAGGTTAACAATGATAAACTCTGGTAAAAGCCATTTACACCCATGTAAATGAAAGTGTCAATGACACTGTAGCTCAACGTGGGAAGGCGTTAATAAGTTTATGCTGAGCAGTCAATAGAATGATAAAGAAAGTCAAAAGTTTCAGTAAATGGATTGTATTGTGTAAATGAAATTAATTTCATTTCAAACATTTCTCCACTAAGGTAGCAGTACACGATTTCCAGCAATTTTGCCAACCTGGGAGGGGGTACTGTACTTCAAATCAATGCTGAACCATTATCTTTGGCATAGGTCCCATCAAGCATGTTTTAATTTCGACAGAAATTTTAGGTGTAATCACTTGTCTGTACTTTAGCTTCTTCGTACAATTTGTTATTGAGTTATGCCCCTTGATTTGCACACACAAAACGCTCAATTTTACCCATTTTTGGACTCAAATTGACCATTTTCAACCCCAAAACAGACCACGATAGAGCGAATATAAGTAAATAAGCTTCTTCCACCTGATAGAGCTATGTTAGAGCTGAGAAATATTTGAAATAGAAAAAAAGTTATCGTATCAATTTGAAAAAAATGTCTTGCGAGCCCAGATGACAGAATTCAGGGGAGAGAAATCGGGCTATTTTCCTGTAACCAATAACACAGAGTTGGCCTCCACTGAATACGAAAACCCTGTTGCGTATCCAAATTTTTCACTTTTTTGAGAACTTTCCCAGTTTTGTAAAATAATTAAACCTTCAAACCAGTAAATACACATTTAACACAGGCTATACTGGCTGTTATGCCCCCCAGATACTTATTTTTCAATTTTTCAGACCCCCTACAACCCGTGAAATCGTGTACTGCTACCTAAATGTGGACTGCAGGGTGTGCCAATGGATTCAAATGTGAAATCCAAGATGGCTCCAGTCGCCCATGTTTTGTAACAAATTTCGGAGGAATTGGACAGCTTCCATCTAGAGGTCAAACCAACGAACCATATGCAGTTTGTGTGAAAGATGAGGGATGTGGCATGTAGGGTGTGCCAAATCATTTTAGTCATGAAAAGAGTAAAATCCAAGATGACCACTGCCACCATGTTTTTTTTAAAAACTAAATTCGGAAAATATCTTTGGCTCCCATTTAGAGGTCACCCTGAAGATCCTTATGAAGTTTTGTGTCAGATGATCGGATGACGCCTACAAGTTGTGCCGAAGGATTTAGTCATGCAAAGAGTAAAAATCAAAAATGGCCGTTGGTGGGCATGTTTTTTAACAAATTTCTGAAAACATCATTGGCTCCCATCGACAGATCACCATGGAGATCCTTATGAAGTTTGGTGACGACCAGATGAGGGATTTGGTCTGTAGGGTGTGCCAAATCTAGGATTTAGTCATGCAAAAAGTAAAATACAAGATGGCTGCCGGTGGCCATGTATTTAATCGAAAATCGTTCAAATTTGACAGCTTTAATTTAATCCTAATCATGCCTATCATTCCTTACATATATGCGGACTGCAGGGTGTGCCGATGGATTCAATTTGAAATACAAGATGGCTGCTGGCAGCCATGTTTTTAAACGAATTTAAAAGGCAAGTAAAGACATGGTGTACGCCACTTTACTCTCATCAAATGCCGGTGATCGAAAAAGAACATACATGGGTAAAACCCATGTAAATCAGAACATACTGTAGTAAGTAACTTCCTATGGAGAAACGCTCCCAAAAAACAATGTTTAGATGTTTGCATTATTTTTTTCATTTCTGTACATCCATTATTTAGTCAATAGTCAATATACCTGTATATTTCTTCGAGGAAAAAAGCGCGATTTAAAAAATTATTTACTTCAAAAGTCGTCAGTTACTTGGCGCTATACAACCATGGTGATTTTTTTTATCGATTGGTTCCAGTCAGAGATGAATTTTGTGAATAACTGAGATCTACATTGTCTAGTTTAATTTTTTTTGTGGTAGCTAATAACACATATCCTTGATTTCGAATGAGGTGAGGTTCGTTGGCGTTTGTCAAAGTTACCACGCTAACGGACATCAAATTTCTATAATTAGAAACAAGTGGCATAAAAAAGCTGTGTACCCAACTGAAAGAAAGGGGTGACAGTGACCATTTCAGCCTTATTAAACTTCACCCGAATTGTTTGCAGAAAATACGAGCCAGTGACTATTTTAGATTTCACCGTGATGCGAGTGTAGTCTCCACTGCTTATGGAATCACTGAACTAAATGGTTTCCCATAGGCGACAGTGTTAACGTTTCCGCCAAATTCACTGAATTGAAGCCTGCAGGCCATACCAGTGATGTTTACCCAGCTAGATTGACACCAGTTGATCACGAAAATGCAAGAAAAATCATAGGTCATGTGTTTACTTTTAAAAATAAATCCCCAAGTGTACGACGGGGCTATCCCACAGCCAAATTTGATCTGGAAAAATCCAGAACTACAGCAGCTAGTTAAATAAATTTCCCGCTCACAAAAATCCATTCCCCCATTCATTCACCAGTTTAAATTATTTAGATATTATGTACAAATCAAATAAACGCGATGTCATCCTTTAACAACGTGTCGCATGTATCAGGTGAAGGTCATTCTTCAGTTACCTTCACCTTTAGGGGTTCCACGGTGTACTCGCTCCCCGACTCTAGAACACATTTAGCTCCCTGATTCCTTATGGTACTGAATGTAATTACTGGATGACATTTTCCAGGAGAATACACTTTGGATAAGAAGTTTAGTGATGGGTACATGTTGACAGCTGAGTGGAACTCAGTTTTGGAAGACCGGCTATATATGGCCTGTTTGGGAGTTGGGATCGCAGTAAATCCACTTAAACAACTCCACCATCGATTTGTGGTCACGTCTCTGGTAAATGTTTCATTCTGTATCACTGTGAAACTTAGAGTATTCCCTCTTTGTCCGGTGATCGTGTTTTAACTATATATCGGGTATTGCACAACACCTTTGCTTTAATATATATTACCAAAGAATGGGAACGTTTATCGGGTGAGCCGCAGCTGGGTGGAAAACCTGAGTACATCGGTGCCTGAGCACCACCACACTCACTTCATATGAGCCTGAAGCATCTGAACTTCTCGGCTGCGTCAGTCCTCGGGCTGGCGGGGTCGGGGTCTACCCAGTCAACTCGACACTCACCTTTTCATATTTTGGCAGCGGTTGGAAACTTCACCGTAATAACTTCAAATTATGAAATTATCAGTATAATATACTATTATATATTGGTGAACGCAAAGCTCATTCAAAAATACATTTGCGTTAGTAAAACAAAGCACTGGTGTAAAAAAAAAACAAACAAAAAACTATACTGTGCCGATTGCGCCCCGCCCCCCCCCCCTACCATCGTTATTTTATAAAATAAATGATCTTTAAAAACTGTTCAAAAACTTAAGGATGTTTATCTGAATTTCATATATCTCATATTGGTTCATTCTGTCTCACTAATTAATTTAGCAATATCCTTTTTATGAGTGGAATGGTTGATTCCCATTTTTTCTTTTTCTAAAACATTGGACATAATGATACTAATTATTAACTTATTTATGTAATAAGTAGATATTGATATGACTTGTTAGTTCAGTATATCTTTAAAATGGCCGCACAATCGTTATCCCATAGTATTATTCACAATGTGCGATCCACAGGTGTTGAAACTGAAATGCATTTTGTTATTGCGTGTAGTGAATACTCCGATCTAAGACAAATACTATATCGAGATATTGAAGATTATGACTATGAATTTTCGAAAATGAGTGACAGTGAAAAATTTCAAAATATTATGAGAAATGATGATGTAAAGATTATAAATACCCTATGCAACATGATCCGGTTGTTGCTTTCTCAGAAGGGGGTTTTTGAAAACTGAGTAACTTTGCAGAGAAAAACCTGACACGGTTTTCGAATGATGATGCTTCGCATATAACATTTATTAAACGCAATGTATATTTCATTTTGTGTTTTTACATGTTTAATCATTATGTAACTTTCAACTACCTATATAATTGGTGTATTGCAATACATATTCTATTCTATTATATTGGAATCTTTGGAAAAGACTGTAGATCAGTAAACATTCATTATTGCAGGGTCCATGCATGCCTGTTTTGAGTCGGCAAGAAGCATAGCATTTGCGAGTCAGAAAAACTCGGGCTAAAGCAGTGCCATTTTATATACCAAAACGTATAACTCCATTTTGATAATCGTACTCCTGTGTTAGTCACTCGGAGGGGCCCCGTTGACTATCACCGTTCAGCCTCGTTGGCAAATCATCGCTACACCACCAATCCCGTTTATTCTGGGGAATTTTGGGCTACAATTTCTGGGGCGGCTTGGGGTAATATTTGACTTCAGGTACATTTAATCGTAAATAGCAAGTATAGTGTATTTTTCAGTGCAAAATAATTGATGTTTTGTCAACAGTGCCGGTGTTTTAGTCATGGGTGGGCAATCCTAAAACAGATAATACATACCTCTCCGTTTGTGCGGAATCTTTGGTTTAGTGCGGAGTTCTAAATTCCTGTCTGCATAAATTACTCAAAAACTCGAAGTGCCTCGTTGGCGGCTCGGAGCAGCTCCCGATTGCTGGGAGCGGCCTTCGATCGATCCCCCCGTGCATGTGTGGTTGACATTAACTTTTTTTCAAGTTTTCGCGCTAAAGGTTATAAAACTAGAGAGCTAAGAAACTAAGGGCCGTATATACTGAGGTAAACGGATCGGACGAATCTGGTTTTCGAACTTGTTCGAGCTATTGTTGTAACAACTCCATATATACCAAATATGGATGAAATTGGTTGACGTTTGTTGTTCAAGTTATCGCGATAACGGACCAAAACTCTGGTAAAAGCCAGATTTACCAGGCTCTATACTCTGGTAAAATGTGGTAAAGTCAGGTTTACAATAAAAACATACCCTTGTAGATTCCAAGTAAAGGCATGGTAAACTCACTCTGGTAAAAGCCATGTAAATACACTTATAAATTCAAGTAAATCATGGTAAAGTCAGGTTAACAATGATAAACTCTGGTAAAAGCCATTTACACCCATGTAAATGAAAGTGTCAATGACACTGTAGCTCAACGTGGGAAGGCGTTAATAAGTTTATGCTGAGCAGTCAATAGAATGATAAAGAAAGTCAAAAGTTTCAGTAAATGGATTGTATTGTGTAAATGAAATTAATTTCATTTCAAACATTTCTCCACTAAGGTAGCAGTACACGATTTCCAGCAATTTTGCCAACCTGGGAGGGGGTACTGTACTTCAAATCAATGCTGAACCATTATCTTTGGCATAGGTCCCATCAAGCATGTTTTAATTTCGACAGAAATTTTAGGTGTAATCACTTGTCTGTACTTTAGCTTCTTCGTACAATTTGTTATTGAGTTATGCCCCTTGGTTTGCACACACAAAACGCTCAATTTTACCCATTTTTGGACTCAAATTGACCATTTTCAACCCCAAAACAGACCACGATAGAGCGAATATAAGTAAATAAGCTTCTTCCACCTGATAGAGCTATGTTAGAGCTGAGAAATATTTGAAATAGAAAAAAAGTTATCGTATCAATTTGAAAAAAATGTCTTGCGAGCCCAGATGACAGAATTCAGGGGAGAGAAATCGGGCTATTTTCCTGTAACCAATAACACAGAGTTGGCCTCCACTGAATACGAAAACCCTGTTGCGTATCCAAATTTTTCACTTTTTTGAGAACTTTCCCAGTTTTGTAAAATAATTAAACCTTCAAACCAGTAAATACACATTTAACACAGGCTATACTGGCTGTTATGCCCCCCAGATACTTATTTTTCAATTTTTCAGACCCCCTACAACCCGTGAAATCGTGTACTGCTACCTAAATGTGGACTGCAGGGTGTGCCAATGGATTCAAATGTGAAATCCAAGATGGCTCCAGTCGCCCATGTTTTGTAACAAATTTCGGAGGAATTGGACAGCTTCCATCTAGAGGTCAAACCAACGAACCATATGCAGTTTGTGTGAAAGATGAGGGATGTGGCATGTAGGGTGTGCCAAATCATTTTAGTCATGAAAAGAGTAAAATCCAAGATGACCACTGCCACCATGTTTTTTTTAAAAACTAAATTCGGAAAATATCTTTGGCTCCCATTTAGAGGTCACCCTGAAGATCCTTATGAAGTTTTGTGTCAGATGATCGGATGACGCCTACAAGTTGTGCCGAAGGATTTAGTCATGCAAAGAGTAAAAATCAAAAATGGCCGTTGGTGGGCATGTTTTTTAACAAATTTCTGAAAACATCATTGGCTCCCATCGACAGATCACCATGGAGATCCTTATGAAGTTTGGTGACGACCAGATGAGGGATTTGGTCTGTAGGGTGTGCCAAATCTAGGATTTAGTCATGCAAAAAGTAAAATACAAGATGGCTGCCGGTGGCCATGTATTTAATCGAAAATCGTTCAAATTTGACAGCTTTAATTTAATCCTAATCATGCCTATCATTCCTTACATATATGCGGACTGCAGGGTGTGCCGATGGATTCAATTTGAAATACAAGATGGCTGCTGGCAGCCATGTTTTTAAACAAATTTAAAAGGCAAGTAAAGACATGGTGTACGCCACTTTACTCTCATCAAATGCCGGTGATCGAAAAAGAACATACATGGGTAAAACCCATGTAAATCAGAACATACTGTAGTAAGTAACTTCCTATGGAGAAACGCTCCCAAAAAACAATGTTTAGATGTTTGCATTATTTTTTTCATTTCTGTACATCCATTATTTAGTCAATAGTCAATATACCTGTATATTTCTTCGAGGAAAAAAGCGCGATTTAAAAAATTATTTACTTCAAAAGTCGTCAGTTACTTGGCGCTATACAACCATGGTGATTTTTTTTATCGATTGGTTCCAGTCAGAGATGAATTTTGTGAATAACTGAGATCTACATTGTCTAGTTTAATTTTTTTTGTGGTAGCTAATAACACATATCCTTGATTTCGAATGAGGTGAGGTTCGTTGGCGTTTGTCAAAGTTACCACGCTAACGGACATCAAATTTCTATAATTAGAAACAAGTGGCATAAAAAAGCTGTGTACCCAACTGAAAGAAAGGGGTGACAGTGACCATTTCAGCCTTATTAAACTTCACCCGAATTGTTTGCAGAAAATACGAGCCAGTGACTATTTTAGATTTCACCGTGATGCGAGTGTAGTCTCCACTGCTTATGGAATCACTGAACTAAATGGTTTCCCATAGGCGACAGTGTTAACGTTTCCGCCAAATTCACTGAATTGAAGCCTGCAGGCCATACCAGTGATGTTTACCCAGCTAGATTGACACCAGTTGATCACGAAAATGCAAGAAAAATCATAGGTCATGTGTTTACTTTTAAAAATAAATCCCCAAGTGTACGACGGGGCTATCCCACAGCCAAATTTGATCTGGAAAAATCCAGAACTACAGCAGCTAGTTAAATAAATTTCCCGCTCACAAAAATCCATTCCCCCATTCATTCACCAGTTTAAATTATTTAGATATTATGTACAAATCAAATAAACGCGATGTCATCCTTTAACAACGTGTCGCATGTATCAGGTGAAGGTCATTCTTCAGTTACCTTCACCTTTAGGGTTCCACGGTGTACTCGCTCCCCGACTCTAGAACACATTTAGCTCCCTGATTCCTTATGGTACTGAATGTAATTACTGGATGACATTTTCCAGGAGAATACACTTTGGATAAGAAGTTTAGTGATGGGTACATGTTGACAGCTGAGTGGAACTCAGTTTTGGAAGACCGGCTATATATGGCCTGTTTGGGAGTTGGGATCGCAGTAAATCCACTTAAACAACTCCACCATCGATTTGTGGTCACGTCTCTGGTAAATGTTTCATTCTGTATCACTGTGAAACTTAGAGTATTCCCTCTTTGTCCGGTGATCGTGTTTTAACTATATATCGGGTATTGCACAACACCTTTGCTTTAATATATATTACCAAAGAATGGGAACGTTTATCGGGTGAGCCGCAGCTGGGTGGAAAACCTGAGTACATCGGTGCCTGAGCACCACCACACTCACTTCATATGAGCCTGAAGCATCTGAACTTCTCGGCTGCGTCAGTCCTCGGGCTGGCGGGGTCGGGGTCTACCCAGTCAACTCGACACTCACCTTTTCATATTTTGGCAGCGGTTGGAAACTTCACCGTAATAACTTCAAATTATGAAATTATCAGTATAATATACTATTATATATTGGTGAACGCAAAGCTCATTCAAAAATACATTTGCGTTAGTAAAACAAAGCACTGGTGTAAAAAAAAAACAAACAAAAAACTATACTGTGCCGATTGCGCCCCGCCCCCCCCCCCCCTACCATCGTTATTTTATAAAATAAATGATCTTTAAAAACTGTTCAAAAACTTAAGGATGTTTATCTGAATTTCATATATCTCATATTGGTTCATTCTGTCTCACTAATTAATTTAGCAATATCCTTTTTATGAGTGGAATGGTTGATTCCCATTTTTTCTTTTTCTAAAACATTGGACATAATGATACTAATTATTAACTTATTTATGTAATAAGTAGATATTGATATGACTTGTTAGTTCAGTATATCTTTAAAATGGCCGCACAATCGTTATCCCATAGTATTATTCACAATGTGCGATCCACAGGTGTTGAAACTGAAATGCATTTTGTTATTGCGTGTAGTGAATACTCCGATCTAAGACAAATACTATATCGAGATATTGAAGATTATGACTATGAATTTTCGAAAATGAGTGACAGTGAAAAATTTCAAAATATTATGAGAAATGATGATGTAAAGATTATAAATACCCTATGCAACATGATCCGGTTGTTGCTTTCTCAGAAGGGGGTTTTTGAAAACTGAGTAACTTTGCAGAGAAAAACCTGACACGGTTTTCGAATGATGATGCTTCGCATATAACATTTATTAAACGCAATGTATATTTCATTTTGTGTTTTTACATGTTTAATCATTATGTAACTTTCAACTACCTATATAATTGGTGTATTGCAATACATATTCTATTCTATTATATTGGAATCTTTGGAAAAGACTGTAGATCAGTAAACATTCATTATTGCAGGGTCCATGCATGCCTGTTTTGAGTCGGCAAGAAGCATAGCATTTGCGAGTCAGAAAAACTCGGGCTAAAGCAGTGCCATTTTATATACCAAAACGTATAACTCCATTTTGATAATCGTACTCCTGTGTTAGTCACTCGGAGGGGCCCCGTTGACTATCACCGTTCAGCCTCGTTGGCAAATCATCGCTACACCACCAATCCCGTTTATTCTGGGGAATTTTGGGCTACAATTTCTGGGGCGGCTTGGGGTAATATTTGACTTCAGGTACATTTAATCGTAAATAGCAAGTATAGTGTATTTTTCAGTGCAAAATAATTGATGTTTTGTCAACAGTGCCGGTGTTTTAGTCATGGGTGGGCAATCCTAAAACAGATAATACATACCTCTCCGTTTGTGCGGAATCTTTGGTTTAGTGCGGAGTTCTAAATTCCTGTCTGCATAAATTACTCAAAAACTCGAAGTGCCTCGTTGGCGGCTCGGAGCAGCTCCCGATTGCTGGGAGCGGCCTTCGATCGATCCCCCCGTGCATGTGTGGTTGACATTAACTTTTTTTCAAGTTTTCGCGCTAAAGGTTATAAAACTAGAGAGCTAAGAAACTAAGGGCCGTATATACTGAGGTAAACGGATCGGACGAATCTGGTTTTCGAACTTGTTCGAGCTATTGTTGTAACAACTCCATATATACCAAATATGGATGAAATTGGTTGACGTTTGTTGTTCAAGTTATCGCGATAACGGACCAAAACTCTGGTAAAAGCCAGATTTACCAGGCTCTATACTCTGGTAAAATGTGGTAAAGTCAGGTTTACAATAAAAACATACCCTTGTAGATTCCAAGTAAAGGCATGGTAAACTCACTCTGGTAAAAGCCATGTAAATACACTTATAAATTCAAGTAAATCATGGTAAAGTCAGGTTAACAATGATAAACTCTGGTAAAAGCCATTTACACCCATGTAAATGAAAGTGTCAATGACACTGTAGCTCAACGTGGGAAGGCGTTAATAAGTTTATGCTGAGCAGTCAATAGAATGATAAAGAAAGTCAAAAGTTTCAGTAAATGGATTGTATTGTGTAAATGAAATTAATTTCATTTCAAACATTTCTCCACTAAGGTAGCAGTACACGATTTCCAGCAATTTTGCCAACCTGGGAGGGGGTACTGTACTTCAAATCAATGCTGAACCATTATCTTTGGCATAGGTCCCATCAAGCATGTTTTAATTTCGACAGAAATTTTAGGTGTAATCACTTGTCTGTACTTTAGCTTCTTCGTACAATTTGTTATTGAGTTATGCCCCTTGGTTTGCACACACAAAACGCTCAATTTTACCCATTTTTGGACTCAAATTGACCATTTTCAACCCCAAAACAGACCACGATAGAGCGAATGTCAGTAAATAAGCTTCTTCCACCTGATAGAGCTATGTTAGAGCTGAGAAATATTTGAAATAGAAAAAAAGTTATCGTATCAATTTGAAAAAAATGTCTTGCGAGCCCAGATGACAGAATTCAGGGGAGAGAAATCGGGCTATTTTCCTGTAACCAATAACACAGAGTTGGCCTCCACTGAATACGAAAACCCTGTTGCGTATCCAAATTTTTCACTTTTTTGAGAACTTTCCCAGTTTTGTAAAATAATTAAACCTTCAAACCAGTAAATACACATTTAACACAGGCTATACTGGCTGTTATGCCCCCCAGATACTTATTTTTCAATTTTTCAGACCCCCTACAACCCGTGAAATCGTGTACTGCTACCTAAATGTGGACTGCAGGGTGTGCCAATGGATTCAAATGTGAAATCCAAGATGGCTCCAGTCGCCCATGTTTTGTAACAAATTTCGGAGGAATTGGACAGCTTCCATCTAGAGGTCAAACCAACGAACCATATGCAGTTTGTGTGAAAGATGAGGGATGTGGCATGTAGGGTGTGCCAAATCATTTTAGTCATGAAAAGAGTAAAATCCAAGATGACCACTGCCACCATGTTTTTTTAAAAAACTAAATTCGGAAAATATCTTTGGCTCCCATTTAGAGGTCACCCTGAAGATCCTTATGAAGTTTTGTGTCAGATGATCGGATGACGCCTACAAGTTGTGCCGAAGGATTTAGTCATGCAAAGAGTAAAAATCAAAAATGGCCGTTGGTGGGCATGTTTTTTAACAAATTTCTGAAAACATCATTGGCTCCCATCGACAGATCACCATGGAGATCCTTATGAAGT
Source organism: Siphonodentalium dalli (assembly GCA_032622095.1). Classification (NCBI taxonomy): domain Eukaryota; kingdom Metazoa; phylum Mollusca; class Scaphopoda; order Gadilida; family Siphonodentaliidae; genus Siphonodentalium; species Siphonodentalium dalli. The sequence continues at coordinate 159,198,028 of CP136069.1, read as the reverse complement.
TTGGTGACGACCAGATGAGGGATTTGGTCTGTAGGGTGTGCCAAATCTAGGATTTAGTCATGCAAAAAGTAAAATACAAGATGGCTGCCGGTGGCCATGTATTTAATCGAAAATCGTTCAAATTTGACAGCTTTAATTTAATCCTAATCATGCCTATCATTCCTTACATATATGCGGACTGCAGGGTGTGCCGATGGATTCAATTTGAAATACAAGATGGCTGCTGGCAGCCATGTTTTTAAACGAATTTAAAAGGCAAGTAAAGACATGGTGTACGCCACTTTACTCTCATCAAATGCCGGTGATCGAAAAAGAACATACATGGGTAAAACCCATGTAAATCAGAACATACTGTAGTAAGTAACTTCCTATGGAGAAACGCTCCCAAAAAACAATGTTTAGATGTTTGCATTATTTTTTTCATTTCTGTACATCCATTATTTAGTCAATAGTCAATATACCTGTATATTTCTTCGAGGAAAAAAGCGCGATTTAAAAAATTATTTACTTCAAAAGTCGTCAGTTACTTGGCGCTATACAACCATGGTGATTTTTTATCGATTGGTTCCAGTCAGAGATGAATTTTGTGAATAACTGAGATCTACATTGTCTAGTTTAATTTTTTTTGTGGTAGCTAATAACACATATCCTTAATTTCGAATGAGGTGAGGTTCGTTGGCGTTTGTCAAAGTTACCACGCTAACGGACATCAAATTTCTATAATTAGAAACAAGTGGCATAAAAAAGCTGTGTACCCAACTGAAAGAAAGGGGTGACAGTGACCATTTCAGCCTTATTAAACTTCACCCGAATTGTTTGCAGAAAATACGAGCCAGTGACTATTTTAGATTTCACCGTGATGCGAGTGTAGTCTCCACTGCTTATGGAATCACTGAACTAAATGGTTTCCCATAGGCGACAGTGTTAACGTTTCCGCCAAATTCACTGAATTGAAGCCTGCAGGCCATACCAGTGATGTTTACCCAGCTAGATTGACACCAGTTGATCACGAAAATGCAAGAAAAATCATAGGTCATGTGTTTACTTTTAAAAATAAATCCCCAAGTGTACGACGGGGCTATCCCACAGCCAAATTTGATCTGGAAAAATCCAGAACTACAGCAGCTAGTTAAATAAATTTCCCGCTCACAAAAATCCATTCCCCCATTCATTCACCAGTTTAAATTATTTAGATATTATGTACAAATCAAATAAACGCGATGTCATCCTTTAACAACGTGTCGCATGTATCAGGTGAAGGTCATTCTTCAGTTACCTTCACCTTTAGGGGTTCCACGGTGTACTCGCTCCCCGACTCTAGAACACATTTAGCTCCCTGATTCCTTATGGTACTGAATGTAATTACTGGATGACATTTTCCAGGAGAATACACTTTGGATAAGAAGTTTAGTGATGGGTACATGTTGACAGCTGAGTGGAACTCAGTTTTGGAAGACCGGCTATATATGGCCTGTTTGGGAGTTGGGATCGCAGTAAATCCACTTAAACAACTCCACCATCGATTTGTGGTCACGTCTCTGGTAAATGTTTCATTCTGTATCACTGTGAAACTTAGAGTATTCCCTCTTTGTCCGGTGATCGTGTTTTAACTATATATCGGGTATTGCACAACACCTTTGCTTTGCATAAATTACTCAAAAACTCGAAGTGCCTCGTTGGCGGCTCGGAGCAGCTCCCGATTGCTGGGAGCGGCCTTCGATCGATCCCCCCGTGCATGTGTGGTTGACATTAACTTTTTTTCAAGTTTTCGCGCTAATGGTTATAAAACTAGAGAGCTAAGAAACTAAGGGCCGTATATACTGAGGTAAACGGATCGGACGAATCTGGTTTTCGAACTTGTTCGAGCTATTGTTGTAACAACTCCATATATACCAAATATGGATGAAATTGGTTGACGTTTGTTGTTCAAGTTATCGCGATAACGGACCAAAACTCTGGTAAAAGCCAGATTTACCAGGCTCTATACTCTGGTAAAATGTGGTAAAGTCAGGTTTACAATAAAAACATACCCTTGTAGATTCCAAGTAAAGGCATGGTAAACTCACTCTGGTAAAAGCCATGTAAATACACTTATAAATTCAAGTAAATCATGGTAAAGTCAGGTTAACAATGATAAACTCTGGTAAAAGCCATTTACACCCATGTAAATGAAAGTGTCAATGACACTGTAGCTCAACGTGGGAAGGCGTTAATAAGTTTATGCTGAGCAGTCAATAGAATGATAAAGAAAGTCAAAAGTTTCAGTAAATGGATTGTATTGTGTAAATGAAATTAATTTCATTTCAAACATTTCTCCACTAAGGTAGCAGTACACGATTTCCAGCAATTTTGCCAACCTGGGAGGGGGTACTGTACTTCAAATCAATGCTGAACCATTATCTTTGGCATAGGTCCCATCAAGCATGTTTTAATTTCGACAGAAATTTTAGGTGTAATCACTTGTCTGTACTTTAGCTTCTTCGTACAATTTGTTATTGAGTTATGCCCCTTGGTTTGCACACACAAAACGCTCAATTTTACCCATTTTTGGACTCAAATTGACCATTTTCAACCCCAAAACAGACCACGATAGAGCGAATATAAGTAAATAAGCTTCTTCCACCTGATAGAGCTATGTTAGAGCTGAGAAATATTTGAAATAGAAAAAAAGTTATCGTATCAATTTGAAAAAAATGTCTTGCGAGCCCAGATGACAGAATTCAGGGGAGAGAAATCGGGCTATTTTCCTGTAACCAATAACACAGAGTTGGCCTCCACTGAATACGAAAACCCTGTTGCGTATCCAAATTTTTCACTTTTTTGAGAACTTTCCCAGTTTTGTAAAATAATTAAACCTTCAAACCAGTAAATACACATTTAACACAGGCTATACTGGCTGTTATGCCCCCCAGATACTTATTTTTCAATTTTTCAGACCCCCTACAACCCGTGAAATCGTGTACTGCTACCTAAATGTGGACTGCAGGGTGTGCCAATGGATTCAAATGTGAAATCCAAGATGGCTCCAGTCGCCCATGTTTTGTAACAAATTTCGGAGGAATTGGACAGCTTCCATCTAGAGGTCAAACCAACGAACCATATGCAGTTTGTGTGAAAGATGAGGGATGTGGCATGTAGGGTGTGCCAAATCATTTTAGTCATGAAAAGAGTAAAATCCAAGATGACCACTGCCACCATGTTTTTAAAAAAAACTAAATTCGGAAAATATCTTTGGCTCCCATTTAGAGGTCACCCTGAAGATCCTTATGAAGTTTTGTGTCAGATGATCGGATGACGCCTACAAGTTGTGCCGAAGGATTTAGTCATGCAAAGAGTAAAAATCAAAAATGGCCGTTGGTGGGCATGTTTTTTAACAAATTTCTGAAAACATCATTGGCTCCCATCGACAGATCACCATGGAGATCCTTATGAAGTTTGGTGACGACCAGATGAGGGATTTGGTCTGTAGGGTGTGCCAAATCTAGGATTTAGTCATGCAAAAAGTAAAATACAAGATGGCTGCCGGTGGCCATGTATTTAATCGAAAATCGTTCAAATTTGACAGCTTTAATTTAATCCTAATCATGCCTATCATTCCTTACATATATGCGGACTGCAGGGTGTGCCGATGGATTCAATTTGAAATACAAGATGGCTGCTGGCAGCCATGTTTTTAAACGAATTTAAAAGGCAAGTAAAGACATGGTGTACGCCACTTTACTCTCATCAAATGCCGGTGATCGAAAAAGAACATACATGGGTAAAACCCATGTAAATCAGAACATACTGTAGTAAGTAACTTCCTATGGAGAAACGCTACCAAAAAACAATGTTTAGATGTTTGCATTATTTTTTTCATTTCTGTACATCCATTATTTAGTCAATAGTCAATATACCTGTATATTTCTTCGAGGAAAAAAGCGCGATTTAAAAAATTATTTACTTCAAAAGTCGTCAGTTACTTGGCGCTATACAACCATGGTGATTTTTTATCGATTGGTTCCAGTCAGAGATGAATTTTGTGAATAACTGAGATCTACATTGTCTAGTTTAATTTTTTTTGTGGTAGCTAATAACACATATCCTTGATTTCGAATGAGGTGAGGTTCGTTGGCGTTTGTCAAAGTTACCACGCTAACGGACATCAAATTTCTATAATTAGAAACAAGTGGCATAAAAAAGCTGTGTACCCAACTGAAAGAAAGGGGTGACAGTGACCATTTCAGCCTTATTAAACTTCACCCGAATTGTTTGCAGAAAATACGAGCCAGTGACTATTTTAGATTTCACCGTGATGCGAGTGTAGTCTCCACTGCTTATGGAATCACTGAACTAAATGGTTTCCCATAGGCGACAGTGTTAACGTTTCCGCCAAATTCACTGAATTGAAGCCTGCAGGCCATACCAGTGATGTTTACCCAGCTAGATTGACACCAGTTGATCACGAAAATGCAAGAAAAATCATAGGTCATGTGTTTACTTTTAAAAATAAATCCCCAAGTGTACGACGGGGCTATCCCACAGCCAAATTTGATCTGGAAAAATCCAGAACTACAGCAGCTAGTTAAATAAATTTCCCGCTCACAAAAATCCATTCCCCCATTCATTCACCAGTTTAAATTATTTAGATATTATGTACAAATCAAATAAACGCGATGTCATCCTTTAACAACGTGTCGCATGTATCAGGTGAAGGTCATTCTTCAGTTACCTTCACCTTTAGGGGTTCCACGGTGTACTCGCTCCCCGACTCTAGAACACATTTAGCTCCCTGATTCCTTATGGTACTGAATGTAATTACTGGATGACATTTTCCAGGAGAATACACTTTGGATAAGAAGTTTAGTGATGGGTACATGTTGACAGCTGAGTGGAACTCAGTTTTGGAAGACCGGCTATATATGGCCTGTTTGGGAGTTGGGATCGCAGTAAATCCACTTAAACAACTCCACCATCGATTTGTGGTCACGTCTCTGGTAAATGTTTCATTCTGTATCACTGTGAAACTTAGAGTATTCCCTCTTTGTCCGGTGATCGTGTTTTAACTATATATCGGGTATTGCACAACACCTTTGCTTTGCATAAATTACTCAAAAACTCGAAGTGCCTCGTTGGCGGCTCGGAGCAGCTCCCGATTGCTGGGAGCGGCCTTCGATCGATCCCCCCGTGCATGTGTGGTTGACATTAACTTTTTTTCAAGTTTTCGCGCTAATGGTTATAAAACTAGAGAGCTAAGAAACTAAGGGCCGTATATACTGAGGTAAACGGATCGGACGAATCTGGTTTTCGAACTTGTTCGAGCTATTGTTGTAACAACTCCATATATACCAAATATGGATGAAATTGGTTGACGTTTGTTGTTCAAGTTATCGCGATAACGGACCAAAACTCTGGTAAAAGCCAGATTTACCAGGCTCTATACTCTGGTAAAATGTGGTAAAGTCAGGTTTACAATAAAAACATACCCTTGTAGATTCCAAGTAAAGGCATGGTAAACTCACTCTGGTAAAAGCCATGTAAATACACTTATAAATTCAAGTAAATCATGGTAAAGTCAGGTTAACAATGATAAACTCTGGTAAAAGCCATTTACACCCATGTAAATGAAAGTGTCAATGACACTGTAGCTCAACGTGGGAAGGCGTTAATAAGTTTATGCTGAGCAGTCAATAGAATGATAAAGAAAGTCAAAAGTTTCAGTAAATGGATTGTATTGTGTAAATGAAATTAATTTCATTTCAAACATTTCTCCACTAAGGTAGCAGTACACGATTTCCAGCAATTTTGCCAACCTGGGAGGGGGTACTGTACTTCAAATCAATGCTGAACCATTATCTTTGGCATAGGTCCCATCAAGCATGTTTTAATTTCGACAGAAATTTTAGGTGTAATCACTTGTCTGTACTTTAGCTTCTTCGTACAATTTGTTATTGAGTTATGCCCCTTGGTTTGCACACACAAAACGCTCAATTTTACCCATTTTTGGACTCAAATTGACCATTTTCAACCCCAAAACAGACCACGATAGAGCGAATGTCAGTAAATAAGCTTCTTCCACCTGATAGAGCTATGTTAGAGCTGAGAAATATTTGAAATAGAAAAAAAGTTATCGTATCAATTTGAAAAAAATGTCTTGCGAGCCCAGATGACAGAATTCAGGGGAGAGAAATCGGGCTATTTTCCTGTAACCAATAACACAGAGTTGGCCTCCACTGAATACGAAAACCCTGTTGCGTATCCAAATTTTTCACTTTTTTGAGAACTTTCCCAGTTTTGTAAAATAATTAAACCTTCAAACCAGTAAATACACATTTAACACAGGCTATACTGGCTGTTATGCCCCCCAGATACTTATTTTTCAATTTTTCAGACCCCCTACAACCCGTGAAATCGTGTACTGCTACCTAAATGTGGACTGCAGGGTGTGCCAATGGATTCAAATGTGAAATCCAAGATGGCTCCAGTCGCCCATGTTTTGTAACAAATTTCGGAGGAATTGGACAGCTTCCATCTAGAGGTCAAACCAACGAACCATATGCAGTTTGTGTGAAAGATGAGGGATGTGGCATGTAGGGTGTGCCAAATCATTTTAGTCATGAAAAGAGTAAAATCCAAGATGACCACTGCCACCATGTTTTTTTTAAAAACTAAATTCGGAAAATATCTTTGGCTCCCATTTAGAGGTCACCCTGAAGATCCTTATGAAGTTTTGTGTCAGATGATCGGATGACGCCTACAAGTTGTGCCGAAGGATTTAGTCATGCAAAGAGTAAAAATCAAAAATGGCCGTTGGTGGGCATGTTTTTTAACAAATTTCTGAAAACATCATTGGCTCCCATCGACAGATCACCATGGAGATCCTTATGAAGTTTGGTGACGACCAGATGAGGGATTTGGTCTGTAGGGTGTGCCAAATCTAGGATTTAGTCATGCAAAAAGTAAAATACAAGATGGCTGCCGGTGGCCATGTATTTAATCGAAAATCGTTCAAATTTGACAGCTTTAATTTAATCCTAATCATGCCTATCATTCCTTACATATATGCGGACTGCAGGGTGTGCCGATGGATTCAATTTGAAATACAAGATGGCTGCTGGCAGCCATGTTTTTAAACGAATTTAAAAGGCAAGTAAAGACATGGTGTACGCCACTTTACTCTCATCAAATGCCGGTGATCGAAAAAGAACATACATGGGTAAAACCCATGTAAATCAGAACATACTGTAGTAAGTAACTTCCTATGGAGAAACGCTCCCAAAAAACAATGTTTAGATGTTTGCATTATTTTTTTCATTTCTGTACATCCATTATTTAGTCAATAGTCAATATACCTGTATATTTCTTCGAGGAAAAAAGCGCGATTAAAAAAATTATTTACTTCAAAAGTCGTCAGTTACTTGGCGCTATACAACCATGGTGATTTTTTATCGATTGGTTCCAGTCAGAGATGAATTTTGTGAATAACTGAGATCTACATTGTCTAGTTTAATTTTTTTTGTGGTAGCTAATAACACATATCCTTGATTTCGAATGAGGTGAGGTTCGTTGGCGTTTGTCAAAGTTACCACGCTAACGGACATCAAATTTCTATAATTAGAAACAAGTGGCATAAAAAAGCTGTGTACCCAACTGAAAGAAAGGGGTGACAGTGACCATTTCAGCCTTATTAAACTTCACCCGAATTGTTTGCAGAAAATACGAGCCAGTGACTATTTTAGATTTCACCGTGATGCGAGTGTAGTCTCCACTGCTTATGGAATCACTGAACTAAATGGTTTCCCATAGGCGACAGTGTTAACGTTTCCGCCAAATTCACTGAATTGAAGCCTGCAGGCCATACCAGTGATGTTTACCCAGCTAGATTGACACCAGTTGATCACGAAAATGCAAGAAAAATCATAGGTCATGTGTTTACTTTTAAAAATAAATCCCCAAGTGTACGACGGGGCTATCCCACAGCCAAATTTGATCTGGAAAAATCCAGAACTACAGCAGCTAGTTAAATAAATTTCCCGCTCACAAAAATCCATTCCCCCATTCATTCACCAGTTTAAATTATTTAGATATTATGTACAAATCAAATAAACGCGATGTCATCCTTTAACAACGTGTCGCATGTATCAGGTGAAGGTCATTCTTCAGTTACCTTCACCTTTAGGGGTTCCACGGTGTACTCGCTCCCCGACTCTAGAACACATTTAGCTCCCTGATTCCTTATGGTACTGAATGTAATTACTGGATGACATTTTCCAGGAGAATACACTTTGGATAAGAAGTTTAGTGATGGGTACATGTTGACAGCTGAGTGGAACTCAGTTTTGGAAGACCGGCTATATATGGCCTGTTTGGGAGTTGGGATCGCAGTAAATCCACTTAAACAACTCCACCATCGATTTGTGGTCACGTCTCTGGTAAATGTTTCATTCTGTATCACTGTGAAACTTAGAGTATTCCCTCTTTGTCCGGTGATCGTGTTTTAACTATATATCGGGTATTGCACAACACCTTTGCTTTGCATAAATTACTCAAAAACTCGAAGTGCCTCGTTGGCGGCTCGGAGCAGCTCCCGATTGCTGGGAGCGGCCTTCGATCGATCCCCCCGTGCATGTGTGGTTGACATTAACTTTTTTTCAAGTTTTCGCGCTAATGGTTATAAAACTAGAGAGCTAAGAAACTAAGGGCCGTATATACTGAGGTAAACGGATCGGACGAATCTGGTTTTCGAACTTGTTCGAGCTATTGTTGTAACAACTCCATATATACCAAATATGGATGAAATTGGTTGACGTTTGTTGTTCAAGTTATCGCGATAACGGACCAAAACTCTGGTAAAAGCCAGATTTACCAGGCTCTATACTCTGGTAAAATGTGGTAAAGTCAGGTTTACAATAAAAACATACCCTTGTAGATTCCAAGTAAAGGCATGGTAAACTCACTCTGGTAAAAGCCATGTAAATACACTTATAAATTCAAGTAAATCATGGTAAAGTCAGGTTAACAATGATAAACTCTGGTAAAAGCCATTTACACCCATGTAAATGAAAGTGTCAATGACACTGTAGCTCAACGTGGGAAGGCGTTAATAAGTTTATGCTGAGCAGTCAATAGAATGATAAAGAAAGTCAAAAGTTTCAGTAAATGGATTGTATTGTGTAAATGAAATTAATTTCATTTCAAACATTTCTCCACTAAGGTAGCAGTACACGATTTCCAGCAATTTTGCCAACCTGGGAGGGGGTACTGTACTTCAAATCAATGCTGAACCATTATCTTTGGCATAGGTCCCATCAAGCATGTTTTAATTTCGACAGAAATTTTAGGTGTAATCACTTGTCTGTACTTTAGCTTCTTCGTACAATTTGTTATTGAGTTATGCCCCTTGGTTTGCACACACAAAACGCTCAATTTTACCCATTTTTGGACTCAAATTGACCATTTTCAACCCCAAAACAGACCACGATAGAGCGAATATAAGTAAATAAGCTTCTTCCACCTGATAGAGCTATGTTAGAGCTGAGAAATATTTGAAATAGAAAAAAAGTTATCGTATCAATTTGAAAAAAATGTCTTGCGAGCCCAGATGACAGAATTCAGGGGAGAGAAATCGGGCTATTTTCCTGTAACCAATAACACAGAGTTGGCCTCCACTGAATACGAAAACCCTGTTGCGTATCCAAATTTTTCACTTTTTTGAGAACTTTCCCAGTTTTGTAAAATAATTAAACCTTCAAACCAGTAAATACACATTTAACACAGGCTATACTGGCTGTTATGCCCCCCAGATACTTATTTTTCAATTTTTCAGACCCCCTACAACCCGTGAAATCGTGTACTGCTACCTAAATGTGGACTGCAGGGTGTGCCAATGGATTCAAATGTGAAATCCAAGATGGCTCCAGTCGCCCATGTTTTGTAACAAATTTCGGAGGAATTGGACAGCTTCCATCTAGAGGTCAAACCAACGAACCATATGCAGTTTGTGTGAAAGATGAGGGATGTGGCATGTAGGGTGTGCCAAATCATTTTAGTCATGAAAAGAGTAAAATCCAAGATGACCACTGCCACCATGTTTTTTTTAAAAACTAAATTCGGAAAATATCTTTGGCTCCCATTTAGAGGTCACCCTGAAGATCCTTATGAAGTTTTGTGTCAGATGATCGGATGACGCCTACACGTTGTGCCGAAGGATTTAGTCATGCAAAGAGTAAAAATCAAAAATGGCCGTTGGTGGGCATGTTTTTTAACAAATTTCTGAAAACATCATTGGCTCCCATCGACAGATCACCATGGAGATCCTTATGAAGTTTGGTGACGACCAGATGAGGGATTTGGTCTGTAGGGTGTGCCAAATCTAGGATTTAGTCATGCAAAAAGTAAAATACAAGATGGCTGCCGGTGGCCATGTATTTAATCGAAAATCGTTCAAATTTGACAGCTTTAATTTAATCCTAATCATGCCTATCATTCCTTACATATATGCGGACTGCAGGGTGTGCCGATGGATTCAATTTGAAATACAAGATGGCTGCTGGCAGCCATGTTTTTAAACGAATTTAAAAGGCAAGTAAAGACATGGTGTACGCCACTTTACTCTCATCAAATGCCGGTGATCGAAAAAGAACATACATGGGTAAAACCCATGTAAATCAGAACATACTGTAGTAAGTAACTTCCTATGGAGAAACGCTCCCAAAAAACAATGTTTAGATGTTTGCATTATTTTTTTCATTTCTGTACATCCATTATTTAGTCAATAGTCAATATACCTGTATATTTCTTCGAGGAAAAAAGCGCGATTTAAAAAATTATTTACTTCAAAAGTCGTCAGTTACTTGGCGCTATACAACCATGGTGATTTTTTATCGATTGGTTCCAGTCAGAGGTGAATTTTGTGAATAACTGAGATCTACATTGTCTAGTTTAATTTTTTTTGTGGTAGCTAATAACACATATCCTTGATTTCGAATGAGGTGAGGTTCGTTGGCGTTTGTCAAAGTTACCACGCTAACGGACATCAAATTTCTATAATTAGAAACAAGTGGCATAAAAAAGCTGTGTACCCAACTGAAAGAAAGGGGTGACAGTGACCATTTCAGCCTTATTAAACTTCACCCGAATTGTTTGCAGAAAATACGAGCCAGTGACTATTTTAGATTTCACCGTGATGCGAGTGTAGTCTCCACTGCTTATGGAATCACTGAACTAAATGGTTTCCCATAGGCGACAGTGTTAACGTTTCCGCCAAATTCACTGAATTGAAGCCTGCAGGCCATACCAGTGATGTTTACCCAGCTAGATTGACACCAGTTGATCACGAAAATGCAAGAAAAATCATAGGTCATGTGTTTACTTTTAAAAATAAATCCCCAAGTGTACGACGGGGCTATCCCACAGCCAAATTTGATCTGGAAAAATCCAGAACTACAGCAGCTAGTTAAATAAATTTCCCGCTCACAAAAATCCATTCCCCCATTCATTCACCAGTTTAAATTATTTAGATATTATGTACAAATCAAATAAACGCGATGTCATCCTTTAACAACGTGTCGCATGTATCAGGTGAAGGTCATTCTTCAGTTACCTTCACCTTTAGGGGTTCCACGGTGTACTCGCTCCCCGACTCTAGAACACATTTAGCTCCCTGATTCCTTATGGTACTGAATGTAATTACTGGATGACATTTTCCAGGAGAATACACTTTGGATAAGAAGTTTAGTGATGGGTACATGTTGACAGCTGAGTGGAACTCAGTTTTGGAAGACCGGCTATATATGGCCTGTTTGGGAGTTGGGATCGCAGTAAATCGACTTAACAACTCCACCATCGATTTGTGGTCACGTCTCTGGTAAATGTTTCATTCTGTATCACTGTGAAACTTAGAGTATTCCCTCTTTGTCCGGTGATCGTGTTTTAACTATATATCGGGTATTGCATAACACCTTTGCTTTAATATATATTACCAAAGAATGGGAACGCTTATCGGGTGAGCCGCAGCTGGGTGGAAAACCTGAGTACATCGGTGCCTGAGCACCACCACACTCACTTCATATGAGCCTGAAGCATCTGAACTTCTCGGCTGCGTCAGTCCTCGGGCTGGCGGGGTCGGGGTCTACCCAGTCAACTCGACACTCACCTTTTCATATTTTGGCAGCGGTTGGAAACTTCACCGTAATAACTTCAAATTATGAAATTATCAGTATAATATACTATTATATATTGGTGAACGCAAAGCTCATTCAAAAATACATTTGCGTTAGTAAAACAAAGCACTGGTGTAAAAAAAAAAAAAAAAAAAAAACTATACTCTGCCGATTGCGCCCCGCCCCCCCCCCTACCATCGTTATTTTATAAAATAAATGATTTTAAAAACTGTTCAAAAACTTAAGGATGTTTATCTGAATTTCATATATCTCATATTGGTTCATTCTGTCTCACTAATTAATTTAGCAATATCCTTTTTATGAGTGGAATGGTTGATTCCCATTTTTTCTTTTTCTAAAACATTGGACATAATGATACTAATTATTAACTTATTTATGTAATAAGTAGATATTGATATGACTTGTTAGTTCAGTATATCTTTAAAATGGCCGCACAATCGTTATCCCATAGTATTATTCACAATGTGCGATCCACAGGTGTTGAAACTGAAATGCATTTTGTTATTGCGTGTAGTGAATACTCCGATCTAAGACAAATACTATATCGAGATATTGAAGATTATGACTATGAATTTTCGAAAATGAGTGACAGTGAAAAATTTCAAAATATTATGAGAAATGATGATGTAAAGATTATAAATACCCTATGTAACATGATCCGGTTGTTGCTTTCTCAGAAGGGGGTTTTTGAAAACTGAGTAACTTTGCAGAGAAAAACCTGACACGGTTTTCGAATGATGATGCTTCGCATATAACATTTATTAAACGCAATGTATATTTCATTTTGTGTTTTTACATGTTTAATCATTATGTAACTTTCAACTATCTATATAATTGGTGTATTGCAATACATATTCTATTCTATTATATTGGAATCTTTGGAAAAGACTGTAGATCAGTAAACATTCATTATTGCAGGGTCCATGCATGCCTGTTTTGAGTCGGCAAGAAGCATAGCATTTGCGAGTCAGAAAAACTCGGGCTAAAGCAGTGCCATTTTATATACCAAAACGTATAACTCCATTTTGATAATCGTACTCCTGTGTTAGTCACTCGGAGGGGCCTCGTTGACTATCACCGTTCAGCCTCGTTGGGAAATCATCGCTACACCACCGATCCCGTTTATTCTGGGGAATTTTGGGCTACAATTTCTGGGACGGCTTGGGGTAATATTTGACTTCAGGTACATTTAATCGTAAATAGCAAGTATAGTGTATTTTTCCGTGCAAAATAATGGATGTTTTGTCAACAGTGCCGGTGTTTTAGTCATGGGTGGGCAATCCTAAAACAGATAATACATACCTCTCCGTTTGTGCGGAATCTTTGGTTTAGTGCGGAGTTCTAAATTCCTGTCTGCAAAAATGACTCAAAAAATCGGAGTGCCTCGTTGGCTGCTCGGATCGGCTCCTGATTGCTGGAGCCTTCGATCGATTCCCCCGTGCATGTGTGGTTAACATTTGTTCAAGTTTTCGCGCTAATGGTTATACAAATAGAGAGCTAAGAAACTAAGGGCCGCATCTACTGAGGTAAACACATCGGACGAATCTGGTTTTCGAACTTGCTCGTGCTATTGTTGTAACAACTCCATATATACCAAATATGAATGAAATTGGTTGACGTTTGTTGTTCAAGTTATCGCGATAACAGACCAAAACTCTGGTAAAAGCCAGGTTTACCAGGCTCTACTCTGGTAAAATGTGGTAAAGTCAGGTTTACAATAAAAACATACCCTTGTAGATTCCAAGAAAAGGCATGGTAAACTCATTCTGGTAAAAGCCATGTATAATGGACATACACTTATAAATTCAAGTAAATCATGGTAAAGTCAGGTTAACAATGATAAACTCTGGTAAAAGCCACTTACACCCATGTAAATGAAAGTGTCAATGACACTATAGCTCAACTTGGGAAGGCGTTAATAAGTTTATGCTGAGCAGTCAATAAAATGATAAAGAAACTCAAAAGTTTCAGTAAATGGATTGTATTGTGTAAATGAAATTAATTTTATTTCAAACATTTTCCCACTAAGGTAGCAGTACACGATTTCCAGCAATCTTGCCAACCTGGGAGGGGGTACTGGACTTCAAATCAATACTGAGCCATTATCTTTGGCATATAGGTCCCATCAAAGCATGTTTTAATTTCGACAGAAATTTTAGGTGTAATCACTTGTCTGTACTTTAGCTTCTTCGTACAATTTGTTATTGAGTTATGCCCCTTGGTTTGCACACACAAAATGCTCAATTTTACCCATTTTTGGACTCAAATTGACCATTTTCAACCCAAAAACAGACCACGATAGAGCGAATATAAGTAAATAAGCTTCTTCCACCTGATAGAGCTATGTTAGAGCTGAGAAATATTTGAAATAGAAAAAAAGTTATCGTATCAATTTGAAAAAAATGTCTTGCGAGCCCAGATGACAGAATTCAGGGGAGAGAAATCGGGCTATTTTCCTGTAACCAATAACACAGAGTTGGCCTCCACTGAATACGAAAACCCTGTTGCGTATCCAAAATTTTCACTTTTTTGAGAACTTTCCCAGTTTTGTAAAATAATTAAACCTTCAAACCAGTAAATACACATTTAACACAGGCTATACTGGCTGTTATGCCCCCAGATACTTATTTAATTTTCTATTTTTCAGACCCCCTACAACCCGTGAAATCGTGTACTGCTACCTAAATGTGGACTGCAGGGTGTGCCAATGGATTCAAATGTGAAATCCAAGATGGCTCCAGTCGCCCATGTTTTGTAACAAATTTCGGAGGAATTGGACAGCTTCCATCTAGAGGTCAAACCAACGAACCATATGCAGTTTGTGTGAAAGATGAGGGATGTGGCATGTAGGGTGTGCCAAATCATTTTAGTCATGAAAAGAGTAAAATCCAAGATGACCACTGCCACCATGTTTTAAAAAAAAACTAAATTCTGAAAATATCTTTGGCTCCCATTTAGAGGTCACCCTGAAGATCCTTATGAAGTTTTGTGTCAGATGATCGGATGACGCCTACAAGTTGTGCCGAAGGATTTAGTCATGCAAAGAGTAAAAATCAAAAATGGCCGTTGGTGGGCATGTTTTTTAACAAATTTCTGAAAACATCACTGGCTCCCATCGACAGATCACCATGGAGATCCTTATGAAGTTTGGTGACGACCAGATGAGGGATTTGGTCTGTAGGGTGTGCCAAAGCTAGGATTTAGTCATGCAAAAAGTTAAATACAAGATGGCTGCCGGTGGCCATGTATTTAATCGAAAATCGTTCAAATTTGACAGCTTTAATTTAATCCTAATCATGCCTATCATTCCTTACATATATGCGGACTGCAGGGTGTGCCGATGGATTCAATTTGAAATACAAGATGGCTGCTGGCAGCCATGTTTTTAAACGAATTTAAAAGGCAAGTAAAGACATGGTGTACGCCACTTTACTCTCATCAAATGCCGGTGATCGAAAAAGAACATACATGGGTAAAACCCATGTAAATCAGAACATACTGTAGTAAGTAACCTCTTATGGAGAAACGCTCCCAAAAAACGCTGTTTAGATGTTTGCATTATTTTTTTCATTTCTGTACATCCATTATTTAGTCAATAGTCAATATACCTGTATATTTCTTCGAGGAAAAAAGCGCGATTTAAAAAATTATTTACTTCAAAAGTCGTCAGTTACTTGGCGCTATACAACCATGGTGATTTTTTATCGGTTGATTCCAGTCAGAGATGAATTTTGTGAATAACTGAGATCTACATTGTCTAGTTTAATTTTTTGTGCGGTAGCTAATAACACATATCCTTGATTTCGAATGAGGTGAGGTTCGTTGGCGTTTGTCAAAGTTACCACGCTAACGGACATCAAATTTCTATAATTAGAAACAAGTGGCATAAAAAAGCTGTGTACCCAACTGAAAGAAAGGGGGTGACAGTGACCATTTCAGCCTTATTAAACTTCACCCGAATTGTTTGCAGAATATACGAGCCAGTGACTATTTTAGATTTTAACGTGATGCGAGTGTAGTCTCCACTGCTTATGGTACTGAATGTAATTACTGGATGACATTTTCCAGGAGAATACACTTTGGATAAGAAGTTTAGTGATGATGGGTACATGTTGACAGCTGAGTGGAACTCAGTTTTGGAAGACCGGCTATATATGGCCTGTTTGGAAGTTGGGATCGCAGTAAATCCACTTAAACAACTCCACCATCGATTTGTGGTCACGTCTCTGGTAAATGTTTCATTCTGTATCACTGTGAAACTTAGAGTATTCCCTCTTTGCCCGGTGATCGTGTTTTAACTATCGGGTATTGCACAACACCTTTGCTTTAATATATATTACCAAAGAATGGGAACGTTTATCGGGTGAGCCGCAGCTGGGTGGAAAACCTGAGTACATCGGTGCCTGAGCACCACCACACTCACTTCATATGAGCCTGAAGCATCTGAACTTCTCGGCTGCGTCAGTCCTCGGGCTGGCGGGGTCGGGGTCTACCCAGTCAACTCGACACGCACCTTTTCATATTTTGGCAGCGGTTGGAAACTTCACCGTAATAACTTCAAATTATGAAATTATCAGTATTATATACTATTATATATTGGTGCACGGAAAGCTCATTCAAAAATACATTTGCGTTAGTAAAACAAAGCACTGGTGTAAAATAAATGATTTTTAAAAACTGTTCAAAGACTTAAGAATGTTTACCTGAATTTCATATATCTCATAATGGTTCATTCTGTCACATTAATAAATTTAGCAATATCCTTTTTATGGGTGGAATGGTTTATTCCCATTTTACTTTTTCTGAAACATTGGACATAATGATACTAATTATTAACTTATTTATGTAATAAGTAGATATTGATATGACTTGTTAGTTCAGTATATCTTTAAAATGGCCGCACAATCGTTATCCCATAGTATTATTCACAATGTGCGATCCACTGGTGTTGAAACTGAAATGCATTTTGTTATTGCGTGTAGTGAATACTCCGATCTAAGACAAATACTATATCGAGATATTGAAGATTATGACTATGAATTTTCGAAAATGAGTGACAGTGATCCGGTTGTTGCTTTCTCAGAAGGGGATCTTTGAAAACTGAGTAAATTTGCAGAGAAAAACCTGACACGGTGATCGAATGATGATGCTTCGCATATAACATTTATTAAACGCAATGTATATATCATGTTGTGTTTTTACATGTTTAATCATTATGTAACTTTCAACTGCCTATATAATTGGTGTATTGCAATACATATTATATTCTATTCTATTGGAATCTTTGGAACAGACTGTAGATCAGTAAAAAGATTCGAGTCAGAGGAACTCGGGCTAAAGCAGTGCCATTTTATATACCAAAACGTAAAACTCCATTTTGATAATCGATCTCCTGTGTATAGTCAGTGTGACTCACTCGGGGGGGGGGGCTATCACCGTCCAGCCTCGTTGGCAAATCATCGCTACGCCACTCTTCCCGTTAACCTACATCGGATGCTTATTCTGGGAATTTTTGGGCTACAATTTCGGGGGCGGATTGGGGTAATATTTGACTTCAGGTACATTTAATCGTAAATAGCAAGTATAGTGTATTTTTCCGTGCAAAATAATGGATGTTTTGTCAACAGTGCCGGTGTTTTAGTCATGGGTGGGCTATCCTAAAACAGATAATACATACCTCTCCGTTTGAGCGGAATCTTTGGTTTAGTGCGGAGTTCTAAATTCCTGTCTCCAAAAATGACTCAAAAACTCTAAGTGCCTCGTTGGCTGCTGGGAGCGGCTCCCGATTGCTGGAGCCTTCGATCGATCCCCGGTGCATGTGTGGTTAACATTTTTTCAAGTTTTCGCGATAATGGTTATAAAAATAGACAGCTAAGAAACTAAGGGTCGTATACACTGAGGTAAACGTATCGGACGAATCTGGTTTTCGAATATGTTCGAGCTATTGTTGTAACAACTCCATATATACCAAATATGAATGAAATTGGTTGACGTTTGTTGTTCAAGTTATCGCGATAACGGACCAAAACTCTGGTAAAAGACAGGTTTACCAGGCTCTACTCTGGTAAAATGTGGTAAAGTCAGGTTTACAATAAAAGCATACCCTTGTAGATTCCAAGTAAAGCCACGGTAAACTCACTCTGGTAAAAACCATGTAAAATGGACATACACTTATAAATTCAAGTAAATCATGGTAGAGTCAGGTTAACAATGATAAACTCTGGTAAAATCCATTTACACCAATGTAAATGAAAGTGTCAATGACACTTTAGCTCAACTTGGGAAGGCTTTAATAAGTTTATGCTGAGCAGTCAATAGAATGATAATGAAAGAAAGTCAAAAGTTTCAGTAAATGGATTGTATTGTGTAAATGAAATTAATTTCATTTCAAACATTTGTCCACTAAATGTGCACTGCAGGGTGTGCCAATTGATTCCAGTCGCCCATATTTTTTAACAAATTTCGGAGGAATTGGACAGCTTCCATCTAGAGGTCAAACCAACGAACCATATGCAGTTTGTGTGACATGTGAGTGATGTGACATGTACGTAGGGTGTGCCAAAGGTTTTTAGTCACGAAAAGAGTAAAATCCAAGATGGCCACTGTATGCGACCATGTTTTAAAAAAAAACTAAATTCGGAAAATATCTTTGGCTCCCATTTAGAGATCACCCTGAAGATCCTTGTGAAGTTTGGTGATGGTCGGATGACGCCTACAAGTTGTGCCGAAGGATTTAGTCATGCAAAGAGTAAAATAAAAAATGGCCGTTGGTGGTCATGTGTTTTAACAAATTTCTGAAACATCATTGGCTCCCATCGACAGGTCACCATGAAGATCCTTATGAAGTTTGGTGACGATCAGATGAGGGATGTGGTCTGTAGGGTGTGCCAAAGGATTTAGTCATGCAAAAAGTAAAATACAAGATGGCTGCCGGTGGCCATGTATTTAATCGAAAATCGTTCAAATTTGACAGCTTTAATTCAATCCTAATCGTGCCTATCATTCCTTAGATATATGCGGGCTGCAGGGTGCGCCGATGGATTCAAATTTGAAATACAAGATGGCTGCTGGCAGCCATGTTTTTAAACGAATTTAAAAGGCAATTAAAGGCATGGTGCACCCCACTTTACTCCCATCAAATGCCGGTGATCGAAAAAGAACATACATGGGTAAAACCCATGTAAATCAGAACATACTGTAGTAAGTAACTTCTTCTGGAAAAACGCTCCCAAAAAAACGCTGTTTAGATGTTTGTATTATTTATTCATTTCTGAATACATCCATTATATAGGTTATAGTACACCAAATATAAAACATTATCCCCCTTGGTGTGCTGTCACCCACACTCAAGTCAGCATAAAATCACATTTGGCAGCTGAATGGTTGATTATGATTAGGATAAAATTAATGCTAAAACAAGAATAAAATCAAAGCCACCATGGAAATATTATACCTAGATGAATATTGATCCAGAGTGGGTGAAATAATTAACCTGGCATTTAATGAGGGTATGTTTGAAAATTTGGTGATGATTTTTTGTGCGGAATTAGGGCAGTATCAAAAGCGGTACATTTAAAGACGGAAAAGGCACACGGACCTATTAATTTTGTTGGGTCATATTGGGTCCGAAGAGCCATTCTTCAAAATTGACTAGGTTAGAAAGTTCCAGCATTCACAAGGAATCGAGCATAGCCCCGGACATTAACACTGTCGCCTATGGAGAATAATTGGTGTACCGTAACCTTTAGTCAATAGTCAATACACCTGTGAAACTTAGAGTATTCCCTCTTTGTCCGGTGATCGTGTTTTAACTATCGGGTATTGCACAACACCTTTGCTTTAATATATATTAACAATGAATGGGTATGTTTATCGGTGAGCCGCAGCTGGCTGGAAAACCTGAGTACATCGGTGCCTGAGCACCAACACACTCACTTCATATGAGCCTGAAGCATCTGAACTTCTCGGCTGCGTCAGTCCTCGGGCTGGCGGGGTCGGGGTCTACCCAGCCAACTCGACACTCACCTTTTCATATTTCGGCAGCGGTTGGAAACTTCACCGTGATAACTTCAAATTATGAAATTATCAGTATTATATACTATTATATATTGGTGCACGGAAAGCTCATTCAAAAATACATTTGCGTTAGTAAAACAAAGCACTGCATGGTGTAAAAAAAAAACGTATACTGTGCCGATTGGCGATTGCGCCCCGCCCCCCTACCATCGTTATTTTATAAAATAAATGATCTTTAAAAACTGTTCAAAGACTTAAGGATGTTTATCTGAATTTCATATATCTCATAATGGTTCATTCTGTCACATTAATAAATTTAGCAATATCCTTTTTATGAGTGGAATGGTTTATTCCCATTTTCCTTTTTCTGAAACATTGGACATAATGATACTAATTATTAACTTATTTATGTAATAAGTAGATATTGATATGACTTGTTAGTTCAGTATATCTTTAAAATGGCCGCACAATCGTTATCCCATAGTATTATTCACAATGTGCGATCCACTGGTGTTGAAACTGAAATGCATTTTGTTATTGCATGTAGAGTGAATACTCCGATCTAAGACAAATACTATATCGAGATACTGAATTTTCGAAAATGAGTGACAGTGTTCGGTAGTTGCTTTCTCAGAATGGGATCTTTGAAAACTGAGTAAATTTGCAGAGAAAACCCTGACACGGTGATCGAATGATGATGCTTAAATTAATTCGCATATAACATTTATTAAACGCAATGTATATATCATGTTGTGTTTTACATGTTTAATCATTATGTAACTTTCAACTGCCTATATAATTAGTGTATTGCAATACATATTATATTCTATTCTATTGGAATCTTTCGAGCAGACTGTAGATCAGTAAACATTCAAGTCAGAGGAACTCGGGCTAAAGCAGTGCCATTTCATATACCAAAACTTAAAACTTCATTTTGATAATCGTTATCCTGTGTATAGTCAGTGACTCACTCGGAGGGGCCTCGTTGACTATCACTGTTCAGCCTCGTTGGCAAATCATTGCTACACACCACCCTTCCCGTTTACCTACATCGGATGCTTATTCTGGGGAATTTTGGGCTACAATTTCTGGGGCGACTTGAGGTAATATTTGACTTCAGGTACATTTAAAATCCTAAATAGCAAGTATGGTGTATTTTTCCGTGCAAAATAATGGATGTTTTGTCAACAGTGCCGGTGTTTTAGTCATGGGTGGGCAATCCTAAAACAGATAATACATACCTCTCCGTTTGTGCGGAATCTTTGCTTTAGTGCGGAGTTCTAAATTCCTGTCTCCAAAAATGACTCAAAAACTCGGATTTCCTCGTTGGCTGCTCGGAGCGGCTCCCGATTGCTGGGAGCGGCCTTCGATAGACCCCCCCCCCCCGTGCATGTGTGGTTAACATTTGTTCAAGTTTTCGCGCTAATGGTTATACAAATAGAGAGCTAAGAAACTAAGGGCCGTATCTACTGAGGTAAACACATCGGACGAATCTGGTTTTCGAACTTGTTCGAGCTATTGTTGTAACAACTCCATAAAGTCAGGTTAACAATAAAAATATACCCTTGTAGATTCCAAGTAAAGGCATGGTAAACTCACTCTGGTAAAATGGACATACACTTATACATTCAAGTAAATCATGGTAAAGTCAGGTTAACAACGATAAACTCTGGTAAAGGCCATTTACACCCATGTAAATGAAAGTGTCAATAACACTGTAGCTCAACTTGGGAAGTCGTTAATAAGTTTATGCTGAGCAGTCAATATATAGAATGATAAAGAAAGTCAAAAGTTTCAGTAAATGGATTGTATTGTGTAAATGAAATTAATTTCATTTCAAACATTTCTCCACTAAGGTAGCAGTACACGATTTCCAGCAATTTTGCCAACCTGGGAGACAGCAGCGGAAATTTGGTGTTTGATGACGATTCCAAAGCCTGTCTCCTTAATGAAAAATTTGTTGCTAATTCAGATATCGACAATTCTAAATGCAACCTTCCTATTTTCCGAAAAAAATGTGATAATAATATATCAGATTTACCTGTCACGATCGATGATATAACTGAAGCCATACAATCGACCAAACCAAATAAGGCACACGGTCACGACGGAATTACCGTTCGCATGTTACTAGGGACGATTGACCGAGTGGTAGTCCCTCTTCGCATTTTATTTTTAATGTCATTTGAATCGGGATGCTTTCCAGATTCTTGGAAACAGGCGAATGTTATTCCAATTCATAAAAAAGCGACCGATCCGCTACTGACAATTACCGACCAATCTCACTGTTACCTGTTCTTGGAAAGATTTTTGAAAAAGTGGCATTGAAATACCTTTCCAAACATTTCTTTAACAACGGATTAATATATGATTATCAGTCCGGTTTCATTCCTGGCCACAGTACACTATACCAGCTGCTGGAAATACAACACTCCTTGTGCCAGGCTCTCGATCAGAAATTGTGCACATGTGCTATTTTTTGCGATATTTCCAAGGCTTTTGAACGAGTCTGGCACGAGGGGCTGTTATTTAAGCTTGAACAATGCGGAGTCAATGGACGACTTCTGGCCTGGATTAAAAATTATTTATCTAACAGGACACAAAGAGTAATAGTTGGACAAACATTTTCGAGTCCACTGCAACTGAAAGCAGGAGTGCCCCAAGGATAAATCCTTGGCCCATTCTTCTTCCTAGTTTTTATAAATGATATACATGATAATTTAATATCTTTCACGCGTATGTACGCCGACGACACGTGTTTTACCTCATTCGAAGACGCTAGTACCTTATGTGAACATAACCTGCAAACAGACGTAGAAAGTATATCTGTGTGGTCCAAACAATGGCTGGTACAATTCAACTTTTCCAAGATAAAAATAATAAATTTTTCCTTCTCATCTAATTACAATACCCTAAGTGTCGCAATGGACGGTCAGTTAATAGAGCAGGTGGACACACATCGACACCTTGGTGTGTTTCTTCAGTCTAACCTCAATTGGGACAAGCAAATAGAAAATTTGTGTGGACGCTTAAAAGTACTCAACCCGATAAAACTCCTCTCAATTACTATTTCAATGGCTTCGGGGGTCAAAAATATTTGATTCGAGTCGAGGAAGTCACCCATCAAAGCTCAGATTTGTTAGATATCGATTTTAGAAATCTATTATTTTTCATTATCGGGAATACTATCTGGCCCAGAACTCAGTCAAAATTACGTTAAAATTACCACTTGATTTTAGAGTTATTCATCCTTGTCTGTTTGAATAGATTTGGAGTACACATCCAGAGCAGATTACGGCAGTTATTGGTACTCATCTCGAGAACATAACAAATTTGAAAAATCAATATCTAATAACTCTGAGCTTTGTTTGATGGGTTCCTCGACTCGAATCAAATATTTTTTACCCCCAAAGCCAAAGAAATAGTAATATAGGACCCTCTGATCGGATTGTTGTTGTTGGAATCTGTTGAGATGGGGACCCTCTTTACTGGTTGAGTATCTTTAAGATCTCGATCGCCTATCGCAATTGAGACGATTGAAATTCACAGTTAATCGGCGAACCTTGGAATGTATGTACAAAACCTTTATTTTGCCGCTTATGGATTACGGAGATGTAATTTGGGCTCACGCACCGAACACTCTTCTTGTACTGCTTGATCGGATACATTATGATGCCGCTCGAATTGTTAGTGGGTTAAATAAATCTGTTTCGAATGAAAAACTCCTCACTGAAGTAGGATGGCCTACACTTTACACCAGACGCGAACACCATAAATTTAATACTTGGCAGAAAATAATTCTTGGTAAAGCTCCCAATTACCTGAGTACACTTTTGCCGACCTTTGCTAAAGATCAATCTAACTACTCACATCGATACCCATTATTATTTTTACAGAAACGCAACAATACAGAACATTTTAAATCGACCTTTCTGCCTGAGATGGTAATTAAATGGAATGCAGTGGTAATAAATGGTTCATCTGATCGCACCAAAACCGACATATTGAAATTAATGTATGACAAATTGCCTATATTTCCCCCAAAACCGCCGCCATACTTCAATTCAGGCACTCGCAAATGGAACATCGTGCACACCAAGCTAAGGAATAACTGTAGCGATTTAAATTTTGATAAACTTGAAAACTATATTTCTATAACAGCTCACTGTCAATGTGGGTTTTATATTGAAGACGCCTCACATTTTTTCTTCCAGTGCCCGTTATTTGAAGAGAGTCGCTTAATATTCATCCAACGCCTTTGGCTAAATGGAATTTTCGTTGATAGGATTGAAGATATGCTCTTTGGTCAAAGCAACCTATCCAATACTTTAAATGATAAATTGTTTCGCAATACGCAAACTTTCATTGCATCATCGGGTAGATTTCATTGACGGAAAACCTTCAAAATCCAAATAAGCCTATATCTTCATACATTCCCCATATTGCCATCAAAATACTCGGCTCAGCTCGCCATAGGACCTACATCCCATCCTTGATATCTGTCTACTCACTTTATACCTTACCCTCATTCTCGACCCTCCTCGTTTTAGGTACTACATTCCAATTATAAGCTAATATTGAGTCCTACATAATTCCATATATAATTAATAATTTGCGTTTCAATATTGTTAAGGGAGAGGAGCAATATTCTAAGTTGAATAACGTGTGCTCCCATCCCTTTTGATTAACTCATATCTTATTTCATATTCTAATTTGTTAAATGTATTATGTAACGAGGGTCAAATAAAATATGTTCAAACCTGGGAGGGGGTACTGATGGGGTACCGGTGGCCATGTATTTAATCGAAAATCGTTCAAATTTGACAGCTTTAATTTAATCCTAAACATGCCTATCATTCCTTAGATATATGCGGGCTGCAGGGTGTGCTGATGGATTCAAATTTGAAATACAAGATGGCTGCAGGCAGCCATGTTTTTAAACGAATTTAAAAGGCAAGTAAAGGCATGGTGTACCCCACTTTACTCTCATCAAATGCTGGTGATAGAAAAAGAACACACATAGGTAACAAGACAGTCAATGACTGTGGAGACGCTCACCTACTGTAAAGACTGAGAGGAAAGGGATTTTGAAGGCTAAAACAGTCAGTGCTTGTCAAAATAACTTAAGACAAGTAGTTCTAAACAGGGACATAGCTGGGAATTCTCTGATGAGTCGGGCTCTTCACCTTGAAATCTCTAAGTGCACACTATTGTAAAATCTCCAACCCCCTTTTAAACAAGATAATCTTAACCGTACCACAGCCTAAATTCACAAAATTCCTTTTGCACATCCCTCTTATGTTGAAATTTAAAAACTGGAACCGGTGCTTCAAGCTCTCAAACTTTTGGTAATTTCCAACCTGACATCTTCCATAAAGTTAAAAGTTGTGGCCCATTTTGGTATAACAGTTCAACCTGAAGTAGGCAAATATGGACTGTTGGTTTAAAAACATACTGGTTGGAAAATAAACTCAAACTATGAGAACTATTCTAACTTATTTTTGGTGTGAAAATATAATCTACAACTAATGTATCAGAAATGAAATTTTCAAGAGGAATATATATATTATTATACCAGTAGCGTACAACATAGATACAGGTAGTGTGGGTGGGGCAGAGCTAAATCTCTTACCTCTGCCCCTATTTGAACATACATGAATCCCCATCTCTGATATCTATTCATCTAATAATTTTAAACAGTCGCTTTTAAGAGTTGAAGTTAACTGTCGTCCGGTGCATACCCCCTGGTGGCATACCGCCTAGTGTGGGCATATCTATAACTTATGACTGCTATACAGCTATAGACAGATGGACCCAAAAAAATCAGCATTTTCATATGGACAAAGATGAATAACAATAGAACAAAAAACCAAAACAAAACAGTTGAATGTTCCATTAAACGTCCTCATAGTGGTGAATATCCATACAAAATATCATTGAGATCCGAGCATTACTGTTAAACAGCCAAACAGCCAACATTTCCAGATAAACAAAGATGAATAACTCTAGAATCGATAAGCCAATTAAAACAATGGAACCCTCTGTTGAATGTCCTCATAGTAGTGAACATCCATACAAAATTTCACTGAGATCCCAGCACAACTGTTGAAGTTACGACATGAACAGACACCAGATGGACCAAAAAGCCAACACTTCCAGATAAACAAAGAGGAATAACTCTAGAATGGAAAATCCGAACAAAATGATGGAACCCTCTATTTAATGTCCTCATAGTAGCGAACATCCATACCTAATTTGATTGAGGCCCGAGCACTACTGTTCAAGTTATGACATGAACAGACGTCGGACGGACGTACGGACGGACGCATGCACAGACGCACGGACGGACGGACAGGAGCAAAACAGTATACCCCCTTTAAAAAAAAGGGGGTATAAATATAAGCTAAATAGACTTGATGGTTCTTGAGAAGTAATAGTTGTTAGAATTACTATGGAGGGAAAACGTTATGGCCCTGGCATCCCTCGAGATCCTATTTGACCTGATGAACTTATTTGAACAAATCTGAATGTGAGTCACATACAGGTAGGGAATTCATATATATCTCGAGAAGAAAACAATTGTTGATGGATGGATGGACAGAACAATGGATGGAAGGACACTCTGAAAGACCAACAGTTTTAATCCAATATACCCCCACGTTTGTGTCCATAATCAGGTATAATGAGTTCACATAGATAAGTGGTTAAGAAAATAATATTGGAAAAGCCAAGCGTGAAATTTAGTGTGTCTGAGGTCCCAAAAGGTTGAATGTAGTGATGCTATTCTGTAAGGTGGGCTAGCATCACCAAATTCACCATATGGGAACCCAATTTTTGTTAGTCCTCAACTGCTGTGTGAGACCTATGGATAGATAGCAGTTCTCCAGCGGAAGTTGGTGACGTATGACAGTATGCACACCCATTTGACACCTCAATTATGCATTTTAGAATCTGAACAGAAGGGAAAAAAGCTGCTAAAAATGTCAATTTGAGACTCTAGATACTTCCCAGAAGATGAGACATAAGCATAATGAGGTCATCAGAGGGTGTATTTGGCGATGCTAGCCTGTCGTGCGGGGTAGCATTATTAAATTCACCCTCTGGGAACCTCATCTACAAATGCCAGACACACTTAATTAAAGCTTGGAGAAAATGAATTTAATCTGATATTATTTACCAGTGTATTGTAAACAATGATGGTGCTACATTGACAACTTTAGAAAACAAATGTTCAACACTATTAATCTCATTTAAATTATGAATGACATGAATATACACTCCCTGGGGACTCTGCCTATAGCCACAGCAGTTATGTTATCTATCTATCTATCTGGCACTGTTTTATAAACAACATGTGTCATGTCTATCAATTCTCAGCCCCATGGTTCAGGGATGGCTTGTAGTGGGAATGCAAGGTTATTAAAAGGAACTTACTGAACATCTCTGTACATCTGTCTGTTCGTGTTTTCTCCCAAACCCCTGATTTCAACCAAATTTAGTGGGGTGACTAGAGGTACCTACCCCCCCCCCCCCCCGAAGATGTAATGTCATAAGTTCTTCAAAATTTGAATTAATTGTTTTTTATTTTATTTAATTAAAAAATATATATTTATTTGATAAAAAAAATTTGGTTAAATTGAGCAATAAGTTAAATATAAAAAACAAAATCTTCAGATTTATGTCCATAGCCCCACCAACATTTGACCCAGTGACTTCATTTGAACAAATCTGAACCACAGTCACCCAAGGTACCCTCATACCAAATATGAACCCATTCGGCCCGACGACTTCAGAAAAGAAGTCGTTTTAAGAATGGGGAAAAATAGTTATGGTCCTGACATCAAAACTATTTGACTTGGTGACCTCATTTGAACAAATCTGAATATGAGTCAACTAGGGAACATCCACACCAAATATGAACCCATTCGGCCTTATGGTTCAAAAGGAGAAGATGTTCAAAGAATTGTTGACGGATGGATGGACGGATGGACGGACGACGGACAAGGAGTGACAAGAAAACCATAGTCAGAAATGGTAACGCCACCAAGATTATAGTATTACATATAAATAGAAATTATAAAAAATACATAAAATATTTTGATAACAATTGCGTTTAAACAAGTAATCCTTCAAATTATTACTAACAAAGCAAGTAAACGACTGTGGGGTCACTCAACAGATTAAAAGACTTGGACTTAGTATACTGTAAATACTAAAATTTAAATGAAATAATTAAAAGATAAAATTTAGCAAGTAGTAAAAGTTAATTTTCTCATTTAATTTAATTTTTTTGGTTAAATAAAGCAATAATTTAAATGTAACATTTGGTTTTAAAAAAATGATTGACCGTGGCTCTTCCAATAATTGCGCGACTGACCTGGTCAATTGTTCTTAAGAAGTTGTTTTGAGAATTACTATGGAGGGAAATAGTTATGGCTGTGGCTTCGCAAGTAATTAACTTGGTGACGTGATGTTAACAAATCTGAACTCCAGTAAACCAAGGACGCTCCATACCAAATATAAGGTAAATTAATAATTCTTTAGAAGTTGTTTTAAGATTTACTATGGAGGGAAAGAATTGTGGTGCTGGCTTCGCAACTATTTGACCTCATTGTAACAAATATAAATATTAGTCACTCAGGCAATAGATGTATCTATTTTGTATATTAAGTTATTGGGTCTTACGTGTCTTGAGATGTCTAAATAGTTTTCGATGGACAGATCGCACAAGGGACCCACGCCAATCTTCTGTTGGGATTCCAATTGTTGGCTTATTAAATATGCACATATGCTTAAGATACAGTCGCATGCGAAGCACGCTCCCGTATGTCGGGTTTTGGATCCCAGTTAATGAAAATATCATTGAAATATTCGGTTTCCCCCAATAAACATCCATATATTCAATATACATGTTGTGGAGCAGAATTAGGCAGTCCATATTGGACGCCATCGTGGAATTTATTTTGTTTTGTTTTAATTTTCACACATATTTATTAGTTATGTGGATGGAGTTCTCATTAAACCTCACATCCTTATATTGGTTACAGTAATGCCCAAAGTAATTGACCACGTAACCACATCAGACTTATTGGTAATTTTTCAGGATTTAAAATCCTGAAAAATTACAAATAATTCTGCTCTGGTTAAGTGGTCAATTACTTTGAACATTACTGTATGAGGAATGAGTTATCATTAAACCTGAAATCCTTATATTGGTTACAGTAATGCCCAAAGTAATTGACCACTTAACCACAGCAGAATTATGGGTATTTTTTCAGCATTTAAAATCCTGATAAATTACCCATTATTCTGCTGTGCTTAAGTGGTCAATTACTTTGAACATTACTGTATGAGGATTGAGTTATCATTAAACCTCAAATCCTTATATTGGTTACAGTAATGCCCAAAGTAATTGACCACTTAACCACAGCATAATTATGGGTAATTTTTCAGGATTTAAAATCATGAAAAAATACCCATAATTTTGCTGTGGTTAAGTGATCAATTACTTTGGACATTACTGTATGTAGATGAAGTTAAACCTCACAACAGTGTGTTGGGGATTTGGACCTTGACTTGGGACCTTTGGTTTTTAACGCAACAAATGCGCGTACACCATATACACAAATTTCTTATGTAACCAGAGTTTTTCTTGGATAAGATGAGTTTGAAGCCTGCTAACATTTCAAAATGTTGTCAGTTTTGTATTCTCTGCAGCGGAACTCGACGCATTGAAGCAAAATTTACAAGAGATAAAATGTGTACGTAACGAGACTATAATACAAATGAAAAAATAAATTCAGGGAGGGGTGGGCGTTACAGGGAACTAAGGGTTGAACCGATATAAATTTATAGAGCGATAATGACCAATGTTGACATATTATGCATCTCAACTCTACTGAACATTGCAACAAGGCTATAAAATAGGGGGTGTCAGAATCTTAGTCATCTCTATATAGTGCCAGAATAGTCATTTATGGACTTCTATAAGATGTTGGGTTGGTTATATGGACTCGGAGAAAAAGGGGTTTGTACCGATGAACTGACATAAATTAGTGGAGCGATGTTGCCATGTAATGTATCGCGACTGTACTAAAGCAGCAATGATATAAAATTGGGGGGTCTGAAATTATCTCTATGTCCATAGATGGCACCAGGATTATATAGAAAGGAATAGCAATTGACATACGTATACGGTATACTATAGTAATACCATAGACATATAAGTACAAGTATCACGCGATAAAATATTACGTAACGTGACTATACCGATGAAAGAAATAAATAAATTGGACCCGGATTAGAGGTTGGGTTGGTTATATGTGGATAATTGGATATGGAATTCATACCGATGAAACGATACAAATTAGTGGAGCGATAAAGACCAATGTTGACACTTAGTCAGGCTACGCGGGAGAAAATAGGGGTTGATACGATAGACCAAAATAAATTTGTCGGGTAATAATGACCAATGTTGATGTATAAAGTAACGCGACTGTACTGTTGCACAATTATCAGGTGTAACCGGTCAAATATGGACACTAGTGCCCAATATGGAACAGCTCAGAAAATATTTGCAGGGCCCTAAAATTTATTTAACATGGCATTTGCCATTAAAATCGATTTATGTCGATAAAACTAATTTTTCAAAATTTTAAGCTGAGACTTGGTGTTTGTGCGTGGGATAGTTATATATTCCTAAAATGACAGAGTACAGCACGTAATTATGTTTTAGATGGAAGAAATGAATTTTTTTCAATGATAAAATTTAACATGGCATTTGCCATTAAAATCGATTTATGTCGATAAAACTGTCATTTTTCAAAATTTTAAGCTGAGACTTGGTGTATGTGCGTGGGATACATATATATTCCTAAAATGACAGAGTCCAGCGCGTAATTATGTTTTAGATGGAAGAAATTGAATTTGTTTTCGATAATAAATTTGCAGCGTGGACTGGACCGTCAGTGGACGGGTCAACCCGGTCATCGAGTGCGCTCAATTTGTAAACAAAGTTTTGGTCAAACTATCCCTTTTTAGACCGGGACAGCAGATCCGAATAGTAGCTAAGATGTATTTAGATAGAATTATCAAAAGAATTTGACCGATTCGGGTGTAGTTTAAGAGAATAGAGTGGAGAAATCTTCCAGAAAATAAAGATGGTGGAGAATCACAATGAAACTACCCACAATTCACTTCACTATACCATGGGGGTTCGCAATGGGTTACACATTATTTTCAGTCTATCAAATTATTAATATTTTCAACAACAAGTGACTTTAAGTTTACAATTTCAGCCTATCCTGACTCTATCGATACGATTTATCATATTTTCATAAACATATTATACACCGGTGGCGTTAACTTTACAATTTCGGCATCTACGTGATTATATCGGTACGATTGAGTAATGGTACAAAACAAAATGTCCAAGAATACATTAGGGGCTCCCAATGGGTTATATATTATTTTCAGTCTATCAAATTATTTATATTTTCAACAACATATTATTACACCGGTGACTTTAAGTTTACAATTTCAGCCTGTCCTGACTCTATCGATACGATTTATCATATTTTCATAAACATATTATACACCGGTGGCGTTAACTTTACAATTTCGGCATCTACGTGATTCTATCGGTACGATTGAATAAGGTACAAAAAATCTCCAAGAATACATTCGCCCTGTCCACCACACAATATCAAAATCTCAGCAGCTAGATACACCACATGTGGCGTAATGACTATAGCTCCACCGGAGACTTCGTCTCAGGTGAGCTAAAAACCCATGTAAATCAGAACATACTGTAGTAAATCACTTCTTCTGGAGAAACGCTCCCAAAAAATGCTGTTTAGATGTTTGCATTATTTTTTTCATTTCTGAATACATCCAATATTTAGTCAATAGTCAATATACCTGTATATTTCGACGAAAAAAGCGCTATTTAAAAAACGCTTTACTTGAAAAGTCGTCAGTTACTTGGAGCTATATACAAGCATGGTGCTTTTTTATCGGTTGGTTCCAGTCAGAGATGAATTTTGTGAATAACTGAGTTCTACATTGTCTAGATTAATTTTATGTGGCAGCTAATAACACATATCCTTTGATTTCGAATGAGGTGAGGTTCGTTGACGTTTGTCCAAGTTACCACGCTAACGGACATCAAATTTCTATAAATAGAAACAAGTGGCACAACTCTGGTTAGAAAGTCGGGTCGGACCCGATTTTCTGTGTACAGCTGTCGCACATACAAAATATTGTCAGAATCCATCAATAAACGGATATGTTGTATAGGTTTGTTGACGCCCCCGCCCAAATCGTCCCTCCGGCTACCTTAGCCAAACAATAAGTAGAGTTTTGATAAACAAAGAGGGATAACTCTTGAACAGTAAATGTGAACAACGTCAATGAACACTCTTTTGAAATCCCTCCTGATGCCAAACATGCATACCAAATTTCATCGAGATCCGATAACCCATTGTTGAGATATATGAGCGGACGGACGTACGGACCAACAAAATAGTACATGTAGTTGTGGGACTTCCAGTTTGTGGGACCTTCAACAAGAGTTATGGGACTTCCATATTTTGTTCTTACGAAATGCCTCTTCTATGACTAAACCACAAAAAGCCAATGTTATCACCCAGAAACCCAAAAACCAAAACAAAATGGCCCTAAAAAGGGCAATAACTCCTGACAACTTCAGACAATTTAGGCAATAATTCAAAATTCACCAAGCGTGTTCTGCGAATTTTACCAGTTTATGGGACTTTTTGAAGGCTCACAAAAATAAGGTATATGTCCAGGAGTGTCCAAAAATGTCCACATCAAAATATGTGGATGGGGTACTGGGACTTTTGGCTGAATCCAATTTTAACATGTTCATAAGACTTAATAAGGAGACAATATACATTAAAATTGTGGGACTTTCAAAAAGCCTTATGTGCCAGAAAAAAGTCCCACAACATACCATTCGTTTAATTAAGATTTGTTTTTATCTCCTGACCCGATTTATTGATAAACTGAAAGAAATAAAAATTCAAAACCAATATTATTTTTATTTTATCTCCTCCTCCTGCACTATCTTTAAAAATAATTATCCGTAAATGCGTAAACCAACAAATAAAAACAAAGTGTCCTGAGGTTTGAGTTCACTGAACACCAGGGACCAGCCTAGAGGTTTCAAATTGGTAGAAGACTCCTTTCCCTGTTTGGTTATTAGGGAGAAGTGGGACTGTTATTAGGGAGAAGTAACAATGGCTGAAGTTTAATTACACCCCAACATCACCCTTCTATCATCCAATAACACAAGAGCCCATTTATCAAACCATTATAGTGAGTAAGAACACCATTATAACCAATAAATATACTTTAAACATGCTGTTGGGAGATAAGTATACTGGTATATTCTCCCTCGGACAAAATAGGAATAAGTGGCACATTTTAGGGAGATGTCTCCCAAGTCGCCCTCTTGGCTGGTCCCTGCTGAACACATGTAAAATGTATACTGCAAAATTTAGACATACTAGATGTAATTAGTATTATTTGGTTCTCCTTTGCTTTCTTCTGTCTTTGTTTGGATAACTTTGTGGAGTATGAGAACCCAGAGAAAATGGGGAAGAAAATAAAACAAATCATACACTTAAACCATAAATTTCTTTATTTGCACCAGGAAATTTAAATTGGGGTGATTTCAAACAGCAAAAACAACACATAAAAATAACAAATCTTTAAGAAAATTTCCGTAAATATATACAGACAATGAATTCTAAGAAGAATGTTATATATATATATAATATATATACACAAGTCACAATCTTTTTAAACGGACATGGTTCCTTCGAACCCCAAAATTATGTATCTCAAAACATACCTACTCAGAACTTTTTCCGAACAAACTCATCCACATACAGTAATGCCCTAAATAATCGACTCCTTAACCACAGCAGTATTATGGTTAATTTTTCAGGATTTAGTCGGAAATATGGCTTGCTGCCATTCATCTGAAAGCTCTGAGAGCTTTCCGATGAATAGCAACAAGCCATATTTCCGACTAAATCCTGAAAAGTTACCCATAATTCTGCTGTGGTTAAAGGAGTCGATTAATTAGGGCATTACTGTACTTTTGATGATTAAATGAAGAGAGCAGTGCATGGTGCATGGAGTTAAAATAGTTTTCAGTCAATATAACGCAATTTAATGCACGCTTGTTCCTAGAAGTACAGTTTTATTGCTGTTCCTTATTTACAAGCATCTCGTTGAGTCATATGACATTTGCTACAACCATGAAACTATAACTATAAAATAAAAGCATCATCACACATGACAAAATGACAAAACAAGCCCTGTATGTGCCTAAATAAACCTTGTAAGCCTGTATTTTATTAATGCACAGATTCTAGGATGGGTAATAAACACAGAACAACACGTGTGTTAATGGGTTTTTTGATACAGCACTTGTGCCATCAAGGAATGATTGAACTCGAGGCTGCACCACTTGTTCTATCCCAAGCCTTGAAATAGGGTGTCTGTCATTTGCAGAATGAGGTCCCCAGAGGGTGAATTTAGTGATGCTACCCCGCATAGCAGGCTAGCATCACCAAATTCACCCTCTGGGGACCTCATTCTGCTTACACCTCAGCAGAATGAGGTTCCCAGAGGGTGAATTAGGTGAAGCTAGCCCGCTATGCGGGGTAGCATCACTAAATTCACCCTCTGGGGACCTCATTCTGCAAATGACAGACACCCTATTTCAAGGCTTGTTCTATCCTTCCATGCGAACACTCGTGGTGTATCAACAAACCCATTAATGCACTTGTGTCATTCTGTGTATATACATTTTCCGGACAATCGCGCATTATTCCATTTCTGGTACTTCAATGAATACAAATGGCTTAAAAATTGTTCAGAAGTGTATTTTTTATTGACTTTTTTTTCTGGAATATATAATCTTTGTAGAAATATTTGCGAAAACCCTGTGTCAATGCATTCTCTTTTGTATGCGAGTCGCCCATAAGTCGCCTCGTATATATAAGAGAATGCATTGGCCTAACAATACTTACCTTGATCTTGTAAGCCAGTGCATTCCCTTATATATGCGAGGCTCCATATGGGAGACTCACATTATATGAGAATGCATTGGCACAGGGTTTTTAATGTTGCGCCAGTAGGGCTCCCATCAGGAAAGGGTTAAGAGCACAAATCACCATGTGGCTTTAAACCATGAAGTTAAACTTAGGTAATTTTGAATGTATGCCGTTCAGAATAGACATGCATTATGCAAATTATGTGCTTCGATCGCAACCCATGACAGTGATCAATCGCCGCATATATTTGTAATCTGTATCAACATTATGTAATTTGAAAATTGTCTACACGGTGCATGATCGCTAGATGCGGAACTCAATTAATTACCGTACGTTTAGAACTTCAGATATCCAATTCAGATTACATGAATAAAATTCAATGTAAGCGGTGAGAAACCTTAGAACAATCGGCCTATTACTTTCTTAAATGGACGTCATCATGTGCGACCAGTTATCTGCGACACTCCCAGCAGAATTCCTATAAATATCCTACTTTCAGTTCTGTTTCCCTGGAAATCGAGCGCGTTGCACCAATTTTCGATCCGTTTTTAATCTTGTTGATTACATTTAACACTTGTAATTTGTGTCTGTTTTCTGGGACCCCCCATCCGTAAAGACCACTACTGTGAATATGTGATGTAGGTGTTTGATCTATTGTGGGGTGAACAGTTTAACAGATAACTAACATTGGTATCGGACTACAACAATTATATAGCTGAACAATGTACCCATGTCCACTTGTGTCAAATCTTTATTATCTTTATTAAATAATGTAGACAAGTAAATTCCATTCCATGGGGATTGTGATACGTTGATTGAACTGTCTTTAAGTGTCTTACTGTCACTTCTTATGTCATGCTCGCCATGACACAGCTAGATAGAAATTCAATGCAACATATCCCAAACCCTCCATGAGCCTGAAAGTGACTTGCCTATGTAATGATTTCCCCCCCCAAAAAAACACAAGTTCCAACGGATGTTTAAGGAAATTAACATTGTTATATAGCATCTAGTGAATTTTTCAGATATTTTGTCATGAGACACCGAAATACACACTGGTAAACAATGCCAATCACTAGCTGATTCGATTCGAGATTCGATTCGATGTCGATATCAGGAAAGAGATTCGATATCGAGATTCGAATCGATGCAAAATCCCCCGATTCGCAGAACCATAGTTGACAAGCATGTTACCGTGGACTCAGTGTCACTTTTGGACCACAATTACAGCCAGTAACAATTTGTGTGAACAATGGAACACTGGAGTGACTGTCCACTTTATGTCAGTGTTTTGCAACTTTTGAAAAGCACCCCTCTTCCATTCAATTCGTGCTCAGTCGGCCATAACATAACTCACAGCTATGTGACTCGCAACAAAGTTCGTGTCTCAGATACCACCAAAACATTTATCAAAATCCATCCAATATCTCATAAAATATTACCAAATATATTGGGGGGGGGGGGGGGGGGTACTTTCTTTTTTTGAGGTGTTTATATTGCAATCAAGTCTTAAAATTGTGTGTCTGACATTTGCAGAATGAGGTCCCCAGAGGGTGAATTTAGTGATGCTACCCCGCATAGCGGGCTAGCTTCACCTAATTCACCCTCTGGGAACCTCATTCTGCTGAGGTGTAAGCAGAATGAGGTCCCCAGAGGGTGAATTTGGTGATGCTAGCCTGCTATGCGGGGTAGCATCACTAAATTCACCCTCTGGGGACCTCATTCTGCAAATGACAGACACCCTATTTCAAGGCTTGGGATAGAACAAGTGGTGCAGCCTCGAGTTCAATCATTCCTTGATGGCACAAGTGCTGTATCAAAAAACCCATTAACACACGTGTTGTTCTGTGTTTATTACCCATCCTAGAATCTGTGCATTAATAAAATACAGGCTTACAAGGTTTATTTAGGCACATACAGGGCTTGTTTTGTCATTTTGTCATGTGTGATGATGCTTTTATTTTATAGTTATAGTTTCATGGTTGTAGCAAATGTCATATGACTCAACGAGATGCTTGTAAATAAGGAACAGCAATAAAACTGTACTTCTAGGAACAAGCGTGCATTAAATTGCGTTATATTGACTGAAAACTATTTTAACTCCATGCACCATGCACTGCTCTCTTCATTTAATCATCAAAAGTACAGTAATGCCCTAATTAATCGACTCCTTTAACCACAGCAGAATTATGGGTAACTTTTCAGGATTTAGTCGGAAATATGGCTTGTTGCTATTCATCGGAAAGCTCTCAGAGCTTTCAGATGAATGGCAGCAAGCCATATTTCCGACTAAATCCTGAAAAATTAACCATAATACTGCTGTGGTTAAGGAGTCGATTATTTAGGGCATTACTGTATGTGGATGAGTCGATTATTTAGGGCATTACTGTATGTGGCTACATGCAGCATCACCAAATTCACCCTCTGGGAACCTCATTCTGCTGAGGTGTAAGCAGAATGAGGTCCCCAGAGGGTGAATTTGGTGATGATAGCCCACTATGCGGGGTGGCAGCACTAAATTCACCCTCTGGGGACCTCATTCTGCAAATGACAGACACCCTATTTCAAGGCTTGGATATGGTAGACCTAGGATCAAATTGAAGTTCTCCAGTTGAAGTTGGCGATGTTCACCCATTAGTCACCTTGATTATTCTGTTTATCTTCTGCAAATTAGAGGATATAGAAACTGAACAGAAGGGAAAAAGTAACTAAAATCAATGTTAATTTGAGACTATAGATACTTCCCAGAAGATGAGGCCTAAGCAGAATGAGGTCCCCAGAGGGTGAATTTAGTAGTAATTTTTTTTTACACAGCGGGGTGCAAATGACAGACACACTACTTCAAGGCTTGTTTGCAATGCAGCAGACATGTACAGTAATGCTCTAAGTAATCGACTCCTTAACCACAGCAGAATTATGGGTAACTTTTCAGGATTTAGTCGGAAATATGGCTCCCCGAGAGCTTTCCGATGAATTGCAACAAGCCATATTTCCGACTAAATCCTGAAAAGTTACCCATAATTCTGCTGTGGTTAAAGAGTCGATTACTTAGAGAATTACATGTATACAAATAATTGCACTTATTGCAGTTTTATTTCTCCCTGTGGGAGACTCACATATATAAGATAATGCACTGGTGCATGATCTTTAATGCTGCACCAGTGCAGCCCCCTTCATGAAATGATTAAAACTCCAAAATTTGTAACTCACCCTCAGTCGACAATCTTTCTGAGGTCATCAAATATGATATTTCCTTAAAACCACACACACAAAGTGGAAAATTTGAATAGCGATCACATAATTATATAAAAGATGAACAGACATGGAATTATAATAACCCAATAATTATGCTGTATTATTATTAAATGAATGTCACATTCGCCATGCATCTTTCCGAAATCCTCAATACAACATGATATTTCCTTTACTAACTCACAAAGCTGCAAAATGGAAAATGGATCATATAAAAGATGAAATACATGGAATTCTAATCATCCAATAATGATTGCAAACTTAAGGAGTGTTCAGAAGAGTCGGTTGCATATGTTGCGTTGTCTGCGTTAAATCTGTTCACACAGACGCGTGCGTTGCGTTATAACGTAGAGCTTCCGATTGATAATTGCAGCTAATTAGTTCGCTATTTGAATAATTGCCATGTTGCATACTGTGATAAATTAATTGTATGATAATTTAAAACCTGTAAAATCCTAACAACTAACACTTTATTGACGACATAAACACAAGTCGATTTCCCTTCGTTTCGAAGACAGCCGCCATCTTTCATTGATTGAAAACAATCGAGTCATCAAGGGAGATAAACCCTGCATGGAGTTTGACAAGCGACGTACGCCATATAAGGTATGCATTATACTTTACTCTGCATTGAAAATAGAATATCTCCATTGTGTGATTTAACCCTTTGAACCCTGGCTCCCCACAACGATCGACGCCATGATCCTGGGCTCCCAGTGTTATTTTTGATTTATTGTAGACTGTGTTCAGGCACAATGTGTTGATTCTGTTTAAGTGGTGCCACAGATCTGAAACTTTACATGTATGTTCCCCATGGACCACTGAGTATTTTAAGATCGGGATACATTGCCACATGATCATGCCCTGGCAACAGTTGCTATGCAACTACCCGAAATTGAAAGTAAAATGCAATTATAGCTTTTATCGATGTATTTCAGCCCAAGGAAATGGAGTTTTCGATGCAGCCAATGCCCCATTTTTAAATTTGATA
This sequence comes from Siphonodentalium dalli, assembly GCA_032622095.1. Taxonomy (NCBI): domain Eukaryota; kingdom Metazoa; phylum Mollusca; class Scaphopoda; order Gadilida; family Siphonodentaliidae; genus Siphonodentalium; species Siphonodentalium dalli. The sequence goes on along the minus strand of CP136069.1, from coordinate 159,158,519 downwards.
TATATATATATGGCCAGATGAGTGAGCCTGACTTTTGTTTAAGGGTAGCAACGGTTGCTCAGCAGATACCACACATAATCCAATGACACATTGCCCTGAGCATTCAATTGTATTATGCCCCATTTTAGACATTTCATAGGCGCGTTAGGTTTTTCCGAACGGTATACCAGCCATTTGGGTATTTGAAGGTTCACGCTGCGGCCGGTTTTCCGGTCGCTCGGGTTCAAAGAGTTAATGCAGACAATACAACGGACGCATCACAGCCGTCTGAACACCTTGTGTTATTGCATGTAATCCAATTTCAACGCAACAGACTCGTGTGAATGTGGCTTAATGCTTCAGCTTGCTGAATGCATCATTGTTTGGAACTGTTGGGAGAGATAAAATTATATGATATGATAAAGGTGCCACAAGTGGAGTCTAATTACCACCCCCTACATCCCAATTCCGGTTTGGAAAAGCTAATATTGAAAAATGAACAAACAAAATATTTCATAACAATGATAATTCTAAAAATCTAAAAAATTAATCATGGCTGATCAAGTTTCATAAAGTTTTAGTAGTTCCCACATTTGAGTCTACACTTGTTTTAGGCATCGCCCCAACTGCCCTGGCAATTAATTCGACGAATTGTGGCCAGGATGAATAATTAGGGGATATAGAAACTGAACAGAAGGGAATAGTAACTAAAAACAATATTAATTTGAGACTATATATATTTCCCAGATTATAAGGCCTACAAGCAGAATTAGGTCCCCAGAGGGCGAGTTTAGTGATGCTAGCCTGCACAAGTGTCACTAAATTCACCCTCTGGGGACCTCATTCTGCAATTGACAGACACACTATTTCAAGGCTCCTTTGTTTTTGCTTTTTGTGAACCTCTTATACCGAGTCATACGTTACACATTCACATAAATATAGCTATTTGGGAATGTCATTTAGTCACATGCAGATAATAAATATGAACCAGTGTTGGCACCAGAAGAAATTAAACAAATAATATGCGGCGATATGCTTATCAACAAATTATTAATTTTATCTACAGAAAATCAAGATTACTATAATAATATGACCCTTCTATACTAAATATTCATTGATGAGTAGTTCCCTCAGAAAATGTTCAGGACAGTTGTACATGTACTTCCGAAAGTGTATATAAAATTTGTGCCAAATGTACAGAGATGCGTGTGCTCGATTTAAGCAGTGAAATTACTAGTTAGTTATATTTATCAACAGTATCCACTTATCCTCACTACATTTAATATCTTTTGAATCTATCGCCTGTTTTAAGTTTTTAACTCCAGGTTTATTTCATTAATATGTCGTTATTTAAATTGAATATGCGTCATATAATAAATATATTATTACTGCAGTAAATTGATCTGGTCGTCCCATCACGCCTCCTGAAGATGTCAGATCGCTGGATCAAACTTGCCACCTCACTCGCCGCATGTGGTAGCCTGTTTAATCTAGTGATCTGACCTCTTCAAAGAGACGTGATACTACAGCGAGATTAATTCACTCTTGTGATAATACGTATTTATTACATACCTATGTGTTATTCACCTTGATTTCTCGAGTGATTATAAACGATAACTTCACTAGTGAATTATGTCACTTTAACTAGCAAGTTATGTATTCATACATGGGATCATAATTTATGTGTCATTGGAATCATGACAGTATTAATCAGATTTCTGGTAAATCAGATGTTTATAGTGGAATATAATAAACAAAATAATCAATTGGACTGGTGACGTTAAATAATTCATACGAGTTAGGGACTATTTTGTAACCCACTCACGTTTGTACAACGTCCCTGCCTCTCATGAATTATTTCACGTCACAAATTCAATCCAAGCACTGCACCTCATGTAAGGCTATAATTTAATCTTTACACAAGAATAGAATTGAACATTAAAAATTTTGTGAATCAGAATTTAGGGAAAACATGTTGTAATCACAAAATGACAAACATGTCTCACTGACCACCAATTTACAATTTGTGCAATCGTGGAAGGATGATACTCAAAGGTCTCGTAATATCCATGCAATATCCCACTCAGGTCTGAAAATATGGTGCTGGACATTTGCAGAATGAGGTCCCCAGAGGGTAAATTTAGTGACTCTGCCACAATCAGTGAGCTAGCATCACTCAATTCACCCTCTGGGGACCTCATTCTGTTTAGGTCTCATCTTATCTGGAAAGTATATTTATTATCAAATTAACAAGTTTTTTTTCTCTTTATTTTCCTTTTTAGTTTATTTTCTCCCATAGCAGATGAGGCAATGTAGAATGAGGTTCCCAGAGGATGAATTTGGTGATGCGGGCATGCTGTGCAGGGTAGTGTCACTATTTACCCTCTGGGGACCTCATTCTGCAAATGTCCGGCACCATATTTTCAGGTCTGATCCCACTCAAGCCATAAATAGACGACCAAGTCACCTGAGCACGGCATTATGTATTTATTACACACTCCTTATAAATATTGTCAGTGAGTACATCAGCTCCAGGGCGGAGTCATATGTTTGACGGATAACACGTGTGATTATGCCAAGGCATAACTTTAGTGTTAACACTTCCATGACTGGAGCTTCCTGAAACCATGTGTCAATATATTCTCTTATATATGCGAGGCTCCCAATGGGAGACTCGCATATAAGAGAATGCACTGGCACAGGATCTTTAATGCTGCACCACCACAGCTGCCATCATGAAAGAGTTAACAACGTAATTGGAACTTCTAATGTTACAATAAAAGGACGACTACAAAATTCACAAAGTTCCAAATGAACATCTTAGAAAATGTTGGTAAAAAATGTTAGACAGGTATTAAAATAGATCCAGCTGCTTGTGATACAGACCTGAAATACACCATAGTTATATACTTCAGCATAAAATACAATTCAATCCTGTGTCTCCAGTACAGGAATGTAGCTAGAGGGTCCCCATTTGGGGGCGGGTGTGTTCACTCTAAAATTTCAAATTGCACCCCTCCACTTCAACCAGGTTTGCAGAATTCAATTTGAACCCCTACCCCCTTTTGGTTAAATCTCAAGATTTCCAACTGTCCTGGTTAGAGAAGTAATGAACCTATACAAATTTATATGATAACTCTCAGTTTCGCCACTTGTCCAGATGACAATAAACTGCTTCCTTAATTGGGAGGTCTCTGTAGCCAAGGTGGTTACGTTGATAATTCCACCACTACATTCTGACCTCAACAAGATGGTAATAAGTTCAAACCCAATATGGGATAAATTGTTAGGTCACAAGTTCAAACCCAATATGGGATAAATTGTTGTTAAGTCACAAGTTCAAACCCAATATGGGATAAATCGTTAGGTCACAAGTTCAAACCCAATATGGGATCAAATATAAGGTCACAAGAACAAAAATTGACATATTTTCAAACCTCACTTGAGTCGATCAGTGCCAATTGAATCAAAATATTATTTGGTCATATAGATAGTGTGTCTCATTGGCAAAATGAGGTCCTCGGAGGGTGAATTTAGTGATGCTATCCCGCATGGTGGGCTAGTATCAGCAAATTCACACTCTGGGAACCTCATTCTGCTTAGGCCCCAACTGCTATGGGAGACCTAGGGTCAGATACAAAGTTCCCCAGTTGAAGTTGTTGATGTTCGCCCATTAGTTTCATAGATTATGCATTTTGTCTTCTGCAAATTAGGGGATATAGAAACTGAACAGATGGGAAAAAGTAACAAAAACAATGTTAATTTGAGAATATAGATATTTCCCAGAAGAAGAGGCCTAAGTAGAATTAGGTCCCCAGGGGATGAATTTAGTGATGCTAGCCCACTGGTAAATTCACCCTCTGGGACCTCATTCTGCAAATGACAGACACACTAATTCAAGGCTTGTAAGAAATGCTTGTTTGTTACAAGCCTGCAAATAGTGTGTCTGTCATTTGCAGAATGAGGTCCCCAGAGGGTGAATTTAGTGACGCTATCCCGCATAGCGGGCTAGCATCACTAAATTCACCCTCTGGGGACCTCATTCTGCTTAGGCCTCATCTTCTGGGAAGTATCTATGGTATCAAATTAACATTGTTTTTAGTTACGTTTTCCCATCTGGGAAGTTTCTATATCCCCTAATTTGCAGAAGATAAAATCCATAATTGAGGCACCCAATGGGTGAACATCACCAACTTCAACTGGGAAACTTCAAATTGATCCTAGGTCTGCCATAGCAGTTGAGGGCCTAAGCAGAATGAGGTCCCCAGAGGGTGAATTTAGTGATGCTAGCCCGCTATGCGGGGTAGCGTCACTAAATTCACCCTCTGGGGACCTCATTCTGCAAATGACAGACACGCTATTTGCAGACTTGGTTTGTTATTGCCTTTTGTGAACCTCTTATACCGAGTCATATCTTACACATTCACATATATATCGCTATGTGGAGTACGGTTGCCGAGTGGTTGGAGTGTCGGACTTATAATGGTGTTAACACACCAGCATGAGTTAGTTAGTGCCTGCTGGTGGACTATCGTCTCCGCAACAGTGGCTTGGCTGGATGTAGCGGTGTGTGCGCTGTAGAGCAGCGCGCTGTTTCAAATGTCGCACCAGGTTGTGACCCTTGGGCAAGGTCACTTGTACTGTGCTCGTTTCATCATACCTAGACGAGAAATAGGGACCTGGTTGTTGGGTAAGTGTAAGCCGCTCTAGTGAAGCACCTGTAAAATGGCAGCAGGCACAAGACTCAGCATTACTCAAAACAGCTGGGGTAACAATGAAAGCGCTTTGAACTACACCAGGGATTAAGAGCTATATAAATGCTATACATTATTATATTTGGAAATGTCATTCAGTCACATGCAGATAATGAATCTAGAAGAAATTAAACAAATAAATATGCTGCCATATGACTAATATCAACATATTATTAATTTTATCTACATAAAATCAAGATTACTACAATAATATACCAAAGAATTTTTACCCTTCAGCCCTTTCTGTACTAAATTCACATTGATGACTAGTTCCCTTAGGAAATGTTCAGATAATAAGTTCAACAAACGGCCATAAAGTCATTTTGTTGAACTTATTATCTGAACATTTCCCACCAATGAATAGGAATCCTTCTGCACTTAGATTATCATTTTGCCTGACTATCGTCTACTTATTTTCTGAACATCCCTCCAGATGAATAATATACCATTCCAATGAATACTTTTATAACTGAATGGGACAATCCATTTAGTAACGAAAGGGTTATAAGGGCACAAAATATTGTGAGAATAAAATATAGCAACAAAATTATATCAAATGCATAAATGAGAACACAAAGTAAAAATGGACCATACTTGAACAAAAAGATCTACTTCAGTACCATAATAAATTTTGTTACATGCTTGTTTGTTCCTAGAAGTACAGTGTTACAATATGCATTTCGTTGACGTCATGATGTTTGCCTCAACTATGAAACCTGAACTATGAAATAAAAGCATCATCACACATGACAAAACAAGCCCTGTATGTGCCAAAATAAACTTTGTAATTTTGGGAGGCAATTTATATTGATACAATAAAAATAATTAAAATCTAATATTCTAAAAGCTGGACAGATCAGCAATGATACAAAACTAAAATATGTATGCAGCATTAATATTTAGGGAACGACGATGAAAACAATTTGGAATGAGACAACATTCAAATTATATGAGGTTGTGCCAGCAGCCATTAAGTTGCATTATCAGTCATTTATTTTTGGAATTTTTTTTTTTATATTGCACACATGTTAACCCTTTCATGACTGGAGCTTCCTGGATTTTTGCGAAAATCCTTTGCCATGAATTCTCTTATATATGCAAGTCTCCCATAGGGAGCCTCGCATATATAATAGAATACATTGGCCTAACAATATTTATCTTGACCTTGTATGCCAGTACATTCTCTTATATATGTGAGGCTCTCTATGGGAGACTCGCATATATAAGAGAATACACGGGCACAGGATCTTTAATGCTGCACCAGAACAGCTCCAGTCATGAAAGGGTTAAGAATAATTTTTTTGTCATTGTGAAATCTTGCGATCTTAACAAAGGGTTAAACAAACCAATGACATTTCAAACACAAATAATATTCTTGGTAGATTTTCACCACAGCTTAATTTTATAGCCCATTGTACAAGAAGGGTAATGGCAAATGTGTGTCAATGTCCGTAATACTCAGACACAGGTGATTTTGCGGGCTTTTGATGTTATGGGATCTGTTTCATTTGAATTATATTCAGCACAGAAGCTTGTTGCACATAGATGTGGAGTTTCGAACATGTGGAAACATGATTGGTGAATAATTAAAAAGGTTGATTTTGTGGTTGACTTGAATTATATTCAGCACAGTGGGTTGTTGGATGTAGACGTGTAGCTCCGAACTCGAGCAAATGCCATCGGGGCAAATGATGATTTTGAGAGTTCAAATTCACTCTCGCTCTCTTCTCCAGTCAGCCTAGAAAATAAAAAAATTAATGAAGATATCTTATTGATTAATATGACCATACACTAGCGTAATCAATGAACCACAGCTAAAACATGAGCATAATGTATGTGGCTTTAAAAAAAATCATATCAAAACCAGTCCAAATAGGACTCAGATAGGCCTTACTTTGTGGGGGTGATTATTTAAGAAATAAATACACTTGGCATCGGCGTGTATAGTAGAATTTTACCACAAAGAAACTGATTGTAAGATGACGCAAACGTGGGGAAAACTTTTGAGAATCACATTTTCTAAATTTATACATTATAATGTATGTACTATTCATATATGATGTTTCATCTGCTGGGTTATTACACTGTCAGTTAACTGGACCATAGGCCCAAATACTAAGCCCAAAATAACCCATCCAAGATGAACATAAATAGTGTTCTTCTCACAATTTTTACATGTATCCACTGAAAGCGGCTTTTCGCCAGAGCTTTTTGATGCTGCAATGAGTCCGTTATGTCGTATCCGTTAACGCACACAATGGAGAGATTCTATTTTTAACGCAACGTAAAGCATAACGCACATCTTATATGGTGTATGTCATGACATTTCTTGTTTTCAATCGATAAAAAATGGCGGCTGTCTTCAAAGGGAAGGAAATTGACTTGTATTTATGTCAATATACAGTGTTAGTTATTTGGATTTGACAGGTTTTGAATTATAATTAATTTATTATAGATTTATTTGCAATATTGTATCTATTCCAATTTCGAACTCATTGGCTCCAATTATTAATTGAAAACTCCCCGTTATAACACAACGTACATGCTCGTGTGAATGGCTTAACACAGACAACGAATTGTATACAAGCCTTGAAATAGGGTGTCTGTCATTTGCAGAATGAGGTTCCCAGAGGGTGAATTTAGTGATGCTACCCCGCATAGCGGGCTAGCATCAACAAATTCACCCTCTGGGAACCTCATTCTGCTGAGGTGTAAGCAGAATGAGGTCCCCAGAGGGTGAATTTGGTGATGCTAGCCCGCTAGCATCACTAAATTCACCCTCTGGGGACCTCATTCTGCAAATGACAGACACACTATTTCAAGGCTTGATTGTATACTGACAGGCAACTATTTACCAGTCTGAATACCCAGTATGAATGAGGACGCTGATGAAGGCCAAAATTCTGAAAATTTCTAAAATTGAGCTGCTTGCTAAAATAGTAAACAACAGCTCTGAATTCCAGCAAATTATTAATACTCACTTATTGATTGTTTGGTTCGAATATTTATTCCAAACCAGCTGGACATTTTTCTTTTTACCAACAGACTGAATGTCGAACACCTATAAAATATTAAACGATTGAATGTCAAACATCTATAAAATAACAACAGATTGAATGTCGGACACCTATAAAATAACAAAAGATTGAATGTCTAACATCTATAAAATAACAAGACTGAATGTCGAACACCTATAAAATAAGAAAGTAGCATTAATAGATAGTGAACGCAAATGAAACAGCCGCATTATAAGTTATTCAACACTTAATACCTCATAAATGTTTAATGTCACCAGGCTACCAACCTCTTCAACAGAAGAAAAATTCTAATTGTCCATAAAATAAAAGATTGAGTTTTCAACTGGGTGGGTTTGCAAATAAAATGTTTTGATGGGGCTGCATAAATCGGTTGATGAGGGAGGTACCTGACAACACAGCATTCTTATTCATTTGGCCTTAATGATAAATATAGAATATGTAGCCCGTGTCATAACTTAAAATGTTTATTTCTGTGAGGGGGATTTGAGCATCTATTGGGTAAGGCTTTGCTGGCTGCCGACTTCCAAGTCCAATAGACACCACTAGCTACATATTTTTTTATCCATAACACAAAATGTGTTCTTTGCAAAGAAGAAGTGTCATTTTCCAAAGTGTTTCATTCATTTCTTTGCCGACACCCATACATTCATGATTCCAATTAGGCAATTAATTAACATTCATGATGTTGGCAAACCGGAGTGCAAAAGAAAATAACACAGCAAACCTTTAAATAGTGTGTCTGACATTTGCAGAATGAGGTCCCCATACTGCACCAGAGGGCGAATTTCGTGATGCTATCCTGCCAAGCAGGATAGCGTCACTAAATTCAACCTCTGGGGACCTCATTCTGCAGATAACAGACACACTATTTGCAGGCTTGGATTCTGTATGTTTGGATCAAGATTCAAACCGGTTAAAAAAACAAATAAGAATACTCACGACACGGAAGATCTGTATTGGGTCGTTTTGGTTTTGCTGTTGCCGTTGTTGCCTCTTGTATCGGTAATAACCAGAGGTATTGTCTTGAATTTTGGCACGTTGCAAGTTTGCTATAATCTGTAAATAATTAAACTCGTAATTTATATTTTATGAATAAATGATTAAAGATTTGTTTTCCAAATTATTAAGACATAAGCCTTAAAGGACTCAAGTGGGTTTATACAAAATAACATACAATTCTGTTAAGTACCATACTGACCCGGATCAAGGCCCATGCCCGTGTTTAAGCCCACCCATATCTTTTGGCCAAATTCCATGCACAGGGGTATATTCGAGTTTAGGCCCACCCCAAATTTTGTTCAATTTCAGCGGTGGTAAGTAAGTATTTTCTATCAGCTTGTAGACAGCAAAAAAGATTGACGAACTCGACAAATATAATATTTATATATATTAAAAACGGAAAAATTATACTTTGTAGGCAAGTGAGAATAATCAATAAAATAAAGTGAATCTTAAAATCTCATTTGTTTATTCAATTATACTTCCCAGGGAAACCAATCGTTAACAGACATCATATCTGAAAACGCGATAAACATGAGTGCTTCAAAAGCCAAGCGCGTGCAAAACTAACCTGTCCAACCACGGTACTGTAAAAACATATTTTTCGTGTTCAGTGACAACGTCGGTATGTTCCTACATGTGGCCAAACACAAAGAACTGGCTTCCTGGTTGTGTAAACACAGTGTTAACACCATGGGTATAATAATGGGGCAGAAGGGGAACTTGTCATTCAACAACCATGCCTTCCAAACTATGTCAATGCATTATAAACTCGAAACCAAAATGATATTTTTAAAAATATAATATATATTTCCTTAAAGAAAGCCTGAACACTGAACTATATGGATAGATGTCCTGCGTTTGTAAAACCATAGTAGAAAAGGGGTTAACTTTTTGTGTGTGGTCGCCTACGGTACCTCGCGGTCTTGCTCGGATTAGTCACGCATGCGCAGTCCCAATATAACCGACTGAATCCGCCAGTTTATTTTCAACTCAATCAGGAGATTGGCGAGTTGCGGGGTTGGGAATGGCACCGCCATGGGAGGGCCCTATGATAGTTCAGTGTTCAGGCTTTCTTTAAGGAAATATATATTATATTTTTAAAAATATCATATTTCCGCTAAAGGAAGCCGTTCACACTGAACTATATGGATTAGAATGCAAGCCCAGGAGGAGGCACGAGCAATAAAGTTAATAGCCAAATTTTGGAGGGAATGCACTCTTCTAAAACAGATTGTACCTAAATATGAACTCTTTAATGAATCTGTTATGATTAGGTACGTGAAATAACTCATATAATTAGAGTGCTATATTGCCCAAACATGTACCCCCCCCCCCCTTGTTTTTGGAAGCAACATCCCAGGTGGTGCCATTCAATTCAGAATTGCGAGCGAACCGAGCAATTCTCTGTTCTTCATCCGTCAGTTCTAAGAATCCAGCCGATTTTGAGATTCGAGGAGACTAACTCCCTCTCCGCCTTAGCGACATAACGACCTGCACTGGAGGAGGCCCACTCCAAAGATGGCAAGACAACCAACATTAAGAGTTTAACTAACTGCTGTTCACCAATGCAAATGGCAGATAACCTGATGCCCAATCTATGGTACAGGTATCAAATGGAGAGCCCACCAGCCCCAATGGGTTATACAACTATAAGCGAGTCAAGCCATCGGATCAGAGGGAGCCCCCACCATCGCATGCTGCAGGTGGTCATGCCCAAGCTAATATCCTGGCCAAGCTGGAGGGTGGGGAGAGGTCATTTTTCTCCGATCCCTTCACGGAGGAGTGGCAGGCAAGGCCGTGTCGTTAATTCGATCGTGACCAGGGGGACTCAGCGCTTTACCTCATGGGTACGGCCCCTGCCCTACGCTTAAGCTGCCTAAGGCCATCCAGCCGGTGTCGATACGTACGCACTCGATTATTTGGCAGCTTTAGCGCCCAGAACCGCTATCGTCTGGTGGGGGCCAAATGGCCTGGAGGTCCCAAGTACCCCTGCAGCTCCACCAGACGTATCCCAACGAATTGGTTGAACCAACGAATTGATACGTCACCGGAGGAGCGTGAACTGGTCCTGCCCTTAGAACAGTTATCACACGTTCACATGTCCCTGAGGTACCTATGTATCACAATATACACATTGCGTATATATATATATAAAATGATATAATATATATATCCGGGGGATATACATATTAAGTTTTCCTCATGAGATCATGTCAGAAGTCCCTTCCAAGCTGCGCCCATCAATCTAATGGGCGGAGCCAGATCACAGCTCCCTGTCATGATCCAACGTATCACTAAATATAGATATACAACCCCACAGAGAACATGTCTCATGTCTCTGAGGTACCTATGTATCACCGTTTCACAAGATATCATTGCAGAAACCCGGTGACACAAATCTTTCGCATATATAGATATATAAAATGATATAATAGATATATCATGGTGATATATAAGTCATCATGAGATCATGTCAGAAGACCCTACTAAAGCTGCGCCCAACAATCCAATGGTCGGAGCCAGAGCAGAGATCCCTGGCACAATCCAATGTATCATTAAAGATATATATATAGCCCCTCAGAGAACATGGCCGAACACCGCAGGTGACCAGAGCATCCGATGAGAAAGCAAACCGCTACTCTCAGGTGCCAAAACAATAGTGTCGGTACGAGTATTAATTTCGGAGAAATTTCCCAACGAGCACCATCCTTTGGAATGGAGACAGACAGCAAAATGTGCAATCACAAGTATTATGTTCAGCCTAAATCCACACACATTACTATTATTAGGCCATCAAGACCACTAGGCACCTGAGAGCAGTCCGCGTTCCCAGCGGAATACCCACCGCGATCCGATTCTAAGAAATGAAGGTGCGCCTTCTACAACCGAAATCAGTTCAAATGATGTAAAATGTAGTCAGATGATGAACACAGGTAAATTTTCACGGTCACCATACGGAATATTCAGGTCTGAGCCTCTGCCCCCCCAAACATGCAGCAGAACGACCTAGGTGTGTGATAGGTCGGTTAGTGTGAAGCATGCAGCAAACTAGGGGAAGACCCGCTCTAAAAATGGCTCCCCTAGGAAGGAAAGGAATGAAATTATCATCCTCCTAGTAAAGGATACACATCCCTTTATAATGTTGTTTTATTTTAATTTGAAGAGCCAAGATAGAGAGGAACTCCCCCGACCTAAGCGCTCCCGCTTATGGCATGTTTAAGGAAGAGAGGACAGCATAGACCGAAATGCGCAGTTGGCAGCATGGCTTCAGGCCCTTATGATCGGGCATCTGTGCCATGGGGATGGGATGCCACTCGAACGGGGTGGTCCCCTGCCTGCGTCTAAGGAAAGGTCGGTAATGCTGGTCAATGAGCTTCCTCGAAAGCTTAGCTGGACAGCGCAAACGTCTTTGCCTGTTTTATTGTCTATGTGCCAGATAATCAAATTGATATGGGCAATAGAAGTATGAAGAGCCATGCTGATGGCCTCTTGTCGGAAAGGCTATTGGCAGTGGTCGTGGGACACATGGCAATATAAATGCTTTCCATGTAAATATGCTTCATTCGTGTGTGAAGTATATTCGCCATATCAACGGTATGAAAGGTCGGGACACGTATATATTTTAAAATTCATTGAGACTCCAACTAGTCCATGAATACCTTCAAAATACCTACCATGCCCTTTATGAACAATACATGCTGTATTGGATGTACAGCCTGTTCTTGTACCAAGCTCACATTTGATATGGTTACTTGTCATAAATAATGTCTCCCCCCACCTTCCTCGTCTTGGAATACCACTGCTATTATATCGTTATTCATTGGGGAACGTCATCCAGGCCACGGTCGCCAGTTATTGCCAGTGGGCCAGTTACCTGGAGGGGTCAAGTCACCACGACTCTAAATACCTGTCAGGCTGGAATCATTCACATAATTGAATCAAGAAGGGGAAAGGTTGTTCAAACCAAAGTATCTTCAAATATATTTTTAGATAGTGAAACCATGAGTAAACACCGTCAGAGTGACGATAAGCCTCTTGCCTTACTCTAGAGAATGCAAACCGGAGCACCCATGATTTGTAATTTTGTGTCCCAATTAGAGCCATATCCAGAATCGTAGTAATCCAGCCCCCCCCCCCCCCCCCCCCCCCCCCCCCGCTTCTTTTCGGTAAACCTACACAGGAAGGAAAGCAATTATGTTTGTATTCCGGAAGGAGACACCATTTTGTCGAGATACAACCCAGCAATTTTAAAAGGATGGGTTAATTTTTGGATACAATTCAGAATAACTAAAATCTGGAATTGAGACAATAGTGAAACTGTCATCACGATTAATTTTAGTGTCATGCTTGCAATCATTAAATGCTAGCAGTTATAAATTTTGACAGTGAAGTTGAAGCACTGTTCGAGAATCGAATCATGTACTCAACAGAATTCTGACTCCTGTCAGATGTCAATCCCTGTCTGAAATTAATGACACTAACGAATCTTAGTACGACAACAGTCATTATTTTTCTGATATTGATAAACTGTAGTCTGATAAATTCAAGCGTCGACCAACACATCTAAATCATAGGAGACATGTGTGACAGTATTAAAACAGAAAACACAAAGTATTTTGTGAAAGCATGTTGTTTAGATGAGATCTAGCGACTCCAGTAGTGTTCTGTAACATGCACACACCTAGGTGTGTACATGTGCAGCGTAGTGCACCCACGACAACATACCTGAACAAGTGTTGTAATGGGGAAAATCGGCATTTGCATTCGGATTTTATTCAGTAATCTCAAATGGGACTTGTTAGCCTGACAAACTTGGTATCGGACCGAGTTCTGATTTCTGTCAGAATACCCTGACCAGGGTGCAATCCCCGGTCCGCTAGCACATGGCTGAGATTGTTACATTGAAGGTGATGCTCCGTTACGAGAATCAAACCATGAACATAATTATAACACTTGTCCAATATCAATCTCTGTCAATTTATTAAAGTAATAATGACACTACTGTTTTTACATTGAATTGATAAACCCAGATATAAATTGTAATCAACTTTTAAGTTCAAATGTGACCAACACATCTGGATCAGTTGTATTGAGCCATAAAACAACAAAGTATTATGAGAAAGAATGTAGTTCATAACATTATGATAAATAGCGTCAGTAGCGATGGTAATTATTGCTAAATAAATGTCCACGCGTAAATAAATTCCCACGAAATTAGGAGACTTCCGGTAACAAACACGTGGCATTTTTTATATCTGACAAATTATATCATACCTTATAGGCTCTATAATAATTACATAGATGAATTGTTCACAATAGTCTATGCGCCTCGTAAGGCCTTGAAATGGCAGCTGATTATGGCGAAATGTCGATTTTCAGATTCGAAAAATATTAAGTCCGCCGCCTATTCGAAAACACGGAACAATTGTATGTTTTGAAGCGAAACGGTCCGTGAATTCGAAACAATAATTCTAAAAACTAACGCGTAGGCGACCAGTAATTATTGTATCGATAAATTGAATTTGTTGTCTAGTTGTTGAACGACAAATTCGGAACAATACTCCCTTTAGACTTCTCTCTTTGGTAGCAGAAAATAAACTGGCGGATTCAGTCGGTTATATTGGGACTGCGCATGCGTGACTAATCCGAGCAAGACCGCGAGGTACCGTAGGCGACCACACACAAAAAGTTAACCCCTTTTCTACTATGGTTTTACAAACGCAGGACATCTATCCATATAGTTCAGTGTGAACGGCTTCCTTTAGCGGAAATATAAAGGTTATCGACATTAACATTTTTAAACTGCATTTTGTTCACGTTTTACAGTATAAACAGTTTAGGAGCAATAACTCTAAATATTCAAACACATGCTTTTAGCAGAAATACATCGTCCTGTCTTTTGTCAATACTGTTAATTAATTACACTCACTGGCTTTTGTTAAACATGCAATTAGTCGCTATTGTAACATCCTCTATGCGGACAACGGATCACGAATAAAGCGCCGGGTTTATTATTCTTATCGGATTAAGTCTCAACATTGATATAAACTATAGTCTAGACTAGTATATTATATAGTATAGACTATAGATACGGGATTTACCGATAACCCACACTGTTTACAAATTAGTCAAATGGTGTCATTTATCTGGAAGCCGGGTATATTTCCCGATACTCAGCGTTAGATCGGCTTTCATCTATTTCATCAGTTTTACTGTCTCGATTTCTTGGGATTTTTGGTTTGCAAAGGGCCATATCCGAGTTTAAGCCCACTTGTGTTTTTGAGCTCAAATAAAACAAAGGCCCCCTGGGCCTAAACCCGGGTCAGTACGGTATATGAAAATTAGATTGACATTGTTCTTATTTTCATTATTGACAATTCTCCAATAATGAGATTTCCTATGTCAAAACCATTGTTATGTAAACATTACTGATACAGTGGAACGAATTAGTGATAAAGGTCCAATTAGTCTGAATAAGATACCAAAGTTTATATTGATGGTAAACATTAGAAATGGTCAAAGCATTGAAAAATATTCTGAAAATCATCTTCCAGACTAAACAAAACGTATTTATTTCTCCATGTTCTTCTTAGTGGTGATGATTTTACAGAATTTTATATTATTTGCACATTTACCCGCTGCGAGTGCTGTGGGCATGTTGACTGCCGACTACGAGTTGTTTCATACTTTTTGCAGGTAATTGAATGGGAGTCAGCAGTCAACATGTTAATATATATAACACTTAACCCTTTATGGAGCCCCAGACAGAGAGAACAGTAAGAGTGCCTGTCCGTAGTGTATCTCAGAGTGCTGTAGAGACATTGTATGCATACATATACATACAATCATTCATCCACCATCAATACATATCAAAATAAATGGAATGTATTAGCTATACAATATGAAACATCCACTGAATTCTCAAAAATAGATTGACCTCTTCATTGCTATGACACCCATAACTATTAGATATAACGAGAGGCCGATCACGATCGGCAAATGTTAACCCATCCCTTGGCGATAGTAAATTACTATGATGGAATCATAAATGAGAGTTTTGGTGTTGAATTATAGAGTATACTGTTATGTACTATTACAGACAAATGTACATAACACAAATTATGCTGCACCACCACAGCCTTGGGTTAAATGTGAAAGGTGACCTGGACATGGAATACTTCGGTTAAGAGAGTCCAATTTAAGTTTACAATGATAAGGTATCAAATTCTACCATAAATATAGATCAAGATAAGCCACCTCACTGCTGACCCATTAATATCAATTATATAGCAGAGCTGTCAACAAATCACAGGAATTGTTAATGTTGAAAGCTGGCATCTCTATTAAACCAATATCATTTATAATGACCTCAGACCATCTGTAGAGTGATATCTTCAGCTGTGCAAGGCAGCAAAGATGTTCAAGTCTACTGTTAATATCATGTGATGTGTATTGTGGAATCTTTATTTTAAATTAGATACCCTAGCTTTCTTTATCAGATTATCTGAACATTGGCATAAGAGACATCAGGAAATAATATAGCCTTATCAATAGCTAAGTAGTCCAAAGGCATGGGATGAAATTGGTGAATTGGATTTAATGTCGCTCCAAACAAATTTACCAGTACATAACACAAGATTTTGGACCGATTTAAACAAATTTGGTGTGGTGACTCGGGGTACCCTTGGCAGAGTTATAATGGTGTTAGTTATTTTATTATATATTTTTTTAATTATTATTTTTTTTTTTTTAAATTGAGCAAGGAATTCAATCTAAAAGTTTTTTTGTTTTTTTTTAAGAGTGAATATTTTTTCGAAAAAGGGCCATAACTCAGTTAAAAATAGTCGGATCAAACTAATATTCAAGCTCGATCTGTCTTTTGTGCTGAGAAATTCATATACAAAATTTGGTTCCGATCAGATGGAAAATATTTGAGTTATCGCACCATGCGTAAAGTGTCTACGGGCTGACAGACAGACGGACGGATGGACAGACAGACGACGAGTGGTCATTCCGGACAACAACACTATGTTTACCATACTATGGTATGGGTAAACATAAAAATGATTGCCATGTCGTACATGGTCCGTAATACCTACAGACCTACTTCAGCACACTAAATTCATTCTCTGGGGACCTCATTCTGCAAATGTCAGACACACTAAATACAGGCTTGACAACTGAAATACATTAACAGCCTACATACCCTATTGCTTTTCAGTTGGAAGAATCCTTTGAGGACGCCTTGTAATCGTGTGTTTTGGGATCGTAGTAGTGACACAATATTTTGTGGATCCTCGGCACTGGTCATCATCAGTACAACACCTAGAAAGAAAAGAAAGGGGTTGATAATGTTGTAAAGAGGGTCAGGTTACTAAAAATCAGACGGCTGGTTACTACGAATAGGGTGTCATATTACTACGAATCGGACAGCTAGTTACTACGAATCGGGTGTCAGGTTACTACGAATCTGGCATCAGGTTACTACAAATTAGATGGCTGGTTACTACGAATCGGGTGTCAGGTTAATACAAATCATATGGCTAGTTACTATAAATCGGGTGTCAGGTTACTACGAATCAGGTGTCAGGTTAATACAAATTAGACGGCTGGTTACTATAAATCGGGTGTCAGGTTACTACGAATCTGGTGTCAGGTTACTATGAATCTGGTGTCAGGTTACTACAAATTAGATGCCTGGTTACTACGAATCGGGTGTCAGGTTAATACGAATTGGATGCCTGGTTACTACGAATCGGGTGTCAGGTTACTGCGAATCTGGAGTCAGGTTACTACAAATCAGGTGTGAGGTTACTACGAATCGGGTGAGCAGCTGTATTAACTGGGCCAAGGGCCAGTCTAATGCAAAAAATTCAGCAAAAACTGTCTAAGTTTCTACTTCACAGAAGTAAAGTACTTTTTAATGATAGATTTTCATCTCAAAGTGGATACAAATGCTCAGTGGATGAACACTGCTTGCTAATCTATCGTCTGACGTTGTTGTTGTTGGTACTGACTCTCTTTGCGGCACTGTTCTTATGGCAGGTTTGACCATTGTATGAAAGGATACATGTAATCCACCTTCGAAACAAAACAAAAGTTTGCAGGGCTAAAACCGTTTCATATATATATTTCTGTATAGCGGCTCATATTTCCAATCTTTCCAAATCATGTAGACGTGCATGATATAGTTCAAAACATTCAATATATGAATTTCTTTCTGCAAGAGAAATGATTTTCAAAAGATTTCATGTATTCAAGCTTCAAATGTGTGTCTGTCGTTTGCAGAATGAGGTCACCAGAGCGTGAATTTATTGATGCTATCCCGCATAGTGGGCAAGCATCACCAAATTCACCCTCTGTGGACCTCATTCTGCTTAGGCCTCATCTTCTAGGAAGTATCTATAGTCTCAAATTAACATTGTTTTAGTTACTTTTTCCCTTCTGTGAAGTTTCTATATCCCCTAATTATCCCCAGAAGATAAAATGCATCAAGGTGACTAATGGGTGAACATCACCAACTTCAACTGGGAAACTTCAATCTGATCCATTTGTCTCCCATAGCAGTTAATGCCAAAACAGAATGAGGTTCCCAGAGGGTGAATTTGGTGATGCTAGCTGTGCGCGAAAGCGTCACTAAATTCACCCTCTGGGGACCTCATTCTGCAAATGCCAGAAACACTATTTGCAGGCTTGCATGTATTATACTCTTAAGAAATAGCTTACCATTCGGAAAGAAGTGGACATATCTGTAATACTGGACATAGTGCCACTCCAGGTACAGATTGTCTAATCCCTTCTCTCCTTGTCTAACGTAAGATGTTTTGCTTATATAGCACCCTGGAAAATAGACAAGTACAGCTATATGAATTATGAAAAAAAAATGGAAAATAGACAAGTACAGCTATATGAAATATGAAAACAAAAACTGAAAAATAGACAAGTACAGCTATATGAAATAGGTAACAAGAGCTACGCTGGGCGTGCAATATACGCCCTCTCTTGGGTCGGCGGAAACTGGTAAAAAAAGGGGCATAACTCTGGTAAAAATTGGCGGACGGAACTCAAATTTGAACTTGACCTGTGTTTTGGTGGGAGAAAGTAATATACCAAATTATCATTGAATCCGATAAGCTCTAGTAAAGTTATCATCCGGACAAACAAATTTCAGGGATTTTCTAAGTCAAATTACGTTAAATAAGGGGCATAACTCCGGTGAAAATTGGCGGACGGAACCCAAATTCGAACTTGAGCTGTCTTTTCTCCTAATAAACCCACATACCAAATTTGATTGAAATCGGTTCACTCTAACTAAAGTTATCATCCGGACAACAAATTTCAGGGATTTTCTAAGTCAAATTACATAAAAAAAGGGGCCATAACTCTCGCAAAAATTATCGGAATAAAACGAAATTCGGACTTGAGCTGTATTTTGATATATGTAATCCACAAAAAAACGTGTTTTGCGTATAAACATTCCAAAATCGAGTTATCATCCGGAAACAAAAAAACATAAGAAAAACTGAATTTTCTGAGTCGAAAAAGCGGCATAACTCTGCCAAAAATGGTCGGACAGAACCCAAGTTCGAACTTGACCTGTGTTTTGGTGGGAGAAAGTAATATACCAAATTTGGATTCATTCCGATAAACTATACTAAAGTTATCATCCGGACAACAAATTTCAAGGATTTTCTAAGTAAAAAAACATTAAATAAGGGGCATAACTCCGGTGAAAATTGGCGGGCGGAACCCAAATTCGAACTTGAACTTACTTTTCGGCTAATAAACCCACATACCAAATTTTACTAATTTTGGTTCACTCTAACTAAAGTTATCATCCGGACAACAGGTTAACGGATGGACGCCTGGACGCCCGGACGCCCGCCCGGACGGACAGACCAATACTATAATACGGCCTTTTTTTTCAAAAGGGCATATAAAAAACTGGAAAATAGAGCAAAATTTGTAATAACAAGTCCAAAAAGGGGCGTAACTCTGGAAAAAAAGGCGAACGAAACCACGGCTATGGGGAAATCTTGTCCCCCCGGCTGGTCTATTGGCATACCAAAGATCAACTGAATTGAATTAGCGAAACCAAAGTTATGAGTTGAAACGTTCGTATGCCACAGAAAACTGAATTTTCTAAGTCCAAAAAGGGGCGTAACTCTGGAAAAAATGGGCGGACGAAACCGCAGTTATGGGGAAATCTTGTCCCCCCGGCTGGTCTATTAGCATACCAAAGATCAACTGAATTGAGTTAGCGAAACCAAAGTTATGAGTTGAAACGTTCGTACGGACGGAAGGACGGACTGACGGACGGAAGGACGGATGGACGGATGGAGGGCTCCACTATGTACCCCCAAATCTCCATCGGAGATCGGGGGCATAATAAAGTGTGAGAGTGATCAAATTATCTTTTCCAACTTATTTCATGTAGTCATTGTAGGTGAAAGGCAAAATTAAAATAAGAACAATAATATACAAAAATGGTGTGATATTTATCATTTCTCTGTCATGTTTTGCATAAACAGATAAGAAAATGAAAGTGTCATTGACACTGTAGCTCAACTTGGGGAGGCATTAAAATTTTTATACTGAGCAGTCAATAGAATGATAAAGAAGGAAAGTCAAAAAGTTTCAGTAAAAGGATTGTATTGTGTAAATGAAATTAATTTAATTCAAACTGTTCTCGACTCAAATGTGAAATCCAAGATGGCTCCAGATTCCCATGTTTTTTAACAAATTTCAGAAGAATTGGACAGCTTCCATCTAGAGGTGACACCAAAGAATCATTGGGAAGAGGGATGAGGGATGTGGCATGAAGGGTGTGTCAAAGAATTTTAGTCATGAAAAGAGTAAAATCCAAGATGGCTACTGGCGACCATGGTTTTTAACGAAAATTGGAAAATATCGTTGGCTCCCATCTAGAGGTCACCCTGAAGATCCTTATGAAGTTTGATGATGATCGGATGAGGGATGTGGCCTGTGGGTTGTGCTGAAGGATTTTGTCATGCAAAGAGTGAAATACAAGATGGCCACTGGCAGCCGTGTTTTTTAACGAATTTCGGAAAAAATTTATGGCTCCCATTTAGAGAACAACTTGAAGATGAAGTTTGGTGATAATCGGATTAGGGATGTGGTCTGCAGGGTGTGCCAAAGGATTCAAATTTGAAGATTGGTGATGCGGCCTGCAGGGGGAGCCAAAGGAAATTGTTGATGGAAGCATGGATATACAATGGACGCACAACGGATGCCAAAACTTGGCAATAGCTCAAACTTTACAAAGTAAAATTGAGCTAAAAAATAAGAGAAAAAATATCCCATATATGAAAAAAACATCCTATTTAATAGACATGTTATGAATGTACACTGCTTGAGAGTGAGATGTGAATTTTTAACCCTTTCATGATGGAGGCCGCGCCGGTGCAGCATGAAAGACCCAGTGCCAGTGCATTCTCTTATATATGCGAGTCTCCAATAGAGAGCCTGACATGTATAAGAAAATACACTGGCTTACAAGGTCAAGGTAACTATGTTAGGCCCATGTATTCTCTTATATATGTGAGGCTCTCTATGGGAGACTCGCATTTATAAGGGAATGCATTGGCACAGGGTTTTTCCCAAAATTTCTTGAATCTTCAGTCATGGAAGGGTTAATCATTTCTCTGTCATGATTTGCATAAACAAAGAAAAACAAAATAGGGAACATAGGGAAAATCATCCCATTTCCTCGACATGATATAACTGCACACTGCTTGAGAGCGAGATATGAATTTTTAACACTTTCATGACGGGAGTTGAGCTGGTGCAGCATTAAAGACCCTCTGCCAGTGCATTCTCTTATATATGCGAGTCTCCCCATAGGAAGCCTCGAATATATAAGAAAATACACTGGCTTACAAGGTCAAGGTTGATATTGTTAGGCCAATGACTATGGGAGACTCACATAATTATATAAGAGAATGCATTGGCACATGGTTTTCGCAAAAAATCAGGAAGATCCAGTCATGGAAGGGTTAAGTTGATGACCATTATAGAGAATATGTGGTTTTTATTACCGTTATAGAGAATATGTGGTTTTTATTACCGTTATAGAGAATATGTGGTTTTTATTACCGTTATAGAGAATATGTGGTTTTTATTACCGTTATAGAGAATATGTGGTTTTTATTACCGTTATAGAGAATATGTGGTTTTTATTACCGTTATAGAGAATATGTGGTTTTTATTACCGTTATAGAGAATATGTGGTTTCTCTATGAACAATCGTCTCCAGCAGCCATATTTCTTCGTTGTACAGTTCATTCCCCATATCCTGGAAGGATGGAAGGAGAAGAACCATGCATTAGACACCATATAATAGAGCCCTTCAAGACTACGTTCTACTATACACATAATATTACACATTTTAATATTATTACAAATATATTTATTTTTTACCTGCAAAATTACCAAGCAGGCAGATTTTTATTCCCACATTTTACGACAAAATTCCAAACAGGCATGTTTTTATGTGTTTACTCACAAATTATCAAAACATTGTATGGTGTTAAAATTGACTTCTCATGATTAAGTGTTAATACAATTTCTAGGTAACAGTCTGTTGTATGACCAAAGTATATACAGATTAAACAAAGCAACAATTGCATCGCTAGGGCATGGCAAAATAATCTCCTGGTAATTTCAACAAAGGGTCATAACGAATAATCTATATACCAAATTTTAAAACAAACAGACAACTATGGCCAAAGCTATCACCCGAAAACCAAAATAATGATCAAATTATAAGTCAACCAGGACCATAACTCCAGTTAAAATAGTCAGACGGAACCCAAAATCCAACTTGACCTGTATCTTCCTATGAGTAAATCATATACCAAATGTTTTTTGACACAAATTTCCAATAACTGTGATACTCGCAGGGTTTCCGCTAGGGGTTGGGGGAATGTGGCCGTATTTGGGAAGCACATACCCGGCGGTCTGTCGGGAGAAATTTTTGATGTTTATCACTGAAAAGTAGCCATTTCCTTGCACTTGAGACAACAAGCAGGAACATTGAAGCTTCGTATAGAAACCAAATTAAAACAGATCGTCTTTCTTTGATCTCAAGTTAATGAACTAAAAGCATGTAAGCACCACAACATAGGACTACAATGGATACAACGACTTTTATAACGGTAGCAATATTAAAAGCCGACATCAAAGAAATTACTGGGGTTGGAAAGACACATTGTCACACTCAGAGTCAAGCGTACTCCAGCAGTAATAAGTGTTACATCAGAGCTCATGTCACGTGCTTTGCACACATTCTGCGTGCCTGCTTTCTTTGTATTTTATACAGTACCGATCAAAACTAGTTGGTGTAAACTCAAAAGCCATTCCTCTGACGGAGATGACCGCATGCTAGATTTGTATAATGGAAAATTTGGCATTCATTGGATAGGGAATAAATACACTGATAATAACTATTAATATTTTAATTTTTTTAGTTTTAATTAAACAGTTCTTTGATTCTGGGGTAAAAGGTCCGCACTGCAAAAACTCACCTGTGTTCATGTTGTAGCTCAGTATTCAGCCCCCCGTAATGACTTACCGATGTATATTGCACATTTTGAGGGGAAATAGTGGGTCAGAAAGTTGGGACTTATAGACAGAAATCTACGGTAAATTAAAATGCGAGAGGCTGATTACTACTAAACATTCGCCAACAAAGCGTTACCCAGGATGGTGAAGACAACTGTGCATGTGGTCCGCGCTATTGATCGTGTCTTATTCAGGCACCAAGTGTAGGATTCCTTGCAATCTGTTAATCATCAGTGTCGGTGATCGCTCGTCCTGAGTAAAAAGGCGGCTGAGTTGGTCCGTGGCTATTTTGTGACTAATGTTATGTCAAGGATGGGGAGGGGAATGAGGATGCTGGACGGCCGGCTTGCCGTAGTAGCAGAAACCCTGTGAGTAGGCAGCTGCTGCTGCTATTCAAGACCAAGCCTTGAAATAGGGTGTCTGTCATTTGCAAAATGAGGTTCCCAGAGGGTGAATTTAGTGATGCTACCCCACATAGCGGGCTAGCATCACCAAATTAACCCTCTGGGAACCTCACTCTGCTGAGGTGTAAGCAGAATGAGGTCCCCAGAGGGTGAATTTGGTGATGCTAGCCCACTATGTGGGGTAGCATCACTAAATTCACCCTCTGGGGACCTCATTCTGCAAATGATAGGCACACTATTTCAAGGCTTGATGGTAACATTTTGATGAAGCAATGCAGAGAAGAACTGTGATGCATTCAAATTATGATGCATCGTTGCAGCCCTAATTAGAATCTAATGACCCTGTCAATAAGTAAGACACCAGTACATCATGGTACACTGTGGATCCACACAAAATTACTGTGTACACGCAACAGTACCATGTCTGTTTATTAATATGGGAATATCTAGTGGACAGCATATACTGAATATATACCAGTATATGCATAGAAAGAACACAGACTCACTTCTGACAAGCGAGCTTCCATATCTCCTCGTCTCTTGCACAAACATAGAAGCCACGACAAACCTGTAACATAAGAAATAATGAAATTAACTCATCCATCCAAGTCTGAGTTTAGTGTGCCTGTCATTTGCAGAATAAGGTCCCCAGAGGGTGAATTTGGTGATGCTAGCCCGCTATGCGGGATAACAACACTATATGCTATGGGAGACATAGACTCAGATTGAAGTTCCCAAATGGTGAATAGTGTGATGTACACCCATTGGGAACCTTGATTATGCAATTTGTTGTCTGCCAATTTTGGGATCTAGAGAAACTAAACTAAAATATAAATAGAATCTTTGTGAAGAAGTTTCTATAGAAATTTGATAATAAAGAAACTTTCCAGAGTAGATGAAGCATAAGCAGAATGAGGTCCTCAGAGGGCGAATTTAGTGATGCTAGCCCACTATGTGGAATAGCATCACTAAATTCACCCTCTGGGGACCTCATTCTGCAAATGACAGGCACACTAAACTCAGGCTTGCCTCCATCACTGAATTCAGTTATAAAATGTAAATTTTTTAATGTGCTATTATATATTCATTTGGTGATGTATTTTGATAAAACATGCACATCTATTATATATTCATTTAGTGTTGTTTTGATAAGACACGCATAGAAAACATAAGATTCCCGTTCATTCACCTCCAGAAGTTCAACATACAGCCCAAGTGAACAAATCATCAGAGTACACAGTGATTAAAGGCATGGATGGCCTTGGTTGTAAGTTTTAATTAAGAAATAAAAGTTAACAAATTATGAATATCCTCAAAAATATACTAATAGTATAGTATAATGATAGTATGAATGCCATATTATCCACAAAACACACTTTGTTTGAACCAAGCATTTGTTTATATACAGCACATAAAGAGTGTGCGATAAGCAAAACACTCAACACAGTGGCAATTTATTTTTTGGGAGAGTGATTCACTGTGACCCATTCAGCAACAATAAGGTGGCAATTTTAACGAAAGTTCATTTAAGTGGGGTCTCCCCAGTGTTGAGTGTTTTGCGTATTGCACATTCTTTATGTAGTGTATCATAACATGGCTTTTGTTTATGAACAAGGCATACATTCTTGACAATAGCATGCTATTTATGTGATGTTTATTATTGGTACAAGAACCAAAACTGTCTATATTTTAAAATTCTTTTTGTTTATGGTGGTTTTAATGGATGTAACTGTTTTAACAGCAATACCCATAGTGAGGGCCATCCGTGCCTTCAACGCGTTAACCCTTTACCCAACAGAAGGGCCCTGTGCCAATGCATTCTCTTATATATGCGAGTCGACCATAGGTCGCCTCGCATATATAAGAGAATGCATTGGCTTAACACATTAAAAATTCTAAAATTGTTAAAGAATGTAAGAAAAAATGGTAAAAAAAGATTTTTTTTAGGCCAATGCATTCTCTTATATATGCGAGGCGACCTATGGTCGACTCGCATATATAAGAGAATGCATTGGCACAGGGCATAACTGTAACTATCACAATGTGGTCAAGGAGCCGGTTCCAATGATATCCATATGTGTATGGTTCTATTGAGACAGACCGAAGATATTTTAGGCTGTTGAAGCTTTATTTGGCCGGTTGTGGCCGGTTTGTTGGGTAAAGGGTTAAAATGGAATAACAAGACTGTGGAGATTTCTCCTTTGGTGAAGTAACCATGACATCCCACAGGTTCATGAAACATTACTCCAAATAGAGAAGGAATCGAGTTAGCTGACCATGTCAAGACAAACTAGTGAGCAATATATCAGATGCTACTTAATTGTCCATGACTGGAGCTTCCTGAAATTTCATGAAAACCCTGTGCCAATGCATTCACTTATTTAATAAATGAATGTAGTGGATGTGTGTGTTATTGAGGGATACGGCACTGTGTTCATTGGGGTACATTGTGTAAACTGTGGATTACACTGAATATTGTACCCCCAATGACCACAGCGCCGTATCCTCCAATAACACACACGCACTACATTAATTTCTTATATTAAAATAGTATTTTGATGATTGAACTTTGAAAAGCAAGCCCAATTATTCTGCTGACAGCTTATAGTGATTAGGTCAGCAATTTGTAACTTCCTGTTCGCGATACACTCGAGAGATCTCTGCAATATTGGGATGTAAACCATGTGACCCAATTGGCAGTTGACCAATCACCAAACAAGATTTAGTAAATCGTGGACACGCTATGTTAATATATATGGAGTCTCCCATAGGGAGCCTTGCATATATAAGATAATACATTGGCCTAACTATGTTTACCTTGACCTTGTAAGCCAGTGCATTCTCTTATATATGTGAGACTCCCTATGGGAGACTACCATATATAAGAGAATGCACAGGCACAATATCATTAATGCTGCACCAGCTTCGGTCATGAAAGGGTCAATTGGAATGAAATATACTATACCTGAGACAAAACATCCAATTGTCTCATATCCAGCTGGCTAGAGACGACCCACTTGAAGATGTAAACAAGAAGCTCCACTGGGAGCGCTGATATGTGAGTGGCCTGAAAAATAACAAAAATATAGGTCAAAACCAGTATGGGATCAAGATTATCAAAACCAGTATGGGATCAAGATTATCAAAACCAGTATGTGATCAAGATTATTAGAATATATGAGATGTATTGATCTTGAATATCAAGAATTTCGAAGGTAGTGGGTTCGAACCCATGTTCAGACTGATACGCTTCCTAACTCTCTGTGAAATGGCTTCCTTTTAAGGATGTCCCCGTAGCCGAGGTGGTTAGGTCGTGGATAAGATCATCAGTCTGGGCTAGACATGGTTGGTGCGGGTTCGAACCCTGGCATGGATAAAAATCCGGACTGATTTTCAAGCTTGATTTGGTTTGAGGGACATCTCGACACATGGCCATTTCGATAAGAAATGAGAATTTGTTCAAGCTCACTGAGTTAAACAAAGGTGAAACTCTGACTAGTATCTGTTTCATTACGACTCTGAATTGATAGCACCACATGCTTACGAGTATGTTGTCTATTTGATTCCTTTGATCGCCTGCGACACACAAGCATTGAACAGTAGGCTGTGACCATAACGGGTTAAAAAAATGCTGTTGTACAGCCTTGTATGCGGACTTCTCCAGCAATCGTTGTTGACCCAATCCTTACTGTGCTGTATTCTATTTGTTAATTATTGAGTAAACTTAACCAAGATAGTGGGGCGAGCTACTTTTCAATTCCAGGCACGCAAGAGCAATTGTGTTTTTCTTATCGTTGGTTGTAACAATACGGTTGAGCCAGTCATCACTAAGTCGCAAGTCAAGAATGGCTACGGGAAAAAAGGGGTATTTTTTTTTTTTTTAAGTGATCATTTATATGATGAAGTCCATACAAAAGCATTTCATAAAAACTGGTATTTATTTATTGATTTGACAAAACCCAGCATTATTAGCTTCATGTCGCCATGATAAACGCATGAATAGAATAACTTAAAAGTGTTTGAAACATTTTTCCAATTTAACATAGCTTAACAGATATAGGCTACATGACTTTTTATGATAATTATATATTTTGTAATCTCCCACAGATACAGGTATTTTCTATTTCTATACTAAATGTATTATCCTCCTCAGGCTACACCCTTCTGCGCACTGACCAAAAAATTATGATCCCCATCTTTGTTTTATCTTCTGCTGCCCCTGCCTGTACATTTCTTTTAATATTTATCAACAATCCATCCAAACTTATTGTATATCTGAACTTTAGTTTGCGTACATAATGTTACCATCACTACTGGCCTTGAATGTAATTATGTCAAGGTACAGTAATACTCTAATTAATCGACCCCTTAACCACAGCAGAATTATGGGTAACTTTTCAGGATTTAGTCGGAAATATGCCTTGTTGCCATTCATCGGAAAGCTCTATTTAGTATGCCTTGTTGCCATTCATCGGAAAGCTCTCCCCGAGAGCTTTCCGATGAATGGCAACAAGCCATATTTCCGACTAAATCCTGAAAAGTTACCCATAATTCTGCTGTGGTTAGGGGTCGAATAATTAGAGCATTACTGTATAAGAAAGGTATATTTTACTGGGCCCCAGTGTAACCCTTTCTATAGTAGTTATCCCATAGGGAATGTTCAAGTAATAAGTTCAACAAACGACATATTATCTGAACATTTCTCTCCAATAAATAGAACTCCTTCCGCACTTTTATTTACCTTAAAGACATATTATGGCCTTGTTCGGTGCAAGAAACTGATAAGTTAGTATGTACTCAGGCGCTATGCCAAGTGTGGGAATGTAGCATTTTACTAGCATTACCGAAAATTTCAAAGAAATAAACCACAACACTCCATAGATATCATTGTCTGAACTACGCTTAAATGCAAATATTTACATCTCGATTCGGGACGCTGCGATCGGCGATAAACTAACACAAAGTATTTCGCCAACGAGAGTCATTGCATTTAATTAATATATAAGAATGAGGTGCGGGTAATGTAAATTTGGATTAATATGCGTAAAAATAACTACTTTAAACAATATTTTTCTCCGGTTCTATTTGATCACCCTACCGGAGTGTTTCACATCACTTTAACACCCCTCCAAATGAATAATAGACCATTTCAATGTATACTTATATAACTGAATGGAAGAATCTGTTTAGTATAGAAAGGGTTAATCTTCGACTAATATCTAGAGGTTATGCATACTCTCTGTTCATATGTCTTCTGGCAGATCAGGTCATTCTCATCTTCCATATTCATCTTCTGTATCTGTGCAACCAAATCCAATTCGTCGACACTGTTACTAAAAGGAAAATGCAAATTTCTTGAAGAATAATACAAATTAATATGAGTCGTATGTGGAGCAACCACACACGCTGTGCCTCGAATTTGCTTTTTTATCAGCGACACAATGCTAAGAATAATTTATGTAACATCATACAGTGGCGCCGGCGGGGATGACATGAAAGACTTGTCATAGAGTGTGCAATCTCATCTGGATTCTGGCCCACAAAGCGCCAAAATGACAAACGAAATTGGTCTAAATGGAACTAGTAGGCCTGACTAGCATGGGAATTCTTCGGAAGTTTTGAAGTAGACAATTTTTTTCTTCATCTTGTTGGTCCATTGCCGATTCCGCACTTTAGCAATCTCATCACAGTTTCTAACTGGAAGTCATGTGACAATTTCTCCAAAATCAACACCAGCGATCTTTGAAAAATCACTGTTAGATATAGAAAAGAATATATGATGTCATTCACCAGCGCCTAAGGTATAAACAACCAAACAACCACGCATGCCTGTGGCGTGCTGGTCGTTGCTATTACTGATATTGAGTCACAACATTGATGTTGGGAGTAATTGTGTATCATAATTTTGAAATGTTAACAAAGACTTGTCCTTCTATCGATATAATATATGGCAGCAAAGGGAAACAGAGATGTATTTATTACAAAATAATAAGCTTGCTAGAAAAAGCATGTGTTTTTAAAGGGACTAATGGCGTTCAAAATGGGTTGATGTGAAAGAACACAAAAGTCTGTAAAACAACCATCATCAACAAGATTGACTTTGTTCTTACATTCATTAATAATAACTCTCCAATAATGATATTTCGCATATCAAAACCATTGTTATGTAAACATTACTGTTACAGTGGAATTAGCGATAAAAGTCCAATTAGTCCAACAAGATACCAAAGTTTAATTAAAACTTGTTGGTAAACATTAGAAAAGGTCAAAGCATGGAAAAAATATTCTGAAAATCATTTTCAGACTGAAATATTTGAACTTACTGTTACTACACGTTTAGCGATGTTTGTTGACATATCATTATAACAGTAAAAAATGGTTTCAACATGCTAAAATTTGTTAGTGGACCACTATCAATAATGAATATAAGTGCAAAATATATCTAATTAAATGTATTCATGTTCTTCTTACTGGTGCTGTTATTACAGACTCATATAAAGTTATGTATTGTTTGCACATCTACCCACTGTGATTGCCTTATGATCAATAAAGGAATTACTCAATAATTAGGGTAATTAGGATAAGTAGGTATAAACATATATGTATGAATAATGAAGATTAGGTTAGAATTGATAATCCACAAATTGAATGTGGGATTTGGGAAAGAATGAAATGATTAGTCAGCTTAGAGTTATAAATCTCATATAATTAAGATTAGGCCAGAGTTAGAAATCTGATATAATTAAGATTAGGCCAATCACAGTTTATTATCTGTTTCTCAGAGTTTCTCAGACACTTTTTTTTTTCAAATTGTGCAGCAGCCAGATTTTTACATTTATTTTTTACCTACAAAATTACACAGCAGGCAGGTTTATATGACTTATATTTCCCAGCAGGCATGTTATTTATGTGTTTACTCGCGAATTATCAAAAACATTGTTGGGTGTGAAAATTGACTTTCAAGATTAAGCATTAATACAAATTTCAATATAACAGTCTGTTATACAACCCAAGTACATACAGTTTAAATCAAACAATAGAGAAAACTAAATTTTTATCAGAAATAATAAAGGTAAATATCTAATACAAATTGAAGTCTAGCTAGAGTTATGGACAGTAGTGGACAACGATTATGGACATCATACATGTATGTTTGAAGCTGAGCGGCAGGATTAATTATTATTTTCAGTGGGCCATAAAAAGCACCCTGGGGCTTAATTTTTTGAGGAGACAGGTGTCTGAGAAACAGAATATTAATTATGTTTTGCCTTAAATACTTGTGGACTAATTATGCCATAACTTTGACATGTTAGCGCTTGTTACCAAACTACAGGGTAAAGAATAACTATGACCACTAAATCGTTCATATAAAAGAAAGTAAGTTATAATTAGCCATCAATTAAATGGTTTCACACATTACAATGTTTTACAAGTAGCTTGGACACTAAAATCCACAACCTTCAATGTTAATCTTCTAAGTGCTCGGTGGCCCCTAAAATTCAATCAACCATGAAAATATGAACAAATGGGAAAATAAGGTTCCTGGAAATACTAACATCTACCATATTGATTTTCAAAACAAGTCATAACTTACAATAGTCATGTATATTTATCTGCCTGTTTACCATTGCATAGATAAATCATATTGTCTATCAGCTGTTATTTTAATTTCAAATTGAAAGCACGTGTCTGAAGGGTTAATATATTTTTCAAAAATCAATTAATCAGTCAATACCAAAAGTGATAGAAGTGAATAGTGTGCAAAGATACCCAATACATATTAAGAGATATGAGGAAGAGTCCATGTACATTATAGCATGTGTCTATGGAAACCTTGGAAAGGGTTAATTATTTTTGAAGCAAATTAATGGAATTTAGAAGACACTTATATAGGTGAGGGGGGGCCCTTATCTCACCCTGTAATGAAATTTCAAGAATAGGAGAAACACCAGTCTTATGCTGCCATTAATCAATTTGACAGTTAGAATAAACAAACAGCTAGCCACCAGTGTTGTTTATCTTGACCCACCAGAGCTCTGTATCATATGTCATCACTCATTTCATAACAGATTTCAATTGGAATGACAACATCTATAAAATGTCCTCTCATATACTCTGGATGTTGGATGATCACATGGTAATTTATTGATATAATTATATTACATGAAACTATTGCAATAAAATCTTCATATTTTCAAAACAGGATATCACACCTAATTAATGGTATAAAACTAAAATAAATGAAAGTGTCAATTTGTTTTTATTATTTAATTTTTTTTTTTATTGTTATTAAAGTTCAATCAAAATTTAATATTTGTATATATGCTAAATTTATTAAGGAGCTAAATCTAAAACCAAAAAAATCAAATTTAAAAAAAAAAAAAAAATTCTCGAAAAAGGGTCATAACTCCTTAAAAATTAATCGGATCAAACCCATATTCTAACTCGATCTGTATTTTGGGCTGTGAAACTCACATACCAAATGTTTGAGTTATCACATTACTCGTAAAGTGTCTACAGACAGACAGACGGACAGACAGACAGACGAACGACGAGTGGTCAATCCGGACAACGACACTATGTTTACCATACTATGGTATGGGTAAACATAAAAACATTGGGGAATATGGAGAAAAAAGTAGATCCTTGTAAGACAATTTGGAAATACATGTAACATTTATACAAATTCTACAAGATCTTTCACCCTTCACCACATTTCAGAATACGAATATGGTATAAGCTAAACGGAATTAACCTTATTCACTAGATGGGGTGAACGGAAAGACAGCATATTTTGTAGCCACGTCCACTCCAGGCAAAGTGCACCCAACTCGGGGTTAGTGAGTTGTATAGTGAGCTGTATAGACATAAATATACATCACATTAACCCCGCCTGGACAAATAAATAAAATATCTGTTGTGTATCTTTATTTCACAATTAGCTGTACCTCAATATTATTGTATGCACTTTGTCAATAAACCATCTATCTATTAAAGACATATTATGGACTTGTTCGGGTGCGTGAAACTGATAAGTTAGTATTCAGGCGCTATGACAACTGGAGGAATGTAACATTCTACTAACATTGCTGAAAATTGAAGCAAATCAACTCCATAGAAAACATCGTCCGAACTACGCTCAATTGTAAATATTTACTACTCGATTCGGGACACATCTATCACGATAAACTAATGAAAATGATTTAGGCATCGAGTGTCGCTGCATTTAATTCATATATAAGAACGTCAGTGTGTGTTGTCAATTTGGATATACTATTTGTAAAATTTACTACTTTGAACAAGATTATTCTCCATTTCTATTTTATCACCAAACCGGAGTGTTTCACATCACTTTAAGTAATATGCAAAATTTACCCAGGGTCAACAATGTGCATTAGGAGTAATGAAAGTTGGCAACTCTGTTTTCATCCCATTTATGAGTGATTTTGGGTGTGGAAACAATGAGGGTATGGATCAGACCTGTTAAGTTTTGAAAATGTCAATCCGGGAGATTTTTGCGGGAGGTAGGCCCAAATATGTTCATGTTCCAAAAATAATTTTTATGATGAAGATTACATAGTTTTTATTTTATGAGTTTCTATTTGTGTTTTATAAATATATAGACCTAAAAAAATGGTAATGAATGTCCTGTTGGTAATTGTAATAGAGCTGCTGTGAGTGGGAGATACCACCATTTATTGAAGAGAAAGAAGCAAACACTTTGTATAAACTAAGTAAAAATTCTCAGAATTCCACCGGATACAGTCGGATATGCGCAAAACCGAAAGTACAAAATCAGAATAAACCACAAAATGGACTCGTCTTATGGTTTAATCCCCAAAAGAAATACACAAATTCCACCATTTATTAACAAATTTTAAGAAGCAGAAACTTTGTTTAATATAAGTAAAAACGAACCCGAGTTACACAGGTTACAACCGGACATGTATGCGTGAAACCGAAAGTACAAAATGACCGGTCTTACAGTTTCACCCGCTAACGAAATGGACACATTCTGTGCTTATGCATGCCACTAATCCGTTACTAAGAAATGTGCATCAATGGGGTCTTACAATACAGCTGCACACTTGTGATTATACGTATTGTATACTATAACAACACCCTTTATACGTGTGGCTTCACCAGAGTGTGAAAATAAATTATTATCAATCTTCAATCAGAGGGAACATCAAAGTTACCGACGGTACATTCTGTGAATATCAATGTGTAGGTATTTACGGTTCCGCAAATGCACAAATTTAAAAAATAAAAAACTTGAACATAGTTTTTTGGGGGATTTTGAATGCAGGGTTTTGCTGTATCCGGGAGAAATTGGGGGTTATCCGTATTTGCAGAATTGCTGTGGCAATCCAGGAGTCTCACGGACAATCCGTGAAACTTAACACATCTGGTGGGACAAGTGAACTGACAGTAAAGGCAGAGACATCTGAAAATTCGAACCCTTTGTTAAATAATTATTTTACTACACAGTGGAAAATAAATGAAGACTATTAAAGTGACAATTGTGTCAGATTTAGAAAATGTTTGAATCAAAATTTGGAAAAATAATTATAAAATGAAAAAAAGAAAACAAGTTTCTACTTATCTAGATACCTCGCATTAGAAGAAAGATGGACAATGTTTTGAGGCCTATTAACTATGGCAAGACTGTTTGTTCAGGATTGCTGATTGCCATCGAGCATTAATGAAAAAAATGATCCCATCACACGAACCACGCAACTGGATGTACTAGTACATGTAGTAGTGTATCCATTAAATTATGCTCTCGGTTTTCCTGAGTGCTGACATACAAACATGATCTGAACAAACGATTTGGATCAATGTGCAATGAAATGTGGAAGATAGAAAAGGAGCAAGGATAAGGTCTGATGAGCATTGACAAGCTAAGGTCTGATGAACATGGATAAGCTAAGGTCTGATGAACATGGATAAGCTAAGGTCTGATGTGCATTGACAAGCTAAGGTCTGATGAACATGGATAAGCTAAGGTCTGATGAGCATGGATAAGCTAAGGTATGTTGAGCATGGATAAGCTAAGGTCTGATGAACATGGATAAGCTAAGGTCTGATGAACATGGATAAGCTAAGGTATGTTGAGCATGGATAAGCTAAGGTCTGATGAGCATGGATAAGCTAAGGTCTGATGAACATGGATAAGCTAAGGTATGTTGAACATGGATAATCTAAGGTCTGATGAACATGGATAAGCTAAGGTATGTTGAGCATGGATAAGCTAAGGTCTGATGAGCATGGATAAGCTAAGGTCTTATGAACATGGATAAGCTAAGTATGTTGAGCATAAATAAGCTAAGGTATGTTGAGCATGGATAAGCTAAGGTCTGATGAGCATGGATAAGCTAAGGTCTTATGAACATGGATAAGCTAAGGTCTGATGAACATGGATAAGCTAAGGTCTTATGAACATGGATAAGCTAAGGTCTGATGAACATGGATAAGCTAAGGTCTTATGAACATGGATAAGCTAAGGTATGTTGAGCATGGATAAGCTAAGGTCTGATGAGCATGGATAAGCTAAGGTCTGATGAGCATGGATAAGCTAAGGTCTGATGTGCATGGATAAGCTAAGGTCTGATGAACATGGATAGGCTAAGGTCTGATGTGCATGGATAAGCTAAGGTCTGATGAACATGGATAGGCTAAGGTCTGATGAACATGGATAAGCTAAGGTCTGATGAACATGGATAAGCTAAGGTCTGATGAACATGGATAAGCTAAGGTCTGATGAACATGGATAAGCTAAGGTCTGATAAACATGGATAAGCTAAGGTCTGATGAACATGGATAAGCTAAGGTCTGATGAACATGGATAAGTTAAGGTCTGATGAACATGGATAAGCTAAGTATGTTGAGCATAAATAAGCTAAGGTATGTTGAGCATAAATAAGCTAAGGTATGTTGAGCATAGATAAGCTAAGGTCTGTTGAGCATAAATAAGCTAAGGTCTGTTGAGCATAAATAAGCTAAGGTCTGTTGAGCATAAATAAGCTAAGGTCTGTTGAGCATAAATAAGCTAAGGTATGTTGAGCATAAATAAGCTAAGGTATGTAGAGCATAAATAAGCTAAGGTATGTAGAGCATAAATAAGCTAAGGTATGTTGAGCATGGATAAGCTAAGGTATGTTGAGCATAAATAAGCTAAGGTATGTTGAGCATAAATAAGCTAAGGTATGTTGAGCATAAATAAGCTAAGGTATGTTGAGCATAAATAAGCTAAGGTCTGTTGAGCATGGATAAGCTAAGGTATGTTGAGCATAAATAAGCTAAGGTATGTTGAGCATGGATAAGCTAAGGTATGTTGAGCATGGATAAGCTAAGGTATGTTGAGCATGGATAAGCTAAGGTATGTTGAGCATAAATAAGCTAAGGTCTGTTGAGCATGGATAAGCTAAGGTATGTTGAGCATAAATAAGCTAAGGTATGTTGAGCATAAATAAGCTAAGGTATGTTGAGCATGGATAAGCTAAGGTATGTTGAGCATGGATAAGCTAAGGTATGTTGAGCATGGATAAGCTAAGGTCTGTTGAGCATAAATAAGCTAAGGTATGTTGAGCATGGATAAGCTAAGGTATGTTGAGCATGGATAAGCTAAGGTATGTTGAGCATGGATAAGCTAAGGTATGTTGAGCATGGATAAGCTAAGGTCTGATGAGCATGGATAAGCTAAGGTCTGATGTGCATGGATAAGCTAAGGTCTGATGAACATGGATAGGCTAAGGTCTGATGTGCATGGATAAGCTAAGGTCTGATGAACATGGATAGGCTAAGGTCTGATGAACATGGATAAGCTAAGGTCTGATGAACATGGATAAGCTAAGGTCTGATGAACATGGATAAGCTAAGGTCTGATGAACATGGATAAGCTAAGGTCTGATAAACATGGATAAGCTAAGGTCTGATGAACATGGATAAGCTAAGGTCTGATGAACATGGATAAGTTAAGGTCTGATGAACATGGATAAGCTAAGTATGTTGAGCATAAATAAGCTAAGGTATGTTGAGCATAAATAAGCTAAGGTATGTTGAGCATAGATAAGCTAAGGTCTGTTGAGCATAAATAAGCTAAGGTCTGTTGAGCATAAATAAGCTAAGGTCTGTTGAGCATAAATAAGCTAAGGTCTGTTGAGCATAAATAAGCTAAGGTATGTTGAGCATAAATAAGCTAAGGTATGTAGAGCATAAATAAGCTAAGGTATGTAGAGCATAAATAAGCTAAGGTATGTTGAGCATGGATAAGCTAAGGTATGTTGAGCATAAATAAGCTAAGGTATGTTGAGCATAAATAAGCTAAGGTATGTTGAGCATAAATAAGCTAAGGTATGTTGAGCATAAATAAGCTAAGGTCTGTTGAGCATGGATAAGCTAAGGTATGTTGAGCATAAATAAGCTAAGGTATGTTGAGCATGGATAAGCTAAGGTATGTTGAGCATGGATAAGCTAAGGTATGTTGAGCATGGATAAGCTAAGGTATGTTGAGCATAAATAAGCTAAGGTCTGTTGAGCATGGATAAGCTAAGGTATGTTGAGCATAAATAAGCTAAGGTATGTTGAGCATAAATAAGCTAAGGTATGTTGAGCATGGATAAGCTAAGGTATGTTGAGCATGGATAAGCTAAGGTATGTTGAGCATGGATAAGCTAAGGTCTGTTGAGCATAAATAAGCTAAGGTATGTTGAGCATGGATAAGCTAAGGTATGTTGAGCATGGATAAGCTAAGGTATGTTGAGCATGGATAAGCTAAGGTATGTTGAGCATAAATAAGCTAAGAAGCTAAGGTCTGTTGAGCATAAATAAGCTAAGGTCTGTTGAGCATAAATAAGCTAAGGTCTGTTGAGCATAAATAAGCTAAGGTATGTTGAGCATGGATAAGCTAAGGTCTGTTGAGCATAAATAAGCTAAGGTATGTTGAGCATAAATAAGCTAAGGTATGTTGAGCATGGATAAGCTAAGGTCTGTTGAGCATAAATAAGCTAAGGTCTGTTGAGCATAAATAAGCTAAGGTATGTTGAGCATAAATAAGCTAAGGTATGTTGAGCATGGATAAGCTAAGGTATGTTGAGCATGGATAAGCTAAGGTATGTTGAGCATGGATAAGCTAAGGTCTGTTGAGCATAAATAAGCTAAGGTATGTTGAGCATGGATAAGCTAAGGTATGTTGAGCATAAATAAGCTAAGGTATGTTGAGCATAAATAAGCTAAGAAGCTAAGGTCTGTTGAGCATAAATAAGCTAAGGTCTGTTGAGCATAAATAAGCTAAGGTCTGTTGAGCATAAATAAGCTAAGGTCTGTTGAGCATAAATAAGCTAAGGTATGTTGAGCATAAATAAGCTAAGGTCTGTTGAGCATGGATAAGCTAAGGTATGTTGAGCATGGATAAGCTAAGGTATGTTGAGCATAAATAAGCTAAGGTATGTTGCGCATAAATAAGCTAAGGTATGTTGAGCATGGATAAGCTAAGGTATGTTGAGCATAAATAAGCTAAGGTATGTTGAGCATAAATAAGCTAAGGTATGTTGAGCATAAATAAGCTAAGGGATCATGATAACAGTAAACTCACTTGCTGTCAACAGAACATTCACTTTCTTGTCTTTCTGAAATGAGAGTGAATACCAAGTCAAACATTTTGGTTTGCAAACAGACAAATATTCAGCTAGAGTCCATCGGCATGTGATAATCAATTGGACTGGTATTCATATTTTATTTGAGCAAAGTTGAAAACAAAAATAAAAAATAAAATGGAAAGCCACCCACCAGCCCCTATTTTTACCTTGCATGCGACCAGAAACACAGGTATATATTTTTTTGGCCTTAGCCACAATTTCTGTCTCATTCATGGAAAAATATTTGGAAAAAAATTTATTTCCTTGTGACAGGAGCTCCTGTTTACTAGACAAAATAGCATCGCCACAAATGTGAATGGGATTCATAGTTGCAATGTTTGCTTTCATTGCTTTGTAAGTGAACTCCGTGATATAAACAAATGCACATGAAGAGCGTTTGGTCTGCGATTTGAATGTGAAGTACATGATCATAAAATAACGGTGCACTTATTAATGGTCACTTTATACGTTGAACAAACCTTAACACAATAATTATATGAACTAAACTTATTTAAAGAGACACATACAAATCAATCTGTAAAACTACTGAAATTTTGGCGTACAGAAGACGATAACTTTTTGTATGAATAATGAATATAATATAATAAAATGACCTGAGTTCAGGGTTCTCTACAATTTTATTTATTACTCTTTTTAATTTTTAGACAGGCTAAAACTACTCTGATGGCACACTTCCTATTCATCATTAGAGGAATATAAGCTTCAAGTGAGCAAGGAAGGTTACCTTCTTAGCGGGCCCAAGACTCTGTGGCATCCCCCATTGCTCATTCTGAGGTGGGCACCATAAAATATATATATATTTCCTTACGACAGTAGCTCCAGTTTACAGGACTTTTTGAATCAAAATTATAATTTTACACCCACAATTCTATAAAGAAATGTCAGAGAAGACATACACCATCATCAAAGGTAGATTGAGTTATGGCAACAAAAACATACCTCTTGAAGGACGCATCATTCTGAAGTCAATCCTATGCTCAATATCAGGAACCAGCTGCATCGCTTTCTTGTAGAAGTGAATTGCTGTGGAAGGCAAAAGTCTAAGGAATAAAGTACCTAAGAATTGAACGGAATTTCAGGCCTGCAAATTTGAGGCAAACAAACGTTCAGTTTGCCTGGTATTTATCTAAATGAAAATGACGCGAATGAAAAACAGTTCATGCAAAAGTTCTCTGTAAGTCTCGTAATCACTGATTCTCAGGTTAATTATTGCTCAATCAAGTCCTAAAATGGACATTTAAAATTATTACTTCAATCAGTTACTCATTGCTAGGTAATAAATAATACCAGTAGAACTGATATAACAGTTTGGGTAACCCTTCTTGTAAACTATGGGTTACCAAGCCACAAACTAGGTGAACGAAAGATATGTTACGCAAAATTAAGAAATTTGCAGGCCTTGAATTTTCACTTTGGATGAAAGGAACTAATAATTGTACGTTTTTTCGTGGTACTGTAAATCGAGGTGAAGAAACATCTTAATTTCGTGCAACGGCGAACATCCTAATTTCGGGCAAATGAGTAGCAAGAGTTGTTTTCAAACAGCTCTTCGTCGGTGACTCGACATAACATCATATCAAACTTGGGCTATATAATACTTTCAGTAATTACTGGTGATGCATATATGTCGAAATATACAAGACTTTGTTACAAAATCATGTTCTGGTGACTGAGAGTTTGTCGCCCACTGTACTGACAGCGTTTAACACCTGCCTCAAATTTGAGTACTAGTACTGGCAAGCATGCAAATAGAGTCTGTAATTTGCAGAATGAGGTCCCCAGAGGGTGAATTTTGTGATGCTATCCCGCACAGCGGGCCAGCATCACCAAATTCATCCTCTGCGGACCTCATTCTGCTTAGGCCTCATCTTCTGGGAAGTATCAATAGTCTCAAATTAACATTGTTTTAGTTACTTTTTCTATATCCCATACTTTGCAGAAGATAAAATGCATAATTGAGGTGACTAATGGGTGAACATCACCAACGTCAACTGGGGAAATTCAATTTGATCCTAGGTCTCCCATAGCAGTTGAGGCCTAAGCAGAATGAGGTTCCCAGAGGGTGAATTTGTTGATGCTAGTCCGTCGTGATAATTTGCAAGGACAACTATGCATCATTATTCGACAGTGTGATATGACATGTATTAGTAACATAATAGAGTCAATATTTATACATGAGGCCATGACCAATTATCACTCAGTGTTAATATGGA
The DNA here is from genome assembly GCA_032622095.1 of Siphonodentalium dalli. Classification (NCBI taxonomy): domain Eukaryota; kingdom Metazoa; phylum Mollusca; class Scaphopoda; order Gadilida; family Siphonodentaliidae; genus Siphonodentalium; species Siphonodentalium dalli. The sequence goes on along the minus strand of CP136069.1, from coordinate 159,117,886 downwards.
GAGCTTATAAAAGAGATTATACTACATCGCTTATTGGCAAGCCTTGAAATAGGGTGTCTGTCATTTGCAGAATGAGGTCCCCAGAGGGTGAATTTAGTGATGCTACCCTGCATAGCGGGCTAGCATCACCAAATTCACAGAGGGTGAATTTGGTGATGCTAGCCCGCTATGCGGGGTAGCATCACTAAATTCACCCTCTGGGGACCTCATTCTGCAAATGACAGACACCCTATTTCAAGGCTAGCTTAATGGCCAAAGTTTCATTCCACTCACTGAATTTCTGTAGTCTATCAATACTTGGCAGGCAAAGTTATGAAGTTTTTTAAATGTAAACCTCCTTAATACTTGATCCCGGAAACATGGTGTTCATCTGTGATTCTAGTAAAACAAGTTTGGTTGAACACAATCAAACCGGATGTGGTTTCAGTATATCAAGGACCATTATATGGGTGCAAGGGAATCACATATTCTGTCTGCTACAACTTCTGGAAGTAGTAGCTCAGAATGACTCAGATATGTAACATATATACAATTAGTCAAGTCCTGTTATCCTGGAGATTTAAGGCATAAATTACATCCATAAGTCATGCTACATATGGGATATACATGTATTTATGTCTGTCAGACAGAAAAAAAACATTTCTTTTTTTATAAATTGAATTTCTTCCTTCCAAATTTTTTTTGGTGGCAGCAGGAAACAGACATATTTGTTTTGACCTTACATGAATAAGGTGATCTTCATTTTGGGTGGATCACAAATCCATGCATATTGGGATTTGAACCACCTTCACCAATGCTGGATGGCATACATGTATGTTGATCTGATGTACCATGCATCCTACCAACTGAGCCACCTGCCCTCCACGACAAATAATGTGAAGCTTCAACTCACCTTCATACAATGCTCCATCCTGCTCAGCCTCGACCCCTTTACAAAACAGTATCTGTGCCTAAAATAAACAAAGCCCGAGTTTAAGTGTGCCTGTCATTTGTAGAATGAGGTCCCCAGAGGGTGAATTTAGTGATGCTATCCTGCACCAAATTCACCCTCTGGGGACCTCATTCTGCACGGCTTCATCTTTTCTGGAAAGTATCTTTATTATCAAATTTATAGAGAATCTTCTTCACATAGATTCTATTTCTTTTTTAATTTAGTTTCTCTATATCTCAAAACTGGCAGATGACATATTGCATAATTGAGGTTCCCAATGGGTGTACATCAAGATATTCACCATTTAGGAACTTCAATCTGAGTCTATGTCTCCCATAGCAGATGAGGCCATGCAGAATGAGGTCCCCAGAGGGTGAATTTGGTGATGCTAGCCCACTGTGTGGGATAGCATCACTAAATTCACCCTCTGGGGACCTCAAGCATTCAGCTATACTCTTTATACTAGTTACTTCCCAACTCAGTGAGAGCTTTCCGATAAATGGCAACAAGCCATATTTCCGACTAAATCCTGAAAAGTTACCCATAATTCTGCTGTGGTTAAAGGGGTACTGTACGCCATTTTCATTAAATTTCCGGTGACAACAACGATCTAATATCGATAATATATAGAAACATTAGTAATTTGAGTCGAAGATGTATTCTGTAAACGCTCAGGTTAATAGGCTATCTTAAAATTTAATAATTTAAAAGTTAATAATTTGATATAAATTGAATTTATGACTGGAGCCATAAAATGGCGTCAATTAAATTACGAATTACCGTAATAAAAAATAGTAATTGAGGGATACTGGATTTTTAAACCGATCGCACATACGATTGCTTAAAATATTATGATGATACGGGGAGAACACTCAAGCCACTCACTGACTAGCGACGATACAATAACTTAAATGATTATATGGGACTAGTATGCATATAATATAACTTTTATTTGATTCATTTGGTTGAAAACTTTACAAAAATTACTCGACAACGACAATTTGTATTTTTGCATTCCGGTAAATTTGTCATCCGTAACATGACTTCGTACTCAACAGACTTTCAAATAATGGAAAAATTGTTACCTTATTCTCCGACTCGGAGACTATAGAAACCAACAACAACATTTGGCGTACAGTACCCCTTTAAGGAGTAGATTATTTAGAGCATTACTCTACATTATAAAAGCAGATTCACTAACTTGCTCCTCCAGATTTTGCGGGCTCATCTTCTCCCTGGCCTCTTTGGTTAGCCCCTGGTTTTCAGTTATTTCACTTTGCCATTCTTTACGGAAAATATCCAGCTCATCTGGATGCTCAGCGACTGCCTCGTCATCTGATTCCTGCATCGGAGGAGTTCTTGAGTCAACCAAAGATGATTCTTCCTGTCAATGGAGATATTAACTATCTAGAGCTGTCCCAATGGGACTATTGCTTTAACCCTTTACCCAACAGAACGTCCCTGTGCCAATGCATTCTCTTATATATGCGAGTCGACCATAGGTCGCCTCGCATATATAAGAGAATGCATTGGCTTAACACATTTTTAGGCCAATGCATTCTCTTATATATGCGAGGCGACCTATGGTCGACTCGCATATATAAGAGAATGCATTGGTACAAGGCATAACTGTAACTATCACAATGTGGTCAAGGAGCCGGTTCCAATGATATCCATATTTGTATGGTTCTATTGAGACAGACCGAAGATATTTTAGGCTGTTGAAGCTTTATTTGGCCGGTTTGTTGGGTAAAGGGTTAAGGATACCCTCACATTGAACTTGGACGAGGCTATAATGAGATAGCCATATGAAAATATTTTGAATAAACATATGTAAAATAAATAAAAAAGACAATATCATCTGGTGGGGGGAGTTGGCGGTTGTCCAACTTAGAATTGCAAACTACCCCCCCCCCCCCCCCCCCCCCCCCTCCTCGCTCCTTTGAACAGGACCCAAATTTCTATGTCCATTTTCAATCCCTCAAGTTCTAAAATTTCGTCTAAACAATTTGTCCGAAAGTAAAAAAATATAACTAACAAATTTCACACTAAATATTGGTTGGAAAAAAAAAACAATATTTTTAGTTTGAAATTTCCAACTAATTTTGTGTCAAGAAGGAATTTGCAACTGTTGACAAATTTGCGCGAAGTACATGTTGTGCAGGGAAGAATCCAGAGATAATTTGGGGACACCTGTTTCCAGCAGAGGATATACTGTACCAGTTTTCCAATATAACTTTAAAATACGGCTTCTACACCGAACCAACACAGATACAGACGCATATATTATAAATATGACATAATATTTCTGATTTAAAAATTCAACATGCAAATGAAGGCTGTATTGCAACTGCAGTTTTTTTATTTACATCGCGTATTGTTGAATTGCCTTGAAAATTCAGGATGACTCAATACTGTCCACTAGGAATTTGGGGTCATTTGGGCTTCTCGAGTTTGGGCGCTCATACCTGTAACAGGTATCAAAACAGCCCTGGAAATTTCCCTGATGTAGTGACCCCCCCTCCCCTTATGACAGAACTGAACTGAAATGAGCAGATGGGGCTGAACTTACAAAAATGAATAACACGTGTTCAGTTCAAATTCAATTGCGCTTCACCCAGTAGATTTAAAATACAACTGTGCTTCAGTGCAATTATCTTCCATTGGCTATATGGCTAAACCTCCTCCAGTTAATTAATGAAACAATCCAACAGTATGGTATCTGTAGATATTTCAGTGCAGGAACCAATTCCGGTTTTAGATGCACTGGTAGACCAAATTCACATTTAATAAATAATTACGTTGAAGCAAAACATAAAATAAATATGAATTTGGCCTCCCATAATAGCCTATTTATCCAGCAGTGTAAGCTTAACCATAATTGCGCTGAAGGCTCAGAAGCGCAATTGATGAGTGTCACGTATATTATGATTACAGATATTATATGGAATAACCTACCTGTACCTATTCAGGAGAGTAAGTTTGTAACAATAATTGCGCTTTAGCGCAATTGAATTACGTTTCAGCACAATTGATATGAATGAAGGTGAATTGCACTTCAGTCTTCAGCCTTCAGCACAATTGAATTGCGCTTCAGCTCAATTATTAATAAATGTGAATTAGGACTCCCATACACGAGTGCATTTCTGTATAAAACATTATGACAGTGACCCCTGCCAAATGACATTATGCAAGACTCAGTCTCAGATGTGCATTTATATGTGTATGTATAGGTTTGACAGAAATTCAGTGTGCATTTATGTATAAAGGTTACAACAATGATGCGACCCTATCAGCAAAACTGCATGATATATTCGCTTTGCACTTGAAGTTGCATGCAAACGAGTTCGCAGTGGGGATTTCAATTACCCAAGATCCCATACATAATCCGTATATTCTTCCAGTAATTTGTCTCTTTGGGGTGTGAATCTTTAGACATTTTGTTATTTCATAAAAGTGAGTGATATATAACAAATTAATGGACATCTTAGATTTGTATCTGTAGATCTATGTCAGTGCAGGAACCTTCCGATTATGGGTCCTACTAAACAACGAACACAAACGAACATAAACGAACACAAACGAACACAGGTCCAAAAAGCGGAGTAGAAGGGTGAAATTTGGTTTATGGGTGCGCGTGGGTCCATTCTATGTGTATGTGGTGTTATTTCCAACTTTGATGATTTATTTTTTGAGTTATTACCATTATTTGAATACAAAACTACTAAACAACGAACACAAACGAACATAAGATTAGCGGCAGTGCAGAGGTTACCATGCAGGTGTTAATTAAATACGGCTTACTCTGTCTCCTTGTTTTTACTGCAAGATGATTGTCAATTTTATCACTGATGGCAATAAAAACACGGCGAAACATCAGAGGTCGGCGTTTTAATGCATAGCTAACAAAACATTTGAGTGAGTCATTGTTGTCAGTCTCTGAGATGACTATATATATTTTCTCAGTCTCGGAGATCACTCTGGTAAATGCTATATCTGCTTGCTTTCCTGATACACGCATACGCTATGTACCAGGCATCTTAAGCAAAATCTCAATCGTAATTTAAGTAAAACAGACAGTGATCAAACTGTCAATAAGATGGAAAAGTATTCAATAGCGAGAGTGGCTTGGTAACAATAGAAAACAAAATCATTTATGACGAAATACAGACAGACATAATTGACAAATATATGTGACAACAGACGATACCTTACATTTATGGAAAGACTAAAGACGAAAGTTTTCAATGCTAGAAAACAAAATTCAACAATTCCGAAATATTGGACAAATAACAATTATGAAAGCATTAAAGGTGCGGGAGTCCTTGGCAGTGGGTATATGCTGTGAAAAATTTCCAACGGTCAAAAACCGACACAAAAAGCAAAATGTAGACAGACTTTGTCCGTATACAAATAAGAACTAATAAAGATTGTTTATATCATTTGTGTGTGATTAGCCAGTAACACGTACGGTGCTGTCTTCTGTAACACAATCAGACTCTTGCTTAGGTAATATATGTCATATATAGTAGGTCTTTATGATAGCATGCTGTTTACACGATGAACGAAACTGTATCCTGTATGCGTTTTAGTGTTTTTTCTGTTTACGGTGATTGGAACAAATATGAATATTTTCGACAACTAAGGCCTCCCGTGCCTTTAATACTATAATTAACAAAAAAATTGACTGAGTTTACAGACAATTTAAATGAAACAGTGACTGATAACTGCGTGACATTCGAGTGGAGGGGATTTTACATTATCAGGCATTGCATCATCTTTGGAAGTGAGACACGAAATTTGAACAAATTTGACGGCCGAACAACAAGACAGACTAATGCGAAGACTTCTTAATTTTGTGAGTGACAATTCCAAATTCCAAACTTCAACTGATGGCAATTAACTATACCCAAAACTACCGCTCTCGCAAAAAAAAAATGGACAATAAAAAAAGGAAAGAGTGAAGACATCAAAAACCCCAAGACGATCACCAATAAACGACAGAAAGTTAGCATATAGTATGTAAATATACATATAGGATCTCACATGAGTTTCTATTTTATACGGAATTTATCAACCGAGTTCACTAAATTCGATTTGAGTCGAGGTTTACCGAGGCTCAAATAGAATTTAGTGGACGAGGTTGATAAATTACGTATAAAATAGAACGAGTTTGAGATACTTTTTATCACATGGTCATATAATCGCTTAATTTTTATCGAAAACAACAATAATTAACAGACAGAGAACTTTGTCCCAAAGAGCAGCGTGACGTCATTGCACGCAACGATATTACACGTGTCTATTACGCTCGAATATTACATAGGAAAATAGTGCTAATCATGTGATAAAATAACATATAGACTTCTTGGATTCATATCAAATAAGTGCATTACTTGATTTTAATGATTTAAATAATGCAACATTTTGCTGGAGCCATTTTCATCCATGCACTGACTTCAAGGAGAACAAACTCTGCCCATCGTTCCGCCGGGGCTGAGTCAGTGTAAAATAATATATAAATATTCGATTGTATATAAAACAAACTTTGATTCTAGTACCTAAAGCTCTACTCAAAGAGCAGTGTGATGCCAGGGAAGTTAAACGAAGTAATAATAAGACAAACTAACTAAGTCAAAACAACTCAGTGACAAAGAGACAGAGTATAAGCCATAGAGAAGGCGGTAGTTAATTAACACCTTTATTAACACCTTTGCAATACGGCTAATCTCATGTTCGTTTGTGTTCGTTGTTTAGTAGCTTTGCATTCAAATAATGCTTATAACTCGAAAAATAAGTCATCAAAGTTGGAAATAACACCACATACACATATAATGGACCCACACGCACCCACAAACCAAATTTCACCCTTCTATTCCGCTTTTTAGACCTGTGTTCGTTTATGTTCGTTTGTGTTCGTTGTTTAGTAGGACCGCCGATTATAGATGCACTGGTCCGGAGGCTACCATGGCCGAGTAACTTTATATTCTGTGGTGACTCCAGTAGTGTTCTTTAATGTGCACACACTGAAGTGTGTACATGGGTCAGCCATTATTGTCCGCACCCGATCGGACAGCGTACTGCACCCACAACAACATACCCGGACAAATGTTGTAATGGGGGAAGTCGGCATTTTGCATTCGAATCTTTATTCCATGATCTTGAATGAGACTCTTCAGCCGAAAAAACTTGGTATCTGACCCAGTTATGATTTTTATCAGAATACCCTGACCAGGTGGCAGGTAACGGCAGGTTGCGATACATGGTGCATTAGCAATGCCAATAGCAGGAGAGACCAGTATGCTACCTCTCGGCTACCGACTTCTCTAGAGTTATCTTTCATTTTGAAAACATAAACATTGGGCTACGATATGGCTAATGTCATACTATGACAATTTTGTGAATGCTGAATTAGTGAATATGAAAGTGCAATTTTGAAGAATATTGTTTTTTTTTAATATTATATAATAATATTAGTTGGACTGCTGACCTGTTGACACCGCAATTCAATTATCATAATATCAACAACATGACATTGTGCTATTTTCAGTGAAACAGATGGGAAATAAACATAACTGATGTACCATAGCAAAGTAAAGTTCTAGTCAAGATCACGGAAGGAAAAACAGGCAATTGAATTGATGAAGATAACACTTCTTCTAAATGCTGCCATCCTGTTCTTGTTTTCTCTTGCGCAAGGTCAATAAACAACTAAGTTCGGATATGATCGGGCTTTTCCGTCAATATCGCCGCAGATACTATACTCTCCCGAAATTAATCTCGGACCAAAACATCGATCGCCCCGTAATCTGCAAATGAACGAGCATTCTGAAGAAAGGAGCAATCTGATGTCCATGTTTTTATTTTCGGCCCTGGGAGATTCGGTCTGACTGATTCAGCACGGAAGAATTTCGGCCCATATTCAATGCCTGGTAATTAGGCAAGTGAGTGATAAAAACAGCTCACTATTTAGATGTTTAATTAAAATGGATTTAAAGGGGTAGGCCTACTGTACGCCAAATGCTGTTGTTGGTTTCTATAGTCTCCGAGTCGGAGAATAAGGTAACAATTTTTCCATTATTTGAAAGTCTGTTGAGTACGAAGTCATGTTACGGATGACAAATTTACCGGAATGCAAAAATACAAATTGTCGTTGTCGAGTAATTTTTGTAAAGTTTTCAACCAAATGAATCAATTAAAAGTTATATTATATGCATACTAGTCCCATATAATCATTTAAGTTATTGTATCGTCGCTAGTCAGTGAGTGGCTTGAGTGTTCTCCCCGTATCATCATAATATTTTAAGCGATCGTGTGTGCGATCGGTTTAACAATCCAGTATCCCTCAATTACTGTTTTTGATTACGGTAATTCGTAATTTAATTGACGCCATTTTATGGCTCCAGTCATAAATTCAATTTATATCAAATTATAAACTTTTAAATTATTAAATTTTAAGATAGCCTATTAACCTTCAGGAGCGTTTACAGAATACATCTTCGACTCAAATTACTTATGTTTCTATATATTATCGATATTAGATCGTTGTTGTCACCGGAAATTTAATGAAAATGGCGTACAGTACCCCTTTAACCAATTAAGTTTTAAAAGATGGTTAGTTGGAGATATTTAAACGTTATTATTAATACTGTCAGCCACTATAATTAAATATATCATTACCAGGGATAAAACTGAAATAAGGACACAAAATCCCTCTTATTTCAAAAGTGGTCCCTAATACTTATGAGTTTAATTACGAAGACTTTCCAGTCTTAAAAGGATACGGTCAGTTAGAGACAAATCAGAATCTAATATTTGGTACATATATATGTATCACATTATTTGTGTGCTTTTTATGATATATGATATACATGTGTAGCCATGTGCTAATAGTTTAAGCTTATTGTAGACTCGTATATCTATACGTTGGTTTTTACATCAGTTATTGCGCTGGAAGGGACTCTTTGTTTGTACAACAATTGTCCAAACTAAACACTAATTAGCTAAAAGTACAGGATGGTGGTTTATTGTCACCATCACAGTTTTAATCAACTTATCACAATTAATGAGCCGTGGGGAAAACGACAGATCAGAGTTGAAATCTACCGTCAACAACATATTCAAAAACTGCGAATCACCGTAAAATGTATCATTTCCGTGTTTCCAGGTTTACCTGTACATATATGTATGTCTTATTATAACCGCGCGCTGTTTATCTATTGCAATTTATTTTTTGTTGTATTTTGTAGTTTATTGAATAAAGTTTAATTAATCAGTACGGAGGTGTTCTGGTCTCGATAACTCTTACCGATAGCGGCAATATATTCCGATGGTTTTGCGATTTTCTGTAAACCGAACACCCCTCTAAACCGAACAGAAGGGCCGGTCCGAAGGGTGTTCGGTTTAGAGAGGTTTTACTGTATACAGATATCTATATATCCTGCGGAAAGTCTGTGGATTCTGTGGGGGAGGGGGGGTAGATATATATTTGTATATAGGTACGTGTCTACAATAAGCTTAGACTTATGGGATTGTTCACATGTATACAAGGCGGCCTGCGTGTGATGTTTATTAAATCTTGGGTTTAACCCTTTACCCAACAGAAGGGCCCTGTGCCAATGCATTCTCTTATATATGCGAGTCGACCATGGGTCGCCTCGCATATATAAGAGAATGCATTGGCCTAACACATTAAAAATTATAAAATTGTTAAAGAATGTAAGAAAAAAATGGTAAAAAGTGTTAAAAAAATATTTTTTTTAGGCCAATGCATTCTCTTATATATGCGAGGCAACCTATGGTCGACTCGCATATATAAGAGAATGCATTGGCACAGGGCATAACAGTAACCATCACAATGTGGTCAAGGAGCCGGTTCCAGTGATATCCATATGTGTATGGTTCTATTGAGACAGACCGAAGATATTTTAGGCTGTTGAAGCTTTATTTGGCCGATTTTGGCCGGTTTGTTGGGTAAAGGGTTAATTATAGGGACTGGTCTTTTGAAGACAATGGACTCGATTGAGATATAGAGGATCCACAACGAGTTATATTGGGATATAAGATTTTATGAAACGAGTTTGATAAATTTAATTGACTCACAACGAGTTTCATAAAATCTTATATCCCAACATAATGAGTTGAAGAGCTCCTATATCACATGAAAAAAACTAGCTTTGTTGATTTTTAACAAATCAAAATCTTTGAAAGAAGCTGAAAAATGAACGCGATCGGGACGTGGCAATAGACGCACCATGCATGACGACGTCGTGGCTAGAGGGTCTCCGCTGGAAGGTGTGCACACCCCCTCCCTTGAGCCAAGGTTTCCCAATTCTGGGAAATTCTACTCACACCACCCCTTGGGTTGGAAGTTTCCAACTAATGGCGCAAGATTTCAAACTCTTGATGATTTTTCCTCCCAACTGATAGGTATTTTAGTCCACAAATATAATCGAAAGAAATATTCGACTTTTGGTCTAAAACAACAAATTTCACACCAGAAACAGGTTGCCAAATCAAACTATCAGATAAATTTCAACCTATGTCTGTTCTTAAATTTACAGCTATTGAAAGGTTTGGTAATAGTTGGGGAGTGCCGTTGGTGGGTGATGCACTCCCTCAAGCCCCCTATAGCTATCACCACGCTATCACCACCAATTTTACACTAAAAGCTATATACATGGACGTGGCTAGATGGTCTCCATTTGGGCGAACACATTGAAATATAAAAGCCCCACATTAAACCAAACCAGACCAAACAACTATATTCTTGAAAGTTCATTTGCACCCCTTTGGGTTGGAATGGAACTTTCCAACTAGTACATCAAACATTCCAACTGTTTGAAATTTCCAACCTGTCACCCCCTAAAGTTGGAAGGTTTCCTACTGGTGGCTATTTCAGACACAAATTTTGACCAAAAGTAGAAAAATATGTTGCTGTTGATCCAAAAAAGAACATTCCCAACTGAATAGTTATTGGAAATTCGAACAATTTCAACATATACATGCTGTGTAATTGTTCCAACTATTGTTGTCAGGCATGATATTAATTTCCAACTTAAAAATGTTGACCAAACCCCAAAGTTACATATAGTCATGCTATGAAATCACAAGCTTATAATTTAACACTGCACGCCCCCTCTCCCGGCTACGACGGCACATTAAATTTATACCACTCCTTTTCAACTGTTGGAAATGTATTGTATGGCCACCAAATGAGTCAAATATCATTTGGTCATCAATTCATATATCAAGAAATGTATATTTATTATACATGATAAATATAAAGAGCAATTATTTAACTCATGTGGGGGAAGTTGATAACATTATGGTGCACGTCTTTGGCTCAACTGACGTGGGTTGAGTGCATGCACCAGCGGTGGTGTCGAACTTGGAATTTTAACTTGCGCCATGCAGGTCCCTATATATCATGCCATGAATCTCGTTGTCTATAACGCCAATAGAGATCATATTCCAACCGTACAAAACCTTGATTTCTTTTAAAGTTTTGACAGGGAACCTTATAAAGTCGAAAAAATAACGCATGCAGGGACTATATTACTTAGTTATTATCTGTTCCTTAATAATATACTTCACTCTAGGTAAATGTCCCAACTCAAAGTTACATGCTTTTCTCTGACTTTTTTGAGCCGATATCGCAATAAACATTGAATTAATTACCCTGGAGAAATTCCATAATTGTAAGCGACGCAAAGCAAAATAGCTCACAATTCACTTAAATCGTGAAATTTCGAGTTGGGACCTTCACCTATAGTGAAGTACATCAACAGATAATAACTAAGAAATATATATTCTCTGCGTTATTTGTTCGACATTATAAGATTCCCTGTCAAAACTTCAAAAAGTTCCAAGGTTTTGTACTGGGGTATATGATCTCTACGGGCGTTAGCCAAAGTAGAGATTCATGGCATGATCTAGCAGGTCCCTTAAATCAAACCAAATTCCCAAATCCGGGACATTCCATCTGCCCATCCTCTTTCGGCCGATATTGTTTAACAATATAAAACAGATTTTCCAACGGCTGCGAGTGTTCAACCTGACACCTCCATGTGGCTAGAAATTGACCAACTGATGCTTATTTAAATCCAACAGTTTTACCAAACTTTGAAAAAAATCCGACTTTTTGTCTAAAAGCAACATATTTCAGATTATATATTGGTTGAAAAAACTATCAAAACGATTTCAAACTATTTCTGGTTTGGTTGGAGGGGTAACGTGAGACCATCGTCATATCCCTGATGTCTTGTAATATCAAAAATTTGTGCATTAGTTTATTGCATTAGTTTATTAAAATTTAAGTATTCGATCTATTTCGATTGCCAGAATGTATACCAACATCAGTAATATGTGTTGTTGTTTTTTGATTATCTTAACCCTTTCAGTGCCAAGTCCGAGTTTTGTATCAACCCTTATTTCCTTGATAATTTTTCAAATGTATTGATTATAATAATGTGATACATTGATGGAAAGAGCTCTAAGTGCTCTTTCCATCAATGTATCACATTATTATAATCAATAAATTTGAAAAATGATCAAGGAAATATGGGTTGATACAAAAATCGGACTTGGCACTGAAATGGTTAATATTATATGCGTTGAGAATTATATTGGCCTTTATATTAACTTTGGTCTCGGATCTGCATGTAAGATAGCATTGTCCCAAAATGACCGTTATATACATTGTGTGTTCATTTTGTGGCATCATCAACATCATCGGGTTCACCATCATTATTGCCGTCACGCACCATTCATCGGGAACAGCGTGATCACCACACCATCATCATATCATCATTAATCGTCACCATCATGATCATCATTATCTTCAGCGCCACGACCATCACCACCACCTTCGTCATCAGTATTATCACCATCAGCACCACCACAACCACCATGATGATGATGATGATCATCATCATCATCACCACAACCATCATCATCATCGGCAACAACATCATCATCATCATCATCATCACCATCGTCATCATCTTCATCACCACCATAATCATCATCATCATATCATATCATCATCATCTTATGATCTCTTATCGCCATCATCATTATCACCATCATCACCACCATCATCATCGTCATCACCATCATCACATTATTATTATTATCATCATCTCATCATAATCATCATCACCATCAACATCATCGTCGTCGTCATGATCATATCATCGTTATCTTCATCATTGTGATCATTACAGGCATAATCAACATTATCACCACCGCCACCGCCGCCACCGCCGCCACCACCACCACCACCACCACCACCGCTATTCATCATCATTATCATCATCAGGTTCAGCATCATCATCGTCGCCATGCATCATTCATCAGCAGCAGCAACAACAGCGTGTTCATCGCCATCAACATATCATAATTACACGTCATCATCATCTTCAGATCTACCACCACCACCACCACCACCACTGGTCACTACCACAACCACCACCATAAACACCACCACCACTGGTCACTACAACGACCACCACAACCACCATCAGCATCGCCAGCATCATCAGCATCGTCATCTTCATCATCATAATCACCGTCATCATAATCATCACCATCATCATCATCACCATCATCATCGTCATCATCATCATTACAATCATCATCATCATAATAGCATCATCATCATCATCATCATCATCACCATTGTCATCATCATCGTCGTCATGATCATGATCATCATATCATCGTTATCTTCATCATTGTGATAATTACATGCATAATCACCATAATTACCAACACCATCACCACTACCACCTCCGGGATCACCATTACCATCAGGCTAAGCGGCATCATCATTATCTAAATTAGGCTTAGCATGGAGCATAAACGTCATCTTCAATAATCATATAATCATTATCGTCATCTTCATATATGATTATGATGATGATGATGATAATGATGATGATGATCATCATCATCGTCATCATCAGCATAATCATCGTAATCATCACCAACAACAACATCACCATCATCATATCATCAGTATAATTTTCATCACCACGACCATCGTCATTATCTTCATCATTGATTACGATCATCATCATCATCATCATCATCATCATCATCATCATCAGGTTCAGCAACATTATCGCCATGCATCATTCATGTCAGCAGTAGCAACAACAGCGTGTTCATCGCCATCATCATGATTGATTGATTGATTTTTGATATAAAGACATACATATGTATATTGTTTTAACAGGTTACAAATATAATAAATTACAAGCAATAAAAAGGAGTTTTTAACATAATTTCAGTTGTTAGGCTATATAAGAAATCGCAAATTTTGAAACAAAAATGAGGCTGTAAAGAAGTCAAAGTGAATACCAATGGTATGATGGCTGAAATTTAGAAAAATCGTAGAGTACATGTACGGCTAGATATCGGAGATGGCACAAAAAGCACTCGAAGGCTTAATTCCATTGTGGTCCCCTGATATGCTACCGGCCACGAGGCAGACAATATAGTTACCACGAAATTCTCCATTTTGATACTAAATGAAAGTGTCAATGACACTGTAGCTCAACTGGGAAAGGGAATAATTTAATGTATTACAGTCAATGGAGCGATTATGAATGTGGAAAGTTGAATGTCTAATACTAGTTTATAGACATGAAGAGAAAAGTAAAATCCAAGATGGCTGCTGACGGCCATGTCTTCGGCCGAATGACCCCAAAATGATTGTATCCCATCCGCATGTCATCGTTAACATCCATGACAAATTTTATGACGATCAGACTAAAGGTACGACCTGTAGCCCATGCTAAAGAATTTAGTCATACAAAGAGTAAAATCCAAGATGGCTGCAGCGGTCATGTTTTTGGCCGAATGACCCCAAAATTAATCGTTCCCATCTACATGTCAATATTAACATCCATGATAAATTTTATGATGATCAGACGAACAGTACGACCTGTAGCCTGTGCTAATGGATTGAATTTTGAAATCAAAGATGGCCACTGGCGGCCATGTTTTTCATCCAAATGACCCCAAAAATGACTCGTTTCCATCTAGATTCCAATTTAAACAGCCACGAAAAATTTCATGATGATCAGACTCAAGGTACGACCTGTAGTCCGTGCTAAAGGATTTAGTCATACAAAGAGTAAAATCCAAGATGGCTTCTGGTGACCATGTTTTTTGGCCGAATGACCCCAAAATGACTCGTTCCCATCTACATTCTAATTTCAACAGCCATTACAAATTTCATGATGATCAGATTAAAGGTACGACCTGTAGCCCGTGCTAAAGGATTTAGTCATACAAAGAGTAAAATCCAAGATGGCTGCTGGCGGCCATGTTTTTTGCCCGAATGACCCAAAAAAGACTCGTTCCCATCTACATCTTATTGTTAACATCCATGACAAATTTTATGATGATCTGACCAAAGATACGACCTGTAGCCCGTGTCAAAGGATTTAGTCATGCAAAGAGTAAAATCTAAGATGGCTGCCGGCGGCCATGTTTTTTGGCCAAATGACCCCAAAATTACTCGTTCCCATCTACATGGCAATATTAACATCCATGACAAATTTCATGACAATAAGACGAACGGTACAGCCTGTAGCCCGTGCTAATGGATTGAATTTTGAAATCCAAGATGGTCACTGGCGGCCATGTTTTTTTTCCGAATTACCCCAAAATGACTCGTTCCCATCTACATGTCAATGTCAACATCCATGACAAATTTCATAATAATCGGACCAAAGGTACGAACTGTAGCCCGTGCTAAAGGAAATTGTTGACGCATCACGCACACACGCACACACGGACGACGGATACCAAGCCATGGCAATAGCTCAAACTTTACAAAGTAAAGTTGAGCTAAAAATAATGGTAATGACATCAATGTTAATATATTGATATTTTACATTGATAAAGCCATCATCAATGTGGATAATATAATTTATCATCATAAGTGCTACATTTACAAGTAATCTTATGATTGTGAATATGTTTATTTTAAAAGAAATGTTCTTTTCACCGACCAGGTGGACGAGACGCCTGGCAGCTAGATCCATTTAACATAACAAGTCTGACACTCGTCTCATTCACCGGGTCTATGAATACTGACCGATATAATATTATATTAATATTAATGTTAATGCTGCTGCAAGAGGTGCCTGTGGGTTCTGTGTCGGTTCGGTGACTTTGTAAATGATGGATACGCACCACTGCATATACGCACCACTGCCATGTATGGCCGGTTTTGGACTGGTCTGTCCATGACCGAAAGATGGAATCCCGAAATACAGGCAGCAGTAACAATATATGCAGAGATGAGTAATTGATTGGCAAAATTTGGGTCACAGTTTCAATTCAGTAGTACAGAAAGGGATCTTCCTCTCGGTCCTTCAGTTTAGATAAGAGATGTTTTTTTATGCAAAATTTTCATGATCATCATTATCTTCAGCGCCACCACCACCACAACCACCACCACCACCACCACCGTCTAAGCCATTTGGCTTAGAGCGAGAGAGACACCAAAGAAAAACAACTTTATTTTCAAAGTTCTTGGACCGAGCTATCCCGGGGGCGAGCTGGCCCAGGTCGATTGGTCGAGAAATTGTCCGAAAATTTATCGACGAGTTAACTCTCCCTTTGTCAATGACGAAAGACAACGGACACCAACGGAGATTGCCGATCGAGTGCCTCTAAACTGGGAAATGGAATTCATCGATCCAGTTTTCACGTTATATTTTCCTGAAATTGGACAATTTTAGGGGATTTATTCACATTTGCTACATATATTTTATATAATAACACGCATGGTAAGTATCTTGCAGTGTAACCTTCCAAAGTTACGGTTTATATATCGCTTTTATCGGATATTAGTGAACACATTTTTGTCTCGACGACGCTGTTCGTGAATCATTTGATATTAATGATAATGACATTTGGATGATTGATTGACAGATTGATAAGTGGATAATGGAAATTAGAATTGATGATCAGGTGTGGAATATAACTCCATTTCAAACTGAAATATAAGTGCTGAAAAGAAGTCTTGCATTCATTCATTGATATTCATCAATAACATAACAATAAAAATTCAATTTTTAATCGCGTCTCCTGTGCTTGTCGCAGGAAGAAAGAAAATGACCCTTCGAGCCAACGGGTTAAATTAACTAAGAATATTCAAGCTCATCACATGCAGTACCCTGGTGGGGATTAGAGAAGAACCCATTGTCCACTGAGGCCAGACCAAAGACTTTGAGTCCCCAGTGTGGCTAAGCTCTCAGAACGACCACACAACTCACAGGCGACCAGTCGAAAATAAAATATGACTGCCAATAATTCACCAGCATAAGTGAATGTTCAGACGACCACGATTCAATCGTAAATGGAAGGATTTCCACGATCTCGTCAGGCCCGACTCCTCCACTTAAATATATGATTGTATCGTGGTCGTCTGAACGGGGTCCGTGACTACCCGCCCCCCCGAGACAACCCGCCTCCTTTCACTCCGAGACAACCCGCCCCGGGACAACCCGCCCCCTAAAATTAATTAGCGGTAATTAGTGGCTAATTAGGAGGTGTGAGGGGATTATGAGATGTTTGTTTAACGAAACTGGGTTGTGCTTTATAGATTTTTATTTGATGTAACAATAAATACACATGTAATATAATATAACTCATATGAACACAAAAATGTATAATATGTTTATTCAAGTTTAATGAACGAAATTTAAAAACGGAATGAAATATGAATATGAACGAAGATGTCGTCGGTAGTATTTCGAGAAATGCCGTCGTTCGAAGTGTTTGGCCTGTTGGATATAATTTTGTTTTTAAACAGTGCTTAAATATAGTAAGAAAACATATATAATTATGTCTTCACTTACCTTAAGTGCCGTTCGGTTGTCAAAACATCGTGTCATTCTTTACTCCAGTCCACGCATTGACATAATTAATGAATAAATACTTGTTTTGTTGGTCACACTCTTTAATAATATATCATCAAAGAACATAAAAGAACATAATCACTATTAACAATTTCTGGACAACCCACCCTTATTTATCGGGACAACCTGCCCCGAAAACAGCAGAGGGGCGGGTTGTCTCGGGGCGGGTAGTCCCGTTCCCGTCTGAACGTTCACTAAGAGGATATTGTCTTTAAGTATACAACAGTTTGCCATAAAAACACTGTCTCATCAATGATCAAGGGAGTCTTTGTATTTCTGCACACATGGATTAAATTGAAGTGATAATGTTAGTCAGAATAATTTAATATAGTCTTATAAATACCAACAAATTATCTCATAAAACTGAAAAACTTGCCTGAAAGCAAAAACAAGTTGCCGGTCACATGAGGCAAGTCACCCCGAAATTACCCTTGGGGCAAATTGTCTTCGGCCCGAGTCGTCACAGATCCATTCAAACCTGGACAGTCAGCCCATGTACTGAAAGCTTCTCGCTGTCTGAAAGTGTTGTCTTTGTAGGTTTTTCAAGATTTACTAGTATCTCTCCTGGAAACGTGCTAACATACAAGATAACCATCCGTGCTGACAAGTAACATACTAGATATTAACCGCATACTAGATAACCATCTATGCTAACATACTAGATAACCATCTGCACTAAAATACTAGATAACCATCTGCACAATTTTGTTAAACTGTAAATTTATAGGTTTATTAAGGTGTCTTGATAATTATAATTAAACTGAAAAATTGCCCAACCGCCCAAATTTATTTTAACCTGTTACCAGAAACATGGATCCAATTTATGTTGTCCGTATTTTCTTTTGCATAAGATAAAAAATATCCCACAACAAAAAAATTGCTTAGCAATGCATGTCCCTTCAAAAAATTTTCCATAACTGTTGATGTGACCCGACATGACCTCTGCACCATTAACCCTTTACCCAACAGAAGGGCCCTGTGCCAATGCATTCTCTTATATGCGAGTCGACCATAGGTCGCCTCGCATATATAAGAGAATGCATTGGCTTAACACATTAAAAATTTTAAAATTGTTAAAGAATGTAAGAAAAAATGGTAAAAAGTCTGGCCAATGCATTCTCTTATATATGCGAGGCGACCTATGGTCGACTCGCATATATAAAGAGAATGCATTGGCACAGGGCATAACTGTAACTATCACAATGTGGTCAATAAGCCGGTTCCAATGATATCCATATTTGTATGGTTCTATTGAGACAGACCGAAGGTATTTTAGGCTGTTGAAGCTTTATTTGGCCGGTTTGTTGGGTAAAGGGTTAACTGTTGTTTATTTCACTTCTTATCTGATTAATTTAAATCTGACATGTGTTGCTCCTATCTGCATCTGCTCCTCAGGCCTGTTTCAGTTACCTTACTGATATGATGGTACATGTACTACATGTTGTACCAGTATCTAAGATAAAATAATCCTGTTGAAAAGAAAATAATTTTGTTTAACCCTTTACCCAACAGAACGGCCCTGTGCCAATGCATTCTCTTATATATGCGAGTCGACCATAGGTCGCCTCGCATATATAAGAGAATGCATTGGCTTAACACATTAAAAATTATAAAATTGTTAAAGAATGTAAGAAAAAATGGTAAAAAGTGTTAAAAACAGATTTGTTTTAGGCCAATGCATTCTCTTATATATGCGAGGCGACCTATGGTCGACTCGCATATATAAGAGAATGCATTGGCACAGGGCATAACTGTATCTATCACAATGTGGTCAATGAGCCGGTTCCAATGATATCCATATTTGTATGGTTTTATTGAGACAGACCGAAGATATTTTAGGCTGTTGAAGCTTTATTTGGCCGGTTTTGGCCGGTTTGTTGGGTAAAGGGTTAACTGTTGTTTATTTCACTCCTTATCTGATTAATTTAAATCTGACATGTGTTGCTCCTATCTGCATCTGCTCCTATTTCAGTTACCTTCCTGATATGATGGTACATGTACTACATGTTGTACCAGTATCTAAGATAAAATAATCCTGTTGAAAAGAAAATAATTTTGTTTAACCCTTTACCCAACAAACCGGCCAAAACCGGCCAAATAAAGCTTCAACAGCCTAAAATATCTTCGGTCTGTCTCAATAGAACCATACAAATATGGATAGCATTGGAACCGGCTCCTTGACCACATTGTGATAGTTACAGTTAGCCCTGTGCCAATGCATTCTCTTATATATGCGAGTCGACCATAGGTCGCCTCGCATATATAAGAGAATGCATTGGCCTAAAAAAAATCTTTTTTTAACACTTTTTACCATTTTTTCTTACATTCTTTAACAATTTTATAATTTTTAATGTGTTAAGCCAATGCATTCTCTTATATATGCGAGGCGACCTATGGTCGACTCGCATATATAAGAGAATGCATTGGCACAGGGCCCTTCTGTTGGGTAAAGGGTTAAATACTTGTACCTGGGTCAATATTTCAAAAGTGTGCATTTCGGGTAAATAAAAAACTAATTTTGAAACTAGAATACTGAAGAAAGTTAAATACTTGTTATCATTATACATGGTTGGCAGGTACGAGAAACATGTGCAGCAGTGCTAAAATGTCACTGTGGTTGCCATGGCAACCACAAGTAACCAACCATGAGCCAAATGTTTGTCATTTGTGTTACTATCAACCAAGGGTGTAATGCTCTATAAACAGAAAAGTTATTCTGACCAAAACTCATCATGCTTAACAGGTAGGTCATACCTACTGACTTCCACATATGAGACATATGGAGATGATCTACATGTTAAGATATGGTCTGTTATCGCTGTTATATGATAAAATGTTATAAATTTGGTCTTTGTTTGTTTTTGCAAATAATGTGGTCATGAATAAATTTATAATTTCCCAATCAAACTATAGGTAGGAGATAAAGTCTATTTGTCTCTACCTGTGGCAGAAAAAGGAGAGAAACAATCCTCACTGGTTTTCTTAGGAGATGCATTTTATTATGGTAACACCAATGACATGAGGGCAACACCAATGACATTTTTGGATTTTCCTTTAGAAATCATTCTCCCTTCCTTTAAAAAACACAATAGGGCGATTCCAAGGTAACGGACGTACCATTCAGAATGGTTTTGGAGATAACAAAATTCACATTTTTCCATCCTTTTATATAATGTCTTCAAATGGGACAATGTCAGAAAAAAAGTACAATTCTTTTTAAAATTTTGCATTTTTTTCTCTCCAGCATGGAATTGCTCAATATGGCAATATTTCAAACAGATAACAAGATACATAACATTTAAAAGGGAAATAATAGTACCACAGGTGTGTAAACACTAAAAATTGGCTATTGGCTATATTAATACATGTGTTGCATCAAGCTGTATGAATGCAATATAATCAGATTTATACAGTTGGAAAATTCATTTCTGACACATTACCCCTGTTGTTGGAAAATTCACACCAACAATAGGTTAAAATTGTACTCGAAGTTTGATTTTCCAACAATTTATAAGTGGGGAATTAGCTGTATTTAGACCAAACTTTGCCTATTTTTCTAGTTTTTTTCTCAAAATTTTGGACTGACATAGCCATCGGTTCATTCGGTTGGAAATTTTCCAACCTCAGGGGCGGTGTCAGGTTGGAAATTTCAAACAATGGAAAAATTGATGACAGTCTATATATGCTAGGAGTTTGCAATTTCCATCATGTTCAGATTTCAATATTTTCTCCCACTGGCCAACCCATGGCCCGGAGTGTCTCCTGTTCCCTACCATGCGGCCAGTGAACAACTTCTAATTAATTTAAGAAAAACAAATTGGGGTGTACGTGAATTCACCTGCCGTTAGACCACTTTATTTTAGGATTTTGCAATTTCCTAGATCAGATCTCAAAATTGTCTCATACTAGCCCAGTGGATTATGTTCCTCCCCTGACTAATGTCCACAAGACTACTGATCCATTTAGCATATATATGCTACTGTCCAGGCTTGTGAGGGAACAGTTAACAGTTGGGGGGAAATCAAAGAACCCAAGTGGGGGAGGAGGTGCAAATGCAAATGAAACTACACAAACTTGTGAGTTTGGTTTAGTTCAATTGTGTGGGGGAAATTCCAAGGTGAACACCCCTCCCTAACAGAGATTATGCCACGCCCCGGCGGACATTAACACATTAATTGTCTTGTCACTTTATAATTTTAACTTTAACACTTCTTCAATTTATAACAAAACTGATTCGTTTTGTATATAGAGGTCCATAACCCTGAAAATATCTTCGAGACTATTTCATTGGCAACTTTAAGAACAAATTATGATGATTTATATTTGTAATGTCATTGGTGTTACTTTTTGTGGTAACACCAATGACGGTAACACCAATGACATTTTTTAGGTAAAATGCAATTTTCAGATAGAAGTCAAGGAATTTTGTTTGCCATTTCTCAATTTCTTTTCTAAGAATCATTTAATGTATAAAATGCATATAAATCTGTTTTGTTCTATAACATAATATTTACCATATTGCGGTAACACCAATGACAAGCAATTAACATACTCAAGGACATTTTGAAACTCTGTAATAAATTTTGAAAAACATAAACAGTTGATGCCACCACTTTAACTTTTCAAGCAATTACCTTGAAATATTCTACCAACCAGTGGTGTTATCTTATCCTAGACTGATTCTTATCATCTTATTAAGGAGGATTATCAACATGGTAACACCAATGACACATAAATCAGTAACGGTGCTAAACAAGTAAAAATCTGAAATATGATGTCTTGTCACATGTTTTTGTGATTTATTTCAAAAAGAGCAGAGTTTTGTAATAAATAAAAATAATAAATACCTATCATTTGCTATATATTTATCTTGAGAATTTCTCATGAAATTAGGTTGGTATGACCAGTAACATCAATACAACTGGTATGTGGCTCTAATACGGAGCTTGGAATAAATTTGGAATCTCAATAAGTTCACTTATAACAATTTTAAGTAACCCCCGATGATACCACCATCACAAATAAATACAATTATTTCAGGTTATTAGTGTGCTAACTGACATGTGTTCATGTCAACCCAAGTAACACCATTTTGCACCTTTTTTCAATATTGACCCACCTACTGTACCTACCAAAAATGAAACATCAATAGAAAGGAATGGACCAACAAAGGATTTAGTTTTAGCCCAAGGGACTAAAATTGTCCCACATTGCAGGCTGCTTAAATTTGTACCAGTAGTTAAAACACAAGGAATTTTACCTCTATACCCCTGCCCACAGGCACCTGGGGAAATACTAAAATACTGAATCATGTCATTGGTACATGTATAGTCTACATGTACATGTACATGTATATTGGTATTTTATTATTTTTCCCCAGTGGCCTGTGCACCTCCCCCAGGACAAACTGTTACAATATCAGAGAGAACATTTTATCTACTTGTTCAACCATGGAAAGGGAATTTTTTTTTTACCAAGTTATACATGTATATGTATGTACTGTGGTTAACTCACTTATTCTGAGTTTATATATTACTATTATACAGTACTCAGATCTGGCAAATCTAGATCTACTATGGGTAGTATACATGTACATGTACTAGTATTTCTGATATCATCTGGTACAATAGTGTAGTTAACCTTTCATAACGGGAGCTGCGCTAGTACAGCATTAAAGATCAATGTGCAGTGCATTCTCTTACTACATATATGCAAGTCTCCCATAGGGACTCTCACATATAGAAGAAAATGCACTGGCTTACATGGTCAAGGTAAATATTGTTAGGCCAATGTATTCTTTTATGGTATACATGTATATATGAGGCTCCCTATGGGAGACTTGCATATATAAGAGAATGCATTGGCCCAGGGTTTTCGCCAAATTTCAGGAAGCTCCAGTCATGGAAGGGTTAAAATAATCATGTTGAAAAAAATATAGTTTGAACCAACCTATAGTAATGCCCTAAATAATCTACTGCACAATATCCTCACTCTCACTGAGAGCTTTCTGATGAATGGCAACAAGCCAAATTTCCGACTAAATCCTGAAAAGTTACCCATAATTCTGCTGTGTCGATTATTTATGGCATTACTGTACCTACCTACCGAAAAGGAAACATTGGTATAATCTCTGTTTGCAAATTTAATTACAATCAGGGGCGCCGGAAGAGGGGGGGGCAGAGGGGGCAGCTGACCCCCCTGCCCTTGACCAAGGGGGGCGAGCGGGGGCAGGACTTGCCCTTTTTCTGCAGACAGAAAATGCTTTTTGTGTGTTTAATCTCGTGTTTTTATAGCAAAATGTGACTTTTTTGGTCCAAATACCACCAATTTCACAAGGAATATTAATTTTTTATCACAAAACGGCCATAAAAACCGACAAATACCATTAAAATAGGGATTTTTGCCACAATGAATTTATGGTTATTTTCCCGAGTTTGCTGAGAAAATGCCCTTTTTTGCGGAAAAGTGCCCTTTTTGTAGGCTCTGCCCCCCCCTGCCCTTGGATGCTTCCGGCGCCCCTGATTACAATGTATACAGTTTAAATACATTTGCCTAATCATAAACTTATAAATCATAAGGATTTATACAAGTTTGTGGCTAGGCACATGTCTTTAAACTTTGTAATTTTATTTGGAAACAGAGATAGATTATTCCTTATATTATCATCACAACATAATATATCACCCCAAAAGTGCTCTTTATTGTGATGTTACTGCGACGTTGCATGTCGCGTTCAACTGTCACTTTGAAGTGATCGGTCCCTAATGTAATTATTCAAATTTAAATACATTTGCTCTTTATAGGCTAATGGCCAAATTAAGTGGGTGTAATTATATTCAGGTATATGGACAGGTCATTATGGGTAAACATTAATAGTAGATATTATTATGGCCTGAAGGAAGAACACTGTCTCACATTGAAAATAAGATGTGACCCAGTGTGTGGCCACGCCTTGAAATAGTGTGTCTGTCATTTGCAGAATGAGCTCCCCAGAGGGTGAATTTAGTGATGCCACCCCGCATAGCGGGCTAGCATCACCAAATTCAATCTCTGGGGACCTCATTCTGCTTACAACTCAGCAGAATGAGGTTCCCAGAGGGTGAATTTGGTGATGCTAACCCGCTATGCGGGGTAGCATCACTAAATTCTCCCTCTGGGGACCTCATTCTGCAAATGACAGGCACACTATTTCAAGGCTTGTGTGTGACCCAACATGACCCTTTCACCAGTAACTGTTGTTATATCACTCCTAATCTGATTAATCTGCCATGTGTTGTTCCAATCTGCATCTGTTCCTGTTTTGATATTAAATCACTTGATAACAATTGGTGATTAGTTGACCTTTTGTCCCCAATCCATGTAGTCACACTTCAGTCAGCCTGCAGATATAAACATGGAATTTGGACCTTATTACTAAGGTTGGTGTTATGAAGTTAATGCGATTCATTGATGTTGGCATTGGTACACATTGGGTGTTGTAGGATTTAAATCTCATAAAATCAGGAATATATCTTTCGGATGAATCAGGTAGTTTTAAAGTGAGTAATATTAAAGGTATATTCCGGGTTTTTTTTTCACCAATAATGCTTTGTTTTTTATTCAGATACTAATGTTTTATTAAAAATTTGTATGTATTTATTTTGTATAGTTTCAACCTTTTACTTCGTCTTAGAGGGACATCATTGCTTCAATTATTATATACCGTAACTAAAGTTTTCACCCAAAAAAAATTGCGAATCTTTTGTAGTTATAATAAAGTCTACATGTAGTCTTCAACATTTTTTGTCTTCAGTGAAACAAAG
Organism: Siphonodentalium dalli; assembly: GCA_032622095.1. Lineage (NCBI taxonomy): Eukaryota > Metazoa > Mollusca > Scaphopoda > Gadilida > Siphonodentaliidae > Siphonodentalium > Siphonodentalium dalli. Next base: position 159,092,210 of record CP136069.1, on the reverse strand, counting down.
AAAAAGTGAAGTTAAACTCTCATTTTTCCTGATTTTTGTCCCTCTGGCTCTTCTGCTTCAATGTTTTTTAACCATCATTTGAATGACTGATCTTATGGAGGAGAGAATTGAAGAGGTCCTCAGTATTTGGTTTCATAGTTCCTACCTGTTTTAATTTGCACCAGGGGGGGGGGGTATACCAGAATCACTGGTGTAACATCTTGTTTGAAATGGTTTTTCACCATCACAAAAGCAAATAGCCTACACATCTGTACATATTGGGAGTTTTAGGGTAGAAATTTTAATAGAATAACTGCACATCATAGAAAAGTGTTATTTTCACTCAGCTGCACATGTGGGTGAGTAATATAATCGTCCAATGCCTGGCTGAGAATACTAACGGAATTTTACTGCATTAAACATACACTACAGTTAATATAATTATTAGCGGGTTAGGGTTTGTTCACACACTGGTGAATTTACCTGACAATAGTTGGAAATTACACGACTAGATTATTCACACACCGTCAAGTAGGTATCTCATTATTAAAGTACTTTAGTTACGTTGTTACATGTGATATCCCTCGGTGGCGAATTGCCTGAAGGTCTGCTGAGTGGATTTCCTCCAGTGTGTGAGCAAAGTCTTATTAATTTCCCTTAATATATTCAGCCAAAACATTCTCCAAAACGTGATATTGAGAAAACTGACCGTTGCGTATCTATTTGTATCCATGCATTTTACATATATTTGTTTATTCACTGGGATCTTATTTAAATTCAAATTTAAATATATAAAATTGAATCTGAAAATAAAAGTTAAATAGTTAAATTAATAAACAGCCATTATTGATGAAATTCTGCTACATTCAGGGGTGCCAGGTAGACGGCCGTCATTGGCCACTCCACTCCACACAATACTTGTATGAATCCCATTTATATTATCATGTTTTATCATGTACATATTGTATTGTGAAATAAATATTATCCTATAAATATTATCCTATAAATATTATCCGATATAATAAATAATAATATACAGTAAAACCTCTCCAAACCAAACACCATTTGGACCATAATCTCAAAAGCTTAAGAACATTTGCTACATGTGGCGTTATAATCTGACCACCTGTACAAAAGATTAATGGGGATATGCTAAATCTAGGTGAATAATTTACTGGTTGACATGGTCTATCGGGGATAACAATTAACTTACATGTAAAAGACCACTAAATCTTGTGTCATTGAGAGCTTTCCGATGAATGGCAACAAGTCGTATTTCCGACTAAATCCTGAAAAATTACCCATAGTTCTGCTGTGGTTAAGGAGTAAATTATTTAGGGCATACTGTGTAGATAGTGAATGGGTTAAACGAATGAGAAATCAAGCAAACAAAATTATGCAGAGTTTATATAGGTCAACTAGAAAGCTTTCTAGATGCTGATAATGTGTAAAATACACGCATAACTAGTTTGCTTCATGTTGTTTGTGTTCGAATAGCTTCCCTCCCACTAGTGCTCGTACGTAAGTCCTCCAAATTAATGAGTCAGAACTGTTGACTCTAAAAAGCCACTCTCGTTCAATTGAATATCACATTGGGCTTTTTGTTCATTTGTCATTGGAGGCATTCTGATGCATGGACTCTACGGAGATTTTTTCCTTCAATTCAATATGTGTTGGCTCGGACATTCAACAAGAGAACATTCAATGAGAGAATGCGGTGCTGATTTACTGTGTCATTGTTTTACTGATTCTTCAATGTAATGTATCTACTTTACACCCCCCCCCCCCCCCCCACCAATGTACTCATGACAATGCACATGAAATGTCATCGGAATTTAAGTCAAATAGAAAACCTAAAACAGGTTGAAATAAAATGAGATCGTTCTGATGTACAGTAATGCCCTAAATAATCGACTCCTTAACCACAGCAGAATTATGGGTAACTTTTCAGGATTTAGTCGAAAATATGGCTTGTTGCCATTCATCGGAAAGCTCTCGGGGAGACTAAATCTTGAAAAGTTACCCATAATTCTGCTGTGGTTAAGGAGTCGATTATTTAGGGCATTACTGTGAAAAGCAGATGCAGTTCATGGCACTTAGCTTTAACCCTTCCATGACTGAAGCTTCCTGAAATTTTGCGTAAAACCTGTGCCAATGTATTCTCTTATATACTGTATGCTAGTCTTCGTTAGGGAGCCTCGCATATACAGTATAAGAGAATGCGTTGGCCTAACAATATTTACCTTGACCATGTAAGCCAGTGCATTTTCTTATATATGCAAGGCTCCCTATGCCCTAAGGGAGACTTTCATATATAATATAAGAGAATGCACTGACTAGATCTTTAATGCTGCACCAGCGCAGCTCCCGTCATGAAAGGGTTAATGCCAAAATTTCTTTTAATATCTACAAAAAATCTGGTTAAAATAGTGAGCTCAGTCTACCGTACATGCTCTCAAAGGCCATCGGTTTCATTTTAACCCTTTATATACTAAATGGATTCTCAAATTCAGTTATAAAAGTATGCACTGGAATAATCAATTATTTATTTGGAGGGATGTTAAGGATATATTGTTTAAAAAATAATGTATGATGATTATCTTAGTAATCAGTTAACATATATTTCAGATAATAAGAAAAAGATAATAAGCTTCAACTTTTTTGGGAATATTTATAATAAAATTGAATGTCAAAAGTATTTAACTTAGAATATCCCAAAATATTTGGTTAGATATCTAGATATTTTATAGTGTGCAAATATAGTTTTAATCATTGTAGTGCCCTGTTCGAAATAAAAAGTGATCCATTACAGGAAAATCGTAATTTTATTCCCAATGATTCAGAGATTTTAGATATTTTTTATCAATGCTGTTAATTGTGGCAGATGCAAACCAAATGCAACAGTCTGTATCACATTTAAACGAAAAACATGTCTGTTTACTCATCCTCAGGTTGGACTAAATATAGTAAAATATTGTTTTCTTAAACTAATTAGCCGTTTTTTTATTGGTCACCGGGGTTCAGATTAAATTTTTTTTTAATCTGAACAAGAAAATCACAAAATTTCCAACTGATGACAATATTAATCTAGTTCGGTACAAAACACATCGTTTAATAACATGTATGCTATTAAATTAATCGTGAAATAGTGCAGGCATACATAGACTGTAATGATGCAAATGTTAGTTTTTGTGCTCTCTGTGTTTCTTTAATGTTAAATTCACTGTATTATTATTATTATTATTCAAATACCACATAAAGTTATTTTACTGTTTAAATAATGTTTCCTCGCTTTTTACAATAAAACAATAAATTACACTATATTCTAATAGAATCTACTTAGTTTTATTATTTTATGGTCAATTACAAACAAGGAGAAGTTGGCTTGGTGGTCTCATTCAAATTTATTTCGAGCAAAGTTGAAAATAAAATGAAAAAAATGAAATAAAATGAAACCCCCCCCCCCCCCCCCCCCCCCCCCCCCGCCGCCCCCTATTTTTTTCTTGCATGTCACCAGAAACACAGGTATATATTTTTTTTGGCCTGAGCAAAGAAATTCCTATTTCAGAATAGACATTAAAGTTTGAGTGCCTTATCCAGAGATTTTCTTAAAATACTGCTGAACCCACAATCTTCAAATGCAATAAGTAACTATACTAAAACCTGTTCAATTTTGTAGCACTACATTTGAGCTAGATCTATAGTTTCTCTGGGAAACAGAATATAATTAGGAAAATATATAATTTTATTAGTAACCATCCCTTTACAAACACTATTTCTGATTTGGCAAAAGCCGTCACATGATAATCCGGGAAAAAGTCATACTGGACTCCGAAATTGTCAAGAATATACTCTCTTACATCACAGGAGTCCCGAAGTCCAATATTACTTTTATAAAAGTTATCGAGGTTATCTGATAAAAGCGTAGAAACTCTGTTGACAAGTTAATCAGTGAAACATACAGATGGATAATAAAAATGTCATTATACAATATTGTGTATAGTTTGTTTCTTGTACATGTACTCGTCTTGTCAAATATGACTTTTCACCACAACCTGGACTGACTGTACACAACATTGTATAATAACTTTATAACATTGAGATCATGTAATTTATTAAACATCCGATCACTTTTAATATCATCATTGTAAACATCACTTTATTGCGGCAGCGGTATGAGAATAGGACAGAAACCTGCATGTGCAAACCATGTGTCATCTGGAATGTGTGCGAAAGTTTGTATAGATGGAAGTACATGTATGTTTGGAAATGCCCCCTAATGACCCATGGAATGGTAAATTTATTAAATTGTAATGAAATTGTTTGTTATTAATTTGTGAAATTTAAAAAATGAAAAAAAAAACCAACTGATATTGGGACTAAAATGGTGATATTTTCTTGGAAATAACTACATTTTCATTTAATAAATTTCTGTTCAATAAGCACTTGTTCAAACCAATGTCTAATATTTGCATGCTTGATATGTTCAATTTACTTTATTGATTCATGCTTTGAGAGACCCATCTTTCTGGTCCCTCGTGCCATGATGTTGCCACAAAACTATCTTCTATGTAAAGCTACATGTACATCTTCATTAAGATTTCTATAAATTTATAAATAAATTTTTCGAACAAATGTCTAATATTTTCATGCTTAAAATGTTCAACTTTCTTGAATTACATTAATCTGTTCATGCTGTAGCCTGTGGGGGTGCTAGACCGACCATATCACAGCCATCTTTCTGGTCCCTCATACCAGGTTACTGCCAACAAGCCCACAACACTACCTTCTATGTATCAGTGCTACATGTAGTACATGTATTACTAAAGCTTACTAGTAAGTGATCATGGGTATAAAGAATGGGTCATTGTTTAAATGAGACATTTACTTTTCGCCTGAGGTAGCAGGCACAGTGTAATTAACCTAAGCTTTCAAACAACCTTATATAATGACGTCTCAGGCATTGAATGCATGCTTGTGTGGGCACTAAATGACACAGGTGTGTGTGACAGCTCTATTTAATATAAATCTCCCACGCACATTACACCACAGTCAGGAGTAGGCATTATTGGATTTATGAACTTAATCACTGGTACTGGTAAGTTGTTTGGTTTCTTTGAATTTTTCCATGTTATATACCACTAAATATATGTGTCGTGCTTGTAAGTAATTACATATTGATTCAACTGAATTGTGTCCTTGAATGCTGGCATGTGCATGTACGGTACACTGTACCTATACTGTACTATTACTTTAATGTCTTCTCAATGTGATTTAGTTCGTAAACACTGGTACATTATCTATATGAACTATATCACATCCACCGGACATTAGAGAACTGATAAGATTACATTGTTTGCTTACAATAATTGTAACACTATAATAATTATCATTTCATAATGTCTTCTTATTTGTTATATATCACTGATTGTCTGTGAACGATATTTATCGCTACACTTCAGGTTTGTCCATTAACGTTTACATATAACATCATGCATTCGTTGTAGTTATTCCATAAATACGTTACGTTCGTCGAGCTTCAAGCGAGTTAGAACATTGGTATCTTTTTGAGACTAATTTGACTTTTATCAGTATTTCCACTGTAACAGTTAAAAATAAAAGGTCAGCCGACCACAGTGTCTCCCAACAACATGGCAAATCGAAAAAAATGTTCTAAGTCGAAATGGTTAATAATTCCATAATTTTTTTTTTTTTTTTTCTGTCATCTACATTTATATACATGTTGCACATCTCCAATATGTGAGTAACAATACTCTGAAGTTTCAAATATCTGCGATCAAAACTTTAGGAGGAGTTGATTACACCATGAAGGTACCCTCATACTGAAAATTATAAAAAATGTTGATATTTTCTAAGTCGAAAAGGGTTAATATCTCTGTCAAAAAATAATTTTTCCGTCATCTACATGTATATACATGTTGCACATCTTCAATATATGGGCAACAATATTCTGCAATTTCAAATCTCTGGGATGAAATCTGTAGGAGGAGATGATTACACCATGAAGGTACTCAAAAGTGTGACGGACTGATGGAGCCCGTCTCTATAGTTCCCCTTTTCTTTCAGAAAGTCGGGGGACAAATATTCATATACTTGATGATGATGGTTGTTTACAGACTTTTATAAAGGTTATTTCGCCTATGTTGGAGACTCGCATATATAAGAGAATGCATTGACATATATAAGAGAACGCATTTGCACAGGGTTTTCGCTAAATTTCAGGAAGCTCCAGTCATGGAAGGGTTAAAGTTAAACAGAAATTACTTTAATGTATAATTAAAGAGACAACCAATTGCTTTACACTATGAATGGACAGCTTATGATTAATTTATCATATTTTGATTGTACACCAGTAACAATATATATGTACCGTACCTGTGGTTTTAATTTCCCTCTTTGAAATGCTGTGCAATAAATTATGCAATATGGTACTATAAATTAATGTGAACTTAACCCTTCCGTGACTGGAGATTCCTGAAACTTTGCGAAAACCTTGTTTCATTGCATTTTCTTATACATGTATATGCATAGAGAGCCTCGCATATATAAGAGAATACATTGGCCTAACAATATTTACATTGATCTTGAAAGCCAGTATATTCTCTTACATGTATATACGCAAGGCTCTCATATATAAGAGAATGCACTGGCACAGGATCTTTAATGTTACTCCAGAGGAGCTCCCATCATGAATGGGTTACGGTTAAACAGCAATATTTACAAATGTACATAGCTTGTCCGCGATACACTAAATCCTGTTTGGTGATGGGTCAGCGGCCAATTGGGTCACCCGGTTTACATCCCAATAATGCAGAGTGTATCACGAACAGGAAGTTACAAATTGTTGATCTAATCCGACTAAAAACTGCGAGCCGAATAATTGGGTGTGCTTTTCAAAGTTCAGCCGAATTGCATCTGAAAAAATTGGATCTTTAATGCCGCTCTCGTGCAACTCCCATCATGAAAGGGTTAGAAGGACACTTTATTGATACTGAAAGCTAAACTGAATTGAAAAATGTGACCCGCCATATCAAATCCAGTCGTAAGTCGGGATTTTTTTACCCTGTGCCAATGCATTCTCTTATATATGCGAGTCGACCATACATGTAGGTCGCCTCGCATATATAAGAGAATGCATTGGCCTAACATTTTTTATCATTTTTTTTAAATAAATGTTTCTTACAATTTTTAGGACATAAAATAAAAAACATCCATTACCCTGCAGGGAGCCCCACACATATATAGAAGCATATAGAAGAGTGTGGTCTGCTCATGTTTGTCTGGGGCTCTGTATGGGTGAAATTATAAAATTATTAAAGAATACAAGAAAAAAATTATTAAAATTGTAAAAAATTGTTAGGCCAATGCATTCTCTTATATATGCGAGGCGACCTATGGTCGACTCGCATATATAAGAGAATGCATTGGCACAGGGTAAAAAAATTCCGACTTACGACTGGATTTGATATGGCGGGTCACAAATGTGTTTTGTGTTAATGTGTTTTGAAATTATGAATGAAAGGCTTACTTAAAAGGCTTACTCTACAAAAAGTTATTAATATATGTAAATTTCATTAATGCTAGAATAGTTTCCAGTGGGGGTATTTTCTGCATTTTAGTGGTATTTACTGTATAATTGCTGATAGCATGCAATCAACATAGAAGATGCATAGATGCACTCATATGCCTTGTGGGATTGCAGTTGTGAACGATAAATAATTTAATTTAGATTGATTTGCACTGAATTAGCATTGCGTGGTGCATACCTTACCTAATAATTTAATGAGGTTATTCACCGTTTTCCTTGACTTCTCTTTCAATGAGAATAGCTGGCTCTTATAGCTATGGTACACCAGTGACTAGACTCAGACTAGTACGTGTGTATCCAGAGTGAGGAGTCAGTAACTCAGTTGACAGGGTGTATACTAGATATGTAGTGCATTAGGCACTTTAGGTTTTTATAACCCACCCATTGATTCAATTCCAGTTATACCCTCACTTTTCCCACACAGTTTCTCTCTCTCTCTCTCTCTTGTTCAATCTCTCACTCTATCTCTCTCTTCCTGCCCTCTTTATCACCCTCCCTCTGCCTCTCACAAGACTGTCATTAACATTACATGTACGGTATAATAATATTTCCATTCCTTCCAGTCTGGTTTCCCCTCTCCACTTCATGGATACGGGTCGCGAAACAAAGGGAGAGCTAACTTAACAAAAGCCCTTGGGGTTTGTTGTTTAATCCCGTTTCCAATCAATCCATCTAATTATACCGTGTTTTATTTCTTAGTGTCAAAACTTTTGTTAAATGTTCATATGTGACCCGCCATATCAAATCCAGTCGTAAGTCGGGATTTTTTTACCCTGTGCCAATGCATTCTCTTATATATGCGAGTCGACCATAGATCGCCTCGCATATATAAGAGAATGCATTGGCCTAACAATTTTTTACAATTTTAATAATTTTTTCTTGTATTCTTTAACAATTTTATAATTTCACCCATACAGATCCCCAGACAAACATGAGCAGACGACACTCTTCTATATGCTTCTATATATGTGTGGGGCTCCCTGCAGGGTAATGGATGTTTTTTATTTTATGTCCTAACAATTGTAAGAAACATTTATTTAAAAAACATGATAAAAAATTGTTAGGCCAATGCATTCTCTTATATATGCGAGGCGACCTATGGTCAACTCGCATATATAAGAGAATGCATTGGCACAGGGTAAAAAAAATACCGACTTACGACTGGATTTGATATGGCGGGTCACATATATGTTATTAGGATTGGAATAAAAAAATTATATTGTTGTTTTTTGAACTTAGTATTTGAACATTTCCTAAGGGAACCACTCACCAATTAAATTTTGTATGTAGTGTTTTGACCCTTTTCTCTAAAAAACAGTTTACATATACTAGTATACTAGTGTGTGTGTGTTTCTGTGTCATTCATTATTGCACCATTTTGTACACCCCTCAAAATTCACAATGGAATTAAAATTTCACTATGTACAGCATTGCACCAATGCTATAGTGAAATGTGCAACTATGATTTAGTAAATTTTGTAATCATTCTGACATAGTGAGCTGTAGTGCAAAATATTGACATTCATTAACTTCAGGAGGAACAGCAAGAAATAAATAAATAAACCCAAATATTTTCACAGTTAGAATGAGATTAGAAACCAAGCCTTGAAATATTGTGTCTGTCATTTGCAGAATGAGGTCCCCAGAGGGTGAATTTAGTGATGCTATCCCGCATAGCGGGCTAGCATCACCAAATTCACCCTCTGGGACCTCATTCTGCTTACACCTCAGCAGAATGAGGTTCCCAGAGGGTGAATAAAAATTCACCCTCTGGGGACCTCATTCTGCAAATGACAGACACACTATTTCAAGGCTTGTAAGAAACCATAAAATTTAACCTAATTTTCTACATTGATTGATATGAACCTAATTTGCCATCATATTTACACATCTTTCACATATCATTTCAGTATATGTCGCAGAAATCATAGCGTGACTGCAGTGTGTCTTCTCACTGAAGCATGATGGTCCTGCATTCTAATCAAGACAAACCTCCACCTGAAAATATCTGTTAAACTGCCACGCATTTATCAGCAGGATATTTCAAGAGCACAGAAATCCTATAAGAACTTACAATTACAATCAACAATTTCAGCCGTATAATTTAGAGGGAGGTTCAGATGTATCGGTCGTTTAAAATATGATCATTAAGCCATGTAAATGAATCCAATAGAGACAGCTGTTTTATGGATATCACTAGATTTAAGTTGGAAATAAGAGAATCTTGTACAGCTTTTGAGTGTCAATTCCCTCTGAATGACATGATCAATAGAAATAAGACGTATTTATCTGTAGACAGGTGAAATTATGTCGATAAAACCGACAGTTTCTGTGATTCCCGAGGAATATGTAGTGCCGGCTGGTGTTCCCGGTTCATCAGATTCTTTTCGTAGCTTAGCGAAATATCAAAAAGGCATGAATGAAGTGAATGGAAATTATTTAGATTCGGTCATCGAAGCCAATGAGGATGCTCCGTACCTCATGACGAGTGATGAGCTTGATGCATCGTGTCTGCAAGTTGAATGCGGGAGTGTCGATTTACCTGCAGACTTTGTTGGAAGTGATTTATTCAACGCAGCGATGGATTCCGGAAGCATTGGGAGTGATAGTGGAATTGTTCCGGGAGCTGTTATTGATTTAGAAATTTGTGAAAAAGCTTTGAAAAATATGTTGACTGACGGAAATGGGTGTGTGAAAAAAGAACGCAGCTTGTCATGTTCAGCATTAGAAGGAAATTCTCGGACAGAACTCAGTTCAGGGTCTGATGAACCAGAAATTGATCCAAGCAGAGATTCTGTTGATCGGACATCTACGTGTGTTGTCAAAAATAAACGACCTGATCCATTGACGTTGAACCTCGACTTTGATGTGACGCCAGTATTAGTGTGTGATGTAAATTGTGGGGACATAACTCCAAGTGAACATCGAATTAAGTCGAAGCCGCCTCCAGTGCCAGGGAAATTTAAAAAGTCAGGGCCGCCTCGGCAATCCTGGCTGCTGAGGTTGTTCGAGTCTAAATTATTTGACATGTCCATAGCCATCTCATATTTGTTTAATTCCAAAGAACCAGGAGTACAATCATATTTGGGTAAGTACATGTAGTTAACCCTCTTTACACTAAATGGATTCTCCCACTCACTTATAAAAGAATACATTGGAAGGGTCTGTTATTCATCAGAAGGAATTCCATTCCTGGGATAATTATCAGATAATATAGAGAGATTCTCTCTGGAGTTTCCAAAGTGAAATTAATTTTCTTACCAGGTGTTTTCTTGTTTCCTGACGAGTTCTATGCGGACGATCGTATTATGCCGTTTGTGAGATAAATTCTTTCATAATTTGGCCATTAATTGCTTTAGAAATATGAAATATTTTTTTCATATCGATTGCATATGTTCTAGGCATAACCGTGCCAGTGTCAGTTCTATAGGCGGGACGGTCGCATTGCGCAATGGTACCCTGGAATATATGACGTGAATATTCACACACGCAACAAAAGTAACTCCAATCTATAGAAATTGCTAATGAAAGCAGGACCATTACAATATAAATGTAATGTATATACAATAGAATTAGGAATCAATTTACGATAGCGCTGGTCTTTTATCAGAATCACAGAAGGACTATTTTGTGAGATTTATTCTGCTTTGATCTGTTTGGCTGTGGGAGGGACTTACTGACATTTGGTATGCCGTGAATCCTTAATTCTGTCTTTTATCTTGCTTCCAAAAATTTGCGATGACATTATATATTTCTCACTTTATTTGTGTTTTTTTTCAGGTAACAAAATGTTCAGTTTTAATGATAAAGAAATTGACTTTTACCTACCACAGTTGTTGAATATGTACATACACATGCATGATGTCGCCGAGGCCATTCATCCCTATCTTGTTCAGAGGTAAGAGCTAATGGCCTGGTTAAAGGCCCACTTAATTTCCGAATGCCCAGATCACATTGTACACAACATATTTCATATTGTATACCATTTGGAACAGGAACCAAATGTATATATATTCCACCAGAATACGGAACAGCTGTGGCCTAAGTGCATCAACCAAGTGATAGAGATTCTCAGATTCACCCCAAGACTTCCCCCGTTATTTATCTCAGAATGCTGAGAATGCATCATAATTCACAACTAAAATATAGAGTTATTCCCCTTCCATTGAGAATAATAAACTGGCAGTACAGACCAGATCAGAGAACACACATCGATACCTTGACAAAAACAAAATGTTCACAGTTTATTCGGCTGGAGAAGTTGATAATACAATCTTTTGGAAGTTTCCATTTCAAATGGTATATAATATATATGGCATACATGTATGTTGTGTATAATGTGATCTGGGGATTCGAAAATAACAGTGGGCCTGAAAAAAATACTGGAATCATCTATTCATGTTCATTTGGAGCTATTCAGGAAATATTTCAGCAGTTGACAGGCAGATAATACAAGTGTGCAGAAGTAATCTTATTCATTTGTGAGAAATGTTCAGATAATTTATAAGTTCAATAAATAAGCCAAAGCCAACTTGCGATTAATTAGAGCATATTTGCTTTTATACATCGAGCACCATGGAATGTTACTTCAATTGTACGTTGGTGTTTGGTAGGTTACGCAAGAGGTTTTAAGAACAGTGTAATAATAGGTCATGTCTAAAGTACAACACACAATAAGTACTGTCAGTGAAGTATCCAGGGATTTTTTGGGGACACCTGTTTTTGGGCAATGATATGCCGAAGGCATACCGGTATCCCAAAGACATGAGCGAGGGAGGTTCAGGAGGGAGTATCTGTGATGGTGGTGGGGGTGATTTTTTTTAAATCCAATGCATTAAAGCTAACCTAGAGCTCTTGGAGTCAGTATTTTGAATTTTGCTGAGAGTTCACTTTGATCAAGTTTCTGAAGCATAACTTTGGAATTTTTTTATATACCTTGGCTTATGGCTTGGAAATGCTTATAAGTTATTGTCAGATATCTTTTTGTTCAATGGATTATGCTTATAGTAGGCTATTTTCTAAAATTCAAGTGAGAGACACATTCATAATATACTAGTAGTACTAATCTCTATGTTAATTATTCATTTGGTATTATGAGATCCCACATGATAGCCAGGTTTATAAATACTTGATCAAATTGTCACTGTTCCTGTACTGTATTGTGTAATTTCACTTGAATTTGTTTGAAATACTGAAGTCTGAAGGGTTAACTCAAACTATTTGAAGTTTTCACAGATGAAAGCTAGATAAAGCCAAACATACTTTACAGTATTATTCCAACTGTTAAACTTAAGTTAAATCTTTTTGTAAACTTACATGTCTTATATCAATATATATATAAATATATATCTTGTTATGATATTAATTGGGACCTGAATGTTTTTTTTTTTTTGGGCGCCTGGAGTTAGGGCGCCCAAACCGGTAAACGGTATGAAAAACGGCCTGGATATGTCCCTGACTGAGGTCAATTAACTGTATACAGTCAGTTGCTTGTTGTAAAGTATTTCATATCCATCCACGCAGAATTTCTCGACAGTTTATCTCATTTTATTTGCGTATGCCATCTTTATTTTTGCATTTAATTATCTATTTTATTTGCATCTTTTATAGAGCGCACAGGTGTATTTTGCACTAATCCATGGCTCAAATTAATTTATTTGTTGCATATTTTCTGTTGAGTATAAAAGGGGAGGGTCCCATAAATGGCCAGATTTAGCGTACAGTACCCCTTTAATATCAAAGATTAATATCTGCTGAATATTTATACCCTTAAAAGATCTTCATTCTTGATGTTGTTTTTGCAGATGTCGAAAATGCGTGAAGTTCTCTATCAAGGCGGCCTGGCTCCTCGACTCGTACTCGGTTAACGTCCTCAAACCTTCTTGGAAGAATTCACAAGGTGTCAAACTGAAAAACATGATTCTCAATGAAGAGTTGAGGTAAGTAAAGATTTGGTTAGAATCAGAAGCCACTGATGATACTTTACTAATGACTTTTTGGGTTGATATATTGGTTCAGTTAATAAGTTCAACAACCGACTAGTCGACCTATTGTCATTTGTTGAACTTATAATCTGAACATTTCCTAAGAGATGTTTTTAGGAAAGTGATTCACCGTGACCCATTCAACACTGAAATCATGAGAGCGAGGATCTGAAAAATTGTTTACTCATCATCGACTGGATCTTTAATGCTGCACCAGCGCAGCTCTCGTCATGAAAACCTCGATGCTTGTTTAAGATCTTCCCTGTAGAAAATCATGATAGAAATAAAGTTAAGGGTGCCATTTCTACTTGTTGAAGCAAGATTTTGATAGCTGGGTAGATCAGTTTAGGTCATGGAATAGAAGTTTCATATCTTGTATATATAACTCACAGATCATGAGAAAGTAGAACATGTAGTTTGTTATGTTATGAATCGGTATAATAAGGCCAAAGAAAAAAATACCCCTACCGACCCTATAATAAACCAAAAGTTTTTTTTTCTTGGTTTTCAAGAATTGTTTTGGAAATTTGTAATAAAAAAAAAAAACATACTAGTAAGCAAAACACTCAACACCGGGAGACCCCACTAAGGACATTTTGTTAGAAATGCCTCCAAGTTGTTTACAACATACCAGTATAGCACTCGCTATGATTTCGGTGTTGAATGGGTCACGGTGAATCACTTTCCTAAAAAAATCTCCATGGTGTTGAGTGTTTTTGTTATTGCTCACTATTTACTTGCTGTATATAAATAATCGCTCCACTCACTCAAAGTGTGTTCTGTGAATAATATTGCATTCATACTGTTATTAAACTATACTGTTAGTATATTCTTGAGGAAATTTTCTCAAATTGGTTTAATTTCTAAATTATAACCTATAACGAAGGCCATCCATGCCTTTAATAAATGATCCGGGTTTTTGGCTTTCACACAATTTCAATGATTAAATTGTGATACAACCTTTGATATTCATCAGCCCAAACAGTGCCTTTGATATTTGTCTCACTTTCATAATTCAACATTTCTTTCAGGCCCTCAATAATCAAGAAAAGTCCAGTTAATGTCAGTCCAACTCAAAATCTCAACCCATTAGCTATGATACCTCAGACGCCAACATCGCCAAATTCTAAGAAAACTCATACGAGGTCACGGTCAGATGCTACAGGTAAGTTTGGCATTATACGGTTTTCTGTGAAATAGCTGGAAATTATAAAAAAATCAATTAGGCCACGTAAATTCATTTGCCCACTTCTCAGACTCGCATGCATATTCCTCAAACCCTGCACTTGCAACGTTATTATTCGCATTCAATCATTAGGAAAGTTTTAGTCAGTACAAAATAATGCGGTAGATATTTTTTTATTCCCATGATGGATTGCAATTGCAATCTCAATAAAAACTGCATCCGTCATATTGACTGGCACACAATCTTCAATGCTGCACCAGCGCAGGTCCCGTCATGAAAGGGTCAAGGATGCTGGTGTGCAATACTTACAAATACTTACATGAATCCCAAGCAAATTGATCTGGAATTATCATACTCAGTCTAAGACAAACTGACATTTATTTACAAGTTTCTCGGATAACTTGTCAATTTTTTCAAGTATAAATGCGATATATTTGTCATATCTGGGTTTCATGCAAAATTATTTGTCAATTTTAAAATGTTGTATTATTATTTTTGAAACCATTCTTGGCAGGATAATTCTGATTGGATTGTTTTAAAGAGGAATTGCCGGAATGCGTTTCCTCCTTATCCTGAGTGACAGAGACTAAATAAAAGCGGCAGAAATCGTCAAAATTAAATGTCGTTTCTCCCAATTTTTTCATTTTTATACACCAGTTTGAAAAAAGTCTGTATCATGCTATCAGTCTGTCTGTTTGTCTATCCATCAACATTTTGGTTTCTTGATGATAACTAGAGTTTGGATTATTTGATCACAACTAAACTTGGTATGTGGCTCAGTCATACCAAAATACAGATCAAGTTCAAATTTGGGTTCGTCTTGATAATTTTTGCCAGAGTTATGGGTCTTTTTTGAATTGGAAAATTCTATTTTTACATGAACATTTTGGTTTGCAAGATGATAACTTGAGTTTGTATTAAACTAAACTTGGTATGTTGTTCAGTCATAACAACATACAGGTCAAGCTCAAATTTTTATTTGGTTTGATGAATTTTTCCGAAGTTTTGGGCCTTTTCAACGTAGATGTTATTTTGCGTTATTCTATTGGACTCACATTTTGTATGTTAGTTTATTACCTCACAGTACAGGTCAAATTTGAACTGGAATTCGGTACCTGATAGCCAATTTTCTTTGATAGTATGACAACTATTTCTTTGCAAACAGGTATATTAAGCGACGACTGGTGGTGCTCTTGTTACAGTAATACTGTACTTCTAAAATCATGGAAATTGTCATACAGCACCATAAAATCACAATTTACTTGTCAGCTAATGTGTATATAATATGATAGATTATCTTTTATATTAACTGTGATATAGAGGATTATTGTGCAAAGTTGTTGGCTGATACCAGTTCTATTTCCCGAATTGGATAGTTTTTACGTCTCCTGTAAAATTAGATTTTTGGCAGATACAACATTTTAGAAGCGCACTGACGTAATTATGATTATACTAATTATGTTTTCAAACAGACAGGCCTGGACCAGGGATCTTAACCCTTTTCATACTAAATACTAGGTGATGAGTAGTTCCCTGTGAAGGGAGTATTTGGGGGGGCTCGGTGACTCGGTCCGAAGCTGAGTGAGAAGAGGGATCTGGGCGTCTCTCAGATCTCCTCAATCTCCAGCTTGCCATCCTCGCTGCGTCTCTGCGTCGGTGTGAAGGTGTCTTCCTCCGCTTCTTTCCGCTCGCAGCTGTAGTCTTCGCCTTTGTCCCATGGGCTTGGGACGGTATCGGGCCACGAGGTGTGACTCGATAATCCAGAAAAACCTGCACGCGGGAAGCTTGACAATGGACACTCCAACTCAAGGCAGATCCCGCGTGCAGTAGCGTGAGCATATCGATCAACTCGGCGGGGATTATAAGTGAACCCATAATCCACCGAGTTGTCACGTCAATCACCGGGCGAGCTAAGTCCTTGGAGCTAACCAGGGACGACCCGAACCGACCGGCGATCGACGAGCTTAAGAAATGTTCAGATAATAAGTTCAACAAACGATTGTTAAACTTCTTATCTAATCATTTCTTACCAATGAATGTGAATTCTTCTACACTTGTATTATCTTTTCGCCTGTCTGTCACCTGCTTTTATCACCTGAATATCACTCAAGATGAATAATGGACCATTCCAGTACCAACTTTTATAACTGAACAGCTGAACTGAATGGAAGAATCGATTCAGTATGGAATGGGTTAATTTGAGTTCTGTTAATGTTTCTGTTCATACTTTCAGGTCTGTTCCACAAGTCTTTCAGCACAAATACACCTACAGAATCGACACCAACTAATTTAACACTTGGAGATTTGGCATCTGGTCGAGCTTTTGACAACAACTGTACATGCCTTGCCACATCAGAAGCTGTACTTAATGATTTGACTGGGAAGGAGACTGTTTGCCATTGTGGAGTGAGTATATTGTTGATGGTTTTGTTGTTCGGCGAATCAGGTATTTTCCTCGAAAATAAATTTGTATTCACCATTCAGATACGGAGATAAAATCAGATGGTGTTTTTTAACCTTTCCATGATTGGAGCTTCCTGAAATTTTGCAAAAACCCTGTGCCATTGCATTCTCTTATATTTGCGACTCCCATAGGGAGCCTCGCATGTATAAAAGAATGCATTGGCCTAACAATATTTACCTTTACCTTGTAAGCCAGTGCATTCTCTTATATATGCGAGGCTGCCTATGGGAGACCCTGCATATATAAGAGAATGCACTGGGACAGGATCGTTAATTGAAATAGGAATTGGCCATTGCGATTGACCCCCTCCCATGGAGCCTGACGCATGCATATTACTACGAGCATAATTTTCATCACGCAGCAACTAAATTATTGAAAACTCTGCTCCTCCACTTTCTCACTCTCTCTCATTCTCTCTCTCTTTCTCTCTCTCTCTATCTCTCTCTCTCTGCCTCCTGCTATCCCTAACACTATCTTCCCGCTGTTTCCATCCCCAACTCAAACTTAGTTACTTCTCCTTTAAAAAACATTATTTATATCCTTTCCCGTCTGATCGATACCCCTCCCTCACTTATTGAGGAAGGGGCATGTCGCCAAAGAGGAGAAGACTTCATATAAGCCCTCGGGCTTGTTGTCTGATCCTCATTTCCATACATTTATCTCTTATATGTTATATATTTATGTCACTTGTGTATTATGTTTGGATTTGGAAATAAAAATATGTTTACACTAATGCTGCACCAGCGCAGCTCACGTCAGGAGCGGGTTAATTCCATTTTTTCTTCAAACCAACTGCAGAATCCATTCAAGTAGAAGGTTGGAAATATTGAGGAACCTGACATAATTGACTGACAGTCATACATCTAAATTATCTTTGTTGGTGTCTTTCTATTCACATTGTTTTGTCCAAAAATTTCATATTTTTCTGATGGTAATATCAAGTTAAAGCCACATGGCGGTTTGAGCTCCAAAATACACCTTATAATATCTGCTTTTTCGTTTTTCCCGGTATCAAAATAGGTTGATAAATACCTGATCTACCTTTCTATGAGCATTAAATGTCCTAGAAAGATGCATTGAAGTCATAAAAAATACAATTTCGAACACATTTGTATTCATTGCAATTCTGAAATTTGAAATGGTATAACACGCGACTTCCGGAGAAGGTGTATTGAATTGTCATAATATGAAACAATTTAAAGACTTCAAGCTCTGCTTTCTCCTTGTTTTAATCATCAAAATTATGTAGCATCATTATATAAACATTTCAGAGTAAAGACAGCTGTAGATGTTCTTACCATGATCTACATGTGCAATTTTACGCGATCGCTGATTAAAAAGTTCAAACCAACACAAACAAAATGATCTCAAATTTATCAAAATACATAACAAACAAAACACTTATTTTCAGCTCTTTATCGACTATGTTCGGAAATCTTCCATATATGTATACATAATTTTAGGGTTTGTCAACAATGAACCATGTCTGTTTTATTATTTTTTGTGTTAGATTGTGGCTCAAAGTTTTTTTAGAAAATATTGTTTCACTCTGACAAAGGCATGAAGAATTTGCTTTCACAAACATAAATTTTAACTTTTCCAGGCACCAAGGCTTTCTCCGCAGTTGGAATTTATCAATTCATTGATGGACATTGGAAAAAAACTACAACATCTCCCTACTAAGGAACTGAGAAGTATGTACGCTGAAAAATTTAAAGAAGTACACAGACAACATTAACCCTTCCATGACTGAACTTTCTGAAATTTTGCGAAAGCCCTGTACCAGTGCATTCTCTTATATGTGCAAGTACGGCATCTTTAATGCTGCACCAGCGCATCTCCCGTCATGAAAGGGTTAATATCCATCACAAATTTTTCTATAATATGTTTTTATTATTATTTGGTTTACGAATCTGTCGACCCACCATTAAATACTCCCGTCTTTAAAATAAATGAATTTTTTGTTTCTGCTTTCGATCGAACACTGCTATTCTGCATAGATATTAATAAACTTGAATAAGACCCAGACCATAGATTTCTAAATAATTTGTGTCAAAATTCTACCAGAATCGTTGTTCTACTCCCCGGAATCCATTGGAGTATTGGGAGATTCAGGCCTTCGATTATGAGGCGTGCGATCGCGCTCGCGCACCATAGCACGCCTGAAATTAAATCTTGGCGAGTAATTAATCACACTCCTCGGCGATATTCGGCGCACGATTGAAAAAGGGTTTATAATAACGATCAACTTTGTTTGCTGGAGAAGACTGACAGACATGCCGTATACGACGGAAGTAATTGTTTTAAGTTTTGCGCATGCGCTAGAACATTATTATAGTCAGGTGCGTTTAGCGATGTCGTCGCATTCGTATGCAGGTCTGAGTAATTCTCGGCTAGATATTGTTACCAACATGACATATTTAAATTAATCCCACCGTGCACCCCATCACCAATGCAACGTAATTTTGGTACCATGATTGTGTTGCGTTCTAAATGAAGCCGCCCCGATGGGCGGTGAAGATGAATAGAAATTGAAACTTGAGTTCGGGGCAATCAAACATTATTTTTTAAAATATCGATAGAGTTCACACAACAGGAAACTCTCACGTGGTTACATGGTCTCTGACCGCATTTCATAACAACTTACATCCAACGGAAGCATTACGACGCAATTCGAGAATGGAGTTTTAATTACTTCAATGTGGAGAATACATGTGTACAAGATGAATCACAATGGTGATAAAATTGATTTAATTTTGAGTCTTCGTTTGTCATTTTATACCCCCGAAATATCCACCAAAATCACACGCCTGGGTTTCATGTTAGGCGAGTGACCAACCACACTCCTGCATTTTACAGAATCGAAGGCCTGGAGATTAGTAATTTTCGTACGGAAAAAGTACATCTGGGCACTTTGTACCAAAACCGGAGAAATATCTACTCAAAATGCAATGAACAACAATGAACAATGAACGGGGACGGCAGGTAGACAACCTTCTTGGTTATGCTGTCCCCGATAGCTCATTGAATGTTATACTATTACGCTGTGTATATAATTGTAAATATCATATGAATGAGTTATGAATAAATAATCATAGTCATAGTCATAGTCATGAAGCTTATACCTAGAAAATCTCATTTATCACCAGGGACAACGCCCTTCAGTATATATCCCAGGCAAATGTGAATAATTAATTAAAAAGATGTTAATTTCACTGTTTTATAGGCACCATCTAAATGTACATTTTTCGTACAAGGTAATTGTGATTCGCGTATTATCTGGATTTAGAATGTGATCTGGTTAAGTTTGGAGTCAAGCTTGGGGGATAATTTTTCTCTTTTTGCTTATTCTTTTAATTCTCATAATCAGCTATGAATCAGATAATCAGGTTTCATTAATAAACATTTTTCGCATTGGTGTGTGCTCATTAATGATATGGGTACAAGTTGTGAAATGCATGTGTGACAAAGAATACTGAGCAACAAGTTGGTCATATTCTAACAGGTATAATGTTTATAGGCATTTACAATATTGGATAAAATCGGAATGTCTTTTGAGTTAGGATTCAGCACAGTGTACTTAAAATCAGTTCATGACCTCAGAACTCCACTCATATATTCAGAACCCAATTCTCTGACACCTGTCAACCACATGGAAATCATGCTGATGACATCACACCAAGTGGCTCAGAGCACAAATGTGTGACCTGATTCCCTGACACATGTCAATCACAGGGGAAAATCATGTATAATTCCATGCCGATGACATCATCGGACCAGGTGGCTGGCATCTGTCAATCAAAAGTCACATGATCAGAGCATCATCCAGGTGGCTGATTACTGAAACTAACATGATGTCATCAACTCATTTACTGTGGACTTTAATTATCATCTGTTGGTATCTGGCAGATGTCAACCAAATGAAACTTACAAGACACAATGTGTTTCTGGACATTTGCAACCAAAAATGAAAGTTGTCTGGGTTTGTTGTCTCAAAGTGAAAATTCTACAGAAAAATCAGTGGGCCCTATTCTTCAAATAACAAATTAAAGAAAAAAATACCCACTAATCTATTTGGTGCATTTCCAAACCTTGTTAACTGGTTCTGAAATCATGACTTACCAATGTGTTTGGTTCAAACCTATTTAGCTATGATTTTGGTAGTACAAGCTGGTGCTATCAAATCTAATAAATGGCCCACTAATATTGTTTCTTCTTGTGCCATCTCCTATCACTGTCAACTGGTTCCACTATTATTGATATATATCCATGATTTTGGCCAGTCATACCAATTTAGCTCTGATGTTGGTTAAACAAACTGATGGTAAATCACAATTATTCAAGATAATGCCATTATTGTCAAGCCTGCAAATAGCATGTCTGTCATTTGCAGAATGAGGTCCCCAGAGGGTGAATTTAGTGATGCTATCCCGCATAGCGGGCTAGCATCACTAAATTCACCCTCTGGGGACCTCATTCTGCTTAGGCTTTCAACTGCTATGGTAGATCTAGGATCAGATTGAAGTTCCCCAGTTGAAGTTGGTGATGTTCACCTATTGGGCACCTTGATTATGGATTTTACCTTCTGCATATTAGGGGATATAGAAACTTCCCAGATGGGAAAACGTAACTAAAAACAATGTTAATTTGATACTATAGATACTTCCCAGAAGATGAGGCCTAAGCAGAATGTGGTCTCCAGAGGGTGAATTTGGTGATGCTAGCCCACTGTGCGGGATAGCATCACTAAATTCACCCTCTGGGGACCTTATTCTGCAAATGACAGACACGTTATTTGCAGGCTTGATTATTTGAATTTATTTCATTGGTTAGAGTTCCCATTCTTCAGATTATCTATTTGGAATATTTTCAACAATGACTGCAAATAAGCTAGAAAAGTCAATTGTTTTAAATCAGGTACACTTGGGTGTAAACATATTTTATTCCAATCCTAATAACATATATGAACATTTAACAAAAGTTTTGACAGTAATAAATATAACACATATAATTAGATGGATTGATTGGAAAGGGGATTAAACAACAAACCCAAGGGCTTTTGTTACGCTTGCTCCCCTTTTGTTACGTACCCATCTTAATTAAGTGGAGAGGGGGATCGGACGGGAAGGAATGAAAATATTCAAATATTGTAATAATAATGGCAATGGTGATCTTGTGAAATACATATAATTTTGTTAATGTCATTGATATGCCCGTCGCTGTGAGATGTCAGACGATCTGGTGCTGGTAATTTCGGTTTCAGCAGGGTTTCAATGCTTTTTAAGGTACTTTGAACAATCTGTGCAGATTGTTAAAATAATTAAAAATATCTAGGAAGTGTTTGTAAATAAAGTGAAGTCAGTCTGACTTCGGATGAATTTTTTATCATTCAGAAATTTGACAGGCCTGCTTTCTTTAGCTGCAAGTTTGTGCTTCATTAATTGTTTACTATCTCTTTTTTAGCATCAAGATTAATCGCTGAACTTGCCATGATGAACCTTAATTTGCCAGCAAGAGTGTGGCTGCCGACCGAGAACACATGTGAACATCACGTCGTCAGAATTCCACACACTCAAGCTGTTGTACTTAATTCAAAAGAAAAGGTACTATTCTCAATATTTAAATCAGATTCAAGTTTATTATAGTAATATTTGCCTACCCCAAGTCTTCTCGGTCAACAACAGCTTTGGATATCAGTTGGTTTGATGCTGTTTTTGGTTCTAGTCCCATCCCGTTACTCTTCTATAAGGCGACACCAATATTTAAGTCTGATTTACGAACACCGCCTACAACTTTTGTTCCATTCCATGAAAAAAAAAAAAAAAAAAATTTTTTATTTTTTTATTTTTTATTTTTTTATTAGTGTACTAGTATTAAGCATGGGGAATAATAGTTCAACGTTACTCAGCTAAAAGGTAGGGTTTTTAAATTATATTCGCATATGCCTGGATAGACAATTTGTGGATTGGAGCAGTATGCACTAATTTCCTATTAATACATGTCTCTATTTTTATTTATTTTATGACAAGAACAAGCCTGGATATAATTTTTTTTTGAGTGTCTGACAAAATGACAGGCACCAAAGATTCGGCGTCTGACATTTGAAAAGTGTGTCTGTCATTTACCTGGTATCAATAAATAGCAGCAATTAGTTGTTTTTTAGCCCATTCCAATGCACAAATTAGATTCATTGATGTACCATGTTATGAATTATGGTGTTTACATCACTTTTAGCTGAAGCTCATATTATCATGTCATAATGTGACAGGGGTGCAAAGTCCTACGCCGTGCTTCCCCCAAGTAAACACGAGCACATGTTTCAAAACGCGGCGATTTAAAAACTACCCGGTATGAATTTTTTCGGAATTTCTTCCGCTAAATCTCCAACTAACACCCTTAACTTGTGGAATATATTACACTTGTGCTGATTTAACTTGTGACATCTCCGTGTATCTTACGTCAAACGAGAAAAACACGACGAAGTGTATTTCTTGGTTGAAGTTTCCCCCCAGTGGCAGCCATTTTTTCTGGGTTTTTCACGTTCTAAAAATAGAAAGTCGTAAATAGTGCGGATGTGAAGGCAGCGATAATTCGCAGTTTATGATCAATCGCGGACAATTTAGGTTAGAGGTTGCATTAAAATTACATTTATAGGTCCTGTATACGGAACGGATCATTAAAATGTTTTCGGTAAAACGCGTTCTATTGGTGGGGGGATTTGATATTTAGTGCACAGTAGTGGTAATTGAATGTCTTTGCCGCGGATAATACATCTACTTGTTGTTTTCCCCTTAATTATATATTTTTTGTGAAGATAATGGGCGCCGGACAAACTGACGGACGATAATAAGGCGGCGCCGGTCATCGGTGTATTTGGCTCGGTCAATGACCGTGTCCGACCTCTTATATCCAGGCTTGGACAAGAAATGTCTATTTATATTAAATTTGAATATTAAAAACACATTTCAAATTCATATTTTATTTATAATTATTGTGAAATTCAGGTAGAACTCCACAATTTAACCAATATACTGTTGTGAGAGTTTTTTTCCCTCCTGCATCTACTTTTTTTTTCCCCACATGTTCGTAAACCAGACTTAAAAATTGGTGTCGCCTAAGGACTTTACACCCAAAATCGTGGGCGGGAGTTCTCTTGCTTGTATGTCTTTGCTTGCGTTTATGAACATAGAACAGCCTTTCCCAAGCATGATGATATTAAACATGCATATATCAGAGGTCCGTCAAATTTCAAAACGAACAAGATTTATAAGTAAACAAATCTTTTTTCCAGAGAATTTCAATTTGTCACACTACATTAAAAGATCACTTTACCTTTTTTCTATCATGGTAAATGATTTATCATTTTGAAGACAGATTAATCAATGACATGTCAGACATTCAGGGGTTTACGTAAATTCATGGGCTCCACGTGTACATGTAGTATGTCATTTCATATGAAAGTCCTTTATAGAAGAGCAACAGGGCAGGACTTGGTCCAAAACAGCATCATCCCAACTGATATCCCAAGCTGTTGTGACCCGAGAAGACTTGGTCTAGTCTACTTCCAGTGACAAATTTGTTGTTAGGGGTGGGTGGTTTGAAATTGAAGTCCGCTTATTCGTTCATCTGTCCATATATCAAAGTCTGAACTGTTATTCCTTCATTTTGCAGTCAATATTTTGTTTTAACTTGGAACTGATGTTAAGATGGCACAGAGGTGACCAATTTTTTATACACCCTTTGAAAAAAAGGTCGTTTAATGTAATCAGTCTGTCCTTCCATCCATCCGGTCGTTAGGTGTCTGTCTGTCTGTCTAACCGTCTGTTCGTTTATCTGTTAACACTTGATCTGAACCAAAGTTGGTGTGTGTATTTTCCAGCTAAAGATACAGGCCTAGTTCGAATATGGGTTCCGTCCAATTATTTTTACATGAGTTACGGCCCTTTTTTGACTTCACAACATTTTGTTTTCCGACCGATAATGGCACTTTGAATTATTTGATCTGAACCATAGTTGGTGTGTCTATTTCCCAGATAAAAATACTGGCCATGTTCAAAAATGGGTTCTGTCCAATTATATTCACATTATCGCATTTTCGCATTGAAATTAGGGGTATATTAGATATTCTTTGTAAGCTCAAATTGTTATTTTGTTTGGTGATAGTACAATTTGAAATGGCTAAAGGGCGTATGTTGCCACGCCCTAGCCCTGCCACGCCCTAGCGATGCTCTTGTTCACATTTGTGGAAATCTCAGTTCCTCCCAGCTAGGAGTGTTTTTGTCATTTGTAGAATGAGGTCCCCAGAGGGTGAATTTAGTGACGTTATCCCGCACAATGGTCTAGCATCACTGAATTCACCCTCTGGGAACCTCATTCTGCATGGCCTCAATTGCTATGGGAGACATAGACGACGAATGAAGTTCCCAAATGGTGAATATTGTGATGTACACCCATTGGGAACCTCAATTATGCAACGTGTTGCCTGCCAATTTGGGGATGCAGATAAACTAAACTGAAAAGAAATAGAATCTATGTGAAAAAGTTTCTATAGAAATTTGATAATAAAGAAACTTTCCAGAGAAGATGAGGCTTAAGCAGAATGAGGTCCCCAGAGGGTGAATTTAGTGATGCTAATCCTGCATAGCGGGATAGCGTCACTAAAATCACCCTCAGGGGACCTCATTCTGCAAATGTCAGACACACTAAACTCAGGCTTGATGCCACTCTTATAGTTAAGAATGAATTAATTTTTAATACCCTGACTTTCTTTCCAGGCACCCTATCTAATATATGTCGAGGTTTTAGAATGTGACAACTCATCAACCAGTCAGGTTCCTGGGAAAATCCTCGAGAACACGTTACGATTTACTCGCTCGGAGGAAGACCTCAGTCAGCTTCACCGAACGACAACAGCACGATCGGAATTCAGTGTATATGGGAACTCAAGCGATTACGACGACGCTGACTGCTGGTCGCAGGAAGATGATGAAATTTTACAGGTAAATACAATGTTCATCTTTTTCTTAACAGTATCATCCACATGCTATGTAACATTGTAACTTTGACTCTAATTTCCATGTGATTTTGTAGATCAGAGTTTTCGGAAATTTGTGGTCTTTCTTCCTTGAATCGCTCACGATAGAAAGTTTATTCATGAATAGATAGACCACATCTTTAATATTTGACATCACGAACATGTTGTCAAAGAACCGATAATTACTACATTATCTGTTGTCGTTATTTGAGATTCTGTTTAGAAGTTATCTCTGTTGTGTTTCCATTTGTGATATCTACTTTCTACAAAATCGCATCTGATTTCTGATATCATCCCCTACTCAATAAACAGTAATTCTTTATCCCTTAACTGCTTTAATGAAGATATTCACGCCATGATCATTTTCACATTTGTCCAAATGTCAGTCATTCAGAACATTTCGCCAACTTCCACAAATCTTTTTCAAATATAGGAGAATGATTTGACTTTGTCGACACTAATGAGCATTTTTTATATTGATCTCTTGTTCTATAAACAGGCCTCAAAATCTGGTGTCAGACATTTTAAGAGTGAGGGTCCCCAGAGGGTGAATTTATTTACGCTACCACACACAGTGGGCTAACATCACCAAATTCATCCTCTGGGGACCTTACTCTGCATGGCCTCATCTGCTATGGGAGACCTAGACACAGATTTAAGTTCCGAGATGGTGATGTACACCCATTGGGCACCTCATTATGCATTGTGTCATCTGCCAATTTGGGGATATTGAGAAACTAAACTAAAAAAGAAAAAGAAACTTTCTGAAGAAGTTTCTAAAGAAACTTAAAAAACTGGTTAATTTAATAATAATGATACTGCCCAGAGAAGATGAAACCTAAACAGAATTAGGTCACAGAGGATGAATTTGTTGATGCTAGCCTGCTGTGCAGGGTAACGTGACTAAATTCACCTTCTGGGGACCTCATTCTGCAAATGTCCGACACCATATTTTGATGACGGTCTATAAATATAACATGGTCTTGGAGAGAAGTCATGTTTACATATTATTTTTTATTCTTTACCCATTTCTGATATTTTAAATCTTAATCGCTATTTGATTTAATGAATGGTTTGTTATATTAGTACTAGTCCAGCAGCTCCTATTTTATGTCATATCAGATTTAAAATTTTGTCTCTGACCCAAATATATACACATTATAATAATATTTGAATTTAAACTTTGACTGTCAATTTTGACTGGAGTTATTACAATTATCTTTAAAAATGAAGTCGCATTATGGTTTCCTGATGATTACCAATAAACTTGATATAATAATAATTAGTTAAAATTTATTAGTTTACAGAATATATATATGAGAATTGAATTTGCCGAGCTCACTGTTTAGTTTTGTCTACCCATATCCTCTCATCGTCTGCATGTTTGTGTGATAATTTTGACACTTTCATGTAATTACTTGTCACCACCAGTATGAATTTTGTTTCATGTTTTAGTTGATAATTTTGACAATATTTTGTAATTTACTTGGTGATCATTTTTCATGTCTTAGATTTGTTTTGTCTTAAAGTTGTAATCAGAGATCCATGTTCTTGTAATGTGACCCGCCATATCAAATCCAGTCGGAAGTCCGGATTTATTTACCCTGTGCCAATGCATTCTCTTATATATGCGAGTCGACCATAGGTCGCCTCACATATATAAGAGAATGCATTGGCTTAACAATTTTTTATCATGTTTTTTAAATAAATGTTTCTTACAATTTTTAGGACATAAAATAAAAAAATATCCATTACCCTTCAGGGAGCCCCACACTTGTATAGAAGCACATATAAGAGTGTCTTCTGCTCATGTTTGTCTGGGGCTCTGTATGGGTGAAATTATAAAATTGTTAAAGAATACAAGAACAAATTAAAATTGTAAAATATTGTTAGGCCAATGCATTCTCTTATATATGCGAGGCGACCTATGGTCGACTCGCATATATAAGAGAATGCATTGGCACAGGGTAAAAAAATCCCGACTTCTGACTGGATTTGATATGGTGGGTCACATATTACAATTTCTAAAAATTACATGTTTGTGTTGAGAACTTCTCATTGAAAGACAAGCCTTGAAATAGTGTGTATATCATTTGCAGAATGAGGTCCCCAGAGGCTGAATTTAGTGACACTATCATGCATGGCAGGCTAGCATCACCAAATTTACCCTCTGGGAACCTGATTCTGCTGAAGACTCAACTGTTATGGGAGATCTAGGGTCAGATTAAAGTTCCCCAGTTGAAGTTGGTAATTTTCACCCCGAAGTCACCTCAATTATGCATTTATCTTCTGCAAATTAGGAGATATAGAAATTCAACACTCAACAGAAGGGAAAAAGTAACTAAAAACTTGTTAACACTTGAGTGCCACTACGAGATATCTCGTAGTACACAACCTTGACAGGTTGCCACTACGAGTTATCTTGTAGTGGTTTCCATGTCATGTCATTTAACTGACAAACGGAAGCAGTGGAATAGGTTGATACACCACGAAAACCCGCCTCGGAACATCAGAACAGTGATTTTATCAAATAAATAGTGTGTGGCTCCCCTTACATCGTTCAACTCCAAAATGGTCCAGTTGTGAGTGAATACAGTTGACACTGTCTCACTGAGTGACCACCAGAGGCAGTCGTGTGTGGGCAATTATACTGGGTTTTCTGGTATTCAATAGACTGGCAATGTGCTCGCATGCAACACCCAAGGGGATGGATATTCACAATGTACAAACATGCGAAGGTAGTTTCGATTGCATCGTTGTGTTTCAACACATTGAAACTTCGCACAACCACAAACACACGTCACACAGGCCTGCCAAATATGTCCCCGCTCACTCATGTGAGAGTGGACGCATCCAACTCAAGATAAGACGTTACATACGTTGGTGCTATCATTATCTCATTATTACGGAACACAGCAGATGTTTTTGGAATACACTGTGCGGCTCCATTTTGGGGGGGGGGCTAGGTATTTTATAATTTATAATTCAAGTAAAGCGGAACAATTATTCCCCAAAGCTACATTGTACCCTCTTCCGAACGTGTTGGACAATGGAAAGCGTAACAATTACCGTACTTTAGACATCATGGAGTTCATCTAACTGTTCTACATGTATATACGGATAAATGGTTTTGTGTAGCATAGAGGTTTACACTAAAGGGTGACTTATTTCCAGACGGGTGGATTATATGAAATCGTTACACGTAGCACACTCCTGTATGTACAGGGATCTATTTGGCTACTGCTGCATGGATGTTCTAATTTTGTGCTGACAATTCTTCCTACACTATTATTTTGGACTGTACTTTTGAACCCTAGCATAGGCCTAAATCAGGCTAAATGGGAGATAACTTACAATGCCCGAAACAACAGAAGATGCATGCTCATAGTCATTACTGGACGAAATAAACTCACCCTCACCTGCCCACACAGGAAACAAGTTCACCCGATTCCACGTCAGATTCACCTTCTGTAGCCATGCATGTTCATATAAGTAATTTGCTCCATTTTCCATCAGCCATAATATAACTATATAACGAGCTATAACCACCACAAGGACACCCACACCTCCATAAATATTCTTACCACCAAAATATCTTGTTTGGGTTACTTTCTACTTCATATTTGTTGCTCAAACGTGTACAATAGTGTCTTCGAGATAACTCGTGGTTGACACTGGTGGTGGGAATACCCAAATTCCTTCCTCCAGTGCCGGCTGGGGACCTATGCAAATGACAGACACACTATTTCAATCCATTTAAAAAGAGTCATTTAATAAAAAAGTGCAGTTACTCATGTATACAAAGTTGGTGGTAACAAAAAAAAATATAGATTTCATTTAAAAATAAGTTGTAAATGGATGTCTGCAGAACTGGAACCATGAATACCATTTTAAAGTAAAATCATCAGTTTAATTTGTGTACCATTCCTTAGGCTTAGATTAATGATTATATTTGATCATCAGTTTAATTTGTGTACCATTCCTTAGGCTTAGATTAATGATTATATTTGCAGCATGAAAACTCAGAACCCACCATATCACAAGAGGTAACATACACATTGTCACACAAATTATTCTAACAGATTGATTTCGTTCTCTATTTAACATTCTCAAATAATTCTCATCCAATTCTTCAATTTAGTTTAACAGATATCTGCACACCCTTTAACCTTTTCTATACTAAATTGATTCTCCCAGTCACTTAAAAAATGTACATTGATTTTGAGGAATATACAGGTACAGTCAAACCTCTCCAAACAGAACACCCTTCAGACCGACCCTTTTGTTTGGTTTAAAAAGGTGTTCGGTTTATAGAAATTTGCACTACTATCGGAATGTACATGTATTGACGTCGTTACTAAGGGTTGTCGAAGCACAACCAACTCATTATTATACCCCCCCCCCGTCCGTCCGTCCGTGGACACAAATTTGTCCGGAGTTTTTCTCAGTCGTTTTTTGATCAATTTCCGTGAAACTTAGCACAGACATCAACCACCATGGGAACCTGTGCACCTGCGATTATGACGTCTGTCAGACTTTTTTTGGTGGAGTTATCCCCCTTTTTCGACTTAGAAAATTTTCATAACATGTATACTTTTGTCCGAGCTTTTATTCCTACATTTTTCGGTCAATTTTTTAAAAACGTGGCACAGATATTTAGTACCATGGGAACTTGTGCACCTGCGATTATGACGTCTGTCCGACATCTTTTGGTGGAGTTATCCCCCTTTTTCGACTTAGAAACTTTTTTTGCAACATGCATAATTTTGTCCGAGCTTTTATTCCTACATTTTTCGGTCAATGTTTTTTAATCTTGGCACTGATATTTAGTACCATGGGAACCTGTGCACCTGCGATTATGACGTCTGTCCGACATTTTTTGTGTCGAGTTATTCCCCTTTTTCGACTTAGAATTTTTTCGCAACATACATAGTTTTGTCCAAGCTTTTATTCCTACATTTTTCGGTCAATAGGTTTAAGATTAGGGTTATGGTTGTACACCTGCAATGGGAACTGTTATTTTATTATTTTAACTAAATGTTTACTGACATGTGAAACATCTTAGTATTTTAAAAACAGGGGGGTATCCGTAGTCCCATTGGGACAGTCACACCTCTAGTTGAATTTAACTTTATTCAATAAAGTACTGAATAAAATATAAATAACATACACATAACATAGATATAATAAGAATTAAAAACATGGTATATTAAGACATAATACATGCACACATGTATATAGATAAGACAGGAAACATGGAAACGATAAATTCAAAAATGCCGCTGACAATATTAATCTAGCACATGTATTGTAGTTTCATACTGTTGAATATGCGTACCGCCGGATTTAATTAGCAGTCTTTGTTCGGCGAATGCTTTGAACTGAATTATAACAGCAGGTCCCATATTAGATAACTGCTTATATCACACATTGAGTGAACAATGGTGACTTCATGGAGAATAGAGCACTGACACTATGTTTTTACATCAATCATCCTGCTGAGGTGGACCACTGTCCAAACAAAACACTAATGAAGCTCGATAAAAGTACACCGTAGCAGTGTATCATCACCAATACAGTTATAATCAACCTGTCACAATGAATGAGCCATCATGAAAACGACCACTCAGAGTTTAATGTAGACCAGAGATTTAAACTTATAAACGATCCCCAGTTTTCACTAAAGCCAATAAGACCTCAGCATCAAGTATGTCAAATCTACAGCACGTTGGTGTCCATTTCCGTGTTTCGCATTTCAGAGGTAAAAATTAATGTATTGCTTCACTTATGGATTAGAAAAGCTGTCCGATGTTCGGAATTTTCCGAATAGTGAGTTTTCGGTTTACAGAGGTAATTTTTAGTGAGAATGCACTTGGGTGAATTCGGGACCAGACAAATTGTTAGGTATGGAGAGGGATTCGGTTTATAGAGGGTACTGTTTGGAGAGGTTTTACTGTAATATAAGCAGACGGTAGATAATAAAAATGCAGAACGAGTCCTGTTTATTGAGGGAAATGTTTGGATAAAAAGTTCAACAAACAACCTATGGAACTGAACATTTCCTATGGGATAACTACTCATCAACGAGTATTTAGTATAAAAAGGGTTAATATTAAATATGACAGAAGCCAATATGTAGGATCATAATGATACCACTAGCGAAGTCAAGGTAAATATTGTTAGGCCAATGTATTCTCTTATATATGCGAGGCTTCCTTTGGGAGACTCGCATATGCAAGGCTTCCTATGGGAGACTCGCATTTATAATAGATGTTGGCACAGGGTTTTCACAAAATTTCAGAAGCTCCAGTCATGAAAGGTTTAACCCTTTTCACCAAGTGCATTGGTGTTACTACACTCAATACAGTTTATCTCCGGGTAATGTGACACCAGATAAGTCAAGTCATTTTTAATATAAAAGCCATGGGCTATGAATAAACTGGAATCAAAAATACTCTGTATATCTGTATCTTTTAACTGCATGTAGAATCCCTTATGATATCTCATAACATTTTGCATGCTAATTTATCTCCTTGTCGAACAGAGTGACACAAACCAAGTTACTACTAGTAGCCATTTTCACCATTCACTTACCGGTAATTACACTCCGGCCTTGATCACACTCACACACCGTCATTCGTTTAGCTATCCACATAACCGTTTAGTGTTATCCAGATTAAGTTTATATTGAGAGATCACAGGGCAAAATGATATGTTACGCATCAATGCTTTTTCAATGTATTACAAGGGTTAATGGAGGCTGTTATGAATTGTAAATCAAATTGAATTATGATACTGGATTGAAATTTGAAGATGGTGTCACAGGTTCGAAGTCCATTAATTTTACCAATACCTGACTTTAACATGTTGTCATTTTTCAATATCCATAGGTCATTTTGTGAAAATATTTTCAGAATCTAATTTTATTTGAGCTTTAATAGATAAAAGACAAGGTGAAAAAAAATGGCTGGCCCCAATATATTTCATTGTGTTTTGTTAAACTTAATTGTTAACCTGTTTGATTCTATTGCATAGTTGAGCTTATAGATAGAAAAGGAAACTAACTCATAACATAATTTAAATCACTTGATTACTGACAAACTACACTAAAATTGAGTTATCTATTTATTCAGATTATTACTAGTAGTAACTTGACAGAATATCAGTTCCTATTTCTGTAATGTTTCACTTAGTAATGCTTCAGGAACAACATGTATGTGCACAAAATATATATAGTATTGTTGATAGCCATTAATGTTTCATGATTTATATGCATCCGCTTATGTTATGATATCAAGCCATTTATCAGTTTGGAATAATGATTTATTTGGGATAAAAGTTCTACTACTCTCTAAATTTTCATTGCATGTACATGTACGTAACCAAAATCTATAATTGAAATATATATAATTTGATCCAACTTCCCTTTATTTGCCTGTCAATAACATTTTGACTATCAACTGTTTGACTTTTGTCCGTACATCCACACATGATCATCCAAACTTTAATAGTCAAAACATTAAACAAATCTTATAAAATATTCTTGTTGGGTAAAATTTACGAAATTACCCATTAAATTACTGCATCAAATTCCAACGTTTGACAAAATTTTCACATCAGAAGTGGTTCAATTCCAATTTTATTTTTATATATACATTATATGATTATGATGTAGTGATAAATACTAAATAATACTTGTCAAAGATAGCTCAAGAATATGATCAGAATACAACCCTTGTTCATATACATGTATATCAATATAAATGGGCTCTTGTGTCACTGCTTGTGTTGCATCATACTATTTCAAACATAGTACAGTGATTTTTGGGTGTAAATTGAACTTCAGCCATTGTTACTTCTCCATGATAACATGGTAACAGTCCACTTTTCCCTGATAACCAGACACGCGAACACCAGTTGTCGGATCTAAATGAAATTTGGTATCAATGTTCATGAGGGCATTCAACGGAGTGTTCAATCATTTTTTCTGGATTTTCCATTCTGGAGTTATTCATCTTTGTCTATCTGGAAATGTTATTATTGTCCGTCGGAGCAGATATCTCCACCTCTGGTTGATTAATCTGAAAGAAATTTGGTATGGATGTTCAGTACCATGAGGGGATTCAATGGAGTGTTCAATCATTTTTTCCAGAATTTCCATTCTAGAGTTTTTCATCTTTGTTTATCTGGAAATGTTGTTTTTTGTCCATCCGAGCATATACATATATCTCCACCACCGGTTGATGAATCTCAATGAAATTTGTCATGGATGTTCACTAATATGAGGGCAATCAATTCAGTGTTCAATCATTTCATTGAGTGTTCAATCATTTTTTTCCAGTTTTCCATTCTAGACTTATTCATCTTTGTAGATTTGGAAGTGTTGGTTTTTTGTCCGTATCTCTACCACTGGTTGACGGATATCAAATGAAATTATTATTAGAACAATTATGATGGCAATCAATTTGAGTGTTTTGTTCATGTTTTCCATTCTACAGTTATTTTTCTTTGTTTATATGAAAATGTTGGGTTTTTTTTCCTTCCCAAGCAGATATCTCACCCATACTTTGTCAGGTTTGAATTTGCCACTGTGGGGGGGGGGGGGGGGGGGGGGTATGCCAGCACTGCCGGTGCGATCTCTTGTTGAAATTGAAGCTAGGTAGCTTTGAGTAATGCATGATGTGTCTGATTTTTATTTTACAGTTTGCATTGAAAGCCAGGCAGAGCGATACGATTTCACAGTTTTCCACTGAGAGTTCAACGAGTGCTGACAGCAAGGAACCAGTCTATATTGCTGCTGGTGATATCAGAAGGAGGCTCTCAGAAAATATGGCAGCGCCCAAAAAGAAATTTGAGGTAACTTCAACTGAAATGAATACTCAAACAGGGTAGAGATGTTGCGTTTCCCAGTTATATTTTTCCACTGACTTTTTTTTTGGGCACGGTCTTGGTGGCCTGGGCTGTTCATTCATATGAACATTTTGACTTGTAGGTCAGGTGTTGAGAAACCAATTAGGATTGTACACTCACTACTCTGATATGCCAGAAATGGGAAAGGTTCTCCTTATAAGTCACTTCTGTTCACACTTTTTCGCTAGTTATGGTAAAGAGAGTATGAACAATAGTTATAGTGATTTTTTTGTTATGACAAAGCTGTATTTACGTAAACAATAAAGAGTGTTTTAGCTCACCTGAGACGAAGTATCCGGTGGAGTTATAGTCATCACTCCTCGTCCATCCGTCCGTCCATCTGTCAACAATTCTTTACACATCTTCTTCTCCAAAACCATAAGACCAATTGGGTTCATATTTGGTGTGGATGTTCCCTTGGTGACTCACATTCAGATTTGTTCACATCAGGTCACCATGTCAAATAGCTGCAAAGCCAGGGCCATAACTCTTTCCCATCATAGTAATTCTTAAAACAACTTCTTCTCAAGTACTATCAGGTCGAATGGGTTCATATTTGGTATGAAGGGTTCTTGGGTGACTGGGGTTCAGATTTGTTCAAATGAGGTCACTGTATCAAATGTGGGTGGAGCCAGGGACATCACTCAAAAAAAAAAAATCCTCCACATATCGCTTGAGGAGAAAAACCGTACACTTCTCAGAACAGTGAACTATTTTCTATTTATTTAAAAATTATTGCCTTTTTTTTATAGCGCGACCCAGAGGACCCATCAGCTGCTGCCCTAAAAGAGCCGTGGTCAGATAAAGTGCAGAGAATACGTGATGCGTCTCCATACGGTCACCAGAAAAACTGGAAACTCTTATCTGTGATAGTGAAATGTGGTGACGACCTAAGACAGGAATTACTAGTCTACCAGGTGCTCAAACAACTACAGGTAAGTACCTACAGTAATACCATAAATAATCGACTCCTTAACCACAGCAGAATTATGGGTAATTTTTCAGGATTTAGTCGGAAATATGGCTTGTTGCCATTCATCGGAAAGCTCTCACTAAGTTCACCCTCTGGGGACCTCATTCTGCAAATGACAGACAAGCTAAACTCAGGCTTGTGTACATATCGTCATATTTTTAAAATCCCTCCTTCTAAATTTGAAAATTCAAATGAGCCATGTCCACTTAAAAATGGGTACATTACTCTCTTTTACAGAATATATGGAACGAGGAGCACGTTCCGTTATGGATAAAGCCGTACAATATTGTGATAACGTCTAACGATAGTGGTATGATTGAGCCAGTTCTCAACACAGTGTCACTGCATCAGATAAAGAAACACAGCAAACTCTCGCTCCTCGATTACTTTATTCATGAGTTCGGTCCACCAAACAGCGAGGAATTCCTCTCGGCTCAAAAGAACTTTGTACAGAGCTGTGCTGCTTACTGCTTAGTGTGCTACCTCATTCAGGTTAAAGACAGGTATGTGCTTATATATATTATTACATTCCTATGTGTGATTTACTGTGATTTCTCAAGTGATAATAAATTAATTATGTCACTTTAACCTACAAAATAAGTCTGTTAAAGAATATAAGAATAAATTATTAAAATTGTAAAAAATTGTAAAAAAAAGAAAACAAAACAAAAATTGTTAGGCCAATGCATTCTCTTATATATGCGAGGCGACCTATGGTCGACTCGCATATATAAGAGAATGCATTGGCACAGGGTATATGGGTTGATACAAAAATCGACCTGGCACTCAAAGGGTTAACTAGCTTGGTATGTATTCATACGCACTATCAAAATTTATGTGTCATGAGTATAATGGCGGTATTATTCGGATTTCTCGTAAATCAGATGTTTATAGTGAAATATGATGAACAGAATAATCACATGATTGAACTGGTGACGGGAGCTGTGCTAGTGCAGCATTAAAGATCCTGTGCCAATGCATTCTCTTATATATGCGAGTCTCCCATGGGTATTCTCGTATATATAAGGTCACAGTAAATATTGTTAGGCCAATGTATTCTCTTGTATATGCGAGGCTCCTTATCCTGTCTCCAGATGTGGAAAGTTTAGATGTACATATACAGAAAACTACTTTATTGTTAAGCTAGTTTTCCATGTTAAGGAATCTATGCTATCTGAAGACCACATCATTCATACTATTTAATAAACAATAAAAATGTCAAATAGATGACTTTGATCCATTAAACAGTCATTCTTTTCAATAGCTCAGATCATTTACTTTTTATGGCAGTTATTCTTATCAAATCAATATGTATACTTGCTGAGAACGCTCCTCCCAAAATTAATATAAAATAAAAAAATTAAGTCATTTTTTTACATTGTTTTTGTTATATAATTGCATGATGTGGTCTTCAGATAGCATAGATTCCTTCAGCTGGTGTACTAGCTTAGCGAAATATTAGCTTCCTGTATAAGTCCATTTAAACTTTCCACATCCAGGGGTACGCTATGCGTGGAAACCACTTAACCCTTTGAACCTGTCACATCAAAATATTTGCACAATTTTTATATTGACGCTACCCTTTAATGTCAACATAATTGGGTAGCAAAAAACATACACTTCGTGACTAATGTTCTTCATCAGTACATGGTTGAATCATAATTATATCTTTGTCACATGGTAATCGTGTTACTTGATTTGATTGGAGGACACCGATCTGCAGTAGTAGCATCACTAAATTCACCCTCTGGGGACATTCTGCTTAGGCCTCATCTTCTCTGGAAAGTTTTTTTATTATAAAATTTCTATAGAAATTTCTTCACATGGATTCTATTTCATTTTTAGTTTAGTTTCATATCCCCAAATTGAGAGACGAGACATTGTATAATCGAGGTTCCCAATGGGTGTACATCACAATATTCATCATTTGGGAACTTCAATCTGAGCCTATGTCTCCCATAGTAAATGAGGCCCCAGAGGGTGAATTTGGTGATGCTAGCCAGCTATGCTGGATAGTGTCACTAAATTCTCCCTCCGGGGACCTCAAGTTGTCAGTTTTTGTTCAAGAATAATAAAATATCTTTATTTTCAGGCACAACGGAAACATTTTACTCGATGCCGAGGGACACATCATTCATATTGACTTTGGATTCATTCTCTCATGTTCACCAGGAAAAAACCTCGGTTTTGAGAACTCACCATTTAAATTAACACATGAGTTTGTTGAGGTGAGTTGAAATATCGTTAATAATAGAGACTTTTTGCAAAAGTATTGTTTTAGGATTATTGATATGAATCACGTTTTTATGCTGTCAGTGGCCAAACTGGCCAATAACCAATTTTTTTTAAATTGCGAAGAAAATTTCAATTTGCCTAACGTTTCGTTAAATTATTGAAGGCTAGTCAAAACGTAATTGATGACACTGCTTTTTTCAACTTTCAACATTCAACAATGTTTTGAGTGTTTTGTTAAACCTTTATGACTTCTCCCTAAAATACGTCAACTTTTCCCCTAATAATTCCCTAATAATGAATTGTCCCTGATAGAATTCATGATTAACCCTTTGGATTCTCCCATCAGTTATAAAAGTATACATTGGATTGGTCTATTATTCACTTGAATGGATGTTCAGGAAATAATGAGCAGACGGCAGAAAGACGAAAGGGTAGTGCAGAAGAATTGTTATTTATTGGTGGGAAATGTTCAGATAATAACTTCAACAACTTACTATCTGAAAATTTCTTAAGGGAAGTACTCGTTGATGAGTATTTAGTATAGAAAGTGTTAACTTGGAAAATTCATTGCATACTTTGTTTGCTATAGGAATCACTGAACTGAATGGTTTCCCATAGTTGACAGTGTTAACGTTTTGGCCAAATTCACTGAATTGAAGCCCACAGGCCACTCCAGTGATGTTTACCCAGCTAGATTGACACCAGTTGATCATGAACATGCAAGAAAAATCATAGGTCAAGTGTTTACTTTTAAAAATAAATCCCCAAGTGTACGACAGGGCTATCCCACATACAAATTTGATCTGGAAAAACCCAGAACTACAGCAGCCAGTTAAATAAATTTCCCACTCACAAAAATCCAATCCCCCATTAATTCACCAGTTTAAATTATTTAGATATGATGTACAAATCAAATAAACACGATGTCATCCTTTAAACACTTGTCACATGTATCAGGTGAAGGTCATTCTTCAGTTACCTTCACATGAAGGTGACATGACATGAAATTTGTCATAGATATTAACATTGACATGTAAATGGGAACGGGTGATTTTGGGGTCATTCGGCAAGAAAATATGGCTGCCAGCGGCTATCTTGGATTTTATTCTTTGCATAACTAGACCTTTCAACTTTCCACATTCCTAATTACTCCATTGACTGTAACACGTGAAAGTATTCCCTTTCCAAGTTGAGCCACAGTGTCATTGACACTTTCACTATGTTATTATGAGCCTTTGACCACAAGACTCTGGAACACATTTAGCTCCCT
This sequence comes from Siphonodentalium dalli, assembly GCA_032622095.1. Lineage (NCBI taxonomy): Eukaryota > Metazoa > Mollusca > Scaphopoda > Gadilida > Siphonodentaliidae > Siphonodentalium > Siphonodentalium dalli. The sequence goes on along the minus strand of CP136069.1, from coordinate 159,052,566 downwards.
GATTCCTATAACCTGGAAGAGCCTACCTATTCTTGTCTAATTATATTTCATGCCATTCATTATTTTAGGTGATGGGTAAAATAGGAAGTGACATGTTCGAGTACTTCAAAATATTGATGCTGCAAGGATTCTGTGCAACGCGGAAACACATGGACAAAATCTTACCAATAGTTGAGATTATGCAAACAGGTAATTATTCTCAGGTGTATATGAATAAGAGGTTATCACCACTCTGGGTTTTCAAGATCTTTATTCAAAGCGAGTTACGTTTTCTGGGTAGTATATCGGCGATTTCGAAGGTCGAGACAATATTCGAGGTAGCGAGGCTTGAATACATATCTTGGTAAGCTTCATGGTCATGATTGTTTTAGTTTTGAAACGATTAATTGACTGGTCGACTTGGACTAGAATTTCGGCAAAAATTGACTACAAAATTGCCAGCCGACAAATCTTTTGGCCTAGGTTGTTAACACTCTAGTTATGACTGGTTATGTTCATGACTTCATGCATTATATGGACAGAATTAGCATCATCCATATGAAAGTACGGACAAGTGTTTTAGAAGGTGTAAATAATATAGTCACTAAGTCAGTAACCAAATTAGCCTAGTCATGATTACATTTGCAGTCAAAACAAGCAGGTGCTTAGTGTCCTAAAATTAATCTTGAAGAGTCGTGGTTTGCTTTTTTGTACCATATGTGATATGATGTTGACTGCAAATTGACTAATGACCATTGACTAGTCGACTAGTACATTCCCTAATTGTTTCAACACAAAGATGGTTATTAGCTCAACTTTATTTGTAAAGTTTGAGCTATTGCCATGGCTTGGTATCCGTCATCCTTTGGCACGGGCTACAGGTCGTACCTTTAGTCGGATCATCATGAAATGTTGACAATGAGATGTAGATGGGAAGGAGTCATTTTGGGGTCATTCGGCCAATTTTTTTTTTACTCTTTGCATTACTAAATTCTTTGCCACAGGTCATACCTTTGGTCGGATCATTATGAAATTTATCATGGTTGTTAATATTGACATGTAGATGGGAATGATTCATTTTGGGGTCATTAGGCAAAAAAACATGGCTGCCAGTGGCCATCTTGGATTTCAAAATTCAATCCATTAGAACAGACTACACGCGTGAATGTTCATTTAATCATCATGAAATTTGTGGTGGAAGTTAATATTGACATGCAGATTGGAATAAGTCATTTTGGGATTATTCGGCCATAAAACATGGCCGCCGGTAGCCATCTTTGATTTTACTCTTTGTATGACTGAATCCTTTGACACAGGCTACAGGTTGTATCTTTTGTCTGATCATCATGAAATTTGTCATGGATGTTAACATTGACATGTAAATGGGAACGGGTGATTTTGGGGTCATTCGGCAAGAAAATATGGCTGCCAGCGGCTATCTTGGATTTTATTCTTTGCATAACTAGACCTTTCAACTTTCCACATTCCTAATTACTCCATTGACTGTAACACGTGAAAGTATTCCCTTTCCAAGTTGAGCCACAGTGTCATTGACACTTTCACTATGTTATTATGAGCCTTTGACCACAAGAAAAATTCAGCAAACTGCATGAATCTCGAAGGTCCTTCCTTTGGGATTTGCAGTATAATTCTAGAGATCTTTATCTGAAATTATCATCAGCTGCAGCCCTCATAATTGGCTACGGCCACAAGTGGAAACTTTTGTTGTTTTTTAATGCCCGTTTTGAACAAATTGGACGTATTATGTTATTGGTCTGCTTTTTTCATTTCTGGATGATAACTTTAGTAACTCTGAACTGAAATTTTTGCTATGTGAGTTTACCAGCACACAATACAGGTCAAGTTCAAATTCGGGTTCCGCCCATCAATTTTCACCTGACAACATTAGTAAGTCTGAACTGAATGGAAATTTCACATGAGTTATGACCCATTGTTGAAATTACCACGGGCGTATTTTGCCACGCCCTAGCGATTCTCTTGTTTATAATATGAGTCATGATTTCCTTTCTGTTCTCTTGTAGGCTCACAGTTACCTTGCTTCAGTAAAGGAGTAAGCACCATCCGCTCATTCAAGGATCGTTTCCACATGAATCTAACAGAGGAACAGCTCCAGCTGATGGTTGACAACTTAGTTGAATCTAGTCTCAATTCATTAACAACAAAGCTTTATGATGGCTTCCAATACCTAACGAACGGCATTCTGTGAATTAATCATATTTTATTTATTCAGGCCATGCAAAGTAAATTTCCTATATGGTCCCGAGCAAGTCTGAGTTTAGCAGAATGAGGTCCCCAGAGGGTGATTTGGTGATGCTATTCCGCATAGTGGTCTAGCATCACCAAATTCACCCTCTGGGGACCTCATTATGCATGGCCTCATCTGCTATGGGAGACATGGATTCAGATTCCCAAATGGTGAATATTGTAATGTACACCCATTGGGAACCGCAATTATACAATGTGTTGTCTGCCAATAGAGAAACTAAACTGAAAAAGAAATAGAATCTATGTGAAGAAGTTTCTATAGAAATTTGATAATAAAGAAACTTTCCAGAGAAGATGAGGCCTAAGCAGAATATAATATTTTGCCTTGAGAAACAGGAAAGTTACTTTGCAATGACCATGGCCAATGCCACTTTCAATGCAAATTATTCACATTTATTGCTACTTTCAATGCATCTTGTTTACACTAAATGCTACTTTCAATGCAACTTATTCACACTAAATGCCACTTTCAATGCAACTTATTCACACTAAAAGTTCACACAGTATTAATTTCTGACGTCGTGATATGGACGTACGGCTGAAACTACGATAAATCCCCAATAAACCTTACATAAACCAATTTTTTTCTGCCCAAAATTTAATACCAAGAATACAAAATGCAATGCTTGAATCTGAAAATTAAATGTGAAATGTGGTGATTATTCGTTATTAATTATTCTAGCTAGGTTTCTGAAGTTAATTTACTTAGGCGAGACCAATTTAATAACTTGAATTACAAACGCGCCGATAACAATTTCCGAGAAAATCAGGGGAAAAAAACGGAAATTCCAAACGCAAATAATTTTTTTCCCGGGTTTCGATACACAAGTGCGGTCCATTTCTGCGTTTTAGTTTGCAGAGATTTTTTATTTTCCGGATTCCAGTATGAGCGACACTCCGTTTCCGGCTAGCTCCTGGTTTTTAAACATTTCGAAGCAAGATAATGTTTCGGTTTCGTTAGCATGGACACTCATCGGCATGAAAATAATGAGTTATTTCAGCGTAGAAGTCAAGTTATTAAATTGGTCAGGCCTTATATAGTATAGCGTAATTATTATAACTTAAGTCCATAAAAATAAAATATCTTGTGTTCTCAGGCATTTAGATCTCAATTTTGAGATGAGGGAGGGAGGCTGTTTATATTTATTTTTTTTTGCAAAATCTGGAAAACATACTCCAGAAACAAACAAAATTTCAATTTTGTTGTTCAAATCCATTATTTTTAACAGAAAATATTGACAAAAAAATTTTGACAAGGCTTTTTAAAAGAACATTTCAGTGATAGGGAGGTTCCTGAGAACACAGAATTTTTATTTTATTTGGCCTAAATGTTACCACCAATTTTGTTTACATTCATTTCATGCAAATGAAGCATGCATTTAGGGATTCAAAGAATAAGGCTAAATGTTCCTATCAGAATTTTCACAGGGGACACTTCAGTAGAATTGCACATTGTGTATTGTGTCAATAATTAATTAAATGTTTTATTATTTTATGCCAAAAAAACAAATGCGATGATTGACACTAAAATATAATTAATTAGCATGGCCTATATTATGTGTTATGACTGTTATCACATAAATGTTTATTAAAATTCATTACTTGGGGCCTTCCACAATAAGACCTATTATTGCCTATTTGTGATAACTTGAAAAAACTTCAACCAATTTCATTCGTATTTTGTATATGGATATTCCACAAATAATATGTCGATTGAGTTCGGAAATCAGGTTTCCGTAAATTTTTTCACCTGAGTTATGGCCCTTAAATTGTCTATTTTTAGAATTTTTTTATCCGTTAGCTCAATAACTTGAACAAACATTAACCAGTTTTATTCATATTTGGTATATGGAACTTTCTCACAACAGTATCTTGATCGAGTTCGAAAACCAGGTTTGTCCCATTTGCTTTGTTTGTACATGAGTTATGGTTCCTTAGTCCATTCTCTTTTTAGTGATTCTCGGTCAGACAGATTCACTCTTATGGGCAAAAAAACTCTATGAGCGCCATCTTCTATGCACAACCCTTGTTTAATAGATTGAATGAAAATGATAAGAATTCATTCTTTTACATTGAAAATATAATTACCGTAATTATTGGAGAAAAATTAAATAGCAATTGATTAAGCCCTAGTTGTCTAAAAACATAGGTATTGATTGCATAATGGTGCTGGAATTAAATAGATTGTTTGATTGAAATAATAAAATGGAAAAGATTTGTATCTTAAACCAATTATTCCTGTGTGAGAACACACGGATGTAGTTTTAGCGGCCAAAGAAATACTTTCAGTGGGCATTTTATAAATAGATCTTACCTCATTACTCTCATTCTCATCCAAAAACAAACAAGCTTGCAAATAGTGCATCTGTCATCTGCAGAAATGAGGTCCCCAGAGGGTGAATTTAGTGATGCTATCCCGCACGGGGCTGAAGATAAAACAGCTATGAGAGACCTACGATCAGATTGAAGTTCCCAGTTGAAGTTTGTGATGTTCAGTCATTAGTCACCTCGATAATGCATTTGATCTTCTGCCAATTAGGGGATATAGAAACTGAACAGAAGGGAAAAAGTAACTAAAAACAATGTTAGTTTGAGACTATAGATACTTCCCATATGATGAGGCCTAAGCAGAATGATGTCCCCAGAGGGTGAATTTGGTAATGCCCACTGTTCAGGGTAGCGTCACTATATTCACTCTGGGGACCTCAGTCTGCAAATGACAGACACACTATTTGCAGCCTTGCTCTGAACACCCCTCCAAATGAATAATAGACCATTCCATTAGATACTTTTATAACTGGTTGGGAGAATCCATTCAGTATAGAAGGAGTTAATTTTCAATATGTGTATCCATGAGACGATTATATTTCAGGCAATCAGGTAAAATGGTTATTACATGCCTGTTCCTAGAAGTACAGTGTTATTGCTGTTCCATATTTACAAATCTGTATTCATGGAATATAGGATGAGTGACGTGTAATAAACAAGCCTTGAAATAGGGTGTCTGTCATTTGCAGAATGAGGTCCCCAGAGGGTGAATTTAGTGATGCTACCCCGCATAGCGGGCTAGCATCACCAAATTACCCTCTGGGAACCTCCTTCTGCTGAGGTGTAAGCAGAATGAGGTCCCCAGAGGGTGAATTTGGTGATGCTAGCCCGCTCTGCGGGGTAGCATCACTAAATTCACCCTCTGGGGACCTCATTCTGCAAATGACAGACAAGGCTTGGTAATAAACACAGAACGACGTGTGTGTTAATGGGTTTGTTGATACAGCACTTGTGCCATCACAGAAGGATAGAACTTGAGGCTTCACCTCTCTATCTATCCTTCCACGCTAACACCCGTGCCGTATCAATAAATCCATTAACACACTAGTGTCATTCTGTGTTTTACTAGTGGCTGGCATTTCAAATAATAGTCATTTATCACCTCATTGGTTTTATTTAGTGGGATGGGAGATACACATGTGGTGTAAGCGTTATTCGTTGTTTGTGCAGAGGAATCCGTCTAAGGGGAAATATGGGCTGATGGAAAGGGACCCTATGTGAACGTCCAGACAACCACGATTCAAGCGTAAGTGGAAAGTTGTCCGTCGTGGGTAGTAACCGGCAGTTGGACTGCACATGCTCATGGCAAGATCGCGAGTAAAAAATTAATAACAAGCTTTGTTTGATTTTAGATGCAAATCGTGGCATATTCTTGGTTACCTCCACTTGTGACGGAATTGCAGTCATGTGTACGTAAAAAATCGTAGGTGGAAAGATTGTTGGATAGGCAATCACATTGTTAATCATGGCTAACGAACAGCCCATGATATCCTCATCTGTGACGACTCCACAATCGTGTGAACAAACTATCCATGATTTTGTCTGGCCTGATTCCTCCTCTTATGATTGAATTGTGGTCGTCTGAACGTTCACTAAATGAGACCCACTAGCGGAAATCCTGGTATTGCACTTGTTCATCATGCTATAGGTTACCACTAAATGTTGTAGTTCTTGTTGTTCAACCCTCAAAGAACGAAAATTTGCAAGAATATGTTAATACTATGTAGTTAACATATGTCTGATGTATTTATAGCTAAGAGAGTGCTCTCTACATCGGGAAGCGGCTATCGCTGGTTGAGGGAATATGTTTTAGATATGTTCCAGATATTCAGTGGCAAAATCTTGTTTGTTAGCTCGAATTACAACTTGTTGGATTTATTTAACCCTTTGAGTGCCAGGGGCCGATTTCAACGGCCCTAATTTACGGTCTGTAAAATCGTCCATAAAATAAATTAAAAATTAAAAAAAAAAAAAAATCTTTTTTTAAATTTTTTTGGGTTTAATTTTTTTGGGTATGCTTAAGCATGCTATAGCGAATTTAAAAACAAACTGGATAAAACTTTAGGGGCATGTTATAATTCAAAACTATCACCAAGTATTCATAGTAACAATTTTGATGCCCATGAAACATAAGATTCCCTGGCACTAAACCTACAAAATAAGTCTGTTAAAGAATATAAGAAAAAATTATTAAAATTGTAGAAAATTGTAAAAAATAATAACTGATGAAAAATTGTTAGGCCAATGCATTCTCTTATATATGCGAGGCGACCTATGGTCGACTCGCATATATAAGAGAATGCATTGGCACAGGGTATATGGGTTGATACAAAAATCGGACCTGGCACTCAAAGGGTTAAACACAAATGTTTTTGATATTTATTTTTTTATTTTATGAACACAAGACTTATCCTTCATGTGGCTTTAACCCTTTCTTTACTAAATGGATTCCACCATTCAGTTATAAAAGTATACATTGGAACAGTCTGTTATTCATTTGAAGGGACGTTCCGGTAATAAATCTGATGACAGACTGACAAAAAGATAATACAAGTGCTGATAGATTTATATTCATTACTGGACTCTGTGCCAATGCATTCTCTTATATATGCGAGTCTCACATAGTGAGCTTCGCATATATAAGAGAATGCACTGACTTACAAGGTCAAGGTAAATATTCTTAGGCCAATGTTTTCTTTCATATATGTTAAGCTCTATGGGAGACTTGTATATATAAGAGAATGCATTGGCACAGGGTTTTCACAAAATTACAGGAAGCTCCAGTCATGGAAGGGTTAAATAACATGGACTTTTGTAGGAAGGTCTAAATTCTAAGACTGCAAACTTCAAACTTAGGTTGCTATTAGATACCAACGAACATATGTGAATTAAGCCACACGGCAGTTTGCGCTCCAACATAGACCTATTAATACAACTTCCGAGCACAATGTATGGGCCACGTATAAAAAAGGTGCCATTTGCATTCATCAGAATTCTGGAATTGGCAACGCAATTTCCGGAAATGGTATATCACTATTAAATATCTTCATGCACTGCTTTATCTTCGTTTTAATCATCAAAATTAAGTAATACCATAAATAGAGCGAAGACAGTTCTATATTTTTAGATCGTCTAAAGATGCAATGTTTACGACACCGCTGATTAAAAAAAAACAATGAAACGATCTCAAATTTATAAACAAAAATTAAGAAATAAAAACATGTATTTCCAGCTCTGTATTGACAAATTTGTTCAGAAATCTTATATGTAGGTGTGTTTTGAGATATCTCTTACCAAATTATGTACTAGTATATATAATGTTGGTGTTTGAACGAGCCATATCCGTTTAACCCATTCTATACACATTGATGAGCAGTTCCCATAGGAAATGATCTCCAAATTCATCATAGACCATTCCGATTTATACATTTGTAACTGGGTGTGAGAATTAATTTAGTTTAGAAAGGGTTAACTTAACTTGATAAACACGATGTTTATAAGACAAGCTGGATAGCATCGCTATTAGTAGAGTAGCGAGTCAAAACGTGCACCCTCGTGTAGTTTGCAGTTCATTTTCCATGAAGTCACCTGAGAATATTTCTTTAGCAACACAATTTTGAAGTTTGTCATTTTACAATCTAAACCTTATTGACTCACATCTAACAATTATGTGATTTTACTGCTCCTTCATGTCTGTTTTTCCAAGCTTTACTTGGAATGCATGATTGTATGTTAAGAGTTTACATGTCCTGTATATATTATTGGTGAGATGTATAAATAATATATTTATTTTACCTGTTTTTATTCAGGCGATATACAATTAACAGGTGTATAAGTTATGCATGTTTTCCTATTAACCCTTTCATGACTGGAGCTTCCTGAATTTTGCGAAAACCCTGTGCCAATGCATCTATAAGAGAATGCATTGGCCTATCAATATTTACCGTGACCTTGTAAGCCAGTGCATTCTCTTATATATGCGAGGCTCCCCTGGGAGAATGCACTGGCACAGGATCATTAATGCTGCACCAGCATGGCTCCCACCATGAAAGGGTTAAAGTTATAATATTTTTAGCAATCATCCCCTCGTGCTCACTGACAAGTTGCCTTGGAGGAATCTTCAGATAATACATTCAACAAATGGTCTCAAGGCCAAAATTGTTTATAGGTCTACTTGGGGCCCATCTTAGGCCCTGGTAGGGCGCAGGCCATTCGTTGATCTTATCTGAACATTACCTACCATCGGAGGACTGCCTGGAAATTAAGCCACCTCCAAAAATTAATAAACCTCAACCAAAAGGCATCTTTGGGACTTGTTCATCCAGTGCCAAACTCTTCATGTGGATTGGCATTGAACAAGATGGTGGATGAGGCAAAAAAAAAAGAAACCTAATCCGTTATCAGGGAACATAACTCTCAGTTGGACCATGGTACATTACTGCATCAGGAGAATAGGCGCTGTAAGAAATATTGCAAATCAAGCTAAATATTTGATGCTAAAGCATGCATTCTTATTGGTTGAAAGCTGCTGACTGCTAAAACACACATTCTGATTGGTAGAAAGTTGCTAAAACACGCATTCTGAATGGCAGAAAGCTGCTGACTTTTTTTCGATTCACCAGCCCACTGATGGGTGAAATTTTTTTGAATGGAGTACAGTCTGATTGACAATGCACGTCAACTACGTGATGGAGCAGCCAAGAGTCGCATAATCAAATTCAACCAGAAAGTTGTTTGCTATTGATACGGTTAACAGTAAATTGTTTGGGCGCTGTTCCGAGTAACCCCATGGAACGCATTCAGTGATTTGATCACCGAAAAAAAGAAAACCCATTACATAGCATGTAATGCCGATATAAAGTGCCTTTCATGCATTTTTTGTTTGTTTGTTGAGAAATTGAATTACAATGGAGATAAAAAAGTACCCTGTTTTGTTCGATATTCAGGGATTCAAGCATAAAAATAGTTTGTTTTGAATCCTCGAAATAACCAACACAACAGTACGTTTATCTCCGAAATACACCTGTCGATTGTCTGGGAAATCGTCTACATTTATTGCTGGTTAGATAAACGACCTTTATACATCTTACTGGTTGCGTGTGCTTGCTTTCATTGTAACATATGCATGTCTGCTTGAGTTTTATTTATTGATCAACATCATTGTAAATGACATATTAATCATAATATATAAAATAAACCGATATACTCAATAGAATTGTTTTTCCTTTATCCTTGGGCAATGTTCACAAATGTTACGCTATGCATCAGTATTTGACCATATTTAGGTCATATCCGCATTTTGTTTTGTCTGACAGAGCAAAATTATTCATGCTCTGACAGTCCAAAATTTTACACACACTTTCTTGTGGGTTGCCACTAGAGCGAAGCTTTGCTCGATTGACATGTTGTATCATCCCGCTCACTGTGAGACAATCAAAACAAAACTCTGATATGACCTAAATATGGTCACTGACCGGGCATAGCATAGTGTGTGTGTGAACAGTGCCTTAATTGGGCTGGTCCAGGTTATGAAACAGAAGAACTGTGATGTTGACGGACAACACTTTTGCCAGTGTTAAAAATGTGGTGGTGGCCATTTGCAGAATGAGGTCCCCAGACAATGAATTTAGTTATACTACACTGCACAGCAGGCTATCATCACTAAATTCACCCTCTGGCGACCTAATTCTGCTTAGGCCTCATCTTCTCTGTAAAGTATCTTTATTATCAGATTAATAGCTCAACTTGACCAAGTCAAGATTGAGCTATTGCTGTGGGTTGGTGTCCGTCAACAATTTCCTTTGGCACACCATACATCCACATCCCTCATCCGATCATCATGGATCTTTTACAGGTATGATCAAGGACAACATGATTCAAAATATGGTGCTGGCAAGAATGAGGTCCCCAGACGGTGAGGGGAGCTATCAAATGTTTCATTGAAAACATGGCCACCGGCAGACATCTTGTATTTTACTCTTTGCATGACTAAATCCTTCGGCACAACATACAGGCCACATCCGTATTCCAAACTTCATATGGATCTTCGGGGTGACATCTAGATGGGAGCTGTCCAATTTTTCCCGGCCAAAATTTGTTAATAATAACATGGCCGCCTGCATCCATCTTGGATTTCACATTTGAATCCATCTAAAAATTTTAGAGGAATGTTTGAAAGGAAAATAATTTCATTTACAAAATACAATTCCTTCTTTTTTTACCTTCCTTCTTCGTTATCATTCCATTGATGGCTCAGCATAAAATTATTAATACCTCTCCATGTTGAGATACAATGTTATTCTTTCATTTAGATTAGTTTCACTATATCCCCAAATTGGCAGACAACACAATGCATTATTGAGGTGCCCGATGGGTGCATGTCACCATTTTAACCATCTGGGAGGCCAGGAGAATAAGGCCCACAGAGGATTAATTTGGTGATGCTAGCCTGCTGTGCGGGGTAGCGTCACTACATTCACCCTCTGGGGAGCAAGGATAGGATACTGGCATGATCTATCGACACTCGATCGAATACTCCCTTGAAACATGAGTGACAGTACAAGCAACCATACTCAAGGGTCACAAGTAGGTGCGAGATTTGAACCGTATTTCTCTACAGTCACACAGCCCATAACCTAGCCACTGTTGTGAGCTCACCTAGCCTGTTATGAGCTCGCCTAGCTTGTTATGAGCTCACCTAGCCACTGTTGTGAGCTCATCTAGCCTGTTATGAGCTCACCCAGCCTGTTATGAGCTAACCTAGACTGTTATAACTAACCTAGTCACTGTTTTGAGTGAGCTCACCTAGACTGCTATGAGCTCACCTAGACTGTTATGAGCTAACCTAATCACTGTTATGAGCTCACCTAGCCACTGTTATGAGGTAACCTAGCCTGTTATGAGCTCACCCAGCCTGTTATGAGCTCACCTAGCCTGTTTTGAGCTCACCTAGCCTGTTATGAGCTCACCTAGCCTGTTTTGAGCTCACCTAGCCTGTTTTGAGCTCACCTAGCCACTGTTATGGGGTAATCTAGCCTGTTATGAGCTCACCCAGCCTGTTATGAGCTCACCTAGCCTGTTTTGAGCTCACCTAGCCTGTTTTGAGCTCACCTAGCCTGTTAAGAAGTTCAGCAGTCCCCTGGTGAGTCTCTGTGTTGACAGCGATTACAAGTTGAACGCTATAATCATCAAGTTACCTTAATTCCTGTGAAAGCCTGGATATATAATTGAGTTATTCCTCCTTGATGCATAAATTTATATAACAGGAGAGTGGGTTAAAGAATTATGATACCCACCTCCGCTTTGTCCGAGGTTGTGTTCCTAAATTTTTCAGTCAATTTTTTTAAAGCTTGGCACAGATATTTAGTACCACGGGAACCTGTGAACCTGAGATTATGAGGTCTGTCCGACTTGTTTTAGTGGTGTTTTCCCCATTTCTCGACTTAGAAATTTTTTGCAACATGCAAATTTTGTCCGAGCTTGTATTCCTACATTTTCTGGTCATTATTTTAAATACTTGGAACACATATTTAGTATTATGTGTACCTGCGATTATGAGCTTGATCTGACTTTTTTTTAGTGGAGTTATCCCTCGAAAAAACAAATATGTTAAAGGTCCATTTAATATTCAAGTCACCGATTACTTTGAAAAAAAGGTTGTATTATGTAATCAGTCTGTCTGTCCATCCGTTAACGTTTTTGGTTTCCGATCGATAACTCCAATTTGGATTATTTGATCTGCACCAAAGTTGGTATGTATATTTCCCAGCTAAAGATACAGGCCAAGTTCGAAAATGGGTTCCGTCCCAATTATTTTTACATGAGTTACTGGCCTACAGCCCTTTTTGTCCGCCGACCCAACGGGTTCGGAGGACTATTATAATCAGCATGTCCGTCCGTCCGTCCGTGCGTGCGTCCGAGGTTTCTGGATGATAACTTTAGTTAGAGTGAACCAAATTAAATTAAATTTGGTATGTGGGTTTACTAGCAGAAAAGACAGGTCCAGTTAGAATTATGGTTCCGTCTGCCAATTTTCACCAGAGTTATGCCCCTTTTTTTACTTAGAAAACCCCTGAAAGTTGGTTTCCGGATGATAACTTTAGTAGAGTTAATCGGATTCAAACCAAATTTGGTATATTACTTTCTCCCAGCAAAACACAGGTCATGTTCGAACTTGGGTTCTGCCCGACCATTTTTGGCAGAGTTATGCCCCTTTTTCGACATAGAAAATTCAGTTTTTCTTCTGTTTTTTGGTTTCCGGATGATAACTTGATTTTGGAATGTTTATATGCAAAACCCGTTTTTTTGTGGATTACTTATATCAAAATACAGCTCAACCGACATATAAAACCCCAAAAGTTGGTGTCCGGATGATAACTTTAGTAGAGTTAATCAGATTTAAACCAATTTGGTATGTGTCTTTCTCCCAGCAAAACACAGGTCAAGTTCGAATTCGGGTTCCGCCCGCCAATTTTCACCAGAGTTATGTCCCTTTTTTACTTAGAATTTTTGCCAATTTGAGGTTTCCGGATGATAACTTTAGTAAATGTGTACTGAATGAAATTAAATTTGGTATGTAGGTTTACTAGCACTAAAGACAGGTTTTTATGCGCAAACAACAGTCGTATCAAGCCGACACTTAGAGGCGGACATGAGGTCTACCGACCTTTTATTAGACTTTTATTAGTATTTGACTGATTTCATAGCTTTTTGGTTTCCGACCGATAACTCCAGTTTGGATTATTTGAAAATGAACCAATGCTGGTGTGTGTGCTTCCCAGCTGAAACTACAGGCCAAGTTCGAATATAGGTTCTGTCCAATTATTTTCACATGAGTTACGACCATTTTTCAACTTAGAATTTGACCGCATTTTGGCATTTGAAATTAGGGGGTATATCAGATATTCTTTGTAAGCTCAAATTATTATTTTATTTTGTGGTGGTACAATTTAAAATGGATAAAGGGCATATCTTGCCATGCCCTAGCGGTGATCTTGTTTTATAGTGTCTTGATATACAATTTTAATAACAATCTATTACATAGAATATGATTCAAAATCTTATAATTCATCACCATTTGGAACATATGTCACAGAAGGTGCCCATAGAGTAATATAAAATAGCTGAAATCATAGAAACATTTCGCTCCCAGAATGCAAAAGAATTCAAACTAAGAAATAGAGTTATTCCCCTTCCATTGAAAATTGTAGACTTTGCAGTACAACCTAGATGAAACTTAAGCACAGAAAACACATCGGTATCTCAACAAAAACAACATCTTCACAGTTTATTACACCGAATAAGTTGATAATACAATGTTTAGGAGCTTTGTCTTTCAAATGGAATACAATATGGCATATATTTTATATAATGTGATCTGGTGATTCGAAAATTAAGTGGGCCTTTAATATATTTGAGTAGAAAGCATGTGTCAGTATTGGTCTCCTTACTCCGCCTTTTTTGACTGGCTGAACCCCATTGGAACAAATCGGAACTAAGGACCCTTCACTATATGAAATAAATTTGCATAGTGGTTTCGAAAAGTGATTTCACTAGAGGTTAAAGTGATAAGTCATCTGGCCCTGTTACTTGAGCTGAAGGGGTCACTCCCACTAACAACAGTGCTGAAGGGTACACAGGTTTTGCAAATGCACTAACACGGCTACTTCAACTGTGTTCCTGAAAGTCTGGCGCCCATCAGCAGTTTGTTTTCAATTCATTTTAATTTTTATTGGAACGCAATCAATTATTCTCTAATTCTTGATTCGGGATGCAACTATCGGCGATAAACTAATGCAAACAATTTCGCCGTTGAGAGTCATTGCATTCAATTCATAAGAGCATCGCTAGGGTGTGGCAAAATACGCCCTTTAGCCATGTTGAATTGTACTACCCCAAAATAAAATAATACTTTGAGCTTACATTTGAAGAATATCTGATATACCCCTAATTTAAATGCCAAAATGGGGTCAAAATCTAAGTAAAAAAATGGCCGTAACTCATCTGAAGATAATTAGACAGAACCCATATCCATATTTGAACTCGGCTTGTAATTTTAGCTGGGAAATACACATACCAGCTTTGGTTCAGATCAAATAATCAAAACTGGAGTTATCAGTCAGATACCGAAATGTTATGAAATTAGTCAAATTCTAAGTTGAAAAAGGGTCGTAGCTCATGTAAAAATAATAGGACGGACCCATATTCGAGCGTGGCCTGTATCGTTAGCTGGGAAATACACATACCATCTTTGGTTCAGATCAAATAATCCAGACTGGAGTTATCGGTCAGAGACCAAAAATGTTACTAGATGGTCAAATTCTAAGTTGAAAAAGAGACGTAACTCATGTAAAAGTAATTGGACAGACCCATATTCGAACTTGGCCTGTATCTTTAGCTGGGAAATACACATACCAAATTTGGTTCAGATCAAATAATCCAAACTGGAGTTATTGATCTGAAACCAAAAATGTTAACGAATGGATGGACGACGGACAGATGGCTAGACAGACAGACGGACGGACAGACTGATTACATAATATGACCCTTTTTCAAAAGGGCATATAATAAGAATGATGGTGTGTGTTGTCAATTTGGATTAATAATCATCAAAATAACAACTTTGAGCAAGATTATTCTCCATTTCTATTTGATCACCCTACCAGAGTTTCTATACATTCTTTGATTGAAAATCAAAGAATGTATAGAAACTCCCCCCCCCCCCCCCAAACAAAATCTGATAATTAACACCTGAGTTACAAGCTCATGTCTTCAGACAGATAGATGACTCGATGGACTGCCAGAGCCCTCGGCTATATGCCCCGAACCTCCTACAGGGGTCGGGTGTATAATAATTGTTCATTGATGGATGCAGGGACCAGCAGTCCAGCACAGAGGCTTAAAATTGGGTGTGGTCAATTTACACTCAAACATCACCCTTCTATGATCCAATAAGTATCATGCAACACAAGAGTCCATTTATAAAACCATTATAGTGAGTAACACCACTATTATAATTAGTTAATATACTTTAAATATCCTGTTGGGACATATGCATTCTAGCATTATGAGAGAGAAATCACTTCTCCCTGTGACAAATTTAGGGAGAAGTGTCACATTTTGGGGCGAAGATATCTCCCAAGTAGCCATCCAGGCTGGTCCCTATATGGACGTACAGAGTCTAACAACTCATGAATCCAAAAAGGCCATTAGTCTGGTAAGAATCAATAAACAAAAAACAAAGTATGTGGGAATTCTTATTCCAGACATTCATACAGGGTAGTATGTCCAAGTTAATAAAGAAAACAGCAGAACCAGAAAGAGGAGGTTTTAAGAACTTGTCCTCCAACCCCCCAGTCTCTATCACTCATCTTATGCTAAAGGTCCACTTAATTTTCGAATGCCAGATCACATTATACACAACATATTCCATATTATATACCAATTGGAAGAGGAACCAAAAAATATATATATTCCACCATATTAAATACGGAACAGCTGTGGCCATAGTAGTGTCCACCAAGTGATGGAGATTCTCAGATTCACCCCAAGACTTCCCCCGTTATATACCCCAGAATGCATCATAATTCACAACTAAGATATAGAGTTATTCCACTTCCATTGTGAATAAACTGGCAGTACAGACCAGATCAAAAGTAAGCACAGAACACAAGTTGGTACTTTGACAAATACAACATGTTAACAGTTTATTCGACCGGATAAGTTGATAATACAATATTTTGGAGCTTCATCTTTCAAATATGTTGTTTATAATGTGATCTGGTGATTTGAAAATTAAGTGGGCCTTCAAAAAAATATGTATAAATCAAAAGTAAGAGGCTTTAACCCTTTACCCAACAGAACGGCCCTGTGCCAATGCATTCTCTTATATATGCGAGTCGACCATAGGTCGCCTCGCATATATAAGAGAATGCATTGGCTTAACACATTAAAAATAATAAAATTGTTAAAGAATGTAAGAAAAAATGGTAACGAGAGGCCGATCACGATCGGCAGATGTTTAACCCATACCTTGGCGACAGCGATGAGCTATTTTCATATATCCTTACCCCATCTTTTTCATGAGTGCAAAACTTTAAACAATTCACACCTTACTATTAATTCACAAGTGAAATCACACTTATTGGGCACCTTGCTCACATTAACACAATGTTAACAGACGTGGCTTTGATTTCAACCTATTAGTGACTCCAACACAGATACATGTATGTCTTATAGAGTTATAAGTCTAATTAAGCTCAATCCATAGTCGGAGAGAAGCACCATAGCTGTTAAATATCAAATAGTTAAGAAATTAGGTAGATAAACATCATAGCAACTCAATTTATCTATTTATTACATTGGAACATGAGACATTACATATTGTGTGGGTTTTTTTTATTATCATTGCTATTTTTTTGTTTATAATATCTTGTGTCAGCTGCATATTAAAAATTCATAGCAACCTATTAATATTTCACCACTAAAAAACAATCAATACCTGATCAACTATAGAAGTGAGGGATGTATAGACCTGGATATAAAATATGATTGCTAATGATTGGATATAAATGTTAATTTTCTTGTAAGTTGATCATTAGAAAGATATGTTTGTGAACAGTTTAAATATAATTAAAGTTAAGGTTAATATTATCACAACCATTCGATCGATACCAAAATCTATACAGGTGAAGAATGTGTCATGATTATCACAGATGTGATTATTTATAGAGTAATCATGCAAAAAATATTTAGCTATCACATTGTGTCCACAGGATTGGTGAAGGATGTTAATATATTTAAGCAAATAAACCAAATGACCCTCACTATGCAGGTTAGAGGTGTGTTATCATAAACTGTGCCAGAACTATAAACATAATCAATGGAAATATTTGAGTTATAAAATTGGATAGTAAGGGGTTAATCTTACCCAAACTAATGAACTGATAAACACAGAGTAGTCAACAAAAAGCATGTCATTGGATTTAGAAACCCATACAATAAGTCAGTCTCAAGAATCCCAGCACTGTTAATATTATCCTGTAGCCCAAATGCAATTGAGGGAATTTCAAAATAAGACATATCCTCTAATGATGAATTTCAATTGGTCATTTCTTGAAACACTGACTGAACCTGGCTCAAAGTTAAAGTGATAATTTAATATATGTCTATCAGATAATATGAGTCAATCGAATGGGTTAATTTTAATCCCAAATACATGCAAATTAAAAGTGGATCACCATCAACATGTACATAGAATAGGAGAATGATCAAATAAAAAACATCAGAAGACCATATGATGTGTGCAGAGGGTTAATCATTTTCAATGACATCATATGATGGAACTAAGGAATGCTGTATTAATTATTTTCTAAGTTATAACAACAGTGTCTCTGTAAACAATAATGCCATGAACTGCATGGTTTCAACAGAGAACAGAACTGGAATAAAGAGTCTAACATCAATCAAAGTTTGACAGATGTTTATATTAAGTCTGCAGCCACCAGTATCAGGTCACTGTGTCCAAAGCAATAAATTATCTCCTTCCAATAACACAGGTGTGTGTTGTGTCTTGTTCCATTCAAATTTAATAGTGCATGGAAAAGATGTATGAATTATAAAGGGCCATAACTCTGTTAATATATACTGGATCAAACCCATATTCGCACTTGATCTGTATTTAGGGGTCAGAAATTCATATACCAAAATTGGTGTCGATCAGATTAAAAATGTTTGAGTCATCCTGGCTTGGATGAATTCTATTTAAAAACAAGAGTGGAAAGGGTTAACTAAACAATACCAAAATCCATACAGATGAAGAACGTGCTAAGAAAGACCTAGGTAAGAAATATGAGGCAGATCAGAAGAAAATTGTTTGACTTTGATACATCGGATAGCATTTGTGAACAGGGTTAATTATTTTCTAAACCGATCAACCAATCGATACCAAAAACTATACAGGTGAGCCATGTGTCATCATAAACCTGCATATAAAATATGAACACAATGGGTAAAAAAATACATGAGTTATGGCATCAGATAGAATATGACCAGGTATGGATGGAAAGTGTTAATCATTTCTAAACCGATCAACCGATCGATACCAAAAACTATACAGGTGAGGGGTGTGTCATCATAAACATGCACATAAAATTTGAACATGATCCGATAAAAACTACTCAAGTAATCGAATCGGATAGCAAGTGTCTACGGACAGACGGACAGACAGACGGATGGACGAACGACGGATGGTTGATCCGGACGTCAGCATTATGTGTACCATACATGGTATGGGTACACTAGGGCCCTGCGAATCGGGGATTTCCTTTCGAATCGAATCTCGAATCGAATCACGAGAATGATTCGCGAATCGAATCGAGTCTCAAATCGAATCTACACCTTTCGCAGACATCGAAATTTAACATGATTGTACCGGAGAAAAGTTGAACAAACACCATTAGATTCGTGTAAATCATAAACAACTCGACGTGTGTATTATTTTCATTTCTTATTAAGAATATAATGTACTATTTTAGTCATTTACATGGCTCCGGTTCAAACATCGGCGTTAACCATCGCGCAAAATAGTCATACTTTTCGATAAAAAAATCAACAACGTTACGATACAGACTCAAAAGGTCTCCCATCAACGACAACAAATGTTAGAAGGGCTGCATCAAACTGTTTTTTTGTGTCTGGCAAAATTATGCGCTTGGGGACGAAATGTTGGCCCATCGTGGACTGTTTCTTGGGTGCAGAATCATGATCACCTACTTGCGAATTTTCTGGAAGTTCAACTTTAGGCTTTTTTGAATTTTCCGTCTCTGTCGTTCTCTCGAACAGAGCGGGGTGCTTCTGCTGGACATGCAGCCTAAGGTGTGTTGTTGTACCCGTGGGTTGAACAGACAAAAGCGTGGTGCAGTGCTTACACGCATATTTGTTCTCGCCTTTTAATAAATTGAACAGGCAACGAAACTCAGCCATTTTGGTTTTGTATTATTTTGTAAACACGCGCCTCGGGAATTCCCAATTACGTCACTTCAATAGTCATTACGACATTACCTACTTTGGTTCTATTTATAGATTATTGGTCGACGCGGCGATCCGTTTGATATCGATGTCGAGCCGTACGATTATTTCTTTGTTTATAGGGCATAACAATTGGGTTGTTTTCATCGGGTTATGACAGTTGAATGAGTTGATTGCCTATATATGATGTCTGATCATGAATGATTCGAAAATACTCGAATCGGATAGTCAAATCGAATCGAATCGAATCAGGACGACCGATTCGCGAATCGAATCGAATCTCGAAGCTTCGCAGGGGCCTAGGGTACACATAAAAAATGTTTGAATTAAATTTTTTTTTTTGATTTTTTTTCACGAAAAAGGGTCATAACTCCTTTAAAATTAATGGGATCAAACCCATATTCGAACTCGATCTGTATTTTCGGCTGTGAAACTTACATACCAAATTTGGTTCCAATCAGATAAAAAATGTGTGAGTTATGGCAGAATGCGTGAATTCTAAGTTGAAAAAGGGCCATAACTCTGTAACAAAATCTCGGATCAAACCCAAATTCGAACTCGATCTGTATTTTGGGCTGAGAAACCCATATACAAAATTTGGTTTCGATCGGATAAAAAATGTTTGAGTTATCGCATTACTCGTAAAGTGTCTACGGACAGACGGACAGACAGACGGACCAACGACGAGTGGTCAATCCGGGCAACGACACTATGTTTACCATACTATGGTATGGGTAAACATAAAATGTGTTTAACAAAGAATTTTTTTAGGCCAATGCATTCTCGACTCGCATATATAAGAGAATGCATTGGCACAGGGCATAACTGTAACCCTCACAATGTGGTCAATGAGCCGGTTCCAATGATATCCATATTTGTATGGTTTTATTGAGACAGACCCAAGATAATTTAGGCTGTTGCAGCTTTATTTGGCCGTTTTTGGCCGGTTTGTTGGGTAAAGGGTTAAGGGTGAAGAATCAACAAAGATGAAGATATTTTATCACTTTTTTATTCTTATCATTGACTTGTAATATGGAGATTTTACAAGGCATACACATAAAGACACAAATTACAGCAAATTTTGATATGCTCCGCTTCATTCTCCCTTGAAGACATTCCAAGTTACCTCCCATCTTTTCTCAGATTAACTTGCGAGCAATGCAGTATATTTTAGTAATGTTTTGCATATTTTGTTCTGTAAAATGCAGCAGACATATAGGATAAATTTCTGAGCCATCAAGTCGAGTGACATGTGAGTCTACCAACGGTAATGAATTTCATGAAAGATTCTGGTTTCTGATGATTCATCATGCTCTGTATTTATTCCAATTTACTAAACCCTTGCGCAACAATTCACATCGATTAAATGAGGTTTTTATAATAATTATTTTTAGTTATAATTATAAATTCAGTAATGCCCTAAATAATCGACTCCTTAACCACACCAGAATTAGAAAGCTCTCAGTGAGAGCTTTCCGATGAATGGCAACAAGCCATATTTCCGACTAAATCCTGAAAGTTACCCATAATTCTGGTGTGGTTAAGGAGTCGATTATTTAGGGCATTACTGTCGGATGTGGAGATAGGGTGTCTTCAAGTCAGAAATTTAACTAAACCTGTCAAGAGATTCAAACAAAATTGTCAAAATTCTATTAAGATAGAAAAAGAAAATTCAATAAGCACACAAGCTTTTAGCCTCGTTTGCAGCCTCCATAAATTTTTTTTAATTTTTTAAATAATGCTGGAAGCTTGTACTTAAGGTATTCTCCAATTCAGTTATGAAAGTATAGATTGGAGCGGTCCATTATCCATTTGAAGGGATGTTCAAATATGAAATGCAAAGAAACAAACGAAGGATTTATTTGTAAAAATATTCAGCTAATAAGTCCAACAGATAGCCAATACTTTTGAACTTATCACTTGAGTATAACAAAATTTGGCCATATTAGGCCAAAAAAAAAAATGTTTTGGTTCTCGGGCAATTTTTTTTTCAAATCAATGAGGGAGGGAGGGTTTTATTTTTATTTTTTATTTTTTTCTGCGCATAGTAAGCATGGACAAAGATACCTTCCTCTGTCTAGTAATAACCAGAAAGGTAGAGGGAACTGTTATGCATATAAACTCATTTAGTCTTATATAAAAATGACATTGTACTACCAGTGTATGACTGGGATTACCTAACAATATATAATGCCCCTGACATTAACTACTGTTATTGTTGTCTAAAAACTGATAACTCCCCATTCTAATATGTGATCCTGAATTTAGTCCTGTGCCTTTCAATTGTTTAAAGTTACAATTAGTGTAAGTTGTTCACCAATGACTAATTGTAAGAAGAGCATGAGGATCAGCTAATCATTTTCTTAATTGTAGTCATCTACTTTATGTTGTAAGCCTGCAAGTCACTTTTTAACACATTACATGTTAGAGCTCAATGCACACTAATATTCAACACATATCTGCTATGGACATGTTGATTAAATCCCCAAAATTCTTTCTTTCTTTTTTTTTCTTCTTTTTTTTCACATTTATTTTTTCGTAAGTTTTTTTGTCGTAACATCGGGCATTGCAATAAAAAGGCCTAATGCGGCCCTTTTTATTCAATGCGGCGGTGCCTGAGAACCAAAACCTTTTTTTTTTTGGCCTTACCACTTGATTTTAGAGTTATCCATCTGCATCCGTAATTTTGTCCGAGACCTTCGGTTTGATGAATATTTTCTGCGAAACAAATAATTGCACATCACAAGAATTAACAAACTTCAAAAATTTATATCTGATCACTCTAGAACTTTGATGGGTGGTGGGTTCCTCGACTCGAATAAAATATTCTTTACCCCCGAAGCCAAAGAAATAGTAGTTTGGGAGTGTTAATTCAGATAATGAATCTTTAAATTATATGTTATATAGATGTAACAAGACGCTTCCTTCTTAACAAGTTTATATTATTCGAATCTCATGACAAGAGCCCAACTTCTTCAAGATCTCAAAATTATTGTTGTCGAGACAGAAAAATACATAAATTACGTGAACAAAAGGAAAGACTTACATTTTACAAGGCGACAACGACAAAGGATATATTTGAATAACTAAAATGGAATGAAAATGTTAACAATAAATAAAAAGTAAAACTTAACTATGAAGTATTAACAGATGAGACAATGGATATAATGGTAATTACGGCTTCTTATGTTTCTAACATCTTTTGTCGTCATGGTACGTACTAGTCAGTCTCTTCGAAAAGCCGACGAAAATCCTATACGATGTACGTCTCAAGATCTCTTGATTATATTTAATTTCTATGATGACGCGGCATTCTCATCATGATATATAATAAACAGTTTCCAAATATGGAGTGCATTCCTGGCGCAGTAAATGTTTGTCAGAATCATAGTATTTAGAAGTAGTTATAAAAAGAATATGAATATCATTGACTGATAAAAACTCGAAGATGTCTCCTATATTGTGATGAGTATAATTAATTATGGATACATGTATATCATCTGTATTCAGTAATTGTCAACATGTCATTGACCTGTGATCTCGTTATTTAAATATGACCAACCAGGAAACTGTCTGTTGTCGCTATCAGCTTTTCATAGCGATTGGTTGCTGCCTTGAAGTGATATGTTAACCAATGAAATCGTGCATTGTCTGTGCCACTCTCCAATGAATTGGAGGGAATCGCATCAATACAAAACTAATTTAAGTCGAGAGATCTAGAGACATACATCAGATAGGATTTTCATCAGCTTTTTAAAGAGACTGCGTACAAGTGTGTATGTGTGACATGAACATTTCCTTTCAAACTACTATGAAGAGATGCTTGAAGCTTGTGTATTATAGTACCTGTATCCACGACATGTACTCAAGCAATGCACCAGTGAAGTATTCAAACCTTGAAATAGTGTGTCTGTCATTTGCAGAATGAGGTCCCCAGAAGGTGTCTAATAAATACATATATTGGCATAATAAGACAATAGGATTGGAGGACAAGTGCTGCTCCCACTTATTAGACACCCCTCTCCCATTCTTTTTTCATACACCACATGTTTTCCCCAATGAATTATTATATTCTTTAAGTGAGAAATAACATTGTCTTGAACGTGTAATAGTAACATAATATAAGTTTTCAAATTTTCCACAATCAAGCCTGGAAATATGCAGAATGAGGTCCTCAGAGGGTGAATCTAGTGATGCTATCCCACATGGTGGGCTAGCATCACCAAATGCACCCTCTGGGAACCTCATTCTGCTTAGGCTCAACTGCTATGGGAGACCTATGATCAGATTGAAGTTCTCCAGTTGAAGTTGGTGATGTTCACCCATTAGTCATCTCGATTATGCATTTTAATCTTGTGCAAATTAGGATATAGAATCTGAACAGAAGGGAAAAAGTAAATAAAATCAATGTTAATTTGAGACTATAGATACATCACAGAAAATGAGGTCCAAGCAGAACGAGGTCCCCAGAGGGTGAATTTGGTGATGCTAGCCCGCTGTGCGTGATAGCGTCACCAAATTCACCCTCTGGGGAGTCGGGACCTCATTCTTCAAATGTCAGACACCATATTTCCCTGGAAATAGTTGTTCATGGTAAAAGTGAAATGTTTTTCCAAATAGAACTGATTATATTTCGGCAAGAGGTAATATAGTTCAAGAAGAAATGCCCATGGCACACAACATCACACTAAATATTAAACTTCTATGAACAATTTCAAATTCTATCAAGAAATAATAAACAGTTTAACTGTCAAAGCATTCTATCACATTCCAACCAAATCTTGCTAATAATTTCACCTATCACAAATATATGCCACATCCAAAATCATACACTTTTGTGATATCACATGATCGAGAAATATATTTTTTAGCTACCAATCAGAAATTTCACATGAACACACAAACATTAAAGGTACTCAACCCGTAAAGAGGGTCCCCATCTCAACAGATTCCAACAACAACAATCCGATCAGAGGGTCCTATATTACTATTTCTTTGGCTTTGGGGGTAAAAAATATTTGATTCGAGTCGAGGAACCCATCAAAGCTCAGAGTTATTAGATATTGATTTTTCAAATTTATTATGTTCTCGAGATGGGTACTAATAACTGCCGTAATCTGCTCTGGATGTGTACTCCAAATCTATTCAAACAGACAAGGATGAATAACTCTAAAATCAAGTGGTAATTTTAACGCAATTTTGACGGAGTTCTGGGCCAGATAGTATTCCCGATAATGAAAAATAATAGATTTCTAAAATCGATATCTAACAAATCTGAGCTTTGATGGGTGACTTCCTCGACTCGAATCAAATATTTTTGACCCCCGAAGCCATTGAAATAGTAATTGAGAGGAGTTTTATCGGGTTGAGTACCTTTAAATACAGGTTCTTTCTAGTCAACATACTAAATATTTGAATTTACATGTTACCACTATCCTTTTAAGTAGGTTATTAAATTAAGCATTAAATTTTCCCCAAAGGGTGAATTTCAAGTATATAAAGAATATAATTTGCTCAGTCATACTTGATATAAATTGAGTGTACTAAGAATTAGGTCATAAGGTCATAAGTTAAAGAAATTGTTTCTCACGCACTCCTGCATTTTCTCAAACAGTTTTAAGATAATTAGAATTGATGAAAGAGTTTTAGGCCCTACAGTGCATTTGAGTTTTGTTTTATTTCATACTATCATAAAGGTGCTTGGTGATTTTCAGTTGGATGTTTTAATATTAATCAGATGAAGTTACAGTAATGCCCTACATAATATACTCCTTAACCACAGCAGAATTATGGGTAATTTTTCAGGATTTAGTCGGAAATATGGCTTGTTGCCATTCATCGGAAAGCTCTGTGAGAGCTTTCCAATGAATGGCAGCAAGCCATATATCTGACAAAATCCTGAAAAATTACCTATAATTCTGCTGTGGTTAAGGAGTCGATTATTTAGGGCTTTACTTTAAGTGAGTGCATGTGTGAAATAACACCAAGTCTTCTCGGTCCACAAAAGCTTGGGATATCGGTTGGGACAATGCTGTTTTTGGCCAGAGTCCCGCCCCGTTGCTCTTCTATAATATACATTTAACGGACCTATGATATATGCTTGTTTGATATCATCATGCTTGGGAAAGGCTTCCCTCTGAGTTCATTAACGAAAAGCTTCCAAAGCTAATCCGAAGCATTATAACTCTCACCGACGATTCTGGGCGTAACATCCGTTATAGAAGAGCAACAGGGTGGGACTCTGTCCAAAAACAGCATCATCCTAACTGATATCCCAAGCTGTTGGGGACTGAGAAGACTTGGTCTGGTGTGAAACAAGTGCAAAAAAAAAAGCAAACAAAAGAGAAATTAGCACAGAATCAGTTGAATATTATAAAAAATAAAAAAAACGAGATAGATACAGAAGAGTGTTGTTTCGTTATATACAGAAATGTACAAGAAGATATATGAGAGGAGAAAATACATACAATACTCAAAATTCTTCAATTATATCTTTGTAATTCAAATAGAGGGAAGATTGCTTCATTTTATGTCAGCTGCTAGCGATGAAAGATGAGTTTCCTATAAATTATCATCTGTTATCATAAGCACAAAATACTCATTCCATTATACTCAAAATGCTGCCAAATATATTATGCCATGATATAGGCATATTTATTTACATTGTGGGAAAGAGGCAAGATGAGCTTTTGAAAAAGGGATACCACTATAAACGTTGGCCAATTTAGAAGCAGAAGATTCTGATACAGGCTAATAAAAAAACTCATGAAAGCTTACAAGCCTGAACTTAGTGTGTCTGACATTTGCAAAATGAGGTCCCCAGATGGTGAATTTAATGATGCTATCCCACAAAGTGGGCTAGCATCACCAAATTAACCCTCAAGGAACCTCATTCTGCTTTAAGCCTCATCTTCTGGGAAGTAGCTATAGTCTCAAATTAACATTGTTTTTAGTTACTTTTTCCCCTTCTGGGAAGTTTCTATATCCCCTTCTTTGCAGAAGATAAAATGCATATTCGAGGTGACTAATGGGTGAACATCACCAACTTCAACTGGGGAACTTCAATCTGATCCTAGGTCTCCAATAGCAGTTGAGGCCTAAGCAGAATGAGGTTCCCAGAGGGTGAATTTGGTGATGCTAGCACACCTTGAGGGATAGCATCACTAAATCCAACCTCTGGGGACCTCATTCTGCAAATGACAGACACACTAAATTTAATTGTCAAATTTTGGGCAGTAGAAATATGAAACCAAATTGATTATTTTCTTTTATGATATGCTTCCCAACCAAATTCAATTCGTTCTTTATCAAAAAGAAATACTGCATTACGTTATCCAGAGTCAAATAATATTCATAAGCTGCAAAAGCATATTATCCAGGATTATCCTTATCCTGTCCTTGACAGATTATTAGAGAACAAAAATATTAACACCTTTATACAACGAATGCCAAGCACATTGAAGAGAAAGCACTGGGCAATGAAATCACAAATTATCAAGAAACAATGCAGCCTAAATTTCCTCCAATGCAATCCCTCTTAAACATAGTGAATTTTAGTAAAACTTGATATACCTTCCATCCATATTTTGAATAAATAATTATTATAATACAACCACAGGCATATTTGCCAAACTTGCCAGGGCCACTTTGATAAGTGCATACTTAATGAGTAGTTACTTAAGTTCTCGTTTTCGTGGTCTTTGATTGATATGAATGAATGGGGGGAAACCCAGTATGTGTATAAAACATTGGGCAATATAAAAGTTGTAAAATATTTTAATAATGATCCTTTTTGTTGTTGAAAACCAACCATAAAGATGGCTATTCCTGTCGTTTTAAAACACCTGAACAGCCATGACTAAAATATTTCAAAGTATACACGTCCATGGATGTTTCATACAAACACTGGCTTATTTATTAAATCACCAAACACCATGAAAATGACAACTTTACATCAACAACAAAATTGGTACTTTTTCTCAACAGCATCATAATGAAGCAGGACCACTAAACCATGGATTAAGACTCCCCTCTTAATATATAATTTTCATTATAGGAACACTAAATACAATTTGCACAGTGAGTTCACTCTAAAATGCAGCATGTTTGACAAGAGACTTCATGAGGAGATATAGGCCATAAACATTTATCACCATCACAACAAACAAGAAACATGTACATAAAAATATGATGTCTTCGAAAAAATATATATCTCTACACAATTACAATTTACATGTTTACAACAAATTCACAAGTTATTTAAGTTTATGTACTGTTTTTAACTCTATAATATACATATGTTTATACCATAAAGATTGTTTACAACTTAAAATATGTCATCTATCTTCACAGACAACACTTACAACTTAAATGTTTCTCAATCTATTTTAAAGGAATTTTTTCTATTAGTATTACTGAAAAATACATGAGAAATAGTCAGTGCATACATATTGACCTTAAAAAAAGAGAGATTTTCAAACTTAAATAAAGCACAGCTGTATAATGCTCTAAAATAGTAACCATTGTTACTGGCATGAATTTTTTATTTGATTTGATATTAAGGTTCTGGGCTATACACACCGATTAAGAGAAGTTTGTTACTAGAAATAATTTTTTCGGTTAAGTTTATTTCACACAGCTGTTCAGCAGTGATCATTGTGTGCTTCTCAATGGAAAATCAAACATTATAAACACTCTTGTAGCGAAATATGTGTAACATCAGGCAGTACTAATACAAATGTATCATCAAAAAGAGTTATAACATACTGTAATGCTCTAAATAAAATCGACTCCTTAACCACAGCAGAATTATGGGTAATTTTTCAGGATTTAGTCGGAAATATGGCTTGTTGACATTCATCGGAAAGCTCTCAGTGAGAACTTTCCGATGAATGGCAACAAGCCATATTTCCGACTAAATCCTGAAAAGTTACCCATAATTCTGCTGTGGTTAAGGAGTCGATTATTTAGGGCATTACTGTATCTGATTTTCCATTGTTGTTAGAAGTGTTGTCTGATTAGAGAAAAGCGACATAATTAAGTCACAAAAACATCAAAATGTGTGAGAAACGGGGACAATGTTACCTTGTAATTGACAATATAAGGATACGTGAAATGGGAGTAAAACTTTTCATGTGGATGTGAAATGTATTATGATACTGTAAGCTCGCTACGAGCTTCGTGACTTTTTGTGTGAGTTATGACATCAGTAAATGCACAAAAACTGATTGGTCATCATTCCTGATAAATTATTGCATTGTTCGTACAAAGCTTAGATGATGCTTCTATTTTGACTCAAAATTATGGAAGTTCTTGGAAAACATGAACAAATATGATGAGACCATCTAATACATCTAACCATGTATGCACCATCCAATCTTAACGGATGAGACCTTCTAATACATCTAACCATGTGTTAACGGATGAGACCTTCTAATACATCTAAGTTATTATGGGATGATAATGAATAGCTTAACCCTTTCTATACTAAATACTCATTGACGAGTAAGTCGTTTTGTTGAACTTGTAGGCCTGGCCTTTTAAGGAGAGCAATTTTTCTCCTATAATCCAAATAAGGAGGGCTGTAATTTCTCTCCTGAGTGGCCAATTATGGCTCTCCTCGATTAACCTTTCAACAAGTGAAATGATGTATGGCATCATTTTTGCCTTGAAATTGTGGTGCATTCAGTTTACGCCATAATGCACAAATTGAGGAAAATACTAATTCAGATTTCCTAAAATTCTCATCCATAGTAAGTACTGTACTTGATGCTATAGCTCTCTTGGGCTGATTTAAGTGGGCTATTGTGACTCCCTACATTTTTCAAAAGGCCAGGCCTGAACTATTATCTGAACATTTCCCACAAATTATAATAAATTCTTCTGCACTTTTAAATTCTATTTTTCTGTCTGTCGTCTTCTTTTATATCCTGAACACCCCTCCAAATTAATAATAGACCATTCCTACACACACTGTTATAAAGAAGAATCCATTTAGTATAAAAAGGGTTAAATATGTATTGGGTTATGATTCCTATAATCAGTGAATACAATAAATACCATCCACCCTGAAGGAAGCTCGGCCAACACTTCTCTTTTATTAGAAGGTCATGCCATGAATCTCCACTATAGCTATGCCTGTGGAGATAATATTCCATCAGTTCAAAACTTTTGTGTCATTGCAGACATGGATGTCCCTTCAAAGAAACCTTAATGTTTTACATAAAAATTCTAGTGATAACCGCTCCAGAAGATGCCAAATGGCTCAAATCCAGTGTGTAAAATGAGAGTTTGCAGATAAATTTGTCTCATTGAGTTGATCAAATGTCAGATTTCTATGACTAATTTAGTATTGAACAATAGCATACCTTTAAGGTACCTTAGAACATGCAAAAAATGCTCTGAATATTGTTTTATACTAACACTCATTTCAAATATTAGCTAAAATAAGATATTTTTATTAATTTTTATAATTTTATTTTATTTTTATTGCTAAACATGCATAAACAATTTTGAAATCCACATGATAACCTACAATTTGAAGGAACAATCCATGTCTCACTTGACACCAGCTAATAATCCAAGCATTTCCCTTCTATACACAATCATTTACCATTTATATACCAAACAATTTTAACAGATGGCAAAACACTAGACATACAAATGAACACAAAACTGGACTTTTTCAGGGATCCGAACTGAACTTTCTTTAGTAATTCTCCGGCACTATAATTTATATTGTTTTGAGCCTTAAGCAATAAAGATTCTCAGCAGATACAATTCTAAAGGCAGCAGTACTTACAAAGGGTCCATACACATGTCACTCAAGAAATTATCATTACCTATTTACATTAGTGAGCGATATTTGTCAAAATTGTAATATTGCGATATTCTAAATTTAAACTACAGTAATGACTGAATTTTGAGTTAGTTAATACAAACACAATAAAAACTCTTAACACATTCCTTGACTGATGTAACAAACAGCATTGTGATCATGGTATATATTTATATTGACAGACTGCGAGTCTGGAGCCATTTCTCTCTATTTTTGGACATAATTCACAAGGAACAAGTGTATGAACCCATTAACCCTTGAGCATGAGACATCTTTTATGTATATTTGTATAAATGTAGTCTGACTCAACAACAGATTCATAATGTCCTGAAATAGAGTCTGAAATAACAATCACTCATTTTATTTCCCATACTTAATTTGTTAGCCAAACAATGAATGCCACAGGTTCAGGGCCAGTTTAATTTTAATGTTTGACAACTGAATTTACTTCATAATCCAAACATGTTACAATAATGAATACATGTGTATATAACTTTCGTCAATTGGTGTGGCAGAAAAGAATCCAATGAAAAACTGTACAGGCTGGGTTTTTGCCGTCAGTGGCCAAATTGTCCAAATGTATTTTAAATATATTTATGTTTTAGTTTCGGTTTTCTCAGTGATCCCAAATTTTGGTTTTTCAATTTGGCCAAAATTTCTGGAAAAATAAGGCCAAAACATTCAGAAATGGCAAAAAGAAATTTATGGCTTGTGGGAACCATGTGTACAGGTCCGTTATTGAGATCAGTTTTAGGCGAATCAAAAATAATGTTGTCAGATGAACACACTATTAAATGATTGGAGTGTCATAGTTGGTATCAAACCTCTTTGAAATAAGATTGTCGTTATTCGAGACTTTACATGAAGGACATAATTACCTGCGTTGTAGTCAGACCGGTATAAATATATAAGCAGTGATAGTGTTATGTGTGTGTAGATTAGTATTCTTAATATATCACAAGAAATCAGCTTCTGGAAGTTCTAAGTAATCACATATTAACCCTTTACCCAACAGAAGGGCCATGTGCCAATGCATTCTCTTATATATGCGAGTCGACCATAGGTCGCCTCGCATATATAAGAGAATGCATTGGCTTAACACATTAAAAATTATGAAATTGTTAAAGAATGTAAGAAAAAATGGTAAAAAGTGTTAAAAAAAGAATTTTTTTAGGCCAATGCATTCTCTTATATATGCGAGGCGACCTATGGTCGACTCGCATATATAAGAGAATGCATTGGCACAGGGCATAACTGTAACTATCACAATGTGGTCAAGAAGCCGGTTCCAATGATATCCATATTTGTATGGTTATATTGAGACAGACCCAAGATATTTTAGGCTGTTGAAGCTTTATTTGGCCGGTTTTGGCCGGTTTGTTGGGTAAAGGGTTAACAAAGACTTATCAAGCTTAGCATTAAGAAACAATTAACAGGTAGCCAAAACAAAATATATAGGTATTGGTTTGAAACAGATGAGGAATTTCACCTGTATTTTCAATATAATTATTTGCTTTGATCACAATTATTATAATAAAATCTTCAATAATGCTCTTTGTTGAAAGACATTAATTAATATTGAAAGTCCTGGTACTAAACTGACATACCATATTGAAAACTCATATATTGACAGCTTGCTTCAATCAATTCAGATCTAATTCAAATCAATCATTCCCACGAAATAAGAGCGATAAGCCTGGATAAGCAGTGGATAAAATTTGAGGCGAACAATTTGTTCGGTCACATATGGATTACACAAAATAAAAGCGAACGATGAATGGGTTAACAAAATTAAGTTGCCCAAACATTCTCACCTGTGCAGTACTTGTAGTGCATGGAAATCATCAATTATTTAAACCTTTAAAAGTTGAATGCAAATCTAGAAGATGCTCATTGTTGGTATTAATGTAAACTACACTTTGAATGAGTTGCTAGGATTTGCTCCGTTTGAGCTGACTACAAAAATTTACCCAAGAACTTTTATACTTATTCAAAAGTGTTCTCAAGGAGGACTTGAACCGAAAACTTGGGTTAACTATTTTTTTCTTTGTGACCAGATCACAACTTTATTTATCCGTTTTTGTGATTTTCATTCAGATATAATTTGATTTAATTAAGTTTTTAGAAATATTTGTTTGTGTTCAAAAACGTGTAAATTCTGAGCTATGAGTTATCTCCCTATGAAATTCAACAGTTCCTATAATACAGAAAGGATTTCAGAAGCACTATAAATGCAAATGAGTCGCATCAAATGTGTTGAATTTATAGATGGGATTTCATCAAAAATGAAATTTTTTTTCACCACAGCGCCATCTTAATCATGCATTAGTCTGCCAATGCATTCTCTTATATATGCGAGTCTGCCATAGGGAGCCTTGCATATATAAATAATGCTTTATTCTGGTCATGGGAAGGACTGAATTGAAATCTATCCAAACTGTAAGCTCATTCACAAGATTTTCCTTTTGCAATATTCCACATATCTTAACAGTCCGAGTCATATTTAACTAGCTACACGTTCAATAGTCCCAAAACAAACAGCAGGGAATCCCAATACTTCCAAGAAGCATTATGTCAGTATCAGCCAATCACAACAGTCCACAGTAAAAAAAATGAAGCCAATCAGAACATAGTTGGATTTCTTAGCATTGAATTTGTTATTCGCGAAAACAAAACCGAAAGGAGATATCTGTCAATCATTAAACTATTATTTTTAATGCGAAATATGTGCAGTGATGTCACACTGCTATTTATAACGGTGGTAATAGGAAAGTTGTTGAAATGTTTCAGACTATCGAATGCGTAGCTAGTTTAATTGTCTGGATTTTACTCAGACTGCTATCATAACAGTCCAAGCCTGCTCATTCGAGCACACTCAGCCAGCATAAACCACTCAGATATATCACATGTATCTGCTTTCTGAACATAGTCAAATCACAGCATTAAATGGAATAGACAATCTAGTACTCCTACTGTTTCCATGATTGAAAGACAAGAATATTTTTCAAAATACTGATTCATTGACATATTCTCTACAAACCAGATTTCACCTAAAATTTCAAATACATTTCAAATAAATTCTTTCTATCTGGCAAGTTTAATTATTTTAATTGATCACACTAAAATACTTTGAAACTCTGGAAAGACAATTGATAAGAGTCAAATTAAATTTAAATCACATATATGGCCAATATAAACAAAATTGCTTTATTTACATCCCTTCCCAACCCTATTTTTAGTCCTCTCCTCAATATTTTTTACATATACTTTTTTCTAATGCCTTAACCGTCAAATTACATTTAAATGACACATTAATCAGTCTATTTTGATCAAGTTGGACAATCTATAATCACCTTGTATTTACATAAAATAGGTTACTGTTCAATATCTAGAACTGTCCATGACATTTATGTTTGGAAGAATGAAACATAAAAAATAAAATTCGCCCTACCGCAGCCTACCGCCCCATTTCTCTGAAAAAGTTGAATGTATATCTAGCAATTTATTTATATTGGCCTAATCTGAACGCTATCACGAGAATAGCAAAGCATTATCTGCAACTTAATTTCTGTAAATGGTTCAACTTCAACAAATTGGAATTTATTTTCAAGGACTATGTCAACCAAGTGTTGGCAAATGAATGATGCAATGTTTTAAATAGACTTAGATGTACCTCTGTTTAGATATTGTTAAGTTGGTTATTTTACCGTGAAAAAATAAAACTGTTAAATATGCAATCTATGGTATTCATTTGTTGTGGTAAAAAGTTTAAAGATGATATATTCCAACATTTCAAGAACGAATTTGTACATACATTGACACTTCTTAAGTGTTAACAGAAAATTAGATAACTATGTCCAATACTGTGATTGTATTTAACAGCAGAAAGATAATGCTTTAAAAAATCTAGTTTTACAATAAGTATTGTTGCGCAGCAATATTTTTTAGGCATAAGCACTTCACTCATCGATCACTTGAGTTGACATAGTTCCTGAATGTTTCCCATTCATAAAATATAGATATCTTGTGGCAGTTTCTGTTATAACTTATAAGTAGGCTAAAGAAAATGGAACAAACCACAGTCTTCTGGGACTTTTACCCATGCCAGAATTATCGAAGTCATCTTCGATGTCGCTGTTATCTGTGGCACGTGGATACTGACGAATGACGATTCCGTCATCACTATCTTCCATATTGATTAAATCGTTTTTCACCGGAGCATCGGAATCCCTGAATGGACGCCGTCATTTCTTGTCTTTGACGACTGACTCGGCTAGGACTAGGTTCATCTCCTCATCGGTGAGAGTTGAGATAGGCTCTCTCCAATACTTTAATGAGCTGAATTCTGTGATGAACATGTGAGGATGCTTATGAACAGGTGGGAAAAAATGATCGGATATTTCACTCATGTCTGAATACCTGAAACATAAGAAATTGGAATAGTCAGATCTTGCAAAGTTGAAGTTATGGCTATCAGAACATATTCATCATTTATTTAAACCAACAAATTTTTAGAAACTATTGGTATTTATTGCACACCCAATGGCTTATTTGTGCGAAATACAGCAAAATACAGAAGAATTGAAACGTTCAATAAAAAAATGTGTATTGTTCTTGAACAATACAAACCTATTATGTCAACAATGTCATTGGCGACGTCAACTTTAACAGAAAATGTCTTCACTAAATTATGGGCTATAGTCTACATTAAGCACACGTTTGTTCAATTAATTACAACAATATCGACCTAAATGTTAGTATATTACAAGCTGCAACCTTCAGTGTGTGCAATAAACATAGAATGACACAACCTCCGGTTCTCGTTTTACCATCGCGGCACAACAAACTCGTGCAGTAACGTTTACCAGTTAACACACTTGTGTCGTTCTATCTATATATTGGTACTTGCATGAAATCAAATTGAAACAAAAAAGAATAAAAATTAAAAAAAAAAAAACAATTGGTGTCTTCTTAAAGGCACGTGAGGCCTTAGTTGTCGAAAATATTCATATTTGTTCCAATCACCGTAAACAGAAAAAACATTAGAATGCATTAGAATGCATACAGTTTCGTTCATATATACCATGACTATCGCGTAAACAGCATGTTATCATAAAGACCTACTATATTTTACCTAAGCAAGAGCCTGATTGTGTTACAGAAGACAGCACAATGCTACTGGCTAATCACACAAAAATGGCATAAACGCTCTTTATTAGTTCCATATCAGGAATTCATAAACAAAGAACGCTCTTTATGTTTACCATCATAATATAAACAAACACCAGAAAAGTAACTTTTTATGCTTTTGTTTACATAACAATGGTCAAATATATGACAATAACATACTGTTTATGCGATATTTCTTATTTGTATACGGACAAAGTCTGTCTACATTTTGATGTTCTTTCTGTTTGTGGCGGTTTTTGACGGGTGGAAATATTTTTTACAGGATAACCACCGCCGTGTCTTTAAGTGGTACCTTTAAAAAAGTGTTATTCAGTATTTTAATGTATTTTTTTCAGCTCAACAAAATAGTTTTCACAACAGACAAGCTGCAATCATAATTAGAAAAAAAAAAGAAGTTGCACCTCGGGTGGTAGCATACCGCCACGGGGCCAAATTGAAATGTGGGCAGAACGGACCCAAAATTTAAAATAAACAAAGAACAAATAACTCAAAAACAGAGAATGCAAATAACACCAACCCTTCATTGAAAGACCTTGTGAAGCCTACAAATAGTGTGTCTCTCATTTGCTGTGCGGGCTAGCATCACCAAATTTACCCTAAATGGACCTCATTCTGCTTAGGCCTAATCTTCTGGAAAGTATCTATAGTCTCAAATTACTATTGATTAGTTACTTTTCCCCCCCCCCATCTGAGAAGTTTCTATATCCCCTAATTTGCAGAAGATAAAATGCATAATCAAGGAGACTAATGGATGAACATCAACAACTTCAACTGGAGAACTTAAATCTGATCCTAGGTCTCCCATAGCAGTCGAGGCCTAAGCAGAATGAGGTTCCCAGAGGGTGAATTTGGTGACACTAGCCCGCCATGCGGGATAGCATCACAAAATCACCCTCTAGGGACGTCATTCTACAAATAACAGACACAATATTTGCAGGTTTGCTTGTGATGGTAAATATACATTCAAAATTTCATTCAGATCTGATAAGCCATGGCCGAGACATATGCCAGATGGATGGACAGACAGACAAAAATCAACAGAAGCATTTACTTACGATGATAGGAAGGCCTTGGTGTGTTCATACCGCAACTCTCCTCTATGATTGATGGTGAAAATTCTGTTACACGGAATGTCAAGCGCTGTGTATGTGGAAACATCCTGTAATGAAGTTTAGTTCAAACATATTTATAGTGTCGCACAATAAAAAACAAGTGCACCACAGAGTAAACATATTTATTGTGTCGCATAATATAAAACAAGGGTTGCGCATCAAAGATGGCTCTGGTCAAGTTTTTTTGACAATATGAGTGAATCTGTTCGACCGAGAATCACTAAAAATGGACAAACTAAAGAACCATAACACAGAACTAAGGGCCATAACTCGGTATAAAAAATCAAACAAACCTGGTTTTTCAACTCAATCAAAATATTGTTGTGAAAGGTCCATATGCCTAATATGAATGGGATCGGTTGATATTTATTCAAGTTAATGCACTAACGGTTCTAAAATTGCTAAAAATAGACAAACTAAGGGTCGTAGCTCAGGTAAAATAAATAGGACAGACCCGGTTTTCAAACTCGATCGTGATATTGTTGGTAAAGGTCCACATCTCTAATATGAATGTAATCGGTTGACATTTGTTCAAGTGTTTGCACAACAATCATAAAAGTGCTAAAATTAGATAAATTAAGGGCTGTAACTCAGGTAAAAAGGATCGGACAAACTTGGTTACCGAACTCGATTGACATTGTAAAAAAGAGATTCATATACCAAATATGAATGATATTGATTCATATACCAAATATGAATGATATTGGTTGATGTTTGTTCAAGGTATTGCACTATAAATAGAAACAAGTTGCATAACTCTGGTTAGAAAGTCAGGGCAGATGCAATTCGGCTTTCATTACATTGGTACAATTTTTAAATTTTAATTTATACATAGCCCGTGCTGATAAATTTCTACCATTTCATAAACACTTTACATATGTGTAACGTATGTACATTAATTCCTATTTTCAGCCCGATTTCAAAATAAAGATTAACTATGTTACTCACTGTTTTTTTGTTGCCGAATCCAGCATAAAATGGGTTGGAACTGGAGGTGAATAAAGCCCTAATATCGCTGAGACAAGCTATTTTGAACTCTTGTGGTTTCTTCTCAATAACTTCTCTGAAACAGATGAAATAAAGTTACATGAAGATTACAGTCATTAATAAAGACAGGAAGCAAATTACTTTTGAAATTTTGATTCGCAAATAACCTCACATTGACATGATTAGATAGCATTGTTCTAAAATCATATAAAATTCATACCAAATTGCATAGCTTTTATCCTAGAAAATTGCGATGCGATACCAGTTAATTTGCTCCATCACAGTCATTAATTTAATATTGAGTTGACATGACAGGCATGAAATTAGTAATTTCTTGACTTAAAATTGCAAAATTAAATTTTTTTCATGCAGGATTCAACAAAAGAATGGCAGCTGAAGAAAAATGAAATGTGACAAAATAAACTAGAGGTGAGACTGTTCCGGTGGGACTAAGGATACCCATAACAGTTTTCTTCAGCTAAAAAGTTCCATAACAGTCTTAGGCTGTTTTTGAACTTATCAGCTGAGCACCACCAGAGTGTTTCTCAGTCTGCACATAAAAATCTGAACAACCAAACAAATGAATGATGGACCATACCAATGTATACTTTTAGACCTGAAGGGGAGAATCCATCGAGTAATAAAGGGATAACATACCTATGGAATGCACTAATAAGGGATGTGGGCGACAGCAGCAGCGGCCCTTTGGGTAATGCCAGATCGTCCTGACGCACATTATTGAGCAGATCCTTGGTGACCTTCGACTGCCCAATGGCCCTAGCTGATAAGTACAGGAACTTATAAGTATTCCTCTGGATATTCGTGTAAAGTTTTGCAACACCTGATTGTGACCAATCTCGACCCAAAATTGGTAAAATCTGGCCCAAAACATCAGATCTGTGGAGTAGATGTGAATAGTTTTTAAACCAGTCATGATCAAGTCTTGAAATAGTGTCTGTCATTTGCAGAATGAGGCCCCCAGAGGGTGAACTTAGTAACGCTATCCCGCACAATGGGGTAATGTCACCATATTCACCCTCTGGGAACCTCATTCTGCTTAGGCCTCAACTGCTATGGGAGACCTAGGATCAAATTGAAGTTCCCCAGTTGAAGTTGGTGATGTTCACCCATTAGTCACCTCGATTATGCAATTCATCTTCTGCAAATTAGGGGATATAGAAACTAAACAGTATGATATATACTTTCCAGAAGGAAAAAAGTAACTAAAAACAATGTTAATTTTAGACTATAGATACTTCCCAGAAGATGAAGCCTAAGCAGAATGAGGTCACCAGGGGGTGAATTTGGTGATGCTAGCCCGCTCTGCCGGATATCATCACTAAATTCACCCTCTAGGGACCTATTTCTGCAAATGTCAGACACACTAAATTCAGACTTGCATGATGTAAACATAAATACAAATGCAAAAAGACATTTACATGTTTACTTCCATAGCTACCTTTCTTCTACTGAGTCTACTGAGACTTGTGCAAGTCAGAGATAAGGGAAATCTGTTAAAAAACAATGAAGTCTAAGACATTATAAAAATAATATGATATAGAAATTCATTTGTTCAAACTACTGCTTCAAGGCTATGCTCATCATCTCCAAACTTTAACCCTTTCAGTGCCAAGTCCGTTACAAAAAACGGACTTGGCACTTAAAGAGTTAAAGGTATGTAGAATTTTGCCGTAACTGTAGACAAATTATGTGAAATCTGCAAAAACAATTCCAGAGGAAGCTTCATCCAAACCATATATACTTCTAAAGATTTATAATCTTGATATACATGTTACAACATTATAGATTGATCTATGGAATGATGTTAGCCATGTATTACCAGCACCCGAAAGTTCAAAAGCCTTCTGTACATATTGTTTTAATATATTTATTATCTCTTTACCCAGTCTGGAGTAAACTACATACCCACATATAAAAAATAGTGGGTCTGACGACCTTTCGTTCAGTTTTCATTTCCCAAACCCGGGATTCCTTGTAATTACCGCCAATCAAAACTTAGCTCCAAGAAATGTGTGCCCCAATAAAAAAACTAGTAACATGTCACGTGCTCTCGGTGTGGAAATTCCGAAGGTGTGGCTAAATGTTGTTAAAATAGTATCCATGACGTCATGTATACCGGAAGAGGAATTCACAAATCGACAAATAAAGTCGATTGTTGACGAGCGGTCGAAAGTTTAAAATCAAGAATCACCGTAATTTGGATTGCAGGCAACTGTAATTAGGGTACAACTGGCCAATCTTTGGAGCTAATAATACGGCTGTGTAAGGTCGGGAGGGTTTCGGTGGGGTTAATTGGTGGTAGAATTGTGTTGCTCTTCGCTCGTTTTGGCTGCGGTGGTACTACTGTCGGTACTGGGGAACTGATATATCGTTTTGTTATGTCATTTAACTTTTTTTTAGTTCTGTAGTTGTTTTAGCAGATAGTCCCGACATTCATGTATTTTTGATTCGTGGCCGTTGATTTGTGTTATTTTTTGACAACATGTGCGACAAATCGCCTGGGCCAATCTAAAAAATAATTCGTTCTGAGTCCAAGAGATCCGCATAAATTGACATTTTTTATAATTTCAAGAAGATCTGTCTTAGTTATTGTACATATTATTTTGGATCCCGGAAGCTAGCTGTTTCCCTTTATTGTCAGTAAACAACCGCCGAACGAAAAGTCACAAACCCTGCAACTATTAATTCCGATTCTTAGAATCGGCTTCACAGGGTTGAAGCGGCCATGACGGCACTGGCACGTGACAATGTTTACGCCTGTCAATCACAACTAATTTCAGATTTATATTTAGTGCGGTGTGACGTAATTTGGGGGAAGCCCACAACCGTTCAGAAATGAAAAGTTGGTGGGAATGCAATAGACTCAGTATCAGTATGAATCTGAGTGTATGTTTACATAGACTGCTCTTTACCTAGACGTTACCTAGACTGATTGCATTGATGTAAATATTTATTCAGATCAATTGTGAATGTCTTGCCTCGATATGATTGGCATCCAATGTTCCGTGAGAAGTGAGAATGTAGTTAGTTACCACCGTATATTTATAAAGAAAAGTGACACAAATAGTAAGACTCACTCACTACGGGAACAAACTTAAAATAAGCCCCAGGGATTGTTGTTTAATCCCCTTTCCAATCATTCGTTTATGTATACATGCACTATTTATATATTTACTTATGTTTGAATTGATGTTATTTACCTATATGTATGCTACCAGGATTGGAAATGAATATTTTTATACCAAAAACTCACTTTGTGATTGTACCGTCAATGTCTGAAATGACAATTTTGTCATCAAAATTCCACAGATACACATGTGATGTACATCGAGTAGTGCCCTGGTACTGTGTTGTCACAGAATACTCGATAACATTCTCTCCTTCCCTCAGGCGAAGCTTAGACTGAAATCAATATTAAAAATCAGTCATAAAAATGAAGTGATTTATTGTCAGAATGAAGTGAATTTTGAAATATTCGTGTAATTCTCTCGTCAGATATGAAGTCAAACGGCAGTC
Organism: Siphonodentalium dalli; assembly: GCA_032622095.1. NCBI lineage: Eukaryota > Metazoa > Mollusca > Scaphopoda > Gadilida > Siphonodentaliidae > Siphonodentalium > Siphonodentalium dalli. The sequence continues at coordinate 159,011,283 of CP136069.1, read as the reverse complement.
ATATTTCAACCCGAATTTCAACAGCAAATCTATAATACTAATTTGCCTATTCCACCTGCGGACAGCTCTCTGTGACAGAGAAATCATCCAGTTGTTGCCCTCTTATAATCGACTCCTTAACCACAGCATAAAAATGGGTAACTTTTCAGGATTTAGTCGGAAATATGGCTTGTTGCCATTCATCGGAAAGCTCTCACTGAGAGCTTTCCGATGAATGGCATCAAGCCATATTTCCGACTAAATTCTGAAAAGATACCCATAATTCTGCTGTGGTTAAGGAGTCGATTATTTAGGGAATTACTGTATGTGGTGATCAAGAACATCTTATTTGTCAGAAATATTATGAAACTCAATTGAATAATAGTATTGTGTGGTTTGTATATGAATAGGATATATTATTTTATACCAATAAAAAACTAAAATCATAACTAGTACTTACAATTTGCTCAGAGGACAGGCGGAGTGTTTTGATAAACTTGTCTCCAACATGGTCGACACGAAGGCTGTGGCCAGAAGACAAAGTATCAGATTTCTGATCACTGTAAAAAAAGACAAGGATTTAGAAAACAGCTATGCAGGAAGCTCAGAAGGCAAAACAGACAAATATGTTCCCTGACTTGAAAATTTCATTCAGTTTCAACATATGTACATTCTTTTCATTTCAAAAAAATTAATAAAAATTATATAGAATGGTCAATGGTGTCAAAAAATGCCTTTCGTTGCAAACTCAAACATATTTAAATTTCTTGAAAATGTAGTACACCATTGACACAGAAAAGATAAGCTAAAAGATCGTTTTGTGACGTAACTAACAATCAGTCTAGAGATTGGCCAAACAAGTCTGCCAATAGTGTGTCTGTCATTTGTAGAATGAGCAATCTGGTATAAATTTATATTTGGTGAAATACCAATAATTTCTGTTTTGACGTTCCTTGATATTCGGCTAGCAATATCAGCACTTGCTCACCTGTCGTTCCTGTTGCGATGTTTTTGAGGTGTACCGGAAGGAGTGGAAGAGGTACTCATTGCAGGTATCTGTGAATCTGTTATCTAAAAGAATTCAAATTTATACATACAATTAGAAATATCAGGCCCGGCACAACCTAAATTTACACTATTATAGTGATATATTAGTCTCTCATAGTTAAAGGTACTCAATCCGATCAGAGGGTCCCCATATCATCAAGATACAACAACAACAACAACATTTCTTCAAAATAAGCTTTAGTTATCAGAATCGATTAATTGCAACAAAATAATGCTAACCACTTGTCAACTATGGTATCAAATTTCCCAGAACTTGTTATTTATCAACATTTTGATCAACAAAATATGGCCATATTATCACTAAAGTATCACATAATTTGGCTGTATTACCACTTGATTTTAGAGTTATGCATCTTCATTCGCAATTTGTCCAAGACTGTCCGTTTGACCACGTTGGATTATGGCAGTATTGAGTGTTTGATTGAGATCATTCAAACGAAAATATCTGGTGCCTAAATGGAGCCCCACACTGCCACAGTAAAAAATGTGTATTCCGGTAAGCATGTGGTGCGTCCCCCCTAATAATGAGATAATCCTGATGAAATCTTGCGCAAACGTCATGGATACACGGCTTAATCGGAAACCGATGGGTCCACTTTTAAAGGCATGCGGGGAGGGGAAATGTGTATTCTGGAAGAACATGGTGCGTCCCCCTGGTAATGAGATAATCCTAACAATCACGTGCGCGAAAGTAATGGATACTCGGCTTACTAGTCGGATGCGGCCACTTTCAAATGAATGCGGGGAGGTAAACACCTGGCTCGACCTGCTATTTTCATTTTTGGGAATTCCTCTCAAGCGAGTGACGTATTTACTATAATAATGTCAAACTTTGATAATTATTCAATAAACCCGATGGTATTATATACCTGCCTGCAATTGGGAATTTGGTGGTTGAAAATTGGGAATAAAGGTGCCTTTTTCCCATTGGGAATGGGGCCGAATACCGGACCCTGAGGACACCTAAAAAAATCCCTGTATAGTAACTAACTGAGCCTCGAGGGGGCCCACAATGCAAATGGAGTTCCACTACTTACTGCATTGGGTGAAGCTTCCGTGTCAGAGAGAGCAGTAACTGCAATATCTGGGAGGTTGCTCGACGGCATCGAAGCATTGGGCGTGGATATCGCACTCGGCATTCCACTCTCAGTCGTCTCTGGAGACTTTCGCCGCCCAAAGAACCAAAAGCTGGAGGAGGATTTCTTCTTCTCCTGGAATTTCTTCGGCATATGCTCTTTAATCAGAGCTTGTTCCACATTCTGAGAAAAATAATAAATAGAACAGTTTCCTTAACCCTTTACCGAACAAACCGGCCAAATAAAGCTTCAACAGCCTAAAATATCTTCGGTCTGTCTCAATAGAACCATACAAATATGGATATCATTGGAACCGGCTCCTTGACCACATTGTGATAGTTACAGTTATACCCTGTGCCAATGCATTCTCTTATATATGCGAGTCGACCATAGGTCGTCTCGCATATATAAGAGAATGCATTGGCCTAAAAAAATCTTTTTTTTAACACTTTTTACCATTTTTTCTTACAATCTTTAACAATTTTATAATTTGTAATGTGTTAAGCCAATGCATTCTCTTATATATGCGAGGCGACCTATGGTCGACTCGCATATATAAGAGAATGCATTGGCACAGGGCCCTTCTGTTGGGTAAAGGGTTAAACATAGACCAAGTCTGGATATAATGTGTCTGTCATATGCAGAATGAGGTCCCCAGATAGTCTAGGATCACCAAATTCACTCTCTGGGAACCTCATTCTGCTCACCAACTTTAACTGAGGAACTTAAATTTTATCCTAGAATGAGGTCCGCAGAGGGGGAATTTGGTGATAGCATCACTAAATTCACCCTCTGGGGACCTAATTCTGCAAATGTCAGACACACTAAATTCAGGCGTGATACAGACGATAATTCAATCCAGGCAATATAGGATTCCCATTGATTTTCAATAATCAATTGGAAGGACTATTTAACCCTTTACCCAACAGAAGGGCCCTGTGCCAATGCATTCTCTTATATATGCGAGTCGACCATAGGTCGCCTCGCATATATAAGAGAATGCATTGGCTTAACACATTAAAAATTATAAAATTGTTAAAGGCCAATGCATTCTCTTATATATGTGAGGCGACCTATGGTCTACTCGCATATATAAGAGAATGCATTGGCACAGGGTATAACTGTAACCATCACAATGTGGTCAATGAGCCGGTTCCAATGATATCCATATTTGTATGGTTCTATTGAGACAGACCCAAGATAATTTAGGCTGTTGCAGCTTTATTTGGCCGTTTTTGGCCGTTTTGTTGGGTAAAGGATTATATATTTTTCAAAGACAAGATGCAAGCAGCACCAGCTGCTGCTGTATTTTCATTTGCAAAGGAGGAAGTGAGGAATTTCACTCGACTTTGAAAACAATTCCAATTAAATGTGAAACAACATTTTTGAACACAATTTTATGAATCTTCCAAAATGATACATATACTTGGAAAATTGGTACATGACCTACATATTTAATGTTATCAAACCTGTCGATTCCAAATTTTAAAAGAAAATATGTTTGCACCTGAAGCCCACTAACGTTAGTTAACCCTTTACCCAACAGAAGGGCCCTGTGCCAATGCATTCTCTTATATATGCGAGTCGACCATAGGTCGCCTCGCATATATAAGAGAATGCATTGGCTTAACACATTAAAAATTAAAAAAAATTTTTAGGCCAATGCATTCTCTTATATATGCGAGGCGACCTATGGTCGACTCGCATATATAACAGAATGCATTGGCACAGGGCATAACTGTAACTATCACAATGTGGTCAAGTAGCCGGTTCCAATGATATCCATATTTGTATGGTTCTATTGAGACAGACCGAAGATATTTTAGGCTGTTGAAGCTTTATTTGGCCGGTTTTGGCCGGTTTGTTGGGTAAAGGGTTAACCGTTCCATGACTGGTGCTTCCTTAATTTTTGCGAAAACCCTGTGCCAATGAATTCTCTTATATATGGAAATCGCCCATAGCGCACCTTGCATATATAAGAGAATGCATTGGCCTAACAATATTTATCTTGATCCAGTAAGCGAGTGCATTCTCTTATATATGCAAGGCTTCCTATGGGAGACTCATATATAAGAGGATGCACTGGCACATGGTCTTTAATGCTGCAACAGTGCAGCTCCAGTTATCCAGTTATGAAAGGGATATGTTTCAATTTACCTCTGATATTTCTTTGTTGAAGGCAACACGAGACAGTACCATCGGAGCAGCAGTATTCCAGTTATAATACCTGTACAAAACATAAAGTCAAAACTGTCACAACAAGAATGCGATATAACAACATTCTAAACAAGATACTGACTCTAACTCAAAGGTATTATTACTTCAAATAATAGATTAACTGACTTCTTTTTGACGATGAACCTTAGCAAGAAAAGAGAACAATCACTTGTATTTAAATTTATCAACTACAGATGTGCGCGATATTAACTACAGATGCGCGCGATATTTAACCCTTTACCCAACAGAACGGCCCTGTGCCAATGCATTCTCTTATATATGCGAGTCGACCATAGGTCGCCTCGCATATATAAGAGAATGCATTGGCTTAACACATTAAAAATTATAAAATTGTTAAAGAATGTAAGAAAAAATGGTAAAAAGTGTTAAAAAAATATTATTTTTAGGCCAATGCATTCTCTTATATATGCGAGGCAACCTATGGTCGACTCGAATATATAAGAGAATGCTTTGGCACAGGGCATAACTGTAACTATCACAATGTGGTCAAGGAGCCGGTTCCAATGATATCCATATTTGTATGGTTCTATTGAGACAGACCAAAGATATTTTAGGCTGTTGAAGCCTTATTTGGGCGTTTTTGGCCGGTTTGTTGGGTAAAGGGTTAAGTATCATAATTTAATAATTTAAATAGCAAGGTGCATAATTATTTTCTAGTAAAACCAGAAAATAGTTTTAATACTAACATTTTGACAGAGCTATGTTTTGTATTCTTAATACAATTATGAGGCTTTTTACAGCACCTTGCCAAGAATTTAACACAAGAAAGTTAACCCTTTCAAGATGGGAGCTGCGCTGGTGCAGCATTAAAGACCCTGTGCCAGTGCATTCTCTTTTATATGCGAGTCTCCCATAGAATGCACTGGCTTACATGGTCAAGGTAAATATTGTTAAACCAATGCATTCTCTCATATATGTGAGAATGCAATAAACGTACTTGTCCATAATCCTGACAACCAGGTCAGGGTTTGCAACGATTCCTGGATTCTCGCAGAGATCGTCATATGTCATGACTTTCTGCATGAACTTTTCCAAGGTTATTCCGTCGGGTTCCGACAAACCACCACAGAGAGATAATGAGACCTCTCCAAGGTGACGCACTTCTGACTCGAGGAAACTGACGACTGGACTGCCCACCGATCCTTCAACTGAGATGGGCGAGTGCGGTAAAGAGGCACCGCGACCAGACTCAGCATCCTCATCTTTGATTGATTGAAAATGTGAGGTAGATCTGAAAAACATAAGATTGACATTATTACTCTTATTCATGTAGACATAACCATTCCTTTAACCATTTCATGATGGGAGCTTCCTGAAATTTTGCGAAAACCCTGTGCCAATGCATTTTCTTATATATGCGAGTTGACCATAGGTCGCCACGCATATATAAAAGAATGCATTGGCCTAACTAATTATATATTATTTTTTATAATTGTTAAAAAATGTAAGAAAAGAATGATAATTTTTTTTAAAGAATGTAAAAAATAACTATAAAAAATGACAAAGAACGATAAAAAAAAATGATGGAAATTGTTAAAGAATATACACAAAATTTATAAAAAATTAAAAATTGCTATAGAATGTGAGAAAAATTTATTAAAATGAATGTAACAAAAAATGATAAAAATTGTTAAGAATGTAAGACAAAATGAAAAAAAATTGTTAGGCCAATGTATTCTCTTATATATGCGAGGTGACCTATGGTCAACTCGCATATATAAGAGAATCCACTGGCATAGGGTCTTTAATGTTGTGCCAGTGCAGCTCCCGTCATGAGATGGTTAAAAGGACCCACGGCACTCGCAGTGGGTAAATTTAAAAAATAAAGGAAAGTGTCCATGACACTATAGCTCAACTTGGGGAGGAGTAATTTTTTGCTGAGCAATAAATAGAATGATAAAGAAGGAAAGTTAAAAAATTACAGTAAAGAGCTTGTTTTGTGTAGATTTCACCAATAAATGTGGGATGCATGGTGTGCAGCTGGATTCAAATCACTAATATATCCAAGTTTGTGATGGAAATTCCAGTGACTGAAGCAGTTTGTGTTAGCTTTTAGGTAACCTACGGGACATAGTATGAGTTATCGGAATATTCCAGAGAAACAAACTACGGGTGTTGCCTAAGCATCAACAAGGCGAACAAAAAATGCAGGCCTGATGTAATAAGAACTATCTCATGGTACATACGCTTTAGACGATAAATATAAACTGGCAATCTCCGGATCCTCAAAGTTGAGTTCATCCAGATAGATGCCTTCTTCCTTGATAGGTATTTGTGAATTGTGCCGCTTCTTGTGACTAGTCTTCACATCTATCTCTAAAACAAGAACAGGCCATTAAATAGTGGAAATTGGAAATCAAACATCGCCAATTTCATAACATAAATATAATAGAGTTCGAAGGGAATAAATGATTGATATTAGGGTCTCGCTCTGCCTACTGATTAACTCCATGCTGTAAGGGGATGATTCCCAGGCTTCAGATGAGTCAATGATCCAGATGTCAGTTCAATTACGTTTTATATAAGGCCATATAAAAAAAGGTGTTTGTTTCTCAGGGAATTTTATTTTCCAAAAGTGATGAGGGAGGCAGGTATATGTTATTATTATTTTATTTCAAATTTTTCAGATGAGGGAGGCAGGTTTTTGTTTATTATAATTTTATTTTACTGATACCGTGTAACAAAACACTCCTTATTCAAATTTCTGATCCATATAAGGCCTAACAAAAAAATACGTTTGTTTCCGCTAACGAGCTGAACAAAATTAGGGTAGGTAGGTAGGCTTAACTTTTTTTTTTTGGTTAACTTTTTTTCTTCCAGTATCTTTAAAAATAACTGTATAATACTTGTCAATAACCCAAACTATGCACTTCTAAGCCCCAATCATGTTAACCCAGATGACAAAGGAACTATAAACTCCAATTCAATCTTACATATGCTTTAATATTTACTAGTCTATATACTAATATAGTCTTTGATAATCCTAATATTTCCCATATGGTCTGGCGACAACTGGAGTCAGTCTAGCACCACTGCACTTTTCACATATTGGAGTGACCGCCTTGTACCGATCTCTTAATGATGGCTTCAGAACACCACCTTCTCGTCCGCATTCAGTGAAGGATCTAGGTATTTTTTTAGGACAACTGTTTTTGGGCAATGATATGCCAAAGGCATAACCTGAAGGCCTGAGCGGAGGAAGGTTTGGGAGGGGTGACCCCCTCCCCTGCTGATGGTGGGGTTTCTCACCCTGGAATTTTTTTTTAAATCCATTGCATTTAGAGCTAATCTAGGGCAGAGTCAGTATTTTGAATTTTACTGAGAGGTCAATTTGATCAAGTTTCTCAAGCATAACTTTGGAAATTTGTTATACCCCTTTAAAAAAAAAGGGGGGGTATACTGTTTTACACCTGTCCATCCGTCAATACGTCCGTCCGATGTCTGTTCATGTCATAACTTGAACAGTAGTACTCGGATCTCAATGAAATTAGGTATGGATGTTCACTACTATGAGGACATTAAATAGAGGGTTCCATCGTTTTGTTCGGATTTTCCATTCTAGAGTGTTTCATCTTTGTTTATCTGGAAATGTTGGCTTTTTGGTCTGTCTGGGGTCTGTTCATGTCGTAACTTCAACAGTTGTCCTGGGATCTCAATGAAACTTGGTATGGATGTTCACTACTATGAGGACATTAAAAAGAGGGTTCCATCGTTTTGTTCGAATTTTCCATTCTAGACTTATACATCTTTGTTTATCAGGAAATATTGGCTTTTTGGTCCGTCTGGTGTCTGTTCATGTCGTAACTTCAACAGTTGTGCTGGGATCGCAATGAAATTTGGTATGGATGTTCACTACTATGAGGATATTCAATAGAGGGTTCCATTGTTCTGTTCTGCCTTTCCAATCTAGAGTTATTCATCTTTGTTTATCTGGAAATGTTGGCTGTTTGGTCCATCCGACGTCTGTTCTGATGTCATAACTTGAACAGTAATGCTCGGATCTCAATGAAATTTTGTATGGATGTTCACAACTATGAGGACATTTAATGGCACATTCAACTGTTTTGTTTTGGTTTTTTGTTTTATAGTTATTCATCTTTGTTTACATGGAAATACTGATTTTTTGGGTCCATCTGTCTGAGTATAGCAATCAAAAGTTATAGATATGCCCACATCAGGCGGTACGCGCTAAGAGGGTATGCAACGGACGACAGTCGATCTCTTATTTTATATGTATGGATTGGAAATGCTTATAAGATATTGTCAGATATCTTTTGGTTCAATGGACTTATTAGACAATGATTATCCTGCTTGAAATGAGACTTACCATTATCACTCTAATTCATATAATAGGCTATTTTATAAAATTCAAGTAAGACACAAATACATAATATACTACATACATGTAGTACAGAAACAATGTCTATTAACCCTTTACCCAACAAACCGGCCAAAAACGGCCAAATAAAGCTTCAACAGCCTAAAATATCTTCGGTCTGTCTCAATAAAACCATACAAATATGGATATCATTGGAACCGGCCCATTGACCACATTGTGATGGTTACAGTTATGCCCTGTGCCAATGCATTCTCTTATATATGCGAGTCGACCATAGGTCGCCTCGCATATATAAGAGAATGCATTGGCCTAAACAAAATCTTTTTTTAACACTTTTTACCATTTTTTATTACATTCTTTAACAATTTTATAATTTTTAATGTGTTAAGCCAATGCATTCTCTTATATATGCGAGGCGATCTATGGTCGACTCGCATATATAAGAGAATGCATTGGCACAGGGCCATTCTGTTGGGTAAAGGGTTAAGTTAGTAATTACTATTTATAGTACTAATCTCTATGTTAATTTTTCATTTGGTATTATGATATCCCACCTGATAACCAAGTTGATTTGATCAAATTGTTAATGTTCCTGTACTGTATTTGATTGAAATACTGAAGTCTGAAGGCTGAATGATAACAAACTATTTGAAGTTTTCACAGATGAAAGCTAGATAAAGCCAAACATACTTTACAGTACGCTATGATTCCAACTGTTTAACTTAAATCTTTTTGTAAACTCTTATGGCAATATATATAAATATATTAATGTTTTGCATCTTGTTATGATATGAATTGGGACCTAAATTGAAAAAAAAAAAAAAAAAAAAATTTCGGTCCATTTTTGTTTTGTTTTGCAAAGGCAATAAAAAGTTTAGGGTCGGGGGTTTAAAATAGGGTCGGTCGGGTTAGCGGAAACAAACGTCCTTTTTTTTTAGGCCTAACATGGAAAGCCTTAGGTGGTGGACAGAGTACATGCAGCTAAATGATAAAATAGATCTGATATGGGAAAGGATCCAGTCAGTCTGACACTATATTCCATTTGGAAAGGAATTTATATATGCAATTAGAAATGATATAGAGGCAGACAAATTTTATTATTTTTTAATTTTTGGGGTCATTATACCCAATGAAATGTTCAAACATATTTTATGAAGAGCATGCACGTTCTTCTAATTTATTCACATGAAGGTCTATAAACCACAGCACTTGCATTGCAGATCGTGTTAATAAAATTCATGCCATTGCTCTGGACACTGTCCTTTTAAAATCCAAGTGTTCTCATTTCAAAGTCTCTCGATAAATCATCTCTTCTTGGTTTGCTGTTGTATGTTGGAAATGCGGTACTTTCCTTCTTCATTAGAAGTTCAAAAGCGTTTTTTGTTTGTTTTGAATACATGAATCACCAACATAATTTGGAACTGTAACATAAATGTCATCCTTTTTTATAATTATTTCGATTTGTATGTATCGACCGAACATCCGAATGTTGTTGCAACATCAGAGGCATTTAACTGTTCATCAACACAATCAAAGTCCGATGTTTTCAAGTTTGAAACGCGAACTTTGAAACAGTGTGAAAAGTTATTTCAGAATTGTTCGACTGATTTTCTCTCGGTATTCAGTAAGAATTATCAGTTTGTTTTCGTCAATAACCTTCTCCCGAAGGAATTGAAAAGAATGTGTATTAGGGCATGATATAACTGTCCATGGTACAAGGTGTTGAAGAGGTGCTCCCAGCTTCTTTACAAACACGGCAACATTTATTATTTAAGCGTGGCCATTTTTCATACCGTACCGAAACAACGAGATCTAGCAACCCGGAATCCGGCCCGGGTCAGTTGTACTTTTACCACCAAAGAGGCATAACTCTATATACCTACATTGCTTTCATCCTGCCAATCTCAATGATGAAAATTGGGAACGCGCGGTAGGGTAGTAAGCTTATTATCAGCCGGCGATAAAAAGTGCCAATGCGCACAGTTTTTTTAAGACGCGGCGATCCCTGAGAAACGAAGTTCCTTTTTTTATTTGGCCTAAATACCAGGAAACAGGAATCACTGACTCGAAAAATTCAACTTCTGTGTTGTTTATGTGACGTATATATTTGAGCGAAGTTTTATGTACAAAGAATAGATCATGAACATTAACATTTTGCTTGAACTTGCATTTTACTGACGATCTATAATACAAACCAAACAAAAATGTTAACCCTTTCATGACGGGAGCTGCACTGGAGAATGCGTTGGCACAGGGTTTTCACAATGATTCAGGAAGCTCCAGTCATGGAATGGTTAATAATAACTTTAACCCTTTACCCAACAAACCGGCCAAATAAAGCTTCAACAGCCTAAAATATCTTCGGTCTGTCTCAATAGAACCATACAAATATGGATATCATTGGAACCGGCTCCTTGACCACATTGTGATAGTTACAGTTATGCCCTGTGCCAATGCATTCTCTTATATATGCGAGTCGACCATAGGTCGCCTCGCATATATAAGAGAATGCATTGGCCTAAAAAACATCTTTTTTTTAACACTTTTTACCATTTTTTCTTACATTCTTTAACAATTTTATAATTTTTAATGTGTTAAGCCAATGCATTCTCTTATATATGCGAGGCGACCTATGGTCGACTCGCATATATAAGAGAATGCATTGGCACAGGGCCCTTCTGTTGGGTAAAGGGTTAACTAGCACCCACCTTGATGTTTTGGTGTTGGCTCAATCTTGTTCTGTGTCATTTCGATGTTTATACTCTGCAGCAGCTCAGCAGTTTTGTCCTTGGTTTTGGGTAACTCTCCCCATTCCCATCGTGTCTCATCCTCTAAACGGAATAATGTCTGACTCGCGGTCTCATGCTTCTGCTTCTCGAACTCGGTGTCACTTTTTGGAGTTGGTGGTCTGGTTCCAACAGGACTGTGGTAGATTATAAAAAAAACATTAAAAATTATGAATTTAACGACAACCCTTTGATTGCCATGAAACTCTACTCTGGCTAACGCCCAATAGAGATCATATTCACTAGTACAAAACCTTGGAACTTTTTGAAGTTTTGACAGGGAACCTTATAAAGTTGAAAAAATAATGCGGGGAATATATTTCTTAGTTTCTATCTGTTCCTTAATAATGTACTTCACTGCAGGTGATTGTCCCAACTCGAAATTTCACAAATTTAAGTTAATTTGTGAGCGATTTTGCTTTGCGTCGCTAACAATTATGGGATTTTTCCTGGATAATTTATGCTATGTATATAGCGATACCGGCTCACAAAAGTCACAGAAAAGCATGCAATTTGGAGTTGGTACATTCTCCTACAGTATAGTACATTATTAAGGAACAGATAATAACAAATAAATATATTCCCCGCATTACCTTTTCGACTTTATAAGGTTCCCTGTCAAAACTTCAAAAAGTTCCCATGTTTTGTACTGGTGGAATATGATCTTTACGGGCATTAGCCACAGCAGAGATTCATGGCATGATATAGCACAATAACCATTATCACTAATTTAGTTTTTGTTTGTTGCTGTAGGCCCCATTAGATCTGGAGGAAATAAGATAAGTGCTGTCAGATAGCAAATTTAATTTGGTGATCTTTTGTGTAGCAGGATCTGTAAACCAACAAATAAAAAAATGGCTGTAACAAGGTGATAGATTTGAGTATGAGGATCCATATAATGATATACTAGTACTTCATATTTTGTCAATTGGAAGTGATTATTTGATGATACTATTACACACATGCGCAAAGTATCAACAAATTAAATTCAGGCCTGCAGGTTTCAAAATTATGTGTAACCTATTTTTCGTTTGCCTGGTTAGTGTAACCTATACCAAAGGTTAGCAGGAGAGTTACACAAACTGTTATAATCACTACAACTGGTATTATTAACTAGATGGGCAACTCATTGAACTACTGTGATAAATTTGAATGTCACATTTTGGGACTTGACTGAGGAAAAATTAAGGTGAGAATTAGTTATCGCGAGACCTGCATTTATAAAACTTTGGCACGACCTGTTTTTCGTTTGCGGCATTTTCATTTTAGATAACCTCGAAGCGAACTGAATGGTCGATCGCCTCAAATAAATTTGCAGGCCTGAAATTTTATTTCTTACTGGCTCAACTGGCTTACTTAATTTTCCGATTTTCCCAATGGCAAGGCTTATGGCCCTAGTGTTGAAACGATTAATCGACTAGTCGGAATACACCCACCACCATTATGCCATCGCGAAAGCAGTGCCGTTGCCGAATTACTGGACAATTTAAACAATCAGGCTATCGAAATACACAATCACAATTAGCTTGCTAAAGCCTGCTTTGTTGTCCCTTTGATGCGATAACTGCTTTCATTATTTGGTGGACGCGAAACCCAATGACCTCAACTCAATGTATTTGTCGGCGCCGCGCCGGCTTATTCTTTGAAGTTGAGACGACCGGCTTTGATAATCAACTTCAAAGAATCAGCGCCTATCGCAACCGTGTCTATTTCGGCGTGACGGAATTGATCTGAGTGATAACTGGTCAACGTGTTTGCAGGTGTGCAGGACTCAACTTCAATCAAGTTAGTTGCGAGGTGACATTATTAAGTTTTAAGTTTAATAACAAATCCAATATATTATAGTTTATTGAAGCACTATGTCAGTATACCTTTAAAGTTTATTTGTAAAATTGTGTGATATTTTTTACAACCACCACATGCACCAACTGACGCATGGGTGAGCGTATATGATAGCACGTTCTAGATATATTGTATTATAGATATAAATATAAAGCCAACCCACGGTCGGCCATGCTATGCATCGAATAGCGTCGCGTATTTCGAACTAAACTGGCGAGTCACTTCGGAAATCCCACGTCGTTTATGGGCTGTGTTTGTGAAAACTTACAATGTATTTTAGCACCTCAAACTTAAATCCTTCGTGGAATTGGGCGGTGACAAAGCTGTTCCCAGAAACGTAATCTGGATGACGCAAATTCCTGGAATCGGGCTAAATATAGAACTTACGACATCGCATTGAAATGTACTATTAACATCGCCGGTCTGCGCAGTTTTATTTCTGAAACTGACACGATCGATTGTGTATTCGGGGACTCGCGAGTAAAATTGTATATATATTTACAATGTACCATGCACGTTCGTTTTGGCGGGAAAATGACTGTCGGTGATTAAGCTATGTCATATCGTGACCTTGCAATGAATACAAGGAACAACATTATGTACGCAATGCATGGCCCATTTTTAATATATGCGGACTATATACTTACAGGGAACTTTACCACATTCCGTGTCCGATATATGTACATGACATCTGCGAGCATAAAAGGCTTGTACGCACTACAGCTGTTATAACATTTATATTGTAACTTTTGTTTGACTGTCGGAGATGAAGTTCATTTCTCAAAATATCTTGCATTTCTTCATGTACGCCCGTTTGTGAAGTCAACCGGTGACAAGCACACTGGGCAAGTTCGAAAACAATGATGTTCGATTGTATGTAAGAACCGGTACGGCCCGGTATACCATACCAATGATACCATATCAATTTTAAAGGAACATTTTTACACAAAACATATAGAATAATGCACCGGTTTCTGATTGTTGCACGCGCTTCCACTCCGTAATCCGTAGCGTTTCCGCGATTGATCAGGTGTTGTCACCACCGTTTAGATACATACATCAACTGGATGGTAATTTGATTGTCATAAAACATCATATACCTGGGACAAATTAATTACCTATTAACCTTCAGTGATATTAAGCCAAATAATCACGGCAAATAGTGTTTAATCACGTCTTGCTTTGCGTTCGAAAATGCAAAGTTAGTTACTGGTACTCAAAACAAACGGCAAATTATATACTTATATGAGCACAAAACGGTAAGTTTCGGAAGGGGTCCGACTAGTCGACTAGTAGTCGATTCCCTCTGGCGACTAGTCGATTCCTCAAAACCACTAATCGTTTCAACACTATAGGGCCCCCTTACCCAATCAGGGTGGGTTAATAACTGATTAGTACCTGGTTATTGGAGAGAAATCTGGATCACTGTATGGATATATTTGGGTATCGACTGTCAGCCAATCATCTGCAGTTTTATTTTTATCCTTGACTTCAGGGCCATCCTGAATTACTTTTGACAGAGATCTTGACAAATTAGCCACACCCTCTTCTTCATCGGATGACACCGACAAATTAAATATGTCATGATCTGGGTTGTTTTGAGAAGGTGAAAGCTGAGATCTTGTCCGTTTTTTGACAAACTTTTTTCGTCGTTTCTGATGACCCGTTTCATCTCCAGACACGGAGCTTTCAGAGTCGACAAGTTCCAGCTTGAGATTTGGGTTGTCGATGCCAGCCTTAATTTTGAGTTGAGCAATGCCAGACTCCATGAGTTCCGATGCGGAGGGAATAGGTGAGGTCGCAAGGTCAGACAGATAATCCTGGAAAAAAACAACATTTCTATTTGAAAACTGATATTCAATATTTGAATTTTTGTAGGTCAAATTAACCCTTTCTACACTAAATACTCATTGACGAGTAATTCCCATAGAAAATGATCAAAACACCAAAACATCCATTTATTGAACTTATTATTTCTATATTTCCCTCTATTTCCTCTAATGAATAGGAGTCAGTCTGCACTTGTAATATATTTTTGTCTGCCTATCTTCTGCATATATTACTTGAACCCCCTCCAGACGAATAATAGACCATTCAATGTATACTTTTATAACACTCAACACTGGTGTCCCAGCAAACTCAAAAAGAATTGTTTCGGTGTGAATATATAAGCTTAGGTATGGAATTGTATGCTATTAGAAATGAGAAATTGAATTATCATTATACTAGGCCATGATTCGTCACTGCGGGTTAAAGTTTCCATCTGAATTGAATAATGATACGCATATCGTATTTTGAGCAAAAATTGTGATATCTATCGTATTCACGTATTTAACAGGGGTCACGTGTATCGTTACATCCCTAGACATAAATCTGATCAGATTGTCATTGGCTTTTTAAAGAGATTGATATTCTCTCTGTTTGTAGCTAATTAGTGCATGCAAACAATTACTATTAGATCAATCGCAAATGACTCAATAAGTTTTATTTGGCATCGGTATTAAAATTAATTCAAGGCTTTTAAATATAAAACTTGAAATAAATTCTTATCGACACTGGTATTTTGGAACAAGAGAAACTATAAGTAAAAGCGTGATTCCTGCAATCCTACAGGTATAGACGGGCACATAACCTTTAACTTTGCAACAGGCAGTGAATACTGAGGTAACTATACTATAGATCTATACGTAGGATTAGTAAAGTTGATTGACAGGAACTTAAATTAATTTATAAAGATGTAGGATTCAACTCTTGTTTGATAAAAGCCTAATAACAGATAAAACCATAATACCAAGTATAAGCATTGCGGATCACGATAAGTTATTATAATTTAATGGTCACTTGCATGAGATGGAAATTAGTCCTAACATCTGTATGGTGGTCCTTGTAAATTATGGGACAAACAAAATTTTAACCCTTCCATGACTGGAGCTTCCTAAATTTTGCGAAAACCCTGTGCCAATGCATTCTCTTATAGGCGAGTATCCCAAAGGCGGCCTCGCGTATATAAGAGAATACATTGGCCAAACAATATTTACATTGTAGGCCAGTGCATTCTCTAATATATGCGAGGCTCCCTGTGGGAGATTTGCATATATAAGAGAATACACTGGCACTGAGTCTGTAACCCTTTACCCAACAAAACGGCCAAAATGGGCCAAATAAAGCTTCAACAGCCTAAAATATCTTCGGTCTGTCTCAATAGAACCATACAAATATGGATATCATTGGAACCGGCTCCTTGACCACATTGTGATAGTTAAAGTTATGCCCTGTGCCAATGCATTCTCTTATATATGCGAGTCGACCATAGGTCGCCTCGCATATATAAGAGAATGCATTGGCCTAAAAAAATATCTTTTTTTTAACACTTTAACACTTTCTTAGATTCTTTAACAATTTTATAATTTGTAATGTGTTAAGCCAATGCATTCTCTTATATATGCGAGGCGACCTATGGTCGACTCGCATATATAAGAGAATGCATTGGCACAGGGCCCTTCTGTTGGGTAAAGGGTTAATGCTGCAGAGCAGCTCCCGCCATGAAAGGTTTAAATTATTTAGAGGACTCACATCTTCTAGACCTGTGACCTCCTGCACAAAGAAGGCTTCACCAGCCTCTCCTAACTTCATCTGCAAATCCACATTCTCTCCATTGATTGTAATGTCAACCTGTAAAATAAGAAAATTGATTAAATAGAATGTTTCAAAAAGTATTTGTTTATAAATAAATTGGAACTTATAATTTTTGTTATAACATTGTTGCTTCATGTTTCAATAAAATTTTTATGAGAATATTGGAAAACTAATTACAAACACTTTGCTTTATTTTGCAAAAATCATAAAATTTCAATGAATGAATTCAAGAAATTTATTGTAGTTTATGGCGATGTTAACAAACTCCTAAAAAAAACTCAGATGTAAGTTAGATAAGACAGATTTATAACATCCTGGATCAAATATAAAATGATGGTATTACTCATTTAAGATCCTTAAAGATGCTCTATCTCTTCCTGGCATCACTTTCTACAACAACAATTTTGTTCTAGAAAACTCATTTTGAAGGCACCTCTGATAACACTGCTGTTCCGAAACAAATAAAATTTAAACTCATTCGATAATATCGGTTAGGTTTAAGGTAGGGGTGCCATAATTAATCGTATAATTGATGAACCGTTGATAAAGCCGATAATCGATTACCATTTCCGTCATCGATTAATCTCCGTTATTTATTTCGGACGTCGGGAAGTGTCGGGTATTATTGAATACCGTGTTTGTTTTACACAGTTCAATCTACGGCCGAAGGTTTAACAACCTTTGATCGTGCATCAGAGAGTCTGACAACATGAGTATACTTAGATGTTACTAGTACAGTCTATCACTTATTGTGTGGTGACTGCTGAATGAAACTCACTATTACTATCACAATTACTTAACTTGTTCTGAGTCCTGAAATTTCTGGTGGGGGTGCCACCTTTGTGATTGTTATCCACACTCTGGAAGTTTGCTAAAACTTATAGTTTCTGTAACATTAGATTCCTTTTTAGCAACCTCCGGCGGTCCATCATGCATTCCTATTTTTATATTGTGTGTATGTTTGGCTATTCATAAAACTGAAATTAATGGCTATGTTCGTTCTAATGAACTCACAATTATTATAACCTTGACATCGGCGAGAAATTGAATACATTGTGCTCATTAGTGATTATCGGTGGTTTATGGTGCACATTATTAACGTAAAAATTACATCAGCCGAGTTTTTTAACCAACACCCAGCCAATAGGCCACATTACGGAATACGTCCACTGTTATTGATATTAGGTACGATTAATCGATTTTATTACACTCCTATGCGCGATTTCCATTGAAAACGCTGTTAATTAAAATTGGTAATGTCACTAGTGAATTATGTCATTTCCCGTGACGTCATTGACGTTACGTCGCTTACTGATCTAGACTGAATTTTCTATGGTTGATCTTTATCCACATCGGGACTTTTAAGCATTTATTCTGTGTGTTTTAATCATATTTGGCGAACCAAATTGATGCAGAAGTGTAATAAATAGAGTAATCAATTAGTTCCGAGAATTACGTTCAATAATTCACTCGAGGCGAGAGACGTTTGGGTAAGAAACTCGTGCGCTAACGCGCACTCGTTTCTTACCGACGTCTCTCACCTCTCGTGAATTATTTAACGTAATTCTCGGAACCAATTGATTACTCTCTATATAATCGATTATTGACGACCGATTATCGATTATCAAAATCAATAATCGTGGCACCTCTAGTTTAAGGCATAATTGGGGGCAAAGCTCAAGTTTTTTTTTGAGTTTGATTGAGATTATGGTTACATCGAGCTTACCAGATAAGTGTGCGAAATGAATTGCCTTGTCAAGCAAATGCGCGTGGTGTCATACTCATTCTAGTTTTCAACGCAATCGATGATAGAGCTTTTCTATATTTGCGAGGAATTTGCCTTTATAAAAAATAGTTCATTTTAAATTTTCAGCATTATTTATTGTAATTCAATGTTTGATGTACATGTATATATTGCCTTGATATGTATTTAATTGTTATAAATGATAACACATAAGTAAACACAAACACATGATAAACATAGGGTGTTAAAACTATTTCACATTGAAGTGTTTTATCCCTTTCACGACGGAAGATGCACTGGTGCATCATTAAAGACTCAGTGCCAGTGCATTCTCTTATATATGCGAGTCTCCCATAGGAAACCTTGCATATATAAGAGAATACACTGGCTTACAACACCTGACAAGGGAAATATTGTTTGGCCAATGTATTCTCTTATATATGTGAGGCTCCCTCTGGGAGACACACATATATAAGAGAATGCATTGGCACAGGATTTTAGAAAAATTTCAGGAAGCTCCAGTTATGGAAGGGTTAAAAGTGTTTATTCATAGAAAAATTCATTTCCTAGAGACAGAAGCTCCATTTCCTTGACTCATAATTACTATTTACACCCCCGTATCTATTCTAAAAGTACTGGGAAGAGATACACCATCTGTAAACGATTCGTGGTCAATATGTAGAACTAGGGTATTGCCCGTCAAATATGACGAATTTCAACGATGGCAACGCTATCTATACGGGCAATTAATTGTGTCCACCCGATCCAAGTGGCATAACTCTAAATTTATCGTAGTACACAACGCTATGATTACAGGCAAAATATCGCTTTTATGACCCTTAGAAAGCATTATATACATGTACATGTATCTCAGGCCCTCTTTAGCTGATGCCCTGCAATTTTGCGTGTCATATTCTAAGAAGTGCAACCAGACATGCTAGAAATTTGGGCGCAATCGGACATGAGGGGCATATATTTTTAAAAGCCTCATAATTGTTACAGTTACAGACAGACACACACACACACAAACACTGGCTTTTATATAGATACCAGTTAATACCATGTAACTTTCCACCACGAACCACGCTATTCCAAATGCATATGTTTATACATGTGCAATGTGTACTCAACTATTGATTCTAGAATACGTTTGCATGTTGACCAATCTGATCGACACATTATCACACATAGGGCATGATTACAATGGATTACTGATTTAAGATAAGCTACTAGTAGTTGTTATCACCATGTCTATCACGCCTCCAGGCTTATATGTTAACTGCACCTCTATATATCTTAACCCTTTCACGACGGGAGCAGCGCTGATGCAGCATTTTAGATCCTGTGCCAGTGCATTCTATTATATATGTGAGTCTCCCATAGGAAGCTTCACATATACAAGAGAATGCATTGGCTTACAAGGTCAACGTAAATATTGTTAGGGCAATGTATTCTCTTATATATGAGGCTGCCTATGGGAGACTCGCATATATAAGAGAATGCATTGGCACAGGGTTTTCACAAAATTTCAGGAAGCTGCAGTCACGGAATGGTTAAAAACACAATCGAAGAGATAAGTTTGCCTTTTTCCAAATCTTTCACACCACAGATTGGACTTCTGACTGCATAGTGGACTACTTGTTATGAAATAGAGTTCCATAATTCACTATTTGATGGTTTTATTCGTCAACAAGAAATTAAAGCAATTTCCACTAACAACATCTTGATTTTCTCCAACTCAGAAGTACACTCTACCAAACTATCCATACCAACTTACTTTTTATTTGAAATTCTTTTGCATCAATTTTAAGATAAATATTGAAAGCATGCTGCATTCTAAGCATTGCATATCTTTAACCCTTTCTTTACTAAATACTCATTGATGAGTAGTTATACAAAATTTAGAAATGTTCAGATAATAAGTTCAACAAACGACCATATTGTTGAACTTATTATCTGAACATTTCCCTCTGATAAATAGAACTCCTTCTGCAATTTTCTTATCTGTTGTCTGCTTATTGTTTCAGAACATCCCTTCAATTTGAAGGCTTCAAATGAATAATAGACCATTCTAATGCATACTTGTATTTATAACTGAAATAGTGAATCCTGTGCACTTAGTATAGAACAAGTTAATGTGACTCACCACCCTATGTTTGGCACGCAGCACCCCAATTTTTCCGAATCGGACATGGAACGGAGAACTCTGGTAGCTTCCATCTTTCTGCTTGACGATGATGACATCGATAGCACCTGTCAGGGTAGCGGGATTTATTTCATTGTAGAAGCCTTTGACGCCGGAGAAAATTCTACCGACATAACCCCAGTAGCTCATTCCTTGACAACTATTTGTCAGGAGCTAATAATTCTGAAATATAAATAGCATATTTATTAGTCATGTTACAGTAAAATAATCGGCATCTCCAATGATTCATACATGTACATGTACTTTCTAGTCATCAAAATGTAATAGCCACAGCAATAATCAATGCTGTGGAAAATGCCGTGGCAACATTTGGAATCTAACATGCCACAGCAATAATTTTTTCTGTGGGACATATTTCCTAATTTTGAGGGCTGTACCTTCAATTGATTGCAGTAATTGTTTTTAATTGACTCATTGCTATTTAACATTGTGAACAGCAAAACCAGGTTAGGGCTGTAACGACACACCCCTGCTATGATACGATATGATACGTATTGCGATATTTGCTCATGACAAGACATGCATATCATGATTCACTTTCAACCCTCTTATTTCAGATTGTTTGACTTTGGCAATCCGCTACGTCAACCCTTTGCCATGGCCCAGTTTGCTTCAGCTAATTGAGGGCTGCATTTTAGGCTTTAATTTTGTTTTTTAAATTTAACCCCTAGTTTATGACAAATGATGGCCTGGTGTAATGATAATTCCAATTCTCATTTCTAATAGCATACAATTCCATGCCCACTAGTAAACTTATATATTCACACTGAAACAACAGAATTTATCAATAGCTTGTGATTGATACTAGTGTTGAACTTTAGATTTACCACTCACAGCAACTTAGGAACTGTACATGTACATGTAGTCAACAAAATATATCAAAATGTGGGAATAAACATATCATGATACATGTACATTTGTTATATGTATCACAATACAATATGATAAGAAAGTATTGCGATAAAAATAATCAAAATTAATCGTTACATCCTTAAACCAGGTATTTGAAAATGAAGATCGATCTATGTACAGGTCGAGACATTCAGGTCGAAATTAGGAAAAATGTCCCACAGCAAATTTACCGCTATGGCATATTAGATTCCACGTTGCCACAGCGTTTCCCATGGCATTGTTTATTGTCATGGACAATATCGAAGACTGCGTGGACCTATTTCTATACATGTACATGTATATGTCAATGATTAAACAATACAGTACTAAATGCTTGAACTATTATGAAATTCATGCCTGTAATATAAAGCGCAGGTGTTAATATTTGCTACCTATCATTGGATATACATGTATCTGATACAGCTCATCCAACCAGGTCTGCATGATCATACGTACTGGCTTAAATTATACTTAGTTTTTAATTTTCCGATTGAAAAAAGTCAGATTAAATACAAAGCACAATATTCAAAGGTATTTTTAAACACAACCATGTCTATCTGTATCAACATAATACATCGCAGGTAGCTTAGATACCTGTGATCAGAATAGTTTTTGGTTCAATCAACTGCAAACAAAGCCAATTATTTGTCAGTGGAGAAATGTAAACAAAAAATCCCCAACAGCACTTTTTAACACCACAGAATTTTTAAATTGGCAATTTGGCTTGGATAACTCAAACAAAAGGTGGCATACTAGATTTCTAACTTAACATTAACCTTTTTTTAAAACCAGAAGTATACACATGATAAAATTCAAACAAATATGCATGCATACTACTGTACCTGTAGAGTAATCCTTCAGTAAACAAGGACTGAGTGTAAGAGCACTTAATAACTAAACAGTCACCCAGCACACACTAAACAAAGGAGATGAACATTGAGTCCTCTTCATCAGTTAACCTGTCACTGGGGAACTAGTGCACCTTGTTTGAAACATGTTAAGAATGCTCTATCTCAGGTCAGAGAGCTGTTTATATGAGAGTTCAGGTCTATTTTTGGAGCAGGCATCTTACAGAGGTTTAATGAACAATTTTATCTGCTTCAAGTACTTCCTTCTTACTTTATGACTTTGGCAATCTAGGCTAGTCAAATTTGATTGCCTGTTCAGTGGCCTGTTTAAAATTTCCTTCCCAGTTAATGCAACACAAAGGAAATAAAATTGGATTATGGGCCAGAACAAAAGATATCAGAACAGCAGTACATCATGTAGATACATACTGGTACATGTAGTCCTTGGGTGCATGGTGTTTGCTGTAAAAAATAATCATACTTTTTACAGGCCGAAGTACATGTATATTCTATATATATATACAGTGATGCCCTAAATAATCGACTCCTTAACCACAGCATAATTATGGGTAACATTTCAGGATTTAGTTGGAAATATGGCTTGTTGCCATTCATTGTAATTAAGCTCTCACTGAGAGCTTTCCGATGAATGGCAACAAGCCGTATTTCCGACTAAATCCTGAAAAGTTACTGGTGAGCTTTACAATGAATGGCAACAAGCCATATTTCTGACTAAATCCTGAAAGGTTATCCATTCATCGGAAAGCTATCGGTCGATAGCTTTCCGATGAATGGCAACAAGCCATATTTCCGACTAAATCCTTAAAAGTTACCAATAATTTTGATGTGGTTAAGGAGTCGATTACTTAGGGCATTACTGTATATACATGTTTAATTTTTGGATTCCATACAGACACAATTACTATGGACTAATGTACTAGACTTACATGGAGCATTTAGGTCATACATAATGCTAATTTAACCATTTCTATACTAAATGGATTGTCTCACCTTGTTATAAAAGTTTATACATTGGAACTGTCTATTGTTCATTTGGAAGGGTGTTCACGTAATAAAAACAGATGGCAGACAGAAAAACAGATAATACAAGAACAGAATGGTTCATATTCATAGGTGAGGAAATGTTCAGATGATACTAATAGTCTAACATGGGTTAAAGGCAGTTTGCAGAGTGTGTGTTCAGTGCACACAGTCTATAAAATAAAGTTGTAAACATATATATACACATAAAAACTGATTACTGAGTATACCATACTCCCATATACTAATTATTTCTCGGAAGGCGTAACTTCAAATGATCATTTGGAATCAATCCTTTCATCTTTAGATTGAGTTCTGATTGGCACTAATGACTTGGAGTCTGGAAACTCTACAGAAGGCAAACAGACTCACTGAGACTACATGCATGTAGTTTACACTCAGCATAAAATTACAGATCATCAAATTACTCAGTCAATTAATAACTAGATCAAGGTTTCCTTACAGTTACCCCCGCTGGACAAAACAAGTGTCCATTGGCACCGCGGTGTATTTGCCGTTCGGCCGCGGTGTCCGAGTTTGTAACTGCAGTTGAGCACCGCGGCCGAACGGCAAGTACACCGTGGCCCAACAGCAAGTACACTGCGACCGAAAGGCAACTACACCGCAGCCGAACGGCATGTACACCGTGGTTAGATTTCTGGTTAGTATCGTCTTTTTTCAGTTTAATGAACGTACACCGCGACAATTACACCATGGCCGAACGGCAATTACACCGCGGCCCAACTGTAGTTAGCCGGTGGAGCCGCGGTGTAGTTGCATTTCAGCCACGGTGGCAACGCTAACTGCACCGCGGTTAGGTGGACACTTGTTTTGTCAAGCAGGGTAGGTCTAGTTTTAATAAGACTGCAAATTACTTGCAAGGACGCAGCAGATATACAAATTATCATTTCAAAACATACCGGTACATGTATCGATATCGGAGTCCTCTGTTCTATTCTTTTAATTTTCCACATGCAAATATGTTTATAAACACTACAACATTCAGTTAATACACAAGAGATAGTCAAGTTTGCCCTGGTAGTCTTAGTCAGGTAAACTAAATAAGTGGCATCCACATATTCAGTTAACTGGATGAAGTGCACTGGTTGGGCCTATTACCATTACTGAATGTCACAGGTTTATGTAGTAAGCCCTATAAATACATGTCCCAGTAATCCCAGGTCAATCTAAGGTAACCCCTACTGCTTTACTGCTCTGTATAATCAAGGTGTTTACTGCCAACTACTAGTATTACAGTAATGCCCTAATTAATCGACTGCTTAACCACAGCATAATTATGGGTAACTTTTCAGGATTTAGTCGGAAATATGGCTTGTTGCCATTCATGAATGGCAAGAAGCAATATTTCCGACAAAATCCTGAAAAGTTACCCATAATTCTGCTGTGGTTAAGCAGTTGATTAATTAGGGCATTACTGTATGTCATTTCCTACCAGTATCTCTAATCACCTTCAGGCTAGACTAATTGATATTCTCACCTTTTTATTTGTTTGGTATAATAACAAGTCTGAATTTAGTGTGTTTGACATTTGCAGACTGAGGTCCCCAGAGGGTGAATTTAGTGGCGCTATCTGCCACAGTGGGCTAGCATCACCTAAATTAACCCTCTGGGGACTCACTCAGCTTAGGCCTCAACTGGTATGGGAGACCTACTAGTAGGATCAGAATGAAGTTCCCCAGTTGAATTTGGTGATGTTCACCCATTTAATAGTCACCTCAATTATGCATTTCATCTTCTGCAAATTAGGGGATATAGAAACTCAACAGAACGGAAAAAGTAACTGAAAAGAATGTTATTTTGAGACTATAGATACTTCCCAGAAGATGAGGCCTATGCAGAATGAGGTCCTCATAGGGAGAATTTGGTGATGCTAGTAGGGATCTGCGATTCGGGGATTTTGCATCGAATCGAATCTTGATATCGAATCTCCTTCCTGATATCGACATCAAATTGAATCTCGAATCGAATCAAATGTTGTGTCACTCATAACGGCGGCCGACATGAATTTTATTCATATAATCTGAATTGGATAAATGAAGTTCTAAACATTAGGTAATCAATTGAGTTCCGCATCTAGTGATCACGCACCATGTAGATAATTTACATTGTGTCGATACAGATTACAAATATATGCGGCGATTGATCGCCATCACAGGTTGCGATCGAAGCACATAATTTGCATAATACACATCTATTCTGAATGGCATACATTCAAAATTACCTACGTTGGCTACCTTGTGCTTCAATTTTTTTGAGTTCAGGTCATTTGGTATGTGTTATTTAGATGCAAAAAAACTAGACTACACCTAAGTAACACTGATTCGAAAATATCCGAATCAGCAGATCGATTCGGTGTCGATCTCGAATCAGGTGCCCGACATCGAATCGACTCTCGAATATTCGCAGGTCCCTAGATGCTAGCCCACCATGTAGGATAGCGTCACTAAAATCAGCCTATGCCAATGGGGACGTCATTCTGCAAATGACAGTCACACTACATGTATTTGCAGGCTTGTATACAAACATGTGAAAATTTGCGAGACTGGATTCTAATGCCAAAGAAGAAAAAAAGTTGGTTCCCGTTTCCCTAGCAACCCTATTGTAATTTAAACCCCCAACATGTACCCTATACTTTTTTCCATGGTTTTCAAAAATATATTTTGAAATTAAAACAAAATAATAAAATCCAAAATTTGACCAGTTTTTAACATGTTCACTACCGACGCCCATTCCATTACATGAAAAAAGTATGAGATAACTCGCAAATTTCAGGACTCAGAACAAGTTAAGTATTTGATAATAGTGAATTTCATTCACCATCACCACTCCAATCAAGGGCGAGTGCATTCAGTTGCATTCAGCATAAGTAAAAAGCCGCCAATGTGTAGAATATACAACAATGAGTATTAAACCATGTCGCATCATAAAATGAGCTGCTGACTGTTTGCCTTCATATTAGTAGTATTGTCATAATATTGTCAGCATCTCTTTGATACGCGTTGAAAGGTTGTAACCCCTCAGTTGTCGATTAAACTGTGAAAACAATTATATTCCATTATACCTGGCATTTTCCAACATCCGAAATAACAAATATTAATCGACGACAGAAATGGTAATCAATTATCGGCTTTATCAACAGTTCATCGATTATGCGATTAATCGTGGCACCCCTAATTATTATCATTGATACAAACTGAACACGCTTCGGACCAGCCCTTCAGTTCGGATTAGAGAGATGTTCGGTTTATAGAAAATAGCACTACGATCCGGATCGGAATGTATTGATGTCGTCGAACAACCAATTCATTATTGATTAATTAAAATATATTCAATAAAGTACCGAATAAAATATAATAACAATAAATATAACATCATGTTATAATAAGAATTAAATACATGGTATATTAAGACATAACACATGTATAGATGGGACATGGAAACGATAAATGTTACGGTGATTGAAAATGTCGCTTAAAAATGTCGCATTGTTAGTATAGTAGATCGGTACTCTTGAATAATCGTATCAATTAATTAGCAGTGTTTTGTCCAGCGACTGCTTTGAATCGGATTATAACAACAGATGTCTGATTAGATAACTGAATGCTTATTTAACACATTGAGTGAACAATGCTGGCTTCACGGCAGGGACCAGCCTAGGGGGCGACGTGGGCGAAATAGTCGCCCTGTGTGGCCGCAAGTCTCCCTGAAATGACGTCAGGAGGAAGTGGATGTCTCCCTATAAAAAAAATAAATAAAAATAAAAATAAAATATTAGTTAAATTTTTAATCTCCCTGAAGAATTGGTGACTGGATGATTTACTGCTCAGCTTAACACTTCCAGTTTATCCTCACACATGTAGAAAATCTATTGTGGACAATAATAACAGCTAAAACAATCAGTTCTAATGAATAGTTACTAGCGACAAATAGTCGCACTAACGCTCCACTTCTCCCTGGTAAGCCCTCACCTCTCCTTATTTTTCCAAGAGGGAGAAGTCACTTCTCCCTATATTTTGACCCTAGGCTGGTCCCTGCTTCACGGAGATTACAGCAATGACAATTTGTTTTCACATCAATCATTGCACTGAATTGAACTCTTATTTTTACGACCACTGTCCAAACTAAACACTAATTAGCTAAACGTACAACATGGTAGTGTATTGTCACCTACATGTGTATACGGTACAGTTTTAATCAACATGTCAGAATAAATGAGCCGTTAGGAAAATGGCCACTCAGAGTTGAATGTATAGACTAGAAATTTAAACTTATAAAGGATCCCCAGTCTATACACTAAAGCCAACACGAGTTCAGCATCAAGTATGTCAAATCTACCGCATGTGCGTTCGGTTGGTATCACTTTCCGCATTTGGATTTCGGAGGTAAAAATTTTATGTATTCGTTCACTTTTGGACCACAAAAGCCGTCCGATGTTCGGAATAGAGAGTTTCCGGATTACAGATGTAATTTTTAGTGAGAATTGCACTTGGGTCAAGTTGGGTGAATTCGGGGCCTGGAGAATTTGGTCGGTATGGAGAGGAATTCGGTTTATAGAGCCTAGAGGGTCCGGTTTGGAGAGGTTTTACTGTACCTGTGTATATTTATTATTATTATCACATCAAATAAAAATCAATAAATTACATCCAAGTTTTCTTTAAACAAAAGACCACATCATCATCAGTCTAAATGCACATCTCATAATCCCTTAATTCACACCCTGTCACACCTCCTAATTACAATTATAAGTTTCAGGCAGGCCGGTTGTCACACAGCGAAATGGTTGGTTTGCTCAGGGGCAGGTACTACTGGACCATTTTTTTTGGCGCTCCGGTCTGCATCACTAGTGGCAGTAGTGCCGTTCTATATAAAAATGTCATGACACACTTTGACCCCCATCAGTTTCGCTGGTGGGGGTTGATGTTGTGATGTTTTATACAGCACACAGAACGGCACATTGAAATATTCCGGTCAGACGCACATCCAAAATGGGCTATGTAGCTCATTTTGGCTATTATAGCCCGATTGAGCTACATTTTTAATGTGATTTATACATCTCGATCGATTTTGTGCATAACACAAAAAAAGCGCAAATCGTAGCTCATTTTGGATGTGTGGCAATTAACATGATGTTGAAAATAATTGTCAGATTGACAATGCTCAACTTACAAAAATGAGTCGACATGGAAATTACTGTATAAAAGTATTAAAATATCACCAAAATGACATACGTCACATGACATTATCCGAGATTGGTGAGCATTTGCAGATAATAAGGTTACGACAACGACCTCGTCAACGTCAGTTCTCAAGACTAGATTAAAAATAATTGTAGTCATAATCAGCTGATAATTAGTTTTACCCGATTCGTCACAACTTCATGCGAACTTAGGATATACCGGTACCCAATTGAGCTGAGCATTTCCGTGATCAGATGCCACTTCAAAACCTCCAAACTATGTATAGATGTTCTTTGGTGATATATCTCTCGTTAAAAGTTATGAAAACATATCATAATACCTGGTAAAGTAGATTATTAATCCGATAAAACAGATCAAAACACTACTTTTGTAAAAGTAAATGAGCCCAATCTAAACGTATAGCCCAATCGCCGGCTAATAATAATAATTTTGATAAGTAAATTTGTCGTTGTTAAAAGCTCAGATACTGACCATACTATAGGAAATAATTATTTAGCTCCTGTTTATCCACACAGTGGCTGTTTGTGTATTTATTTTATGCTTATCTGTGTGAAAACTGATAAAAATCCGTCTGAAAACACGGGAGTAAAATGGTACGATGTTGCAGTTTTTCCTCACGTGAGGCGCTGACACATTTTCCGTGAATTTGATTGGTTGTAAAGCAGAGCAATAGATTGAATCCAACAACCTTACTTATCAATGAATACACACACACACCACTTGAGGCACAAAGCGTGTAGCCTATGTAGTGTGAACAGAGAAGTTAGCAATTAATTTTGTGTCGTCACATAATCTTCTAAAGAACCGATTTAGTATAAGTAATTAGGCTCTGACGTAAACTATTAGACAAGGTGAAGGTGGGTTCAGTTTGCGTTGCTATCTAGAATTAGGTCGATTAAATTTAAAGTTGAGGTAGGCCTATAGTTCCAACTGCATACGCGTACCGCGGCCTACTGACATGCATATATCATAGGACCAGAATGAGTCCCTGCATGCAACAATAAAGAGCGTTTCTGGACAGTCTATTCCTAATATGGTAAAACATAAATTGCTTTTTTCTTTCATATATGTGCGAAAAATTAATAGAGCTGGATACAGGTGGATTATTATTTATTATAAATGCAAGTTCGACATTGTTCGTGGGTGTTTATTCAATCTGATACCGATATCCCACCCCTTGCCATTTCTATGGAACGCGCACAGGTCTGCAGTCAGGTCAACATGGGCTTATCCAAGCTAAACTGTCATATGGTAGGGGTATGGACTGACTGGAAGTGCCAGTGGAAAGTTCCATGTGTTGTGTTGATTCCACAATAACTTATTCACATTCATAAAATAGTTTATTCACACTACTTTACATATGATTTAATAGTAGATTATTAATTCTCCTGGTTAATTAATTCAATGTGTATTGCGAAATCGGTTCACAACTTTTAATTAAGTCACAGCAAAGCATGCAATTTCGACCTTCTTCGACAGTGAAGTACATTACTAAGGAATATATAATAACTAAGAAATATATTCCCCGTGCTATTTTTTCAACTTTATAAGGTTCCCTGTCAAACCTTCAAAATAAAAAAATCACAGGTTTTGTACTGGTGGAATTTGATCTCCAGCTAGTTAACGCTCGTAGAGATTCATGGCATGATCTATAGGCCTACTGATTTAGAAGAGTACGTACGTATAGGAAGTTCCGAACGTACTTTGTGGCCTCTCATTTGGAACCGGGGACCATAATGGAAATATTAAAATTGGTCCTGGTCGGGGGGGGGGGGGGGGGGGGGGGTCTGGAAAAAAATTGCACATATAGGGCCCAAAAAGTTTTTTTCCGACATCGAGGGACCCACCACCCCATTTTTGCAAAAAAAAAAAAAAACCCTGTTTCTCATGTTTATCAAAATTTCAGAGGTTTTTTTTAGCCGTTCTTCAATAACTGTGTTAACTGCCTTACTAGTTGGTAAACACAGATCAGAAAAACGAAAAATATACTGTATTTCCATGTGTTTGCTGGTGTTTTCAGTATCTAACAACAATATTAATTAAGCATTGTGTATATAGGTACACTATATGTCACAAATTGCCCTAGACCCCATTATAGCCTTAATATATCGAGTGTGTTGTGTCTGACAGAGAACACTGGCCAGTGTAAATAGTGGTAAACAGGTCAGGGGTTCCACAATTATATGTGCATGATCAAAGAACTCTTTAGTCTTATCCAACGGGGTGGGGAGGGGAATTGTTTTTTGGTTACGTATACACATAGATATATGGTTATTATACTGCCCGATATTAGTCGGCGGGTATATAGCTGACGTCTCGAGCCGTCTGTCCGTTCAAACATTTTGAATTTTAACTCAAGAGTCAGTTGTCATATTTGATGCCCAATGGCATGGTGACGGACCAGAAATGGGGGACGAATATGCATAATATCGCGGGTTGTGACCACCAATGCCTACCAGAGTTATGGGCCCTGTTCGACTTTATGAAATTCAGTCCATAGACTCCATACAAAGATTTTGCAATATAAGTTAAGTGTCGGTTGTCAAATTTTGATGTGGTTTGGTATGGTGATAGACCAGAATGAAGAATTGAATGTCATTTCTCAATGCATCTGAATGCATCACATTATTTCAGTTCATCTATTTGTAAGTGATAACAGTATACAATTAGTATTTTCGTCTTGTTGAGCAGTAAAGCTCCCAGATGAAGTTCGGAAATTCAATGAGAATAGCGTCACCTTCATTTGGGATTGTCTGAGCAGTAAACAGTCACATGTCATTCATCATAACCAATTCAGTTTTATTTGGATAATTGTTGCAAATTAACATTACTAGCAATCATTCAAGATGAGAAATAACCAGAAGAAATTAATTTGATTACATGCCAGAACAAGACAGTATTTCAGACATTAGAAACTTATGAGATACCCTTTTCAATTTCATGTTATGCAACAATCAGGTTAATGATATCTACTAGTAGTCATCATTGAGTATTCACCATGTAGTATCCAATTTGTGATAAGAGTTTTTTTGTTTTATTACTTTTATTCAGAGAATACAACTGGGTAATATATTAATTTTGTTACTAAATATTTCTTCCGTTGATCATAAGTTTCCTGAACGTTAATACGGTGGTCCACTGTGAAGTGGTCCGGGATACTGTGAAATCCAGAATGTTGCTAAATCTGAGGCTAAAGAGTCACTTTAACTGCCTATATAGCCCTATACTAACAAGCATGGTACTAACATGCTTACAAACAACATTACATGGTCAGTACTTGTAAATTGTTTGAAAAAAAAACCCATTTTGGAAAAAAATTACAAGCACCATTTTTTCCGCCTCTGGACCACCCACCCACCCCGGCCCTATATACATAATTTTTTTGCAGACCCGCCCCTGTCCTGGTCTGCTTATTATGTATATACCCCCCCCCCCCCCGATAACATTAAGTCACACGACTGTGCCCCCAACTGATTTTCTATACTGCGCTCATAATTTTACCCATCACAGCTTTAAACCAGAGTATATATGCTATATATTATGCATGCATCACAATATTATATATCGGTACAGAAACCGATTTTACTTATGTTATACAGACAGTTTATATACACACAATGTTCAAGCCCGTAGCCAAGGGGGTTCGTATATACCCTTCGAACGAATGGCCCTTTTTCTGCATGTGCCCGATGGTGGTGGTGGTTGCCGTTCGCCGTTCGGGCCAACGTGTCACGTGCAGCCGTTGACCAAACGGCAATTGCTGAGCTGGACCTCACTGGGGTTGCGGCTGACGCAGTTTTAAAGCGCAACTTTTTGAAATCGGATGCATTTAACTACGTCAGCCACAACCCCAGTGATATATATGTATGGTGTGAAACGTCCGATAGCTCAGTGCATTGGCCGCATGCGTCAGCCGCTGTTCCGCTTACGGCTCCGGAATTCGACCTGCATGTGGTTCAAAAATATAACCAACTAAAAGTAGCCTGGCGGAATCACTGGATATAAACTTAATAAAGACCCATGCATACAGCGAAAGGGTGTCGTGTAAAGCACATCCATTCGAACGTCCGGCGAATATCATATATCACCATATATAGCGGGCGGGGGCAGAGACCCGTACACACAAATACTACAGAGTGCCAATTAAGCTATGTCTCTCAAACTTGGTCAAAATGTTCAACTGTTCGAAATATCATGGCCGACACAACAATAGTTGGAAATTTCACACGAAACAATAGGTTGAAATCGTTTTCGTATAGATCGATTTTCCAACAATCTATATTAGTGGGGAATATTTTGATTTAGACCATCATTTGCATATTTGCCTACTTTTGGTCCAAATTTTGCATGTGGACCATCAGTTGGAAATTTTCTAACCTTATAAGGTGTGTCAGGTTTCAAGTTTATAACATTTGGAAACATTGAGGCTACTCAATAGGTGCTAGGATTTAGCA
Source organism: Siphonodentalium dalli (assembly GCA_032622095.1). Classification (NCBI taxonomy): domain Eukaryota; kingdom Metazoa; phylum Mollusca; class Scaphopoda; order Gadilida; family Siphonodentaliidae; genus Siphonodentalium; species Siphonodentalium dalli. Next base: position 158,977,916 of record CP136069.1, on the reverse strand, counting down.
ATTTATATGTTCAGATTTCAAAATTTTCTCGCACTGGGCCGAACCATGGTCGGCCCAGTGTGTCCTGGTCCCTCCCATAAGGTCAGTTAAAACTTATAATTAACTTCAGAAAAACAATTCCCCCGAGATAGACTACTATAGATGATCAGGTTCAGGGCGCGAACTTGTCTGATACTGGTTCGAACCCTCGTCGGCCCAGTGGATTCTGTTAGTCCCCCACATGACAATTGGTTCATTCAGAATAGCTAGGCTATTTTGATACAATTCAATTCCAGGCCTGTGAGAGAAAACTTGGAAAAGCTAAACTTTTTGTGTCACGGCGGATCTTGTGTCACAGTACATTGTATTTTTTCAAAATTCCCCAGGAGAGGACCCCGAACCCACCCCCCCCCAATGCGATAGGGCGACACACCCTCTCATCGCTTCGCAGCTTGTGTCTAATGCCCTCATTATAAATGACGAACTGTCTTTGCTAGTGGCTGCATACGGACTTGATGTTATACTATTTTCTGTAAGACTGCACTGTCAACCTGTATATGAATGTTATCAAATAAAATCTAATCTAACCTATTTGCCAACATATTGGCAAGTCCCCCAGTGTAGGCCTATATAAATTATATACCCGGTAGACCTATTGACCTGTATAGGATTATATATATTGCAATAAGTGAGCACCCCATTACGTTTAATTCAGCGATGCATGAGACTGAATTTTAAGGTTCGTCACCCCCCCCCCCCCCCCCCCAAAAAAAGAAGGCCGAAAGCTATATCGGTACACAGGTTTTGCAAATGTGCTAAAGGGTATACGCAGGTTTTGAAATCTCGTTCTAAATGATGTTTAGCGTTCGCGACTGAAAACAAACTGAGCATGAACATATATATCCCTAATTGAAAGCTCCATATGATAAAGGGGGAAACTTTCATTGAACTAGTTTAGGTCAGTATATATATACATGGTGTCCCTCAATGTTGATGTCTGTACCGTTACGGCTACAACATTGACACACACCTAAGGCCAGTAATCAAGTTCAACACACTTTACTGTTATATAAAGCATGCGCACCATATCCCACAAGGCAAGGACATTAAAAGAAAGCTATTCTACAAGAGAACTTGTTTTCGGCGCTTTGAAAGAGTAAACATATTAGTATGTCCATTCAGTGACTGCACCGTTACGGATTTTATCGTGTATTGTGCTGGTCAACATATTATAGATTAATCATTATTATCTGGTTAATATTCAAAACTATAGTCTCACAATTCACCCAAAAGTCTACATGTATATCCATAAACAATTGACTTGTTGCTGAAAAATACCCAATAATGTCTGATCCGTTAGTCTGCATCGTTACATAACGGAGCAGACAATATTTACATCAGCCATTTATTGTGATTTGCAAAAGTTTCATTAATGAATATAAGCCTGTTGTTATTATAAATCATAAATATAGATCATATATCGCCAGGATTTCCACTAAATAGCAACTGATACCATTGTGTCTGCACCGTTACGTTGTTGTTAGCACTGTTACAATAGACCTTTAATGTTATCTGACAAAGTGGTTATCAATATACATTCTTCGACATGTATCAGCAGAAGTGATTGACTACTGCATTATATAATATAGTGATTGACTACTGCATTATATAATGTATATAGACAATCAGTTTGATAAGATAAAATAAGTTTATTGACAATTACACCCTCACGGGGCCGATGTCACAACATAAATAACAATAAATATATATATGATACAATAAGTATACACAATTGTAATCATGTTTGTTGTTGAAAATCTGGTGTTTCAGACCTTTTGTGGAAAAAGAGACGGACCATGTTACAGATGATATTGCACGTTTCTGTTTTGTCATTTCGCAGTATGAAAATGAATTTTTGGGCATCAGTCATATTAATAAACTTGTGATTTACTTTATTTATTTCGTCAAAGAAACGGAGACGAATGCTTTTGTAAATAGGACATTTTAAAATAAAATGTTCCTCGGTTTCCGTTTCCAATCCACACTTTCTGCATATTCTCTTTTCTACAGGAATCTTCGGTTGTTTATGGCGCCCGTTTTCAATTTCTAGAGTATGATTGCTAATCCGCAATTTGCTGAAGATCTTTCTTACTTCGATATTTTTTACTATGTCCAAATATGGCTCCAATCGGTAATCCCTTATTATTTCTCTATAATACACGCTCAATTTTTTCTTACCTGATGGTTTTTCATCGTTATATATATATCTCTTCTGAAACACGACACATGGTCAACCTTGAAACTATCACAAATAGTGTGTTGAATTTTCTTCAAATACTGATCAGTTTTATCAATAATTTCCGTGAGTTTTTGGAATGTCAAAGTTAAAGGACCACTTATTTGGGATTATGCGGTCATCTGACATTGTGGCTGATTTATGAACGATGGGGATGTTTGTCTGCAGTCTGCCAGAATTGGACATTTGACGTATTCCTACATATATACCTATTCAGATGCAGTATATATATATATGCTAGGCCTGTAAATCAGTATATAATTTTGTATATTTAGATCAATCTATACCGCCCGTACTAGTAAGCCTCTTCCAAATTACGTACCGCAGGCCTATATATATACGTGCAGGCCTATGTATAAGTAAGCTGATCAATTTAACGATATAAGTAAGCTGATCAATTTAACGAACCGTTAGTCCATGCATACATCAATTTAGATATCGCCTATAGATAAGAAGTGCGCATGTGGTATTCTGGGAAACTTGTAAAATATGATTATCGTCACCAATATATTTATAACTTCTCTGGCATTCGCTAATCAACAGAACACACCTTGATGAAATATTACACAGTGATTATCAGCCTGATGCCAATGAATGTGCATGCTGCAACGCTTATTCCGCCACACGCTTCACATATATTATATACACATGGATTGAACCGGACCCCGTAGCGCGTATTTTATACCACCCATGTGCCGTTCATTATAAACACCATCAACCAGGCTGTATATATCCTGGGTTTATCATAAACCCTTCCATGACTGGAGCTTCCTGAAAATGTGTGAAACACTGTGCCAATCCATTCTCTCATACGCATATATATAAGGAGCATCGCATATATAAGAGAATACATCATTTGCCTAACAATCTTTACCTTGACCGTGTAAGCTAGAGCATTTTATTATATATGCCACTGGAACACGGGATTTAATGCTGCACAAGCGAAGCTCCAACCATGCATTGAAGGGTTAAAGCGACCGACGGTGTTCAATGTTATCGCGCCTATATATAGCAAGACATTGTTCACTTGTCGCGCTCTCGATCTTGGGCAAACTAAATTAGGCCGACGAATATATTCTATGCATGGCATCAGCCTACACACCATCATCGTCGAATCCAAAATTTAAATATATTTTTCGTATCATTTTATAGGCTATAACATCATTACTACATATAACAATCACAATATGACCTTAATATTCGACGCTGATCAGTTCGGAGGATCATGCACTTGTCTTCTTGGGACAAAACGTAAAACAAAATTCATGACCATCATCAATAACTAAGAGCGTTCCGCTACGGCAACTGGACATGGTCGTTTGCGCTTCAATATACTCCTAATATAATATTCGCTTTATAATTTTCCCGGTATATACTGGTATATACAGAAATAGGTCGATATATAGTTATATACACGAACTACCATTCTACGGGCATTATGTGTCCCCACAAAGATGCATTGAAGTCATTAAAATACAACTTTGAACACGGTGTATGGGACTCAAACAAACAACAACCATGTGCACGACATGGAACAGAAAAGAGAGTTGCGTGTTAGTCTATATTCCTGATATATCCTGTAGGCCAATTCATCTGCATATATTTTTCCATGTAGGCCTAATACAATATATAGTGCGTACCGATAGGCCAATACATCCAGGTAATTTTTAGATTCAAACTAGAGATGGGTTTGTCCCAGATGGGACTAAGTAATACCCCCGTATTCAAAATGTTATTTGAGTGAAGTAGCCATTACCATATATTGGGCACTGACATTATGTCAACAGGTATCCCTAACCCTAAACCCCTTAACCCTAACCCCTAACCCTAATCATAACTCCACAAACAAAAGTCAACAGGTATCCCTAACCCAATACAAAAAAGTCAGACAGACATCATAATCGCAGGTGCACAGGTTCCCATGGTACTAAATATCAGTGCCAAAATTAAAAAACATTGACCTAAAATGTAGAAATAAAAGCTCGGACAAAATTATGCATGTTGCAACAAAATGTATAAGTCGAAAAATGGAGATAACTCCACCAAAAAATGTCGGACAGACGTCATAATCGCAGGTGCACAGGTTCCCATGGTACTAAATATCTGTGCCAAGTTAAAAAAAAAATTGACCTAGGAATAAAAGCTCGGACAAAATTATACATGTTGTGAAAATTTTCTAAGTCGAAAAAGGGGGGAAAACTCCTCCAAAAAAGTCCGACAGACGTCATAATCGCAGGTGCACAGGTTCCCATGGTGGTTGATGTCTGTGCCAAGTTTCACGGAAATTGATAAAAAAAAACGACTGAGAAAAACTCCGGACAAATTTTCTAAGTCGAAAAAGGGGGGATAACTCCTCCAAAAAAAAAGAAAGTCCGACAGACGTTATAATCGAAGGTGCACATGTTACCATGGTGGTTGATGTCTGTGCCAAGTTTCACGGAAATTGATCAAAAAACGACTGAGAAAAACTCCAGACAAATTTGTGTCTACGGACGGACAGACAAGCTGATACCAGTTTACCCCCCCCCCCCCCAACTCGTTGCGGGGGGAGGGGGTATAATTATCCAAGTCTGTTTAAATTTAACTGTGGACAATATATGTATCGGCAATGGTCATGCATACTATGGAGCAATTCACACTGTAACAGCACAATAAAATACCTTCAAGAAATTGACACGGTCACTTGATTTTTTTTATAAGACTTCTGAGATAACCTATTGTATGGGTCCATATTTACAAATCTGCTTTGAAGTTTGCATTGTGGCGTGACTATACCTCTGAGTAGTGCAAAAAAAAAACGCAGATAACGAATAGACGTGCACACAATCCAAAGCAATCTCGAACTTAAGAGCTCGTTGCTAAGCCGAATACTTACACAAAGTGGGTGCATAACCTGACCCAGATTAAACAAAAATAGTGCACCAGTAAATTTAATGGTTATATATCATGGCCCAAATTCAGACTGGAACTACTTCAGACTGATCATGACCTACAAGGTCGCCTACTCAGCTTTCATACAATTAACCGACATAAAATTATACGCAGCCAAACCAGACGCGTATATTCGTCAGCTTGCACGACCAGAGATATAGTATATAGGCGTAATTTCAAAAAAAAAAAATCTCTGGCACTGAAGGAAAACATAAGGTCCGTCTCATTCTATGGCATATTGTCATCATTCACTTCAACCCAGTCCAACCGAAGCACATACTTGGCACATACAGTCTAGACATAAATACATAATAACTGTACCACCAGATTTAAAGGTGAACTTACCACCAGACTTAAAGGTGCACTGTCCAATTGACACCTAATTTGTAAAATTGCATAAGCTTACCAGGCAAATAAAATAAGGAAAAATACTTGCAATAACCATCAGTTGTATGACACTGTCATCGCAAAAATGCACAAAAGCATCCTTCAGATTTATATTGAAAACGAGTAAAAAACGATTATAACTGAGATCGCTCTTTATTATAATAATTTTTATACCGCCTCTGGGCGACTGCATCATGGACGCTCTTTATCAGAGACGATCATTGGAATTTTTGCTGGGCTAACAAAAATTTAATTCGTGTTGAAACGTCCTCTTTTGAAAGTCGATATATGGCGATCAAAACATCACATTAACCCTTTCGTGACGGTAGCTGTGCTGGTGCAGTATTAAAGATTATGTGCTATATAATGCATGCTCTTATATGTGCGAGTCTCCCATATATAATAGAATGCCCTGGCTTACCAGGTCAATGTAAATATTGTTAGGCCAATTGATTCTCTTATGCGAGGCTCCATATGGGGGACTGGCATGTATAAAAGAATGCATTGGCACAGAGTTTTCGCAAAATTTCAGGAAGCTCTAATTTTTTTCTAATTTATAAAACGTGCAGATGATGGATCTATGACGTCAAATCTTGAATGTCCAGTGGTGGCCTCAAATCGAGCTCCTTTTTTGTATTATACATCCCGGTCCGATACCGGGGATAAATACCCTTACGAGGACGTTATGTGTGACAGAAAGACTTACACAATTCATATCATTTGGAAAAGTCGAGTCCCGAAATTTCTTCGGAATGGAACAATAAAGCGTTTAGTTTTAGTTTATTCCCCGATATGGTAAAAAAAGAAAGAACTTTGTCTCACTTCTGTGCGAAACAAATGGAATATTGCTAATCTTGGCAAAAGTTTTCATGGTACTTTAAAGGCACGTGCGGCCTTAATTGTCGAAAATATTCATTTTTGTTCCAAACACCGTAAACAGAAAAACAGTAAAACGCATACAGCTCCGTTCACATATACCATGACCATCGCGTAAACAGCATGTTATCATAGAGACCTACTATATTTCACAGGTCCCCAGAACAAAAATTGACCCCACCCCCAATAATACTTAATTCTATAGGATTAAGTATTATTGGGGGTGGGGTCAATTTTTGTTCTGGGGACCTGTGCTATATTTTACCTAAGAAGAGACTGATTGTGTTACAGAAGACAGCACAATGCTACTGGCTAATCACACACAAATGGCATTAACGCTCTTTATTAGTTCCATATCAGGTATTCACCAACAAAGAACGCTCTTTATGTTTACCATCATAATATAAACAAACACCAGAAAAGTTACTTTTTATGCCTTTGTTTACATAACAATGGTCAAACATATGACCATAACGTACTGTTTATGTCATATTTCTTATTTGTATACGGACAAAGTCTATCTACATTTTGATGTTCTTTCTGTTTGTGGCGGTTTTTGACGGGTGGAGATATTTTCACAGGATACCCACCGCCAAGGCCAACCGTGTCTTTAAGCATAGACGTATCTCCCAAACCACATGTCCCCTGGTGCGACAACCCCACCATGAGTATATATATACCTTACTCATTGTGGAGTTGTCCCACCAGGGGACATGTGTTCCAAACTGCGTATAGATACACGCATAATTTTGAGGTTAAAAGAAAACTGTACACTAAATCCGGCCATTTATGTGACCAATTCCTTTTATATTCAAGAGTATATATGCAACAAATAAATTAATTTGAGGCATGGATTAGTGCAAAATACACCCTTGTGCTCTATGAACGATGCAAACAACATGGCAATTATAATGAAAATGAGTTTATGACTCGAGTCACAAACTCATTGTTATAATATTATATCATGTTGTTTGCATCGTTCATATACATAGAACACAATGCATGAGAGCATTTTGCACTAATACAGGGTTAAAATTCATTCATTTGTTGCATATATTCTGTTGAGCATAAAAGGAGATGGTCCCATAAATGGCCGAATTTAGTGTACAGTATACCCCTTTAAAATGAACCATATCGTGTCATGCAGGTCCAAGTTTGGTTGAGTTGGTCATTGTCGCATGGTATATCGCGGAAAAAACCAACCAACACCAGGATCCTTTAAACGTGCAAAAAAAAAAAAAACCCAAAACACCCAGGATCCCTTAAACGAGCAAAAAGACACACAGTATAGCTGAAGGGGTCACTCTCACCAACAAAAGTTCTGAAGGGTACACAGGGTTTGAAAATGTGCTGAAGGGTACACATGGTTTGTGATCGGCACGAACACCATTACTTAAATTGTGTTTATGAAAGTCTGGCGCCCATTAGCAGTTTGTTTTCAGTACATTTTAATATTCATTGGAACGTATACAAACAATTATTCTCTAACAGAAATCATGGCAGAATAGAAAACTGAATGTCCTTTAGAACGACATTTCAAACCCTGTGTATAATACCCTTCAGCACATTGTGAAAATCCTGTGTACCCTTCAGCACTTTTTTTTGGTGAGAGTGACCCCTTCAGCCACAGTATATGTTAAACGAGAAAAAGGACAACATAGAAAATCGAAATCTCATTAAAAAAAACGCGATTTTAGATTAGTTATCTGCTTATCATTATAATTACAAGTATTTGTTTCGATCGGAGTGGAATGGACATTTCGTTCGTTTTGAGTTTGACTGGCACGGCTGTTCCTTATCCTTGAATCGAATTTGAGATGCTGGGTGACTTTTTGCACATTTAGGAGATCATGTGTGTCTTTTTGCACATTTAGGAGATCATGTGTGTCTTTTTGCACATTTAGGAGATCATGTGTGTCTTTTTGCACATTTAGGAGATTCTGGGTGTATTTTTGCAAATTTATGATATTCTGGGTATCTTTTTGCACGAAACCATGCGACAATGACCACCAGCCATATATTCACAAGTCTCCCAACATAACACAATACCAGATGTATGTGGTGTGTGCAGTGTTGTGTTTTTTCTTCATTTCTTTGAGTTGTGATTTGGTCTGGTCAATTAAGGGCCTCGCCTACCCATAATGTATGTGATTGCAACATTTTTATGACGATCACATTCAAAAGCCATGACACGTGACTTAATACTCATGTTTTAGTCTGAAATTTAAACGAACATATAATCTCCACGGCGAAAGGGTGGAAAAACTCATCAGGTATTCTATTTAGAGGGGCAAAGCTTGCCATATATAGCAATAGATATAAAATGCTAAATAAAAGTAGAGCTTATCGGATGGGACCAACCCTAAAAGTAAACTCAACAGTATTACTGTACTGTGAAATGTAATACCTTGTGTGACAATTATGTGTGATAAGAACCTCAATGAGGTATACACTGTAACTGGTGCTGGAGGTCAGTGTCCAGGCCACGAAATGTAGAGCTGATCAAAATTACCGTCGTGTGTTATCTTTTACAAATAACACACGACTCAAGTGGAATAAATGAATACAAAATGAATGACAGACACACCACAAAGAGTGCACCGCTAGCACAATTAAGAACTGACTAATAAGACAACTTTCTGGAATACCAACATACAATGGGAGACTTTGTTGAATAGGTTGAATTAAATAGAGAGAATAGGGTTTCTACATTATATCACTAGAAATTATCGCACTTCTATGGATAACTCCTTACTATCTGAGAAAACGTCATTTCAAATAAAAGCAACGCGAATGAAACAAAGAGATAGGTCGACCCTTATAGAATGAAACGACAAGGATATAGATCGACACACCAGAGCCACCATTTGTACCATTTCAATACTGCAAAATGACTAGACTGGACCCATGCATGATCCCATCAAATGGGAAGTCTTAACACGTTTTTGGTGTTCTTATAAAGAGCGTCCATTCTTCCGTCGTCCAAAAGCAGTTGACATTAAAGAGCGTTATCATTTATGATCGTTTTCTGTGGACGATTTTTTGTGATACCTGTGCCGTCACATGATGTTGATTTAAAGTATTTAACTTTTTTTTTTGAAAGATTAAATTGGCTTAGAAATAATTAGATCGGACAAATGGACCTTTCAATAGGATATTTTTATAGCCATATATTGACGTTCAAAATTTAAAAAAGGAAGTTTTAACACATAAATTACAATTTTACGGGGCACCTATTAACAGGAAGCGTATCAGTCTGAACATGGGTTCGAACATTGACACAGAACGGATCTTCCATTATATTGGTACAGCACAATGCACTTCCCCCGAAATATGTGATATAATATATATATATATACAAAAAAAATTGTAGAGACACGGACTCAACATCAGAGTTCATTGCTTCAATTGTGCTAGCTTTTGTGAGCGTTTTAACTTCTGCCAAAAGTATAAGAAAATTACGATTTTTTTTTACAAAGTATATACTTACTAAAGTTACCGATCAAGAAATGTCAACAAACCACGAAAACAAGAATTGACATCAAAACCAACGAAAAGCATCAATAAATTAATATCCGAGCATATGTAATAATAGTATAATTGTACACATTTCATATGATAATCACGAATACTTACCCGTATATCGGCTTGAAAACTCTTTAATCTATATAGATTACACTTGATTAGTTGAGGGACATCGTTCTACTGACACACTAATTACTATACACATCACCTCATGTGCTCTGTGTTTGTGTTTTCTGACCCCGACTCCAGCCGACAGAGGTCATGCCATCATGGTCTAGCCAATCGAGACGCTCGCTCAACGAGGGTGTGTAAAGAAAGCAAACGACCTTGACATTGCACCGACTGTTGGTTGCATTGTCGAACAAAGCCCGAGCTTTATAATCAATAGATAGAGTATATAAATATTTATATCGCGCACCATGTGACTATGTGTATTGACGAAGTCGGTGGCATATTCCACTATGCCGCTGGTGATGCAATTGGGGCCACGTGATTGCAGCGATGTACGACGAAATATTAGTAGCTGGTAACGGTGTTTGAAGGTGTGTTTTGAAGGTGTATCATTGGAAATCTAGAGTTCACTGCATGACGTACACGCCCGTCTGTTGTTTTTTTTATATTTGTGCACCACTTACCAGAATAATTAACATTCCATAATAGAAAACAAAAGTAGGCGTAACACCCGAGTGGTTGTTTATAAATTTCCACCTGTATAAGATATACCAATAATTCACATAATTTCAATTATTACTATTCATTTAAATGCTGTGTCACCCCAACTATATAGTCATATCTAGTCACATACTATAGTTTCTGAATATTAATATCACAGTAAAACAAGGAACAGACAAATATTGTTATTAAGGACTTTGCTAACCCAATTTTCCCCAAATTTGATGGAGTCAAAATAAAGGTTTATGTTCACTTTTATTAGTAATCACAGTAACCAAACCCATGAATGCAACATTTTAAGAGTATAATTCATGGTGGAATATGTTAGAAATACTAAATGTGAAATTTATAGAGGTTTTTAAAATCAATTTTTTCGAACCCAAAATCAACAAACACAAAGTCCATATCAAAGAAATAAATATGCCAATGTGTACTGAACACTGTGAAGAATGATGAACAATAAAATAATATTCATATTTATCAAGCATTCTTTGATAAAATTACTAAGAACCAACTGTTTACAAATATTTGAGTAACTTGCCTGACATCCCTTGAAGTGACTTGACAGTTAAGTGTTAATAACTGTGGATAGTGGTGTGTTGTGAATCTCTTGACAAAAGAACTTTAATCCCCAATCTCTGGGTACCCCATAACCCAGAAACTAGGTCGCCAATCATCCTGAATCAGGATGTAATCTTGTCATGGCTCAAGCACCTGGACTGTCCTGCTGGTCATAATCTTAGCTGGCTTGAGTGAACACTAACTTAACCCATCAAATTCAGTTCCCTAATAGCTTTTCCGAGCAATGAAAGCTACCATCTGTAAACAACTGCTTCCTAGCCAAAAATCTTAATGAAACTAAAGAAATGTGAGTATATCTTTATTGTTCATCATTCTTCACAGTGTTCAGTACATATTGCCATATTTTTTTCTTTGATATTGACTTTGTGTTTGTTGATTTTGGGTTCGAAAAAAATTATTTTAAAAACTTCTATAAATTCCACATTTTGAATTTCTAACATAATCTACCATGAATTTTACTCTTAAAATGTTGCATTCATGGGTTTGGTTAGTGTGGTTATTAATAAAAGTGAACATAAACTTTTATTTTAGACTCTATTAAATTTGGAGAAAATTGGGTTAGCAAAGTCCTTAAACGATTCGAAATCTTCTTTATTTATATTGCTGTATTTTGCAAAAATAAACAAATCGGTCAACAACAAATCTGAGCTTTGGTGAGTGGGTTCCTCGACTCAAATCAAATATCTTTTACCCCCGAAGCCAAAGAAATAGTAATTTAGAGGCGTTAAATCGGATTATGCATCTTTAAACTATATATAAAACCAGTATGAAGTGCACGAAAATGAGTTGAACGTGGCTGTTTAGGTAGTGGAGTGGAGCGAGTAAACACACTATTATTGTTATATTTATATCGATCCGTCATTGCCGCATTATCATTGGTAAATGACTAAAAATATAGAGATATGTTTTATGTAGGAAATGTTGTGATGCAATGAAAAAATACAAAGCTGTAAATAAGATCGATGAGATCTTGAGAATTTGGTTTGTAGATTTGTAGTAATGGTAGTAGAGACACTAAAAGCCCAGCTGTGTTACAACATGTAAACACCATTGTATTGATGTATATAATTATAAAATAGCCAAAAATGAGCGAAAACTGAGTGGAAATTAACGAAAATTTACTTCCGTCATTCGTCGATGCTTCGGTCTGCAATATTCGCTCATGCAGAAAGCTTTCTGAAGGCAAGTGTTCGTGATATTCGCAAAGAAATTTATATATTAGTTGTCCAAAAGTAATAAACAATTAGTATTGTGTCCAAAATATCCTTTAATTTGAAGTTTACTCTAATACCGCCCAGCTGGGCTTTTATACTATTTTTTCAAAATCGCCCAGTTGCATGGGCTTTTATAGGGTCTCATGGTAATACTAGATCATATCATGAATCTCTACTCCAGCTATGCACGTAGAGATCATATTCCACCAGTACATAACCTGGGAACGTTTTGATGTTTTGAAAAACAATTGCAGGTAAAATATTCCTTAGATACCTGTTCTTTAATAATGTAATTCACTGTAAGTGAAAGGCTCAACTCAAAGTTACAGATTTAAGTGACTTTGTGAGCGAGTTTGTTTTCCATCGCTCACAATCATGGGTAATTAATTCAATGTTTATTACGATATCGGCTCAAAGAAGTCACCAACACGCATTCAATATCGAGCTAGGACCACCCCTATTGTGAAGCAGATTATTGAGGAACAATTATAAACAAAGACATATATTCTCTGCCTCTATGATCTCTACGGACGTAGCCATGCAGTGTAGAAGAGATTCATGACATGATCTATGGGGATCCCTGATATATTGTAGAACCAGCTTTCGCCTTAATGTGCGAAACTGCTGTTCTCGCGCAGTAAATAGTCATATGAGTTGTAAACCATACAAGCTCCCCGTCCATACTGCCAATTACAAAAGTTGTTATCGGACTTTTTCGGCAAATATGATATCTTGATTGGTATTGTTGTGAGTATTTATTGGTAATAACCTAATTTGGATAACTAAATCGGCTTTTGGTGAAATCCCGTTGTTGTTGTAACTGGATGGTACGTAGACCATCGAATCTGATTGTGTATCTTAAAACATATACCTTAAGATAAACTCAGCAAAGAGATCGGAGCACAATTTACAAAAAAGTACATATGCTCCTCTCACAACAGATGTTACAAATGATAGAACTACAGAAGATGACATTGACAGCACAATACAAATACAAACCGAACAAATAAATTTGAAGACAAATCGCCATTCGTGTTCCACTGGCAACAATAAATGACTTTCTGCTACATTTCCATCTGAGTTGGAAAAACTACAATTGTGCATGATCTTAATATACATTAAATGTCATTCTTCCAATATCTTGGTATATAGCATTGGTCACAGTATATGATACTATCTTGACTAGTTCAATATTAAATTCATAGGAAGCGTTGGGGTGTTCCGCTTGCAACAGGAAAGGGCTCTCAGTTTCACATCCATCTGATTTCCGGCCGTTTAATGACAGAAATTGTTCCCTCACACCTTTGACACGAGCTCATTTACTGTTTCAAGTTTCCTCGCTTCTGGAGTTCCATTCTTTTAGCATGGCGGGGAAAAGGAGTCCTGGTAAATGTTTGTATTGCCCCCTCCCAAAAATAAAACAACTTGGTTTTATGTTTACATTATTCTAAAAAACAAGAGTCCTCCCCCTAATATATTCGGTAATATCTTATGAGATATTGGATGGATTTTGACGAAACTTTACGCAAGTGTTTAGTGGTACCCGATACACAACGTGTGTGAGGCACCGTCCTGTGAATTATGTTATGGCCGACTGAGCATGAATTGAATGGAATAGGGGTGCTTTTCAAAAGTTGCAAAACACTGACGTAGAGTGGACAGTCACTTCATTGTTCACACAAGTGGTTACTGGCTGTAAATGTGGTCCATGATAACATGCGTGTCATCTTCGGGACACAATGTTCCCCCTGCATGCCCAGGCCATTCAGTCTAACCACATTACTTTGGAATGACACCTTGAAGTTTCATGCTATGAGCAACACGGAGTTATTGAAATCAGTCTCTTTGAAGCCATTTTAAAGTAAACCATGTTTCCCACCATGTAGGCCACTGAGGTACCAACAGCTAAGGATGTTCCAAGCCTGTGCGAGAAGTGGGGTCGAAGGCACAGCTGAATGTCTGTGATCACTCTACCTGTGTTTTTGCAACTTTTGAAAAGTGCCCTTCTTCCATTCAATTGGTGCGGACTCAGCCATATCTCACCTCACAGCACAGTCATTAGCACACTTGATGTCTTTGGTACCACAAATCAATTGTGGAAAATTTAATCAAAATCCATCCAATATTTCATAAAATATTACCGAATATATTAGGGGGGACTTTCTTTTTTTGGAGGTGTTTAGTTATATTGACGTGTATCCGTGCTTTGTGCACTATACTAATAGAGGGCATCATCTATGCCATATTATTTAGAACACCAGACTGTGAAACCCCTGTCATTTTAGGGGTGTGGCGACAGACACACTTTCAAAGATTACAAATGTCCTGGCTGCAGCAGTAACAGTTGGAAATCTGTGAGTGGAAATTAGGTATATATTAATAGTTCTGACAAATAACCCTTTCTTTACTAATTACTGATTGGTTCCCTTTATGAAATGTTCATTGAACTTATTATGTGAACATTTCTCACCAATTAATTATATTATATGTTCCTCTGTTTGTCATATGTTCATATTTTCTAAACATCCCTAATAAAGACAATTGCAATGTATAGTTTTATAACTGAGGGGAGAATCCATTTAGTATAGAAAGGGTTATTTTTTGGAAGCTAATTGAGCGTTGAATATGCGGTTTTAGACCAAGAGTTGGATATATTCCTATTTTCACATTTCGGACTCACAGCCATTTGAAGATTCATATGATATGAGTGTTTGCTTGAATTTTCCAACTGGATATATTTAGATACGAAACAATTGCAAACAGCAGTGTTTTGATTGAGAGGTGGTGTGATACAGTTGAAACTTCAAAGATGGACAACCCACAAGAAGACCACCTAACCACGTCGCTGGTAATATAGTACTACATAAGCTAGAAAGCGGATTTGAGATATGGGAACAATTTTCATGTTCATGTGACCGACATAAACGCATACAATTTTCCACTTAGCGAGTTAAAAATCAATACCACATTGGTGAAGATATAGCCATTCCGATCTTTTGACGGCGTGAAGCTCTACTAGTAATACTAGTTGTACATTTGATATGACCCCAAATGATGAGACCTTATACAATCTGAAGTAGCACTCGTGCTTTTATCCGTTCTGGTATATATACGCACTTGCTAGGCACTTTGTTAACCTCCCTGTGTAATATTAAACAAGAGCAACGTCAAACGTGGGCCAATGCCCCCGACTGTACGCTCAATATTGGCTATATTTAGAGAGAACATGAAGTACTATAATGGGGCATTTATCTCAGTTGAACCCCGGGTCATAAATCTGGTAAAGGGTCATAACTCTGGAAAAACGTGCGGACAAAACACACCCAGGGATCATGTCTCTGGCAAAAGGCCAAAACTGAAAAAAAAGTGCGGACAAAACCTGCACTATGAAGAACGGACGGAGGTCTCCACTATATACCCCGAATCCTCAATTCACAAATTTCCAAGTCAAACAAGGGACGTAACTCTGGTAGTAGTATGTGGGTGTCCACCAACATGTGCTATCACCATGCCAAAGGACAACGGAATTCAACAATTAACACACGAGTTACAAGCTGAAATGTTCTGGTGGACACAAAATTCCAAGTCAAACAAGGGCCGTAACTCTGGTCAAAATTAATAGACTAAACCCGTTGAAATGTGGTAATCCACCCCAGCCTGTGCTATCATCATGCCAAAGGACAACGAAATCCAATAATAAAAGACATCCACAGTATAATGTTTGTTATGGACGTGTTTTACAAAGACCATAACTCCAGTGGTAACTCTGGATAAAAAAGTGCGGATAACACCTGCACAATGTGGACATCCTTTCATGATAAGGTTCAATCGACCTATACAATTCACATATGTTCATATTGGATTGTTTTATTCTGAAATAAGTCGATAGTGGATTTATATCTGTTACTCCGTTTTATGTCGTGAGTTGTGGGTTTATTCGTGTTATTGTCCGCCCATACCGGACTTATAATTAGACAATTTCCTGTTCGTAATGGCCCCAAAATGGGGCGATTTTACGCCAATTATGAACCTAAAGCAAATCCTAAGCCGATAACGTACTGATTTTCAGGAGAACATGCTGACCAAGTTAGACCAACCACCTCCAGCATACGCTTATGTAAACTAGTCTTTCCTCCACTGAAACAGTAGAAATTGCCATGTAACTGCATAAAGCGAGAAATAATGTACTAAAAATACGCATTGATGAGTGGTTCCCATAGGAAATGTTCAGATAATACGTTCAACAAACGAACACGCGTTCGCTGAACTTATTAACCTGTTTAACCGAAAACCGCACATTATCTGCTTACAACTTAACGTGTTTTAGGTTGTTAATCTGCTGAGAATCGCCTCAATTTGAGTAGATAATGTGCTGAAAATCAGAACGTTCTAGTCACATTATCGACTCATCTGAGTCGATTCTAAGCAGATTGTGTGCGTACAATGACACATATATAAGCCAACTCACGACTTTTCGCACTTTGACGTGTGTTTATCTGTGGCCCGCGCCGTAAAACGAAATAACGGACACGACTCCATTATCTGCTTATTTCATAATCAAAGTCATATTATGTACCAATTTCACATTATAGGTCGATTATGTGCGTATTTGTTCGAGTACATGTTACATTATCTGGACATTTACAATTAATTAAATAGAAAATCGTGTCTGCACTTGTATTATAATTCTGGTCTTCAGTTCATATTGATACTGGTATACCCATGCACCCACACCAGATGGAGAATATACCACTCGATTGTTTACTTTTATAACGGATGGGAGAATCTATTCAGTAACGAAAGGGTTAAGTTAACTAACCAAGATGTAAGTCAGTTGCGCCGTATATTACCGACTTAGTTTTGTGTCCTCCAGACGATATGTAAATTACCCCCATATTGTAATCGGCCTTGAGTGTACAGTTACGACCGTACGACAAACATAAATACTAAATCACAGTGTGTTCGTTCATAAGAAACGTCGTAGGTGCGCGGTAAGTGTATCTGTTCTTGTCAGTCTCTTATTGAGAACACTGACCCGGCTGTTCACCGAATTATATATAGCACCCGGTTCAGGGACATGGCTTATTTGATCCTCTACGAAATTTTGGAGGAGGAATAAGATATGCCGATAAATACAAGAAAAGAAATACTGCGATTTATACAGGCTTCATATAATATACAAATACCATACTGAGATCTATAAGGCTTTATATACAATACAAATACCATACTGAGATCTATAACGCATTATACACTATACAAAAACCTCATACAAATTAAATTACAAGCAAATTAATAATTTGCCAACTATTTTCAACTGACAACAGGAATGAGATAAACGCTCTTTATTTTACAATATCAAGAATATATTAAAAAGGAACACTCTTAAAGGCACGTGAGGCCTTAGTTGTCGAAAATATTCATATTTGTTCCAATCACCGTAAACAGAAAAACATTAAAACGCATACAGTTTCGTTCATATATACCATGACCATCGCGTAAACAGCATGTTATCACAAAGACCTACTATATTTACCTAAGCAAGAGTCTGATTGTGTTACAGAAGACAGCACAATGCTACTGGCTAATCACACACAAATGGCATAAACGCTCTTTAATAGTTCCATATCAGGAATTCACCAACAAAGAACGCTCTTTATGTTTACCATCATAATATAAACAAACACCAGAAAAGTAACTTTTTATGCTTTTGTTTACATAACAATGGTCAAACAGATGACAATAACATACTGTTTATGCGATATTTCTTATTTGTATACGGACAAAGTCTGTCTACATTTTGATGTTCTTTCTGTTTGTGGCGGTTTTTGACGGGTGTAAATATTTTCACAGGATACCCACCGCCAAGGCCAACCGTACCTTTAATGGGGAGGTCAAGTGACCAATTTTGAATGGGGATTTCCATGCAAATATGCGGACCAAAGTTACAGAGTTGCACATACTTCTGAGTGTGACTTCATGTGGTATTGGAAACAACATGTATTTATCTGGCGGGTCCGCTTGAAACTTGTTCCATTATAATGTTGGTGAATTTATTTTTGAATTTTATATTTAATTTTCAAATGTCGGTCAAGTGATGTATGTAATTCCAGAAAAAAATTCTCAAAAATATATTTATTGCAAAAGTTTATAGTTTACCAAGCGGACCCGCCAGATAAATACCTGTTGTTTCCAATACCACACCAAGCCACGCTCAGAAGTATGTACAACTCTAACTTTTGCTCCGCAGATTTGCATGGAAATCCCGATTCAAAATTGTTCAATTGACCTACCCATTAATTGTTTCGTGAATTTGGGATTTGATAAACCTTGTCCGCTAGAAACCGGTTAACCGAGTTGAATACGCGAGGTGTTTATTATGCCCCGGATTAGGGTAGCCGTGGGACCTGTCCGGCCGTTTGGACATATCACCTTGTAACTCGGGTGCTAGTTATCGGATTTTTGTTGTCCGTTGGTGATATGTAGCGCAGCCGCTTTCCCAAAAATGCGCACATTATCTGCTTATAAAAGAACTTGTTTTATGCTCATAATATGCTTAGAATCTCCTCATGTTGAGTCGATAATGTGCTGAAAATAGGAGCGTTTTAGTCAAATCGACTCACAATGAGGCGATTCTAAGCAAATTATGTGCGGCCTATATATATATATGACACAAATAAGCCAACTGACGACTTTCAGGTTTACGCTCTTTCACATGCGTTTTCACTGTGGCCCGCGCCATAAAACGAAATAACGGATATGATCCATTATCTTCTCATTTTTAGAATCAATTAATCACAGTATGTACCTTTTTCACATTATATAGGTCGATTATGTGCGTATTGAAGGTTTGCTTGAGGATATGTTGGATAGCGGCCATACTAAAAGCCGATCGCACTGCCCCCAGAGGTCCGATCGAGATGGGGCATGCTCCATATCGTACATAAAATATCCATGAATGTACCAAAGTTCCAATCTCCATGTCCATATCTCGAGTGGAAACGGCACTGTTAACCCCTAAATTGCGATCGGTTCCGTCAGGTACGCAAAATAGAAGAAAAAAACACTGACCGCACCTCACCTTGCTGTCTGACCACGGACAGGGACATCATATCATCAGTGTTTCGCTGGCGGTAGCCATTTTAGCCATTGGCGAATGGTAAATTGCGAAGAAGAATGACCAAATGGCGAAAAAAAAATTGGCTGAATTAATATCCTCCCAAATGTGTCCATCTGGACATGGTGGCGATTATAAACACACCAGCAGTCATCGGTCTAATTATATCACGCGCAGCTGACATCCGTACACCAAAAGCGTCGGCACCGCATGCACATGTGCATGGATCAATTAGCATTAGGTGTATACATTGATGTTGATTTCATGCAGTGTGAATGGCAGACGCTTTGTGTTGTAATAAACGCAAATTTTGAGTGGGATTAAGGGAAACATGCTTAACCACTTTAAGTGACGGGTTTTTGTTATTGCGAGCCAAATTTCCAAAATGAATTTCTTTCATTTGCAGTTTGATCCGTATTAATTCCATTTTTTTTTTACAAAACCGATCTATCTTTCCAACTAGTCGCGATTGATATTCTCATAATTGCCTAGTCACCATGCAGGGTATACTTACTATTTCCCCGCGAATTGAACAAATATGCACCAGATACGCATAGATATAAATAAAACTATGCACAAACTCGCGAATAAATAAAACAGATCGCGTTCAGATATCGTATTGCATATTTTTGCTATGTGTTAATACACCGCAATTTATTTTTTCTTTGCGATGGTCAATACAAACTTTCATTGTATATGGAATCGTTTGGCAGGATGTTATTGTTACTTACATGTATTATTGTTGCTAATATTACATTGTTGTTGTTTTCTTTTGTCAATAAAATGTAATATACGTTCAATTTATCTCAAAATATGTTCCAAGTTGCTAAAGTAAATTCAAAGTGGGTAACAAAAAATTGCATTTGGCTAAAATAATGGCTAAAGGAATTTCTGGGCGAGAGGGAACACTGCATATCATACAGCGAATACCCCTCGGCACCCATTGGCGATCGGACAAGCTGTATGATGTGCTTAAATCCATCTTCATATACCCAAACTTCAAGGCCGGTGGATGTTCGCACCGATTGAAGGTCAGAAGATAACTATTCAAAGGAACTTTTTGTCCATCAACTATCTTTGTAAATCTACTGACTTCTGTAACTCACTGTGTTGTTAACCCTTTACCCAACAAACCGGCCAAAAACGGCCAAATAAAGCTGCAACAGCCTAAATTATCTTTGGTCTGTCTCAATAAAACCATACAAATATGGATATCATTGGAACCGGCTCATTGACCACATTGTGATGGTTACAGTTATGCCCTGTGCCAATGCATTCTCTTATATATGCGAGTCGACCATAGGTCGCCTCGCATATATAAGAGAATGCATTGGCCTAAAAAAAATCTTTTTAATGTGTTAAGCCAATGCATTCTCTTAGATATGCGAGGCGACCTATGGTCGACTCGCATATATAAGAGAATGCATTGGCACAGGGCCGTTCTGTTGGGTAAACTCAGCTCATATCTGACTCACAAGAGTCAGCAATATAACGAGCTCTCAACACAGCTCTGCTACTGTTCAATGTGTCATAATGAGTAATGAACACTTGTGTTTGAGCAATAGATGTTAACCCTTTGAGTGCCAGGGGCCGATCTCATCAGCCCTAAACCTACAAAATAAGTCTGTTAAAGAATGTAAGAATAAATTATTAAAATTGTAAAAAAAAATAAAAAAAATAAAAAAATTGTTAGGCCAATGCATTCTCTTATATATGCGAGGCGACCTATGGTCGACTCGCATATATAAGAGAATGCATTGGCACAGGGTATATGGGTTGATACAAAAATCGATCTGGCACTCAAAGGGTTAAATGCGTAAGAGCGGCAGCTTTAATTTTTCTTGAACATTCGATCAGAAGATAACCACTGAGTGATCGGTTTGACATATTTTAATTGTCCGACTATGTAGCTTTGTAGCGTTTTATCAATCACACATTCAGAAGGCCTCTTGACATTCGGGGTCAAAAGCAAGTACCAAGTACTGAGGATATATCTCAGTATCAGTGGAACTTAGCGGGTGGTCAATCTTACGTTTTTTGTTTGTTTTGAGTTGCTATATGAAAAGCAGATCATCGACAACTAGCCCAGCAGCCGCCTCGGAGTACCCTTCGAATTATGGTCGGACCAAGACTGGCACATAGCTGAAGAGGTGACAGCCACAGCATATATATAGCAGCCTCCCGTACCTCCCCACTATGCGTTACATTGAACATTACACATTTGAAACATTTAACAATCATGAAGACGAAAGTGCAAAGAGACATGACACGAAAGAAACAACATACATGCAAACCAACACACAACTAGACACCAGAAACAAAATAGAACAGATGGCAGAAATGTAATCTGGAACAATGTGGAGGCGTGACTAGCCGATTGATTGAGCCGGTCAACACAACCACCCGTCTTGAAGAGATGTAGATCCAAAAGAGGACCATGCGCTAAGCCGTGTCCACAGGTCGAGGCATCACGTGACACGGCCACCCTAGTACCTCCATGACGCCTACACCACATATCACACGACAAACAGGGTGCCACATTAGGGGATTCTTACCCCTCGCAGTGGGGCGGTAGGCCTATTATACCCCGGGCCATAATATCGTTAAGGATAAGGGGACACCAGTATATGATATGATGAATACTGGTTTATATGCTGCATGAGTGAATTCCTAAATTGATGTTCCTGATCCTTAAATAGCCACTGTCCGATTTAAATCATTTTACACCAGGTTAGATAAAAACAAAAATCCTAAGACACATAAGAACAATACAAATACACTTGAAATACACTTGAAATCAACAGCATTTGTATGGCACAGGAATCGCGAAAATCCAAACAATCATCCTTAAAAAACGAATTTTAAAAGCTCACAATTGAAAACGCTCTTTATTGTCAGTAGCATTAGGGTGACCGACGCATTGAAACAAATTCAAAAAGTGTTAAAACTTCATCTTATGATAACCGCGATATCTGACAACGAAAGCCTCATAATTATATGGGACCATGCACGGGTCAGATCTATTATTTTCCAGGAAACGTACAAAGGTCGGTTTTAGGGTGTCAATCGGAGATGTCATCTTTAAACGGGGACTGTACTCAACATAATATATGCAACAAGTGAATGAATTTAAGCCATGGATTAGTGCAAAATACACTCATGTGCTCTATGAAAGATACATGGTAATTATAATGAAAATGCGTGTATGACTCGAACTTAAATTGATTCTCGAATATTTGTTGCTGGAGATAAATTTTGATGTCCATTTCAAGAGAGAAAAGATTATTTCATCGGCAACTACTACTGCAATCGATCGGCAGCCAATGGGCTCCAGACGGCGCCATATTCCAGAAGCAACACCAAGGGCATGACAAGCCGCTAGCGTGCACGCATCACTGTGGCAGTACCTTTCCCAGAGGCCGTGCACAGTACCTCATATACTCTTCCAAATGCACTGCCACAGTGATGCATACACAGTGTCCCAGCGGGATCCCCGCTTTACTTTGCAGCGACCAACCAATAATCTCTGATGAAGCGCGACAACATCGCGTTGATAACGCTACCCGTTTGAAAGCAAGCAGACAAAATGGTGTTTGTCATCAGCATACCGTACTATCTGCAAAATGTGTTGATTTATTTATTTTGGGATTGTCTCCCATTTGAAGGCCCACTTCATGTTTGGGTCCCCGATTATATGTATATATAGAGTCAGTGTTATTGGCTATTGTTGGCATGGAATAAGACCAATATATTTATTCCACCAGTATGCAGAACAGATGTGTGGCCTATGAGCGTCCAACAAGTGATAAGAGTTTTCAGATATACCCACAAGACTTCCCACAAATTTACCCAAAATGCGTCAACATTCAAAACTTGGAGATAGATTTCCCACAACATGGAGAATACTTGACTGGCAGTACAATCCAGCTCAAATTAAAGCCCAGAACCACGCAGAACACCTAGACTAAAACATGTTCTCAATTTATTCGACCGGATAAGTTGATAATCCAATGTTTTGGAGCTTCCTGATTCGAATGGTATATAATATAAAAAATGTATATAATGTTGATTCAAATATTAAGTGGGCCTTTAAAATGTTTAGGCAATTAAATAACTACATGCGCAATATGTATGTTTCAATTCCCGAAACCAGATTTATGCATCTATCGATTTTGAGAAATGCAAACTATTACCTACACAAGGGAACAGGTAAATTATAATATTCCATTCCAACACGACACAGGAATACCATTGGAGTTTAAATTGTCCGTTTAGAACGACCTTTATCAATGACTGGAAGAAACCATTTAGTATAAAAAGGGTTAAAACCCCGTGGAAGTTAGAAGCCTGATTTATGCTCTCACCTTTATAATATAATTTAAATTTTGTTTTGTTTTATTAAATCAAAATGTTTAAACGATCAACATGTGCGCGAATCGCACAAAAGGGGCCACATGCCCAAGCGCAAGAATGGGCCAAATGCCCCTTTTTGCAGGGGGTTGAGGGCCATGCCGACGCTGAATAACACTCCATTTTCCCTAACTTATTTGGGAAGAGAACTTGATAACAGCTGGAAAACTATGCTGTTGTCAAGTGTTTTCAGGGTACATGTATATAAAATCTGTATGTGTATCAATCGACGTATCTTATACCGCCTTCTAAATTGCGGGTATATAATTTGGAAGATCAAATAAGTCACAGAGTAATTACCTAGATAACCAATGCAATCAACCTCCATGAAGAAATAAAGGGTTGAAAACTACAAGTACAAGAGGATAAAAACTAATGCTGGGGGTCACAAGTTAAAAAGTTGGAAGCCATATTAGAAAAACACGAACATGGCAGATGAAGCAGCTTGAGATTCATAAATGTGCCTGTTCCTAATGTCATTAATTCCAGTAGTTTGGATGCCAAACACAGATGAAATTTTGTAATGTTAAATTGAACATCACCCTACACAACATAGATATGAACAAATGTCCACTGTCTGCAATTCGACATCCAAGGAAACTCTACACTGGTGCAAATGGATTAAACACATCAGAAGTAAATGGTAAAAATAATGATTCTGATGACAATGACAGCACAGAACCAAGAAGTGTTACCAACAAGAAAGGCAACACTGTCAGCATAATCATGCGATTTAATGACTGGGGTATCAGGCAAGACATATATAACACCAGGAAGTCCAAAGTCCCATATGTGAGGATCTAACCATGCAGGAGGCAGTGGTACAGCAGCTGGTAGACACGAGAAAGCAACATGCTCTCCATTCATTTTGGACTGATGGTGGGAACATCTTCAACTAGCATAGACATGGCAAAAGGTCATGACCAGGATGGGTGAAGAATTAAGTCCACAGATACCCAAGCCATCCAATTCCATTTTCAAAGTGACCCGCGCCATCCAACATAATAACGGATATAAGTCCACTATGGGCTTATTCCATAATCAAATAATTCCAATACGAACCAATGCCAATATTTAGGCCCAATATGAACTAATTTGCAAGAGTATGCATTGAAGTAGCATAATAAATATACATAAGAATAGGATCCGTTTGTCATGTGTGCGAAGCGCACACAGGGGCCGCCGGCATGTCAGTCCGATATTTAGTTCAACCTTGCAACACTCTTAAGTGCCAGGGGCCGATGACATCGGACCTGACGTGACGGCGCCGATATCAACGGTCGCAAAATGGCTTCCGGTAAAAAAACAAGTTTCCAAACTACAATTAATTAATACTTCAGATTGTGATGAAACTGATTACGACACTGATAGTTCTAGTGATGAGTCCTCGGATAGTTCGGACTACGATGTTATCAGAACCTCCAACATCATTTTGGAAGATATCGAACATTTTCGATTTTCATATATTTGATATATACCAGGCCCTGTCGACCCTCCACTACCAAATACTAATTTCTGTCAATGTTCTTCCTGCAAACACTTGTTAGAAACAAAGACATTATTATGAATTATGGAAGATCTGCGATGATGCCGATTCTCGAATGTATAAATGGTTCGCACCTGTATAACAGAGATGAGAGGTGTTATTGTTGTAGTTCTGTATATCGGTCTTATTTAAAGGCACGTGCGGCCTTAATTGTCGAAAATATTCATATTTGTTCCAAACACCGTAAACAGAAAAACATTAAAACGCATACAGTTCCGTTCATATATACCATGACCATCGCGTAAACAGCATGTTATCACAAAGACCTACTATATTTTACCTAAGCAAGAGCCTGATTGTGTTACAGAAGACAGCACAATGCTACTGGCTAATCACACACAAATGGCATAAACGCTCTTTATTAGTTCCATATCAGGTATTCACCAACAAAGAACGCTCTTTATGTTTACCATCATAATATAAACAAACACCAGAAAAGTAACTTTTTATGCTTTTGTTTACATAACAATGGTCAAACAAATGACCATAACATACTGTTTATGCGATATTTCTTATTTGTATACGCACAAAGTCTATCTACATTTTGATGTTCTTTCTGTTTGTGGCGGTTATTGACGGGTGGAGATATTTTCACAGGATACCCACCGCCAAGGCCAACCGTGTCTTTAAAAGCCAACTATCAAGTCATATTGGAATACGGCAAATTCTTCACAAACAACACCATGGCTTTGAGATATTCACACGCAACCGTTTTCAGCTCATGCAATTAGGCTAATCCAAATAAAGAAGTTCCATAGCATGACGAATACGATCCAAGTGCGCAATTCATGCCGGTGGTAAATTTTGCAAACACGGTAATAAAGGAAAAGTTTGTCCCAAATAAGTTCATCACTGTGACGAGAGCCTTGTTGGAACTATGGCCATAATTCATCTAAGACAATATCTTCCTAACAAACATCATGCCAGATTCGGTATAACACTTTGGATGCTCTAAAAGTGTATTGCTATCACTTCTCTTATATGGGCAAAAAGGTTGAGAGTGTGACTAATTCAACCACTGAAGTAAATCAACCCTACCAGGTCGCAATGCAGTGCTTACGGATGAGCAATATATTGAATAAAGTTTACCATGTTGTGGTTGATAACTTGTAACTTTTCTTCTATATGGTTAGCATTGGATCTATTAGAACAGGCAACGTATTTCAACAGAACTGTTGGAAAAAACTGTAAGGACATTCCAACACCAATCAAGACAACTTCCCCTAAGTTGACAAAAAGGTGTATTGGTGTTAGATTTGTGGGAAATTACAGTGTTATAGTTCCATGAGAAAAGTCAAAGGAAACATGTTGTTCTCCTTTCAAGTTCGTCCATTGTTGAAGACACTTTAAATAAAAAAGGAAAAACCAAACCTGTAGTGGTAAATCAGTACAATTCAAAGATGACCGGAGTTGACATGTCAGACATGATGATCTATGATTATTTAGATCAACGTAAGACCAAAATTGACTGAATTTCTACTTTCCTTAGTAGACAACTTTGCTCGTGAACATATGTACAGTATGTCAGACAACATCTACTTGTATGAATGAGCTCACTGGTGTGCTATGGACGTGAGAAAGTTGACAGGTATAACAGACGGAGTGTGTTGTTCGTTCTGACTGAAAAGCAGGTGTGACTCGCCATTCGAAAACTGCTTGTGTGGTATTTGCTTGAGGTTTCCGTCTAGACTGTACTGTGGGAGATAAGTGTGCTGCAATGAGAGTGATGTGGGGGTTTGGATGATGTAACGGTTATGCCATGGTTAATTGATTTTATTTTTAGCGTCATCCTAGAACATCATGCATCTCTACTCTGGCTAACGCACATAGAGATCACATTCCACCAATAATTAAACCTTGGAACCTTTTGCTGTTCTGACAGGGAACTATATAACAAACAAGACATGGAATATATTTCTTTGTTAATACTTGTTCCTCAATAATCTACTTCACATTATGGGTGGTCCTGGCCCTTTTACTTTTTTTGAGCCAATATCGCAATAAACATTGAATTAATTACCCAGGAGAAATTCAATAATTGTAAGCGACACAAAGCAAAAATTTCGCTCACAAACTCACTTAAATCGTGCAATTTTGAGTTGAGACCTTCACATACAGTGAAGTACGTTATTTAGGAACAGGAAATATCTGAGAAATATATTTCCCGCATTATTTTTCGACTTTATAAGGTTCCCTGACAAAACTGCAGTTGACAGGTTTTTTTTTTACTGGTGGAATATCTCTACTGGCGTTAGCTAGAGTAGAGATTCGTGTCATGATCTACCGTCATCCATGAACGCAGCATTTTTTCATTATTCTAGATAATTCCTTAGATCAAATATAGCACAATGCAATTAGTATTACATAATAGCTACCAGTAATCTTGTTTAAATTCTATGTATGCAAATGAAGCATGAACGGTGTTAAGATAACAAGAGCTTAGAATTATTTTCTATCTGAAATGCTAACGGAGACCGTGTAAAGGAAATGTGCCAATAATTAACCATTTGCATAATTATTTTCTCCCAAAAAAGCATTTCTGATTCTGAGAAACATTTTTCACTTTTAGAGACCTAGAGCGTTCTAGTTCGAAATTTACCCATGCATCCTCCAATTACCAGTTTTAATAAAACGAATTCAGCATCATTCAGAATTTATGGATTTCTAGTATATTTATCTTGGGTTGGGAACACAATATCAGTTGAATATGTATTAAACTTGACTGTTATTTGTAACACTGTTTTTTTTATAAGCTAGATGCTCATGGGCAATTCATCTATGATTGGAAGTAATGGGCTATATATTCGATGTGTGAATATTCCCCATGTCTGAGAAATATACATTAAGCTTTTGGATGATTCCAAGTTAGTAATGTATATCATTGAATTATATTTCACATGATCAAGTATGATGGTTGGTAAGATGATACACTGAGCAATACCTAAAACATAATACGAAACATTATGTGCCACTTATCAAAGCTTAAACACGAATATTCGAATGTAATATTAGAACCAAACCTCCGTTTCACCCCAAAACACTATTACTTTTAAGGTATTTTTATTTCTATGTTAAATTTTTACATATAGCACAGTCTGGTGAAGTCAAGTTTGAACTATTGCTTTGGCGTGCATGTATGCACTAACATTTTCCTTTAACACACCCTAAAGGTCACACCTCTCATAGGAACGTCACCAAACTTCACATGGTTCTAAAAATATACCAGTAACTAAGTATTGGTGTTTCGGAATGGCATGGAGATTTATTCAATTTTATATGACTATACTAGAACATTCCTTTAACCTTGGATTATTGGCACATTGTTTGGTTTTTTTGGGGGGGGGGTCTAGAAACCAGATCATGCTGATTTATTCTACCATGTGTTTGAATAGTAACTCGTATTTGGATATTTTATTATTTGCCATACAATTTTTCTCTAAAGTTATCTTAATATTGATGGGGAAAAAACTATAAACTCCCTAGTCCAAGTCTTCTTCATATAAGAAAGAAATGAACAAAGTCAGTTCGTGAGTTTGACTCGCTTTAACTCAGCTAAGTCCATTGGAAACTTTGAAAAACTAAAATGGTCAACGTATAGCACGTCAAATTGATCATTCTGTGTATTTTCCTTCCATGTGAAACTGGCCACATCAGCTTTTCAGCTGCACAATTAGAGATGTATTTAGAGTTCCAGACTTCCATTTACAACACATCTAATTTAACATCGTTTTCTACTTTGTTTAAAAAAATGTTGAAAACCAAATATGAAATAAACTATACCTAACGATGCACGAAAGATTATAATTTTGTTAATGAAATTTTGTTTTTGGTGTCCATCTATCATATCGAAACGATATGACACACATGCATAGGAGATTCCGTGTCAAACAAAATAAAAACATGTAGAACCAAACATGTAATTTTCTACACTGGAATCTTCTTTTTAATTTATTTTTATTGTGGAAATAGATATAACAAAAAGATGAGACAGACAGACATACACAAGCATTAGAATAAATATTCATTATATTCTTGCACTCACAAGTGAATTGCACCACTCTCTCATTGGCGACATCAATAAAACATGCATGAATCATATTGTTGTGTATTTTTGTAAAGATATAACTATTGTTATTCAGTTGGCCATTTGGTAACACAACGTTAGCGCACTTAATGAAAAGTGTCATGTTACAGTTATATAAGGAGCTACGTTTGTCGCAGATAAATTCGTGCTCGGCTTTTTTTCAAAAAACTGGAATCTTAATACGCAGTAAAATAGGATGCATACAAATTAGCCAGGAACCCTGAATACATCATAGTGGGTGATCGGGTTGAAATTGGCTGCGTAACAGACATCCTGATTATTTTGCTAACAAAAAAAAACAAAAACACAAGCGACGTCAAATTGGTTCACGGTTCAACTGTGAAAATTCTAGTTTGTATCAAATCATATTATTTCAACATTTAGTTGCCTTCATTTGAGAGATCATGAGAGATCCTGATACAGAAGTGTCAAAACAGGAACATACTTCAAAGTAGCGGCAGAATCAGCCAAGAATTATGTGATAGTTAAACAAAGAATTTAGAAATAGTTAACATCCCTCAAATTCCCTCCTAGATGAGAATGTGAATAATGAATGCTATAAAGTGTTATTAATAACCCAACACTAAGCTTTATGTACTTAACCCTTTACCCAACAGAACGGCCCTGTGCCAATGCATTCTCTTATATATGCGAGTCGACCATAGGTCGCCTCGCATATATAAGAGAATGCATTGGCTTAACACATTAAAATATGTAAAAAAAAATGGTAAAAAGTGTTAAAAAAACAGATTTTTTTAGGCCAATGCATTCTCTTATATATGCGAGGCGACCTATGGTCGACTCGCATATATAAGAGAATGCATTGGCACAGGGCATAACTGTAACTATCACAATGTGGTCAAGGAGCCGGTTCCAATGATATCCATATTTGTATGGTTCTATTGAGACAGACCGAAGATATTTTAGGCTGTTGAAGCTTTATTTGGTCGGTTTTGGCCGTTTTGTTGGGTAAAGGGTTAACAGTTAATTAGATCAATTCCGGACTTCTAACTGTGGCATCAGTATTATTTCTAGCACATATACTGGAATAATAATTCGTTAGACAATCGAGTTGTCTAGTTTTATTGTCAAGGGTGGGTATATCGCCGTATATTGATACATAGTTTCAGTAATATTCCATAGCTCAGATGCACATTATTGTGGATAGGAAATTGATTGACTCATTCAGCTAATTATCACAGACAGATCTTTGGCATATTAGGAATATGTTGGTCCATGAAGTTAAAATTCTCCGAAAACTCGCGAAAAATAAAGCTACACCCTTTTAGGAGTTAATCAATCTCCATAACAAAAGTTATGTCATCACTTTCAAAAATTTCTCAACATAATCATATATATGCAATCTGTTCTACTCCCAGATAATACAGTAGTAAATTATCACAATAAACAGGTGAATTTAGTGTCTGCCTGGCACTTTGGCTACAATACCTTAAATAAGGCTCTGGCACTAAGAGTTAATTAATACAAGAAATGCTAGTTTTCTACCCTATGACGATATCAAGGCATTCACCAGTGACCAGGTACAAACATATCTGTTCCAATGTTGATTCTCGCAGTACAATGTACGTTTAAAGGTACGGTTGGCCTTAGTTGTCGAAAATATTCATATTTGTTCCAATCACCGTAAACAGAAAAACATTAAAACGCATACAGTTTCGTTCATATATACCATGACCATCGCGTAAACAGCATGTTATCATAAAGACCTACTATGTTTTACCTAAGCAAGAGCCTGATTGTGTTACTGAAGACAGAACAATGCTACTGGCTAATCACACACAAATGGCATAAACGCTCTTTATTAGTTCCATATCAGGTATTCACCAACAAAGAACGCTCTTTATGTTTACCATCATAATATAAACAAACACCAGAAAAGTAACTTTTTATGCTTTTGTTTACATAACAATGGTCAAACATTTGACAATAACATACTGTTTATGCGATATTTCTTATATGTATACGGACAAAGTATGTCTACAGTTTGATGTTCTTTCTGTTTGTGGCGGTTTTTGACGGGTGGAAATATTTTCACAGGATACCCACCACCAAGGCCAACCGTACCTTTAATACGTGTATACCTATTCGCAAAAAAAAAAAGGAATTGCACCAAATCCATTTAACATTTTAACACCATTTTCAATCAGGAAAATTTACCTGACCAGGGTTAAAATATCTGTCTGAGCTCAATGTTTAAATGAGGTTCAACTGTTTTTTCTTCTGATTTTGAGACAAGTAGTAATTGTTCTTCAAAATTATGCAAAGGTTACGAACTAATGAACTCTCAACACAAAGTAAAGGAATTTTTCATGTGAATCCGCAGCTGGTCTGCTTAGGGTTAAATGAA
Organism: Siphonodentalium dalli; assembly: GCA_032622095.1. Lineage (NCBI taxonomy): Eukaryota > Metazoa > Mollusca > Scaphopoda > Gadilida > Siphonodentaliidae > Siphonodentalium > Siphonodentalium dalli. The sequence continues at coordinate 158,945,929 of CP136069.1, read as the reverse complement.
ACCTGTGCATATTTGTTATTGTGGAGAAATGAGATTCATGAGTCACAAGAGTTGAAAATAAAGTGATAACCTGATCAGATGAATGTGGTATAACTTCTCGTTCTTCATTGGATGCATCGTATTATTAAATTAAACTCAATTCCAACTTGCATGTTGTCTCTTTATTATGAATTAGTGTTTTATTGGTGGCGGGGTCAAATTAAAGGGATAAATTGCCAAAATACACGATTTTTACAAACATCAGTTTAATAATCATTGATATATATCAAGTTTCAACATGGGTTATGTACAGGACAACGCCACATGACCCTGTATGTTATACTGGTGTAAATACTATAGGTAACTCCCCCTGCTGTTAGGAAAAGTGTAAAAATTGACAGTTAAAATACTTGGCTGTGACTGATTGAATTAATTAAAATAAAAAATTTCACAAAAATTCAAAGCATCAAACTCCCACTAACTTAATTTGCGAAGAGACCCATTAATTAAAGGTGAAGTCTGTTGAGGCTTTTTAGAATTGTCAAGTGATTAAAAAATGACATTTATTTAGTGCGGAACTGACCCTAGTTATAAAAACACGGAACTTTTAAGTGGATTCCTTTCAAAAGGGTGAATGTTTTTTATTGGGAACGTTTCCGCAGATGTCAAGCTCACATACAAGGCAGTTTGAACACTTTCAATTTGGCATCTGATGGACACCAACAAATGTTAGCATTGAAACCTCTGGAAGATATTTACACCAGTGTAACCTAAATGTGTGTATATCCGCTTCTTGATATCATGTCCCAAATAATTTAAACACAACTGTAAGTCATCCAAGTCAATCAACATGGAGGAAAGTAATTTCTATGATATTTACTATGCTAAATTATCTGAAGACTTTAGTCTGAGGGTCATTCGGTTGTCGCGTGTGGACAGGTCGGACGAGAAAGGATGGCTATGGATTTGAATGTAAAACTTCCACCCGATAGAAATAATGCTACTGTAAGTAGTAATTCTGAGTCGAGGAAGGATTGGGGAGTCCACCGCATAGCATAAACCATAAGCCAGACTAGCCATTTCTCCGACCGAGTATTGCCTCGGCGGCCTCGAGTTACATATGCCATAAAAAGACGTGTACCAGTGCTGACCACGTTATTCTGGAGCCATGAAAGAAATTTTGAAAGACGCCATTGCCAGAAACGGTGCACTAGCGCGCATATACCTTTGTGTCTGATTTGATTAAAGAGAAAGCTTTATTTCATACCCTCAGTTTAACACTTTCCACTTCGACAACTTAATATATGTGTGTTCGTTCCTTCAACTGTTTGGGACATGATTCAGGTAGAAATCATCATGATACAAATTGTCTCACTACTCTTGCCCGTTTCGACTTTTTTTTGTCATTTTATATTAGTTTAGATCATTTTCTTAGTCTTTACACAGCACATATATGGAATCCTCACTTCCTAAATTTATGGACCGGCAAGCCGAATGTGCACGCCCACTAACATTTCGAGTGAATGTCACACTTTAGGCAGCGAGACCCGAATTGCTCCGTTGAATGCTTCGGCTTTTTGCGTGTTCATGACAAGCGAAGTGTTGTCAATCATTTGTGGACAGTCTGTGGTTAACACACTTCATGAGAATATCTGAAAAGTCCGCAGAGTTATTGATCGTAAATTTGGGTCCAAGCAGTTTCATTTTTAACGATCCAGTTGGATATTTTTGGCCCCCTTGCAGATACGAGTAGTTCATACACATAACGGAATTTTTGAAACAGTTCACTGTCGATTCTTTCACTTTGAGTAATTTTTCTTCATTCCTTCAATGTTGCTTTTGAAATGCTTTCTCGCAGATGTTTATTCCCCCTGACATCGATCAGAAATGTTCAGGTTTATATATGTAACATTACGAGAGAAAGAAGTGCGGGAGTCGCACCGAAAGTTGTCAGCACCCGTCATAAAGATCCTCGCAACCTTTGAAGCCTGTCGCATCTGGATCAGTAACAATGTGACTAATCTCGATATTACTATCGGCTTTCATTCCATTCACGACATCAACCACTGCTTCATCTCATGTCGGTGTTATCTCCTTAAATAATTAGATAACAAGCCGAATGATTTATTAGCAGAACAGACAGCGGTTCCAACTGAAATTGAACAAACAAATCGAACATTGAAGAACAGCTGGTGCAAACAAATAGAAAACAACGAAATATCATAATGGTTAATATACCCGAAACTTTGTAAATCAATTCACGAAAATGAAGCCCATGAAAAGATTGGCAGACGACAAATGAATTGGTCACATCGAAGATATAGACGATTTCGAAAGAGTTTGTCACAAGCGGGTGAACAGGAACATACCACTGAATATTATGAATTGTGGACAAAGAGACATACCAAGGTCAGGTACACCTCATTAAAAGGAACAGAGTAATAGAGTGATGAAGATGAAAAATTAATATGACTAATCATATGAACAATTTGCATGTGTGACAATGGCTGTTACCCAATACTTTTGGATCGGGATCTAATCAAACGCAGGGCTCGTTGCCAAAGTTACAATTATAGTTGAAGGACGGTTTGCATCCATCTGACATATTGACCAAAAAGTAGTGTAAACGATTGCAGTTTGAAATTTTTAGCCAGTTATGGTGATGATTTTGATGGATCATCCCAATGGAAAAGGAAAATATTCAAATTGAAAAATTAACAAGGGGGCATCCAATACCATTGTATTTTGGTTTCCTCAATAAATTCATTGTATTCAATGATGTTGGAGTCGGTATCGGCTTCTCGATTTGTATGTCATAGCGTAGTTAAATGACCAATGTTCAACTAAAACATACCTGGTTGATAATATTCACTACTAGGTAGCACCTATTATATGACCAACATAAGCGTTGTATATACACACGATAGGCCTACCACTCCAATTGATTACACTTATATTTATGATATGTAACTGGGGACTATGATACAATGTGACTCGAACCTTAATACAAATGAAAGATAAACCATAGCAATCCAATAGCTTCGTCGCTGATAAAATACGCACATAATCGACCTATTATGTGAAATATGTACATAATGTGATTATTTGATTCTAAAATAAGCAAATAATGGAGTCATCAACCATTATTTCGTTTTAAGGCACGGACCAGTAAAAATACATGTTAAAGAGCGTACACATGAACAGTCGTGGGTTTGCTTATATGTGTCGTGTCATTGTCCGCAATAATATGCTCAGACTCGCCTCAAAACGAGGCCATTCTAAGCAGATTATCTACCAAAAACAAGTTCTTTATAAGCAGATAATATGCGGGTTGTCGGGAAAACAGGCTGAAAAGATAGTCCAAACCAATCCAATGGTTTCTTCACTGATAAAAGATAAACCATAGCAAAAAACGCTTCTTCAGTGACTATTTTTATTATTCCCGACTATTAAATTATGGGACATGTTCCATTGGCCAATGAGTCTTTGACGTATTTAATGGCGTAAATTTAATATCAGGCACAGACACTGATTCTTGTTCATTCCTCGGCCCCCAATTTTCTTCATGTAGTAAATGTATTTAAATATTCCACCCCGTACTCTGATTGGCTTCTACAGAACCCTGTACTCTTATTTTGCACAATATTTTTATTTGGACCCCAAGTGTAAATGGCACAATTATTAAATTCAATTATGCATATTAAAATCTGTCAAATTACAAAAGAGAAAACAATTACATACTGTATTTTAGTCAAAGCTATATGTTTGAAATCCTGCACTCGATACATGTCTTATAAGTATCTTTGAAGTAAATATCTCACATTCTTACTAGCTGATCGTACAATATACATTGAATGAACCTGAATTGCTCATCTTTGGTTATCATTTTTTATTGCAGCAGTTGACAGAAGAGTTCTAACTCTTCTTGTGGAATTAAAGAGTCAGGTGGACTCCTTGCATAAAACAGTGGACAAGATAATAGAAAGGAGGTCGATGGTGGTGTGGAGGTGAGTCTCCCGGTTTGCAGTCGAGATGCACTTGTGCATCTTGAGAGTAGGCTGGGAGATGATCCTACTGTTCGAAGAGGTTGGTAAGTCAGTATTTCCAGACTTGTTCAAGTGATCGTCGGGGGAAAAACAAGGGGGCAGCAATCTGAATTAAGAGGGATGAATTGCTGACCATAGAATATTCAATACCGGTAGATAAAGATGTCTTTCTTGTGAACGCGTTGATACACATATGGTGATGTGTTAATTATATCTACTTTTCTTTCAGGAGCGAGACCTACGTCATCACGATGGGAGTACTCTTTAAAATGCATAACAATTATATTGGGAAGCTTGATCGGACAGGCACTGCCGGAAAAGATGAATTGGGCAGGAAAAGGAACGAAGGATCCATTCAGAGACCTGCGAGTGGTTAAAGTTATTCACAGTGGGTATATATTCTTCTTTCATTATATCCCCGTACGCTTGCAGCCGTAGGTCACACGCTATACTCTCAAACAATCAAAATAATGCATCAATGAAATAGAAAATAGTTGTATTTAGTTGTAATTATATAATATTACTGGTGACTTTGTTTATCATGAATTTATGATGTCCGTGTTTTATGACCACGGCAAGACACCTTTCTGTGATACCATAAGTATTTTACAATACAATAGCCCAATTGTAATACCATTCTAATGCAGGGAAATATCTAGGGCTGTTTTGATACCTGTTTAATGTTGCAGGTATGGGAGCCCAAACTCTAGAAGCTCAAATGTCCGTGAATTTTCCACTTTTTCAACAATATGCTATGTAAATAAAAAATCTGCAATTGCAATAGAGCCTTTATTTGCATGTTCAATTTTGAAATCAGAAATATTATGTCATATTTATAATATATGATCTGTACCGGTATCTGTGTTGTATCAGTGTAAAAGCCTCATTAAGTTATATGGGGATACATGTATCCTCTGCTGGAAAACAGGTGTCCCCAAATTATCTCTGGATTCTGCCGTCTAATGAGTTAATGGTTTATAATAAATAAATATCCTTCAAATATGCTGCTTTGAAATATGCAAACGGATATGTGAGAGAAGTTGAAATGTATTGTGTAAACACAATAAACATTGGAAATGGGCGTTAAATGCCCTTTTTATTTAATCTGCCCGGAATTGGATAACTATATTTTGGGGGGAAAAATATTAATTTGAATTTTTTTTTCTTTCAAATAACATTTTCGCAAAATGTACGTGAAGCGCACATGGCATTTTGTGCAGGTGCCACATGCCTCCCAGCTGCTGAATACGCTAGTTCGTCTAGTTTATTATAAAGTATGTTATTAGCAAAATGATTCAATTGTTACTAATATTTTCAGCTAATTAATTATTTCCAGGAGCTGTTAGATCAAACATGACATAAAGAGAGGAGTGCACTGACAAAATAAATGATGGTATCAAGGAATGGTTTCGCTTTGCTCAAGACAGGCACCGAAAGGAGGAGTAATAAATTGTCGAAAATGAAGCCCATGAACAAGATTGGCAGACGATAGAGCAATCGGTCACACACGACTCAGAAGATATTCTTCCTTCATTATATCCCCCGTACGTTTGCAGTCGTAGGTCACACGCTATACTCTCAAACAATCAAAAGCATGAATCAATGAAATAGAAAATAGTTGTATTTAGTTGTAATTATATAACATTACTGGTGACTTTGTTTATCATGAATTTATGATGTCCGTGTTTTATGACCACGGCAAGACACCTTTCTGTGATACCATAAGTATTTTGCAATACAATAGCCCAATTGTAAAACCATTCTTATGCAGGGAAATATCCAGGGCTGTTTTGATACCCGTTTAGTGTTGCAGGTATGGGACCCCAAACTCGAGAAGCTCAAATGTCCCTGAATTTTCCACTTTTTCAACAATATGCTATGTAAATAAAAAATCTGCATTTGCAATAGAGCCTTTATTTGCATGTTCAATTTTGAAATCAGAAATATTATGACATAAGTTTTTTCAGTGTAGAAGCCTCATTAAGTTATATGGGGATACATGTATTCTCTGCTGGAAAACAGGTGTCCCCAAATTATCTCTGGATTCTTCCCTGTCTAATGAGTTAATGGTTTATAATTCATAAATATCCTTCAAATATGCTGCTTTGAAATATGCAAACAGATATGTGAGAGAAGTTGAAATGTATTATGTAAACACAATAAACATTGGAAATGGGCGTTAAATGCTCTTTTTATTTAATCTGCCCGGAATTGGATAACTAAATTTGGGGTAAAAAATATATATTAAATTTTGTTTTCAAATAAATTTTTTAAATGATCAAAATGTACGTGAAGCGCACATGGCATTTTGTGCAGGGGCCACGGGCCTCCCCGCTGCTGAATAAGCTAGTTCATCTAGTTACTTGCGCCAGTCTATGCTGGACGCAAGTAATGTTTTCGGTCCGGATCTCTGTTTATCTGTTTGTCCTTCCGCGAACATGTTACGTCATACCTGAAGTACATACTGTAAAGAATGCACACGCGCTAATATGAAATGGTTGCACCAATATATACTTAATTTGCATCGTTATCTGGTTTTATTTTGGTAATAAATCGTTCATAAATGAACAATATTGAATGATTTCTTTCTGGAAACCGATCAAGACGACATGACGTCACGACGCACATCAGGACGTCACAAGCTACATGGGCGCGCAAAACAACAGACATGATTGCGTCGATGTCCAGACAGCTGAGACTCGTATTACACGGACAGGCTAAACCATTCCATCTGCCAACAACTTCGTGTTTTATTATTATATATAAATATATATATACTGCATGAAAAACAAAAGTGGGCAATAGTACTGCCCATTAGAAGCCTATTTTATGGTACTTGAAACTCGTGGAAATGAGTTGAGATAAAGTCTAAAAGATGCGTGCGGAATCGTTTTTTTTTTCGCAGCGACAGTGAGGTGCGAAAATATTTCTGGAAAGTTCAAAACATTTTCGAAAGATCCTGGTGCATATAAATCATGTCCGGCCAAACAGTCGAGCGCGTGGTTCAACTGAAAAACAAGTGCACTGAAAAATGTGAATGTGGAAACATGAATTATTAAAATGCCTTATTAATTAACTGGGAAAACAAGCTTTCTCATTCTCAACGCAATAGACATTTTGATGATACATGTATGTTCCCGTAGATCAGTCGCTAAGAGCATGTTCACATTGACACACTGTTAATCAAAGACTAGCCAATGGTCGCGTGTTTTTTTTTAATTGTGTCGGTATTTGTAATTTACTTTGATGGTTTTTGCCACTGAGGTGCAATGGCATACACAATTGATATCATTCTAGTCAAACTAGTAATTTAATCCAATTGGTAGGCCTACATAATATAGCATCATCGGCAACCAATCGTCTTCACACCCTTTACATGAACGATATCTATATTGTTCTATAAATATGTCAAACAACTCGTACGTATTACTAAGCCCATCATTAGTGTAATAGATCAACTTGAGATAACAGAGATATTCTGTCCGTATACACACAACTATTTCAGCGATGGATGAACTGAGATTTGATAACTAGATTTTTGTTATCGATCTCTCAAACGAGGGGCCAGCCCCCGTGGTTCAAACTGTTGTTGGTATAAGACACAACAAAACATGCCAAATGTGTGATGGGCGCAAGTATAGGCAGCTCCAGTGAGTGCATTCTAGTTTATTATTAAGTATGTTATTAGCAAATTGATTCAATTGTTACTAACATTTTCAGCTAATAAATTATTTCCAGGAACTGTTAGATCAAACATGACACAGAGAGGAGTGCACTGACAAAATAAATGATGGTATCAAGGAATGGTTTCGCTTTGCTCAAGACAGGCACCGAAGGGAGGAGTAATCATCATGTAATAAATAATCATAAAGGGGGACTGTACCCAAATTCAGTAATTTATGGGGCCATCTCCTACTATATTCAACATAAGTTTAATCACTAAATCGCGGCCATATTGGATCCATCCAGCCCCATTCCGTCCGTTGTTTTAGTGCTACATGTCAAAGTTCTGTAGTAGCATTTCCATATATGGAGCTGTTGAAAATTCATGACTTCCATATATGGAAATGCTACTCCAGAACTTTAACATGTAGCATTAAAACCACGGAACGGGACTGGATGGATCCAATATGGCCGCGACTCGGCATATATACGCAACACATTAATGAATATGAGCTAGGAATAAGAGCCATAAACTCATTTTCATTGTAATTACCATCTTGTTTACATCATTCATAGAGCACATGAGTGTATTTCGCACTTATTCCTGGCTCAAATTAATTAATTTTAATATTAATTTTCAGTTCTTCTAGTAGTCGAGTGCATTTATGATTTAACCCAGGAACTTGTTAAAGTATTTTTTTAGTTATATGCCCTGGTTATCTGATTTTCGAGAAATAATTTCTCAAAATCTTTGTTTTAGTAATTATAACAATAGATTGAGCACAAAATAAATGCATACTTTTATGCAATTTTGTTATTGAGAACACTAAAATATTCTTTAATAAAATGTGTGATCCATGGTCTGAACTGTTTTTATAAAATTCAAGGTCTAGAACAGGTGGTGTGCAATGAACACATAACTGTTTTAATAGAAAAGATAAAATACTTTTACACGACAATGTTTATGGCTTATAATTACAACGATAAAGCATTATTTTTAAAGGCACGTGAGGCCTTAGTTTTCGAAAATATTCATATTTGTTCCAATCACCGTAAACAGAAAAACATTAAAACGCATACAGTTTCGTTCATATATATACCATGACCATCGCGTAAACAGCATGTTATCATAAATATTTACTATATTTTACCTAAGCAAGAGCCTGATTGTGTTACAGAAGACAGCACAATGCTGCTGGCTAATCACACACAAATGGCATAAACGCTCTTTATTCGTTCCATATCAGGAATTCACCAACAAAGAACGCTCTTTATGTTTACCATCATAATATAAACAAACACCAGAAAAGTTACTTTTTATGCTTTTGTTTACATAACAATGGTCAAATATATGACAATAACATACTGTTTATGCGATATTTCTTATTTGTATACGGACAAAGGCTGTCTACATGTTGTTGTTCTTTCTGTTTGTGGCGGTTTTTGACGGGTGGAAATATTATCACAGGATACCCACCGCCAAGGCCAACCGTACCTTTAACTATCTATTATTAATCCATCTCAGAAAATAAAAAAAATATTACTGCATAGATAGATAAAAAATAGACTTCTGAGAAATTGAGGTTCCGAAATAAGATAACCTCCCATTTTTGAAGCCAAAACTAGAAACATAAGTGAATTAGCCATCTCAACCGGAAATGCCTCCATCTTGTTTAATGACGCATTTGTGCAATTGCGGACATCTTGACATTCGGTTATCCCATTCAGGAACGATAACTCTAAAATCTACAATGACGCCAGCAATCACGCACGCTATGCGTGCCCTTGGAGTTTTGAAAGCGGCAAAGGTGAGTTTGTTTTTAAGAATTCTTACAATTAAATTGAGTTATTTAAGACAATTAACATTATAATAATTTATACGACAAACGCGCGGAGAATAACTGTATCTTATAGTTGCTGTTGCAACGAATATTTGATCAAATAGGTATCAATTTAAGAAATTTCAGTCAATAAAACGAAGTTTTTCCTAGACTAAATGATGGTGGTCATTGAGGCCATTTAACTTAATCCAAGTTAAGGGGGTGCCAGCTCCGAGAATAATTGCATGTTATTGGGTATTGCAATTGACATGAGGCCATGTAAGAGTGTTGCAATCGTGACATTTACAATACAATTCGTTGAAATTGACTTTTCTATTAGAGATAATTAGAATAATATTATTTTTATATCAATATAAACAAAACAAGTTTAAGCCATTAAGGTTAGTTAAACTCAAGGTTGTTCCTGACAACAGACTTGGTCTCTTTTGTCAGCTCTGCATTAGTTATCTGACTTATCATTTATCAATATTATCATTTCCATTATTGCCAATAATGGAAAGCTGTATAAAGTGACTTTATATTGTACCATAAATTATAACAATTTAATTGATTATCAAGTTCATTTCACCATCACAGCAGCATCTGATTCTGATGCAATTCAATTTATTTGTTTGTTAAATCTGGTTAAAATTAAATGATAAATCTCTTGATTTGTGTTGTGGCTAGATTAATATAACTTATAAGATTAATATGATTATGACATTATGGTATTAAAATTAATTATTCCACCAACCAATGTTGAACCATGTACTAGTATTCAAATAAGTTTGATTAATATTGAATTACGGTAGTTATTAAATTTTTCCATGGAATCATTATCTCTCAAGAAACAAACAATATCTCTACTACTAGTAAACACCAAAACAGTCTAAAGTACTATTATTGAATTAATCCCAGTTCCCACCCATGGTATGAATTTTGTTTATATTTACAGCTATTAAATCTCCAGGTTGCAGTTGACAGTGCACTCTCAGTTCAGATTAGATATCTACAAAAGAGTCAAGCAGCCATACTGTAGAAAGCGAAAAGAGTGCAAAGATGGCAGACAATGAAAATGGTGAGTTTTTGGATTCTATCAATCAGATTCAGAGATGGGATCTCAACTCAAAAGCAAAATTTCTGAGTCTTGAAATTCTTAATGGAATATCGGACATTTCAGATGGAGATTTAATTAATATTATTGAACCTCCAGTAGTTATGGCGGACGTCACTCAGCTCACATTTGTCCCGCCAATGGAGGATGTTACATCGTGTTTAAATCAATTAAATAAAATAGACAAGCCAGACAAAAACACTTTGTGTCTACAGCTTTTGGAAATCTTTCTGCACAGTGTTTCAACCAAATCAAAGCTATTCATAAACAAAGACAAATGTGCCGAAAAGCTGCATTAGAAGTCACTTGGTTTCATAATTTAGAAACAGTCACCAATAAAATATGTGTGACTCCCGTGTCGTCTAACATTGTCAGAAAATTTCGCGACATTTTGAAAGAGCTACAATGACACTGTGGTAAATTTGCCATTTGGACAAATTCTAGTAGATGATTTGAGCACACTGACTAACCATCGGTGGTTAAGTAATATGGTTTTATTCAATATTGGAGATAGCCTCAATGCAATGGTACCAGACGCGCATGTAACCATAGTAGATACATATTCACTGTCAAATCTGCCTCAAACTGTTGAAAAGCAAGTATCACAATTAACAAAATTAGATGGTGGTGATCCAAGAATAATCTTCCATTTCTTAGTTCATGAAACTGCTGATGGCAGTGGTCAGACAGAGCTATCAAATTCATGTGGTAATCATTTTGTATTCGCGGTGTACTATATAAATAAAAACTGTCTTTTGTATGCAGACACAAAGGGATGGCAAATTCCTGGAATTTTTTTTGATAAATTGAAAGAGGGTATTATGCTGTCCAACATTGATTCTTCTAAATTGGACATTGTTTTCTGTCATGACCCTCAGTACAATCACAGGGTGAGGTGTGCTGTTGGTTCTGAAAGTACAGTACATAAATGCCGTGAAAATAGATGCTCTATGAATTATGTCACAATCTTGTGCTGATATTTGTGGAGTAGCGGCAGCAGTTGGAATTGCACTTTGCTGTCTCCGAAATGATTTGTTTTATAACATTGTAACCAACAATGCATCCTGAGTGTAAGATATTTGAGAAAGGTCTCTAATCAATCTGACTTTCTCCGCCAAGTTTTGACGTGTTGGCTCCTGTCAGACACAATCGATATAAACATGGTATTGGCAAAATCTGTACTGGCATCACGTCCAACAAGCATGAATAATAAATCTAATAACAGTGCTGCTGATAATCAAAGAAGTATATCACACGTCATAAACAACGATGTTAATTCTCATTCAGCCACCATTAAGAAGGTTGACAATGTAAACAAAAATAGGAATGCAGCAACTAGTCTATCATTAGACTTGAAAGTGCCAGATAATATAAACTGTATGCTTTTGAAAAAACCATATGTTTTAGCGGAGAAAACTAGACAACAACTGAAATTAGTGTTGCAGACAAAAGCTCGCAAAACAACAAATTTTTTTAAGTGTTCAACTGCCATGAAAGAAGACTCAAACACGATAATTTTTTTTAAGTGTTCAACTGCCATGAAAGAAGACTCAAACACGATTAATACCATACAACATTTTCTAGAAAGCTCTGAATGCAACAAATGGCTAATATAAAGTGTTCTACTTTGGATATAAATGTTAAGGAATTAACTGATGAAACTAATTTGAAACTGCATCCAATGTTATCAAGCTGTATAATTGGCTCCCCTTCTATAAGTCACAGCAAAGATAGGTTCCTCAAACTCAGGTGCAAACTGAAGTGTGGTCGAGACTTCCCAAAAGAATTCCCTTGCACAAAAGGAAAACATGATCAAATTGCAATTTCAAATATTAAATCCTTCATAGTTTCTGAAGAAGTAGTTCCGCATTTGGAATCAAATCAGTGGATTTATTCTGAACAGTGTCGGACTGGGAATGATTTGAAAAAGTTTTTTGATAAATTCAATTTTGATATATGCAAACGCATTGTTTTGGATAAAAATGTGACATCAAAATACGAGACTCAAAATTCTACTTTGAAATCATCTGTATCTGATAACAAAACCTGGGGTAAAACACATCGGTTTGATGAGAAATATAATTTTTCACATGAGAATGGAAATCGGAATGATATTCCTGTTGTTATGTACATTACAATGTCGTGCAACCTGCGGTCATTTGCTTACAGAGATAATTATAAACACTGATATCTCATCTTAATCAGCATGTAAACAAGATCTATTATTGGACCAAAAAAAAAACTTGCACAAATTGTATGTGTGATACTTCTCCCCAGTGGAAAAAATAGAGGGTGCATACTATTGCAATGCATGTTATAGATATTGGAAAAAACACAATAATCACCGACCTAAATCCATAATTTTACAGTCAAAAGATAAACCTAAAATAACTCAAAATGATCATTTTTAGTGTGGTTGGAAATTGAAACTTACTCTACACAAAGACGATATGGAGACTTGGAACATATATGAGCACTTCGAAAATTCAAAGTATCATGTTTCTGCACCGAGTCAGCACACGAAAAGGCCCTCTTTATCAACTAGAGACAAGTGGGATATGCTTCGCGAAAACAGTACCACACCAAAACAAATATTTGTGAATAAGAACAAGGTAAATCAGATTTATCCAGATGAACAAGCTTCACAAACATCTCATAGCCTTTCCCAAATACAAAATCGTGCAAAGATAGTTGATCGACATGTATTGAGAGACTCAATTTCCTGTCAAGATGAGATAGATTCAACTTAATCTGATTGGCGTAATATTGAAAATCTCATTGAGGGTAAAAAGGAATCTGTAATTTTTTTCCAGCGAGGTGATAGGGATCTCGATAGAAATTATCATTTGATAGTGTCGGATGAATTTGCGTGCCATAATTTGCGTGATCTTGTCAAGTACGTCATTGGTTATGACACTAAACATGACTTCATGTCTGTTAGGATCAGTACAGCTTTAATAACATATGAACAATACTGGTAGGCCGGCTGCTATCAGTATCTCTGACAATAATGAACTGGAAACACATGCAACGACCATTGAAATTTTAGCTGCGAATATACCATGTTCAGATCCTTCATGTGATCATAAAAAATTAATGAGGGTATTTAATGATGGTATGGGATTCTTTACATTTAGGCCATGCGCTTTGAAAGATCCGATTCATTTTATGGTACAGCATGACAAAGATATACCTGGGACTAGTAGATATACCAATCCGGTGGGCTGTGGAAAGCCTAAACCTGAGAACAGCCCTGTGCAATTTTCATGGTGTAAATGCTTTTCGTGCTCATTTGCTTGACGACAAGCGTGTCTCTCTCTTCCTCCGTCCTCTTGAGACTGCTTTCAAATACATAATGAGGAGTTGGAATGAGGATGTGCGGCTAAAAACCATAACTGGATTTAAAACTTTTTTGAATAATGAAATTCCAACTGAACTTCTGCCAGAAAGTCTGAAGATAAGTTTGATTAATTACATGGAAAACAATTGGTTTTGTGAAAAATGGGCTAACTCGTTCACTGCAGAGAAATTGTATTCCGTCCCACCAGCCGAGAGAAGTAATCCATTAAATCTGACAAATAATATAACAGAAAGAAAATTCAGAGATATTGATGAAACATATCTAGACTCCCATGTCAATAAATTGTTATCCGAGTTCTTCATTAAAGCTATAAAACCCATTTTCAAATGCGAAAAGAAAGAAATGAACATGAAACATCAACCTAAATTTAGACAAAAAAACATAAATTTTATCGAAAAAGAGAAACTTGTCATTGATAGGTCAGTTGGACTTCTTAAAAATGGAAATATCAGACATTTTGATAATGCAAGCTCATGGTATATTATTGATTCACAGTCTAAAGATCAATATGCATTTCAGAAAGAAACTAGAATAGGAATGAGTTCGGGAAATTATGAGCCACTATCACAAAATCAATTGCAGGATGACAATAGCTCCGAAACATTATTTGACGGATTTCTCATAGGAAAAGATAATGAAGAAAATATAAAAATTGATAATTATGTGTCCAAAAAAACTCCTCGCAAATCTTGCAAACAATTAGCAGAGGAAGTGACTTCTGAGCACTGTTACAGTCATGACAGTGTGCGTCGCTGCCGTGATGTCATTCATTCATTGGATATGAAGGCTGCTGAAATTTTCAGAGAAAGCATCCTTGATATCCTTCCTGATAACACAAAAATGATCGCGACAAGACATTCATCTTTCGTACACATTTGTAACCCAGATATTTGTGTTTGTACTTGTTATGCCTTCCTTTACCATGGTCAACCATATTTTTGCAAACATCTTTATGCTGCATTTGCCCATCAAAACAATCTTGAAGATACTGATGTTATTCTAAAACTTTTCAAACTGTATTATCCAAGATCTGATCAAATTGAAGAATCTGAAAGCTCAATTCCCTTTAACATAATTTCAGAACTTCTTGATATCTCAAGTGAAATTCAATATTCTGAAATATCTGCAAAACATGTTTTAAAGATTTTACATGATAAACCAATAACAAGTCAGGTGGTTCTTTGGCAATCCGTTCAGCGCATTATGGTGGTTTCAGAAATATTGAGCCTGTTTCTGAAAGAAAATATAGCCTACAAATTAATATTGATGATGAATCCTTTGATCCATATCGGCCCAATATAGATTTTCATAAAAATGAAAGCGAACGACATGCTGGAAGGAAAAGAACTCGCCCAGCAAACCGAGGAATTAATTTTAAACGTGCCGTGGAGAAATCACTAACAGAATTAGGTGTTATATTAGAAGTGGAGGGTAGTTCCATCAATACTGGAAATAAATCTAAAGGTGATGCAACAAAAGGAAAAGCCAAAAAAAGGAGTGTAAATTGGGTTCCGGCTATGAAACTAGTGTGTTACAAGTGTATTGAAGATAAAGTGAAAGCTCCATTCTTTTGTTCAAATCAACAAAAATTATTCGCTCATCTAGCAAGGGCTCATTCTCAAAAATTATTAACTTGCGGTTCGTGTTGGTTAGAAAGTAAGTCTATAAAAATATTTAGCAATGAAATACAGTTGAGAACTCGTGTAAGAGAACATCACAATAAAATTTTGGATTCTCAACATTATCGATACGAATTTCGCAAGGAAGAATCAATGACAGTCAAAATGACTACAGATGGTGATGCCTTGCCTAAAGTTTTGCGAACTAGTTCAATGCCAGTGAATAGCATGAGACAAATTCCCAGGAAATTACAATCTGTAAATATAGCAGAATCAGAAACTGACCTGTCTGAAATAATTGAAGGTAGAGAGAGCACTCTTGGTTTAAAGAACTTAGCCTTGTCAAAATTGCATAAATTAGATATTAAAAGGAAATCTGCAGGTGATCTTTTAACTGAGGAAAACACAAAGCAGATGAAGATGGGTTAAAGTATATGGAAGGTTAATACAGCTATGACAGCTTGTAGATATATATAGTTATCATAGCATCATTTTTGTATAATAAACTTTTGTTTCTTTTACATCTCTAGGTTCTCAACCAATAATATGGGTCATCGGCGCATCACACATTGAACGGGCTTCGGCTTTCGCGGCATCTTGTAAATATGGTAATCTTGGGGTCAAGGGTGCAATGGTCATCTGGCAAGGTAAGGGTGGGAGGAAGGTGAATAATCTAAGAGACTGTTTAAATGAATGTGCAACTAAGTACCCACAGCCTAGTGGCATTATTATTCATCTGGGCTCAAATAATGTCATTGACACACCCATACTTGAACTGTTTGGCATGATTAAAGATGAAATTCAGTACACTATTGATAAATTTCCAAACTGCTTTGTAATGTATGTTGGCATTTTACAGAGATTTTTCTGAGAAGGTGCCAAGTCAATCCGGGCTATCGAGCACAAGAGAGAGAAGCTTAACTCTGATATTAGGATTTTGATGCGGGAATTAAATATGTTTTTTGTAGATCATAACGAAATTCACCATGATGATCAAACCCTCTACTGTGATAAGGTTCACCTCTCACCAAAAGGCAACAGATTGTTCCTGAAAGGCATTTCAGAGGCTGTTAAATTGATTGTATAGCTTTTGTTTGTCTGCTATATACGGTTGTTTTTCTCGGTTTAACACTCTGAGTTGAGTTAGGCTCCAAATCAATGAGTCTAAGATCACTTATACTATCACCCGGTGAATCCGAATTTTCAGAAGTTAGGTTAGCCTAGGCTACGGTTCTTTTTCTCCGTTAAACCCATTTGAGTTAGGCTCCAAATCAGTGAGTCTGAGACCACTTGTTCTCCCGGTGGATCAGAAATTTCAAGTTAGGTTAGGCTACGGTTCTTTTTCTCCGTTAACGCGTTGAGTTAGGCTCCAAATCAGTGAGTCTGAGACCACTTGTTCTCCCGGTGGATCAGAAATTTCAAGTTAGGTTAGGGTACGGTTCTTTTTCTCCGTTAAACGCGTTGAGTTAGGCTCCAAATCAATGAGTCTGGCTCCCAGAATGCAAACTATAAATGTATTTTCAATGGAAGGGGAATAACTCTATCTTTAAGATATAGTAACCCCCCCCCCCCTTCATTGAAAAAAATGCACTTTTTATTACAATCCAGATGACAAAAACACATTGGTAACTGAACAAATACAACATGTTCACAGTTTATTGCACCGGATAAGTTGATAATACAATGTTTTGGAGCTTCCTCTTTCAAATGGTATATATTTTATATACTACATGTATGAGAGTTTTATGGAGCACATATACAGAATGAGCAGTACATGATAGAAGCTAGTAACTGCGGACTGCACTGTATTGAATCACAATAATACTTGATATAAAAAGACCATTCTGCAAATTTAGTCTTTTCTATTATTCGATACCGTACATGTTAGGCTATGTCAAGCATTCAAATTATTGGGCTTTGTGATATTTCATAATCGTCGTAATGGCCTAGCAATAATGATGGCAGGTTGGTTACCTTCGTCCAAAGCCAACAGTTGAAACTGTTCGTCACCATGCCTCAGTATCTTTAAAACAACTCGCGACAAATCTGAAAATAGATAATACCTACAGTTTTTGTTTGCATACCAATATTATTTAGCACATAAATCAACAAAATCAATCACATTTTTATATATATATGCAGCCCTTCAAACAATTGGCCATAGCAATGAGCAACATGTGGCATCTAACATGCCAGCATTAAATTTGCCATGGGACATTTTTCCTAATTTCGAGGGCTGATACATGTAACGTTATTTAAGAAATGGATGTTGATTTGCTTGCACAAAGAATTCCATTGAGTACGAATGCAAGTTGGTCTGACATTTTGTGTAGTATTGAAACGATTAGTGAATTTCAAAGTTGACTAGTCAAGGCTCACATGTCGCGTTGCGTCGACTAGTCGGTACCCAATATCAAAACTTTCAAACATAACATGGTACGGAAAATTCATCAGACATGGCATACACTGATGCCTGATGCAATGACGGTCTAGCGCATTTCCCTGCATAGACGCTAATTTATTTGGGAAATTATACAGTAAACATCTTGATATTTATCCGAACACTGAATCAAATTATATAATTAGACATGTGGTGGATAATGATTAGAAACATGATAATTTTTACAGGTTTTAAATTTAATATCAGCTTTGAGATTTCGTTCAGTCACATGATCACAAATAAACCGGTGCTGAGCGGTGACACTATACAATGTTAATGTTCTGACTAAATATGTACTATAGATATACTATCTTCATAATATGGTTGACTGAGAGGCAGCAGTTCGTGGGTCAACCTTTCATGGCTGATGTCCAGTCTAGTGAATAGCTTTTACCAGTGTCGAACTTCCACATGAGTGATTACCCTGAGTGAGTGGTGACCTACTTACTAGAATTAGTGTGGTGATCTGGTAGGGGTATGATTGAGGATTAGCATTCTATTGTCAACAGAGTCCAGAGCAGTTACAATGGCCAGCTTTTAAACCGTGCCTGCTACCACCCACATAGCCAATGTGTAAGCAAGTATATATCATTTCTCAACAACCGGTTCAAAGTAATTTTACCAAAGAACACTCAAGAAATATAATATTTTTTTTGTAGTACATCATTCATCAGTGTTCAGTACATATTCCCATATTTGATTCTTAGATATGGACTTTGTTTTTCTTGGGCCATTGCCTGTAAATTTAATTTTTTTAAATCTCAATAAAGTTCACATTTTGTATTTCTAACATAATCCACCATGAAGTATACTCTCAAAATGTTGCATCAATGGGCATGGTTTCTATTATTACTAATATACATGAACAGAATCCTTTATTTTGACTCTATAAAATTTAGGGAAATTTTGAAAAAATTGGGTCCACAAAGCCCTTAAATTCTAAATATTCGAAATGAATCTTGTTGTTATTAGAAGTCTGGTCAGTAACCCCAAGTTGTCAGATCTTAAAAATCACACACCAATTACCCAAGCTCAAAAGTTTAGTTGTTTAGGTGCGATTTTCGAACAAGATATATATAATGTAACTGCATGTTGTCTCTTCTACAAAACTGGGATGAAAAACCAAAATCGCGCTATGGGCATATACTTGATCATCAAATCTACAACATAATTCGCCCGGTAGAGATATACTCCATGCACACCCACTTCCATAGCGATAGTTATTTTTTTTTATATTTCGGCATCTAAGTTACGATTTAAAGTATATCTAATACTCTACCGGTTGCTATGATACATGCATATTGCATATGCACAAGGATACCACATGTCCAGTAACTGATTGGAGGCTGAGGAGAACTATTCTTAAACTTAAACACATCAGGTTTTAATAATCGTCAAACGAAGTAACAATATAAAATGTTAATTAATTTGTGGTACTGTAATCTCTCTCTTCGTTTATCTTGCTTTCGCCCTCCCTCACTTGCTCACTCTTTCGCTAACTCTCATTCTATAAAATGACTAAATGGAGATGATCTAAGTAGTTCACGTATGCCAAATGCATGTAGGTAACAACACGGACGTTTGGTACATGCATGTCTAACTGGGCTGAAGCCCATTGTCAACATGTTAGGAATGCTTATAAGGATGTAAATAATTTCCATAGGCCGCGGTTTTAACACCAAGTGCTCTACCAGTAGCCTTCATGTGGCAACGCGGACTGTAGCTGCATTGTTCCAGGGATTCGAATGGGGTTTAGACTGTCTAACCAGGCGGTTGCATTGTCGATATTGTCCTTTCAGTGGAAAAAATATTCTATTTTGCTACCATCTGAAGCTGATTTTGCCCAAGCGAAGAAATCATGGGCGTCTTGAATCACAACCTTCCCCTGCTTCATTGCGTCTGAGGCCTGTCTTTTGGCTGTGCCACCAACACCATCACAGGGCCCCTTCCCGTGGCCTTTCTCAAAATAATTCCAGTCAGCTTTCACTCCATATCTTTCTTCATGCCCATAGAGTGCCGCAAAAATGAATCTATTTCTGTACTGGGAAGATGGCGAGTCTGTCCAGTAGTGAATATGTTCCAATCCATGCAATGACTCCTTCAGTCGTGGGATTAAGATGTCGAGAATGGCTACCACGACTCGCGCATTGTGATCGGTGACATACGATACACTAACGAATGTTTTCACTTCTGTTCCGTTATCACCCTGGTACCATGCAACAATGGGATGGAGCGTAACGCTCGTTGTATTCCAATAAGCACTTTGGATTTCATCTGGAAGTTGGCACACAAAATTTTCTGAGAAGTCCATTTGGACAACAACATGCCGGGGGCGAAGATTCTCCTTCAACTCAGACAGGGCTTTATATTGCTTCGAAATTCTATCTACATGACCCAAGAATTTCCTGAACTCATCTTTGATTTCTTTCTGGAAAATTTCAGTTTCAACTTCCGTTTTAACGATTCTCATTTTACTCTTCCCATCAATTTCTATCTTCTTCCATGATTCATATTTCACCTCGTTTGTGTTTATTTTCTGCACAATTGTGTCCATCGAAGCCTCGCTAATCTTCTTGGCGATTGTTTCTGGGCTTGATGGAATGTCGATTCCTAGCTTTTTGATGCATTTCATCTTCAGGGCCATGTTTTGGTGCACAACACATAGACATGTGTTCACACATAGACATGTGTTCCTGGAAAGGAAGGATGTGAGCTTTATGTTCTTTGGTCTCAATTTCGCGAATGACGAAAATGGAACCTTGACCAATTTGTTTTCACTTATGACTTTATCATATATGTTACTGAGGTAGTCCGTGAGAATTCTCGTTTGCAGTTTTTCATTCTTCTTTACCTTCTTGCCTGGCATACATCTGCTCACGTAAAAAGTTGATAACTGTCTTGACGGCAGATTGCTTGGCATCAGTTCCTTTTCGTTTTGTAACTTTGTTCCTGAGGAGCGTACGCCTACCAATCCCTGTCCCTTCCGAAACCATCTGTGTCAGTTTATACTTTTTCAGTATTTGCCAACTGACAAGGCGATTGACGCTACATCGGTCCCGTTTTCTTCTTGCTGACTCCTTTAACCGGCTGGTCACAACATTAGAGAAATCGATCTTTCTCAGCGAGGAAGGAATTGCAGATGGACTGAATCCAGCTTCTCGAATATCTGGGGTCAGACATAATTGGTTTATACTACATGTACTGCTGGTATGTGCATTATTTTTGCTTTGCTGCGACCTCTGAACAGGTTTGGACAATTTGGCAACGCTTCTTTGCAGTTTCTTGTTTCGGAGTATCAGTATTGGACCTTCGTAATATGGGACCTTCAAAATAAATGGTTGACACCCTTTATTCAGAGTCTGCCACTGGTTTCTAGTTACAATGTGGTGATTATTTTAGTGTGAAATTGGGGAAAAAATCAAATTGATGTCAGATTTTCCGTCCCGGACCCCAATTCGTTGAAATTGTCGAGAGCAATGTGATGCAACGGGATTTCTTCAATATATTAATTATTTAGTCGAAGTTCATCCAGTCAAAAAAAAAAGCACTCAAGCAGGGGAGAGGGGTGTGCAATTGCGTTTCCCAAAACTTCATTTGTGTAATCGTGTCCAATGGCAATGGACGAGTGATTTGACACAACTAGACATGTGAAAATGTTATGCGACATGCGTTTAACTTTATTTTAATAAGTACTTAATATTTCAAGAGAACAACTTTTACAACTTGGACCACGAAGTAAATTTTCCGAAAACGACCGGTGGCCGAGTGGTTAAAGCACCAAACTTTGAAAATACATACATTTTTGTGGCATTCGTTCGAATCGATCTTTGGATTTTGTACATAGAAACTTTTTTGATTTTTTGTTTGTTTTCTTTTTAACTTTATTTTAATACTTAATATTTCAATAGCATAACTTTTACAACTTGGACCACGGAGAAGAAACTTTAATTTTTTTTTATTTAGGCCTACAATATTAATAAGGCTATATTTTTAATGTCGCAAATTTAAGATATAAAATAAATTATAATAAAAAGTATTCTGAAAACGACCGGTGCCCGAATGTATTCTTGTGGCATGTGTTTGCATCCATCTCTGGATTAGTATCAGTATCCATCAGTATTTTGAAAGCGTGATTGGTGGCCGAGTGGTTAGGGCGCTAAATTTGTGAATATTTTATTCTTACGGCATGCGTTCGAATCATCTCTGTATTTTGAAGAAACTTTTTTTGATTATTTTTTCTTCTTTTTAACTTTATTTTCATACTTAATATTACAATAGCACAACTTTTACTAACTTGGACGACGAAAAGATATCATAAACCGTTAAATTAACAATATATCAGTATCACAACACTGCGCCTATATATAGCGGTAGGCGTAACCTTGGCAAAGTGTTCAGACGACGTCCAAGACTGATCAAGAAAAATAACTCTAAAACAAATCAGATGATCCATTTCTGGTGCTATTTTGAAAATATATTGCTATATAAGCTTACCTATCTTGAAGTTGATCACAGTTGTTTTCTTTATTTTCTTGCAAGGTTCTCAATAGAAAACTCAATAAACATAGATATGTTACATATGTCGTCTGAACATTCGATTGCCGCTCTTGACGACAGAGGGCGCTAAATTTTAACTCCACGCGAACAAATGTTTAATTCTGTGGCCCCGTGGTTTTGTGTTAAGAGTCTTATGCCGTCGGCCGGGGTTCTAACCCAAAGATCCAAAATTAAAAAAAAAAATTTAATACTTAAGATGAACAATAATGTAAATTTTGTTACATTTTAATAATAAAAAACCCCCCATCTATGTATCGCCTATATATAGGCCTGCTGTACATCTATAGGGACATGTAAGCGAAGTAATATATGTTTACTATATACACGTGCATGTAGGCCAACGTGAAGGCTATATAATGACCGCAATGACGCCTAACTATATATATGTGTATACGAGAGCGATACACTTATTAACAAAATTTTATTTGATTGATCTCGAACATCGATCAGATATATTGTGTTGAACGCAAGATACGTTACCAGAACTACGAGCGCCTGGGTTTTTTTTCTGGGGAAGCGCAAATTGCACACAAAAGTTCCCTGGCAATGCCAAGATTTCTGGGGTCCAAACTTACGCTACATTCGCAACCTGAACTACGAAATATTCACTTCGATCACAACTAAAAACAATAATCCACCCAAAATGTATCCACGCACGAGCCTGCACGTGCATTAATACTTTCGAATTTTAGGCCTACATTCAATGTGGCTGACACAGAACAGATTCGGACGTGGTCATAGCAGAAGTGTTTTGTTGCCCGGCATAGATCCGTCGCCTAACACCGTACGCTAGCTCCACATGTACTGGCGCGAAATCAGAGTAATATAATTTCCGTAACGTATCTTGTTATCACGTATCTTGCCGACGTTATTAAATTAGCATTGAGATATACTCACCTTGGCAGCATCACCATTTATGTCTGTATAAAACGATCACGGGATGGTCTTCGTAGGTCGAACACAAAAAGTAAATTCCGCTAAGATGCAAATTTATTTCGCCAGATCCACATGAGCAGGTAACGTATCTTGCCTTATGTTATCGTAACAAAGCAATTTTAAGATGGTGTATGAGCTGTTGTTAAAGCTCAAAGACGACTATGGTTTTTTCCATTGTTTATTCGAATCTGTTATTAGTTTGACCACAATTTGCACCGGTAACGTATCTTGTCTGGTATTTAAGGACAAGTGAACCGTAGAATAATAGGATCGGCCTATCACACGAGCGTCGGGGCCAATTGTTTTTTTTTTTTACATATGGACAAACTGCTTCTCAGAAAATTAGAGATATCACGATATTTATGGCAGTTATTGGAGTATGAAGGTATTTTATTATCCAAATCACATCTGGGACAAATGAATTTGAAACGATTCGGGTATTTTGGTGAACTTTCGAGTAGATTCTCAATCTGAATTGGTAACGGGAACGAGAGAAATT
The DNA here is from genome assembly GCA_032622095.1 of Siphonodentalium dalli. Lineage (NCBI taxonomy): Eukaryota > Metazoa > Mollusca > Scaphopoda > Gadilida > Siphonodentaliidae > Siphonodentalium > Siphonodentalium dalli. The sequence continues at coordinate 158,921,895 of CP136069.1, read as the reverse complement.
CTCTCATCCACGAAATATGACCTAAATTAGTGTCCAAAAAAGTGAGTTTCAGCACAAAAACACACAAGTCGATTATGCTTGACACAAAGGACATATTTCCTCACTAAACTTGCAACTTTTCTGAGAATGGCCCTTTAGACTTAAGACATACTTAGGCACAATGAACAATAATATACAGTCTAAATATGTCAGTTTCTCTAGTTAACGCAGCTCAAACATATATATATGAATATATATATATATATATATCAAATTTTTAATAGCAATATATTGCCAGATTTAGCAGGAAATAAAAACAAAACATGTATTGCTATGTCTAAATTTTCAGACCTACTAACTCCACCACAGATGTCGATGTCATTATAAATGAAATGAGAATGCAGTACCTAAAATGGGATAAAATCCAGAAGGTATTGGTTTCAAGAAGGCCGGAATATCTCTGGGACAATGCTGTCCGAATGTTCAAGAGGACCTCCTTCAACTTTTTGAAACTGAAAGTGAGTATTCTGTAGCCCCTAAAATTGACTTGGCCAATGAACAAAACAACCTCTTTACATGTCAATGCCAACCTTTGTGAAAATTTCACAATGATCAGACAAAAGGTACCGTCATTGAGCCATTGGTATGCCCTCTATCACATGGTAATGGATTCAATGTGAAATCCAAGATGGCCAATGGCGGCAATGTTTTTTGGCCAAACAACCCCAAAATGACTTGTTCCTATCTACATGTCAATGTACCTACATGCCAATGTCAACAAAGTTGAAAATTTTCTTTGATGAATTGGCCCATGCTAAAGGATCCGGGACAACATACGTCCGGTCGACACGGTGTGGCAATAGCTTGAATTCATCAAGTTAAGCTAATTGGAGTTCACAACAATGCTCCACAAATTCAACTAACAGCGAACAACTAACTTGTCGGATGAGGTAATACTCAAAATGAGCGTGTGGGCTGAAATTCAAACTCCTTCTGTATTTGCATATGAACATCCACCATACTAAATTCAAATTAGAAATATTTATGTAAATTAATGGACATAGCTCAGATCAACTGTTCTGTTTTCACATGGTCAAGTTACATACCAAATTTGACAAAAATGTCTTGAATAAAATAAAATTATCTGGAAACTAAGCAGACGGATAGACATTGACAGATGAATTGTTTATATATAAAAAGTGTTTTTTTTTCGGAAATACATCTACAAATAGAATTACAATTGTACTTTAATAACATAGCAGTTTGGTTTAAATTTTAGGTGCAGTTCTTGAATGAGCCCGGAGAAGATGAAGGGGGTCTCCGGCGGGAATATTTGGAGCTGCTTGTGAAGCAAATAACAGTCATCTCTCCTGCAGCGTAAGTGTTTTAAGTAGAGTCGTCTGATCAACTCTTGTGGGGGGTTTGTCACCAAAGAAGTAAAATAGACTGAGTAAATTGATTTCAAAAAGCTGTTAGAAGATCCGAACATTCTCAATATTTTGCAACCTCCAAAATGGATCAAATTTTAAAAATTATATTGCAGTTTATTTGGAGAGCATCTGTAAGAAATCAACTATTTCATGAACGATGCTGAAGATACCACAAACTTGTAGACTACATTCAACAGATCTATCCGTTTCATGCACATGTTATATCTAAGTGAGATATATTCTCAAACACCCCCAGGAATCCCAAACAGTTTGATCTCCACTTTCATCCATATGTAAACACTCCAGCAGATAACAGCTAAAAACTAGCGCTGATGCAGGTCTATGAGAGATATTTACGTATATAGCTTCTATTTACCAAATAATAAATTGGATTGCAGAAAAGTGACTATTTATTGTAGGTATTACAAATGCTCGCATACACTAGGCAGTAAAGCTGAAATGGTCACTGTCACCATTTCGTTCAGTTGGGTACCCAGCTTTTTAAAATTTTCAGTTGGTTACCCAGCTTTTATAAAATTTTCAGTTGGGTACCCAGCTTTATGAAATCTCGCTAATGTTACACGTGACCTTTATTTCAACAAGGCCGACACGAACAGTTATAGCTTTTCCGTGTCACAGACCGATTTAGGTAACCGATTCAATTTTTTCGTTTGGTGAACAAGGGCAGATAATTAAAGAAGCGGCTGGTCCGGGTTGAGAACAAGCAAATTGTGCCCGTGGAACCTCTGGTCGGTTACCAGGCGGCTGTTCGACCGCAATGGGTGACCAAGGGCACTTTATTTTGTTCAGGGCAGGTGAATTGTCAACGAAGCTGTGGCGGCCACGACAGTTGTACAGAAGGTGGGTTGAGAATCTAACTATAAATCGCTGCTTTAGCCAATAGGTGGCGCAAACAGTTGGATTCTCCGTCAGCTGGGCTTCCCCGATATAATTGGTAGACGAAGATGGCAATCAGCTGAGACGCGGTTACGAACATATTTTCAAAATTGAGATAGTTTAGAATGCGTTTCTGCAATACCCAGCTTAACCAACAATACATTTCTCGGAATGACCTCCGTGACGTCATTATGCCATTTAAATAACATTAGGTTAGCGCTGAATTTGAATATTTTTAAAGTTGTGATTACACGAATTACTATGAAATGGCCAACTCTGTGCCATATGCATCAGCCCTCTGTCGGTGCACCAGAAGCCATCGGAAGCGGAAACGACAGGGACGTCGATGTCACCCCGGCTGTCCCTGTCGCCGACTTTGTGGTGAGGGCGGAGGATTTTCCACCACTTCCTCCGTCTCCAAACCCGGATGCAGCGGGGGACTTCAATCCACAGACACCGAGACCACCGGTGTCCCCCGACTGCATTGCGGAAGAGGAGCAGGAATCAACACCCCCTGCTCCTGTCGAAGATGGAGAATCTGTCCTTTAACAGTGCATGAGGCAGCAGAAAGAAAATTATGAAAGATGCATGAGATTTGTAGAACAGCTAGAACGACAACAACAACCATCTCCACCATCATCGACTGAAAAACCCCACAAAAAGAAAAGATAAGATAATCAACATCTTTAACTGCTTGTACTTTTTTTTTTGGTTTCTAATTAAAGGCATAAAATGAGGGTTTAGGGAAAGGGTCAGTCGACCCTTTCGAAGATCCCGGGGTTAGCCCCCCAAATCACATTCCCTGCTGCCATATGCCGGGGTAATGGACGAATGTCTGGATATTATATCTGACCATATGTCGGAGACTGGGTCGTCATATCCAGTCTTTATGAGCCAGACAAATTTCGGCGAAAGGCGTAGGTTGAAGATGAATTTTTTAAATTAAAATTGTCTAATGTGATGACTCCAGTCTAAAATACAATACTAAAGTCTAAATGAGTTAAAAAGTTAATATTATCCCCATATACAGACAGACTCACCCCACCCCAATATTAATGATCAGTAAAGCGCTCTTTAAATTAAAGTAAACTTTAGCTTATGTTATATTTAACAATTAGTAAAACTAAAAGGAAAAACTCTCAAGAACGTGCAACTTTTATCAATACGTTCGAGAAAGCGTTTAACTTGTCGTGACATAAGACAAACGTTAAAATGAGTTAAGGGTTCATACGATACATTGATAGCAATGGTACAAGAGGTAGTCCTATACCACTAGGCGAATGCACTATTATGTACACGGTACGTAGATCATGCCATGAATCTCTACTCGGGCTAATGCCCGCAGAGATCACATTTCACCAGTACTAAAACCTTGGAATTGTTTAAGTTTTGACAGGCAACCTTATAAAGTCGAAAAATAATGCGGGGAATACATATCTTAGTGATCTGTTCCTTACTATAATAATGTACTTTACTGTTGGTGAACTTTTACAATTAAATTTATTTGTGAGCGGGTTTGCTTTGCGTAGCTTGCAATTATGGAATTTCTCCTGGGTAATTAATTAATTGTTAGATCTAATTGCGATATCGCCTCACAAATACCACGGAAAAGAATGCAATGTGAATTACATTATAAAGAAACAGATAATAACTAATAAATATATTACCCTCGTTATTTTTTCGACTTTACAAGGTTCCCTACCTGTCAAAACATTAACATTTTCCAAGGTTTTGTACTAGCGGAATATAATATCTACGGGTAAATGATCTACACGGTACGTAGATCATGCGATGAATCTCTACTATGACTAACGCCCGTAAAGTTTAAAGGTACGGGGGGCCTTGGCGGTGGGTATGCTGTGAAAATATTTCCACCGGCCAAAAACCGCCACAAACAGAAAGAATATTAAATATAGACAGGCTTTGTCCGTATACAAATAAGAAATATCGCATAAACAGTATGTTATTGTTATATGTTTGACCAGTGATATGTAAACAAAAGCATAAAAAGATACTTTCCTGGTGTTTGTTTATATTATTTGATGGTAAACATAAAGAGCGTTCTTTGTTGCTGAATTCCTGATATGGAACGAATAAAGAGCGTTTATATCATTTGTGTGTGATTAGCCAGTAACACTGTGCTGCCTTCTGTAACACAATCAGGCTCTTGCTTAGGTAAAATATAGTAAGTCCTTATGATAGCATGCTGTTTACGCGATGGTCATGGTATATATGAACAAACTTGTATGCGTTTTAATGTTTACGGTGATTGAAACAAATATGAATATTTTCGACAACTAAGGCCTCCCGTGCCTTTAATAAGAGTAGACTCAGTTTCAGTTACCTATTTGTTTCATTATTTATTCCCAATGAAAAGTGTGAAAGGAGTAGGTCAACTAGACAAGCTATAGTGTCATTGGCACTTTCATTTTTGTTACAATTTGTTATGGAACAATTTTAGAAAACAATGACTAAATATGTCAGCCAGTCAGGTCTAATTTTAATTGTTGATTCTTTTTATTTACCCCTTTGCAGGTTAATATTGATGCATGCAAGCTTCATGTATCCTTTTTATTATATATATCTTTTCATGTTTTGTTAGGTCTCCTTTGTTTAGGAATCAAGAATGGATGACAATTTTTCAGCTGATATTCCTTTTGGTGTGATTTGTTTTGTAAACCCTTTTGAATATTCACAGATGTCTCTTCGTTTTGTTCAGATAACATTTTTAACGGGTTAAATGTTTTATCTTCTTTGTTCCATCTCATTTCTGTTCTGCATTATACTTGTGTTCCTCTCGTTCTTTCAATTATTTTTATTTATAACTGAAGATTTACAAAGACATTGCAATTTGAATCTGAAAGGTATGGCTCTGAAATAAATCTCTATATCTGTTAACTCATTTACCCAAAATAATACTGTGTATATAATTTAAATATAAACAAACATTAAAGGCACGTGAGGCCTTAGTTGTCGAAAATATTCATATTTGTTCCAATCACCGTAAACAGAAAAACATTAAAACGCATACAGTTTCGTTCACATATACCATGACCATCGCGTAAACATCATGTTATCATGAAGATTTACTATATTTTACCTAAACAAGAGCCTGATTGTGTTACAGAAGACAACACAATGCTGCTGGCTAATCACACATAAATGGAATAAACGCTCTTTATTCGTTCCATATAAGGAATTCACCAACAAAGAACGCTCTTTATGTATACCATCATAATATAAACAAACACCAGAAAAGTAACTTTTTATGCTTTTGTTTACATAACAATGGTCAAAAATATGACAATAACATACTGTTTGTGCGATATTTCTTATTTGTATACGGACAAAGTCTGTCTACATTTTGTTGTTCTTTCTGTTAGTGGCGGTTTTTGACGGGTGGAAATATTTTCACAGGATACCCACCGCCAAGGCCAACCGTACCTTTAAGCCTGATCTACAAACGTAGTCTGTAGACTGATACGTGTATTTGTGTGATTTTGTGGGTTATGCCCATTAGTGTGGTTTTGGCCAACGCTGGTCGTCCTAACTTCGTCTGGCCCGTCATTTTGGTCTGAGACACTCAAATACAAAATTTGGTTCAGATTGGATAGAAAATGTTTGAGTTATCGCACCATGTTTAACGGACAGAGACGATGGATGCATGACGACGAGTGGTCAATCCAGACGTCGATACTATGTGTACCATAATATGGTATGGGTACACATACAAATTCAAACCTTTAATGATTTGCATGTAGCAATTTCCAGCTGATCCCATTGTGTGTGGTCAATTGTGTTACTCTAAGTTAGTCAGAGCATGCAAACGTTCTTTTTGCCACAATAATCTAATCTTCAACTCAAATTATTCCGTGTCATTGTATGTAATTTATTTTACTTTAGATTTTCAGGTCTTGATATGTGATTTTCACCGAGCACAGACCTGGTTGCGTTGGTTGAGAACTGCTACCAATGGGGTTAGTAAAAAGAGAACATAAATTTTAAAACTTCGGAGGACTGTTGCAGAGAATGCAGACTCATCAACGGAATCAAGAGTTTAAAGAAGCAATGGAGGCTCTTAAAGTATCCGCTGACTGGAAAAAATCAAAGAAGCTAAGAAATTGGTTCGAGGGAACGTGGTTAGAAGGTTAGAAGATGACCTTCTAAAAATCTTGGGTATGGAATAATAATTGTGAGTTAAATGTTCTGAGAACAATGTTAACTAGAGGTGAGACATCCACACTTGTCATCCTGGTTAACTATAGTGGCCAGTGTTCATGATGGCCTAAATAGAATGAATAACCACGGTGACTAGCTATAGTGACTAATGTAACTGGCTAGAGAGACTTACCACACTGTTTAGGTAGCAATACACGGTTTCTGGCCATTTTCACCATTTTGAGGGGGTACTGTACAACCTTCTGCTGTACCACGGTCATTGATAAACAGCACATGAGTGCCTGGTTACAAGATACAGAAATGATCAGAGCCTAAATTCATTTGTCTTTTGGAAAAAATTGCATCATCACAAGTTGAATTATCTCCCTTAGACTGATATTTTTAAATCTTCATTTTATGAATTGTTTGACCGAAATTGGCCGTTTTCGGTCGCATAGCTGACCACGACAGAGCGAATGTCAGTCTATAATCACCTTATGAGCTGATAGACCCAAGATATATGTCAGATATATTATCGTAGCAATTTTGAAATCTTTTCTTAGAAGTGCAGACGACTGTTTTCAAGGGAGAGGAATCGAGCTCTTTTCCGGTGGACTACCACACAGAGCTGGCCGACATCAGATTCCAAAAACATACTTCGTATTCAAATATCATCCCATTTTGTATACTATGGTACGTTTATAAAATAATTAAACCATCAAACCATTACACCCAGGTATAACAGAGGCTAAGCTGACAATTATAGCCCGTATATGCTTAAAATCATATTTGTTCCTAAAACCCATGACATCGTGTATTGCTACCTTAAAGTAAAAGTAGAGTTACCCCCCCCCCGAGCGATAGCACATTTTCCGTGTTCCTTGGGTTGTGGCGATTAATATATGACATGCATGTATAGGAAATATATCGTTGATATAAATTTTATTCACAAAACAATATGCCTTGGGTAATAGTCATTTCGGGGCCATTTCCAGTCTGCAGTTCACGGTGACCTGGATATCTCATAGATTTACCACTTATAGGTCAGACCATGGAGTCAAATCATTCTAGACATGTAATTCATCTATTTCTAGTAGAATTCCATCGCTCAGTGTTACAAGTTAGTGATTCATATTGCAGATTCCATGCTTTATTTTCAATTCTGGAACACCACACACCCTCCTTCCAAGGGAAGTAATCAACAGGTGCCTGGAAATGTCAAAAGTTAATTCCCTTTGTTGCCCCCATGGCAACGTATTGTAATGACATCATTCTTTATCGTTTTTCTCTATGGCTGTTCCAATTCTTTACATACAAACTCGAAAAATTATTGTTTATCTCCAACACAATGAAAAAGAAAATAAAAGAAATCAAGGTTTCAAAGAAAGATGGCACGTTGCCAATTAGATGGTGTAATACACCATCTGATGAGCAACATGAAGAGAGTGCTGATTCTAATTCTCAGGATAAAGATCGAAGTGGAGAAAAAAATAACGGTTCTTATACCCAAGCGCACTGATGAATATTTAGAAGCATGCAACATGGCGAGTGATGGGATTCTACCTGGGAAACTTCGGCCCATTAATTCGCCACCTGATGTGACCCAATGTGAAATTGACAGCACGCATGAAAATCATATTGTGAATCTGAACAAAATTAATTCAGCTTATGCTTCATTCTTTGATATTCACAATAACGGGAAATGTCTGCGGCCAATTCCAGAAATGGCAATCTGCCAGAAACTAGGCATTTGTGTTTATATCAGAATAAAGTGCGTGTCCTGCCAGATGGAAGGAGTCCGCAGTGTTTTGTCTGATACATCAGCTAAATCTTCAAGGGGATTGCCTGCAGGTGGACTGAATGATCGGTTATGCTTATCCATGCTCAAGAGCAAAGTCGGACCATCGGACATGTCTCATTTTGAGTTGTCTGAACATTCAACCTCCATCCCGATCACTGCTGTCCAATCGGCTCAGTAAATTCTGCGACAAAACTGTCGAAATAAACACCGATTCCATGCAACAGAATCAGATATTCTTGCAAAGTGCACGAAATCTGTTGACTGAAAAAAAACCCATAACATTGATGTTTCTGCTGACACGGCTTATAATAATCGTCCACAAGCTGGCTGTGAAGCTGCTACACGGTCGGTATCTTTCGTCACAGCGCAGAATACATCAAGAAAGTTACCGCTCGCAATGTCAGTTTCGAACAAGTTATGCACAAAGAGATTGTGTAAACATACTGAACGCTCTTTATGCAACAGGAATGTCTCACTTGACAACTCAATTGCGTCGATTCAATTGAGTCCTCAATGGCAAAAATGTCATTAAATTCCATAAACGATACCATTCTTGTACGCATCCAATCAGTTACAACTGACGCCAGTTCCCAACTCCAGAAAACTGTCCGAGACATTTCAACATCAGCGCCGATAGCACACTTCACTTGTTTTATTCATTCATTACGAACCCTGCAAAAGAGAATACAGACACTGAAATTAAATACCAAACCTGCAGTTTTAGGGGGAGACAAATCATCATTCGTAAACAAACTTTCGTCAAGTGTACGAAACCGAGTAAGAATGGAGCTTGTTCGCATTAGGAAATTGTTTCGGGATAAGGACAAATTTGTAACAAAAGCATATAAGGCCATTCAGAACAGAACACCTTGTTTCACAAACAACCACAAGATATGTCCAGCACCATCACTGGTCTGTAAGGCGCATCTGAAATCATACACCACAAAACATCTTCCATTTTCGCGTCACGTACACGTCAAAAAATGTGACCAGATAATAATACATAATGGGTATGGGCATATAGAAAGGATACTTTGCAAGTAGAAGTCAACCCAAACAATGGATTGGAGCGACAAAATCGAACTTTCAAGTACAATTATTTGCTCAAGAAAAAGCAGCATACGATCACCAAGATGACCAGTGAACTTGTAACAAAGTTCTTGCCTGATTCAAGGACATTCGTTGTTGCTCTTAATCTTAGGGTCGGCGCACACGATCCCGGTTGTCCCCGGTTTACCCCGCAGCCGGGTAAACCGGGGACAACCGGTATCGTGTGCGCCGACGCTTTGGGCCGGTTTTTGTCGGATCCGATTTAACCGGACCGATCAAACTGAGTTTGATTTCATCCGGAAAAACCGGCTCGTGACGATGGCAACGCGCGTGTTTTTCATGTCACATGACCGTTAACTTTCGTAAACAACAAACATGGCGAATAACACAAGTTCAACTGAAAGTCAAGAAATCGAAGATTTAGATGCTCTTAACAACAAATTTTGGTCGATAGAGAAGGAACAGAGGCTGGTTGACTTGTGGGCTGAGCATGCGTGCTTATACAACAACAACTCATCGTGTTACGCTGACAGGGACAAGAGAGTAGCAGCTATTGCAGCTGACCTTAACATGCCTGGTAGGTCGACAGACTCAAACTTCAAAGTAAAACTTTGAGTTTGACTCTTTGAGTCAGAGCCAGACGCAGTCACAAATACTATGCTATTAGTATAATACTATTACAGCCCTGGGAATTAAGGAAAATTTGCCTAGGCAATATTTTTGCCCAGGTGAAAGAAATCGGCCTAGGCAAAAACAGATTTTACATAGGCAATTTTGCAACAATATTGCCATCTCAAATCAATATGATTCAATAATAACCTGAAAGCTTAGTTATTTTGGAGAACATTTCCAGGCCACTACTCATCATATATATACATTCCACAAATCATCTCCAAAACTAGTGCCCTTATGGGTAGCTAGTTAATGGCCCAGTGCCATGGAAACAATTTTAGGACAATATATGTAGAGAGTGATTTAAGGAAGTCATTTTGGCTAAAGAGGTTCTATTTCTGATAGACACAAATCAATTTTAGTAACCCATATCATCCAGTGGCAGTTAGTAAGGCCGATGGGGTCATTGTCACAAGGCTCCGGTCACATTCGTAGCCAGCTTTTTAAATCGATCACAAATGTAGCCAGCTTTTCTATGGCGATCACATTTGTAGCCAGCTTTTCACATTCACACAAGCTTCAACGAACAAGATTAGGTTAATCTCATTTTTCTGAGTTGATAGACGAAAAACAACTTGAACTTTAATGTGATATTAGTTCATCTAATAACTCGACGTTTCCGATCAATGTCGTTAGAATGCTCGATTTATTTTCCAATGTAAGTTGATAAACGAAGTAATTTCTGGAGCATGACGTCGGCATTTTAGTCACGAACGCGATGATATCATATTTCGCGCCATATAAAGCATGGAATTAGAAAAGCTGGCTACGAATGTGATCGCCGGCGAAAAACTGGCTACATTTGTGATCGATTTAAAAAGCTGGCTACGAATGTGACCGGAGCCTTGTGACAATGACCCCATCGGCGTTAGTAAGTTACATTTTTAATTTAAATACAGCATTGAATTTCTAAGCTCTTGGCCAGGATAACTTGTCCCACCCATTCCCAAACAAAATCCCCCCTCGAAAAATTGCACAATTCTGTATCCTAGCCTAGGCCCCAGCAAAAAAATGGACAGCATTTTGTTCCCTATGCGCTTGCCAGGAATTCTTGCCCCACCCTTTTCCAAACAAAATATCGTGATATGGGTGTTATGAGGCCATTATGATACGGTTAATGATATTCATAACTACAGGTAACACAAAATATTATGTTGTGCCATCAAAATCTGCATCCAAGATGTTTTGCTTGAACCCAAATACCAGATAATTCATGAGTATGAATCCCGCATACTGCTTCAAAATACCGAAGGGGGGTGTGACCGTGATACCCTCGTATTTCATTATTTGTACTAAATGGAAAATTATGCTATTTCCTAAATCCATGAAGTGGATATCCTTTCCTTAATCTTGATATAATGGGGGGGGGGGGGGGCTACTATCACTATCATTATTTTAACTCGTATAACATAACTTCGTAAGTCCATGTCCTTGACTCAAAAAGAGTCAAATGACTGATCAATTCAGTGAGAATGTCTGAATCCAATCACCGGACAGAACACATTTTATTTGCTCACCAGTTGTTAAAAATCGCAAAGTGATTGATAGCCTTTCCGCCGCAGTTACAGATTTTCTCATGTTGGTATCGCGTTTTGTAATAAAAGGTGAAACCATCGACAATAACATTTCAAAATTATCAGGGGTCAGGGGTCATTCGAAGGTAGTTCCGAAATGCGGCTGTGTCCTCGTCCCTGAGCTCGTCCTGGAGAGTGTGGTACGCCCCATGTTGTGGTCGGCGCAAAATCCACCTCCGCGTCCAAATTAACCTGTTTCTGTACGCGCGTTTACGCGTTTACGCCGTAAACGGCGCATCAACAGCATATATCCCAAAACAACATGGAGATCTGCATCAGCCATTTTGAGAGAATGCGATCACATGATTGGTCACGTGGTTATTTTATAATTGGAAGATTGGAGCGAACATTAAAAAATCCGGACTCGCGTGCGCTGACCCACCGGTTTTTATCGGGCACGATTTTAGCCGACAGCCGGGATCGTGTGCGCCGACCCTTATACTGTTATAATGCGTATACATTCAAGTTTTATAGGTTATATTGGCCTTGTTTTCATTTTAAGGATACAGTAGTCAGTACAGCAGTCGATCTGCAGGACCTACAATTCTTTTCTGCTGTTAATATATTTCAAGCATCGTAAATTTAACAACAGGTTCATTTGGAAAACAACAAACGCAATCAAATAATAATTAAATCACGTTCTATGTGAGATTTCATAAAGCTGGGTACCCAACTGTAAATTTTATAAAAGCTGGGTACCTAACTGAACGAAAGGGGGTGAGTGACAATTTCAGCGGCAGTAAACTCTATAATTGATCCACAGATAACTCTCTCGAAAAACTCAAGACATAATTCTCGAGGTTGCAAGATTCCGACGAGAGTTTTACGCAAGGCTGCTCAGATTACGATGCTATGTCGAAAAAGGGCAATAACTCAACCAACATGACGGAACCCATATTCGAACTTGGCCTATATATTTAGCTGGGAAATACACATACCAACTTTGGTTTAGATCAAATAATCCAAACTGGAGTAATTGACCGGAAACCAACAATGTTAACGGACAGACTGACCTTTTTTTTCAAAAGGGCGTATACAAAAGTTATATTGTAGTTTATTTGTAGCGCAATTGTAAGAATAAATTATAATCAGTATGATCGTCGTTTTCAGTCGTTTCCAACGGAACTAATAAAGAGCGTTTATTCAAATAAGTTAGTTGTCGCAACGCTTGCCGCAGTGGTGTGCGGGGGCGGGGGGGGGGGGGGGGACTTGTAACGTTTTTTTTTTTTTTACATAAATGCACACAAGTCTCAGTCGGCGCGAGATTGAAATGTTGCCGTCTGTTTCAATTCGAAATTACTTTTCTTAAGTTCTGATATTGATAGTCTTAAGCCATTAGTTTCTATAAGCACAAGGAAGAAACTGCGATAAAAGTTCCCATTGATCACATATCGATCTTAGTATTACACAGGGTCCGAAAGAACTGCATGGTTGTTTGATCGATGAACGGAAGAACTTACAAATAAGATCAACATTGTGCATTTATGTATAATTACGTCCGCCCTTCTCCTAACTAGGGCATGATGTTGAGTGCTTCCCTACGTCAAATGTCGGGATAGCTTAGGGGTGCAATTATAGTCCAAACGGGTGCAGAAATGTACATAATTTATTAAGGCATACTGTCGTCAGATTATGGACGTTGCACATGCATACCACAGTCACACTTACTTAGAAGCAAACAGAATATGAACACACAAATTATAAAATAAGAAATTACAGGACATAACAATACAATTACATAAATATTTAATCTAACTCCAACTTACAGAGGAATTTCACAACCGTTTACATTATGTTTAGACTTAAGACAAACTTAGGCACAATGAACAATAATATGTCAGTTTCTCCAGTTAACGCAGCTCAAATATATATATATATATATATGATAGTTTAAAAAATTCAAAATGTTTGAATAGCAATATATTGCCAGATTTAGCAGGAAATAAAAACAACACATGTATTGCTATGTCTAAATTTTCAGACCGACTAACTACACCACATATGTCGATGTCTCGAAATGAGAATGCAGTACCTAAAACAGGAAGAAATCCAGAAGGTAGTTGTTTCAAGAAGGCCGGGATATCTCTGGGACAATCCTGTCCGAATGTTCAAGAGGGCCTCCTTCAACTTTTTAAATCTGAAAGTGAATATTATGTAGCCCCTAATATTGACTTGGCCAATGAACAAAACAACCTCTTTACATGTCAATGCCAACCAATGTGATAAATTTCACAACGATCAGACAAAAGGTAGGCTACCGTCATTGAACCATTGGTATATCCTCTATCACATGCTAATATATTCAATGTTGAAATCTAAGATAGCCAATGGCGGCCATGTTTTTTGGCCGAACGGACAATTTTCCAAAAAATAAGTAATTATTCCCTGTTTAGAACGCGCTATTGTTCCGGATAATTGTCAAATACTTTGATTCGGTTTTACAACAACGTCAGCGATTGGCTGAAAGTAATTCCCATAGTCCAATCAAATTTGCGTTAGTGTATGGTTTTCATAGACACGCCAACCTCGAAGATCAGTTGAAAAATTATTTGTTTTTACAGAGGCGCAGTTGCAATGTTTAGCACACGAACAGTGGAGGTCCATATCTTCTGCATATGCCACAAGTATGCTTTGTTGCCTTTTGTTTATATTTTGATTTCGAACCTCTGCTAGCATCCTCAGATACAATATGCCTATATGCACAATATTTAAGTCGTCCATTGTCATCAACAGATTCCATTCGGAATTACATCAATGGGGTAAGAGTGTTCCACCTATTTCATGAGATGCCATTTGAACACAATTCATCCTTCAAGTTAAAATTGACCCTAAAATGTATAGCAAGGAATTCGCATCATTGTGTTTTAAAGGCAATGCCTATCACACCAGAAATCCTCATAGAGATGTTTCCTCATTTTGAGTTAACCGACCCAGTCGATGCCACATTTTGGTGCTTGTTTCTGTTTGCCTTATTTCTGATGGCCTGCAAATCAAATTTAGTACCGGACACAGCGAAATATAACTCAACAAAGATACTGATGAGGGACGACATTTTTAGTGATGCTGACATAATTTTGGTCCGGATCAAATGGTCAAAGACCATACAGTTTGGTGAGCGAATCCTAAAAATTCCATTGGTTACGATTCCAGGATCGATATTATGCCCGATAAAAGCGTATACAAATATGACCAATTTAGTACCGTCAGATGTTAACGGCCCTCTCTTTGGAAAAAATAAAAAGTCCAAACTTCTCCCGATTACATATAGAAATTTCCAGAGTAAGATTAAAAGCACCATTTCGAGGATCAATCGTAATCCCGCTAGATACTCAACTCATAGTTTTAGGAGGGGCGGTGCCACTTTTGCTTTTCAAGTAAAGCTCCATCTGAGTTAATACAGTTGCACGGGGATTGGCGTAGCGATGCCTACAAAGAATATTTAACGTTTGGTACTGAAGATAGAATGCGGGTCGCTATGCAGATGAAAAAGGAAATTTTGAAGAAAGGGTGTTAACTCTGTGTGTGTTCATTTTCAGGAACTGATCAAGCACAACATAGAACGACCATTATTATTTCAGACTCAATTGCCAAGTATGTATCCATTCCTCATACTCACATCTTAGCATTTAAGGGTTCTTCATTGGGCTTCCAAATCAGGTCTCAAAAAGAATTTATTGGTTCGTTTGATATTGTCATTCACAGAGGTACGAACGATATATATTAGTTGGACAGCATTCTCATAAAAGCAGCCTTTTATGATATAATATCGTTTGCCAAAAGACAATTTCACAATAGCAATATTTGTCTTCCAGCTATAATTCCACGCCCAGTGATCATTCAACGTCTAACAAAACCATTGTAGAGATAAATTCAGATCTTAAGCTCGCATGTCAAGAATTTCAGACTATTTATTTTCCTTCATATAAGTATTTAGTGAAGGGAGGCAAACCAAGAAGGGAGCTATATGCAGACAAGACCAGGGTCTGCACTTAAACGATACCGGAACTACTCTGTTTGGTTTATACATTAAAAGGAGATTAGCGCATTTGAAATAAATGGAGGAATGACTTTTCCAGAGAGTTCTTCTGTAGCCCTTGATGCCACCTTTCAGCGTCTATTATTGCCGTTGTAGGTGGTGTGTCTTTTCCTTAGGATGATATCGCTTCTTCCTTGGTAAGGCGGCCACTGTTGTAGAGTGTTATTATTACATTCTACCAGTCGCTTGTCTGCTTTCGGGGTGATTGAAGGGCACTCAGAGAAAATATATTCATCCTATTGTTTGCTATGTCAAAAATCTCCGTTTTTGAATCTATCTTTTTGGTGGCCTTTGGCTTGGCGTTTCCAGTGACTTTTGTCACTAGATTTAGTATCTTTCATTTCGTGATGGTTGCGGCATTGTTTGGTTATACCCTGGTATGAGTGGATGGTTTAATAGTAGAACAATTATGGAGTATGAGTGGATGGTTTAATAGTATGAATATAATGTACAATTGACTAAGTGTAATGTGAATTTTCTTATTGCATGATGTTGTGTGTTGTCTAGTTCTCAACTTCTCATTTATGTTTTCCTGTCTGCATGATTATATGTTACCAGTTGCATGTATTTATGTTTTGTTGTATGAATGTGTTTGTTATGATACGAGTATGTTTGCACGAATAAATTATGCAATAATCAAATATTGTTACTCGTTAACAGTTAAGAGTGTACACTTGTGGGTGTAGGTGCGTGTGATATGGCGTTTCGTAAGTTTGCCTACACAGAGTTTGGATAGGTTGATTCTAAGTTTGAATCAATAATTGAATTTGCCCTTCTCTGTGGGGGGGGGGGGGGGTGAGTGCTTGCGTGACTAGTGTTGTCCGCATATATATTATTTTTGACTAATGCATTATGTGCAGAAGAATATACCCATACCTGGTTATGCGAGCACCTATAAGACATTTATAGTCCTGCCATATAGAAAATAAAGGAAGTGGGATAGGGGTGTAATTAACCCCAAAATGACTTGTTTCCATCAACATGTCAATGTACCTACATGCCAATGTCAACAAAGTTGAAAAATTTCATTGATGTATTGGCCCATGCTAAAGGATCCGGGACAACATACGTCCGGTCCACACGGCGTGGCAATAGCTTGAATTCATCAAGTTAAGCTAATCGGAGTTCACAACAATTCTCCACAAATTCAAATAACACCAAACAACTAACATTTTTCAAATTAGAAACATTTATTTAAATTAAAGGACATAGCTCAGATCAACTCTGTTCTGTTTTCACATGGTCATGTCTTGAATAACATAAAGTTATCATCTGGAAACTAAGCAGACGGATAGACATTGACAGATGAATTGTATAAAATGCAAGTGTTTTTATTCCTCGGAAATACATCTATACCGGTATTTAGAATTACAATTGTACGTTAATAAAATGGCAGTTTGGTTTAAATTTTAGGTGCAGTTCTTGAGTGAACCAGGAATAGATTAATGGGGTCTCTGTGGGAATATTTGGACAATGGACAATGCTGGGAAAACAGGCCTCACACGTTCAAGGCTGCCATCAGCATTTTATTGTGAATAGTTCTTAGATTTTAGCAACCGTAGCTCGCGAACAATCAACACATGCATGGATACAAACATTTTAAGTCAACAACATTAGAAAGTATTCTTTAATTGCTGTGCACACGCCTACATAACCATACCTATAATCTATATGTACATAATCCAATATTTTGATATTATAAATTCCAGTATTTCGTTATTAGCACCTCAACTTGAGATTATGGCATTGGTAAATTACTCATTTGTATATTGACAACGGGGTTGACAGGAAGACAGCCAATGAAGACAGAATGTTCAAGTTTGAAGTTAATTGATAAATTACGTGTTTTGCTTGCTAGTTTGTTGGAATTGGAAAGTGTCAAGTTATAAATATTTATTGACCATAAAGACATTGTTACCAATTTTGGATTTGATTTTTTTTGTGAAGCGGACATGCTGTTTTTTTTTTACTTTTGTTATGTTCACAATGTTAAAGATTATAACAGAATACTTGACATTTGAGGATGTGCGTATACATATGCAATCAACATAGTTTGCAATGTGATTTCGGGCGTACAGATCAGTCAGATGTCGAACAACATACTGTACAATTCCTTTGTTAGCACAACCTGACGAAGTCAAGCAGAGCTATTGCCGTCACTTGGCATTCGCCAGTCCGTCCGTCAAAAATGTCCGTTGGCACGTCCCTTATCCGTTCATCACCAAACTTCATATGTAGATTCGGGAGCTCTATATTTTTTCACATTTCATACCAACTTTGGTTTAGATCAAATAATCCAATATGAAGTTATTGACCGGAAACCAACAATGTTAACGGACGGTCTGACCTTTTTTTTTCTTCAAAAGGGCGTATACAAAAGTTATATTGTAGTTTATTTGTAGCGCAATTGTAAGAATAAATCCTAATCAGTATGATCGTTATTTTCAGCCACGTGATAACACTTCAGCAGATAACAGCTAAAAAAAAACCCTCTGAATCGGCAGGATCCATTCCCATCATTAAAGGTACGGTTGGCCTTGGCGGTGGGTGTCCTGTGAAAATATTTCCACCCGTCAAAAACCGCCACAAACAGAAAGAACAACAAAATGTAGACAGACTTTGTCCGTGTACAAATAAGAAATATCACATAAACAGTATCTTATTGTCATATTTTTGACCATTGTTATGTAAACAAAAGCATAAAAAGTAACTTTTCTGGTGTTTGTTTATATTATGATGGTAAACATAAAGAGCGTTCTTTGTGGGTAAATTCCTGATATGGAACGAATAAAGAGCGTTTCTGCCATTTGTGTGTGATTAGCCAGCAGCATTGTGTTGTCTTCTGTAACACAATCAGGCTCTTGCTTAGGTAAAATATAGTAAATCTTTATGATAACATGCTGTTTACGCGATGGTCATGGTAGATATGAACGAAACTGTATGCGTTTTAATGTTTTTCTGTTTACGGTGATTGGAACAAATATGAATATTTTCGACAACTAAGGCCTCACGTGCCTTTAAGTAATCGGTCAAAATTAAAGAGCGTTTATTCATTCTACGTCCAATTATGGAACTAATAAAGAACGTTTATTCAAATAAGTTAGTCGTAACGTTTTATACATAAATTCAGATCAGTCACAGTCGGCGTGAGATTGAAATGTTGCCGTCTGCTTCAATTGGATATAAAGCCTTTAACTTAATTTCTATAAGCACAAGGACGAAACTGCGATAAAAGTTACCATTGGTCACATATCGATCTTGGTATTAAACAGGAGCCGAAAGAACTGCATGGTGTTTGATCGATGAACGGAAGAACATGAACTTACAAATAAAATCAACACGTGTGCATTTATGTAGAATTACAAAAGTGTACGTCCTCCCTTCTCCGAACTAGTACATGAGGTCGAGTGGTTCCCTACGTCAAATGTCGGGATAGCTTAGGGGTGTAATTATAGTCGAAACGGGTGCATAAATGTACATAATTTATTAAAGCATACTGTCGTCACATTATGTACGTTGCACATGTACACCACACCACTCACATACCACAGTCACACTTACACAATTACTTAGATGCAAACAGAATATGAACATAAATTATAAAATAAGAAATAACAAGTGATAACATCATAATTACATAAATCTTTAATTTAACTCCAATTTACAGAGGAATTTCACAATCGTTTTAGATTATGTTTAGACTTAAGACAAACTTAGGCACAATGAACAATAATATACAGTCTAAATATGTCAGTTTCTCTAGTTAACGCAGCTCAAACATATATATATATATATATATATATATATATATCAATTTTTTAAAATAGCAATATATTGCCAGATTTAGCAGGAAATAAAAACAAAACATGTATTGCTATGTCTAAATTTTCAGACCTACTAACTCCACCACAGATGTCGATGTCATTATAAATGAAATGAGGATGCAGTACCTAAAATGGGATAAAATCCAGAAGGTAGTTGTTTCAAGAAGGCAGGAATATTTCTGGGACAATGCTGTCCGAATGTTCAAGAGGTCCTCCTTCAACATTTTGAAACAGCTGAAAGCGAGTATTCTGTAGCCCATAAAATTTACTTGGCCAATGAACCTCTTTACATGTCAATGCCAACCTATGTGATAAATTTCACAATGATCAGACAAAAGGTACCGTCATTGAACCATTGGTATGCCCTCTTCTCTGGGACAATGCTGTCCGAATGTTCAAGAGGTCCTCCTTCAACTTTTTGAAACAACTGAAAGTGAGTATTCTGTAGCCCCTAAAAACAACCTCTTTACATGTCAATAACAACCTATGTGAAAATTTCACAATGATCAGACAAAAGGTACCGTCATTGAACCATTGGTATGCCCTCTATAACATGGCAATGGATTCAATGTGAAATCCAAGATGGCCAACGGCGGCAATGTTTTTTGACCGAAAAACCCCAAAATGACTTGTTCCCATCTACATGTCAATGTACCTACATGCCAATGTCAACAAAATTTCAATACAATATTCAAGAAATTTAGAGTGCACTATCAACAGTGAGCACGGTGGCAGGAAGACAGATTGATCTATTTTATGTCTGATTAGATCTTGACTTAAGCAGTCCTCATACTTGGCTATGGCAATCAGCAATGCCGAAGCAAACTGGGCCACGGTAAAGGGTTGCCGTAGCATATTGCCGAAGCCAAACAATCTAAATTAAGAGAGCTGACTTAGGGTGCATTTACATTGCTATAGAACTGCACACAGATCTACACGCAGACTAGTGTAAACGGGTTGATATAGAAATGCACACAGAAAGAAAACGGTATTAGTTCGTGTGAGCAAAAATCGTGTCCGCTATACGTCACGGTCAACGCCGAAGCACTGCGACAGGCAAATCTGTTTTGATTAATTGTTACTCGGGCTTGGCGAATGTGTTTTAGTTTTCGTTGTCATTTCAACCCGTGTATTTCGAATATTGAATCCGGACAGGGACGTGGAAACTTTGGTCAAAATTTTCAACAGTTGGAAATTTCATACCTGACACGACATTAGCTGTAATTTCCAAACCAACAATAGGTTGAAAATGATCTTGTAGTTTGATTTTCAAACATTTTATTGGGGGGGGGGGGAGTTATTGATTTCGGACCAATATTTGCATAATCTCCTACTTTTTATCAGGTTGGGAATATCAGACACTTGGAAAGATTGTGTCCTGATCCCTCCCCATGGTCAGTCAAAAACTGCTAGTTAATTTAATAAAACAATATTGTCCTACATTTGGTCAACATTTTCATTGGAATTGTCATCAGTTGGAAATTTGACTACATTTGGTCAAATAAAGGGTGTTGTAGGGTGGATACCCATTCCATACAGATCCAAAATGGCCACCGCCCAGATGGTGTCAAACAGGAGACCTATATATATATATATATATATATATATATATACTATATAGTTGATCACCTGAAATCCTAAATATTGGTGGAATCTCCATCTAAAGCTATATGTGTGCTTTCTAGCCTCTATTTGTGTATACTGTTGTTTATTGTGTATTCCTATGCGATTTTCATTCTTTCTTCGAACCATTATCAAGTGGTATAAGGATACACTTTAAATACATGCGGCACATACCAAATCGATGTTGTCTGCTGGTTCTAGATCCATTTTTATGTCTGGCCTAAACTGAAACGACTCGTAGTGAATTGTCAATTACCAGAGTACTGATCAGCGCGCGTTCACTATTAGTAATCATATTGTGATCACAGTAATGCGCGACACGTGACTTCATACAGATCTGTGTACAGTTCTATATCAGTGTAAATGCACCCTTAAGACTTGTTCAACTTTGTTCCGTCCGGCCACAATGCTCACTGTTGTAAGAGAGGGAACACTAAATGTGACATATTGGCATTTGCTGGAGACTATCATGCATGCATGATTACTGTTGACTCTATATAATTATAATGGCCAATGATTGTGGTTTTACTGAATACTGTTGTACCACTACAAGTAGTATATTTTAATATTAATTCATTAACTTCATGAGTGTATAGCCAAGGTGATTATCTGTTATTTCTGGAGACTATCAGGCTCTGTTGTAATGCAGACTACAGATCACATCAGCACAAAGTACTGACCAATGCAACGGACTCGTATGAACACTCCTTTATAGGGTACGCCTCAGGAAATTGTCAAAAATTGGGCTGAACCGTAAAATTTGACATACATGTTAGGGTGCAATGTTATAAACATGCGACGATTTTGCAACTGAGTTAGAGGCAGATGTTAAGTTTTATTATATTATTACTGGGAAACGAACTGGCTTCAAGTTCATCGGTTAACAGCATATAATGCCCTATGCGCCTAACTAACTGAGCAACCGTGAGAGCCTGTCTGATTATTCAACAGTGACATAAATTGCTTGGCTACTTTATCATTGTTTACAAGGTATTATCATTTTAAAGAAATATCAGGTTGTTAATTAATATAATTATGTAATTAATGTTTGCTTAAAGAATAGCGTAAAAATGCCGAAACGTAGATCGTCACATGTATCTCTTCGAAGCTACAGTGAAATACAGTTTAGTTATTTCGTTGTAGCTTTTGTTATTTCACAGTAGCTTTCCTGGTGTCATTGATATGCCCTTGAATGCTGTTTTCGACCTATCAGCTGATCGGGGTAAGAAATTTTGGTCAACCAGGTGTTGCTTTCAGTGTTTTGTTTAATTGTGAAAATGCCTCATAATTTGAACATTAAAGGTACGGTTGGCCTTGGCGGTGGGTATCCTGTGAAAATATTTCCATCCGTCAAAAAACGCCACAAACATAAAGAACATCAAAATGTAGACAGACTTTGTCCGTATATAAATAAGAAATATCGCATAAACAGTATGTTATTCTCAAAAGTTTAACCATTGTTATGTAAACAAAAGAATAAAAAGTTACGTTTCTGTTGTTTGTTTATATTATGATGGTAAACATAAAGAGCGTTCATTGTTGGTGAATTCCTGATATGGAACTAATAAAGAGCGTTTATGCCATTTGTGTGTGATTAGCCAGTAGCATTGTGCTGTCCTCTGTAACACAATCAGGCTCTTGCTTAGGTAAAATATAGTAGGTATTTATGATAAAATGCTGTTTACGCGATGGTCATGGTATATATGAACGAAACTGTATGCGTTTTAATGTTTTTCTGTTTACGGTGTTTTGAAAAAATATGAATATTTTCGACAATTAAGGCTTCACGTGCCTTTAATAATGCGCTATATAATAAAAAGAATTCCTACATTTTGTTTGAATACTTGAAATATCTCATTCATGCCTCAATAATTAAAAATAATATTTTTTTCCAGACACTCACGAGGTATGTTATCAGTATTCAAACAAAAACTGGTATTCTCTATTTTTCAGACCTATCAAAAAAATTGTATTAAAGATATTGCGACGAGACCTTTCAATTACTGACAGTGGATGAAGGTGGTTATGTAGCAGTTGACGATATAATGCGTCATGCACATATCCGAAGTTTGTTTGGCAGTGTGGAAAAAAGTAAGAACATGCAGACAGGGTAGAATTTGTGGTAAGAGGTGGCCAATTAATGTAGAGGGCCACTTTTTTGATGTGAGTATGGTAGTCTTTTGACACGGCGATGAGAATTTTCAATTGCTGACAGTGGATGGAGGTGGTTATGTAGCAGTTGACGACATACTGCACCATGCACATACCCGTAGTTTGTTTGGCAGTGTGCGTGTGGAAAAAATAAGAACATGCAGACAGGGTATAATTTGATGTAGAGGGCCACTCTTTTGATGTGAGTATGGCTGTCTTGCGACATGGCGATGAAATTTTTCAATTGCTGACAGTGGATGAAGGTGGTTATGTAGCAGTTGACAATATAATGCGCCATGCATATATCCGTTTAATGTTGGGGGGGGGGGCACTCGTTTGATGCGAGTATAGTAGTCTTGCGACATGGCGAACTCACTCTTTAGATAAAAGTAGTACATTTATTAATTAGTCAATTTCCTCTATAGCCAATGTGATTAAATATTGACAACTGCTGGAGACTATCAGGATGTATGTACTTCTTAGCCCTTATGCCCTCTGTGGTGATGCCAGCTAGTTTCTCTGAACAGAACAGCAACGCAGACGTTCAATGGTACAATCGTGGGGGCTATGTAGCTAGGCTCTGCTTGTACCGATGCATCATGGAGGTTCCAGCTGGGACTCTTGTACTCCTCTCCCCTACCGAATAATCGTGCATGCACAATTATTCACGCCAATACGATTATTACCAATAGAAAACAATGCCTGTAAACTCGGTCACCACAGTTTGGTATGCAGGTTGGTGACACGGAAATTAAACTGCGATCTGGTGATGTATACATGCATCATATACCAGTATGACTGTCCTCTAATGAGGTCATATCACTACCTTTGTGATGGGTCTTTGATGACGCAGACTTGTACAGTGAGATGTGTGAATGACTTTGATGGCTACATTGTTCTTATTAGCTGTTGAAACACAGTGAAGATATACAGGTTGCTGGTAAGTCTTCACAATCATTAACAATTTCACCACGCCTTCCACCAGCATCTCGTTCTTTCGCCAACACTTCGATTTGCCGGCCGATTTCACTGGTCCAGTAAAAGCTAATTGTAAGCATTGTGCAACAATTATATCAGCATCTTCAAGAGTCACTTCCAATTTCACAACGCATCTCAAGGTAAGTCTTATATACATAACTAATATTCATGTAATATCCATATTTTAAAGAAAACATAAAATATTCAGCTACATGTTGCATCCGTCTCAAAAACTTAGAGAATTTAAGTAACACATATGACATCACATTGCTATATATTTTTCCTGATTTATGAAAGATGTAAAATAACAAGGTCATATTAACATTATTTTGTCACATCTGCTTGAGATAATCTTCCCTGAGTAGACCCTGGGTAATTAGCTGATTAAGTCTATTGTATTCTTGCAGTAATAAATCAATTATCCTCTAATCCCTGATTACCAGCTGTTGCTATTTGAACCAGTAGTGCAGTATAAATCAATACAAGTGATAATGCCTTTGTTGTAGTTGATTAAATGAATAGGGTAATTAGTGGTATTTTTTCAGCGTAAGCATAGAGACTTGCTTGTTACACCGTCCACCTCTAATCAGCAAGAGACATCCCAAGTAACAGCCACATCTAAATGACTCTAAACATAGTGTGAAAGTGCTTGTGTTATTGTTATTCATTTTATGTGCTTCGTTTTATTTTGATATCAAATAAAGTTCATAAACAAAATCGTTTTATTTACTCAACAAGTCCATCATCAAATGTAATGGTAATGTGAATGCATTACTTTTCAAAGTAATGGTAAAGCATTACATTGAGTTTTCCATGTAATGGTAATGCACAAAATGTCAAGTAATGGTAATGCATTACTTTGCAATGTAATGGACCCATCCCTGACCTGGAAATGATGTGGGGCGAAACTGTCTGTGGTCGAAATGTCGGTCCGATCGCTGGTGGCGTCATTTCATAGAGCTTGAAGCGCGGTATTTTTAGATGGTGGAATTTCCAAAACGTGTTGGTCGTCAATGACGCCACATAACACGCACGAATCTCAGGTAAAATGACAAATCGCAGTAAACTTGCGAAGCACCTCAGGAAAATTTGAGAATAATGCAGTATATTTGTATAATAATTTATAAATGAAAAGCAACATTAATGGCATTATATGACTTCGATTCAGTTTATTATCATTACTATTGAATTAATTTGGTAATTATTGTTATTATTACTAAACTTAAAATTTAAAGGCCTACTTAATTTTAGAACCCCCAGATCACATATGTAAAATATATGCCATATTATATATCATTTGAAAGAGGATAACATTGTATTATCAATTTATCTGGTGGAATAAACTGTGAACATGTTAATTGTTATTTTTGTTGCCGCTTGAAACATTGATAATGCTTATTTATAAGTTTTTTTTATTGTAAATAGATGGTCTGAAGTTCGGTGATCAGGACGAATAGTTTAATATAATCCTAGTATCCAACTGAAAGACAATTATTATCTACAAACACTAAACATGCATCTATTTTAGGTGGTTATGTAGCAGTTGTAGATATATTGCGCCATCCACATATCCGTAGTTTGTTTGGCAGTGTGAGTGTGGAAAAACTAAGAAAGTCATTTTATCATGCAGATAGGGTAGAATTTGTTGTAAGAGGTGGCCAAATAATGTTGAGGGTCACATTGTTGATTGAGTATGGCAGTCTTTTGGCATTGAATTTTTAATTTAAAACTGAATGGCGAACTCACTCTTGAGATATTTATATGCA
The DNA here is from genome assembly GCA_032622095.1 of Siphonodentalium dalli. Lineage (NCBI taxonomy): Eukaryota > Metazoa > Mollusca > Scaphopoda > Gadilida > Siphonodentaliidae > Siphonodentalium > Siphonodentalium dalli. Next base: position 158,895,956 of record CP136069.1, on the reverse strand, counting down.
TTTTTATCTTGTAATTTAAAGGCTGAAAGGTTACACATTTTTGTCGAACTCATATTTTCTGATGTTGGTGTGAAAATGAGTTCAAAGGGACGTATAACTTCTTATAACGATTATCGTTGAATATTTTAAGTAGTAAATACTAAGTTTTAGGCGGCTAAAAGTAGTAAATTAATTAATTAATCAATTTCCTCAAAAGCCAATGTGATTAAATATTGACAATTGCTGGAGACTATCAGGGTCTATGTACCTCTTAACCTGTGGTGATGCCAGTTGGTTTCTCTGAACAGAACTGCAAGGCAGACGTTCGTGTGGGCTATTGGCCAGGCTCGCAAGTACCGATGCATCCTGGAGGTTCCAGTTGGGACTCTTATAGGAATCAGGGAGCTTAATATGTTCCAGAGTAACTATCGAATATACCGTGGAATGCTAAAGGTGAAGGATAACTGAAGAATGACCTTCACCTGATACATGTGATCCATTATTTAATGATGAGATCTTGTTTATTTGCTTTGTACATCATATCTAAATAACTTAAACTGGTGAATTAATTGGGAAATGTATATTTGTGAGTGCGAAATTTATTTAACTAGTTGTGGTATTTCTTTGTTTTTCCAGGTAAAATTTTGCTGCGGGATAACCGTCTTACACCTGAGGAATTTTTTCGAAAAGTAAACACATCACCTATGGTTTTTCTTGCATTTTGAGGATGATCTGGCGTCAGTCTAACTGGGTAAACATCACTGGAGTGGCTCTGATGCTTCAATTCTGTGAAATTGGCCGAAACGTTAACATTATCGTCTATGAGAAACCAGTTAGTTCATTGATTCCTATAGGAAAAACCGCCGAAATTAAAAAATTCACGTGTCTCCATGGTAAGTGGTTAGTTTTATATTTTATGATTTACAAGTAATAATGGCTTCATTTTGGCAAGATTTCAGGAAGAAAATGTTAGATTCGTCGCAAAATAGTTCGGAGAGCGAGTGTCGTGTTTGGACAAAGGGAAAATCTGGGGGGATATGGCCGTATTCGAGTATCTTGGATGCTTTTGGACCAATCATTGCCAGGATCAGATGCTTATTTAGCGCACCCCCATTGCCTTTCTCATTTCAAAAGAATGGACAATCAGTAATGCTGAATTTATAGGTAAAGTGAGCCATCTGTGTCACAATTCATTATGCATCAATGTCAACCATTTAACGCTGGAGACGGGGAGTGACAACATGAAGCGCAACGCTTGGTATTGTTTTGAGAAAATGGCAGACAACTGCAGATCAGAAATTCAAATTTTTGGCAGTTGATCCTGTCTGTTGGTATATTGTATAATGACACTAGCTGTATATATCAATCAAAATAATTGGCGCGTGTTTTTCTTATCTGATACCAGCCTTTAGTTGGTCGAATTGTTGACGAATGAAATAATAAAAATATAATTATCGGAATACTTTATATCGGGAATATACGGAAATTGTTGTGATTGTCCCATAGTTTGAAAGATCACTCCGCATGGCCATTGTGTATCGTCGAGGAACTATTTCTGTAAGAACGTTTATCCGAGAAGTTGCGATTGATAATAACTAAGAAATATATTCCCGTGTTATGTTTCCGATTTTTAAAGGCACGTGAGGCCTTAATTGTCGAAAATATTCATATTTGTTCCAAACACTGTAAACAGAAAAACATTAAAACGCATACAGTTTCGTTCATATATACCATGACCTTCGCGTAAACAGCATGTTATCGCAAAGAACGCTCTTTATGTTTACCGCAAAATGCTGAAAACCAAATCTGCGGGTCGCCGACGTCCTTGGCCTTGCGACTTGACGCACGCGAAATTACGTCGACTTCCGTCTCATCCCGCGGTTCTTTCAAAAGATTACAGAAAGGTCGGGTTTCTTGATTACTTTAATTAAATCAACTCGTTCTGGTGAAATTATTATAACCGTATTCTAATATTTAACGGTCACATTTCTCGCATTTTAAATGTTATTATATCGCTGTGATAAAACTGTCATTCATTGAGAAAAAAAAAAGTTTTAAACGTTTTAATTTTTTTTAATTCATTCATCTTATCTAAAAGAAATAATTGAATTGAATGAAGAAAATAATAATCAACCACTAATGTTAAATGGCCAGCAATATAAAAATTGTTTTAGAAAATGGAATATTGAAAACCAGTCAATATTAGTGCTAATTGTCATTCACTGTTGAGTGTTGTTTTGAGTCTTTTTGACCTTCAAGGCTTCAAATTAAATATGATTACTTAGCTCGATTACAGTCTAATACAGATTAGGTTTAAATCAGAAATTGTTTTAATATGGTTAATAGCTGTCTAACGGGCAGTATTGTTATTATCATGTAGTTATTTAACGATCTATTCATGGTTCTAAGCCCCTAATTCACAGTTTTGTATTTGAAAAAAATGTTGAAAACCCAATATGATATATCATTATAGTACATGGTGAAGTTACTAGACCTGTATGAATAGTTTCTTAACAAACTATTATATAAATACATGTATGATACACTATATTTATAATATATACTTTAAGCCTACCTGAGTCGTTTTATTATTGAACAATAAAGCCATTCAACATGAAATTCAAACATTCCTTTATGCTTAGGTCTATTATAATAGAACTTGTTTTAGGTAGATAATATGCTCAGAATCGCCTCACTTTGAGTCGATAATGTGCTGAAAATGAGTCCGTTTTATTCACATTATCGACACATAATGAGGCGATTCTAAACATATTATACCGGTATATATGTGTGGAAAATGACAATAAGCCAACTCACAACGTTCTTTAACAGATTTTTTCCACTGTAGCCCACGCCATAAAACGAAATAACGGGTATGAGTCACTTTATCTGCTTATTTCATGATCAAATAATCACATTAGGTACCCATTTCACATTATATGTTGTATATTATGTCCGTATTTCCGCGGCGGCCCCTGGGTGCATGCACATTACGTTCATTTTTATCTATCTTTTAGGTTAATATTGGACCTAAATATTCACATATATAGACTTAATTTATTCTGAAATAAACTTAATTTTGTTTTTATTTATTTAATTAATATGTTTTAATCAAAAAGCCGCGACCGGCCCCACTAATTTGTGCGCACCACGCACATTTTGATATATGCTCGTGCAAATAGGTTCATATTGGATCTAGATATTGATATACATGTAGGTTCATATTGGACCTATTTGATTCTAAAGAAGACTTTAAAAACAAATTTATTTAGTTAACTAATTTGTTTTAAATCCAAATTGTGGGGAAACTGACGCCGTTATAACCTCCACATTTTGATGTTAGACACTATAATATAATAGACAGAGCCTTTATTCCAGCCAATTCTCCCGAAAATCAGCAAATTGTATGCTTATAATATAACTTGTTTTAGGTAGATAATCTGCTTAGAATTGCCTCATTTTGAGTCGATAATGTGCTGAAAATTAGAACGTTTTACACATTATCGAAACATAATGAGGCGATTCGAAGCCATGACGCTCTATAACAGGTATTTTCACTATTATGTTGTTGTTATTTGTATGTTTATCTGAATGCCATCATGTGATATTGTCTTAATTATATCAACTGAGGAAGACCTAAGGCCGAAAGCGTTGGAAGAGCGACTTAAAATATGTGTGTTTGTGATCTCCCTAGATACCCTATCTTAAAGGTGCCTACCCTGAACTTTTTGATCCTCCAGTAAATTTACATCAGCCCAGATATTGATTTTTCCCCCCAATAAAATCATCAAATTAATATATTTTGACACTCGATTGGATTATATACCTAAACTTTACATTGATACACGTAGGATTTTATCAGCCTAAGTACTTTGCGATCAGATATAATTTCAATGTCCACAATATTACAGAAAATAAAAAATAATAATAATCTACCTACCTACCGTACCCTAATTCTCAGAGAGAGTGGGACCCCAAACACAGGTATAATTTTGTTTGGCCTTGCATGACTGACTGTATTGACACTCTCCGTATAAAGTTACATTCTATCTTAAACGCTCTTTATTACTAAATATGAGTGCCTCTCTTAAGTCATTTGAGGTCAAAGGCACCTACCCTGTGACATTCCCCCATGTCATTTCACCTATATATGTGCACCAATTTTCCCACTCTGGTGGGGGGGGGGGGGTTCTGCAGATTCAACTTCCCAGAAAATGGCTGAACACAACATCAGAGGTGAGTGTTTTAATGGCCCTTCATAGATAATGTCTATAGGACTACACCTTTGGATTTTTGGCATATAATATGGATGTTGGGGCATATCCTCACCCTCCTGCATCTGGATGTGACTCAGGTATAGCTGACTTAGGTTTTCCCCGCGCGGGCTCCAATTTGGGGTTCAAACTTTTAAGGGCCCTTCATTCATAGATAATATCTGTGGGACTATACCTTTGGATTTTTGGCATATAATATGGATGTTGGGATATATCCTCACCGTCCTGCATCTGGTTATAACTCAGGTATAGCTAACTTAGGTTTTCCCCGCACGGGCTCCAATTTGGGGTTCAAACTTTTAAGGGCCCTTCATAGATAATGTCTGTGGGACTATACCTTTGGATATTGGGCATATAATATGGATGTTGGGGCATATCTTCACCCTCCTGCATCTGGACATGACTCAGGTATAGCTGACTTTGGTTTTCCCCGTACGGGCTCCAATTTGGGGCTCAAACTTTTAAGCGCCCTTCATAGATAATGTCTATAGGACTATACCTTTGGATTTTGGGCATATCATATGGGTGGGGCCCTTCCTAAATAATAGCTGGCATGTTTATAACATGGATGTTGGGGCTCCCTCTTAATAATATGCTACTCTTCTAGGTACTAGAGTATGGATTGTTGGCGACAGTTTTGTGGAGGGGTTGGCTGAGTATGCTGTGGCGGCAGGGAAGATTAACCTCGACTTGGATGGAGTGACAGTCAGCTGGAGGGGAAGAGGGGGCGGTCTATCTGCCAGATCAGGGCGTTACTAAGTACCTGGCTTAGCCAGGAAGAATTCACCCCAGATGTTATCATCATCCATGCGGGTTCCAATGACCTGGTGGCCACCCCAGCCACACAACTTAAGATTTTGATGGAACAACTGTTTGATTATCTGCGTGATAACCACAGACTTGTTTCATGCAAAATCATGTTTTCTGAGATTTTGCAGCGCCGACACTGGATTGGTGCTGATTCAGACGCGGCCATCGAGAAGGTGGGGAAGCGGGTTAACCGCATACTCATCTCCTTGATGCGTCGTGGGTGTAATCAGCACATATTCCAGTTTGTTGAGCATCCTGTGCTACTCAGCAAACATGATTTTCTTTATTCGGGTAACACCCATCTTTCAGAGGAAGGGAATTTCATTCTCTTTTGGGAGCTTAGAGAAGCTTTGCGGCTTCTCTAATGGCCATCATTAAAGATATATATGTTTGCAGTCACCCTACTAAAAATGTTCAAGGTAGGAATTGATAGGAATACAACACAATACATATGTTTACATCTAGCAGTGGATCCAAAAATAAAACTTGCTTGACAAGGCCAATAAATAATTTAAGTAGGTGCTATTTGAGGCCAGTAGGTCAGGTGACTGCAAACAAATAATATTTTTACTTCGGTCTAAAGATACAGTGCAACTTTAATGTGAATTTTTTTATGACCTGGTATTATAAGTTATTGTGGCGTGTTGACGGTAACATGGTGTGACATTGACTGCTTGGAGTTTATTATGTTTAACCGAGTCGTGAAGTGACGAGGTTGAACATACGTTCCAAGCAGTCAATGTCACACCATGTTACCGTCAATCCACCACAATAACATATATGTTCTGCAGACAGTCCTGCATGGTCATTCTCAGAAATTTTACATTTATTCCGAAGAATAATCAGCAAAAAATGTCGATAGGAGATTTTCACATTTTCTGCTGATGATTCTTAGGAATAAATGTCAAATTTCTGAGAATGACCAGGAGCGTCGGCAGAACATATATGTTATTGTGGTGGATTGACAGTAACATGATGTGACATTGACGGCTTGGAGCGTATGTTCAACCTTGTCGCTTCGCGAATCGTTTGAACATAAACTCCAAACCATCAATGTCACACCATGTTACTGTCAACCCACCACAATAACTTATAATATTACTGAAAAGAGAATTCCATTTAAGTAGTTACAAAATTTTGTCAGAAGAAAAAGATATTTTAGATTTACATTTTGAACATGAAGCATTCAAGAAAGACAAAATCAAAGCTCCCTTTGTTGACTGAATAAAGACATATATAGTATGTAACATTTGTATGGACAAGTTTGTATTATTGCATGAATTTCCTGTAAAACCAAGGTAGACTGATCAAACTCATGTCATACCTTGCGATATATCAAACAAATGCAATCATATGAACTCACCCAATCAGCTGTGCCATTCTATTATTTTATTACAGACCATATATAATGTACTATTGCCAGTCAGTAACGTTTGGAATTTATGTTTCAATTAATGAGGCTTGAAACTAGCTGTCTTATTATGTAACACCTGGGTTAAAGTTAGTTTGCACCCCTTTAATGTTTCGATGATATAATAACAAACTCTTACAATATTCAGATGCTCTATTTAATATCTGATATTACCCATATACAAATGTATTATTCATGATCATTAACAACAATTTTCAATATTTTTTTTTTTTTCATTATGATAATTATAGTAATTTCTCTAAAATCCTGTAAAACCTGAGAAAACATGTAATAAAAAGACTTCTATGCATGTGTTGGAAATTGTGCTGGTCAGAGTTGGTCTAATTGCTTCAAGATTGAACTGAAGCTTGACACTGAGGTTGAAATCTTACTCCACATTGGACTGATTTGACAATGCTCAACTTTTCAACATGGCATAGTCTATGCCTTTATGCATTGTAATACGACCTGTTCATACCTCTATTCAATTATCCCTTTTTTAGTCTCACACATACTATTTAACTTAAATTACCAAATGATGCCATTACTGGCTGTTATCTTCAAACTTATTTTGCTCATGATGTATTCATATATATGATTTCTTTGGAAAATGCAGTCGTATTACAATTTTTTATTTTTTTTATTTCCCATAGTCTTAAATATGGTGTGTTTTCTTCCCCTCATTGCTTCTCAAACTGGTGCTCTAATATCTACTATCTATTCTTCTTCCCTTGCTTTAATCTTTGTCTCACTTCCCCATACTACACCATATTTAAGACTATACATATTGTATTGTTCTACTAAAGTATGTATGACCTTATTTCATCTACTGTTATCATGGGCGTCTAGGTGATGCAGTAAAAGTAAAACAGAATCTTCCATTTACTCTAAAATGTTGTTAATTAAACACGAGCGCACTGCACAATGGTAATTCAATTCATGGTTGTTAATTATGGCCTTATGGGGCAACACACATGTACAGAAGAAAATATCTCAGAACATATAGCTGGTAAAGGCTGTAAAAACCAAAAACTACCTCCATATATGTAGCATTTCTCAGTTTCTGCTTTCTATTTTGATTGAATTTCCACAACATAACTAGATGATTTAAAAAGCATCATCAGGTTATACACAAACTTGGCATATAACAGATGTAACCAATCAGTTTTTCAATCAAATTTAGATTTAATTACATTCTTATCAGCGAGTTTTATAACAGAGTTTCATAAATGTAGATTGAATAGACCTGCTTATCAAAAGTTAACCATTTTGGAGAACTTGGTAGCCCTGTGAGATGGTACACTCTGATAAAACATGGTAAGAGAGGTTTTGCAGAATCACAGTTAACAGTTAGCCATTACAAGCATATGACAGACATGCTTATACCAGTAACTGTTAACTGATAACTGTGATGTTGCAAAACTGGTGATTTTTAGAACAAATATTTAACTATAAAATCCCATGTGCTAATGGAAGATTATTTGGTCTGTCTTGCATTTGGTAGCCATGTGACATGGTCTACATTCCAACCTAATTCACACAGCATTGTGTTTCAATAAATCTGGCTACAAAGTTGATGTTTATAATGGGCCTGGATCTTTGTCTTATGTGAGAAAATATCAATGTGAATAATAAAAGCAGTTTCATCACTGTTATATCACCCAAATAATTTAAAATATTGATCATGAAGCTTTAAGTAGAGAATACTGTTATTAAACACCATCTCCCAGTCTAGACGCAAGCGGTATTTTTGAACAAGCTCCCAAGTAAGACCTACCGGTACTTGCCACATCTACTTTCTAAAATATTTGTCAGTTATTAAACTGGGTGTTTGAACTATGTCATCCCACATGTGATAGTGCTACATACATTTCTCTGTTGTTAGGCTGGTCCTAATATTTGAATTAAGACTGGAAGATGTATGTAGCATCATCCTTTGTAGGACTACACTTCTCGCATAGTTATGCATTTGATAATCTTACCAAGTAAGACCTACCAGTATTTGCCACATCTACTTTTAAAATTAAATTTCATTCTGTTATAAATAACAATTTAAATATTAAGTAATATGTTGACATTTCATGATTCCTTTGCCATGTCTGTATTTTCTCTAAGTCATTATTTTATGTTGAAATAGTCATTTCTCTCATTTTAAATTTTGACTTAAAGAACAGACATACATTGCAAAGAAATCATGAAGTGAACGACACAACTGGTTATGAAATGCATATTTGTCACAGTTAACTTGGGTGTTTGAACTCTGTCATCTCACATGTGGGATGACAGAGTTAAAAACACCAAGTTAACTGTGACAAATATGCATTTCATAGTGCTACATACATTTCTCTGTTGTTAGGCTGGTCCTGATATTTGAATTAAGACTGGAAGATGTATGTAGCATCATCCTTAGTAGGACAACACTTCTCGTATAGTTATGCATTTGATAATCAGTTTGTCATTCAGAAATGTCTATTTATGTGAAAATAAAAATTCACTTAAAAAAGTTTGTTCAGCATGAATACCGCTTAAGCTGAACATGATCCAACTAGGATTGTGTTCAGTGCTAGGGCCCATATTCATCAAACTGGTGAATATGCATCTCCCAATAAAAGGGGGAGACATGCTGTTTATGCATTTGATAATATTCTCATTTCAGATATTCAGCATGGTTCAGAACTAATGAAGTTCATTGCCATTTTGCAATAATTTTCAAGGCCCTCATTTCCACTGTTACAACCCCTAATAAGTTTATGTTAATTTATGTGAATGTCAGTTTTCCTCAACAGAGTTGTATATGATAGCCATTTACGACCATGTATCGACACCCCATCTCTGTAGCAAATTCTTGTTTCTAATTAATTTATTTTATAGACGGATTCTTCAAAGTACACAATGTAGGACGACACAGGAGTTTCCTACGAAAATTTGGGATGGTAAAGATAGTGGACCTGGTGGCGATTATAAAGGAAAATGAAAGACTAGAGACAAAGCAGGATAGATATGCATGGCTTTTTCGTGCCCATCAAGGGCACTCCAATGAAGTAAGTAGACAGCTAACTGAAGTAACACATAACGTTTGTATTTGAAATACTAAAGAAATTAGCACTCTATAGAAGACAGGAAAAGTCTCGAAATCTATTCAAAATCTAGTCCATTTTTGGTACATGTATATTATTAAAACAATAGGTGAAATAACTAATCAAAAGTTTGCATGGTGAGAGGCAATGATACTTTAGGTACTACATGTATAGACTAACTCTTGAATAAAAATACATGTGTCACAAATTCGTTTATTGAAAGTTCTCTTAAATCCCTGAATATAATTCAGAGCTGAATTTAATGATAGGAAAAAATTGTCAAGTTTCAATGGCACTCAAGCCCTTCACAGTGGGGGGGGGGGGGGTCTTGAATTTCAAGGTTTTACGCTCCTGTCCATTCAACTATTTGGATCTGATCAACTGTCACTGTTTTTTTAAGATTGAAGAAAAAGATAATGGAATGAAGGAATTTTACAATACCGATTTATCGGTATTTCATGGAACCCACTCATCATTGATTGGTTCCATTCAAAGAGAGGTAAATAATTTATTTTCATATATATTGTTACATACATGTAATATACATGTATATCAAAAGAATAATAACTGCGATAGCCATACTCTGTTAATACTTTCATGATGAGAGCTGCACTGGTGCATCAGTAAAGATCCTGTGCCAGTGCATTCTCTTTTAAATGCGAGTCTCCCATAGAGAGCATCGCATATATAAGAGGAATACACAGGCTTCCAACTTCAATGTAAATATTGTTAGTTAACTTTGTCAATGTTTGGGCAAGTGATTGTGACACAAAATTTTGAAACCATCAGACAGTTGGAAATTATTACCTCATTTACTTTACTTTTATGGCATGACAAATACTTTAAATTCAACTGTATATATATTTGAGAATTTTCATGTCATGTCTGTTGAATGAATGAAAACATGGGCAGAGATGAGTTAGTAACCAAATTAAAGCTGACCATCATATCTCTTAACACTGTGACCTATTTCCAGTTGATTGACCCAAGTCTTTCTATGCCAATTTTTTACAGGGAATAAAGAGACGAGGGCGGACCCACATCCATCTTCATGTTTGGGACCAGGAAAAAGGTATACTTTAATTCATAATATTCTTCTCATTGCCAAAATATTCTCAAGACAAAATATTACTCAAATATATAGACTGCAGGCTCTTCTGAATTAATTATAGATATGAGTGAAATATAATAAGTTCAACAAGATTGTAGTTTGCACATGAATTAATAGGAATCTTCAATGTTCATTTATGGACGATTCCCATCAATAGGCAAACAAATATTAATATTCTCCCCTGACGGAACCCCCAAGTTGTGTTCCACTCACAGAGCTTGGCTAACAAACCATGCAACAATAATGGACATGCTGCATATCATGCTGGTATGTTATTACAACCATCAGGCATCCCAGCAGAGGATATTTAAGGTTTGACAGGTACATAGGAAATGGAAGGAAAAAAAAATGTTTTTATATAATAACCAGTGGGACTGCCCCAATGGGACTATAAAGGACAAACACACTGCAATTAGGTTAGATTAAGGGCAACTATATTAACCACCTGAATTAATCAATATTTAAGTGCAACTCAAATTTTAAATTGCTTACAAAAACTTAACTATTATTTTTCCATTTCAGTGAAGAAGACAAAATCCTATTGGGACAGGTTGATTTTTGTGGATATTGGGCAGTGCCTAAAAGGTAAATATTACAATGCTATGCATTGGCTTGTAACCATTGACACTTATTGGAATCACAGGGACCTCATATTTGGCCTTATATAACTGGCAGCTGATATGGTATGAACTGATAATTGGCAGCCGATATGGTATGAACCGATAAGGCACTAATTGGTGTCACAGGGACCCTAATTGATCTTATATAACTGTTACTGATACAGTATTCACTCATATGTTTAACTATATTCTAACTGATACAGTGATAGTAAATATATGATTTAATTTGTATTTACAGATGGAATGAAATTTTGGCAGACAGGGTCTGGTGATGTGGTGACACGAGGTCTGGTGGTGTTGTCGCACCTAAGTATTTCCAAGCGTATAAAGATAAAAAATAAATTGATTATTACACCTCATATTTTGTATTCTACTTTAAAACCAATCCTTCAAATGTCCTGATGTTTTCCCTAACTGTACGTCATCCAAATTGACCAACAAAACTGACTGTGTCAAAGGCATAATTAAAGGCCCACTTAATTTTCGAGTCTCCGATTATTTTTTTTATAGTGACTTGATATACAGTTTTAATAACAATCTATGCCATAAAGTATGATTAGAATACTATAATTCATCACTATTTGAAATATCTGTCTCAGAAGATACCCACAGAGAAATAGAAAACTGCTGAAGACTTCCCCCCCCCCCCCCTTCTGGCATCCAGAATGCAACAGAATTCAAACTTGTTCAATGAAAGAGGAAGAACTCTATATTTAATGTATAGAGTTATTCACCTGCATTGAAAATAATACTGATTGTTACTTCAATCTTGATGACAAAATGCATTACCAACTCAACAAAAACATGTCCACAGTTTATTACACTGAATAAGTTGAAAATACAATGAGCTTCCTCTTTCAAATGGTATAATATGGCATATATTTTATATAAAGTAATCTGGGGGTTCGAAAATTAAGTGGGCCTTTAAGCAAGTCTTCCCCTTTTATTGGAAGATTCTCTCATTGAGAGGACCCTAGCACTCAAAAGATAAATTGGGCTGATATTGCGCTCAATACCTTTTGGAGCCTAAGCGGTATTCTTGGTTATTTTTTCTGAAATATTTGTGCACAATTTGTATCAAATTAAAATTCTTATTTATTTTTTTAAGTTTATGAAATTTTAGAAAATTCATTTCATTTCATTTGTTTTTAGCTTAAGACTATGCTTCAAAATCCAACAAAAAGTGTATAATGCATTGTGAGATCAGCAGTTGAATACCACTTGTGACTAGAAGCGTGTTTCCATTTAACCACATTTATATTAACTAGTGTCACATACCCCCATTTGGCATATAACCCACATGTACCCTGGTGCAACAACACTACCATGAGTATATACCTTAAGGTATATACTCATTGTAGTGTTGTCGCACCAGGACACTTTTGATATAATCTAGTGTTGACACCTGATTGAGATTTGACAGCCAGTGGCTCAGATGCCTGCTCTACCATGGTGAATATACCATACATTTGACAAATTTCGTCTATATAATCTACACCTACCTCTGTGATGTATTATTTTGAACCAAAATAGAATGGATTCTCCCATTGAGTTATATAATACAAGAGAAGAATGATCATATTCATTGGTGGGAAATGTTCAGATAATAAGTTCAACAAACGACCTATGGTGAACTTATTATGTGAATATACCCCAAGGGAACTACTCATCAATCAGTATTTAGTATAAAAGGGGTTAAACATGCTGATAAATGGAATCACACTGAGTTAGTAAGTAATCTGGTTACCCCAAATGTCCTCAAAAGAATATGGATCTGAGCCAAAATTTCATGTGCTCATATTGCTGCCACCAATGTTGTTTGAACTGAGGACATGGTTAATTATGCTTATGTTTAGCGTCATCCAGCTAGGATTCTGAGAATTTAATACGAAATGCAGATTATTCATTATAAATTATTCTCCATAGGTTTCTGAAGTTAATTTGTACAATGTAATTATAGTATAATATAGATATTAACACTCGTTTACATTCATTTCATGTGAATGATTAAATGAAGCATCTGTCTAGATGTAGGAACTAAGATTAATGTTCCTATCTGAATCTTCACAAGGAACCCTCATTGGGACATTGTTCATGGTGTCATATATTAAGAACAAATTCATTATTATTTTCAGCCAAAAAAGGAAATGTGATGTTTAACGCTAAACATATACAAATATTTAACCATGCCTTACAACCAAATACACACTTGTAATGTGTTTAGCATGAACCTTAAATTTTACTTCAATTTAAAAAAATGGGCTAACCGGATCTGAATTGATTAGTAAGAATAAAGAACACATTGCACTCCACCTAGTCACCAATGGAAAAGCAATGAACTTATCTAATACCACCCTTCTCTGGTTACACGAGTTGGTGGTTACCTAGACCTAATTTAATACCACCCTTCTCTGGTTACACGAGTTGGTGGTTACCTGATCTACCCTAGACCTAATTGAAGACCACCCTTCTCTGGTTACACGAGTTGGTGGTTACCTGATCTACCCTAGACCTAATTTAAGACCACCCTTCTCTGGTTACACGAGTTGGTGGTTACCTAGACCTAATTTAAGTCCACCCTTCTCTGGTTACACGAGTTGGTGGTTACCTGATCTACCCTAGACCTAATTTAATACCACCCTTCTCTCCGGTTACACGAGTTGGTGGTTACCTGATCTACCCTGACCTAATTTAAGACCACCCTTCTCTGGTTACACGAGTTGGTGGTTACCTGATCTACCCTAGACCTAATTTAAGACCACCCTTCTCTGGTTACACGAGTTGGTGGTTACCTAGACCTAATTTAAGACCACCCTTCTCTGGTTACACGAGTTGGTGGTTACCTGATCTACCCTAGACCTAATTTAATACCACCCTTCTCTGGTTACACGAGTTGGTGGTTACCTAGACCTAATTTAATACCACCCTTCTCTGGTTACACGAGTTGGTGGTTACCTAGACCTAATTTAAGTCCACCCTTCTCTGGTTACACGAGTTGGTGGTTACCTGATCTACCCTGACCTAATTTAAGACCACCCTTCTCTGGTTACACGAGTTGGTGGTTACCTGATCTACCCTGACCTAATTTAAGACCACCCTTCTCTGGTTACACGAGTTGGTGGTTACCTGATCTACCCTAGACCTAATTTAAGACCACCCTCCTCTGGTTACACGAGTTGGTGGTTACCTAGACCTAATTTAAGACCACCCTTCTCTGGTTACACGAGTTGGTGGTTACCTGATCTACCCTAGACCTAATTTAATACCACCCTTCTCTGGTTACACGAGTTGGTGGTTACCTAGACCTAATTTAATACCACCCTTCTCTGGTTACACGAGTTGGTGGTTACCTAGACCTAATTTAAGTCCACCCTTCTCTGGTTACACGAGTTGGTGGTTACCTGATCTACCCTAGACCTAATTTAATACCACCCTTCTCTGGTTACACGAGTTGGTGGTTACCTAGACCTAATTTAAGACCACCAACTCGTGTAACCAGAGAAGGGTGGTATTAAATTAGGTCTAGGGTAGATCAGGTAACCACCAACTCGTGTAACCAGAGAAGGGTGGTCTTAAATTAGGTCAGGGTAGATCAGGTAACCACCAACTCGTGTTACGAGTTGGTGGTTACCTGATCTACCCTAGACCTAATTTAAGACCACCCTTCTCTGGTTACACGAGTTGGTGGTTACCTAGACCTAATTTAAGTCCACCCTTCTCTGGTTACACGAGTTGGTGGTTACCTGATCTATCCTGACCTAATTTAAGACCACCCTTCTCTGGTTACACGAGTTGGTGGTTACCAGATCTACCCTAGACCTAATTTAATACCACCCTTCTCTGGTTACACGAGTTGGTGGTTACCTAGACCTAATTTAAGTCCACCCTTCTCTGGTTACACGAGTTGGTGGTTACCATTATCTACCCTGACCTAATTTAAGACCACCCTTCTCTGGTTACACGAGTTGGTGGTTACCTGATCTACCATAGACCTAATTTAATACCACCCTTCTCTGGTTACACGAGTTGGTGGTTACCTGATCTACCCTAGACCTAATTTAATACCACCCTTCTCTGGTTACACGAGTTGGTGGTTACCTGATCTACCCTAGACCTAATTTAATACCACCCTTCTCTGGTTACACGAGTTGGTGGTTACCTAGACCTAATTTAAGACCACCCTTCTCTGGTTACACGAGTTGGTGGTTACCTGATCTACCCTAGACCTAATTTAATACCACCCTTCTCTGGTTACACGAGTTGGTGGTTACCTAGACCTAATTTAAGACCACCAACTCGTGTAACCAGAGAAGGGTGGTCTTAAATTAGGTCAGGGAACCACCAACTCGTGTTACACGAGTTGGTGGTTACCTGATCTACCCTAGACCTAATTGAAGACCACCCTTCTCTGGTTACACGAGTTGGTGGTTACCTGATCTACCCTAGACCTAATTTAATACCACCCTTCTCTGGTTACACGAGTTGGTGGTTACCTGATCTACCCTGACCTAATTTAAGACCACCCTTCTCTGGTTACGAGTTGGTGGTTTACCTGATCTACCCTAGACCTAATTTAAGACCACCTTCTCTGGTTACACGAGTTGGTGGTAACCTGATCTACCCTAGACCTAATTTAAGACCACCCTTCTCTGGTTACACGAGTTGGTGGTTACCTAGACCTAATTTAAGTCCACCCTTCTCTGGTTACACGAGTTGGTGGTTACCTGATCTACCCTAGACCTAATTTATGACCACCCTTCTCTGGTTACACGAGTTGGTGGTTACCTGATCTACCCTAGACCTAATTTAATACCACCCTTCTCTGGTTACACGAGTTGGTGGTTACCTGATCTACCCTAGACCTAATTTAATACCACCCTTCTCTGGTTACACGAGTTGGTGGTTACCTGATCTACCCTAGACCTAATCTAATACCACCCTTCTCTGGTTACACGAGTTGGTGGTTACCTGATCTACCCTAGACCTAATTTAAGACCACCCTTCTCTGGTTACACGAGTTGGTGGTACCCTAGACCTACTATAATACCACCCTTCTCTGGTTACACGAGTTGGTGGTTATCTAATCTACCCTAATGCTTAATAGTTTTGGACTTGAGAGTCAAGAACAATCCATACACTTCCATTCATCCTCTGGCGGAGCTTTCGAAATAGAGACACATTAGCATCACAATTGGATACTGATGCAGCAGCAACGCGGCCAGCATTCATCTTGTCACAGAATGTGAGAAAGGCTGTTCTGAATCTATAAGCATTGAAGTCATATTTCACATCAATGCCCAAGACAACACTGCCAAATTCCCTCAAATGGCTCAGATTCCTCTTTTGCAATAACCAAGTGGTATTCTCTACCAGTCGACTTCAATCCACGCTGAAATAACAGGACTGACTCTGAATTTGACTCAAGTATCTGTTCTGTGAGTCTCCAATCTGAATTAGGCAAATCAGGTGATTTGATGTTGATTCTGACGGACTGTTTGTCAACATATGCTATTCTGTTACTGATTTGTCTCAAACCATGTTGTCCTGGTTTGCTACCTGATTTATTCACAAGGAGCTTGTCCTGGTTATTTATTGCAGACAGAAGTTGCTTGGCAGTTGCTTTGAAAGCAAGATGTTGCTTGTCCCATGTATCTCTTGTTGATTGAGATGGTCTTTTTATTATCTGTGTAGGGGAAGCCTGGTGAAAGATGTTGTTACTGTTCCCCACATAGACTCTCCATTTTTTGAGGTCTTCGTCAACAATTATGAGTCTCATCTTCCACCCACACTGCAAGTGTTCATCTATTTTTATTATATTCCCTTTCGTGGTCTCTGTAAATAACGTATCTGGCCTGTCCACTCCTCTTCTGATCTTGTAGATATAACACGCATTGCAAACTGTTTTTCCATCCTGGTTAACCCACTTGTGGCTTCGAGTTGTGTGACAATGATCACAGTCTCTGTCATTCTCACACAGAGAAGTTTGACATGAAGGGCATTCAGTTGCACCATTTTCCAGTTGTAAGTTAGTTATGAGAGAGTGGCATTTAGTTCTGCATTCTAAAGATTTTGATGCACACTATATCATCAAAGTAACTGCCGGTTTATTCGTGTTATCTTCGGGAGCATGTTTATGACCATAGCAATCATCCAGTCTATGGGTCCTACCCCAGCCTTGCCTTTCTGTTACAGCTACTTTCATGGCACCACATTCGTCATGGTATGAAGGCTCAATGTGTTTAGCCATCAAGAAACTTTTTGTGATGTCAAACGTCAGCTTGTCAAAATATTGTTTTGTGGGTGGACCTACATCCAAGGTTCCATTATCAATCCATTCCTCAGACTGTCCCAATTGTTCTTTTATCCATGGTATTATATTACTGAGGATATTTGTCACTTTCAACATGGCATCTTCATCTCCTTTTCCAGCTTCAGTGCATTTGAAGGATTTACGCAGTCGTTTGCAATTCTTTAGATAAATTTCTACTAATAATGATTTCCTCTGTTTTGGTGATAAACTGTTGGTGTTGTAAAACACAGATCTCCAATATCACAATTATCATGGCTCAAAGCGACATTGAAGTTACTTTCATCTTCTGCAGATCTAGCACTTACTATTTTGTTTTCACATTCATCAGATATCAAAAACCGATTGATCAATGTCAGTGCTGCTGTATCTTCTTTTCCCTGTTCTGAGCAAGGAAATTGTTTTGTCAATCTTTCTCTGCAAAATTTGACTTGAAGTGAAAGAGTTATTTTTTTGTTTCTTACTCTTAGTTCAGGTTTAGCAGCCAAATGGATGTTAACTCTATCTGATATGGATAGCTTATCCTTATTTCTGTTTGAAATTGTCTCATCACTCAATTGTTCTGTACTTTGTTCATGTGGGTGACCAGGTTCTGTCATGTTTTGTACTGATCCAGCCTGTTCAGAAGCAAATTCTTCAGACTGGCTTGCCATTACTCTCCACAATTGTGTCTGAAGAGTAATAAGATAATTCATCAGAAATACATGTATACATGCACTTAAACATGTTGATGGACTGTTTGCAATACTGAAAATTACTGAGTACATGCACAAGTGCTAAACAGAAACACCATCACATGTGCTCACACTCAAGTTTTTTTTAGAATGAACACAAAACAGTAACAGATATATACCCAAGCAACTTGTAGCATACATGTAATCTGTCCTTATAAAATTGTAAGAGACAATTGCTCAATGTCCAGTAGTTTTCAGTTTCATTGAAATGTGCACACTGTGAAATTCAGATATGAACATTTGCTCCTTAATATTAAATATAATACCCATTCAAAACCTATAGTCAGATATTGACCTACTCAAAGAGACCACATAGTTGTACAAGATATCAATTGTAAAATTATCACCTGTAATAGAGAGCGTTTTTACTGTCAAAATATTATATATATAATACTGTATAATAGGTGGTGTTTTGAAGCATACTAGTACATATATGCTTCTTTACTTATTTTTGTGCATACTACCAAGGGGTCTTTATTTTCAATTCGCTTGGTGTGGGGGAGGGGCATTTTTTGTTGGGACTTGGGAGGGGGCTGGCTTGTGGATTTTAGGTATTAATTTGGTATTGTATTATTAGTGTCAATACACACATACAGCCCTTTTAATTCAGATTGTTTGGCTTCGGCAATCTGCTACGACAATCATTTAGCTTTGCCATGGCCCAGTTTACTTCAGCAAATAGCTCCGACATTGTTGTTTGCCATAGACAATTACTAGTATGAAGGCTGCACATGTTCCTTCAACTAAATAAATGCCAAGAGTATAGCCTGCTTCCTATATTATCTAGACTAGAGGCTAGATCTAACTATAGGCCTAACATTGGATGTACCGGTATTGTATGTTCAATATACACCCTGGCAGTACTATCAGTGGGCAATACAGGGAGTGAGGTACTACTTCTTATTTGTAATCATACTCTGCTGATCATATACAATTTCAAAAAGAGATCTGAATCAACAACAATTAATAATTATTAATGAGGACAGCAACATTATTGCATTTGTCAATATATTTGGACTGTAATGCACAATGCATTGATTAACCAAGGACAACAACTTGTCGACAAGCTTTGAAATTGCACGTTACTGTTTGGGAATAAACCCCATGGCCATGGGACAAGCATTGAATTTGAGGCAATCACCCATTCAAAACTCAAATAGTGAAATACAATGTCAATCATCAATCATTCAATGGACAAAGTTTGATCTGCAAGTGCAACTGCAACTTTAAACAGCGCAATTCAAAATCATTATTTGTTTTGTATGATAATTTATATTATCACATAATTTGGCCATAAAAGCAGTTTCATAATTATCTGTAATAGACACGTTTAATATCAGCGCGTGCGATGACGTCACGGCGTTCTTCAAACAACTTGCGATCGCTGTAGTTTATGATTGTTGTTTTCGATGAATATTTCGCGTTGCTTCGGGTTTATTTGATCATGTGATAAAATGTATCTCACACTCGTCCTATTTTATACGTAATTTATCAACCTCGTCCTCTAAATTCTATTTGAGCCTCGGTAAACCTCGGCTCAAATCGAATTTAGTGAACTCGGTTGATAAATTCCGTATAAAATAGAAACTCATTTGAGATCCTCTATTTATCCATGCATTGATTGAATGATCGATGATAACTCATGATTGACTCGGAGAATATTTTATTTTTAATTAAATAAATAAACAAACAAACATTAACTTGATTAGGAAGCTTAATTTCTCGAATTAATCGCGCTATTAATGAACACTATGCTAACGATGATGTCCGAGCGATCAGACTTCAGAACTTTCAACCGTAATTAACGTCCATCTAATTATTTTTACCGCAACGAAAGAAATTATCTTGAAGTTGAAGTTCAATAAACTTTCTTAGTTTCGACAATTCGAGGATCAAAATATCCGCGGGAAGTCGATGTGATTTCGCGTGCGTTGACTCAATGTCAAGGACGTCGGCGACCCGCATATTTGGTTTTCAGCATTTTGCATGTTTACCATCATAATATAAACAAACGCCAGAAAAGTAACTTTGTATGCTTGTGTTTACATAACAATGGTCAAACATGACAATAACATACTGTGTATGCGATATTTCTTATTTGTATACGGACAAAGTCTATCTACGTTTTGATGTTCTTTCTGTTTGTAGCGGTTTTTGACGGGTGAAAATATGTTCACAGGATACCCACCGCCAAGGCCAACCGTACCTTTGAGGTTCCCTGACAAAACTTAAAAAAAAGTTCCAAGGTTTTGTACTGGTGGAATATGGTCTTTACGGGCGTTAGCCAGAGTAGAGATTCATGCCATAATCTACCGTGATTCAAACTGTGTTCGCAAGACAACACAAAACATGCCCAATGTTTGATGGGCGCAAGTATAGATAGACAGCTCCGTTTAGTGCATGCTAGTTATGCATGTAATTTATCGCGTCAGAAATAAAACTTTATCAGGAACAAATAAAGAGCGTTCATTGTTTGAATTTACCTTATATGGTCAATATAAAGAGCGTTTATATCTGAGCTGAAAGGGGTCGGGCGACAGATAGAGAAATTCGTTGGTGATTTAAGAGGACATTGCGTCACCTTCATACATTGCCTCTTATGACCCTTAAACAAGGTTGGCAATTGTTGCCCTTCTACCCGATAAATCGGTACAGGGCAGTCAGTTTTGTGCTCTTCTTGAATTAATTGGATATATACTGAAATAACTTATTGGAAAACAAAATCGATTGCCCCCCCCCCCCCCCCCCCCCCCCCCCCCCCCCCTTTGGTCAGAAGTACAATTTCGCCACGGATGTTAAATGAACGGGATACGTAGGTCTTCGTCATTTACGGAAACCAGACTGGATAATTCTTGACAGTATCAGGTGTTTCCCCCATTACGGTCTGTTATTTAGGTTACATTTCTGGTTCAAAATATTCAATTCTTCCAAGGAAAATTCCAATCAATTATGTTACATTCTCAGAAGGATCATTCACGAACGTGTGGTGAAATAGTTTGATCACTCCGTATTTATTGAGTTTTGTGGATGTTATGATGGTGCTATTTTATTTTGAATGCCGCTGGCGGGAATGATTCCCCGCTTCATTTCCGCCAAAATATCGAACGTCATTTAATGTCCATCAAATTTTCGTCTTGAAATCAGTTGAAATTAAGTTAATATACTCAGTTATATAGTTCGTTGATGTGGCATGGGGCTGGCATTAAGCATAAACTTTGTTGCCGAATATTAGAGGCCTTTCGAAGTGATGACTTATGTATGGTGGCTACATAGTTTATCATTAACTTATTCAGAAATGTGAGGATCCACGATCGAAATTACCGAGTTCCACGAAAGAAAAACCTGTTCGGAAAGGACGAAAACTATTGAAAGTTTGTCACTTTTTAATTCCTCAAAAAAGTTAATATTATTTGTCAACCAATAGGCATACCATTAGTGCGTGGTGTATCATAAGGTTAGGAAAAGTTAACACCTCTATGAAGCTGCAATTATTCTGATAACATTAGTATCGACGTGGGGAGGGATTACTAGTATGTATAGTGGTTGTTTATATACCTTATCCTCTTGTTTTGATATACCTTTCTGATGAAGCAACCCTTCTTCAATTGCATTGTTGTTATGTTGTTAGGTTATTGTTCTGTTATAAACCCAAGTATATGGATGCGAGGATATTAATAATTAACTGCTTTCCTATCGATTCAAAGGTATCCCAAACAGCTATTGTCGCAGTCAAAATATAGGACACAATGTTGCAGAAACTTATAGCATTTGGCAACTTCTAAAAGAATTTCGCAAAAATTATTTTCTATTCACTGGGACTCAACGATTCCTCGAGGATCGGATCTAACAGGTTCAAACTCGGATCTAACAGGACTTCCATTCCGAATCAAACAGGATTTTAATGCGAAAATGGCGGCTTTTGTATGAAAATTCACAACAAATCTCTGAAAATGGTAAGTATGAGCACTATATTGACTACTGGCCTGGCATATAATTAGTGAAATTCGATTGTAGTAACCCGCATAACCTGTATATGACGTCTGGCAAAGATCTATGTCATTTATGCGCCTTAGTTACGCTGAGATCAGTCAAAATCGATGGGGGAAAACATATCACCGAGGGTGAACTCATATTGTTGAATGGGTATAAATATGTATGGTAATAAAGTCCTATGCATAACGTGTTATTACTGTTCGAGTGCATATTGAAACAAAAATGAATTCAATTAGTCGTGAGTTTTTGTTTTAAACACTAATTTTAAAAGTATAACATCGGCTGCGACCCTAATTTTGATATATTCCGACCCCAATCTGTAGAAATTTATCGGCTCCGACTCTAACACACATTAGTCAATTCTTTTTCTGGAAATTGTTGAAATGTCTCATTGGCCATGGGTGTCAGATTCTTGCCGTTTTCATTTGAAATAATTCATTTTCTGGTCGCTAGAATACCCGACACTATAAATTGTGTTTTTGATCACATTTATCTTTAAGATAGTGTGTTCATAACTTGGAAGATCTGACATTTTTGTGGCTGGCCTATTAACCACACAATCAAAGGATATCTAATGATACCATTGTACATATGCGTGCCATTCATGCTATCATAGGTGGTGATTAACGAAGACTTGCCTATCTTCTGTTGGGTAGTAGACATGATCAAATAAGACTGCATTTACCTAATAATATATAGACAGATGTCAACTTCGTATGGTTTAAGACCGGCGTGTGTATTTAGGCGAAGATCGATAGATATACTGCTGAAATAAACAATAAGATGCAGAAAATGGAAAATGTTATGTCAAGTTTACAAAGTAGCAATAATGGGATGCTGCTACCAAATTCAAACAAAACTTCCAATACTATAGCACAATACTTCCATTTTGCTTCACATGAACTCAGCCTCGCATTAACTAAAGCATACACAGTCCAGGAATTTCATAACATGAACTCTACTCCCCGAAGAGATCCAGATAGTTGGGAGGCAATTTTCGTTTATTAACTATTCTAACCCGGAAAATCCCAATATCAAAAGTAAAACCTCTCGGTGAAAGGAGATGGGTCGAAATGCATACAACTCTAGATGCAATCTCCATCACATCAAACGAAGAACTTTATCACGAAGTCACTCTCGATGATCTTGTAGAGGGGGCATTGATATTGCAGTGGGTTATGAGGAAATAGACCTAATCAGATCTGAATTGAGAAACATCCGCGAGCACGAATTCGCCAAGTTGTATATATTGAAATCAAGGACATGGCAACAAAATGTGGCTCAAATATTTAGAAGCCCCAAACTTGCGGGAGACAAATTGTTCTATCTAACATATCATTGGTGTTGTACACTTGCAGGGAAGTCAAGAGTCTGTATTCCTAATATGGTAAAAATCAAGAGTTTAGCTCCTTTGTGAACGTAAAATGAAAACATCTGGACAATAGACACATTCATGGTAACGGCTGTCATCTTGGATTGGGGGCATGATTATTGGGGACATGGGGTTATGTATCTCAAAATAATAACAAAGACCGTGCCATCACTTGCCTTCTTTATAATAACACTGTTAAGCTACTTTCACAGACCTGCGGCTGACGCATGCCGACGCATGCGGCTATTGGGCAACGTTTCAAACCATACATATATCATTATCACTGTGGTTACGGATGACACTTAAAACTGCGTCAGCCACAACCCCAGTGATATCATTATCTATGCATGGTTTGAAACGTAGCGCCAAAAACCCGACAGCCGCAGGTCTGTGTTTCAAGCAGCTTTATCAACAAAATGGGCATGCGTGAATAATTTATATCCACATGGCGGTTTGCGCTCCGAAATATACCTAATAAAATTCGCTTCTGAATTTTCCCGTATCGAAATATGTCGATAAATCAGGGGGGGTGGGCGGAAAAAAACTGCAGACACATGGTTTGGGTACCCCCCCCCCCCCCCAAACAGTAAAAACTGCAGTTTTTTTTCACTGACCAGTTGCCCCCCCCCCCCCCCCCCCCCCCCAGAAAAATCAAATCTACCCCAGCCGGACAACTCGGTTTGACCGGAAACCGAAAAAAACACCGGAGTGTATATGGTCATTGTCTACCAGTAGAACGCAGATTTGTACCTCGTGATGTCATGACATGTACAAACATGTATATTATTACCACTTTATAGGGCGTTCTCTAGGCCATTGATAATGTTTTTCGGGGCGTTCCAAATAGCGTATTGTTACCAAAACAGCGGGCCGCGGGCCGATAATGAGAAGCCTAGTTCATTATCGGCCCGCCGCCCGCAAACAAGATCGCGTTTATTATCGCGCGAGTTACGTCCCTTCAACTTCCGTTCTGGCGTGTTTATTTCAAGAAAATAATGGGAAGATGTATCAGATTTTCCCGACACTATGGTGGTTTTATGATTGGAATTCACGCTATATGATTGAATTATTGTACCGAGCGTACGTATGCATTAATAATTTTAGCTGTCAACCTCTCATTGTTTGTTACTCATCTTCAATGCTGGTTTTCCCCTCTCCTATTTTCGGGACTCCGTGTCGGCTGACAAGTCAAATGATATTAAATTTAAATGTTCTTGAAAATATTTCTCTCTTAATCTACTTCATTATTCCACTGAATCCTCAAATGGGTAAAATGTCCAAAACTGTGGTAATAATAGTAATAACATGATTTCATCGGGCATTATGGTTTATTAACGGCCCTCTGAAATGATTAACAGCCCTCGGGCCTATTAGCGTCCCTCGACTTCGTCTCGGGCCGCTAATAGGCCCTTGGGCTGTTAATCATTCCAGCCGGGCCGTTAATAAACCATAACGCCCTCAAAAATCATGTTATTGTTATATTGGTGATAGCAACGCTTTGAATGCACTTTAAAAAATGACAACTAGTCATTACCTCGACTTTGAAAAAGATGCAAATGAGATGAGTGAGATACCAGCATATAACTGTTTTCTGATACTATTGCACTGACCATTGGAGGAGAAATTGTTTAATACATGGGATAGTCCTGCAGTAAAAATTTGCCAGATAAGCGATCGCAATTCTGCATTCGACTGGTAGACACTGACATAGTCGGCATTATTAAGAGGGTTAATGGGGTCAATATCACATGTAAACCAAGACAGTGGTTATCCAAAATTGTTTTATGTGGATTGTACTACTCATGTATATATGATTTGGATATTAAGGTTAATCCATATTCTAAAAAATGAGATAAAATTGAAGTTGCGAGTCTGAAAATACATATTTGGAAAAAAATTACATGCAATTTTTTTCCGACACCCCCCTCCCCCAAATCCACACCGGTACGTTGTGTCCCGCCCCCCCCCCCTGGATAACTCATGAACTAACTTCTGGGAGCTTTATATATCCAAGAAAGACGCATTGTAGTCACAAAAAATAGAACTTTGAACACGATGTTCATAACTTTAGGTCCCAAACAGACATTTGCTTGGCATGTAACATAAACGACTTAAAGAGTGCTCTCTGTTAATCTATTCCTAATATGGTAGAAATAAAGAGCGTTTATATCACATCTGCGAAAAATTGAAAATAGTTAGAAATGGTTATGACAAAAAGTAACCGGTAATCGGTAATGCCAATAAGGAGTTCGTCGTCAACTGCGCGCCAAAGCGAGTCGGTAATGACCTTTGCTTTTCTATTAGTTGTGAGTACGGCTGCTTTTGAATATTGTCTGTCTTAAATTAACGTTTTTCTCAAGTATAATTTCTATAACCATCAATTTTTAAGGTTTATATATGGTACATATTAGCAACGCATTATCAAACCGATTTATAAATTTGCCATGTTTGCTGAAAGTTTGAAATGAAAATCAGGGAATCAATGATTGAATCATGAATGACGAATACTATTAGTATTACCGGTGTAGGCCTACATGATGATGATGTAATGTACTACTACATCTAT
Organism: Siphonodentalium dalli; assembly: GCA_032622095.1. Lineage (NCBI taxonomy): Eukaryota > Metazoa > Mollusca > Scaphopoda > Gadilida > Siphonodentaliidae > Siphonodentalium > Siphonodentalium dalli. Next base: position 158,869,702 of record CP136069.1, on the reverse strand, counting down.
GGATAAAAGATAATTATAGGAATAAATGAATATTTTCCTTCTTTTTTTCTGTCAGATTATTTAAATATTTATATTAATTATTATAAATATTAAACACATATTGTGACATATAAATTAGGTACCATTTATTGTTTAATTTGGTTTGTAGGCCCTATGACTATGTTACGTATCATTAATTGTAAATTTCTATAGTGATTGGTAAATGCGGTCACATTTAACGAAATTAACCATATATTAAATTGTGTTTATTCGCAATATTTATTATTTTATTAGTATTGTATTTATTGACAGTAGTTTTGAGTTTGGTTTATTTGCAAATTGCATTTTTTAATTATTATTTTATAGTGGAATTTTAGATTTCACTTGAATACGGGTGGGGTGATTGATCTGCCCAAATTTTCATTTTCACTGGGATTAATACGTGTGGTGTGATTCGTTGAATATAATTTAAAATGTAATGCCAATCTGTGTAAACAGTGATACACTCAAGTGTCAGTGTCAGACTGACATTTACTGCAGTTAAGACCGCGGTTTTACAGCTGTAATCAACAAGGACCGTATAATGGCGTATTTCAAGTTTCAAGCGCTTTCTTTCTAAATAAATAGGGGAATAACTCTATATTTTAAAGATAGATTTATTTTCCTTCCATTGAAAATACATATTTTTAATTATTTCAGCTGTTTTCTATTTCTCTATGGGCATCTTCTGAGACACAGATGTTTCAAATGGTGATGATTTATAGTATTTTAATCATATTTATGGCATAGATTGTTATTAAAACCATATATCATGGCACTATAACAAAAACTAATAGGTGACTCGAAAATTAAGTGGGCCTTAAACCTGCATGGGATTAAATTGTTATTGCATGAATAAATCATTGGCAGGAAGAATAGCTGGGGCCTGGGGGAATAGTTATAAATGGTTTCTTACTAGGCTATTTTTTGTTTGGCTGACCAGACAAATTGCCACTCCATTTAAAATAGTGTACACGAACTTGCAGGTAGGCTAAAATCCTATCTTATCTAGATAAATTTCTTTCAAGGGGCAAACAATTTTATTTCACATATTCATAATCATACTATTAATTACTTGTTCTGATTAATGCTTTGTTTATATTATTATTTATTTAATTTTTCAGCTCTTCGAAGTTCTGAAAGTGCATTCAACCAATATCTCATCATGTCTGGTATGTTGTCTATTGGTAAAATTAAACCGGATGTATCATCTCGTTTAAATTGTTGGGCTATGAACCTAAAACCAGTAACAGTCGCATCTTGAACGTCCGAAATAGTCATGTAATACCTTGCCTCAACGAGATTGATTATTATATATCTGAACTGAGAAAACTTGAAGTTCCATCCAGACAATACTTTGCCAAGTTATCCATTGGCCATCTTGATATAAGATCACTCCAGTATGCTCAAGACCTACACAGGCAAAGGGGAGTCAATATGCAAGTCTTTGAGGAAGTAAATTGGTTCAATAATAATAATTATGCCAGACCTGGTGCTTCTGAAAAAGATATCAATGAAGAAGCTATAAATGACTTCAAATCAACAATTTTCAATTCTGCTCCTTCTGCATTGATCAATCTTCCCACTGGGCTAATTACAATAGAGGATCTTTCTTTGATTAATGAAAGATGGTTGTCCATCTATATGACAGCCCTTGGAGACATTGTTACTCATGCACTTCCAAATGGTGTTGTCATTTATATGAGTCAACTGTCTTATGGAGCTGCCAATAACTCTCCAAAGAATTCTGAACAAAATGGAAGGTATTGAGAACCCAAAAATCATCTTCAATTTCATGGTTCACCGATCTGACATTAATGGAAGCACCAGTGTCAATAATGGTGGTAATCATATAGTTTTCACTGTGTATGATCTGAAGCAGAATTCATTATTATATGTAGATTCGAAAGGTTGGGCTGTTCCAAAAAACTTTTTAGAGAAGTTCAAAGTAAGTTTAGATAACTGTGGCTTGAAAAGTAAGTCATTAAATTTAAATGTGGTCCACAATTGTCTGGATTCAATGTAAAGTCATGTAACATGCAACATAAATATCTCAAAAAGATATATGTTGCAAACATGTGGCCCCGTATGTGGTACGGGTATTTCTGCCATAATAGGATTTGCATTGTGTTCTTTTGAACCTTACTTATTTTCAAATTTTATTAGTAAGGGACAAAACACTGATGAATCATGCCTATCAAAAATCAGGTATTTGCATAAAGTTCCAACTTACTCAGATTTTCTTAGGCGAGTTGTCATATGCTGGTTGGTTGAGAATGAAATCAATTTCGATTACCTGTTTTTGCATGAGAAATCTGATCACAATGACCTATTGACATAAAAATCAGTACAGACAAAAATCAATTCATCCCCACCTAGTTCACTATGGCCTGTAGATCTTGATTCTTCTGGTGATTCTATTAATGAAGGGCCAGTTCTGAAGATCACTGTGAAGATTGGTGCAAATAAAACAGACGTTGTGAAGAAGGTAAGTACGACCCCTCTGCCAGCTGAGTAGTGTTCTGATCCCATGGTAAAGAACAGTTCTCAAGAAGGTCTTTCTCCAAGAAATGCATCAAAATCTTGTAACAAGACAATAATTACTGAGGCTACCGAAGAAGAGTCCATATGTAAACATACTGTCTCCAAAATTGATGCAAAGAAAACAGATGTTGTGAAGAAGGTAAGTACGACCCCTCTGCCAAATGAGAAGTGTTCTGATCCCATGGTATTCACTGTTACAAAGAACAGTTCTCAAGGTCTTTCTCCAAGAAATGCTTAAAAATCTTGTGACAAGACATTAATTATTGAGTCTTCCGATGAAGAGTCCATATGGAAACATACTGGTTCCAAAAAATCAAAAACCAGTTCCCGTAGTTGTTATACTAGAACAGCAGAGAGAAAAAGTTCTAATAAATATTCGAAGAATTCAATCAGTAATTTATCCGATGAAGACATTTCTTCCTCATTTGATATTAGAAGTACCAATTCTTATCAGGAGAAAGGTGGCGATCATTTCAGTAATTTTAGTTTTGATATTCCAGAAGCTTTATCTGATTACCTTTCAAAGAAACCTACCTTGTATTTAAAGGAATCAAATAGAGTTCAGCTGTTGATGCAACTGTAAAATTCCTCTACACAGGTAGTAAAGGTATTTAAGTGTGAGAATGCAAAGACAGACCCTTTATTGTTCGACGTAGTTCAAAACTATTTGAGCTCAAGAGTGTTTGTCATCAGTGCAGAGAACCAAAGTTGGTGATAAATGGATAGAAGGTGAATTGGAGGTTGGAATAAAACCAGTTATATTTCGATGATTTTCAGTTTGATTCAAAAAAGGTTATCAGAGTGGCTAAAGGTGTGTGTAAGCAGTATCGAGGTAATTCTACACTTAAGGCATCTGTTGTTAAGAATGAGAAATGGGGAGAGACTCACCTGTTTGATGAATTCTTTACTTATTCATCCTTGGTTGACAAAACTGAGCTGTCAGATAAACATGTACCAGTTGTCACAATGTATATTGAGTGTGCTGGCAAGACTGCTGAATGCAGGGCCTTATGTGGAAACTTACTCTCGGATATAGATACCAGTCATACGGTTACTTCTTGTTCAGCCTGTTCAGAACGACTTAAAGACACGGTTGGCCTTGGCGGTGGGTATCCTGTGAAAATATATCCACCCGTCAAAAACCGCCACAGACAGAAAGAACATCAAAATGTAGATATACTTTGTACGTATACAAATAAGAAATATGGCATAAACAGTATGTTATGGTCATATGTTTGACCATTGTTATGTAAACAAAAGCATAAAAAGTTACTTTTCTGGTGTTTGTTTATATTATGATGGTAAACATAAAGAGCGTTCCTGATATGGAACTAATAAAGAGCGTTTATGCCACTTGTGTGTGATTAGCCAGTAGCATTGTGCTGTCTTCTGTAACCCAACCAGGCTCTTGCTTAGGTAAAATATAGTAGGTCGTTATGACAACATGTTGTTTATGCGATGGTCATGGTATATATGAACGGAACTGTATGCGTTTTAATGTTTTTCTGTTTACGGTGTTTGGAACAACTATTAATATTTTCGACAATTAAGGCCGCACGTGTCTTTAATACTGATTTGCATGAATGTTCTGACTGTCTCTCTACAACATCTCCTCGTTGGTGCAAATATAATGGATAAGAAGTTTGCAGTGGATGTTATCAATATCGTAAGGCTCGTGGAATTAAAAGACCAAGCACCCTTACCGATAAAGCAGGTATACAAAGGAAAGTAAAATATGACAAACATTTCAAACGTGGTTGGAAATATATAGATGACATTTCCAAGTGGATAATCTATACGAATAGCAGTAATTCCCATAATCATAATGACACACCAGTTAACGAAAGAAAACACCCATGCCATCTGTGAGAGATTCATGGGATTACAGCAGAATGGCTCACAAAACAACTCCTCACCAAATCTTTGCAGCCCATAAAACCATGACATCTATACAGAACTGGTAAGTAAAGCTTATCATCATGTGTCACAAATACAAAGAAGAACACAAGTACTCGATAGACATCTCATTCGGACCCCCATTGGTGTGAATGATTCAATGGAGCTTTATGGGTCAGACTGGAGGCTCACAGAGTTACTTCTGGAGAGATTTCCTGAGAATGTCCTTCTATATCAACGGGCTTACCGGGTGATGGTAAAAACTATCATATTGTTCTTTCTGATGATAAATCATGCTCAAATTTGAAGAAACGTGGTAAGTACGTTATTGGTTTTGATGTCAAACATGACTATGCAGCTTGCAGATTCAAAACAACATTGATCACATTTGCTGATGCAAAAAATCCAGGTAGAGCTTCAGTAATAAGTGTATGTAATCAGGAGTATACAGAAGATCACATTCTGACACTGCAGATTGTTCAGGCTAATATTCCTTGCGATGATAGCAAATGTTCTCATCCAAAAGAATATCGTGTTTTTGACAATAAGAATGGTTCTTTCTGTTATAGACCTTGTTCTTTGAATAATAAGAGCCTTCTCATAGTAGTGCAGTATGATAAGGATGATGCTATGAGGACAGCCATGCGCTATCAAGAACTGCTAACTTCTCTTTGTAATTTTCATAGTCTCAGAGCAACGAGAAAGCACATCACCGAGACAGAGAAACTCAAAGTATTTCTTAACCCCATAGAAATTGCATTCAAATGCATCATAAGGGCTTGGGATTCAAAGGTAAGAGAGAAGTTGATACAAAGAGTCCAAGAGTTTGTTTTTCTTGAACGTCCAAATGACAATGTTCATGATAGAATTAAATCAAATTTCCTTTACTATTTGAATACTAATTTGTTCAATTCTAGTTGGGCCAGTGCATTCACTGCAGAGCCACTATATAAGGTACCTGTTACTGAACGCAGAAACCCTCTCATTCTCACTAACAATATTACTGAGAGGAAGTTCAGGCACATTGATGAGGTTTACTTTCAATCTCATATCAACAATAACATGGCTAGTTTTGTTGTGAAAGCAATTGATGAAATTATTCATCAAGAGGTTTTGAAAACACAACAACAAATGTCTTCATCTAGGATAGCCAATATTACAAATAAAAGTAAGACTTTAAAGACACGGTTGGCCTTGGCGTAAAAAGTAACTTTTCTTGTGTTTGTTTATATTATGATGGTAATCATAAAGAGCGTTCTTTGTTGGTGAATACCTGATATGGAACTAATAAAGAGCGTTTATGCCATTTGTGTGTGATTAGCCAGTAGCATTGTGGTGTCTTCTGTAATACAATCAGGCTCTTGCTTAGGTAAAATATAGTAGGTCTTTATGATAACATGCTGTTTACGTGATGGACATGGTATATATGCACGGAACTGTATGCGTTTTACTGTTTTTCTGTTTACGGTGTTTGGAACAAATATGAATATTTTCGACAATTAAGGCCGCACGTGCCTTTAAAGTCAATTTCAATAGATCTGCTTAAAAACAGCTGTGTGACAAAACTTGATTCGAGTGATTGTATGTTAGTAACAAGACTAACCCATCACAGGGATGATGAAAACCGAGATTCTGAATATGAGGTAAGAGATACTTGGGTCAATGTGAATGTTGATCATGACTATGATTCAACTCGCCATTTGAAAAATCTCATTGATGATTTGAATACAAGTGCATCACAGCTGCTGAGGCATGAACTTTCTGGGATGTTGCCTCCTGAGCTACATGATAAACTCAAAGATGGCATGCATATTACAAATGTTAATATTTGTGTGTGCTCATGTCTTAGTTTGTCTCAATATGTATTGGATTGCTTCTTTTGTTCACCCATCTGCTTATGACGGTTCTTCGATCTGTAGAAAATGTAAGCAGATTGAGCTCTTTATCACAGAAAGACGCATTGAAGTCATAAAACATACCATTTATATTCATTGAAATTCTGGAATCGGAAACAGAATGTTCGAACGAGCTATGTTCGTTTAAGTTAAAGGTTAAATTTTAATAATCTTTGGTTTGCCCAAACCACCATTGGGAACAAGGTATTCATTTTTTGTACAGTTATATCAGACCTTCAGCTAATGCAGTGATATTGCCCCAAGTTCGAATAACCATTAGTATGATCATGTGGCAGCAGGCAGGAACACTATCCACATTCAACAGGTTCTATCCCATATCTTAAGTTGTTGCCCTTCAAATAAAAAAACCATCTGTCCCAGAACGTAACTGTCCTAAAATCTGTGTAGATTCATGAACCACAATAGGATGAAGGTTATCCACATGCAACCTGTTATGTTCTCCTTTGCAAATACACCTCATGTCGCAGAATATTACGACATGACTTAACAAAAAGCAGACTGTTTATGTCACAACTCCTTGAGGCTATTCATTTATTGTCTGGAATGATCCAAACAAATATAACTACATTATAATTCTGCTTTGATACATCAAATTGTGAGAAATGAAACTTGAAAATATTTAGCGAATAAATATTGTCTCTCACCATATTCAATATGCCAATTACTGAAAGTAAGGAGCTAATATGGATCAATGGCAGGGATTGAACATACCGATATAATGGCTGGTCCATGTTTCAGTACAACTGGCCTGTACTGATAAACTAGTTTGCGGCATGGCTGGTCCATGTTTCAGTACAGCTGGCCTGTACTGATAAACTAGTTTGCGGCATGGCTGGTCCATGTTTCAGTACAACTGGCCTGTACTGATAAACTAGTTTTCAGCATGGCTGGTCCATGTGTCAAGTACGGCTGGGCTGTATGGTAAGCTAGATTAGCCTTGGGGTGGATGGTATGTTGCCTGGCATTGGTTTGGTACAGCTGATGAGTTGTGATGAAATAGATAGCATTATGGCTTAATGCATATGATTTTAGTAGAGCTGGTATTTTGCGACAAAATTTGTTGGACAAACATTATGTAAATGTTTAAAATATTCTAGTGCTATTTGTTCAGTGGTTATGCATAGACAATAAATTATATTGCGTAGGAATTGTAAAATTATAATCAACAGTCTAGTAAATAAAAGAAATTTAGAAGTAAAATTAACAAATAAAATTAATATGCTTAAGAATCAGGTCAGTTAATTTCTAAACATTGTATTTATGACATGTATATACTAAAAGACTAGATATTTCGAAACTTGTAGACTGATAGAGATAATTGTCCAATGGTACATGTACTATGTCTGAAATTTAGGGGGTCTAAAATTCTGGTAAAAAAGATGCCCTCTTTCTGTCCCCAGCACCAGGTAAAAGATTTAGAATTTGTGTTGTACCCAGACTGTCAATCCAAAAAAACAAAAAAACATACATGTTATAGAAATTATAACTCAGACCATGACCATATTAGAACTAAACCTGCATCTTCCAAAATGTGAGCAACATACCACATTATGTTAAATTTTGCTCATCCAGACCATCTGCTGACAATACTTTTGCCTTATTGTCAACCTTGTTCCTTCTCATATTTGACAAACCATCATTTTATGGAAATCTGGTAAGATATTTCTATATTTTATGGACAACCCAGAAACGGACATAACTCTAAAAAAAATCACTGGACCATGTCAATATTCAAGTTTCAACTGATTTGTAAGAGCATGCCATCGGGGTGTGGCATAATACACCTGTTTCTGGAGTAGAGTTGGGCAAGATTTAATTCATTTGTTTGAAACCTTTCACTTAAGACGAAATAATATTTGAACTTGATCTGAATACCAAATTTGGTTCAGTTCACTTGATTCAATCAAAAGTTATCCGGAAACCGCAAATCAGGTACAATCTAAGTAGAAAAAGGGGCAAAACCATGCGGATGAAACCCATATTCGAACTTGATCTGTATTTTGGGGTGGTAAACTAATATTCCAAATTTGGTTCAGTTCACTTGATTTAATCTAAAGTTATCATTCGGAAACCGCAAATCAGGTTAAATCTAAGTTGAAAAAGGGCATAACTCAGTTAAAATCATGCGGATGAAACCCATATTCGAACTTGATCTGAATGTTGGGGTGGTAAACTAATATACCAAATTTGGTTCAGTTAACTTGATTCAATCTAAAGTTATCATCCGGAAACTGCAAATCAGGTAAAATCTAAGTCGAAAAAGGGGCATAACTCGGTCAAAATCATGCAGACGAAACCCATGTTCGAACTTGGTTGGAATTTTGGTGTGGTAAACTAATATACCAAATGTGGTTTAGTTCACTTGATTCAATCTAAAGTTATCATCCGGAAACCAAAAGCGGACGACGGACGGACAACCCATTTACATAATACGACCGTTTTTTTTCTTCAAACGGGCGTATGAAAAGGGACAAACATGTTATTGGAAATATAGTTACAACTCCTTCAAATAAAAAATCAATGGATCACAACCAAATTTGAACATGATCTGCACAATATAAAATGTCAACTACAATCTTAATCCCATGGAAATCTAAGTAATATTTTGCTTGGATAGACACACGTGATGACTATAATAGTCCTTCAAAACTTTTCGGGGAACAGTTATGTTAGTTGAGATTCAGTAATTCACCTTAATTTTCATGAATGTATTTCAATTTGTCTTTTATAATAATTTATGGCATGTTTGATTCCAGGTTAAAGATGGAAATAGTTACATGTAGCTAATTATATTTCAACTTTCAATACCAAAACTTTTAACTAGATGAATGATACAATGGTAAGGTTGCAATTTGGATTAGATCAAGCATGACCTAAATCATTATCAACGGTAATTTGTTGTTTTCAATAGCAAATAACCATAATGTATAGACAAATGAATGCATGATTCTAAAAATTTATCAATATGAATATATAATTAACTAATAATTATTACATCTAGACTTTTGTCTGGGGATTGGAGGAAATACTTTTATAGCCACATGGGAACATATTAGCCAATGTGACCTACTGTGTGTATATCTAGTAGTATTAATCAGGTGGTAACGTATACCCAAATGATGAACAGTAATATGAGTGGACCAAGTCATTGCATAAAACTGTTTCTATCAGGGCGACATACATCTCTGTACTGTAGGTGGAGATTTTTATTTATGAGGAAAGCATCAAGATCAATATTCAGGTAAATAACTGTACTCAAAATTTCTCCTACATCCAGACAATGACAAATGTTTGATTTGTTAATAGATTATTGCGCTGGCAAGACTTTACAGGGAAATATTGTTTTAGTTGAAAATAAGCTACTGCCCGGCTCTAGCAAAAGAATTCAACCATCTTTCTCTTAATATGATGAACTTTACCATCAACAATTTTATTGTTCATACTAACTTAGTTTATTTAGATATATGTTAGCTCAACTCAAGCAAAGATCAATTCAGTAATGAAGGAATAAGATGCTGAATCAAAGTGTGATACACCCTATTTCTTCCAGTTGTGAATAGAATATTTGGATTATAAACACTTTATAACTTGAAATTTACCTGATCCTATTAGTTTGCATGCTAATTTCTGGTTATGTATATATGATAATGTCAATAATTGGGAGAGATATTAGTTTTACAATAACAGTATCTCATTACAATTGGTTGAGTTAAGCTAGCAAAAACCAAACTAACTTTATTCAGATTTATATTAAATTAACAAGTTTCTAGTCACAAGCAGTATTCTTGGTCAATTTATGGAAATAGCTCTTTGTAAAAATGAGCATGATCAAATATATACGAGGGAATATTCCTTCTTATAGTGGGACTCATACTATTTTATACTCATAAATTTCATTTTATCGTAACTGAAATTGAAAGACGGCGTACTGTTCTGAAGACACCGGTAATAACATTTGCTGTCTCAGTCTTAACATGTGGATAGAATTGAGAACAATTTATTTCTATTGTCTGTGGCTGGCTCAAAAGTATCTTTCTATTCCTCAAAAGAGAACATGTGTTATGGAAGTCTGGTTGCATTGTAATTGCATGTGAATTAAGTACTTCCTCTTCCAAATACACTTACCTCCTGGGGCCAGCCTTGTTGACTTCAAGGGGTACTGTACACTAAATCTGGCCATTTAATATGGGACCATCTCCTTTTATACTCAAAAGAATACATGCAACAAATGAGTGAATTTATGAACGATGTAAACAACATGGTAATTTTAATGAATTTATGACTCCAGCCATTTATTCAAGATTTTTTTCCATGTAAATCGGATGATAGACTATTAAGTTTGGGCAATAGCACACAGATAAATAATATGTCAGGCACCACTCATCTGGTACCTGACATTTTGTCCTGCACTCAAATAAAAATTATACATGGGATAGCATTATATTCTGTATACTTCAGGGTGACTCGCGACTTCTGTTTTAGTCAGATAGACTCACAGTATAATTATCTTCTGTTTCAATCAGGGCGACTTGCAATAGCATTACCTTCTGTATTAGTTGGGGCGACTCGCAATACCGGTACATTCTGTTTTAGTTGGGAAAATAATTGCGCTGAAGCGCAATTAATTTTATATTGGATTTATTAATTAACTGGTGTTTTAATTAATTTTGAATTGCGCTGAAGCGCAATTATTAATAAATGTGAATTTGCCCTCCCATACATGAGTGTATTTTGCACTAATTCATTTGTTGCATATATTCTGTTAAGTATAAAAGATAAAAGGAGATGGTCCCATAAATGAATTTAGTTTACAGTACCCCTTTAAGTTTGAATGTTACTCAAAGATAAATTATCTCTTCATATAACAATTTTGAAATAGTTGTGTGGGTATAAAATAATAAATATGAACAGAAGACCCCTGTCCAGAAATGCTTCTATCAATTAATATTGATTTAATTTCAAATATATTATTAAGAAATGAGATGATTAAATGGGACACTTTATTGTTCAAACTTTACAACAGATCATTCAGGAACTACCATATTGCGATATAGATCATTATGCTATTCCCATAGCTACGTTCCAAATGTCCTAGATTGATTGTTTGTATTGTTTTATTCATTAGTTATAAGCGATAATGGGTCTAATAAATGTTTATTTGTGACATAATTACAAAATAAAATTTATGGTCTCTGTTAAGAGTGACCACTATTGTTTGTATTAATTAGCTTAACAACCACACGTTTTTATACCAGAAAATATTCGAAATATAATCAATATTAATCGATAGAAGCATTTCCGGACTGGAAATATTTTATACTCAGGAAACTATATAACACATATTTACAAATAGATAGACCATCTTTAAACAAAGAATAAACACCATTTGAATTCAAACCATATATGTTCTAATTGAACTAAGTCATTAACTGATATCAGTAAGAATACTGCTCATGATTTTGCTGGGGAGTTTGGACTCGCCAACATTAAAGTATCTTGCAATAAACTGATGATCTGATTAGTGTTTCCGAGAAGCCAGCTCAAATGAAAGTAATAGACAAGAAATAACCAAAAAAGCCATTGGTGTGCGACTTGGAAACGTCCAATTGAAATCAACTTGAAGGTAATTGTTTTGTATAACCCAAATAGTTTGACCTGTGCATTCAAAAATATATATATGATCAAACGTACATGTTTTTCAGCTACTGTGATAACATTTATTTCAATGAGAGGTGGTAGATAGCTTGTCTTGGACTTGTGCCTGGTTATTGACAAAAATGTCATTGTAAAGTTATATTCAATATCATGGTAACAGTTAGTGATTGCTGGTAAGTGGAAAAATATATATTCATGAAAATGTCATGTGATACAACGATCAGGAAAATCAAGGTAATTTCTCTTAAAGATCAACCATCCATGGCACAGTAATTATATGGCAACAATTATATGACTATATAGCTCCATCCAAAAAATTACATGCATCCGTCCATCTGTGTGCTTACTCATATATATATAAATATATATGTATTCATATAATATATATATATATATATATATATATATATGAGAGCTTTCAAAAGAGGGTTCATTGACATAGTTCACATTTTCCGTTCAAGAGTTATCCCTCTTTGTTTAACAGAAAATGTTGGATTTCCGTATGTCCGCTCATATATCTCAATCATGGGTTATCTAATCTCGATGACATTTGTTATGCAAGTTTGGCACCAGGAGGGCTTCCAAAAGAGGGTTCATTGACGTTGTTCACATTTTCCGTTCTGGTTTCCGACTTGCCCATATTTCAATTTGTCACCCTTGGGGGTATCCCAGCACCCATGGTGGAACCTCTTGTTTTATTCTGAACATTGAATCCCCAATATTTTTTTCAGTCTTATAAAAGTTGACGGATAATAATTTATTTTGTTCATTCCTAGGATCCTTTGCTGAGAATATATGAAGATAGACTGAAATAATTATCTGGTAAGATTTTCTTCATTTGCAGATAGCAACTCATATTTAGAGGCACAAGTACATGTTTGATGTGAAAATAATATACTTTTGAACCAACCCATCAAAGCTAGGAGTGATCAGATATCGATGTTTGAAATCTATTATTTAAATTTTATGTGGCCCAGTAAACTGTCGACGAGAAGAACTTATCTGACCAGATAGCGGATGAAGATATATAACTCTAAAATCCTGTTTTTGTGTGTGTCAGATATTTGACAACTGGCAAAATTTCGTTGAACAAAATGTTGATAAATAACAGGTTCTGAAAACTGAAGCGGCATTTTAAAACAAGGTTGCTGTTTGAATCTGATGATATGGGGACCGTCGCATCGGATTGAGTGCCTTTAAATAGACAGATATTGTTCTTATACAAATAATAAATTACACGTACATTGTATGTATTGTCACGTTTGTACGTTTTGTTTTGTAAACAAACATCAAAAACATCAGTACCATTTATTTATAGACAAACACTCAGAACTACCGGATCGTCCAATGAAAATGTTCCGTTGCATTGTGGAAGGCGATGGTAAAGTTATTGGCACTATTGATATAAAATCTATTTTAATTTATAGAAGCGTTTCCGGACTGTGGTCTTTGATTCATATCTATTATTTTATATCCATGAAACTATATTAAACTTGTTATAGGACGAGAAATAATTGTTGATTGATAGTATAGTACTCTTCCACTACCTGGTTACTCATTTATCAGCTCATGTTACTAAAATAAGCACACACTATGTCTTCAATATTACATAAGTAAATACTATCAGTACTTTTTTTCAGATGAAAGAAAGATAGAGTCTAAAAACACATCACAACAGTTAACAGATTGGTAGCTGTAGAACAGGGGAGGGAGGACAATTGATATATAATAATAATTCTAAATTATATTAAATGATAGTATACGTGAAACTGTGAATACTTATTACTTTATCCTTAGATGTTCACCTTCCATCTTAGTTATTATACCCCCACCTTTTGAAGGAATAGTGTATACTGGATTGACCTTGTCCATCCGTCTGAGCATATATCTCCATCATGGGTTATCAGATCTGACTGAAATTTGATATGCATGTTCAGCATCATGACAGCTTGAAAAAGAGGGGTGAATGAAGTTTGCGTTCTCCATATGAGAGTTATCCCTCTTTATCTGGAAATCTGTCCCTGCAGTTATGTTATCTCATGCCTTTTCTGAAAGTTCTGCCCTGGGGCCACGCTTTCCCTTGGTGGGGCTACAAGCACCATTCATGATAGTCCAGTTATTTCAAGCTGTAATTGTCAACTAAAATTGAGAGGAAAAGTCCACAGATGCAACATAAAAGTCCAACAAAGTATTCCTTCTGACTTGGGTGAAATTTGATGCAATTTTTATTTCTATAACCAGGCGTTATCCATATATTTAGATTGTGCTTCATTTGATTGCTGGAAGCCAGATTAAAAACAAATGAATCACTGAAAGTTTCTCAAAGTGTAAGTTATTCTATAAACTTTGGCAAACTTCAAATAACTGGACTATGCCTTTAATAACAGTGGCCACTTCATAATGGTATTCATATTAAGTGAGGCAGTTGCAACCCATATTTAATTTGGGGAAATTAAATTGAGACTCCAAACTCTGTATGACATAAACAATAAGTCTGACCACTTTTGAATGGTTTATATATTTTCATACATCGTTAGTTTTGCTGATCTCAAACTTTTATTTGGATTGAAATGGCAAAATTAAGTGGTAAATACAATCTTCAAGTTAACCGATTGAATGAAAAATTTAGATTTAGTACAATACATACTACTAAATCTCCATTTCGCATTTGGTCGGTTAATTATATTACTACATGTTGTAAATGGCCCTTTTGTCAAAGAAAAGCATGTCCATTCCACTGTTGCTTTCATTGACATTGGACATGAAGACTGGGTCAGTTTGAAGTTGATATAATACTTAAATTAAAAATACACATTTATTCTCCATGGAGGGAGGGTGGCCATGCATATACTGGGATGGGGTCCTGGCATAATATAATATATGCTGTTCGGAATTAGGGGGTAGAAATTTGACATGAGTGTTCTTAGCTGATCCTGCCTTGCCTCCAGGGACGTGGCTAGAGGTCCTTGTTGGAGGGATGTCCACCTTGAAATTTGCTGCAGATATTTACCCAGAAATCCCATTTTAAAATTGGTCAGTTGACCTCACGCTTAAGGGGGAGGTCAAGTGACCAATTTTTAATAGGGATTTTATGAAAAAATTTATAGAGCAAAAGTTAGAGCTGCACAAACTTCCGAGTGTAACTTGATGTGGTATTGGAAACAACAGGTATTATCTGGCGGGTCCACTTGGAACTTGTTCCATTATAATTTTGATGTATTTATTTTTGAATTTTATATCGATTTTTCAAATGTAGGTAAAGTGATTTTCCATAAAAAAAATTCTTAAAATTATATTTATTGCAAATGTTTTATAATTTACCAAGCGGACCCGCCATATGGATAACTGTTGTTTCCAATAACACATCAAGTGACAATCAGAACTATGTACAACTCTGTAAATTTTGCCCCGCAGATTTGCATGTAAATCCCCATTCAAAATTGTTCACTTGACCTCCCCCTTAAGGACTTTGCTATTCCAATTTCTAAATGAAGGATTATGTTCACTTTTATTAGTCATCACAGTAACCAAACCCATTGATGCAAATTTTAAGAGTATAATTCATGGTGGATTATGTTAGAAATACTAAATGTTAAATTTAGAGAAGTTTTTAAAATCTATTCTTTCGAACCCAAATTCAACAAACACAAAGTCCATATCGAAGAAAAAGATAAGGCAATGTTTACTGAATAAAATAATATTAAAATTTATCAAGCGTTCTTTGATAAAATTACTATATAAGAACCAATTGTTTACAAATGATGGAATAACTTGTCTTAACACTGCTTGTTTGGAGGTGACAGTTAAGTGTTAATATTTGTGGACAGTGGTGTGATGTGAATCTCTTGACAAAAGAATTGTGTAATCCTCAATATGGGGATACCCTGTAGCCCAGAAACTAGATCACCAATCAGGAGATAATATTCTCATGGGTTAGCACCTGTTGATCATAATCCTGCAGCTGGCTTGGGTGAACATAAATTGACCCATCAAATTCAGTTCTCAAATAGCATTACTGAGCAATGAAATTTACCATTTGTAAACAACTGCTTCCAAGCCAAAAATCCAAAGAACACTCAAGAAATGTGAGCATATTTTTTATTGTTCGTCATTCTTCACAGTGTTCAGTACACATATATGGGAGGCCAACTTCACATTTAATAGCCAATTACATTAAGCCTAATTCAGATTTCTATTATGCTTAAGCATAATGCCATTATGCTTGAACGTAATGCTATTTCCACTTAAGCTGAAGCTGAAAAGGATGCAGCCAATTACTGATGCTAGTAACTTTGACATATATTTACCTTTGATGATACCACTATATATATGTGAAAGGTAGAGAGGCTATGAAGATTACGCTTAAGCATTCTGATTTTTGTAGCGGGATGAGTGACGGTGTTGTACAACGGAAAGTGGTCAGTGGTGTTACCGAAATCTAATTGGTATTTATGGTAATACAAATCGGTTGAGAGTAGAACTACTGATCGTTGCTAAGTTCGGTTGCAGTCGTTCTTAAAAGTCATGGGGGAGTTTTTAAATATCCCAGAAGGTTAAAGTGGATATAAACCATAAAAACAGGTTAATTAAAAATTGTACCTTTTTCAGTCAGTGGTGTTAAGTCATGTATGCAGGCATGCTCTCACATTTTGCCCACAAAAGCACCATACAATTGTCAAATGAGGAGTATAAATTAAAATTTGAGCAAACTAAACAACCTTGGTAAAAAGCAAAGGGAGGTATATTTGATTGTTTGCTGAAATGTCCGGGGTGTTACCTTGTCAGTGGTGTTACTATAGATGCAGCATAAACTTAATTGACATAATGTATAGCTTGAACATCTTAAATCTTAAGAAGTGTTTGCAGAAAAGGAATGTTTGTTGTTTGTGGAAAACATGGGTCATTTGATTCTCCTAACACCAGGCCTTGCATTGCATAGTACATGGCTTGTGCTTATGTCAAACAGATAGAAAAATGCTACCTGGGTTAAATATTTGAGTAAATGGAATAGCAGGTTATGTCAACAAAGAATTGGTCTACTATACCTTTAGCATGTACTAGTAGGAATATAATGTGGAGTCAAACAATGTGCTCAGGACTTTTCAACATTCCGATTCAATTTCATGGAGAGGAAGTGGAGTATTTTGTTATTTAGTTTAACATTTCTGGTATTGTAATGACTCCAAACATAATCAAATATAAACATGTTTGCCATATGATTGTACGTAGCTGTTAATAAAGGCCAACACAGTGCATGTCAGTGGTGTTAAAATCAGCGTCAGTGGTGTTACTTATAGTCAGTGGTGTTACCTGTGATTAATCAATAATCATAAATTTCCCATATGAGTTTCTTTCGCGAACTGTGCACCTATATACAGACAATGTTTAGTCACTCCTTTACAGTTGGTGATATGTCATATACCCTTGGTTTTCTCAGAGCCATCAGAACATGGGTAATCAACTATTGACCACTTTACGCTTTTCGAGTGTATGGTGATAGTCCAACATTTCATGAGCCAGTTAATGTGCAAATTTTCATCACGATTCTATGTTAACACAACTAATCTATTTGTAGAAATATATAGAATGTGTGCACCTTACGCATGGAACTATGTCATGGGGCACCATTGTGCAGTAACACAACTGACATTGTTTATTGCGTCATCTTCTAAGATCGTTTCCAGTCTGTAAGATAAAGAGTGGCGTACTCGATATCTTGCTGGTCACATGTCTGATTTTTCACTGGGGATAAAAATAGAACCTGTTGAATAGTTTGAATATTTTTATTTTTCAAAATGAATCTATACGCTTTCAGGAGAATGACCCTAATCGTAATGGCATACACTTAAGTGTAATAGCATTACGCTTAATTGTAATGCTTTAATATTAAGCGTAATGGCATTACGCTTAAGCATAGTGCTTAAGCGTAATTAGATATTAAATGTGAAATTGGACTCCCATACACATATCTTTTTCTTAGATATGGACTTTGTGTTTGTTGAATTTGGGTTCGAAAGAATAGATTAAAAAAACTTCTATAAATTTAATATTTAGTATTTCAAACATAATCCACCTTGAATTATACTCTTAAAATGTTGCACCAATGGGTTTGGTTGCTTTGATTACTAATAAAAGTGAACATAATCCTTAATTTTGACTCCAGGAAATATTGGTTGAAATTGGGTTATCAAAGTCCATAACCTTATTTTGACGTTTGTCATTATCATAAACAACTTTAATATTCGTCATAGTATCAAAGGTATATTTAATGTATTGAAGAGAAATATTGTATTTCTAATGCTTCCCAGTTACATTTTTTGCTTGAACAAACATTGCGTGATCCAAAAAATTATCTCCCTTGTGAACTCTCTTCGATTAAGAGATTTATTTCGTAAATAGTAATTCCCGAGTACAGATACCTGAAGGCAGCTACTTTTGCTAGACAATCATTATGCGACGCAAAATTATCTCCCTTGATAGGACTCTCTTCCACGAAGAGATATATTTCGTCAATATAGCTGAATATAGTACTTCCCAGTTACAGATACCTGGTTGCAGCTACTTTTGCTAGACACACACTGTATATTACGCTGAACAAACAGACAAACATTGATTACAAGTAATAAAGAAGCTTAATTTCTTGAATTAATGGCGCTATTAAATTAATACAACTAATTCATAAATTTCAACCGTAATAAAGGTCCATCTAGCCCGCAAATTATCTTTACCGCAACGAAAGATATTATCTTCAAGTTCAATAAAAATAAGCTTTTGTAGTTTCGACAATTCGAGGCTATTCAAAATATCCGCGGGATGCGACGGACGTCGATGCGATTTCGCGTGCGTCAAGGCCAAGGACGTCGGCGACCGGCCGATTTGTTTTTCAGTATTTTGCGCGTTATGTATGTCAAAATAATAATAAAGACCGTGCAATCACTTGCCTTCTTTATAATAACACTGTTAAGCTACTTTCACAGACCTGCGGCTGACGCATGCGGCTATCGGGTATAGGGCAACGTTTCAAGCCATGCATATATCACCGCGGGGTGGCGGCTGACGCAGTTAAACGCAACTGATTTCAAAACGTTTTGAAAACGGATGCATTTAACTGCATCAGCCACAACCCCAGTGACATAATATCCATGTATGGTTTGAAACGTTACTCCTGTAACCCGACAGCCGCAGGTCTGTGTTTCAAGCAGCTTTATCAACAAAATGGTTATGCATGAATAATTTAAATCCACATGGCTGGCGGTTTGCGCTCCAAAATATACCTAATAAAATTCGCTTCTTAATTTCCCCGTATCGAAATAGGTCGATAAATACTTGAACTAACTTCTGGGAGCATTATATGTCCAAGAAAGACGCATTATAGTCACAATAAATAGAACTTTGAACACGATGTTCATAACTTTAGATCTCAAAACAACAAACAAACGTTTGCTTGGCATGTAACATAAAAACTTAGAGTGCTCTACTGCTCTGTGTAAATAGATCTAAATATAATCCTGATATGGTAGAAATAAAGAGCGTTTGTGTCACGTATGCGAAAAATTGAAAATAGTTAGAAAATGGTTGTGACCATGGAATGTATTTTTCGAGTACATGAAAACGATACAGGTATACCAATATTTCGTGTATTTGTCAACCTATATTATGCCTCATTGCAAATTACGTAGTCTATACCTACTATCTTACGCCTCATGCCGAATTCATATATACATATATTTTGTAAGTTAGATTACTGTACAACACCAACACGGTAGAGATTATCTGACCTAACGAGCGCATTAAGAGAAATTTACTTAATTGGCATATGTGAAGTGTGGTTAGATATATTTGCATTTGTTTCAAGGAAAAATCTACTTTTCCGTGTTAGTGATAAATCACGGTGGGTGGTCAGATGATGGTATGCATATAATAAAATCTGTAGTTGCCTAACTGGTAGCTCTCTCTATGTAGTAGAGGTAATATATTTAATTGTTATATGTTAATCAAGTTGAATATTACATGGATAGTGATTTGACAAATAAACAATAAAAACACAGTAATTTCAATACATGTCCCCCCACCCTTCAAATAACAAAATTCTCCTGAATTTAAAGGAGGATAGTCATTTCTGGTGCTTCTATGGACTTGGTCTTCTTTCTCTGGCATCTATCTTTATCGAACACATCTATGACTTGTTAATGTTAAGGAACACTACTAAGATCACTTTCTGTTCTGGTACCGACCATATAATGATATGTGTATATATTGCACACAATCACAGTATCGCTACATCACCCCTCGCTACTTCAGTTTGATCAGTGTCATGACGGTCGGTTCTTTTCCTAGTGCGACCTCCCTAATATTATGAAACATCCTGGTCCGTATCGGCATATCTGGTTTAGACTAGGTTTTATTCTAGACCAGGTTTAACTCCAGTTTAAACTAGGTTTAAGTAGGATTTAAACTTGGTTTTACTGTAGTTAAACTAGGTTTTATAGGAGTAAAACTGGGTTTTAGTGTAGTTAAAACCAGTTTTGCGATAAACTCAGTTTAAGTTTGCGGAATTCGATCTCAATTGAAACTAGGTTTTATTGACGTGATAAAGCTATGGTAATATTACTAATTATTTGTGGTGAATTGGCTATATAGTCATCAGTATAAGCGTCTGTATATATAATTTATACGTACCATACGTCTCATCTCGAAAATGTACCTTTAAATATACTTTGAAAAAACATCAAAGTTAAAACCACCCTACCCCAGGTTTTACTAAAACCTAGTTTTGTGGGTTTAATTATTCTGTCGATTTTTTTATTTTGTTTATTTTGAATTGGGGAGGCGTTTATGCTCGGGCGTTTGTCACTCAATGTACATGCAGGAGAGTCTTATTGGAATTCGGGGAGGCGATGTCGGTACTTATGAGATAAATTATAACAACATATGTGCCAGTGTGATGGATGATTTCTTGCTATATATGTTTGTCTGCCATTCGCTCGTTCGGATGTCGCTTTGGCGACTGAGAGTATGGGGGGATCGTACTGATCAGTTTGACATGTTAGACACGAACATGACTTTTGAAACTGATTCCTTATTCACAAAAAGGTCTCTTTCGGTCAATTTGACGCATGGGTTGGTGACCCGCCCAAATACCCACCAGAGACACCCAGCCCTCACCGGGGGAGGGTAACGGCCACCCTGAGGGGGAATGGAGTATGGACCATTTTGGAGAACTGTAAGGATTTCGTCCAATTTGGTGGTATGGGTGGGTGGCCCGCCCCAAATAACCCATAGAAACACCCCACCCCAAATAACACATAGAAACACACCACCCTGACATCCGGGGGGGGGGGTGAACATGGGATATGGACCATTTTCGAGACCGGTAATGGTTTCGGCCGATTTGACGGCATGGGTGGATGGCCCGCTCAAATGTCCCATAGAAACAGCCACACCTCAACCCTGGGGGAACCACCCAGGAGGTGAAAATGGGGTATGGACCATTTTCGAGAACGGTAAGGATTTCGGTCAATTTGACGTCAGGAGTGGGTATCCCGCTCCAACTACCCCCCTAGAAGCACCCTCACCCGGGGGTACCATCCCGAGGGGGTGAAATGGGGTTTGGACCATTTTCGAGAACGGTGGGTGGCACGCCCAAATACCCCCCCCACACTACAAACACCCCAACCCGCACCCCGGGGTCCATACCAGATTTTCGCCCGCTCGATTAGAACCACCCGCGGTGGGGATGGACTATATTTGAGGGCGGGCCTCCCACCAATGCCGTCATATTGGCCGAAATCCTTACCGTTCTCGATAACGGTCCATACCCCATTCCGACACCCGGGTGAGGGTGGGGTGTTTCTGTGTGGTATTTGGGGCGGGCCACATACACATGCCGTAATATTGACCGACAGAGGCATGTTTTTTGCGAATAAGGAATAAAATGCTCCATACCCCATTTACACCCATTAGGGTGGTCCCCTCCAGGGATGAGGGTAGGGTATTTCTAGGGGATATTTGGAGCGGGCCACACACACACCTGTCGTCAAACTAGCCGAAATCCTTATCGTTCTCGAACATGGTCCGGATGTGAGGGGTGTGGTGTTTATGGGGGTTATTTGGGGTACCCTTCCCCGGGGGTGATGGCTGGGGTGTTTCTATTCGGTATTTGGGCGTACCCCATTTCCACCTCATCGGGTGGCACCCCCCCCCCCCCGGGTGGGTGGTGGGGGGGGGGGGTTCTATGGTGTATTTTGATCGGGCCACCCACTACTGCCAAATTAATTAGCCTAAATCCTTACCGTTCTCGAAAATGGTCCATACCTCAGTTCTCCTGGGGTGAGGGGTGATGTTTCTATCGGGTATTTTGTGCGGGCCACCCATTCATGCCGTCAAATTCGCCGAAATCATTCCCGTTCTCGAAAATGGTCCATACCCCATTTTCACACGTCTGGATGGTACCCCGGGGGATGGATGGTGGTGTTTCTATGTGATATTTGTGGCGGGCCTCCACCCATGCCCTCAAGATATATTTTTGAGTTCCGAAAGTCATGTTCGTCCATGATATTATATAATATCTAACCGCTATACAACAGATCGTGCATTCGTCGTGATTTCTCAAAGCGCACGGGTTATTCGCCTGATTAGAATATTAGGTAGCGACAACAGGTCGCGTGACCGGACAATGCATTGATAAGTAACGATAATAAACAGACAGACCACGCCTCCTATCCTTGCAATTGGACAAGTGTGGTCCACAGGTGACGCAATCGACCAAATCTATGTCGTCCCAGCGGTGGAGAAAAACTTGGTTTTA
Source organism: Siphonodentalium dalli (assembly GCA_032622095.1). Lineage (NCBI taxonomy): Eukaryota > Metazoa > Mollusca > Scaphopoda > Gadilida > Siphonodentaliidae > Siphonodentalium > Siphonodentalium dalli. The sequence goes on along the minus strand of CP136069.1, from coordinate 158,846,866 downwards.
CTACCAAAACCCAGTTTAAACTAGGTCTAAACTGGAGATGCCGATTCGGACCCCTATGTCTATCATACGGTCTTCTGATATTTTTTATTCCCATTGGTGAGGCAGGCATTCCCGGCACCGCCAATAAATTATAACAGTCCATCGCCTCTTCTCTGTTCAACACACAACTTTGTGGCCTTTGCCAGGAGGAGTATACCGCTTGTGATATCTAATGCATAAAGCTTTGAATCCCCATCCATCTGATGGTAATTTTATGGTGGCCAACTGATTGAATCTTTACTAATAATAATAATGTATAGCATTTGTAAAGCGCCTTTCCCATGAGCCCAAAGCGCTCAAAGTTTTTACAATTATTACCCTGATGAGCCTGAACATTCAGTAACCATCTACTGCTCCCCGTGGACATGGGGAGGTACAGCCGGGAGTATGCGAGGATACCATATGGCTAGCATACTGACAAGATCTTTCACTGCTCATTATCAGGTACCCTTGTAATGCATGGGTGGTGCAAAGCAGACACAGTACGAGCGACCTTGCTCAAGGGTCACAACTTGGCGCGAGATTCAAACAGTGTACAATCCAACAATTGCACATCGCTCAAGTCGGCCAAGCCACTGCTGTGTGGAAACTCATAACAGACCACCAGCCAGCCGCGAACTCGCCTCGCTGTGTTGACAGCGAAGACAAGTCCAACGCGCTAACCACTGGACCACGGAGCTCCACATGGGAGGAACACAGACCCAGTCTCTTGCTGTTGACAGCAATGGCTTGCAACCAGTTTTGAGGAGGTTGACTGCCCTCTCTTGAAAGCTTTTCTCTGAATCTTGCTCCATTTGTGTACTTTGTGTGACTCAGTCTCATCTAATTCCTCACTTTCGATCCTGCTTGTCCTTGGCTCTGGGGATGGGAACATTGGATAACTCGGTGATCTTAGCTCTGTGGATGGGAACATTGGATAACTCGGTGATCTTAGCTCTGGGGATGGGAACATTGGATAACTCGGTGATCTTAGCACTGGGGATGGGAACATCGGATAACTTGGTGATCTTAGCTCTGGAGATGGGAACATTGGATAACTCGGTGATCCTAGCTCTGGGGATGGGAACATTAAGTAACTCGGTGATCCTAGCTCCGGGGATGGGAACATTGGATAACTCGGTGATCTTAGCTCTGGGGATGGGAACATTGGATAACTCGGTGATACTAGCTCCGGGGATGGGAACATTGGACAACTCGGTGATCCTAGCTCTGGGGATGGGAACATTGGATAACTCGGTGATCTTAGCTCTGGGGATGGGAACATTGGATAACTCGGTGATCTTAGCTCTGGGGATGGGAACATTGGATAACTCGGTGATCTTAGCTCTGGGGATGGGAACATTGGATAACTCGGTGATCTTAGCTCTGGGGATGGGAACATTGGATAACTCGGTGATCCTAGCTCTGGGGATGGGAACATTGGATAACTCGGTGATCTTAGCTCTGGGGATGGGAACATTGGATAACTCGGTGATACTAGCTCTGTGGATGGGAACATTGTATAACTCGGTGATCCTAGCTCCGTGGATGGGAACATTGGATAACTCGGTGATCCTAGCTCTGGGGATGGGAACATTGGATAACTTGGTGATCCTAGCTCCGGGGATGGGAACATTGGACAACTCGGTGATCCTAGCTCTGGGGATGGGAACATTGGATAACTCGGTGATCTTAGTTCTGGGGATGGGAACATTGGATAACTCGGTGATACTAGCTCTGTGGATGGGAACATTGTATAACTCGGTGATCCTAGCTCCGTGGATGGGAACATTGGATAACTCGGTGATCCTAGCTCTGGGGATGGGAACATTGGATAACTTGGTGATCCTAGCTCTGGGTATGGGAACATTGGATAACTCGGTGATCTTAGCTCTGGGGATGGGAACATTGGATAACTCGGTGATCCTAGCTCTGGGGATGGGAACATTGGATAACTCGGTGATCCTAGCTCTGGGGATGGGAACATGGGATGGTGATCTTAGCTCTGGGGATGGGAACATTGGATAACTCGGTGATCCTAGCTCTGTGGATGGGAACATTGGATAACTCGGTGATCCTAGCTCTGTGGATGGGAACAATGGATAACTCGGTGATCCTAGCTCTGTGGATGGGAACATTGGATAACTCGGTGATCCTAGCTCTGGGGATGGGAACATTGGATAACTCGGTGTTCCTAGCTCTGGGGATGGGAACATTGGATAACTCGGCGATCCTAGCTCTGGGGATGGGAACATTGGATAACTCGGTGATCTTAGCTCTGGGGATGGGAACATTGGATAACTCGGTGATCCTAGCTCTGGGGATGGGAACATGGGATAACTCGGTGATCTTAGCTCTGGGGATGGGAACATTGGATAACTCGGTGATATTAGCTCTGGTGATGGGAACATTGAATAACTCGGTGACCCCAGCTCTGGGAAATAAAAATCTTCTAGATCTACAGTAATGCTCTTAAGTAATCGACCTCTTAACCACGGCATAATTATGGGAAACTTTTCAGGATTTAATCGGAAATATGGCTTGTTGCCATTCATCGGAAAGCTCTCGCCGAGAGCTTTCTGATTAATGGCAACGAGCCATATTTCCGACTAAATCCTGAAAAGTTAAAAAAAATTCTGCTGTGGTTAAGAGGTCGATTAATTAGAGCATTACTGTAGCTCCTTTTCCAATTCCGCCAGCCGATGGTCCTTCTGTTCTATATTTGCCACTAACGGGGTCAACTCATCTAATGCATGTCGTCCTTCCTGCTCCTTTGTTGGTGTAACAAACCCCGATTGTATGTCGTAACTTCTCCAATAACTGGCATTGGTACTGTTACTAATTGCCACACACTATATCGTATAGCCCAATCTTCCCATTTCTCTTTAGCCATGCTTGTTTCCCCGTTGGAATGATTGCATGTGAATATATTTCTCATCCATCGTAACTGCTCGATCCTTAGTGTCTTCAGTTCCAATTTGTCATGCATTTGCGGTTTCTCTGGTTCATACACCATCGTACTTCCACAGGATGCTGAGCTACCCTTTTTGTTGTCAAGTTTAAGTTCTACTGGCTTTGTTGATTTCACATCCAGCCTATCCCCGAGAAGCTCCCATTCCATTAGCAAAGCTATTCTTTCGTGTGGTTCCACGCTCCTGGCTAACTTTCCAGTTCTTGCCTTCGCATCTGGGCAGCTCATATGCAATGGCTTGCTGACTCTTGCATAACTGGCAGGGTTCGGACTAAGCCAGTAACCATTTCCCTGTGTCCAGAAACTGTTTAATTATTGGTTGATAATTTTCAGAATAGGCATTTCGTTGTCAAATATTTATATGAAAGTTTCTCCAAATCTGCGACATGGTGAGTAAATATAAGAAATGAATGTTGTTTCTTCCGTCTGCATGGTATGCAGGTAAGTTCGACAAATGAAGTGTGAAGTGCTTCACACCATTTGTCAGACTTACCTGCATTCATATGTCATGCACACGCAGCAAACAACATTAATTTCTTAAATAGATACGTAGCATACAAAAGGCAGCTAGTCGTAATTGAATTCGGCATACCAGTACTGCTCCATGTGCATGTTAACCATTGAACCCATGCGACTTCCCCGTCGAGTAAATTTTCGGCTGAAGTTTGTTTGAATGTAACGCCATCCTCACACTCACCCTGCCATGTTTATTTCCTATAGTATTCTTGAATTGGGTGTCTCTGTGGTGTGACTCTTTTGGCATGTCCGTTATTTAGTAAAGGTGATTTTTGACTAAATAACGGGCATACTCGAGTTATATTTCTTTGAAAAACTCAAAACAGTGGGCGACGACTGGGAAGTCGTATGATATTGCCAGCAAATTGTTGTTGGGAGTTTGACCGAAACTGAACTGCATCTGAGGTTCCCAATTAAAGTGGTAGAAACAATAATGGCGGGCACAATACGAGATTAATCTAGATTAACGAGATTGTTAATCTAGATTAGTTCAAATGGTATCTCACAATAATCGCTACGTTAAGTTCATCCTTGGGCATTTGTTATATGTGCAACAGAAAGGTTTAGAACTTGGGACGAAAATATTAGTGATGCCACCTGGGTATTTCATCTAGTCAGTTATTTTTATTAAAGGGTACTGTACATTACATCTGGCCATTTATGCGACAATCTTCTTTTATATTCAACAGAATATATGCAACAAATGAATGAATTTGAGCCATGGATTAGTGCAAAATACACTCGTGTGCTCTATGAACGATCCAAGCAACATGGTAATTTTAATGGAAATGAATTGATGACTCCAGTTATAAATTCATTTGCATTATAATTAGACTACAACAAATCGGGCATTTGCCGCTCGAATCAAATCCGGTCAATGATTTCACATCGAATCTCGAATCGAATCGTCACCCTTTATTTAAAACAATAAGCAATTGGTTATTACAGCCTACCGAGAGAAGGTATGCACGTTTTATCCAGCATATTTGTTATGAATTTACGTTAATTGGACTTCTCATCCCACCGTACCGGTCGAACACTTCAATCCTGACCTGAATATGTATTAGGTATACAATACGCAGTTTCATATGTGCTGACTTGTTCTTAACCCTTTGAGTGCCAGGTCCGATTTTTGTATCAACCCATATACCCTGTGCCAATGCATTCTCTTATATATGCGAGTCGACCATAGGTCGCCTCGCATATATAAGAGAATGCATTGGCTTAATAATGTTTTTTTTTTTTAATTTTTTTTTTTTTAATATATTTTATTATATTCTTTAACAGACTTATTGTGTAGGTTTAGGGCCGATAATATCGGCCCCTGGCACTCAAAGGGTTAAATGTATTTTTTGGTGCAAATTGTACGATTACAATACTAAGAATGTTATATTTTTGTCTCTGAAGTCTGACCTGAACAATTTTCTGAAACAAAAATATAACGGTCTAAGTAATGTAATCTTACTGTTTCGTACAGTTTGTGGAAATGGGTAGATTCGATATCGACGGAGTCGGATGGACGGTTGTTACTGATGATTTTTAGTTTTGCAAACTAATGCTAACAACATTACATCATACACCAATCCTAGCATTTCGATATAAATTCTAACTGGGTATTGATAATTGTTTCCAGGGCTGAACATTTTTTTTAACCTAAAGCTGATGTCATGACATAATGTCAGGCAGAGCATTAAGTCTTCACCCATTTGGAAACATGATTTAATTTGTTTTCTGTTTTGGAAAACGCATGCTAACATGTTTCAAAACGGACATGGCTCATTCGAACCTCCAAATATTTTCTGCGTAATTTGGAGTGACGGATACGATAGGTCGATAAATAAACGAACTATTGATATACCGGTTTCATATGCTCTGAAAAACACTTGCCAAAGTCACAGCCATTTTTCAGCTGTTTTCAACCTTTCGCCAGTAGTCAGACAGACGCTCTTTATTGATACCATATCGCGAATGGACTACCACGGAACGCTCTTTTCTGTTACATGTCGTGCAAATGGCTGTTTTGTGATTGGGACCCAAACACCGTAATCATAGTTGTATTTTTCATTACTTCAATGCGTCTTTTGGGGTTACAGAATGCTCCTAGAAAGATAGTTCAGATATGTATGGACCTATTTCGATACTGAGAAAAATTCAAAAGCGAATTATATTATGTGTATTTTGGAGCCCAAACCGCCATGTGACGTTAAATGTATATATGGTAGCCAACATATGTATAAACAATAGGTATGCCTATGTCCACCAAATAGTCAATTGATTATTTAAATTGGTGTTTAAAGAGTGCATCATCACCATAATGATCAAAAGTCATGGGCATTTTTTCAGCCCTGTGTACGGATTTGTTTTTGTCGACCCCCATATACATTTTATTGACAATTTCTTCTCATTAGAAAATGGTGTTCTATTTCAATTTTATTCAGATTAATCCTCGTTCCTGTGTCTGACTTCTTCTGTACCGTACTTAGTCTAACCTGATGTTGTCTCAAATAATTCGCTCACTTGCTGTCCTGATACTTGCTGAATGAATTAACTATCATTTATAACACACTGGCAATTTCCTATCTAAGCTAACAAGATGACTAACCTATATTAAATAACATGTATTCATAATGCTCCTAAGTGCCACCGCACACGCTGCGATTAAAATCGTAAGAGGGGAAAATCGCAGGAGGAAGCATCCAATGCGCATGCCCACGACAATATCGTAGCCAAATCGTAGCAATCAAGCACTGTTTGATTTTACCAGGAAAATCGTGGCGTGACTTTGGCAACGCGCGCGATCGTAGCTGTCACATGACCACTGTCGCACTGGTCATGTTGTAAATACCACGAAAATCGTAGCTGCAAAGATCGCAGCACCGTAGCGTCTGCGGGCAAGCTACGATTTCTCCACCTACGATTTTCCCCACTTACGATTTTAATCGTAGCGTCTGCGGTGGCACTAACTGACGGGAATAATATATTTATATCTTTATTGACCTCCATAACTGAAGAGTTTATCAAATGTTATACATGTATACAGTATCAAGGTAGGCTAACATTTTAGCCAACATGAAAATAAACAAATAGCAGTATATATATACACAAATGACACAAGTGCCTCCAAGACATGGTATACATGTTGGGTCAAATATTGAGAATCCTTACCCACAGGCAGATATAAATTCAGACATGCAATCAGACATACCGACATGCGGACATAGTATATGCAGATAGACAAACACAGGCACGCGAACATAACTTTTAAACCTGAACATATTTACATAATGCGGATAAAATCCGAAAGGTACAGAGAATAAATGCTTAAACTCGCATTTGCTAATTTACTGGCGGCAATCAGTTAGAATTTGGAATATTATTCAAATGTTAGTATTGTGTCGTTTACTATTCAAATACAATTGATATACCACAATGCATAAGTGCAAGGAATACAAAAGCGCACACAATCACACCGGTAACATCACATCCGCATGGACGAGTGATGATGACTACACCGACAGACTACAATACACAGAGATACAATTTCGAAAAAAACCATATTACCTGTATCAACGTAATTGGCCTTTCGTCTGATGTGGTAATATAACTTAATTGGGAATGAAAGCTTATTTCCTTTGCATTTTTGATCCGAACATTGGAATTTGATTTCTGTGGTGATCAATTAATAATTGGTCCTAACATACCACTGTGGAGTTTCGTTGATACGTTTGGAGATTACTCAGAATGAAGACTTGACAGCATTTTGTGTGATAGCCATAATATGTGGGTGTGGTGAACTATAAATGATACGAAAAACATAGGGTCTTCAATGAAAGAAAATAATTCAGACGGAAGTTTTGTAAGGTGAAGCATTACAAGTTCATCATCGTCAAGCTCATCCACCCAAAGATAGAACAGTAATCCAAATGTGTCAATCATTTGGTACCACATGTCATTACGACGAGAGCACACTATATGATGAGTGCAATAAATCATAACGTGTGTTACCACGTCGTCATAAACCAAGTGACATAACGCACAAGTACCCTCGTGTTTGGTAGCAGTAGTCGCTATAAGTTGGGCAACGGTGAAAAAGTATCTCTTCCGCTCTGGATATTGCCGACAACAACGCCAAAGGAGAGACATCTGTAAGTGACTTTGGATTTGATAGAAGCATGTTAGTGTTGGGTCGTTTTGAACATTTTGCGTCCAGTCGATATCGCGCTTACTGTTGACTTCCGTTTTGACTAGTCGGGTCCACTCCGGGCGGATTGGACACGTACCGACTACTGCGAGTTGCTCAAGATATTGGTTCAAGTTGTGAGAAATAAGAATTCGTTCAATGTCAGCAAAGTATGACTGAGGATTATTATATTTACGAGAAAGATGCATGTGAAGTCTTGATACAAAAATTTCCTTGCATACTTTGGAAGGCGATATGCGACAAAGGCTACCAAACAAACTGAGTTTTCGTGCATCTACAAAAGAGGAAATAGGGCCTAGGCCCATGAGACCTAGGACAATATCGGTTCTCGTCCTTACAGGCAGTCCTTGAATGCGTTTCAAGCAAAATCGGTGGATTTTCTCGAGCGAAGTAGTATCTGACACAGACATGCCACACAGAAATTCTGATCCATATAATCCTTTTGGCAGCACCATCGTTTTGTATATAGTTGCGCAACTCGACGGAGTGATCCCTCCGGCATAAAGACCAGCATTACTTAAGAGGAAAAAAGTTGACCTGATTTTGTCTACAATGACTTCAACAAATTCTTTGACAAAGTTGTACTTATTTACTTGTATGCCCAAATGAGTGATTTCGTCTGTTTCGGTCAAAGTACTACCAGCGACAGTCCATCGTCTACTTGTGTTGCAACTCTGGCGAGAAGTTTCGTTAAAAACGATGACTTTACATTTGTTTGGATTATACATGAACCGCCACTTTTGACTATATGATGTGCATATATCGCATAAACGTTGTAAGCCGTAACTTGAGAGGGACAACAATGTCATATCATCAGCTTGTGTTGGAGACGAGCAGTTGGAGGATAAAAGTCGAAAACCAAAGTTTGAAGCTTCAAGTTCATACAACAGATCATCTATGTACAACATATAGAACAGAGGGGATAAAATAACTCCTTGCCGTGCGCCTTGTTTTATCGCAATTGACTTAGACAGAATGTCTGTATGTTTGACTACACATGATATATTACTCAAAAACTCTCTTAGGAGGAGCCATATTTTGCCTTGGAACCCACGATGGTGTAGTTTCAACAATAAGCCGTTGATCCATACTGTGTCGAATGCCTTATGTACATCCAAGAAGCAGGCGAATAGTTTAGACTGTTGTTCTTTTGTGAAATTCATGCTTTCATGCAATACATATGACGACATAAGACAACTGACATTTTTCTGAAAACCGTTTTGAAGGGGGTGAACTTTAATTAGATTTGGCGTATTGCGTTCCATGCGAGACAACATTATTTTTTCTAGTGTCTTATACAGAACTGGTAGAAGAGTTATTGCCCTGTAGCTGTCGAATTTAGTTTTTGGCTTATCACCCCCCTTATACAGGGAAACCATCAGGCCAGATTTTGCCATAGCGGGTATATGTTGTAGATCTAGCATTTTGTTCAAGACGTACGCTAACCGTTCATGTAACGACTCGCCTCCATACACAATGTGCTCGTAACATATCAATGTCCGGACCAGGAGCTTTCCCCATATTCATTGACTTGAGAATTTCCTTTAGCTCCTGAATAGAAATAGGATATAACATATGTTTATCAAGTGGGGTAGAGACACCATGTGTGTTTATGTTAGATGCAATGTCTTCAACTGAATTATTGACATAATCGTAATGATGATGATCGAATGCGTCCGACTCAAGTTGGCAATATAATCGTTCATAATACTCAGCCCACGCAGTTGTGATTTCTTCTGGATTACGGAGCATAGCATTGTCAACCTCGAAGAAGTTATTATTAGTTGCCCTAGTTCTAGATTTGTTTTGGTTAAATAACCGAAAAAAGTGCTCTTGGTTGATTTCCGCAGCATTGTCAACTAGGTCGTTTTGGCTTGACAAGAATTTCAAGTTGCTATGTCGTAGTTCCTTGCGGAACGCACACTTCGCTGCTTTATATTGGGCATACGAAAGGTGATCCTGACCTCTTGGGCGACCTTCAACGTTCCATATACGTTTGAAGTTGCGCATTTGATTATGAAGTTCCTTCAGCTTTTCATTCCAGTATGGTTTAACGTGCGATTTGTACATTTTTTTTGGAATGAAGATTGACGACGCAGAATTAATAGCTTCGATAATGCCTGAGTAATATTTATCAAGACTAGCAGAGTCCGTAATGGGACTATTGGGTAGAAGTTCATCGACACAATTTTGATAACCAGCCATTGAAGATTCTGAAGATAAAAACTTCTTCCAGTTGACAGTGCATCGCTCGGAATTTGGACGAGTGCGGTGATTACCTAGCTCGATGAGCATTTTGATAGGACGGTGGTTGGAATAATCAGTGGCAGAGTCGTCGATGACTCTTATTTCGTTTACACGGTGCAGATTTGATTTGTGTATAAATATATGATCGATCGTGGTGCCTGAATCGCTTGCTGCAGAAGCTGGAATGTGTGTAGCAACCAAACGTGTGACCGGATCAGACTGATTCACGTGTGACCGGATCAGACTGATTATTTAAATTGGTGTTTAAAGAGTGCATCATCACCATAATGATCAAAAGTCATGGGCATTTTTTCAGCCCTGTGTACGGATTTGTTTTTGTCGACCCCCATATACATTTTATTGACAATTTCTTCTCATTAGAAAATGGTGTTCTATTTCAATTTTATTCAGATTAATCCTCGTTCCTGTGTCTGACTTCTTCTGTACCGTACTTAGTCTAACCTGATGTTGTCTCAAATAATTCGCTCACTTGCTGTCCTGATACTTGCTGAATGAATTAACTATCATTTATAACACACTGGCAATTTCCTATCTAAGCTAACAAGATGACTAACCTATATTAAATAACATGTATTCATAATGCTCCTAAGTGCCACCGCACACGCTGCGATTAAAATCGTAAGAGGGGAAAATCGCAGGAGGAAGCATCCAATGCGCATGCCCACGACAATATCGTAGCCAAATCGTAGCAATCAAGCACTGTTTGATTCAGGCTATGGTCTTACAATCTCGTCCAAATACGGATACGATAGGCGAGAATCGCATGCGTTTTGATATGTCGATGCCGTCTGGAGAGTTTGGCGGGACCAGCATCCCGTCTCGATTTGCTCAGTCTACCCTTGATGCTATAAAGTGGTAGCCGCGGGCGCTTATATATAGAGTTGTTTTTATGAGCCATCAGGCCCCCGCGGCATCAGGCTCCCAACAGGTCTTAGACAGTGCCGTCCGCCTCCCCCAAGCCCACCCACCCTAAAAGTGATTTTTCCTATAGTGTTTTTGAAACGTGTCTCTTTGTGGTGTCATTCTTTTGGTATGATTTTTTACTAAATAACGGGTATGTTAGAGTTACATTTCTTTGAATTTTACAATCGAAACATATTCGCATGCGATGCTGAGTCACGCGGGACACGGCAAACTAAATCGCGCGCAAATTGGCTTGCGATTTTTCAGCATCCCACCCCATTTGGCATGCGATAGCGTTTGTACTAGGTGGTTTGATTTTACCAGGAAAATCGTGGCGTGACTTTGGCAACGCGCGCGATCGTAGCTGTCACATGACCACTGTCGCACTGGTCATGTTGTAAATACCACGAAAATCGTAGCTGCAAAGATCGCAGCACCGTAGCGTCTGCGGGCAAGCTACGATTTCTCCACCTACGATTTTCCCCACTTACGATTTTAATCGTAGCGTCTGCGGTGGCACTAACTGACGGGAATAATGGGAGGTGATGACACTTTTGCAATTGATGTCTGCAAAAATGACAACAACAAAAAGATTGCCATTCGTTCCCAAGAAGAGAACTTTCAAGTCCACGGTTTGCCAAAAGATCCCAAATTGCGTAAAATATGTCGAGATAAAATTAGACAAGGGAAGAGAGGCTATGTAGAATCAGATTATATTAAAGTATGTTTTTAGAATCCATTTGAAGAAGTCCTATAATCGACATATAATATTCACATATGTGACCCGCCATATCAAATCCAGTCGTAAGTCGGGATTTTTTTTACCCTGTGCCAATGCATTCTCTTATATATGCGAGTCGACCATAGGTCGCCTCGCATATTTAAGAGAATGCATTGGCCTAACAATTTTTTATCTTTTTTTTTAAATAAATGTTTCTTACAATTTTTAGGACATAAAATAAAAAACATCCATTACCCTGCAGGGAGCCCCACACATATATAGAAGCATATAGAAGAGTGTCGCATGCTCATGTTTGTCTGGGGCTCTGTATTGGGTGAAATTATAAAATTGTTAAAGAATACAAGAAAAAATTATTAAAATTGTAAAAAATTGTTAGGCCAATGCATTCTCTTATATATGCGAGGCGACCTATGGTCGAATCGCATATATAAGAGAATGCATTGGCACAGGGTAAACAAAATCCCGACTTACGACTGGATTTGATATGGCGGGTCACATATGTGAATATTGGAAAATTTAATTCTGAAATAAGCCGATGGTGGACTTATATCTGTTATTCCGTTTTATGGCGCGCTCCATAATGAAAACATATTTTAAAGAGCGTACACGTGAAATGTCATGAATTTGTTTTTTCGTGTTATTGTCCGCCCATAATGAACTTACAATAAGTTGTTATGAATCGACAATGTGACTAAAACACTCATTTTCGGTTATTTATGGATTCAAAAGAGGCTATTCTACGCTGACTGTGAACCTATAACAAATGCTATTATAAGCCGATAACGTGCGGATTTTCGAGAGAAGCTACTTATTGACAGGTTTATTATGTTATACTATTCTATACAGAAAGTGCAGGGAAGAGATACATCGTCTTTAAGTAATCTTATTAGTATAGCTGGAAGTATCATCCATTACATGCCTATTTATATGCAACCTCTACCAGAGTTGTATATCTTGGGCCGTAGTTTAGCTTCGATGGCCGCATTTGTCTTTTGTTTGGGGGGGGGGGCATAAAACTATAACGTATTTTATTAATTATTGGCACAATTCCTTTTGAGTGTCTGCTGTGATAATTCAAGATATGCACATTTATTCTTATGGTTATAGTTGGGGTTATTGATTAAAGACGATGTATCTCTTCCCTGCAATTTGTCTCCAGTTCATAAGCACATGCTACATTTGCATAAACTGAATGTAAAAGAGAGTTGTGGTAATCATGATATTTATGTTATTATAATTACATTGTACTCTATATTCAAGTAAATTCAGAAAAGCACAAAGAACAATGAATACTCACCGAATTTCGCATTTAATTATCAGAATCCAGGATGATACACATAAACTTATTTAACTGTGGCAGTACCGATATTCACCTGTCACAGCATCAATTAAAATATTGTATGCTGTTAACCCTTTACCCAACAGAACGCCCAGAAACGCCCTAACAGCCTAAATTATCTTCGGTCTGTCTCAATAAAACCATGGAAATATGGGTATCATTGGAACCGGCTCATTGAGCACATTGTGATAGTTACAGTTATGCCCTGTGCCAATGCATTCTCTTATATATGCGAGTCGACCATAGGTCGCCTCGCATATATAAGAGAATGCATTGGCCTAAAAAAAACTTTTTTTTAACACTTTTTACCATTTTTTCTTTAATATGTGTTAAGCCAATGCATTCTCTTATATATGCGAGGCGACCTATGGTCGACTCGCATATATAAGAGAATGCATTGGCACAGGGCCGTTCTGTTGGGTAAAGGGTTAAATTAATCTTAATAACACCACCTGAGATAATGTGCGAAGCATGCAACTCGTATCGTATAAAACAGTTGTATTTACAATTAATGTGATGCATCAGTAGTCTCCATGAAAGGTGTCATGTACATGTCATTGCGATATAATACTATGGTACATGTAGGCAAAATAGTCCAACACAAATCAGTCATTTATTTGGGTAACTCACAATGTATGGACCAATTTGAACACGATTCTGGAATTATGTGATCAGTCTGTCTTAGCTGTCGAAATCATTGTACGTGCCCATTTCTATGAATCTACAAGAATCTTGTAAATCTCGGTATTTTGACTGGTGAATACTGGTAAGATAGACAAGGTTGGTAGAGATTGATTCATGCATATATAATGCCGCCAAAAACTCTAAATTAGCTGCCACCAGCATACATTTCGGACAAACCCAGTCTGTGTGGGTTTGCGGTTTATGCTGACAAAATTCCAGTGATACCATAAATATTCAGCTCTCACATAGGATAGTATGATCACCATTCTGAAGAATTTCTTTTCCACACAACAAACTCTATTAAAACTTGGGCATATTCTCAAATGAGATATAGCAGATATAGAAGCGAATGCACTCGGAAGACTATTGTCAATTGTCCTTGCAGTAGGAACAAAAAGTTGGACTTCAAGACTTTTCTTCAACACTTTTGGAGACACAAGAAAACAAGCTAGTTTTAAACCCGTAATAACCATCTGAGCTTGCACTTAGGTGTAATAGTTAGGCCTAACAACATACCTTCGTTTCCGGTAACGGTGGGCAAAACAAATAGGGTAGTGTGGGGGTAATGTTTTCAATATAAATTCCCATATCATACAAGGTATTAACAACCCTATTGTATTATATATACATGTATACTATGTACATAGTCTATCTGGACATAAAAGTGTACATTGACCTCCGATTTACATTCGAATAGAACTACCTTAGTGTTGAATTGAGGTACCACATCAAGTTTTAAATCTGGGCCGACTTCGAAGGGGGGTCGGAACATATTACCGGTACTATAAATTTTATATCACAATCATGATGATGGTGCACTTCATTAAATAATGAAAGTTCTTTTAAGTTCGACTGATTTTATGTTATTTTATTTTATGTTTCATGTTAAATCGTATACATTGGTTTGTTAGAGCTTGGGCCACGTTGGACCCAAAACTCGAACTTTATAATAAAACATTTCCACAAATGGGAATTGGTAAATCTACAGTGGAAATCCAACACACCAGTAAAGCTTCTTTCAGATGAATATTATTTCTGATGTGTTTCAGATTAAATCAATGTTATCTGTTGCACAGTCTCATACCACAGAGATATTTGATCAAACTAACAATGAAATCTTAAATGATATATCCAGATCTTGCCACGTGGTATTTCTGGATTCCAACGTTGAATGTTACGACTCCAGATATTCGTACATGTATATTGTTGTGTTGTTTCATTATACTTAAATAAGTCATTGATAAAATAATAGAGCCATGTCCATTTAATATTACAAACACATCCTAAGAATGTCTGGTTATTAATATATAGAATATACGCATAGTGTTTCTGAATAACAAATTGAATCCACGAGTGGGATTGGCGATTTACACCACGAGCTTATTTTGTTTATGCCACGATCTTTACAATGCGATGGATAAACACTTTTCCGTTCAAATTGTATGGAGAAAGATTAATCCACTCTGCGAAGTTTATGCCACGATCTTTACAATGCGATGGATAAACATTTTTCCGTTCAAATTGTATGGAGAAAGATTAATCCACTCTGCGAAGTTTAATCAACAGTAGGAACGTTTAATCAACAGGTGTTGATTACATGTTAAATTTAAACAGATGGCTTTATTTATATAGTAAGATAGGCGATCGTGGTATAAAATTTGTATAATACGTGCATTGCATCCGTGTGTTTATGAAGCGATTACAATGCCATTGCGGATGCTTTTTGTTGATCGGTAAGTAGTTGACATTGTCCTATGAAAGCGTACATTCTAGAACATCACTTATTTCTTTTAAAATAAGATCATAACTTTTCTATAATTTTCTCCCTTTTTTCCCTTTCTAATTAAAGCCCGGCAAAGTGATTGGTTAGTTTCAATGTAATCTGAAGAGATATATGTCCGGATCTTGCCACGTGGCATTCTCTAAGTTTTTCTGGATTCCAACATTGAATGTTACGACTCCAGATATTCGTACATTCGTGTGTAGTGTCGTGGTTTGATTAGACCAGGCTGATGTTGAGATAACCAAACAACTTTCGACCTACTAACATTGGTTTCATGTACGAACGCAGTGTAGCTGCTATATGATGTTGTGTTGTTTCATTATACTTTAATAAGTCATTAATACGATAAATGAGCCATGTCCATTTAATATTACAAACACATCCTAAAATGTCTGGTTATTAATAATTTTATAATACGTGCATTGCGTCAGCATGTCTGTTTATGAAACGGCTACAGTGCCACGCTTTTATTGGTAAGTAGTTATTTTCCTATAAAAGACTTCATTCTAAAACATCTCTTATTTTCTAAAGAGAATCATAACTTTTCTAGAATTGAACCATTCTCGTCCCTTTCTCCTCTGAACAGACACCTTTCTTATTACAGCCCAGCATCGTGATTGGTTGATATCGATGTGATGTGAGACCACACAAGGGTGTTGGGATTGGGTGGTATGAGACAACCCCTAACAGAACACATTTTGATACTTGAAGCAAATGTCAGTTCAGGGTGCATTGAATGAAGCCCATTCTGTATGTCTTATATTGTTCCCGACCGTTACGCATGCAATTTCCTCCTTAATTGAGATTACAATTCCCTAGATCGTATAATATTCAAATATGAAATGGAACTGGGTATAACATCTTTATAGGCTTGGTAATATGCCTTATTCACGATCTTCAGATCCTTCTATAATTATCTTTCGCAACTTTGTACTTGGTTAATGTATTAGCATTGTAATAAAGGTGCATGCTATCCAGTCCCATTTCGTTACAAATGTACCTACATTCATATATGCACACCAGCAGCCACATTAAACAGGAACTTTTGATCCTATATCTTAATACATTTATTAGCAGCTAAATGTCACACCATATCAGTTCAATTTTAGGTAATGGCGATCGATGCAAGATTTATAATTCCGGATGTTATGCAATAATATATTTTTGAGAAGGCCGTTCTTATATAATTACATATAAATAACTCTTTAATTGTAGGGTGATTGTATATTGTATAATATGAGACACAGACACAGTGTTAATTTCTTCCAGTTTGTGTGTATTCCTGTTGTGTTATAAAACAGCTTAATACGTTACTGGAAGTTTATTTATAATTTTATGACCATGAAATATAAAACCAATATCAATTTGATATTTCACTGCCAAATTACGACAAAAAAGATTATAGCTGTCAGTGAACATAAACAAAGGAATTGGTATTGTGTATGAAAGAACAATTTTACTAGTAGTAATGCTTTATGATTCAAGATGCATGTTTTCGAAGTTTTTGTTGATATGCTTTCCCCTACCTCATTTCTGAGTTAAAATTTAGAGTAAGTTTCCCGAATGATGAGTGAAATCCAGTGGCATTCATTGGTATAACCACTGAAATGCTATACAAAAAAAGATTTAATAGGAAATATCAAATTATTTTACACAATAAACAACATTAGGACCGAACACAAGTGCTCTAGTTTTTTTAAAATAATTAACTATAAAAAACCGCATTTGGTTCATTCTGAGAAATTGAAGCTCCGAAATCAGGTAAACTTCCGGCGAGGCGGGCCAACTCGGCCGAGCGTCCCTTCCGAAAGTCGACATTTCGGCGTCCGAGCCGAGGCGGGAAGTTGGCGTCCGAGGCGGAAATCGGTCGAAAATTGGTAATGTTGGCCTCGGAGCCGGTTTTGAAGGCACACATCTCGACAAATACTTGGGAATGATTCTCAGTTCTGGAATCGGGGTAAGTGAGGTCGACAAAATAGACATGACAGTTGTAGGAGTTAATTTGAATTTTTTGTGAAAATCTGTAAATTTGCTGATTTAGCCAAATTTTCCAAGATTATTTTCACGAAATTCACCAATTTCCTTTTTTTAAAAAGATTTTTGCTGATTTTTAGTATATTTATGTAGCTATTCCACCAAAAATAATATTCGGTCGCAATTAGTCCTGGATAAAACCATAAATGCACTGGACTAATATTGTAGACGGACATGCGCTCCTATTAATACGACTATCGACTTTAGAATAACTGCTTAGTAATACATTCGGTATTCAAATATAGACACAGTTGCTTGAGGCTCATTTGATCCCACAACCGATATAATGTAGATATAAATATGACTAAGATTCCGCTGGTCCCTTTCAATATATGAGATATCTGATGAGACATGTCCCACTTAATTTCAGTCTCATGCATAATAACTTGCTGTGCCCAGAAGTTCAAATCCACCAGCTTCAATTAATAACTATTGTGAGATAGAGCCCTACATATACACATAATAACTACTACAATTATACAGTGATTGACGTTTTGGTGATGTCTCACAGCATATATGATGGAAGTTTAGACCGTCTGGAATAGACAATCACAATGCTATATGGATACAATATATATTTAGGTTACAACAGCTAAGGTGTCGGACCTGTTATGGAATTCTTTTGGGTCGAATTTCACAACAGTGTGTGCTTTTTACTTTCTTCGTGATATATACGGCATTCAACTATTCGCAGCGTCCCACAAGTAATCACCAAAGATAACAATAAGATTATTCTTCACCCCGTCTTTTTATTTTTTGCTAGGTGTGAACTCGAAAAACATAGCTGGTAAAAGTAGATGACGCATGTACCTATGCAATTGGCTGTAACACCAGCCGCATGTGGTGCTTGCATCGTGGTGACTTCAAGTTAGGTACAGACACGGTGTCTCAGTATATATCGGCGTTCATATACAATAACGAAATATCAGAGGCGGTGCTAAGCGCTTCAAACGTTGGACAACCAAGAAAGATAATCATATGTGGTTTACCCCGTGTGGGCCATGGGTAGAATATGTCTACCGCCCACTGCGAGGTGTAAGAATCCTCTAATGTGGCACCCTGATTGCCATGGGGTGCATGCCAGTTCGCGGGATGCATCGACCTGCGGATACGGCTTATCCCATGGTCGGTCCTCTTTGTTCCTACATCTTCAATACGGGTGGCTGAGTTGACTCGGCTCATTCAGTCGGCTAGTCACGCTTCTCCACAGTGTTTCATATTACATTTCTGCCATCTGATCTATATTTTCTGGTGTCTTCTGTTTTCTTGTAGGTTTCTTTTGCATTACGTCTTCATCACTGCTAAATGTTTCAATTTATGTTGTACTGTTCACGCCTGTCACTCAATGGCTATGTACCGAGAGGCTGCAATATGTAGTGGTTAAACGGGTGACCGCTTCAGCTATGTACCAGTCTTTGGCCCGACCATAATTCGAAGGGTACTCCGAGGCGGCTGCTGAGCAAGTTGTCGATTATTTACTTTTCATATTGCAACTCATAACAAACAAAAAGGTAAGAATGACCACACGCCAAGTTCCACTGATGCTGATGTCTATCCTCATTACTTTGTACTTGGTTTGATCCAAATGTCAAGAGACCTTCTGTATTTGTGATTGATAAAACGCTACAAAGCATAGCCCCGGACAAATAAAATATGTCAAACCGATCAGGAGAGGGCCACTAAGTGGCTCTCTTCTGATCGAATGTCCAAGAAAAATTCAAGTTAACGCTCTTGTGCAATTAACATCTATTGCACAAACACCAGTGTTGATTACTCCCCACAATACATTGAACAGTAATAGCTGTGTTGAGAACTCGCGATGTTGCTGATTATTCTGGGTCAGAGATATTTCTGAGTTAGCACCACAGGGAGTTACAGAAGTCCGTAAATTTACAAAATCAATTGATGGACACAAAGTTCCTTGAATAGTTATATTATCGTCTGGCCTCCAATCGGTGCAAATATCCACCGAATGTTGGGTATATGAAGATGTATTTAAGCACATATATTCAAAACCCATTGCGATGTGTTAAATGTCAGGGGTATGGCCATGGCCAGGAACATTGTAAAAGTAAAGAAACATGTGCACGATGTTCTATTTCTGGTCATGGATCACAAGGATTGTACGAATCTTAAGAACTGTTCAAACGTCAAGGTTCACATGCTGCAATGGATCGTTCATGTCCCATTTGGGACTCTGAATTCAAGATTCAACGATGTAAAGCTGAGAAGCATCTGTTATAGATGCGAAGAAAATAGTTGGTCCTCGACCATCCATTCCACAGGTCACATACTCAGCAATCGTGTCCATCAAAAAGAGTCTTGATGCCAGCACTCAGACACAGAAACTCGTCAGCATATCGCTACATATAGCAACACTAATTGAGGAGACTGATATTATTCCTGTTCCAGAGCGTGTAGCGCAGGTAATGGATACAGCTTCTGTCGTTGAGACATTTCCTCCTAAGCAAGCTATGCAAGTTGATCATATTGTTCCAAAAGAAAATTCGCCTGTTGGTTCGAAAAAAAGATCGCCAAAGTCGCTCAAACGTTTCGACTCTCAGAAATAGAGGTACATCTTTGAGCTTTCAAAATTTGACCGCATGATTGATGAGAAACGGTTAAACCTCAAAGACAATAAAAAGTATTTGTGGATCGAGGCTGTCGTTTGGGTGAAGGATGACATTCTGTCTCACCCACCCGACCAGGAGCTTGACGCACTGATAAAGGTTCATGCGTGATTCATCAAATATTATAAATACCTTATCACTGCAAAATCTGATTTTAAAAGTTACTTTACATATTTCGAAGAAACTCTTTGGTAATTTCGTGTTATTCATTTTCTATTCTTGTACTACTTTTATACGTTTTATAGTATGGTTGCACACTAATCAGTTCTTAAATTTATATTCCTGACTCCAAGAGGAAACAGTCCTCGTGTGTGCTTTTATTGCATTATTTTAATCTAATCCACTTTCTGGTTTATCTACATAGTTGCTTCGCTACCAACTTTTGATACCTGATTCTGTTCTTGATTGTGATATGGCATAGCAGCTAAACGACGTTAAACCCTCAATCAATCATATGTGGTTTGGGCGGAAAATATATCATAAAAACTCAGCGTACATATTGTAGTCCAGGAGATCGGGAGGTAGTGTTGCTCATATTGACGGACAAGCTGCGACCATGTTATTTTTAATGCTTTATGTATGGTAATGAAGAAAAATTATGATAGCAAGAACAAATTTGTAGCCTTCTTTGTTTTTTTTTGCGATTTTTGGGCATTTTTCGACGTTTTTAGCCCAAATTTTTCAATTTTTTTTTCAATTTGTAAACATTTCATTTTAGTATGATTTTGGTGATTAAGTTGAATAGTAATTGTGTTAATAATGTTAAATAACTAATCGTGCTAAAAAAAATTGAAGAATTTAAAGAAAATTAATTTTTTTTTACCATTTAAATTGTTTTTTAATGCAAAATCGTCCAAATTGCAACCATTTGATCTTAGTATGATTTTAATGGTTAAATTCGCCATTAATTATTTTAATAGTGTTAAATAATTTACAATTTGTCTTCTGCAATGTTTTTAAATGGATTTAAGAAGGTTTCTACTTGTTTTCTAAGTTGAGGGGGGTCTAATTCAAATCCAATTAAACATTGTACTGTTCAAAATTAGATCAATTTCTTAAGGCGTATGGTAGATATACGTAACTAGTTTTCAATACTTATACATATGCCTTTCTATCATGTGCGTTATGCACGCGAGTCGGATTTTACAAATTAAATTATGATGAAAAACCCTGAATTTTGGGTGTGATCACATTTGTGGTCATAATATTCCCATTAGAGAGTGGATGGACATGGGGCATGCGACACTGTGCAGTATATATGTATATGACAAGCATGACATGATATTTTAGTATCTTTCTTCTAAACTGTGCTTCCAGAGTTATCAGGAATAGAGTATCGGTGTTATTTCTTACCCAAATAAATTTTAAAACGGGGTATGTGGGTTAAAGGACCGCTGGGAGATAATAGGATGTCCAATGACTCCTATATTTCTATCGTATCACAGTAAAGCTGTTTTTGTAAAATTGGCCCGGTTTACACGATCAAAGTTCGATTTTCTTTACAATATGTTACAAGCAACTAATTATATAGAGTTACGCTTCTTGAATTTGTGTAGGGAAACTCGAGTCAGCATAACAACAAAATCTGGCTGCTGATTGGTTGATTATCATTGAGGGAAATGTGGAAGGGGTCTGGATATTTTTATGCTGCTGATTTATGTGCAGTAAATGGAGTAGTTGTAGAAATGCAAGATTATCGTTTGAAAAAAAATACCGAAAGGTGCGCGTTTGTTGTCACATACTGGTGCAACGGATGACGTTCTAAGGAAAAATTTACCACTTGAAGTTCAAATAGGCTTAACCCATGGCCGGAGGGACTTTTAGTTAACACTGTCATCTATGGAAAATAATTAGGTGTTTGTAACCTATAGATACGAAGCTTCGGTACATTAATTATTATTCATATATTACTATATTTAAATCAGACGTATGCATACAGTCGGTGTCGAAACAAAAACACGAATGTACCGATTATTCGTGACATTCAAGTTAAATGTTCAATAATAGAAAATTATACTGTGACTGCTCCATTCATCATGATGTTAATCAAGGTGTATCGTTATTAATAACAGTATACAGTAATATCGAAATAAGAAGAATCACGTGGCCCTGGGTACTTATCCCCCAGCGCTGTGGCAAACAAATTGACAATGTATTCTTAAACCCAAACCTGTGGCGGTTTTTCATCCAATGTACCGAAGCTTCGTGCCATGTACCGAAGCTTCGTGACGTGTCAGAACTCCAGGAATATACCACCACAGGACATCATATGGCACCGATAACAAACGTTGAATGGTGACCAGAAACCCGGATATTAATAATTTCAGATCATAATTAGCATCGATATTAACCCATCGAGGAATATGTCATAATGACACACTATATTACACCCACCCCTATATAACTGCCCCCTCTGACACAGGGCTACATGTAAGAAGATTATCGATGTCTGCTTAATGAGACTATACAGTTCCGTCAAAATCTGGTGAAAAATGTGACCTCGCATCGTTAACCCCAAATCTGTGGCGATTTTTCATCCAATTTACCGAAGCTTCGTGACACGTACCGTCAAATGGCATCAGATGTTGCATGGTCACCATAAACTTCGATATCAGTCATTTAAGATCGTAACTATCATAGAAATATATATTAATCCATGGTGTAATTATGTCAAAATGACACACTATATTACACCCACCCTATATAACTGCTTTACTTCAGCCCTGACACAGTGCTACATACAAGACGTTTATCCATGTCTACTTAATGAGAGTATACAGTTCTGTCAAAATCGGGCGAACAATTTGGTCTATAAATGCCGCAGTGTGACACATTTAAGATAGACCAAAACAATAAACACCTTTCAACCCAAAGATAGTTACATTTTAATTGAAAAAATAGTCCAAGCATGAAAAGTTTATTTTTGCCGATATTTAAGTCAAGTTTTTGAGAGAATAGTCCAATATTTTTGGTGATGTCAGTGGTGACAATAGTAACAATTAACCATGGTACATCAGACATGTTAGTATTCAATGTATAGAAGGCAGAATAGCCAATTTTGTACATCATCCACAACTTGTAATCGATTGCAGGACATGCTGGGGCAATATTTACCATTTTCCATATTTTGGCAGCCATTTTGACAGCCATTTTGGCAGCCATTTCGGCCAAAGTAAGAATTTTGGGTCCATTGAGTTGGAATATTCATAAGTAATCATGTGCATCACTTACATTACAAAGTTATGTTCATTTCGTGTTAAAATATGACTAGAATCCCAATTGTGATGTTTTTGTGTGAAATTTTATACCGCATTCTGTAAATTCGTATTTTTGAGGGAAGGGAAGGGGTAATAGGACCCCAAAAAGTGCATATTGAATTGCCCCAATGATCAGTTAATATACAAAATACAAAATAAAGTCACATTACTCAACCAGTTCCAAACAGCATGAATCGATCTAGAAGATATTTGTAAAAACAAGTTATATTTTCAACTTCCGACGGCCATTTTGGTGGCCATCTTGGATGGTGAGTTTCAATTTTGCCCCAAAAAAGTGACATTATGTCTTACCTGCACGAAAATATATACATTTGTATACATTTTACAAGATTGTTACCGCTATAATTTTCATAAAACTGACTTAGAGTCTGGTCTGAAAAACAGCGGCCATGATGGACGCCATTTTGTCTGGAGTCTATATGGCCACTTTTTTTTCTTGTTAACATTGCTTAAAAGTTGAAGGACATAATAAGGAACAAAATGAGTGGGGAGAAGTTAAGTCCCAAGGGGTGCAAGGGTACCAATATTAGCTCCCGGAATACTAGTAGTACTATGACGTCGCCGGAAAATTCTTCTATTTTCGGTCGTCGGGTAGGTCAATAAAAACATGTTTTTCGCCAATTAAGCTACAAATTCACCACTGCTATCATGGATTTTCGTATTCTACATATATTTTACTACAAAATTAGACTGGATAGCACTTGTCCGTCAAAATGAGCAACATTTGTTATTTCTTGGGGTCGATCTCCTGGACTATTGATGTTTTCTTAGCGAATCTCTTGGTTAATATTTGTCGCCCACCAAAAGCAGAATTTCGGTACCTGATTTTGTCTATTTTGCCATTGACGTAATCATGACAACACTTCTGCCGATATAGCATTTCTCGTATATGTCTATATAGTCAGTATCACTTATCAAATTATATGAAACATTTGTTCAATGTCAATGGGTCATTTGAATTACAATGTGACATTCTTGTCTATTTTCATCCGTAAAATATGTACATTAAATAAGAACACCACAAGCAGTACACCACTCTGTTAGAATCTATCTGAAATAGACCACTGTTCTGCAAACCAACGTTGCCATTATGATGTAAATGGCGGTCGTTTTGACATATTTCAATCGCTTCTGCGTTAGTATATTTGCTTCTGATGTTTATGCCACATTTAAAAGCATTGTGCCGAAAATCGGATATATGTCCAAGAAATTGTATAATTTCTTCAAAATAATGAAAAATCGAGATTTTCGTGTGTTTTTGACCAATAAAACACTGAAAACCGACTCCAAATTTTGCTTCATGAGAAAATTATTGAAAAGTATATATTTGTTAAATGATATATCCAAAAATGGCAATTATGTCCTGTCCGGACAGTCTGTCGTGTCCCTGTCACTAACGGATTAGACTATTACAATTGGAACATTCAGACCGAAAATTGGTTGAAAATATCTTTGTAGTTTAGTTTTCCAACCAATATATAGTGTAGTTGGGTTGGTTGAAGATCAAGATTCGAATGTTAGTTGAAGATCAAGATTCGAATGTTATCATACTTTCAGTCAAAGTTTAGTCTGGCATCTTTGTTAAGATGACTTTGCTAGGGAATCACCTTGTCTGCTCCTCACAAGGGTTTGATGCTAGTAGAGATGTGTCGAGAACCAGCGAAATAGCCGAGATACATTCATATTTCAGCCAGGATGGGAGTGACACTTATACAAAACTTGTGGTTGTCCAGTTTGGTAGTTGTGCACAACCACCAGTTTAAGATCCCTCGAAGTATGTGTATCAAGATATTATTTGCTGACTTATATGTATGCCATGTGGTTGTAATTCGACAATCTGATTGGATGGGAAACACAGTTTGGAGCGATAACTGTCGATATGGGTAGTGTAGTAATTTAATACGATGTAGTCAAATTATATGTAAAATGTTCATCAGACCAACTTATGTGTGGGCCCGGGTTATAATAGGCCTACCGCCCCATTACGAGGGATTATAATATCCTAATGTGGCGCCGTTTGCTGTGGGGTGCATCCCGTTAACTGGGGCGGCCGTATCATGCGAGGCATCGACCAGTGGATACGGCTTAGACCATGATCATCTGGTTCTACATCTCTTCAAGACGGGAGATCGAGTTGACCTGGCTCAATCAATCAGCTAATCAGTCACGCTCTCCACAATGTTTCAGATTACATTTCTGCCATCTGTTATATTTTCTTTCTGCATGGTGTCTAGTTATGTTTTCACGTAAGTTGTTTCTTTCGTGCCATGTCTCTTTACATTTAGTCTTCATGGATGTTAAATGTTTCAATATTGTAATGTTCACGCCTGACTCACTTACCGGGAGGCTGCTATATGCAGGGGTGAACGCGTGATCTCTTCAGCTATTATTGTGACAGTCTTTGGCCCGACTTGTTGTCGATTATATGCTTTTTCATATGGCAACTCAAAACGAACAAAAACGTTAGAATCCACTGATGTCGAGGTCTATCCTCAGTACTTGTACTTGGGATTGATCCCAATGTCAAGAGACCTGTATTTGTGATTGATAAAACGCTACAAAGCATATGTCAAACCGATCAGGACTGGGCCACTAAGTGGATCTCTTCTGATCGAATGTTCAATAAAAATGAAATATGACGCTCAAATGCAATTTACATCTATTATACAAACACCCGTGTTGAATACTCTTCACATGCCATTGAATAGTAGCAGAGCTATGTTGAGATCTCGCGATATAACTGATTATTCGGAGTCCGGGATGTTGGCCTCACTGGGAGTTATACACGTCCGTAGATTTTCAAAGAAGTTGATGAACAAAAATTTACTTTGAATACTTATCTTCTTACCTTCAATCGGTGCGATCATCCACCAGCATTGAAGGTCGTGTACATGAAGGTAGATTTAAGTTCTTTGCTGTTACTTTTGTGAGTACATATCAAATTAAAACAACATATATCGCAATAACCATTGAATGAATTACACAGGAGAAATGCCATAATTGTAAGCGACGCAAAACAAATTCGCTCACAAAGTCACTTAATTCGTACAATTTGGAGCTGGACCGAAACCTACAGTGAATTACATTATTAAGGAACAGGTATTAACTAAGAAATATATTCCATGTGTTATTTTTCGACTTTATAAGGTTCCCTGTCAAAACTTCAATGAGTTCCCAGGTTTTGCACTGGTGGAATATGATCTCTACGGGGGTTAGCCATAGTAGAGACTCATGGCATGATCTAGATGCCCAGCTGAATTTGAAAATAATCGGTTTGTCGTCAGTTACAGGTGGATTTATCCTCTGTATTTAAAAAAAACTAAATGTCAATATACCAGTCATGATACATAATGTATTTTCTTCGGGAAAACACCAACAGTTTCCCCCGAAAAGTATTCAAATGTCCTTGTTATCAATGGCAAACAATATAAGGCAAACAATGCGATTTTCCAAACCGTTGTATTCATGGGTTTGTTGCCAATTCTCAAACCATTAGCTGCATATCAGGTATTGACGAGTCACTGTTTTCGAATATTCAAGGAACTATGATTCGAACTAAACCACTTAATCCAGGGAACTATAATAATTGTCCCTCTCGCAATCATGTCAGTGTAAATAATAATGTATTCGTAAATACACGCAAAACACATATTCAGATATCGACCAAGACCCTGAATGAAGAGCAAAAACAAATATATGAATTCAGCAGGCATCCATAATTTACTCATCCCCCTAGCCGACGCATAATACATACATATTTGAAGTAGGGTTTATCTTAAACATGCGTGATTTTAACAATAGTCTCGGCAAATCTGAGGATGCAGTTGATAGCTATAAAATGCTAAACAGCCGTGACTTAAACAATAATCTCAACAAATCAGAGAAAATTCAACGCATAACGTACATTATACCACAGCTTCGGGCGTCGGAATAACATGAATTTTACTGTGTGGAACACTCGCCACGTGGAGGATATAGATATAAATGCTGAGCAAGCCACATATAGTTAATATTAATCACTACAGATTAGTAGAGGAACACACACATCCACCACGTGTAAACATCCCGGATCTCAGCAATACTAATTCGTTAATAAAGGTTCGTATATTTGGTAACATACATATACTACCATATATGGTAGTACTCTACATGTCTCTTATGTCTTACATAAAAGATGCTCTATCTATCCATCACCATCATCATCATTATTTTATTTATTTATTTAACCCTGTCTATACTGAATGGATGCTCCCACACCCTCGTGCAAATAGGTTCATGTTAGACCTAGATATTCACATATGTTCATGTTGTATTGATTTGATACTCGCAAGTTTGGAGTTTGGGATGATACCCGGGAAGATTTGAAAGGGCCGTCGGCCCTCTCCTGCAACCCAACTGTGTATGCTGTAAATCTGATGAAGAGCATTTGTAGGGTTTGTGAGATTGTAAGTAGATTGACATCTACCCATGCACAGTAGGTGTTTGCCTACTATGCATGCACCGCAGTAAGAAGCAAACCCCATTCCGAACCTGGACCGGCGATGAAGACTTACCCTGTTATCTATAATGAGTTTTGTGTGTTGATATATATATTTGATTCTGAAATAATAGTAAGCTTAAATATACCCGTTATTCCTTTGAATGGCGCGGGCCGCAGTGAAACATATTATAAAGGGTGTGCACCTGCATGGTAAATCGTGTCGATGAAAAAAGGTAGGTTTATAATGTCAATATGGGCTTACTTCGTATGGAAATAGTCCCATAGTGTACTGTTTTGAAAACCTCGTTTGGGTTCATATATATATAGCGTAATTCAGATTCAAATAATGCCGATATGGGCTTACTTAGTATGGAAATAGTCCCATAGTGTACTGTTTTAAAACCTCGTTTCATATATAGAGCGTAATTCAGATTCAAATAATGCTGATACAGGCTTATTTATGTTTTTGAAATATGTTCAATATGAGCTTATTTTCAGGAGAACAGTCTGTCCAGTCAGTTAAAAGATGTACATCGGAATGGTCTATTATTGATTTAGAGCAATGTTTAGCCGATAAAAGCAGACGACATATAAATAAAATTGCAGAAGGAGCCCTATTTGTGGAGGAAATTGTTTAGATAATAAGTTCAACAAACGAGCTTGTTGAACTTATTATCTGAACATTTCCTATATATGGGACTAGCTGAAACATGCTCCGGGGCCTTCGGGAGCCTTAATCCGCGTCAAAGGTGGCCTGTGGCCCTTTGTGCGTTAGGGGCCTGTGTCCCTGTGTGTGCTTCGCTTCCATTTTGATCTGACAGAGGCGGCCCATTTGTGCACTTGGCGCACATTTTAATCATTTAAACAGCTTGATTTTTTTTTATTAATATTATTTTTTAAATTGAGCGAAGGAGCTCAAATTAACAAACATTTCTGTTTTAATGTTTTTAATTAAAAAATTTTTTAAATTAAATTATTTGAAAAACTAACGCCTTTGTAACCTCCGCCAGGGTAACCCGAGTCATCACACCAAGTTTGGTTAAAATCGGTCCAGGTGTCTGGGAGCAAAAATCTGGACAGACAGATCCCACTCTTGTATGTATAAATAACTAGTCAGCGATGAACCCC
This sequence comes from Siphonodentalium dalli, assembly GCA_032622095.1. NCBI lineage: Eukaryota > Metazoa > Mollusca > Scaphopoda > Gadilida > Siphonodentaliidae > Siphonodentalium > Siphonodentalium dalli. The sequence continues at coordinate 158,817,891 of CP136069.1, read as the reverse complement.
TAGTATAGAATGGACTAAGAACGAGTCGCACTAACGCTAATCCCCTCGTACATATAAATTCTTTTAAAATTGTCACAATCACTTATCAGTTCGTCTGTTGAAGGATTTCGTTCCCTTGTATGCGGAATTTCATTAGGCACCTTTCGCATTTATGAACGACAGATAATTATCACGAATAGCTAGCTATCTGTTGTAATTTTTTCGGACGGTTCAAAAACATTTTCGCAGAATTTACGATGAGTCCGTTTGTGAAAAAACCGAGCTTGCCACTCGTAGTATAAGTGGATTATGGTTCTGCGTGCCGTGATTATTTTGTTCTTAATTATGTTGTTATCTAGTCATACATGTAGCTTATGGCTTTTTGTTTCGAAGGATTCTCGTGTTTCACGACGACGAAGGATTTGATTTCCAATAATAGATAAAAATTAAGGCCATATGGCGATCACAATTTAAGGACATAACCTCAGAGTTATCTCCCACCTACGATCGTGAAACTATTAGCAAAGGGTGTATTCGTGAGTTTTGTTGAAAATACAAAACCGTAATCGAAACAACGGATAGGGATAAACGACAACGAATAGAAAGAACATAACTTCTAGTGACGTAGTACCCTATTCGTAATAATGATCTGTTGTCGTTCATTATGCGAAAGTTGTCTGTTGATGGAAATGAGTTTTGTTTTTTTTCGCTTTCAATTCTTCTATTAACTTCTACCATTTCTTCTTTGGAATATTCTGGATTGATATTTTTGTACCCGGGTGTATAAATCAGGTCGTTTGTTATGTTCGATTGACTTTGTGTCATCTGTTCTCGGATTTCGTCCTTGTTACCACTTTTTCGGGTCTGTGGCTTTCTTTACTGTTCGTACCAATTCTATAGAATGACAATAGTTATTCGGCACTCAGCGATATTACTTTTATTGTTCGTTTTATAAAAGTATTTTTAGGGCAATATTCGATTCCACCAAACTGGCGGTTAGAATCTGTTGTGGCTTGCAAATTCTGAATGTATTTCACCAGATAAAATAAAACAGTAATAACAATAAAACTGTATGGAGACGGCGCGCAATTGAGTGCCCATTATAATACCATTTAAGCTTGAAACTACACATAATAAAACTGAATTTTATTATGTTCCGGGGACCCACTTATCGATAAAAACTTTGAATACTTTCCCGCGGACTCAATATATCCCGAAAGTATGAAAAATATCCCAACTTCGAAAAAAAAGGATAAGTTTTCCAACTTTTACCGACAACATAGAATGTTTGGACAAGGACAATGTTGAATTACGGCTGGTCTTAAAAGACAAAACACGGATTTTGGCGCTACATCGAGCAGTTCGCATTATGGATATCTTGCCTGTAGATACAATGCACATGTATGTTTTAAAAATCAGATTCCTTCTTTCAAATAACATACACGTACAAGCTTTATTGCTAACTTTTGTTGTGGGAAGATCTCTGACGCCATTTAAAGTTTGCAGGACCTCAAACTCATCGTTCAAACATGATTGGTTGTGGTTTAACGTCGTTTTAGCAGCTGTCATATCACGGCTAAAATGTCTCAACGTGAAATAGATAGGGATTACCTTGATTCTGCAAATGAAGATGACCATAAGTTAACTTGTAGAATTGTTTATTAGCAAAGTCAACATCTAAGTTGCAACATGCCATACAACTTATTTACACAACATTATACAAACAATACACAACATACATATATATCAATAAATGAGTTCATCATATTATATGATATTGATAATAAATACAAATAATGCTAATACATTTGGGAATATGTTTTCTGAAATGGTTTCATATAATATTTACATTATATATAATATAATGTAATACTTGCTTCATGGTAACTTTATAAATGCTAATTTTAAGAAAATGCTCACTCTTTTCAATATACTTATGTTAACCCTTCCATGACTAGAGCTTCCTGAAATTTTGCGAAAACCTTGTGACAATGCATTGTCTTATATATATGCGAGTCTCCCGTATGGAGCCTCACATATATCAGAGAATACATTGGCCTACCAATATTTACCTTCACCTTGTAAGCCAGTGCATTCTCTTATATATGCGAGGCTCCCTATATGGGATCGTGCACTGGCATATGGTCTTTAATGCTACACCAGCGCAGCTTCTGTCACGAAAGGGTTAATATTGTTAGCCGGTTCACTATCGTCATCTCGATGTCCACCCACACGTTTTCTTGAGTATAGAGCGTTTTGTATGAAGCGATCATCTTGTTTTATATGTATAATACTTCGTGCTGTTGCACTGTGGTTATACTTTCCTCTGTTGAGACATTTAATTTGAAGTAGCAGTTTTGTCGTTGGCAATGTTGATGAATTTCGCATCTGAGGACTTCGTCTGCCTGCGTCAATGACAAAGTCGGAAACACCCGAGTAAACGATCCGATCGCGACTCTCAATTAGAATTAGAGCACAATCCTATTCTTGCGAAGCTTTGGTCGCGACGTGTGAATACTTAGAGGATATTACTTGGTTGGTTGGTTTGATATTAGGCACGATATCAGTTCGATGTAACCTCATATCAGCCTGAGACCGAAGGCTGATACGAGGTTACCGAGAGCTGATATCAGACCAATAATATAAAACCTACCAAGTATTATTCTAACTATTAATTAGATCGCCTCTTATCTTTGATATGAGTGACGTCATAAAAATCGATATCTACATATTATTTAGCAGTGAAGTAGATTTTCGGCATGTCGTAAAAAACATATAACTTAAAACTATATTGAAGCTATATTCACATAGTTAGATAACAGACCGTTCTGGACATATCTAACTAATAACTCATAAAACTGTATTATTTTACGTTTTGCCCAATTAACCATTTCTATATATATATATATATATATATACTAAATACTCGTTTGTTGAACTTATTAGCTGAACATTTCTCACCAATGAATAGGAATCCTTCAGTACTTGTGTTCTATTTGTGTCTGCCTGCCGTCTTGTTCAATTAACCGAACATCCCTCCAAATGAATAATAGACCATTCCAATGTATACTTTTATAAGTGACTGGGAGAATCCATTCAGTATATAAAGGGTTAATCGTCGTACGCACGCAGAAGTCGCCGATGTCGTGTCGCCGTCTGCATGTGCCTTTACACAGATACACCCCTGGTCAAATGGTCCTGCTAATGTGCTATGATGCGGTTGGGTCCTGTTGAATTTTTATGATGCTGTTAGGGCAAACTAATGCTGTTAACAAAAAGTAGCGTTATATATTTTTTACTTTTTCTTTTTCGCGGTGTTCCGATAATCTGAACATATGCAGGAAAATCCATTATGCGTATCAAACATTCAAAAACATTTATTGAGAAATATTTTTAATACTGGTTGTATCAGTTGTTGAAAATCGACTATAATCAAGATGGTTATTCACATCGTTTTAGAAACACCAGCGCAGGCATTTAATATATTTTTCAAAAAAATATATATATTCTTTAATGGTTCATGCACACACTGTTTTTCTCAAATCGCTCGGATTAGCCAAACACCACGAAAATTACAACTTTAGAAAAAATAACGGTAATTTTTCGTAACGGCATCATTTTGCCCTACCCGCATCATAGCAATTCAGCTGGACCACCAGCATCATAGCATATTAGCAGGACCACTTTACCAGGGGTGTTACACGGGAACAATCATTTATTGCTTTCAACATTCCGCCCGACTTGGCTCAGATATGAGACTGACTTGTCTAATAATGACAGCTCCAGCTTAAAATTTGAACATAATTCGTTGTTTATCGCCAAATTATTTTAATTACATGCGTTCGTGTTTGGCTCCAGAAATAATCAGTACAACAAAGCTATTGCCAAAGACCGATGCTTGCTTACTGTTGTTTTAATACATTTGAAACTTTTTGACCGAGTATCGTGTTACTTGTTTTTAATTTTGCCACTTATGACCCAATTTTCGTTTAAATATTCAGAATCGAGAGGAATTTATTAATAGCGATCTTTCGAAGCGATGCCATAACACAATTCGTGCAATCGCTGTGGAGTATACCTCTTTTTATCACATAATTTGGCCATAAAAGCAGTTTCATAATTATCGGTAATAGACACGTTTAATATCACCGCGTGCGATGACGTCACGGCGTTCTTCAAATAACTTGCGATCGCTGTAGTTTATTAGTGTTGTTTTCGATGAATATTGCGCGTTGCTTCGGGTTTATTTGATCATGTGATAAAAGGTATCTCAAACTCGTTCCATTTATACGTAATTTATCAACCTCGTCCACTAAATTCTATTTGAGCCTCGGTAAACCTCGGCTCAAATCGAATTTAGTGAACTCGGTTGATAAATTCCGTATAAAATAGAAACTCATGTGAGATCCTCTATTTATCATATGACTCAATCATTATTTATGTTGGAAAGTATGTCATAAATCAATTTCATATCAATTACGTATAGGATATTCCCCGAGCTGTCGGGCATTCGGAGAAATAATTCACCGAGGCGAAGCCGAGGTGATTATTTGGACGAATGGCCGACAGCGAGGGGAATATCTGGCTTAATCCTCAGTATTTAAAGAATAACAAGACGAAATTTCATTTTACCTATAGTATTACTTTGAAATTTGTCAATGACATTACAATGTATGATATATTCAACTAAAAGTCAATAAAAGTTTTAACAAAAAATGTGAACATGACCATTAAACAATTTCTGAATCTGTCAGACAAATAAAGATTTGTACGCAAATTCAGTTGCCACTTTAAATAGTGATCTGGAGATTTGGAATTAAAATTGTCATTAAAAATGTGTCAATCGCCATTGACACCTTCCAGTTACAACAAACATTTAATTTGCTTGGCCTGATACTGCTCGTCCTCGCTGCAAAATCAAAATTGTCGCATTGAGTTGGTATGCACTGAGCCGCGTTGACAATCCAGTTATGATGAGTGGTTATCGGGATATCAGTTATAGGTAGCCCCAAACATGATATTGCCTTTGTCGCCGATTAGCTTACCCCACGCTTTAATCTAATTAATTAACACGTCGTTCTCGGGCGCATTTGTAAATTGAATGTGAGAAGAGTGAATTTTGTCAGTAAAACGTACTCGAACAGGGAATGAAGTAATTTTCTAAACTTTCTGTGTCGACGTTATCTAAATGGATATTACATAGTTATATGTTATCAGCATGGCGTTCATTTTATAAGCGAAATAAACATCACAAGCACCCGGAGGTAAATGACAATCCAGCCGATGATCAAACTGATGTTTTCCGTTAATATTGGAATAAAAAAATCTTTCGATGAGTCGTTTTCGTATTGTACTGTTTATCTGATTTATTTCCATGAATTCGAAGTTGGATTTACAAGGAGTTCTTGACCAACGTAAGTTATCGAATGAGGTTTATATTTACTATAAATATATAGTAGTCGTTACCCGTATAAAACGATCTTCAATTTCAGCATTTTGACATCAAATTCTTAACATTTTATTAAAATCCATGTAATCAACGTAACTAATCCACTTAAGTTATAGTGTGGTGTACCCGACATTACGAACTGATTTGGATTATCAACATTTAAATATTTAGCATTTACCAGAAAATTATATTGTGCGAGTGATTCCGTGTTATAAGATGGCTCCACCTTCGTACGTTTTTCATTATTAGAACAAGTCTCAAATACAATGCAAATGTGTCGTTAAAGATACGGGCGGCGTTGGCGGTGGGTATGCTGTTAAAATATTCCCATCCGTCAAAAACCGCCATAAATAGTGAAATATAGACAGACTTTGTTCTTATAGCAATCAGAAATATGACATAAGCAGTATGTTATTGTCGATTTCTTCCCCTTTGGCATGTAAACAAAAGCAAAACATGTTACGTTTTCTGGCTTTTGTTTAGATCCGGATATGGTAAACATAAAGAGCGTTATTTATTACTGTTTTCCTGATATGGAAATAATAAAGAGCGTTTATATCATTGTGTATGAATAACCAATCGAATTGCTCTGTGTTATGTAAGCAGAGCACAACTTGTGTGTGTTTACGTACACCATCGTACGAAAATATAGTCGAATTTCAACAACTAATACAACCAGTATTAAACATATTTCGCAATAAATATGTTTTGAATGTTTGATACGCATAATGGCTTTTCGTGGATATGTTCAGATTATCGCAACACCGCGAAAAAGACAAATTAAAAAATATATAATGGTAGTATTTGTTATCAGCATCAGTTTGCCCTAACATCATCAGAGAAATTCAGTAGGACCCAACCGCATCATAGCAGATTAGCAGGACCACTTGACCGGGGTGGAATATATTTTTTCTAGTCCGAATTGTCTAATTCCGAAATTACCAATTTCACATTCCGGTTTGTAACTGTTTTCTTTATGTTCTGGCGGAATCGACGATTATAAAATAATTTACCCCCCCCCCCCCAAATAAGTGAATTCTTTAACTATTTCTAGGCTACAGCCTCCATACTTGAATGTGGGGAGATTTTTCGACCATTTCTTCGTGAAAATCATTATTTTTTTGGTTTTTGTATTGACTTGAAGCTTCCAAGCTTCTGCATAATCGACAAAGGCGAGGAGAGCCCCAGTGATATACCGGCTTTGTGTGCTCTGAAAATAAATGTTAATATAACATATATTTTTCAGCTGTTTTAAATATTTCGCACACAAGTGAGAGAAAAACGCTCTTTATTCATACCACATCAGGAATGTATTAACAAGGAACGCTCTTTATTGTTCAATGCCAAAGAAGTTGGGGAACCGAACTTTCTCAATTCAATCTCTTGAACTAGGCTATGTGCGGCATACAGAGGCCTTATACGAATATAACAAACGCGAGCATAATTTAGACCTTCATACCACTTATTCCCATAATCACACTGGTAACTTAAATAATAAATCTAATAAATATATTGTTTGTTCGCAACCAAATTACGACACTGACTTAGCATATGTGGCGTTGAGCAATGCATTTGCTATGCATATTGTCCAAACTCACACAAGAGCAGACTTCAATTTTAGCTTGTACATTGTTTTAATTCGTTGTGGAACTCACGCTACTATTTGTTAACAGCATCAGTTTGCCCTACCATCATCAGAGCAATTCAGCAGGACCCAACCGCATCATAGCAGATAGGATAGGATAGGATAATTTTATTTATAATACACATATTAATAGTACAATAAATTAACACATAACTAGATCATAATTCAGTATATTGCTGGACCACTTGACCAGGGGTGATCTATATTTTTCTAGTCCGAATTGTCTAACATTGATGTAAAATTGTTGTTATTACATTAAACAAATTCCACCCACCGTCTTTCTTAGTATCCCTATGATCATTATAATCACCTAAGACTGTTCAGTTTCTTATTTGATTGATTGATTGGTCACACCAATTTTACATTCCGGTGTGTCAGCAAGTGGAGAACACAGCAAACAATGACTTGCGATTGTTATGACAATACCTGGGGAATATTTTAATATTCCACAGTTATTGTTAAAATAATGCACACTTATTGTTTAAATAATCCACAGCTATTGTTACCAGTGGGCAATCGGCTGGATATTGTGCAAGGGAGAACAATAGAAAATATGGCGACTGTGGATTAATAGTTCATATCACCTTCCGATAATTTGATTGGTTTGTTGACAAAAAGTGTGTTCTGATTGGCTGAACTAAATGCAGGTCAAATTCGTGCGCGTCAATCAACGCGATGCCGAAATTCTCGCAATTATAATCTTGAAATATATAGTTTTGGACATTATTATACGATAAAGAGAATATGTAATTCGTATTTATCTAATAAACATACGATATAATGTCACAAACTGAGAACAGAATAGCGCACTATATCTTCGCTTGCATATTATTTCTGCTAGTTCACCAGGTGTAATTGGGCTTCCGGTGCAATGAAGTGACGTCACATTAACCTTTTGCTGCCGATGTCATATAGCTATTTAGTGATTTGTGTGCGTTTTGGACATCATAATCAATTTATAGGTGTCATATGATAAATAGAATATGTAATTCGTGTTTCTCTCATATGATATTTATGAAACTCGTCACGAATTTTCTGTTTTCTCTCGCCGGAGGCTCGAGAAAACTGAAAATTCTTAGACTCGTTTCATAAATATCATATGAGAGAAACACTCATTTCATATCCTCTATATATGTTCGCCTTAACCCTTTACCCAACAGAACGGCCCTGTGCCAATGCATTCTCTTATATATGCGAGTCGACCATAGGTCGCCTCGCATATATAAGAGAATGCATTGGCTTAACACATTAAAAATTATAAAATTGTTAAAGAATGTAAGAAAAATGGTAAAAAGTGTTAAAAAAAAGATTGTTTTTAGGCCAATGCATTCTCTTATATATGCGAGGCGACCTATGGATGACTCGCATATATAAGAGAATGCATTGGCACAGGGCATAACTGTAACTATCACAATGTGGTCAAGGAGTCGGTTCCAATGATATCCATATTTGTATGGTGTTATTGAGACAGACCGAAGATATTTTAGGCTGTTGAAGCTTTATTTGCCCGTTTTTGGCCGTTTTGTTGGGTAAAGGGTTAAGGCGGCGTTCTCTAATATACACGTAAACAACCACTTTGAACAAGAGTTGAAGCCTATAATATTATCTTAAAACACAGTACTGACTCACCGTTATTTTTATATTGACAAAAGAGATCTTCTGTGACACCTGACAGGAAACTATTTACTGCACATCGCATTGGAAGACAGACCATAAGTCAGGACGACCAGCCGACGTAACACACTTAATGTATCAATGTAAGTGAATAATCTATATATATATAGTGAAAATGGTTAAATTTGTGAATAGGGCAAAATTTTGATTGGTAAGTTAATGGTAACCCATGGTCAGTATTAGATACATGCACCACTATAAGCAAGGCCGCTAGGCCACATGTCCCCGAATAAGGTGGCTTAAGTTGGCTGATGGCTGTTATAGAAATATAAGAAATGATTATGGGAACAATCATTGAACCAAACTTTGTTTCCAACTCTCTATGGTATTAGCACGCCTAGTTTTATTGAATTAGACACAAAAATAATAAGTAAATTCTAAGTCTATGAAGTTATCATCCGGTAATAAAAAATTGACGTTGAACTTTATTTTGATACAAAATTTTTAAGATAATCGGATAACTAAAACTGAATGACTTCTGATAAGACTTCTGGTCCCGATCTTATCAGCCCGCGCCTACTGAAAAACTGAGGAAGCCCATCTCACAATTTTTGGATCATTTTCTGCGTGAAGTATATTTTCCGCCTCAAATGAAACGAGCAAAAATCCGGATACACAAGAAAGGCGACCGTAGTATAATCCTGAGAACTATCGCATAATCTCATTGCTAAGCTGCCTGACTGAGTAAGTCGTTTGAAAATGTTTCACTGAACACTTTATGACTTACCTCCAGTCGAACATTTTAACCAAACATCAGTAATTGTTTGTGCCGGCCGATTTAACTTCGTATCAACTATGTCACATATATGGCAATATGGTAGATCATTACAACAGGGACGCGATATACGGTTATTTTTCTACAAATTCTGTCACGAAGGTCTACTCTATAAACTTCATTCTCTAGGAATCCGCAATAACTTACTCCAGTGGTTCAGATATTAGCTATATATATTACCGACAGCAACGTGGTGTTTCACCTCTGGCCAACACATGGGGAAAGATAACCACAGGAGTGCCCCGAGGATTAGTCCTGCATGTGCCCTATACTCTTTCTTGTCTTTATAAATGACATAATAGAAAATATGGCATGTGACATTCGCCGACGACACTTCAATCGCACATGTCATCGACGACGAAAACATAGGGGCGACTATTTTACAGCATGATATCAATAGACTTGACTAGTCGTCCTCCTAATGGCTTGTCAGGTTTTAACCCTTTACCCAACAAACCGGCCAAATAAAGCTTCAACAGCCTAAATTATCTTCGGTCTGTCTCAATAGAACCATACAAATATGGATATCATTGGAATCGGCTCCTTGACCACATTGTGATAGTTACAGTTATGCCCTGTGCCAATGCATTCTCTTATATATGCGAGTCGACCATAGGTCGCCTCGCATATATAAGAGAATGCATTGGCCTAAAAAAAATCTTTTTTTAACACTTTTTACAATTTTTTCTTGTATTCTTTAACAATTTTATAATTTTTAATGTGTTAAGCCAATGCATTCTCTTATATATGCGAGGCGACCTATGGTCGACTCGCATATATAAGAGAATGCATTGGCACAGGGCCGTTCTGTTGGGTAAAGGGTTAATGCTGTAGACCAGAAGCGTTGACGTGCACTCGGAAACGCATGAACCTTGTTCATGATCCTCAATATTGAAGAATTATATATAATACAAATAAACATCTTAGGAGTTATTTTGAGTAAAAATGGTAGTTGTGGACCCCACATTGAACAAGTGATGAAAACATGGAAACGCATTTCACTCTTGAGAAAATATCGATTCTATCTCGACAGAGCTGCTCTCCAAAAATATTATATTTTACAATAAGGTCAGTCCTTGAATATTTTTGTGTTGTCTGGCATGGTTGTAGCCAGCAAGAATCTGACAACATCAAAGATATACAATACGAGGCAGCTCGTATTTTGAGAGGCGCGACTATGTCTGTCAGTAATGCATCACTTGTTGTAGATAAACTAGTTGGGAAACCCTTAAATCACGGCGAAAAAAAAACCATAAACTAAAACTATTTTATAAGATGGTAACATGTCAGTCGCCTGTCTATCTCAGAAACCTAGTTCCTCCCAGGCATGACAGATACCACGACGTGAAACTAAACAGTCTAACAAACTTACGGTCCTTGGTTTTGCCTAGAAATATTACAAAAAATCAATTCTCCCATCAACAATTTTGTGGAACGTAGACACAAACAAGGTAATCATGGACTCCCTATAGTGACTTTCTCAAATTCTCTGGAACCCAAACGAAAGAATCATAGCTGGTTATACCACGCTAACACACATGAAGCGCAATTTATGCAAACGCGCATCAAGAGTAAACTGTACCAATCTGAATTACCACAAATAATCCAACTTCGTTGTGTGCCTGTGGTGAAGTATAGAACGCAGAACAGTATATAATTGAATGTCAAATATACAGTGCACAGCGTATCTTATTTATGAAGGAAGTATTGGATATCAGGATCACACAGGGAAATTTCGGCAACTGAGAAACATTTATCGTACATGGATGCTAAGAAATTAGTTGGTGCCAGACCATCAATTTCTCAAGTCACATACTCGGCTGCCGTTTCTAAGAAAAAGTATGTTGATGCCAGCACTCAGAGAGTAAAAAAAAACTCGTCAGTATATCATTAGCAACACAAGTTCAAGATAATGATATTTTTCCTATTCCAAAACCAGTCTCATATAGGCAATGGATACAGCTACTGTAGTTTTTACGTTTGCTCCGAAACCGACTAAGGAAGTTGATCCCATTATTCCAAAATAATAATCTCCAAGGTCTGTCAAGTCTTTTGACTCTCAGAAGCAGAGGTTGATAATTGAATTTTTAAAGTTTGAAAAGATGCTTCGAGATAAAGGGCAACTTTGTATGAATGGGGCACAGACTCCCATATAAAGGTGTGGAGGGATACTGACTTTTGGGTGAAGGGCCACCTACTGAGTCAAACACCCGATTGTCAACTCGATGAATTGATTAAGACCCACGGAAGATTCAACAGATATTATAAATATCTTACCAATCATCCAGAAAGCGAAGTTGTCAGCTATTCTAAATATTTTGATACGCAGATGTCTTAATAAATTATTTATATTTCATGTAAGTTTTATATTTGCCGTTTTGATATTCTGTTTATATGTGTTTGCAGTGACTTTGCACAATGGTCAGTTTCTTAACTGTTCTGGTCCCAATCGAGCACTCACGCTCTGATTTTGGGTATTTTTATTTGTATATATTTTGTTTCGTTTTAGTCTAATTCACTGTCATTTCTAATCACAGTTGCTTCCCTCGAATTTGATAATCTGTTTCTTCTTGTCGTGATATGGCTTTGTTGATAAAACGACGCTAAAACCCAATCAATCAACCAGTGGACGCCACAAAGGATATTTATAAATATCCATTTTTTACCTTCTACCATAAGCAAATGGAATAGACTGTCGGAACCCGTAAAAAATTGTACCATCTTGAAAAAGTTTAAAGAGTCACTTGCTGGCGACCGTATATACAAACACCCGTACTATATTATTACTGCCATAGTCGAAAATCCGAAGAATAGCAAACGCGATTGAAAGTGAAATGTAGTAATTTGAACTTCGATCTCATGACCAATTTTGTTAGGTCCTACCCATATTGTGCACGCGGCGATGTTGAGAGCGCACACCATTACCTGTTAGAATGTTATGTATACCAGGCATCAATATTGGAGTTACTATCCTCTCTTCAAAACCAAATACTCCCTCAAAGAACCCTACTTTAACTTCTTGAAGGCGCACCCGACAATTTCTTGATATACCGGCATTCAAATTTAGACCAAAAATGCGTACCGGGAAACGGATTTTCTTCCGAACAGCATGCAATGAGGTGAATACACGGTATGATAATCGGGGGACAAAAATACATGAACATGAAAATATTATAACAACTTCATGTATGCGTCAGCTGCCGCACCTGTATTGCAGATGGAATGCGTCTCAACAAATAATGTATTTCCAGGGGGAATTTTAAAAGTGGTGCCCGTACATGTGCACGCTATAGCTACTTTTAAAAACATCGAATGGGTCACATGTAAATTAGCACGCGGGTTTTTGCCGTCTAAGTGCTTGAAACATTTGCATTAATATTTCGCCGATAAAATCGATATTAGCTATTTCGATTCAGAACATGTATGCTGAAGCCTGTCACATTTTACCAGACTGAGTGGGTGTCATGGTGATCTTAACCATTTTCACGGTCTGCTCGAATTTAAACAAAAAAATTCACATTCAATTTTGGAAGTCTATGGTTTTCTTTCTTTGATAATTATTCCCACACTTTTCGAAGAAAATGCGGGGGTATATTTTGTGACTTTGACTATCCAGCCGTCAGTCCATCCAGCCGTCCGCTGACCGGACACCCATGTGTATCAAAGCTATGGGTTATCGGATCTGAATTATGGATGTTCGGCTTTAGGATTACTTTCAAAGAGAACCAGATATTGTGTAATGGTAATGCATTATAATTCATTACTTTTTCTCACGAAATGCCAAGTAATTTGTATAATGGGTCCTTTTATCAACCATGTAATTCAAAGTAATGCATTACTTCACAGAAAGTCACGTATTTCAATTACCTTTGCATGACTTTGTGAATTACTTGATCAAATATGTCCTCATTGTCTTTCAGAAACAACGACGGTTATCTTTTATTACAACCAATATAATATTTGGCATCTGATTCATGAATATTGTGCATGATTACATTAACTCTGTTACTTTCCCCACTTCTCTCTTCGTCCACCCTCTCTCCACGCAGTGGAGAGTGGTGCGCAGCAAAAGGGGAACACACTTAACATATGCTCATGGGCTTGTTGTTCAATCCCCTTTGCAATCATTCCGGTTATGTATGCATGGACTATCAGATTTAACTTTTGTTTGAAGTGATGTTATTTACATGTATTTATGCTATCAGGATTGGAAATACAATGGTGTTTCTTGGAAGTGATAATTTAGAAAACTGCTATGATATTATGAGTTTTTAGTAAATGAGGTTTTGCCCAACAGTAACAAGAGTAATGTGGTGATTTTATGTGAATACAAAATAGCTATATTTTTATAACCTTGTTCCAAGAAAATAACATTCCCCAATTTGGAGTATTTAATAAGCAAGTTCCTGTTTAAATGTCATATGTACTGTGTATGCTTTGTATTAAAATACCAAAGTATATGTCTGTAAATTTAATACCCACCCTTTCTGTGTCTGTTCCGGGTATTCATTTCAGTGTATTATTGTCTGGGGGCTTTGTGTAGCTGTCAGACCATTGTTTATTGATTGCTCCGGTTTGTTGTACAAATCGCTGGTACTAAACTCAAGGACAAAAAATATAGAATAGTTGGAGCTTGCCAGAATGGCAGCGTACACACGTACCACAGTAGCGATGGCATAGTATGTGTGACAATTAATTATGATAGAGTTTGGTGACAATTGGTCAACATAATTTATATGCCATAGGGAGTCGTGTCGCGCGCCGCATATTCGCACAGTGAGTCGACTGACCAATTAACCCATTGAGTTTCACCAAGGTTGATCTCTACTCATTACGTTTAGCCACATTGTATTCTCTACGATACATAAAATTGCACGACCGATCGTCCAGAATTGTCTTGTGTGTTAGCATTAAAAATATAACATTGCGTGTTGAGTAACGATCAACGGCGACAAGACATTCGGTTTGATAAATCATTGAGATGTCGATCTCGACGCTGATAGAGCTTGGAAAAGGCTCATTGTGTGAATGTGCGGCGGGCGACATGTTTCGCTATGGCACAGGAATATGACGACCAATTGTCACCAAAATTGCACCATAATTAATTGTCACACCTACTATGTTATCGCTACTGTGATACGTGTGTCCGCAGCAAATAACATAATATATCTAGTCAGAGGCTACGGGGCATATATTATTACCTCATAGTTATATCTAATAGTTTAATAATATACTGCCTAGTCAGAGGCTACGTAGCCCGGGCATATATTATTACCTCACAGTTCTATCTAATAGTTTAATAATATACTGCCTAGTCAGAGGCTACGTAGCCGGGGCATATATTATTACCTCATAGTTCTATCTAATAGTTTAATAATATACTGCCTAGTCAGAGGCTACGTAGCCGGGGCATATATTATTACCTCATAGTTCTATCTAATAGTTTAATAATATACAGCCTAGTCAGAGGCTACGTAGCCGGGGCATATATTATTACCTCATAGTTCTATCTAATAGTTTAATAATATACTGCCTAGTCAGAGGCTGCGTAGCCGGGGCATATATTATTACCTCATAGTTCTATCTAATAGTTTAATAACATACTGCCACATTTTGAATCTAGTCCGCCTCCAATATGACTGCCATAACCAAAAAAAATGCACCGAATTGAATCTATTTTTTTCTTCAAAATGTTCCCTGGTTAGCATAGCACATGACCCCCTGGCGTACTTCAGGGTACTTGTGCTTAGATGTGTCGCAATAATATTTTGATAGTGACCCCAAGTTTGGATCAAATAAGTACATGTTGACACCACAGACCTTTCTGTTTAATGTAAACCCAATGGAAATGTGCCTGTACTGAACTACACATACGGTACGCGCCCCACGATAATCTAAGTTCTAAGGATGGATTATCTCTTCCTAAATAAGTGTTATATAGTTACCGGGGTATGAAATAATAAATATGAGTCGAAGAAACATGTCCGGAAACGCTTCTGTCAATTAAAAATGATTGTAATATCGATATTTTCTTAACCCTTTACCCAACAGAACGGCCCTGTGCCAATGCATTCTCTTATATATGCGAGTCGACCATAGGTCGCCTCGCATATATAAGAGAATGCATTGGCTTAACACATTAAAAATTATAAAATTGTTAAAGAATGTAAGAAAAAATGGTAAAAAGTGTTAAAAAAGATTTTTTTTAGGCCAATGCATTCTCTTATATATGCGAGGCGACCTATGGTCGACTCGCATATATAAGAGAATGCATTGGCACAGGGCATAACTGTAACTATCACAATGTGGTCAAGGAGCCGGTTCCAATGATATCCATATTTGTATGGTTCTATTGAGACAGACCGAAGATATTTTAGGCTGTTGAAGCTTTATTTGGCCGGTTTTGGCCGGTTTGTTGGGTAAAGGGTTAAACAATTCGATAATTAATTGGGACATTTTTCGTTACTATTTTTAGAATAGACCGTCATGAAACTTTCAGGGGATCTCAGATAGAGATAGGGTTGTGCCCTTGCTACGCTGGAACATTTCCGCGTACCGTATCAAATTGATTGCATGTTTATACCAAAAATTCGAAATAAAATCAATATTAATTGATAGAAGTGTTTCCATGGGTCTTCGGTTCATATGTACTATGTTAGTTGGGAACTCGGAAATAAACAATGATTTGGTGTTTAAACAACCAATATCTATTGTAAAGTGCGTTGGATATTTTCTTAATTTCAATAAAATGTGATATTAATTCGCCGTCGGTTATCCAATTATAGGGGGTGATTTGGTTGGAATTGTTTATCAGTTGAAAGATTTTAGGTACCAGTTGGATAAATACATGTTATACGTTATATACGGATTTACTCAAGGCATATACATGTAATTTAGAAAGTTGGGCCTCGATTTTTCTTCAGTCCCGATTTTTATTGAGCAAAGACAACGAAGAGCGTTCCTTGATAATCTATTCCTGATATGGTGAAAATACAGAGAGTTTGTCTCACTTTTGGGCGAAAAATTAAAAAAATGTGTATGATTTTGGCACGTTTTTTTCATTTATATAAAACCTGCATTTATCGCCCTATTTTACCCCTCCCCTACAAATTACGTAGACTTGAATCATTTGAGGATCAAATGAACCATGCATGTTCGTTTACCATCATATGCATGGTTGACAATTGTCGTATGCAGTACGACTATTATATGCGATGTACCATTCACTTACATACCATCAATTAATGAACATTGTCGACAACCGCGCTTTACCATGCAGTCAATATGAGCATTCAAGTCGCTGGTCACGGTGGGTGACTGTGTACTGCGATATCGCACCGGGTGACTTTGTGGATGCCTGACTACTCGTTTATGTTTGCGCCCTCATATGTATATATGTATAGCTCGGAACATGTGAATTATTGTGTGCGAAAATCATGTTTACACTGTGCGGGTCCGTTGAACATTTATTGCAGAATGTTTAACAAGGAACAATGTTATCTGCTTATAATTGTTAAGTTCGAGGATTACATTCAGTTTTCTTAGTGATTAAAGTGTCTCGTTTTTTTCTGTGTCATGGAATATACTGTGTTATAAAGCAATGGATAGTTGTGAATTCTTGGTATGTGACACTGTACGTAATAGCTATATCACATATGCAGTTTAAATTGTACTTTACTTTCAAATACCGTATGTATATATATATCAGACAAACGCTGTAGAAGTGCGGTGTGACAAACACCGCCGGCCACCCCTGTGGTGTCTGGGGTGATTTTAGTGGCCAGGGCAGTGTTGGTGTCATGAAAACACGCCCATGCGCGGACGGCGGTAGCACAGTGCCACTATTAACCCTTAACTTGCCAGAATTGCAATATTGTGCCGGCAATAAGAAGATACACAGACCGAACCCCCATGTCGTACTCGTACCGCCATATAGGTTACAAGCAACTAATTATATAGAGTTACGCTTCTTGAATTTGTGTAGGGAAACACGAGTTAGCATAACAAAAAAGCTGGCTGCTGATTGGTTGATTATCATTGAGAGAAATATCCCTAATCGGGAACAGAAAATCATAGCCTACGTAAATATGGCGATCGTGTATGTTTAGATGTCCAGGAAGAGTCTGGTGGTGTCCAGAAGTTACGGGAGGGGTCTGGGTATTTTTATGCTGCTCATTTTTGTGCAGTAAATTGGGTAGTTGTGGAAATGCAAGATTATTGTTTGAAAAAAATACCGAAAAGTGCGCGTTTGTTGTCACAGACTGGTGCAGCGGATGACGTTCTACGGGAAGATTATGCGAGTCATTTATTAACCCTCTGTCGCCGGAACTTCAACTTTTTCCGGAGGCGAAATTTTCTGAAAATCATCAAATTTGTGCATATGGGTGGACCTTTAATGTTCAAAATAACACGATCGAGGTGATGAAAGTTTCTCCAATAGGAATTCGACTCAAACTCCTAAAAAGTACTGAAATTTAAAGGGACATCCGCTTATCATTGAACCAAATCATCGTCGGATTGTGAAATTTTGAGGGGGGGGGGGTCTATTTCAAATCCAATTAAACATTGTACGTTCAAAATTAGATAAATTCCTTAAAGCGTATGGTAGATATACGTAACTAGTTTTCAAAACTTATACATATGCCTTTCTATCATGTGCGCTATGCACGCGAGTCGGGGATTTTACAAATTAAATTATGATGAAAAACCCTGAATTTTGGGTGTGGTCACATTTGTGGTCATAATATTCCTATTAGTGAGTGGATGGACATGGGACATGTGACAATGTGCAGTATATATGTCTATGACAAGCATGACACGAGACATTAGTATCTTTTCTATTAAACTGTGCTTCCAGAGTTTTCAGGATGCAATTATCAGTGTTAATTCTTACCCAAACAAATTGGTTAATTTTAAAACGGGGTATGTGGGTTAAAGGACCACTGGGAGATAATAGGATGTCCAATGACTCCCATATTTATATCGTATCACAGTAAAGCTTTTCTTGTTAAATTGGCGCGGTACTCACGATCAAAGTCTGATTTTCTTTTCACGTATAGGTTACAAGCAACTAATTATATAGAGTTACGCTTATTGAATTTGTGTAGGGTCAGCATAAAAAAAAATCTGGCTGCTGATTGGTTGATTATCATTGAGAGAAATATCCCTAATCGGGAACAGAAAATCATAGCCTACGTAAATATGGCGATCGTGTATGTTTAGATGTCCAGGAAGAGTCTGGTGGTGTCCAGAAGTTACGGGAGGGGTCTGGGTATTTTTATGCTGCTGATTTTTGTGCAGTAAATTGGGTAGTTGTGGAAATGCAAGATTATTGTTTGAAAAAAATACCGAAAAGTGCGCGTTTGTTGTCACAGACTGGTGCAGCGGATGACGTTCTAAGGGAAAATTGACCACTTGAAGTTCAAATAGGCTTAACCCATGGCCGGCGGGACTTTTAATTAACACTGTCGCCTATGGGAAATAATTAGTTGTGTGTAACCTAAGAACACCACACATATATGTAGCGGAACTACTATCGGCTACATGCGCTAAGAAACGTGGGCGAATCGCCCACCGAAGCCTGGCAATTAACCCTTGAAATACCGCACCACTGCCAAATATGTTTTCCGCGAATGAAGCTGACAGCATGTACTTTGGTCCTGCCAAGCTGATGTTATAGTCCAAATTCGAAACTGTTACCGGGATCTGATTATTGACAAATATGGCATCAGAATATACCTCTTCCTGGACTCATTATCTATGCAGCAAATGATGGCCCTCATACTGGGAGGTCAACCTGTGCCCATTCACACATAAATAGCAGTGTCACTGGACAGCGTTATCATCGACACTGCCTTGTTTTTGTATCACTTGTGAGGGTATAACACGTTATCGTCGACTGTCTGCAATTAGCGCATTAGTCATATCCATCGTCTCAAATGTATATAACTGTATTGTGTAGTATTATGATTATCCAAATGTAAATAGTATTGTATAAACAACCACTCTCCTTAATGGAGGCAATAACGATATATAGATTGTATTGGCCAGAACGGTACGTACGGGGTGTCACGAAAACCCACAACAGCATGAACGGATGTCGCGGCTACGCAGTAGTGCCGCTATTAACTCAGAATTGCAATATTGTACCTGCAATAACATGTCAGGCAGACCGGACCCTTTGTCCGGACCCCTTGTCGCTCTCATACTGCTAAGAACACCACACGCACGTGTAGAAGAACTACCGTCGACTACATTCGCGAATAAACAAGGCGAATCGCCCATCGAAGCCTGGCAAGTAACACTCGAATATTACTGTTACAGCGATTTTTACAACTGATTGCGCAGGTATTTTTTTTCGGAATATTTTATATGCTTTGACCTTTTCAAATGTTTAACTTGGTATGTTATTGTACTAAATTGACTTTGGTTGACAATGCAAAGTGCTGTAACAATAAATGTTTACATAAAAATGATTTTGGCCTGCGAAATCTCGTTTTTTTATATAATTATTTCCAATGATAAAAAGAAAAAGAGATCTATTTTACATGTACTTTATGAGTATAGACATTAAATAACGATAATCGCAATTAAATAAACAATTACCGTTGTATTAAGTCCAACATGACTCAGGGATTCCCAAAAACCATTTCGGAATTTGCGCAGAAAAAAAAGACGTACTCAAAATAACTTCGTCTTAATTTTCGAACCCCCAGATTACTTTATATAAAACATATGCCATATTACATGTATATACCATTTGAAAGAGGAGGCTCCAAAACATTGTATTATCAACTTATCCGGTGTAATAAACTGTGGACATGTTGTTTTTGTTGAGTTGCCAATGCGTTTTGTCATCAATAATGAAGTAAAAATCAGTATTATTTTCAATGCAGGGGGAATAACTTTATATATTAAAGATAGAGTTCTTCCCCTTTCATTGAAAAAGTTTTAATTCTGTTGCATTCTGGGTGCCAGATGGGGGGGGGGGGGGGTCTTCAGCAGTTTTCTATTCATCTGTGGGCATCTTCTGAGACACAGATGTTTCAATTAGTGATGAATTATAGTATTTTAATCATATTTTATGGCATAGATTGTTATTAAAACCGTATATCAAGTCACACTATAAAAAAAATCGGATACTAGAAAACTAAGTGGGCCTTTAAAATATTTTTAACTATTGCTGCGCTTGTGCTTCAAAACGACAGGAATAGCCATCTTGATTATACAAATTTCCTTTAACCCTTTACCCAACAGAAGGGCCCTGTGCCAATGCATTCTCTTATATATGCGAGTCGACCATAGGTCGCCTCGCATATATAAGAGAATGCATTGGCTTAACACATTAAAAATTATAAAATTGTTAAAGAATGTAAGAAAAAATGGTAAAAAGAAGATTTTTTTAGGCCAATGCATTCTCTTATATATGCGAGGCGACCTATGGTCGACTCGCATATATAAGAGAATGCATTGGCACAGGGCATAACTGTAACCATCACAATGTGGTCAATGAGCCGGTTCCAATGATATCCATATTTGTATGGTTTTATTGAGACAGACCCAAGATAATTTAGGCTGTTGCAGCTTTATTTGGCCGGTTTTGGCCGGTTTGTTGGGTAAAGGGTTAAAAATAAATTCCTTCAACAATGGAAACGAGATATTGACACAATGAACAAATGTCGCACTTATAGATTATTCAAAGCTGAGTTTAGTGAAGAAAAATACCTTTCGCAATTGAAATGTAAAGATATATGGGCCTTAATACGCTTCGGATGTTCGAATCACTATATATATATATATACTTGCCAATTGAAACGAGCTCTTGGAACCAAATAGATGTAGGAAACAGGTTTTGTCATCTATGTGATAACGGCGCAGTTGGAGACGAATATCACTACTTATTCGAATGTGGCGCCCTTAACTCTCTCAGGAGGAGATTTATACCATCGTTGGCGTTGACTGTTTGCAACTTGCACACGTTATCAACCATTCTTCAATCGTCTGATAATATTGTTTTACATAACCTTTGTGAATACATAAGACATGGCGAGGAACATGTGATATCACCGCCCCCTCTCTGCTCCCCCACCATTGAACTAAACTGAATATTGTACCTGATACCTGCGGCTAATATTTCAAATTCAATTCAACCATGCATATTCCTGATTGTTCACACCATATCGCACCATTGTGAAATTTGCATAACGCATTTATGATTCTTATGTCGCATGTGTGATTCTGAATAAACATATTGATGAATTATGGTCAGTTGTAACAAAGTGCACACCCATATTAAATATTTTTTTCCAATATACATGTTTTGAATGCTTTATAAATACAACGGTCTCTCCTCGATTCGTTCAGATTAGCAAAAGACCGCGAAAATGACAACTTAAAGTGATGTTAAACGCTCCGGTAGGGTGATCAAATAAAAATGGAGAATAATCTTGCTCAAAGTAGTTATTTTTATAAATATCAATTCAAATTTACAGCACATGCCGAAATTCTTTATATATTAATTAAATGCAATGGCTGGGGAACTAATTTGCGTTAGTCCCGACTCGAGATGTAAATATTTACAATAAAGCATAGATCAGACGATGATTTATATGGAGTGGTATGGTCGATTTCTTTGAGATTTTCGGCGATAGTAGAATGCTACATTCCCACAGTTGGCATGGCATCTGAGTATACTACCTTATCAGTTTCAGGCACCCGAATAAGTCCATAATATGTCTTTAAGAAAACATAACGGTAATTTTACTTAATTAACAGCGTCAGTTTTGGCCTTCCATAATCATAGTAAAGCAGCCAAATCGGCATTTTTTGCTAATGTGTGTTTTCGCTTATAAAGTTTTCCGGTCATCTAAGGTATCCATCTGAAGAATCCACCGGCTGACCCAACGGCAGCCTTGTGAAATTCGGGTTAAATTAAAAAAATTATGTCGTTGCCTCATGTCAGGAGACGGGTTCTGATGGGAAAGAACCTGAAAATGTGTTTATGATCTCATTGTGTTATTTCGTCCGAATTCGTGATGTTTGTCCCAAAGAAGGCCAGGAAAATTTCGAACAAAAGCCTAGCTCAGTAGCGGTATATGGAGTCATAATGACCAGGAATTGGTATTTGTCAAACTGGTGGTTCAGCCCAACAACAATATAGCCATCGAATGGGAACATGGATTAAATACATAAATATATAGGACGAAGAACTTATGGTCACCGATCATATTAGAGTGAGTTTGATAGGGCAACTATTGGGAATACGACACAACAGTGAAAAGAAAGATATCTTTTAAAGATGCATAATTCGAGTCGAGGAACCCACCTATCAAAGTTCAGAGTTATTAGATATCGATTTTTGACATCTATTATTTCTGACCATCGATAATTATTAGTGGTCCAGTAAACATTCGACGAGCCGGCGGTCTCGGACCAAATTGCGGATGAAGGTTGATAACTCTAAAATCAAGAGGCTCTCTGTTGGTAATAAGGCCAAATTTCGTCGAACAATATGTTGATAAATAACACTTTTCGTGCAATTCTATACTATAGTTGACAGTGGTTAGAATAATTTTCGGCAATTAATCGACTCTGATAACTGAAGCGGCATTTATAAAAATGATGTTGTTGAATCTGAGAGAGAGAGAGAGAGAGAGAGAGAGAGAGAGAGGGGGGGGAGAGAGAGAGGGAGAGACATGAAGTAAGGTTCCAATTTGATGGCTCAATAATGACGAATGAACCAATAGTTTAAAAGATATCTTTCTTTTCACTGTTGTGTCGTATTCCCAATACTTGCCATGATAGCAAACTCTCTCTCTCTCTTAACAGAGAGAGAGAGAGAGAGGAGAGAGAATAGAGAGATAGAGGGGGAGAGAGAGAGAGAGAAGAAAGAGAGAGAGAAAGAGAGAGAGAGAGAGAGAGAGAGAGAGAGAGAGAGAGAGAGAGAGAGAGAGAGAGAGAGAGAGAGAGAGAGAGAGAGAGAGAGATCGTCGGTGTATAATAATAATCTGACTTTATAGTCGGCCTTGAATTGTAAATTGTGACGCAATACAATCTAAAGTTGGTCATTGACAAACTATATCGGGCGCTCACGGTCATTCACTGCTTCCGGGGGTTTCAACAACGCGTGGAATCATTATTCTCAAACATATACTGGGGGCGATCATATGTGTAGAGAGCAAATATCCGTCGATTGTGAAGTATATAATATGTATAATCTGTACCTGGCACATCCCGTCACACATATACACAGGAAATCTGCATTTAACTGAATCTTCGAAGCAAACACGTACATTTTCCTGGATTCAACTTAATGGACGCATCTTTGGTGAAATTTCGTTCCAACTATTGAGGCCTTCACACGCTCGGGATTTGGAAAACAGCTGCAGGGATTACCCGTAAATGAAGTTGGGACTGTTAACACCTCGGTGGTATGGCGTATTAATTAATTTTAGATTATTCTCTTTTTATATGAAGTTGGGACTGTTAACACCTCGGTGGTATGGCGTATTAATTAATTTTAGATTATTCTCTTTTTATATGAAGTTGGGACTGTTAACACCTCGGTGGTATGGCGTATTAATTAATTTTAGATTATTCTCTTTTTATATGAAGTTGGGACTGTTAACACCTCGGTGGTATGGCGTATTAATTAATTTTAGATTATTCTCTTTTTATATGAAGTTGGGACTGTTAACACCTCGGTGGTATGGCGTATTAATTAATTTTAGATTATTCTCTTTTTATATGAAGTTGGGACTGTTAACACCTCGGTGGTATGGCGTA
Organism: Siphonodentalium dalli; assembly: GCA_032622095.1. Lineage (NCBI taxonomy): Eukaryota > Metazoa > Mollusca > Scaphopoda > Gadilida > Siphonodentaliidae > Siphonodentalium > Siphonodentalium dalli. Next base: position 158,793,585 of record CP136069.1, on the reverse strand, counting down.
TTAATTAATTTTAGATTATTCTCTTTTTATATGAAGTTGGGACTGTTAACACCTCGGTGGTATGGCGTATTAATTAATTTTAGATTATTCTCTTTTTATATGAAGTTGGGACTGTTAACACCTCGGTGGTATGGCGTATTAATTAATTTTAGATTATTCTCTTTTTATATGAAGTTGGGACTGTCAACACCTCGGTGGTATGGCGTATTAATTAATTTTAGATTATTCTCTTTTTATATGAAGTTGGGACTGTCAACACCTCGGTGGTATGGCGTATTAATTAATTTTAGATTATTCTCTTTTTATATGAAGTTGGGACTGTTAACACCTCGGTGGTATGGCGTATTAATTAATTTTAGATTATTCTCTTTTTATATGAAGTTGGGACTGTTAACACCTCGGTGGTATGGCGTATTAATTAATTTTAGATTATTCTCTTTTTATATGAAGTTGGGACTGTCAACATCTCGGTGGTATGGCGTATTAATTAATTTTAGATTATTCTCTTTTTATATGAAGTTGGGACTGTTAACACCTCGGTGGTATGGCGTATTAATTAATTTTAGATTATTCTCTTTTTATATGAAGTTGGGACTGTCAACATCTCGGTGGTATGGCGTATTAATTAATTTTAGATTATTCACTTTTTAAAGTGTTTATTACAAAAAATACAACAAACAAAACAATTCGAACAATGGGTAAGATCGTGTTGATACGTTAACATCTTACATTAAGTAAGTTGGGGGGGGGGCATACTTCCATCTATACATACATGGCACTGACGCGCACTCCATATGTGTTCTTGTCGCCAAAATTATAATGAGTCGAATCTAGTGGGAATATTTTCTACATCCTACATGTTTTTCACCACGGACATGTTTTGCTTTACGGTGTAACATTTGTTTCTAGAGCGATAATTGCTGTGAGAAATCTGTAGAGGTTTTAATCATATATAATATATTTATCGACTTATACGTGACCAACCGAGAATGGCCAGGGTTGTAGAAATTCGAGACTAGAATATTATCTTCGTCGGATCACACAGCTGGCAAACTTGCCTGGGAAATGTTCACGAAATTCTTAAAGTGATGTGAAACACTCCGGTAGGGTGATCAAATATAATTTGAGAATAACCTTGTTCAAAGTAGTAAATTTTACAAATATTATATCCAAATTGACAACACACACCGTCATTCTTATATATTAATTAAATGCAGTGACTCTCGATGGCGAAATCGTTTTCGTTAGTTTATCGCCGATAGATGCGTCCCGAATCGAGTAGTAAATATTTACAATTGAGCGTAGTTCCGACGATGTTTTCTATGGAGTGGAACGGTAAATTTGCTTCAGATTTTCGGCAATGTTAGTAGAATGTTACATGCTTTCAGTTGACATAGCACCTGGGTACCATCTGATCAGTTTAACGCACCAGAACAAGTACATAATATGTCTTTAATTGATGGCTATATATCTATTGGACACTTTTAGCTAATAATTTGTTGAATCATATAGTATGTGTATTCAATTGTTTTATCGCTAATTAGGGCCGTACAATGACACGAGTTATTGCACGATTGATTATTCTCAGATGTTTTAAGTTTAATTTCTGGAAAATGTCAAAAAACTTTTAAAACTATATAGATATATAGCATTGCGCATGTAGGAAACTCTTGTATATATACATATAGTATAATCAGTGAAAGTTCTATGGGAGGCCAAATTCACATGTAATAGCTAATTACGCTTAAGCGCAATTCATTACCCTTAAGCGTAGGATCACGCTTAAGCGTAATGTCATTACACTTAAGCGTAATGAATTAGCTATTCAAATTCCATTACACTTAAGCGTAAAGCATTGCAGCTTAAGCGCAATGGATATCAGACTTACGCTTAAGGATGTCATCAAGCTTATAATGGCACACTTAAGCGTAATTAGCTATTAAATGTGAATTTGGCCTCCCATACAGTTCATGTCTTACCATACTTTAGTCATCTACGTCTACGACGAATCGTCTGTAAAAAAAATCGGGTAAATTTTCCAGCTGGTGAACGCACCCTTACATCAAACTAGCCCGTAATGTATTGCTTGACATATCAAACTAGGCCGTACGGTATTGCTTAACACATAAAACTAGCCCGTAATGAATTGCTTGACATATCAAACTAGCCCGTACTGTATTGCTTGACATATCAAACTAGCCCGTATTGAATTGCTCGACATATCAAACTAGCCCGTACTGAATTGCTTGACACATCAAACTAGCCCGTACTGAATTGCTTGACATATCAAACTAGCCCGTAATGAATTGCTCGACATATCTAGATTGATTTCGTGAGACCGGCCTTATGTATATATTATGTGTATATTCGAATTTGTGACAATTATTTCCATTTTTTCATTGAATAGAGAGACGAAGCGTCCAGAGAGTTAGTTGAAGGACACAATTCTAGTCATATCAGAAGTTCATAACATCTTCTGATGGGGAGGATATCACTCACTATGCAGGTTTGTATCTTATAATGGCGTCATATATGTCACAATTTTGTATGGGTGTATTCCATTCCGCATCATTGAGCGTTCGTGAACGGGAGCAATCTCAAAGGTGCCCGGTCCGATTTGTGATCAAATAAGTAAAAAACCAATTTTGAAAATGAAAATAAAAAATACATGCAATTACGCTAAATCGTACCACACATGCATAGCAAAATTCCACAAAAACACCCATACTCCGGAAATGATCACAAGCGTTCGTAATTGATAGATAACGTTCTGTATTACCTACCGCTTTTTGGAGACAGACTCACGAACGCTTTTATTAAGGCTGAATGGGTCAACCTCACCACATAAAAAGTGCCGAAGGGTACACAGCTTTTGAAAATGTGCTGAAGGGCACACAGGTTTGGCATCTCGTTCTAAATGAAGTTTTAGTTTCGCGTATTTCATGATTTCTGTTAGAGAATAATTGTTTTTGTTCCAATGAGAATTAAAATGAACTGAAAACAAACCGCTGATGGGTGCCAAACTTTCAGGAACACATTTGAGGTAACTGCGTTAGTGCCGATAGCATACCCTGTGTACCATTCGGCACATTTTCAAAACCGGTGTACCCTTCAGCACTTCTAGGTGAGTGACCAATTCGGCCTTATTAAGAGCCGATCGTTGGAATTATTTATTGCTTGAATAAAATTCAAACGTGTTAAAACTTCCTCTTTTGAAAGGCGATATCTGGCCATCTAAACATCATATTAAAGGGCCCATCGCGCCGATCTAATTATTTTCAGGTATAGAAACGTATAGATGGTTAGTTTGTGTTGTTAAATCGGACAGAACATCTTTATTGTCACGTGTACACAGGTCTCATTTGAACATTCGCGTTATGTCTACGTACCTTTTGAAGGAGAGTTAAGATAATTATGTCGACCAATGCGGAAAGACCTGCAGGCATCGTGTATACGCTGAAAATAACTTGCCATAGTCATATCAGTTTTCTAACTTTCAAGTTTCCCCAAATAAATTATGATATTTATGGGAGTGATATAAACAATCTGTATTTTTACCATATATCATGAGTACACTGACGAGTATAGAACATAATTTTCTAAATTATATGACTTGATTGAGTCTTTCTGTTGCCGTATTACTATAAAGTTATTTGACGCATTTCGACCTATTTTGATCCCACGAATCGTATACCGGGATGTAACAAAAGCAGGAATAGTTTAGGCTTCTAACTGCCATTGAGCTTTAAATTGTGGTTATTACTGAGCATGCATCAATTACACATACGTGTTTGCATCATGCACTATCATGGTCAATTTATTAATATATAGTTCCAACAAAATAAATACCAAGAATCTCTGAATCTTTATAAAAAAAAAGGCCCTCGACATCTTTTGGCACTCACTTTCTGACAAACAAGTAAACGCCCTTCTAAAATATACCAATATAATATACATGTTTGTTTGTACATGTACCAAAACTCTATAAAGAATGACCCCGAATCTAATATAATATAATTTATGTTTGTTTATTCCTGTAGTTGCGTTCTGAGTTGGCACAATTTAAACTCATAATCACAAATATCCAATGTCGCACTGAACATCCACTTTTCACTGTATTATTTTAATTTGTATTGACGTTACGCTCTGGAATATTTGCACTTGATGCTCAGAGAAATAAATTGAATTGAAGCGGGTCGTATGGCGTACTTATATTTACGCACAATATATGCCGCTGAAAAAAAATCTCGCATCTGAAGATAAATAGGGACCATCTTTTTCTACAGCATGTAAAACTAAAGAACGTTCCTTGCGTTCCTCGTCATGAATATATAGATATATATCTTTAATACCTCCTGTATGGAGAGTCAGAATATATACTTATCCGGTGTAATAAACTGTAGACATGTTGTTTTTGTTGAGTTTCCAACGCGTTTTGCCATCAAGATTGAAGTAAAAATCAGTATTATTTTCAATGCAGGTGGAATAACTCTATATATTAAAGATAAAGTTCTTCCCCTTTCATTGAAAAAGTTTTAATTATGGGTGCCAGAGGGTGGGGGGGGGGGGGGGGGAGTCTTCAGCCGTTTTCTATTTCTATGTGGGCATCTTCTAAGACACAGATGTTTCAAATAGTGATAAATTATTGTAATTTAAACATATTTTGTGGCATAGATTGTTATTAAAACCGTATATCAAGTCACTACAAAAAAAATAATCGGAATCTCGAAAATTAAGTAGGCCTGAGTCACGTCAGATAAAATAAATCTCGAAATGACACGTAATCTTCATTAATCAAAACAAACCCAGACAAACCAAATGATTTGTTCACAACTTTTGTTACTTTCTGTGATCGCAATTGATCGATAATCTTATCTTGGCACTCTTGGTATGTCTTGAGGAGCACATTTCTGTTTGAAGTCAAGTGATTATCACCTCAGATTGTAAAACAAAGCCTTCAGGTGTGGAGAAATAAAGAGCGTTAATGTTAATACTTTCCTGATATGGTAAACATAAAGAGCGTTATTATCACTATTGTGCTGAAAGTTGAAAATAGTTGACAACCTTTCATATTTATCGACCTATTTTGATTGCCGAATCACGACATACGTCAGACAATCGAGTTGAGAATGCGGAATAGAATACACCATACCCGTAGCATCGTATATTTATTATCTATATCGTCGTGTGTTACATCATGCTTTATTCACAAATCATATGTAAATTGTATCTGTCTGGTCTTTGTTGGCCCATGTGTGTTTGAAATACGTTGATTTGAAGTAATTCTGAGTTATTTTTCTGGTTAGTTGGACATTGGCCTGGAACATATGATGTCAAATCGGATGAAAAAGATTAAATGTAGATGGTTTGGTTTTATTGAAATTTCAGCCGTCATTTTAATTTTACGACATGGACGGTTTTGGTTTTTGGTGGAGGACAGAGCTCGGACGGTTTTGGTTTTTGGTGGAGGACAGAGCTCGCATGTAGAAGGTTAACCCTTTACCCAACAAAACGGCCAAAAACGCCCATATAAAGCTTCAACAGCCTAAAATATCTTCGGTCTGTCTCAATAACACCATACAAATATGGATATCATTGGAACCGGTTCATTGACCACATTGTGATGGTTACAGTTATGCCCTGTGCCAATGCATTCTCTTATATATGCGAGTCGACCATAGGTCGCCTCGCATATATAAGAGAATGCATTGGCCTAAAAAAATTGATCATTTTTAATATGTGTTAAGCCAATGCATTCTCTTATATATGCGAGGCGACCTATGGTCGACTCGCATATATAAGAGGAATGCATTGGCACAGGGCCGTTCTGTTGGGTAAAGGGTTAATGTAGATAATTCCCTTGTCCACGGAAACCACATATCTGGCAATTATCGCTGAATTGGTCACTCTTACCCTTTTTTTTCTTGATAAAGTTAACCAGGTTCCCGAAATTGTGATAAAGTTATCTAACGTTAAAGATGCATAATTAGAACTAACGCTCCCATTTGTTATTTCTCGAAATGTATAATTATTTGTGGCCCAGAAAAGAGCCGGCAAACCGATGGTCTCGGACAAAATTGCGGATGAAGATGGGTAACTCTAAAATCAAGTGGCCAAATTTCGTGATCCGCAGTGATAATACGGCCATATTTCGTTGAACAACATATGTTGTTAAATAACAAGTTTTGGGAATGTTATACAATAGATGACAGCGGTTAGCATTATATTGTTGTCATTAATCGATTCAGATAACAAAAGCGTATTTTGAAGAAATGTTGTTGTTGTTGTAACTTGATGATATGGGGACCGTCTGATCGGATTGTGTACCTTTAAGCAAATAACACAATATGAACGCAATTGAAACGCGACTTGTTCAATTTTTGCGAGTGACAGCCTCATTGAGAATAAATTTAAAAACTTTAGTGCTCGAGGTGGTCATTTTGATGGCACAATGGATATTTGGTTGCTATACATGACATTTTATTAACATGGGTAACTGTATCACAATTTCGGAAATCTTGGCAACTAAAGACGTAACTGAGGCCTATGGTAAATAATTACTGCAATGTAACCTAAATTCACACAGACCCGATTGAAATATCAGACAAGACCGCGTCTAGTATTCGTCTGATTGAAATGCATTCGCCCAGGGGCATCCAGTAACATCCTATCTTTCTTTGAAATATCGGTGCAACGTATGTGCACAGTCGTTTCTTTCCACGCTTACATAATTAATGCAAACATGCATAGTTAATCCATCATGGGCATTGGGTAACGGCGACGACATTACTTCCGTCGACTATAGATTTAATCGTTCGCATTTGCAGACTCATTTCGTAAAATTTATTCAAAACCAATTGCAAAACGTGATATCTAAGCGATATTTTCCTCACAAATTGATAACATATGTCAACAAATACATAAAATACTTATATACGGACTATATAAGCAATGGAAAGACTTTTTAAAGATATAATAATCTCACATCTGTTCGTAACGTTGACTGACAGTTACAGAGGTGTGGAGTATGAAAAGAATTTGTATATTCCTAAAGTGTGCCTTTGAGAAGGTGTCTTATTCCATGTGAGCGGAATCCGACATTTATGTATTGTTATGGGTGGACACATGCAATTATCCTATTTGTTAAGTTTATCGATTATTATTGTGTAATATAATTTAATTACTGATGTATATACATGTATAACCATGTATATGTGTACGCATATGGAATGAACAACGATGAACGTGATAAGCAAATTTTTGTATATAGTGTTTATACGTTTTGATTGTTTCACTGTTATATGTGACTTTGCAATATATCAGCCAACCAATCAATCAATCAAGAACGCCCCTGGAATGATCGAATATAAATAGAGAATAATCGTCCTAAACGTGGTTATTTCATACATAGAGGATCTCACATGAGTTTCTATTTTATACGGAATTTATCAACCGAGTTCACTAAATTGGATTTGAGCCGAGGTTTACCGAGGCTCAAATAGAATTTAGAGGACGAGGTTGATAAATTACGTATAAAATAGGACGAGTGTGAGATACCTTTTATCACATGATCAAATAAATCCGAAGCAACGCGAAATATTCATCGAAAACAACAATCATAAACTACAGCGATCGCAAGTTATTTGAAGAACGCCGTGACGTCATCGCACGCGCTGATATTAACCGTGTCTATTACCGATAATTATGAAACTGCTTTTATGGCCAAATTATGTGATAAATTTATTTATTACATGATCCTATCCTTATTCATTCAATATAGCCATTCTATAAATTGTGATATTCAACGTTCGTTTATTAACAGGAAATAGTGCCAGGTGACCTTTTTGTTCCGGTTTGTTGTCTGTTTACATTCCGTACTCTACGTCTCAAAATACAATGACTTCCAATATTTTTCCAACAAAATATATTGAATAAAGAGTTTGAAATTTTATGTCATTAAATATACGCAATTTATATACGCCAAAGAGTCTTTATTCATCTGGGACTATTTCTTTACGCAGGCAAACAACTTATTTTTACGTGAATTGTCATCGCATGCCTTACACATGTAGAAGCCGATGTTAGTTTCGCGTACCAATTGTTGATTTAAGTATGTTTTGTCGAGATTTTGGGTCATGCACTAAATAAATCTACAATTCATGCCCAAAGGCTCGGCCCAACCTAATTTACTGGACTATTTTTATAAATTCCGCAGTCAATAATTATTACATGCAACAACATCGGGTTGGTAGAATTATTGCCGTCTGTTTTTCACACGTTGTTTATCCAAAAAGGTATGATTTGTGTGGTTGGAATTTTCGGTAAGATTAGTTACATGGGACATTATTTCAATGAGCACGGCTCCTGAGTACTCACATATGTGACCCGCCATATCAAATCCAGTCGTAAGTCGGGATTTTTTTTTACCATGTGCCAATGCATTCTCTTATATATGCGAGTCGATCATAGGTCGCCTCGCATATAAGAGATTGCATTGGCCTAAAAAAATTTTATCATTTTTTTTAAATAAATGTTTCTTACATTTTTTAGGACATAAAATAAAAAAACATCCATTACCCTGCAGGGGGCCCACACCTATATAGAAGCATATAGAAGAGTGTCGTCTGCTCATGTTTGTCTGGGGCTCTGTATGGGTAAAATTATAAAATTGTTAAAGAATACAAGAACAAATTATTAAAATTGTAAAAAATTGTTAGGCCAATGTATTCTCTTATATATGCGAGGCGACCTATGGTCGACTCGCATATATAAGAGAATGCATTGGCACAGGGTAAAAAAAATCCCGACTTACGACTGGATTTGATATGGCGCGTCACATGTTATTTAAGAAATGATGCGGTACTCACTAAATGTGCCCCCAACTACCACAGCGCCGTATCCCACAATCACACACCCCACTACGATACTTTCTTATATGTATATAGCTTTTTGATGATTTATTCCCATAGAAAGCTGGGTATATTCTTATTTATGTTCACAAAATCTGCCGAGATTTTGAGACTAGCCCATGTAGCACATTTAGTCAGCCCGATTTCAAAACACTTGGCAACGATAACGCGATCTATATAACTAACTGATTAGTGATTAGGTCAACAATTTGTGACGTCGTGTTCATGTTACGGTCTGTGTTATTGGGGTATGAAACGGGTGACCCAATTGATAGTTGGCACAAACGGGCTGTATAAATATCATACATATGTATATTTATTGGTTTTTGTTATGACCAGCTTTTTGGGCGAAAAATTACAGTATATACACAGAGGCTGCGTCAACCCACAATTACACACAGGTGCGATGGCCACACACGTAGTCATTTTATATGTTTTCTGAAAGTGATTTACGATTTCTCGGGATATCTAGTTTTTTGTTATAGCCAAAAAAAAAACCAGATAATTTTTTCTATTTGTTATTATCGTCAGTTTACGTAAGGGTTTTGGATTCAGGTTTATTTTCGTTGATACCCCAATATGCCCGTGGCTTGGTGTCTTGCTGCACTCACTTCACTGCACTGGAGATTTGTAAATTTGCAGGCATATTAGGATCACCTCTAGATGGGAGCCATAAATTTTTTTTACTTTCCTTCTTCTTTATCATTCTATTCATTGCTCAGCAAAAACAATAATAACTCCTTCCAAAGTGGAGCTGCAGTGTCATTGACACTTTCATTATTAAAGGAATCAGTTTGCGTACATCAGTGACTTTAACCAGGGGTGTATACTGACATCCATTGATGTTTTTTCCCATGCAACGATGAAGCTTTTATGGTAAAATATACCGCCTACGGACATAAGTATAAAAATTCATTTGCATGTTTTGTGTGCATGCATGGTATACCATATAGGGGTAAGATGTTTTAAGTTGGGGGAATAAACAATAATGGTATTGTGCACAGAACCCAACAGATCATGAACCACGCCTGAATGCGATTACGGCCGGATCAACTGTATTCAAATTACATGTGAGAAGAAAATATTGGATGCTTACCGTATATATAATAACGCTTAATGTAATGAGGAATATTTATGCATTCTTTGTTCATGGTTCGAGCTGAACCACTTAACGGGGAGATTTTGGTGTTTATCATTCACGATTATGCGGTTGGAGTACTACATCACGTCACCAAAATGTGAACACAGCCAAACTGTTGAGCGAAGGATCTTTTCCAAAGATATCAACAAGCTATTACACTGTGAAAAGATTCGTGTCGATATGACTAACTTATGGTTAGTTACAAGAATTTTGGGTCACGTTGACTTACAACTCTCAGCGAGTCACTATGAATAACTCCGGTGTTAGTCACAGTGACTAAGTTACACCAATAATAACTCTAATTCCAACACTGCATTGAATGATGCTTATGCATTACTAAATATTCAATTTCCATTTGGATCTACAATTAAACGAAAGTGGTGGGAGGATATTATAAGTTACAGGGCGAGTTGTTGCCGGATACGGTGTCATACGAGGCGAAGTGAGATATATATCGAGCCGAGCCCGATATTAATCTCGCTGAGCCTCATATGTCACCGTAGCCGGCAACTACGAGTCCTGTAACGATTTATCAAGCTTTCCATGTGAGAATTTGAATTAATTGTACAAAGTTTATTGATTTTAGTAAGTTAAATGTATCGTCTAGTGCCATTAACGTATGTTACGTCACAGTGACGCACCATGGTCGTTGAACGTCAACGCATTGAGTCAATGGCTAATCACCAGAAGTGGGACAACAAATTGAGTTTGCTACTTAATATATGAGTCTTTAGAATTCCTCAAATATATCACATGCAGGTTTCGGTACATGGTACTATGTCTTTGAATTCACAGAAAATGATTTTCGACAGAAATCGTGACCCCGACCTGACCTTGACCTTCAAAATGGTAAATTCAAGGTCAAATCGGGTAAAACGGACGGATTTCGACGAAATTTGATACCTAGGGTTACTTTTGTCCGGGGAGTGTTTTGGACGGGTCAAATCGTGACCCCGACCTGACCTTGACCTTCAAAATGGTCAATTCAAGGTCAAATCGCGCCTTTCGACGGATTTCGATGTTAGATCCACGGAGGTTTTCAAAACCAGCTATTTGAAAATTGGTATCTGAAGTCCGGATGAAAGCAGAGGGGAAACAGCCCGGACGAAGTCGGGCCCACCAGCTAGTCTAATATATATATTGGGACTTCTGTCTGTCTGTTTGTTTGTTAGCAATGGCCGGGAAAACTGCCGGACGGATTTCGACGAAATTTGACACCTAGGAGTACTTTTGTCCGGGGAGTGTTTTGGACGGGTCAAATCGTGACCCCGACATGACCTTGACCTTCAAAATGGTTAATTCAAGGTCAAATCGCGCCTTTCGAACTGATTTCGACGAAATTTGATACCTAGGGATACTTTTGTCCGGGGAGTGTTTTGGACGGGTCAAATCGTGACCCCGACCTGACCTTCAAAATTGTCAATTCAAGGTCAAATCGCGCCAAGCAGAGGGGAAACAGCCCGGACGAAGTCGGGTCACCCTGCTCGTATAGTTTATTCAATATCTCAGCCACCCTACCAGGTGGTACAAAGAGAAAGTGTTGTACTTGTATACATAAAACTATTTTTGACCATATACCGGTGGTGGAGGCTGTTAAAGGTACTCAATTCGATTTGATGGTCCCCATATCAAATTCCAACAACAACAACAACAACAAATTTTTAAATGCCGTTTCAGTTATCAGAATCAATTATTTGCCCAAAAATAATCCTAACCACAGTCAACTATAGTATAAAATTGTCCAAAACCTTTTATTTATCAACATTTTGGTCAACGCTATTTTGCCGGTTTGTCAAATATCTGACACAAAAAAAGCCAATTGATTTTAGAGTTATCCATCTTCATCAACAATCTGATTAGAGAAATTCCTCTCGTCGACTGTTTACTGGGCCGCTTAAAATTAGTATATAACACATTTCCAACGTCGATATCTGTGCAGTCTCAGCTTTGATGGGTGGGTTCCTCGACTCGAATCAAATATTGTTTTACCCCAAAGTCAAGGAAATAGTAATTTGCGAGCGTTAATTCGGATTGAGTACCTTTAATAAACAGGGCGTTCTTATTGTATGCTCATATGAGTGTTTAAAAAAACAAAAAAAAACATATCTATATTATAAGTTACAGGGCGAGTTGTTGCCGGATACGGTGTCATATGAGGCGAAGTGAGATTAATATCGGGCGAGGCGCTAGCCGAGCCCGATATTAATCTCGCTGAGCCTCATATGTCACCGTAGCCGGCAACAACCAGCCCTGTAACGATTTTATCATGTCACCCACATATCATGTTTTCCGTGTGAGAATTTGAATTACTTATACGAAGTTGATTACCTGCCAGTAAGTAAATTTTTTGTCTATGGCTATTAACTTGTGTAACGTCACAGTGACGCGTCATGGGCGTTGAACGTCAACGCATTGAATCAATGGCTAATCACCAGAAGCAGGACAACAAACTTGAGTTTGATAATTAATTTATGAGTGTTTAGAATTTCTCAAATATATCACATGCAGGTTTTGGTATATGGTACTATGTCTTTAAATTAACATAACTTGATTTCCGACAGATATCCCTTTTCTTGGTGCCAAAATACACCGAAAATATACCCGAGGCGGCAGAGTTCCATGAAAAACAAAATGGCGGACATCGACCCCATATGGGAACCTAGCCCGTCCCATATGGATTCCATATAGGACGGGCTACAAAGATGACGACCCCATGTCTCCTGATATGCTTCTACCAACGGAGCGTCCTCATTGGTCGATCCAACCAGGTGACATGATAAATCTATTTATCATGCTGGCCTTATAGGATTGACCCATGAGAACGTAGATCTACTGACAGGAGATGTGGGCGCATTAGGCTCACCTTGATTGACACCGACCCCTAATTGAAAACCCCAGGGGGTATATGGATTATTATCATGTCACCTGGTTGGATCGACCAATGAGGACGCTCCGTTGGTAGAGGCATATCAGGAGACACCGGGTCGTCATCTTTGTAGCCCGTCCCATATGGAATCCATATCCCCCCTCAGGGTTCCCATATGGGGTCGATGTCCGCCATTTTGTTTTTCATGGAACTCTGCCGCCTCGGGTATATTTTCGGTGTATTTTGGCGCCAAGAAAAGGGATATCTGACGGAAATCAAGTTCTGTTAATTTAAAGACATAGTACCATATACTAAAACCTGCATGTGATATATTTGCGAAATTCTAAACACTCATAAATTAACTATCAACTCAAGTTTGTTGTCCTGCTTCTGGTGATTAGCCATTGACTCAATGCGTTGACGTTCAACGCCCATGACGCGTCACTGTGACGTTACATAAGTTAATAGCCATAGACAACAAATTTACTTACTGGCAGGTAATGAACTTCGTATAAGTTATTCAAATTCTCACACGGAAAACATGATAAAATCGTTACAGGGCTGGTTGTTGCCGGCTTATAATATGGGGTCGATAGACGCCATCTTGTTTTTCTTGGAACTCTACCGCATCGGGGATATTTTCGGTGAATTTTGGCGCAAAGAAAACGTAAATCTGTCGGAAATCATGTTCTGCGAATTTAAAGACATAGTATTATGTACAAAAACCTGCATGTGATATATTTTAGGACTTCTAAGGACTCATAAATTAATTATCAAACTCAATGTGTTGTCATTCTTCTGGTGATTAGCTATTGGCTCAATGCGTTGACGTTCAACGCCCATGGTGCGTCACTGTGACGTTACATAAGTTAATTTGCCATAGACGGCACATTTAACTTGCTAAAATGACAACGCTGGTCATCCTATAATACCCGCTGCGGGCAAATATTGAGTAAACCCCGTTGCGGGCACCAATAAAGACTACAGGTAGGTTTGTTTTGAGGGAAATTTTGTCATTAATTGTTTTTCTTCGGACACAAATCCGGATCCACGAGGTGCTTGATGACCATCTTCAGCCAAATGTCAACAGTTCGACGAATAAAGTTCCATAAAGTGACGAAATGCTCAATGAATGGACCTTTCCACAGCTGTCAATCAAATAATTATTAGCGGACATTTTCGACCAATCAGCGACTGAGCCGGCCAATGGCTGCATTGAAAATTCTGCGACCATCTTTCTGTTTTGATATCCATGCGATACATTCAGTGTTAAATTGACTATATTCAAACAACATTTTTGTTGTCAAATCATAATATACTGAAATTTATATTTACGCCATGATTTTATAAATTTATCCTTGATTATAAAAATGTTTTTCATTTAGCATGACACTTGTCATAATTTTCACATTTAATGGCAAAACGAATGTGTGTTCTCTGGTTTAGACATATAAAAGGGTTCAGGTCGGTCTGTTTGGTCTGTTTGTGATTTTTCTTCCGGAGCCCTTGACCGATTTCAACCAAATTTGGTGTGATGCCTCGGTGTACCTCGGCGCAGATGTTATAACGGCAAAAAGTTTCAATCTAAAAAGGAAATTTAAAAATTAAATTAAAAAATACTTTTTAATTAAATTAAGAAACAAATTAAAAGATTCAATCTAAAAAGAAAATTAAAAACAGAAAAAATTAATTAAAGAGCATAAGGGCAAGAGCTGATGTGTTCACTTCGGAAGTCGATCTCGGGTAACAGACAATATCTAAATGGATAGTCCTTTTTACCAGTGGGTGGTACTACCGCTGTGGGTGTGGCCTCTGTTGAAAGCTCCATTGTGAGAATAAGTTTAAATTTTTAAAATGTGTGTGTTTTCAGCTCAAAGATGAGTGCGTGGTGATAACTTTGGAAATCATTGTAAAAAACGTTGCATTGTTATAGATAGTTTAGGAAACTATATCTACTTTCACATTGGAATTTGCTGCATTTAAGTAGGAAAATATTGACAATTTCATGTGATACTCCACGGTATCGGAGTAAACCCCGAAGCGGGCACGACTTTGCCCGCATCGCAGTTTACTCATGCCCGTATTACGTTTTACTTTATGGATGCACGGTATGTTTTGGAAAGATGTCTTGATTTGAATTACTGGAAAGGGATTTGGGTTTTTTAGTTTTTAGTATAAAAACACGTGTAGAGTTTCCCATATATATTGTTATACGTTTAAAAAAAAAAAATTCTCGAGAACTGTTTGCAGTGAACGTTTTGCTGAATGAAACTTAAATTTACCCCGAAAGTCCGAATGCGCTCGACTAAAATTGTGTTTTTCTCGAGAACTGATATCTGAATTCTATCTGAACTCCTGTCACAGCATACATATGTCTTCCACTGGTTGGTACAACTTCGAAATTGAATACTTTTAACTGGTTAGACTAGCCTTGGTATGAAAAACTATAACTGTTATAGCCCGATGTGAGGTTTACTGACGCCCGCACCTGTGTGTGTGCCCGCAACGGGGATTATAGGATGACCAGCGTGATTACTGAATGTCGTACAAGTAATTAAAATTCTCACCTGGAAAGCATGATAAAATCGTTACAGGACTCTTTGTTGCCGGCTACGTTGCCATATGAGGCGCAGCAAGAATAATATCAGGCTCGGCTAGTGCATCGCCCGATATTAATTTTACTTCCCCTCATGTGACGCTGTATCCGACAACAACGGGCCCTGTAACTTATAATATCTATACATACATATATCAATTGTTATCTATGGAACGTATGGTCTGAGGTACTAACTTAACTCAACTGCATCGGCACACGGTATATAGTTTGACAAAGTATGGTGGATGTTGAAAAACATCTAGAAATACAGTATATTGTAGTAATAGCTGAGATGCATCTTCGGTAAGTTCGGCTACTGCCCTGGAGAAAAGACGGTTGACTTAATAACTTAGGGTGGATAGACGGCAATGTCACACCATGTTACCGTCAATCAACCACACATGACTTAAAATGGTTGGTTTGTCAGAGGAAACAAACAAAATTACATGACCAGGCGCATGAATATCGCCACATACACGGCATATACAATATTTTCATGCAAATGTGTATCCACCCTAAACTTAGTTTAGTAAATTTTCCCCATAGTGCACAATCGGTATGCCAACATATGCTCCCGCAAATAGGTTCATATAGGACCTAAATATTCACATATGTATAGGTTCATATTGGACTTATTTGATTCTGAAATAAGCTCATATAGAAATTATACTCGTTATTCTGTTGAATGGCGCGGGTCACGGTAAGCACACATTATAAAGAGCGTTCATCTGGTAAGTCGTGTCGACGAAGCACGTAGATTGAATACTGCCTATATGAGCTTATTCCGTTTGAAATAAGCTATATATGGCTTATTTTGAACGACTAATTTGACGCCCATACAGATCGTATTTTTCCTCAAATATGCTCTATATGGGCCTAAAACGCCTTCATTAAAATATTAAGCCCGTATTGTGCTTATTTTCACGAGAACAGGCTGGCTCAGTAGTAATTTTAATTTATGAATACTGCACTCGCTTCTATACTGTAAACTGGTAATAAGTTATCTAGCTCTACTTTGCAATAAAGACAATCTATTATTAATCTATGGCCAGGTATATGATATTGGGATAACAAGATGAGACAACGCGATAAAGAAGATGGTCATATAGCCTGCTATAGTTAACGAATACTCACAAGTAAAGTTAATTAACCCTTTACCCAACAAACCGGCCAAAACCGGCCAAATAAAGCTTCAACAGCCTAAAATATCTTCGGTCTGTCTCAATAGAACCATACAAATATGGATATCATTGGAACCGGCTCCTTGACCACATTGTGATAGTTACAGTTATGCCCTGTGCCAATGAATTCTCTTATATATGCGAGTCGACCATAGGTCGCCTCGCATATATAAGAGAATGCATTGGCCTAAAAAAAATCTTTTTTTAACACTTTTTACCATTTTTTTCTTACATTCTTTAACAATTTTATAGTTTTTAATGTGTTAAGCCAATGCATTCTCTTATATATGCGAGGCGACCTATGGTCGACTCGCATATATAAGAGAATGCATTGGCACAGGGCCCTTCTGTTGGGTAAAGGGTTAACACACGGGAGACGATGTTGTCCGTCCACCAGGGACGGACTAGGTTATACATAAAAGTATCCATCTCGAAATATATATATGGTGATCTCAACTTCAGCGATATAATTGTAATGCTATAATTGAGAAACTGCATACATCGAACGGGCGTTTTGGCACTTTTATGCATTGGTATGTTAATGGGGTAGTTCACTTATGTACAGCGATGCTAACTACAAGTAGAATGCTTAGTTACCTGTCGATTTACGTCAGCCACATATACAAGTACAATGTTCAAAGTATTGATCCTGTGTGAATCAAATCAGAAATATCACCCACTGTTTTGTTGCTATAGGAGACCATAACGTTGGCGCATATCTTAACCTTTACAGATGCCATTCTTGGTCGGTTTCATCTGTATCACCATAGTGATGTTGACAATGATACAAGCAGAAGATTTTCACTGTGAAACACGATGCTACAAACGACGTCAGAATTGCTATCAGAAGTGTTTCCCCACATTTGAGTATCACGGCAACCCCGCATTCGACCCGGACGAAAACCTATTTAGCGAAACACGATGCAGTATATCATGTCAGTTACTGTACCGAAGATGCGCTAAAATATGCTTACAAAACTAATATAGAGGTTCAGCTTGTATAGTATGTAACGTGTAGCTTGTAAGGTAGTCTCATTTAAAAGCACAAAATAATCTTATCAGATTTTCGTCACTGGAACTGTGATTCAATATTCATTTATTTAAATAGCGAGATCGGATGTCATTGACGTGTTGACAAATTCCCCACGCATAGCGAAACACAACAAAATGTATAATACAGAATACAGGCGACGTATTCACAGTTCATTATACTCGTCGCAATCTAGGAGCCATCATCTTCAAGTTGTTATCAGTCAACGATAATTATTACTGATTATTCTTTCGCATCTTATTGTTTTTATAACTACTACTGCTTACTGCGATTCTCACAATTTTTTTTCTGCCCCAGGCAAGCACTCCATATTTGGAAACGATTTATTATGTCATCTTGGGGAATCCGCGTCGTCCGATATATGGCAATCAAATATGAGTCGAGATCAAGGGGCGTAAATCTATTAAGAGTATCGTCAGCTTTTAACAGAAACAGTTTTTAAGGTAAATGACAATGAATATGAGAGAAACACAAAGATATATTTTCAGTTTCGCGAACATCTTGTCACACCGGTTTCGAAAACAAATTTGGCGATATAATAATAAGGGCTAACTCTGTATTAGATGAAGTTTAAAGAATCGGTTGAGTTACAACCAGTTAACCCTTCCATAACTGGAGCTTCCTGAATTTTTTGCGAACACCCTTTGCCAATGCATTTTCTTATATATCGGAATCGCCCATATGGAGCCTCGCATATATAAGAGAATGTATTGGCCTAGCAATATTGACCTTGTAAGCCAGTGCATTCTCATATACATGAGAATGCACTGGCACATGGTCTTTAATGCTGCAGCTCCCGTCATCAAATGGTTAACCATTCGTAGAATCAATCATGGTAGAATATTATAACTAACGTTTGATCCACCCGTTAATAAGAATGAACCACGTATATGATTGGACGTATATGATTGGACATATTCCGAAATGTCAGTTTAGCCCTGTCTATACTAAATGGATTCTCCCAGTCAGTTAATAAGTGTACATCGGAATTGTCTGTTTTTGATATACAGGTAATATAAGAAAACGACAGTTAAATATAGGTACAGAAGGAACGCTATTTATTGAGGGAAATGTTTAGATAATATCTTCAACAAACGATCTATCGTCGTTCGTTGAACTTATTATCTGAACATTTCCTATGGGATAACTACACGCCAACGATGCTTTAGTATAGAACGTTTTGACTTATTATCTGAATATTTCCTATGGAATAAACTACTCATCAATGATGATTTAGTATAGAAAGGGTTAAATTGTTATATGAACATTTCCCATGGGAATAACTACTCTTCAATGATGCCTTAGTGTAGAAAATGTTAATGCCGACAAGCTACACGCCACAATTCACAAGCGGAATCTCTCTATCGATTTTGGTTCAACGAAAGAGAAGATTTGAAATCCTGTAAACAGCAATATTCGTTTTTTTATAACCAGATGAAACCCAGAGATACCCACCTCTTATACCCCGATATACTGATCATCCATAGCTATCCACCTCATACTCCTATTTTCGCACATCGTCCATAGATACTTACCCCATCACTCCCCCTCCCTATACTCTTTATATACAAAAAGACATGCAACATATCTATAACTAACCATAAACACAATTAATGTATGTATATAACTTACCCACTATACCTATAGAATATTGTCTGTATATCTCGTTTTATTCATATGTAGAGGATCTTTGATGAGTCGCAATTCTATACGAAATGAATTAACCGAGTGCGCTAACTTCGATTCGAGCCAATTAGCGAGGTTGAATCGAATTTAGTGGACGAGGTTAATAAATTTCGTACAGAATTGCGACGAAATTGTGATCCTTTTTTTTATCACATAATCACATTTTAGATAGGAAAAACGTCAGGGTTTAAAAAATAATATTGATTTCCTTATCACAACCAAAGAGGAAGTGAAGACAGCCTCAAGAAAAAATATAGTTCCATTTTAAATCTTTTCATGTTGAAAGAATTGTTCAATCACCCTTATCACCCATGTTTATCCTACATTCAGCACTTTATAATCCAACACAAATTGAATATCATAATTAATATGATTCTAATTAAAGGCACGTGAGGCCTTAGTTGTCGAAAATATTCATATTTGTTCTAATCACCGTAAACAGAAAAACATTAAAACGCATTCAGTTTCGTTCATATATACCATGACCATCACGTAAACAGCATGTTATCACAAAGACCTACTATATTTTACCTAAGCGAGAGCCTGCTTAAGCAAGAGCCTGCTTGTGTTACAGAAGACAGCACAATGCTACTGGCTAATCACACACAAATGGCATAAACGCTCTTTATTAGTTCCATATCAGGAATTCACCAACAAAGAACGCTCTTTATGTTTACCATCATAATATAAACAAACACCAGAAAAGTAACTTTTTATGCTTTTGTTTATATAACAATGGTCAAACTTTTGACAATAACATACTGTTTATGCGATATTTCTTATTTGTATACGGACAAAGTCTGTCTACATTTTGATGTTCTTTCTGTTTGTGGCGGTTTTTGACGGGTGGAAATATTTTCACAGGATACCCACCGCCAAGTCCAACCGTACCTTTAACACAATAATAACATTGATCCACATCATTGCTCTAAGCTCTTACGTCACTGTGCGTACCAATGATACACGTGTGTAGATATGAGGTCGGGTTTAGGGGCTAATTGTGTGATAAATATGCATAAATATCTTTGTGGGGAACGGAGGATCATATAAGTTTTCGAGAACTTGTCACTTTAACCCTTAACTGAACCCTTTTTGATAAATGTATTAGTAAACTAAATATGTTTATATCAGGAGCAATATTGCTTTGAATTCTGCCCATTACATGTAGAGTATCAAGCTGCAAAATAGAGTTCAGTCCCCTCGCTACACGATGTCTGAACGCTGCCGGCACGTGTATTTTCTTAATTAAATCTAACATTTTTTATTGAAGTGTTTTGCCAGTTACAATTCATTCTGGCTTGATCTAGATAACTTTCAAGTGGATATGGACAGTTCAATTTCTCAGAATGATGCAGAATGTCTCAAATAAATAAATGCGACATTTCTTCACATTCCATGTAGGTGCGGGCAGCGGTAGGGGACTGAACTCTGCATGGAGCTTGGTAGAGTATACCAAATGTGTCATTGATTCGACGTCACATGATATTACACATCGTGTTTCCAGAGTAGGCTTGCAACCATGACACCTATCAATTTCACACTTTTGTGTCCAATCCTGGGGACAAAGACTTTCTCATATATCGGCATATACCCTTCCATGGCTGGAGCTTCCTGAATTTTTGCGAAAACCGTGTGCATTCTCTTATAGATGTAAGTCTCCCATAGGGATCCTCGCATATATAAGATAATACATGCATTCGCCTAACTATATTTACTTGACCTTGTAAGCCAGTGCATTCTCTTATATATGCGAGGCTCCCTGTGTGAGACTCGCATATTAGAGACTGCACTGACACATTATATGTAATGCTACACCAGCACATCCCCCGCCATGAACATCAAGAAAGGGTTAACTGATATTTTTCTGGAGCATTCCGTAATTAAAGTGACATGTATCCACATGCAGTACACCTTTCTGTTTTAATCAGAAATTGGATAATGTTGGAAAATTTTGCAGCAATTGAGGAATAGTACACAATTATTCCTATAAAAATCAAACAACGTGAGTGTGATGGATTTGTTCATTTGTTATGTTTTTGTTTGTAATATTTGTTTCTTGAAATGTTGTTACATTCTCGTTGACTGGATAAAAATAGTCTATTAATTGTCTGTCATTGTCACCCCTATTCTGCCTCCCGGTACGTTCACACAGCTGGCTGCCTGGTATTATGGTTTATTAGAGCGATGAATGTCACGAGTCGCTTTACGATTGATTCTTGTTAGATATTTGCATGCTAATTTAGGATGAATGTCAGTTGTATAACAACCAAGATAATTACACAGACCCACTGTGGACGCAGTAAACGGTGGGGCATGTTTATTTAAAGACATATTATGTACTTGTTCGGTGCATGAAACTGATACGTTAATATTCAGCTATACCAACTGGAGGAATGTAATATTCTACTAACATCGCCGAAAATCTCAAGCAAATCGACCGTGCAACTCCATAGATAACATCGTCTGAACTACGCTCAATTGTAAATATTTACTAGTCGATTCGGGACGCATCTATCGGCGATAAACTAATGAAAACGATTTCGCCACTGCATTTAATTAATAGATACAAATTAAAATGTGTCTTGTCAATTTAGATATAATATTGACAAAAATAATTATTTTAATCAAGATTATTCTCTTTTCTATTTTATCACCCTACCGGAGTGTTTCACACCACTTGATAAACCGGTGGACGTTTATATCCTAACACACTAGAACACTCTTCGGCGAATTTCCAGCAAATCGCGTAACCAATATGCGAGCGTGTGAACGTACCTTAATGGCCTATATATGTCATTGGTTTTGGGTGTTTATCGTCACCTGAGTCACTAAGGCCCGTTCCAAACGACGGATTTTTGTCGACTCGAATCTAATACCAGACCCACAATTGTATTAAATGCGTCTAAAATGCGACGTTTGAAACAATTAGATCCGTGTCAGACGCACCACAGACGAATCTCCGTCCAATTCAGACGAATCTTCGTCGGTGATGCGTCTGAAATCCGTCTTGGTTTCAAACGACGGATTTTTGTCGACTCGAATCTAATACATGTGACGAGAAGAGCCGAAAGTTGCCGAATAACGAATGCAAATGATATGATAATGAAATAATAATGAGGGAGTTCCCCGTATCTGCGGAAATACCCACATGACGTCATTTGTCGCACGCTCTCTTTGTTATAAAGAAAGATATATCTATAAGAATTGCTTTGGTAACATTGTGAAAATTTTAATTATTACGGTAGTTTGATGTCACTGACTCACATCTTATACATATACTAATGTATACAGTATCAATGATTTATAATAATTCATATATATACCGGTATAAGGGATATGGGTTGTTGCAACTGATTTATAATAATTCATATAGACCGATATTCCTTATTATAAGTGATAGGGGTGTTAGTCTCTGATGTATAATTATTAATATATACCGGTATTACTTATTATAAGGGGTAGGGTGGTACCACTGATTTATAATAATTCATATATACCGGCATTACTTGTTATGAGGGGTATATGGGTGGTAACCTCTTATCTATACTACTTCATATATTATGGTATTCCTTATTATAAGGGGCAGAGTGATAGCCTCAGATTTATAATAATTCATATAAACCGGTGTTACTTATGAGGGGTAGGGATAGTAGCCTATGATTTATAATAATTCATATATACCGGTATTCCTTATTATAAAGGATATAGGGTGGTAGCCTATGATTTATAATAATTAATATATTCCTGTATTCCTTATTATAAGGGATAGGGGGTGGTAGTTTCTGATTTATAATAATTCTTGTATACCTGTATTTACATGCACGGTATACACATAGAAGGCAATTTGTTGCACGATATAACATTTATTTGTTGCGCCTATTATAGTATATCATATATCTGTATACTATATACATCCTCATATACATGAGCACATATATTCGCGCTGCAGTCGCGCATATATAATATATATATATACATAATTTATACTGTATTTTAGTATATATATGTATAACATATACCGGTATATATAGGCCTCTATATCTACGCGTGACCATTTTTTGACGGTAACCGGGAATCCACCTTTAAATAAATCTACCGATGTATTAGATTCGACGCGACAAAGATGCGTCCGTCTGTAACAAAATCGACCGCAGACGCATCACCGACGGATTTAATACAATTAGATTCGAGTCGACAAAAATCCGTCGTTTGGAACGGGCCTTAGGCCCGTTCCAAACGACGGATTTTTGTCGACTCGAATCTAATACCAGACCCACAATTGTATTAAATGCGTCTAAAATGCGACGTTTGAAACAATTAGATCAGTGTCAGACGCACCACAGACGAATCTCCGTCCAATTCAGACGAATCTTCGTCGGTGATGCGTCTGAAATCCGTCTTGGTTTCAAACGACGGATATTTGTCGACTCGAATCTAATACATGTGACGAGAAGAGCCGAAAGTTGCCGAATAACGAATGCAAATGATATGATAATGATATGATAATGGTATAATAATGAGGGAGTTCCCCTTATCTGCGGAAATACCCACATGACGTCATTTGTCGCACGCTCTCTTTGTTATAAAGAAAGATATATCTATAAGAATTGCTTAGGTAACATTGTGAAAATTTTAATTATTATGGTAGTTTGACCTCTCAACGAACATGGCATGTCACTGACTCACATCTTATAATGGATATATTATCAATGATTTATAATAAATCATATATACCGGTATAAGGGATATTGGTTGTAGCAACTGATTTATAATAATTCATATAGACCGATATTCCTTATTGTAAGGGATAGGGGTGGTAGTCCCTGATGTATACAAATTAATATATACCGGTATTACTTATTATAAGGGGTAGGGGTGGTACCACTGATTTATAACAATTCATATATACCGGCATTACTTGTTATGATGGGTATATGGGTGGTAACCTCTTATTTATAATAATTAATATATTCCGGTCTTACTTATTATAAGGGGCAGAGTGGTAGCCTATGATTTATAATAATTTATATATACCGGTGTTACTTATTATGAGGGGTAGGGATAGTAGCCTATGATTTATAATATTCATAGATACCGGTATTCCTTATAACAAGAATATAGGGTGGTAGCCTATAATTTATAATAATTAATTTTTATATTCCGGTATTCCTTATTATAAGGGGTAGGGGGTGGTAGTCTCTGATTTATAATAATTCTTGTATACCGGTATTTACATGCATGGTATACACAAAGATGGCAATTGGTTGCACGATATAACATTTATTTGTAGCGCCTATAGTGTATTATATATATGTATGTACTATATACATCCTCATATACATGAGCACATATATTCGCGCTGCAGTCGCGCATATATATATATATATATATATATATATATATATATAATTTATACTGTATTTTAGTATATATATGTATAACATATACCGGTATATATAGGCCTCTATATCTACGCGTGACCAATTTTTGACGGTAACCGGGCATCCACCTTTAAATAAATCGACCGATGTATTAGATTCGACGCGACAAAGATGCGTCCGTCTGTAACAAAATCGACCGCAGACGCATCACCGACGGATTTAATACAATTAGATTCGAGTCGACAAAAATGCGTCGTTTGGAACGGGCCTAAGCAATGTCTCGCCTTTGTCTGTTTTATTGGTGAAGGGTACACCGGGTTGGGGTTAAAGTCACTATGAAACCACACTCAGCACCATCTTTCTCTCGATAAGCAACTGACAAACTCACATGAACCGCGATATAAATACCCTCAATTGGTATGGAACAACAATCCATATTATTTCGGAATCAAACCAACTTCGTAATCACAGGACAGCTTAAAGGGACCCAAGATACTCGTAGTGGGTAAATATTCTATTAACCCTTTAGCCAACAAACCGGCCAAAAACGGCCAAATAAAGCTGCAACAGCCTAAATTATCTTGGGTCTGTCTCAATAAAACCATACAAATATGGATATCATTGGAACCGGCTCATTGTGATGGTTACTGTTATGCCCTGTGCCAATGCATTCTCTTATATATGCGAGTCGACCATAGGTCGCCTCGCAAATATAAGAGAATGCATTGGCCTAAAAAAAATCTTTTTTTAACACTTTTTACCATTTTTTCTTACATTCTTTAACAATTTTATAATTTTTAATGTGTTAAGCCAATGCATTCTCTTATATATGCGAGGCGACCTATGGTCGACTCGCATATATAAGAGAATGCATTGGCACAGGGCCGTTCTGTTGGGTAAAGGGTTAAAAAAAATATGTAAAAACATCACCACTAAGGAGAACATGGAGAAATATATGAAATTTGTTTTTATTTTCGTTATTGATAGTTCTCCAATAACGAAATATCGCGTGTTGAAACCATTCTTGTGTAAACAAAACTGTTACAGTGATATGCCAACAAACATAGCTAATCGTGTAGAAAGTTAAAATATTTTAGTCTCTATATGATTTTAAGAATTTGTTTCCACGCTTAGACCTTTTTAAAATGTTTACCGTGAAGTTTTGATTAAAATTTGGTATCTTATTGGACTTTATCTGTAATTCCACTCCAAGTGTAACGTTTACTAACAATGGTTTTAACATGCGCAGTCTCATTATAAGAGAGTTAATAATGAAAAGTCAAACTATTTTACATATACGTGTTGTGATAGTTGTTCTGCAGCCTTTTATATTAGTCCTTTCGTGAGAGGAGCTGTGCTAGTGCATCATTAAATATCACATGCCAGTGCATTATCTTATATGGAGCCTAGCATATATACGAGAATGCGCTGGCTTACAAGGTCGTGGTAAATATATTTAGGCCGATGTATTCTTTTATATATGCGAGGCGCCCTATGTGAGAGAATGCATTGGCACAGTGTTTTCGCAAAATTTGAGGAAGCTCCAGTCATGAAAGGGTTAATTCGCATGAACCCACTGTGAAGGCCTGTTGTCCCTTCAAACTTCATAAGGTATTGTTACAAGCTTCCAAGCTGAGTTTTCCTATCTTGATTGCTTGACCTCTTGTGATGTCTTGATGGCTTGACCTCTGTCGAGTCGTCGAGATAAGTGATGACTTGATGTCCAAATCGAACTTCCACCCTGGTTTGCTATTAACCCGGATGCTGGTTCACATCGAACGTCCGTTCTATTACTCCCCTATAACGGAGTTAAAGTGACACACTCATTTCAATTACTAATGCCGTTGATAGAATGTCATTATTAACCCAGTCACCTGTTTAATCCATAGAACATACATTTGTTCTGATCTCGACGTGAATTGTCGCATCGAACAGGAATAAAGTAAGAAACAAATACGATTTATAACATTGTTTACATCAACCCTTTCATGGCGGGAGCTGCACTGGTGCAGCATTAAAGACCCTGTGCCAATGCATTATCTTATATATGCGAGTCTCCCATATGGATACTAGCATATATACGAGAATGCACTGGCTTACAAGGTCAAATAAGATAAATATGGGTAGGCCAATGTATTCTTTTATATATGCGAGGCTCCCCATGGGAGACTCGCACATATAAGCGAATGCATTGGCACAGGGTTTTCGCAATAAATTCACGAAGCTCCAGTCATGGAAGTCGGTAAAATTCGAACTCGTCTTTTACCGCAATACCTTACTCGTATTTAAATTCACGCTGTACTATTTTTCGCTCAGTTTTGAATTCGCGCACCCTGCTTTGAATTCGCGCACACTTTCGCTAAATATCAACATAAGGGCTCTCCCAACAGCATATTGACATACACTAGAAAATAGAACAGAAAATGACACTCATGCACAACATACATACACCACAGTCATACACACCAGAACATTGAATTACATATGCTATAAGACAGGTCATCTTCCATGTATGGTCAGTCGGACGATGGAAAGAATTACTCTTACTTTAACCAATAATAGAGATTAGTTTGTCGCCTTCGACCACATACATAAATAATAACATAATGTATATATGCACGCATTCCTGGTGTAATAACAAGTCAGTGATTTCAGTCAATAGAGGACCTTTCGCAAAATTACGAATACGATTACGGATATGGAAATATCCTGCCAGTATACGGCCAAAACTTTTTACGCACGGGATTTCTTATGTGAGACCAAATATATCCCACGCAGTTTAATAATGTGCAGATGTGTTCAGAATGGGCCACCGGGCGTGCTTGGGGGCGCTCTAACATTGTCCGTGTGGTGTATTACACACGGATAAGAACATGGGATCTGAAAGAGACACACATTGCATTTTCCATCGAATATATGTGTAATATGTCGTTTCACCAATTAGCCATAGTAGATAAATTGTGATGGTGTCAACCTTACTATGACAATATATCCTATCCGTAATCGTAATAGCGATTTTTGCGAAAGGTCACTAATATTTTAGTTGCTGGAACACATTAACGCTTGCGCATATCTTAACCTTTACAGATGTCATGGTTGGTTGGTTTCATCTGCCTCATCACAATACTATTCAATATGGCGCGCGCAGAAGATTTTCACTGCGCAACACGGTGCTACAAACAGCGTCAGAGATGCTACAAGACGTGCTACCCTACTAAGATTGTATACCGCGGCGATCCTGCATTCAACCCGGACTTTAACACAATTGATGACACACAATGCAGTGACCTCTGTCAGGTCGCTTACCCAAGATGTGTTCAAATATGCGATTTGTAAAATGGGAGATGGACTTTTAAAATGTCGGGGAACTGAACAGTGATCACAATGATTAGTTAAGGCTGGTGCATGCTTGTTTCTTAACTTTGACAAAGCAAGCAATAGAGCCTCAAATGAAGAAAATATTTATATACCACATTTAAATTATTTAAGTGTACATCATGCAACGACACTTGGTATATACTTTATTTAAGACAATATTTCTTTTTGTTGACAATTACAGCATTCGGTGAACTATTTTTCAGATATGTGTTTGGTGGAACTTCTGTTGGGTTTGCTCTTGTTGCTTTTTATGTTTTGCTGACGATTGAGTCAGTTAATTGTTGCCACCCTTTGCTTACCCCGGCTTTTCGTTGGCGAAAAATTCCGTCTTCAAAGTTCAGTCATGGACAACGTAAGGGAATTCACGTGGTGACACAATTATGTATCCCCTTCATGTATGGCAATGCAAATTTATGCATTGAAAATGCTGAACAGTAGTATTGCATGTTAGAGTTATATTAGCCACGAGTATAGGCATGTATACCTGTACACGCTTACATGTATATAAATGGATAATATTGTCAATCATTTAACTGAAATAGCTAACTTATTTTACCTAGTGTAAGCATGGTATATATAACCTTATGATTCGTACTGTTTTTCGCTTTTAAATGGGTATTTCACTTTCACTTAATTTCAACTTAAAGGGGTATACTGTACACTAAATCCGGACATTTATGGGACCATCTCATTTTATACACAACAGAATATATGCAACAAATAAAAGGAGATGGTCCCAAAAATTACCGGATTTAGTGTACAGTCCCCCTTTAATGGGTCGACGCACAAGTTACGGAACTTTATATCATCTATAATAGCCCGTCTCCCAACAACATATTGACATAAAATAGAAATAGAACAGAAGATGACACTCATGCACAACATACATACACCACAGTCGCACACACCAGAACAATGAGCCCATGTTGAAAATTTAGCCAATGGTTATGTTGCTAGGATACCATAACGCAGCGCATATCTTAACCTTTACAGATGGTATTCTTCGTTGGTTTTATCTTCATCATCACGCTGTGATGACAGAAACACGTTGGTAACTCAACAAAAACAAACATGTTCACAGTTTATTACACCGGATAAGTCGATAATACAATGTTTTGGAGCTTCCTCTTTCAAATGGTATATAATATGGCATATATTGTGATATGGATGTTCGACCATTAAGTGGGCCTTTAAGATTAGTCCAAGTTTCCTTCGACTTAAACCAACTTGTGATATCTGTGTTTCTGGATGCTAGTTCACGTCGAAGGTACGTTCTATTACTCCCCTATAGCGGAGTTTAAGTGACCCACTCATTTAAATTACTAATGCCGTTGAAAGAATGTCATTATTAACCCAGTCACCTGTTTAATCCATAGAACATATATTTGTTCTGATCTCGACGTGAATTGTCGCATCGAACAGGAATAAAGTAAGAAACAAATACAATTTATCACATTGTTTACATCAACCCTTTCATGACGGGAGCTGCGCTGTTGCAGCATTAAAGACCCTGTGTCAGTGCATTATCTTTTATATGCGAGTCTCACATAGGGAGCCTAGCATATATACGAGAATGCACGGTCTTACACGGTCAATTAAGGTAAATATTGTTAGGACATGTGTATTCTCTTATATATTCGAGGCTCACTATGGAGACTCTCATATATAAGAGAATACATTGGCACACGGTTTTCCCAATAAATTCACGAAGCTCCAGTCATGGAAGTCGGAAAAATATCGTCTTTTACCAACACGAACAAACGCAATTACTTCTAGACTTCTACCTACACAGCATAACATATATACGCATTGTAACATATACTCGAGATTATAGCACATCATTGTGACCGTAAGATATGATATTTTAACTATACATTTAGCATTCTTTGATGCATGGTGTGTAGACTATGGGAAGAAATTGTTGAACTGTCTTCACTCTATAAGACGTTTATGGTACCACATAATTTTGATCATTAAAATAAAGAGAAAGCAGTGTGTGGAGTTTTAAAATAAGGTCATGTTAAGATACACAATACCATACTCGTATTTAAATTCACGCAGTACTATTTTTCACTCAGTTTTGAATTCGCGCACTTTGAATTCGCGCACCTAGTTGCTGTGCGAATTAAAAAGTGACAAACTATCTACGTAGAAGTATAGTATCTTAATTTTCCCATAAGATAAATGTGAAAAATCGAACAGAACACAGTTGCGTCATATATACATTTGTGGTGAAGACTAATGCTTACATGTGTATGGTCCAAATAATCATTGTGATAAATAATAAATATTTATGGACATCATGGAATTGAACTCGACAGAAGTAAAACCACAGTCACGTACATGCTGCTGACTTCATAAAACAATTAACTCTTGGTTCAGTGTGTTTTAAATGCATAATAACTCAGACTGTTTGACCACAATATTACCACGGAGACGTGCTTCCGTGCACTTTCATTCTGGAATATATATATATTATATTAATTTCTTAGAAGCATGTCAACATCAAATATCCTACCATGGTGTATATCGCTGCATGTATATAAATGGATAATATTGTCAATCATTTATCTGAAATAGCTAACTTATTTCACCTAGTGTATGCATGGTATATATATATAACCTTATATGATTCGTACTGTTTTTCGCTTTTAAATGGGTATTTCACTTTCACTTAATCTCAACTTAAAGGGTCGACGCACAAGTTACGGAACTTTATATCATCTATATATAGTAGCCCCTTCCGAACAACATATTGACATAAAATAGAAAATAGAACAGAAGATGACACCCATGCACACCATACATACACCACAGTCACACACACCAGCACATTGAATTACATATGCTACAAGACAGGTATTCTTCCATGTATGGTCAGTACTCTCAATAAGAGAGATTAGTTCGTCGCCCTCGACCACATATATACATCATATACAATAACATAATGCATACACGCATTCCTGATGTAATAACAAGTCAGTGATTTCAGCCAATATTTTAGTTGCTGGAACACAATAACGCTTGCGCATATCTTAACCTTTACAGATGTCATGGTTGGTTGGTTTCATCTACCTCATCACAATACTATTCAATATGGCGCGCGCAGAAGATTTTCACTGTGCAACACGGTGCTATAAACAGCGTCAGAGATGCTACAAGACGTGCTTCCCTACTAAGATTGTATACCGCGGCGATCCTGCATTCAACCCGGACTTTAACAGAATTGATGACACACAATGCAGTGACCTCTGCCAGATCGCAGATCGTAGATGTGTTCAAAAATGCGATTTGTAAAATTGGAGATGGACCTTTAAAATGTCGGGGAACTGAACAGTGATCACAATGATTAGTTAAGGCTGGTACATGCTTGTTGCTTAACTCTGACAAAGCAAGCAATTGAGCCTCAAATGAAGAAAATATTTCTATGTCACATTTAAATTATTTAAGTGTACATGCAACGACACTTGGTACACAATTTATTTAAGACAATAATGTTTCTTTTTAATGTCTCAATTACAGCATTCGGTGAACTTATTTTTCAGATATGTGCTTGTATAGAAACTTCTGTTGGATTTGATTTTGTTGCTTTTTATGTTTTGCTGACGATTGAGTCAGTTTATCGTTGTCACCCTTTGCTTACCCAGGCTTTTCGTTGGCGAAAAATGCCGTCTTCAAAGTTCAGTCCTGGACAACGTAAGGAAATTCACGTGGTCACATAATTATAATGCTGCATGTGTATATTGGGTGTGGTCACAATGATATTACGGATGCAAGTATCCGCTGCATGTGTGGCAATGAATATTTATGCATTGAAAATGCTGAACAGTAGTTTTGCATGTTATAGTTATATTAGCCACGAGTATAGGCATGTATACATGTACACGCTTACGTACCGTAGCCCATGTTGAAAATTTAGTCAATGGGTTTGCTGCTAGGACACCATAACGCAGCGCATATCTTGACATTTACAGATGGTATTCTTGGTTGGTTTCTTCTGCATCACCACGCTGATATTCAAAATGGCGCGCGCAGAAGATTATCACTGCGAAACACGGTGTTTCACAGCACGTCAAGCCTGCTACAAGACATGCTTCCATAACGTTACGTATCACGGCGACCCCAGCCACGATGGCGACGAAAACAGAATTAATGACAACCATTGCAGTCAGCTCTGCGAGTACCAGTACCCAAGATGTATCCAGAGATGCGATGAGTTCTAGTGGCCTTATTGTAATGGAATATGTAAAACCATGTACGTCGGAAAACTTTGCAGTCATCACAGCCTCCATCAATACAAAAAAGCTTAGTCAAGACTGGAGAAACACACTCTCGTATTGTGAAGTTGTAAATTGACACGCGTATTGCTTCAAAGTTTGAACACATCGAGAAATTAAGCGTCAACTTTGAAGAAAATCTGTCCATACTACATATGTTTTATTTTCTATTAAGTATACATTGAACATACATGCAGCGACTCTTCGCATATAATTCATTTCAAGCAGTATATTGTTGGCATTTATATCAATCGGTTAATTTTGTTTTTAATATTTGGTTATTGGAATTTTTGCTGCATTATTTTGTGTTGATAAATATCTAATTAATAGTGTCACCCCTTTAGTTACCCATGCAGCAAGGTGTCTACAAACTTGGTCTACAGACAAAAAATGTATTGCCCAAAATGCGAAAATTATTTTCAGCGCTGACGCGTTATGTCCATAGCACACGTGATATGCCGGCATTGTCACTGTCAATAGAGATTAGATACTGCCCTAATTAATCGACTGCTTAACCACAGCTTTCCGATGAATGGCAACAAGCAACTTTTCAGGATTTAGTCGGAAATATGGCTTGTTGCCATTCACCGGAAAGCTCTCGGGGAGAGCTTTCCGATGAATGGCAACAAGCCATATTTCCGACTAAATCCTGAAAAGTTACCCATAATTCTGATGTGGTTAAGCAGTCGATTAATTAGGGCATTACTGTCTTTCGTTGGCGAAAAGGTCCATCTTCAAAGTCCAGGCACGGACCAACCTAACCGATGTCAGCATTTAGAGCACAATCTCATTATTGCAATCGTTCCCTGATTTTTGGCAAAGAACACCAATTCCCAAGGCTGGCGAAGGAATAGTTCAATGATTATCCCATTGTTAGGCATCCGCAACTCATAACAGACAAATCGCACGGGCGCTTCCAAGTGGGACCAGTCCGTGTTGTTTCTGACATATCTATTCGCATTCAACGGCGATCAGTTCATGTTAATCACGTTTTTGTGCGTGGCTAACCGGCTATTGTGTCCAATTGTGACAAGCGCACGGCACATTTCCAGTTTATTGCATTATGTGGGATCAATTGTGCTCTAAGTCGGTCAGAGCACGCAAATTGTTCTTTACCAGAATAAATCTCGTCTTCGACTCGATTGATTCTGGTAAAGAACAATTCTTGTGCTCTAACCATTACTTATGGTTATATAACAATGAAGTGTATATGGGTGTGCTCGTTGGCCACAATGTTGTTACCATGCAATCTTTTAGACCAATATTTTATTTCAACTAACTTACGGTCTATATATATATATAGGGACTCCCATGGAATAAATTATTCAAACGGGAGGAATCGCTTGCGCGTCGAAGAATTCATTGCTTGACCAATCAACAGTTTCCTGCAAAACCAAGAATTATTCACACTGTGTCACTTATTCACACAAGCCACGCGCCCATGCAATGTTGCTAAAATTAAGTATAACGGAAAGCGGAATTGATGGAGAAAGCTATGCCGTACGACCATGGTTGATCTTGGCAAAATCGAAATTCTCGACGTTGAAATTAAGAATATTTTGCAGAACATAGGCATTGATTCACTGAAACCAGAACAAGCGAATATTATACGAAACTAATTTATCCACAGAAAAGACATTTAAGCTATTCCGCCTACCGGTTACAGGAAAAGTTATTAACACATGTGGGCATTATCGCACGTCAATCAAAACAGTGTCTTATTTGGTTATATGCATATTAATGAGCTATCACAAGCTGGGGATTCCCCTTTAATCTCTTAAATCAATTTTGGTACCGGATTCTATAAACTGAGTGTTGGTGGTAATGAAACATTGGTCTAGTTTTAACAATTAAGACTGAGTTGTTAAGTATGCACGCATCCGCTGTATACATATTATATGCGTTTCGGAACTTATGCTCCGATCCGCTTTGTAAACATTATTATTCATTTGTGTTTGATTTATGTTACATGCCTGAGGGTTTAAAAATAAATTATGAGGAAACTATATGTTGCAATGAATGTTTATGCATTAGATATGTTGAATGTTAACCTCTTCGCTGCTATGACGTCCGTAACTATTACGGACGTAAAAGTGCTCGTCGTGTGCTATATGGTCCGTAGGTACTATGGACCTACTTCAGCACACTAGCAGTAGGTCATTGATCATAACTGGAACTCAGAGATTGGTGCATCGGAATAACTGTGTCTCGAAGTTTCAAACAGTGTATGATGGTCAAAGATTGTGAACGATAATAGCCTTTCAACTGAGTCAGTTATATGTTTTTTTGTGATATTAACGTTATATTTTTTCCCCTGGAAAATGGCAATATTTTTAACGTCAACAGCCCAGCACACGACGGCATAACGTCATTTAACAGCCAAGTGATTAACTTCAGCATGTTATAATGTTTAGTTGCTATAGTCGGCTTCTATATATACCAACTCGTAATCATGCCATACATGTACATATCATATTTGAATTGCGGTGATTTCAGCCAATGGTTTTGTTGCTAGGACACCATAACGCGACGCATATCTTAACCTTTACAGATGGCATTCTTGCTTGGTTTCATCTTCATCATCACAATGATATTGAAAATGGCGCGCGCAGAAGATTTTCACTGCGAAACAGGATGCTTCAAAGAGCGTCATTTCTGCTACCAGACATGTTTCCCAAATGCGATCTATCACGGCGACCCTGTATACAATGGTACAAACAACAGATTTGATGACAACAGATGCAGTGAACTCTGCCAGTTCGAGTACCGAAGCTGTGACCAAAGATGCGACTGGATTAATGCACTCTGAAAAATGTAAAATAGTCGTGTTAAAAGACAGTTGACTCCCACAACACCCCGACCCACTTACTTTAAACACCACATCTGATAGCTATACCCTCAATCAATATACCAAGTACATGTAGTACACTAATAACTCCAACCTATATTGTGTGTATTGTGTATGTATATTATGTCACCTCACATTTATATTATGTATTATGTACACTGTTTGAAATTGAATCGCCTGTTATGTCAAATACGACGAAAGGCGTAATAAACATCTGAATATATAGCGGATGGATATGTGGAACGTTGCAGACTGGCAGTGGTCATCCGCAGTTATAATGTATGATTTTACAGTCTGTGTTTAGGCTGGTGTAAGAAAATAAGAAACGTTGTTCTCGTCTTTAATTGTGAAAATTATTGTAAGTGTCACACACAATGAGAGACACTGTTAGATTCATGGATAAATTTCAGTCCAAAATCGCTGCGCAAATCACATTTTCAGTATATCAGATAAGATATGATAACTTTAATTGGGAGAACATCCTTATACGGACAGTATGCATACATGTGACATACACATTTTTGTGTAATGATTTGACCAAAAAGTTTTTGAAAACAGTGCATTTAATAATATTTACATGCATTCGCGCCTTGTAACTTAAATGGAGGACGTCGTTTGGTTGAAATCACACCATGACTGTGACGTCGCACGCAGGCCCCAAACTTGTCTTCATATTCTATGGACGCAGCTACCAACATGATACCACAATATCGATCACAATTGAGGCTAACTGCTCTTTAATCTGCAAGTTTAGTATAGATGTAAGTGATGGATGTTGATTTTGTTGCGTCCTATGGGTAATGGAGGAAAACTGGTCTGACAATTTTATGTCGGAATGCTTTCGCGCTCCATACAAACTTATCAGACCAACATGAACCCATACTCCGTGGAACGCAAAGCAAAACGACATCTATATATGCCATCAACGGCGTTTTTCGATTGACCTATATATGAGCGTATATATATGTATCAGTAGACGAACAGCATACTGTATAATTCCGCGAACTTGTCGTTGGTGGTCAATAATTACAACGATACAAACTTTAGTTTTCAACTACATAATCATGTATCTACTAAATAATCCATCTCAGAAAATAAATTATCAAAACAGGATTTTCAGTTGGAAAACGAAGACTTCTTGTAATATCTCATTCAGTGTCATTTTTTACCATGCTTCTAACTTTTGGTATTCCGCTCCGACAAAAAATAACAAAAGAACTGTTCAAAATTCGTCAATTAAGTTTAATATGCTAAATTTATACAAAGGCAAGGTTGTTGGATTTGATGAACTCTATAAAGCTAAGATGCTTCCAGTAGAACAAAGGGTTGATTTCCGACAGATATCCCTTATGAAAAAGGTATATGACAAAACAGCACCTTCCTACATTTCTCTCAGGTTCACACCTGCTAGTGACTATTCGCCTAATAAGTTTAGATCTGGACTCTTCGAATATCACTCGCCATCTGTATAGGGTCCTTTGGGGGGAGGGGGGAGACAGATTTCCAGTGCCCCAAAAATTTCATTCGTACAGTAAACATTAAAGAATGAGATAAGGAAGTTAATGATGAGATGTGTATGCGAATAAAAAAAGCGGGAGAGAATATTTATAAATATTATTAATATCCTTAATTTAATAAATAACTGTTTTTAATCGTACGATTTCACTCTATCAGAGTTGTACAATGTCTTGCAGGGGTTGTCTCTCATGTGAACAGGTTACACAGAGGGACCACAATGGAAATAAGCGGATATCGGATGGTTGTTTGTGCATTCCTCCCGATGCAACCTGATCGCATAATAGACCAATCTCAACTTATTTTATGATTCTATAAAGCTCTGAAGTGTTTAACAACATGTAAGCGTCAACTTTGGCTTTTTCAGTCACTGCCCCTTACAAATACATTCTGGTTTTACAAATTCATATTCCTAATGTATATGTATATATCCGCCCTCGTACATGGATATCATCATGTCACCCTTTATTAAGTATACGGGAAACACATGTGGTCAGTATGTGTATACCAAGCTAACCCATCTCTTAATCTCAGTGTGGGGGGGGGGGGGGGGGGGGGGGGGGTTCAAGTGATATACAACTTTTCAAAAATATAAAGTCATTTATAATGTTTTAATGTAAATCAAGCTATCGTAACTCTTATCATTAATTGTATATGCCAGATGCTATCAAATAAAAATAGTTATCTACCTATCTATCTATCGCCGAATCTGTTTGATGGGCCGAAGATCAATTGGCCGAAATTGGCAATGAACAAGCGAACTTTCAGAAAATATATACACCTCAACTTCAATTGTCTGCAATAAACTATCCACGATCAACAAAATACTTCTTCTTTACGTTTAAAATAACGTGAAGACATCTGTCCTGTCACTAACTCGCGGCCATATTGGATCCACCAGGCCCGGTTCCGTGGTGTTAATGCTACAGGTCAAAGTTATGGAGTAGCATTCCATATATGGAAGTCATGAATTATTCAAGACTTCCATATATGGAGATGCTACTCCAGAATTTTGACCTGTAGCACTAAAACCACGGAACCGGGCTGGATGAATCTATGAAACCACGGATCGGAGCTGGATGAATCCAATACGGCCGCGATTCAGTGATCTCGCTTATAATTACCAATACACAGAGTATAGCGATGATCCGTGACTGGTAAGTGATCTATGGTAAAATTATTACCCCACCCCGATGTAACAAAAATTAATAGGGTTGTAATCAGGTAACACATTTTATTTATTCCTAATAAAATTATCCATGTTCACCACCCAGTTGATCAGTCTAATTCTTTTGGGTTCACAGTAACTATACGTTGTCATCGACGCTTTTCCAAAAATTGAGCAAATGAAAAACGCGGCACGAAATTTAAGCGTTGTGCCGAGCATTACAAAAACATGAACACCGCTGAACTGAAATGGCAGAAATAATGTAAAGTTTCCGCAAGGAAAATAAACAATATAATCATCAACTAATTTGTCAAATGTGTCTAGAATTGAGTTTTCGTTTTGTTTTTTTCACCAAGATTCCACCGGAACGCTCGTTCCGCGCCATCCGTGACGTCATGTGGGGCGACGGTTAGATTCACCCATTTTAAGTATCACTACGCGATGTGACTTGTTCACTGAAACATATAGGCACCAATAGACCATGTCGCACAGTACTAGCTTCTCGGCCAATCAAATGCCCACATTCAGTTTCAATGAAAACGAAAGAGTTGTAATTATGCATTGTACACGTATAGAATGATTGAAAGTATGCACGAATTAGCATGAGAATCGATGGTGTCGGGATTTAAACCACCAAAAGATCGCTGGTAAAATATATCTGCTAATAATTATTTGATTGACAGACTTGGAAAGAACTTAATGCGAGCTCAGGATCACGTATTCTACTATTTGACGAATAGCTCATTGCACACATGATGTTTATACTTCTTAAAATTGTTTCGAAATCTGAAGTTTTACAGCGCGATAAATTAACCCGAGAGCTTAACAGAAATGCCTCTAGATTATATTATTCTTCCCTTTATTCATTTTCGTTAAAATAATATTGACCTTTTTCGC
Organism: Siphonodentalium dalli; assembly: GCA_032622095.1. Lineage (NCBI taxonomy): Eukaryota > Metazoa > Mollusca > Scaphopoda > Gadilida > Siphonodentaliidae > Siphonodentalium > Siphonodentalium dalli. Next base: position 158,754,691 of record CP136069.1, on the reverse strand, counting down.
AGATATAATTTTTTTTCTTGACCAAATATTCGTTGATGGACAGTTCCCTTAGGCAATGTTCAGATAACAAGTTCACAAACGGTATGTTGGGCTTATTGTCTGAACATTTTACACCAATTAATACGAATCCGTCTGTATTTGTATAATCTGTCGTCTGCTTATATTTCCTGAATATTCCTCCATATGAATTCTAAACCATTCTAATATATTCGTTTGTAACTGAACGGGATAATTAATTCTCCCTATGGGAGACTCGCGTATATAAAATAACGCACTGGCACGTGGTCTTTCATCATCATCATCATCATCATCATCATCATCATCATCATCATCATCTTTATTTCGAAACAAGTCATTCAACTTATGGTTCCGCTGAATTACGTTAATAATAAACACATGTATAATAAATTATATAGGCCTATAACGCAAAATATTTAATGCTGAGCCAGCGCAGCTCACGTCATAAAATGGTTAAAGGTTGAATGAATTCCTACACTTTCGTTATTTTAGTCTAATAAATTATTTCACTACTCGTCTGTAACAATGCCCACTATTTGTTACGCGGTGATAATCAACATGTTACAGCCCAATAACATCCCTGTTGATGCTTGGTGACGGAGGTAGAAGTTTTTTAACTAAATGTATCCGCTTTTGTTTGACATTTTGAAAAAGACGACAAATGAAGAAAAATTCGTGATAATATTGAATAATTTGTTTATGTTGAAACTGTTTTTCTCTAATATTTTGGTTGTTTGAACAACAATCGTTGTGCTATCACTTCTCTATCTTCGTGTATAACATGATTACTAGAGACCTTTCGCAAAATCACGATTACGATTAGGATATGGACAATATCCGGCCAGTATATGGCCAGAATTTCGATCTTTACGCTCCGGGGTTCTTATATGTTAGATGAAATATACCCCACTCAGTTTAATTATGTGTCAAGGATGTGCCACCGGTCCTGCTTGGGAGACGCTCTAACACACGGATAAGAACATGGGATCAGAAACAGACATACATTACTTTTTCCGTCAAATATATGTGTAACTGAATAGAGTGGAGCATATGCAGTCTCGCAAATTTTACCAACCTTACTAGGACAATGTATCCTATCCATAATCGTAATATAGATTTTGCGAAAGGTCTCTACTGAATCAGGAATGTTTACATGTATGCATCCGCACAGCAACTATCACAAGATACTGCCAATTGGCTGTTGGCGATAATTTCCGTCGTCCTTTCATTATTTCCGATTGCCTAAACTCAGCTAACTGTGGCATAGCGTGACATCTCTCGGCGGCGCCCGCACATGTGAGTTATATATTTCCAGACAGAATCCTTTGGAGTTTTTGCTCGCCCGACAATAACTCGAGGCGAATAAAAATCATTATATTTAAAAAAATCGAAATATATCAGCGCTGAGCTTTAACGGGTGACTTGCTCGACTTTGGTGACGAATAACACCACTTAAAGGTGTCTGTATCCTAAATCCGGCCATTTGTGGGACCATCGCCCTCATATATACTCAACAGAGTCATGAATTAGTGCAAAATGTGCTCTATGAACGATGCAAATAACATGGTAATTATAATGAATTTATGACTCCAGTCACATGAGTATATTTACATACACCTAATATCGCTTCCGATTTCCCCATAGCGTTACGGTAGACACCCCCCTGAGGCAATGTGTTCATAAACCTATGAACGTAACGTGACGTCACTTTTAATGTCAATCATAGGTTTATGAACCCGGAAATCACCGGGGGTTATCGGACATGAACGACTGCTTGAATATTCAGCATGTCCGGATTTGGCAAGAAATTTGTTTTGGCCTATAATCATGGTTGTTACCCTGCAGATAACACTGATCTCCTCTGATTACACAACCCACATCTCGACAATTATTGCCATGAGAAGTACAACGCGCGGAGATCCCTCACCTCATAGCTATGTTATAGTATAAAGACGACACTCTGTTTATAACCCCACAACTTTCGAAACATCGCGAACAATGGTGTTTGCTCATTTGCATAATTACCGTTTTTAATTTACAATTGACATGCGTTGTGAGTATATATAGTGTTGCGACCGACGTAAATTCGTTGTATGCATGTGTTTATTGGGTCTTCTTACACGAAAAACGAAGATTCGAACTCTCCGAACTGAACTCCATGCGTTCACTTAAAGTTGAATAAATAGTGGGAAAGACAGACAATCCTAGTTCATAATGAACTTAAGTATATAAATATAAATAATAAACGGCGGATTCAACGTGGTCATGGGTTTTGACCGCGATAAAAATTCAGCAAACTCCGCATGAACCCCTTCAGGGTTCATGCAGTTTGCTGAATTTTTCTCGCTGTCAAAATCCCATGACCACATTGAAACCGCCGTTCATTTCTTATGTATTTGCACCAATTCATGGCTCAAATTCATTCATTTGTTGCAAATATTCTGTTGAGTATATATAAAAGGAGATACTCCCATAAATGGCCGGATTTAGTATGAATTGTTTCTTTTAGCAAGCAAATACAGTTTTCAGTTAATTTGTTTTGTGGCAATTGACCGTTGTCTTGTTGGTATTTTTACATGATTGTTTTGTGTTCATAAAGAAAGTTAATCATTATCATCGCTTTACTTACCCACGCGCATTCAAAACTAGACCATGTGAATTTCATGGATTTCAGCCAATGGTTTTGTTGCTAGGACACCATAACTCTGCGCATGTCTTAACCTTTACAGATTGTATTCTTGCTTGGTTGCATCTGCCTCGTCACAATTATACTCAAAATGGCGCGCGCAGAAGATTTTAATTGCGAAACAGAATGCTTCACAGAGCGTCACTATTGCTACCAGACATGTTTCCCAAACTTGACCTATCAAGGCGACCCTGTACTCAACGGTGGCCACAACTTAGTTGATGACAACCGATGCAGTGAGCTCTGTCAGTTCGAATACCCAAGCTGCGTCAACAGGTGTGATGGGATTAATGAACTCTGAATAACAGGTGTTTGAAACCTAGCAGACTTGCAGTCATCATCCGCACTTGTCAATGGATTATTCCACACTAGCCACACGATGTGAGACATGGCGGTTGCTTGGAGACAGTCCGCCTCCTGAAATAAATAAATTGATTTTAATGTTTGTGCTTATGCTTGTTTATACACCCAAGAGCAAGCCTTGTTCTCGTATTTAATTGTGAAAAATATAATGAGTGTCACCCAACATTATTAGCGAGTTTGCGATACCCGTCCGACGGGTACGGGTAAATCGGTGAACATCGTCACGGTAAGTTGGGTACTTTTAATGCAGCGCATAAAGCGATAGCGATTTGGAACGGGTAGATGTGTCACATTGACCGGTAACATTTCACTACGATTTTCTCACCCAAAGGTTCATGAATTCAATGAAATTCCAGTCAGCTATATGCGTTAATCTATTTATTGAAGATTTCATGGGCAAATATCATGGATAAAGTTGTCATTTAAACCCAGGTTTTATGTTCAAATTATCGAGGCGGCTTCTAGCACTTAGATAAATACGGAAGGCCGATCTTTTCACTAACAACTTTGTTCACTGCATTAATGACAGGATGTGTTAATAGAGTGAGTAGATGGTGCTATAGACGCAGTCTCGACCCATTGCAGGGACGTGGCTATAAATGGTATCCGCGTGAGGAAGGGTGCCCACCTTAGAATTTATAACTACACCCCTTGAACCATATTAAATTCACATGTTTGTGCGTAATTCCATTTGTAGTCCCCCCCCCCCCCCCCCCGCTGGGATTTGACTTTTCCCCAACTGGTTCCTCACAACCGCTCGGATAGTAGCATATTCTAAATGAATCAGTAGTCTTTTTGTCACTTGCCGCGGTGGGCATATATATAATCCACTGGGCCGACCATGCAGTACAAAAAAATGTGTAGACCTGAGCCTGAAAAATCCTAATATCTTAATATCTAGTGGTCTAACGCCATGCACATCCAACCCGATTTTTGTTTCTTAAATTAATTATCAGTTTCTGACTGACCACTGGGGAGGGACCGGGACACACGCGATCGACCATGGTTCGGCACGGTGTGAGAAATTTTTGAAATTTGATCATGGAATTTGCTAAATCCTAGCATCCAGACTGGCATCAAGCTACCAACCTGACACCCCCCCCCCAAAGGTTGGAAAGTTTCCAAAAGTTTCTGATTGCCATTTCAGTCCAAATTGTTTACCAAAAAAAAAGAGGAAAATATGCAAATGTTGGTCTAAAAACTACAAATTATCCATTAATAAATTGTTGAAAAATAAAACTACGAGAACAATGTCGTCACGTCCCTGTCTCAACCCATTGTACAAGGGCATCAATATATCGTGGATTTATCCATGTATTGCAAATTTGAATACAACCGTTTAGTTACTTTATCGTATGTAGGTGGGGACTGATTTCTCAATTTAATATATATCTACCATCTGAACGGACATGGCGCATTTGAACCACAATACTGGTGTATATTGTAGTGGGGATAATCAGGGATGTGGCTAGAGGGGGGGGGGGTGTGGGGGGGGGTGTCTCACCCCCCCAGCAGAGAGCTATATTTTCAATAGTTGGAAATTTCATACCTGCCACAACGAAATTTCACACCAACAATAGGTTGAAAATGTTCTTGTAGTTTGATTTTAAAACAATTTATTGGGGGGAATTTATTGTTTTTCGACCAATATTTGCATATGTTCCTATTTTTGGTCAAATGTTTTGACAGAAATGGACATCAGTTGGAAATTTTCCAACTTTAGGGGGGGGTGACAGGTTGGAAATTTCCAACACTTGGAAAGCTTGTGTCCTGGTCCCTCCCCCGTGGCCAGTCAAAAACTTCTAGTTAATTTAAGAAAACAATATTGTCATACAATTGGTCAACATTGTCATTGGAATTGTCATCAGTTGGAAATTTTCCAACCTAAGTGGGGGTGTAGGGTTTGAAATTTCCAACAGTAGGAAGGCTTGAGGCTAGTCTAGATGTTAGGATTTTGCGATTTTCTTGTTCAGATTTCAAAATTTTCGCACACCAGGCCGAACCATGGTCGGCCCGGTGTGTCATTGCCCCATCCACATGGCCAATACAAAACTGCTAATTAGTTTAGCAAAACAATATTTTACTACATTTGGTCAAACTTGTAGACATAAATGGTCATCAGTTGAAGAATTTTCCAACCTGAGGGGGAGCATGAGGTTTGAAATTTCCAACACTAGGAAAGCTTCAGTTGAGGCCAGTCTAGATGCTAGGATTTGCGATTTTCTTGTATATAGTTTTCAAAATTTTCTCACACCGGGCCAAACAACCATGGTCGGCCTGGTGTTCCCTGGTCTGTTGTCGGTAGCTGTGTGCATTTGTCTGGAATTAGATCACTAGTTGTTTTTTTTTTGGGGGCAATTTTCAGGTTAAAATATCTTAATGTTCTCATACTGGGAAAATACTAGTAGAAGCATGGCTTATGAATAGATAGGAAATTAGGCCTGAGCATGTACAAGGGGGGGGGGTGCAAATGGAATTATGCAAAAAGTTGTGTTGGTGCGATTCCAACACAAGGGGGGGGGGGTGCAAATGGAATTATGCAAAAAGTTGTGTTGGTGTGATTCCGACAAGGGGGGGGGTGCAGTTGGACATTCCCAAGGTGGACACCCCCCAGCGGAGACCCTCTAGCCACATCCCTGGGGATAATACAGGTCGCTAAAGTCGCGAAATACCTATACATACTCTACAAAATCTAAGCATAATCAGAGCGAATTTCAGCTGTTTTCTGTGTTTCACACAGAAGTGAAGCAAACGCTCTTTATTCAATCCATATAATAAACAGACTACATTTTAACACATTTTATTGTTACAAATTCAGTTTAATTTATCAACCTATATACCTCCGGGTTTAGATCCCGACAAAAATCCCAATTCTTGGGATAAATATTCCCTTGCCCGGACGGACCGACCCTTCGATCTGTTTAAAGATTCCAAACCAATGTTACTTAAAGGTACTCAATCCGACCAGACGATCCCCATATCATCAAGTTACAACAACAACATTTCTTCAAAATACGCTTTTGTTATCAGAATCCATTAATTACACAAAAACATAATGCTAACCGCTTCAACTATAGTATAACATTTGCCAAAACGTGATTTTATTCAACATGTTGTTCAACGAAATATGGCCGTATTATCACGAAATTTGGCCGTATTACCACTTGATTTTAGAGCTATCCATCTTCGCCAAATTTGTCCGAGACCGTCGGTTTGTTGACTCTTTTCTGTGCCACAGATAATTACACATTTCAATAAATAACAAGCTTCAAAAATCGATATCTGATCACACTGAGCTTTGATGGGTGGGTTCCTTCGACTCGAATCAAATATTTTACCCCCCCCCCCGCCGAAGCCAAAGAAATTGTAACTTGGGAGCGTTAATTCGGATATTGCATCTTTAATATGACTTAATATTCCCCAACTAAAATGAGGGACAAATTCGGTCTTATATATCTGAATGAAAGTACGCGTAGTACATTGTTAGACCCTGGGTCTAAAACAATACATTATACATCGAATATTGGTTGGAAAATTTAACTATAACGTAATTGTATATTTGTGCTATCATAATCTATTTTCTAAGTCTAAAAATTCCAACCGATTTATAGTCAACACTCGATCGGTCTATGACTTGTAGAATCCAATTGTTTTAAATGTTACCAAGATAAGTGAAAGAAAAGCACAAACCCCTTCCAACTGCTGCCTCGTCCATGATGAAAGCAACTGATTAACCTGGTGCTCATCTAATCTAAATACAAATTTACAGCAATCTATAACGCTAAGTATAACATCGGTCAATAAAGCGATTAGCAATCTATCTATATCATAATAGCTTTTTTTGTTGCAGTTGGCTCACCATACATTACCAGTCGATGTGATGAATTCTACCCGTAAAACAGTTTGCGATCACAAAACGTGTGCAGGTACGGGTAGCTACCCGTACGCGTACCCGTACCAGTTTGAAATCGCAAACTCGCTATTGACAATGTTAAAGTCTTAATTTCAAACATCACAGTGCAAATCGCACGTATAGACAACAAAAACGTTTGAAAACAGTCAATTTATCAATCAGTCGCCGATTGGTAAAATATATCTGCTAATAAATGGACACCTTCGCATAATGAACTGCGACAGATAAGAGTTACGAATAGCTTCGTATATAATAGTCGTAAATTTTGCAGACGGTCCAAGAATTGACGACGACGAATCCGTTCGTGAGAATATGTGCCGTTCAAACTTCTTGTCACTGGCAGTTTGCTGTGATTAGTTTGTGCTTAACCCTTTCAGTGCCAAGTCATATTTTTGTATCAACCCATATTTCCTTGATCATTTTTCAAATTTATTGATTATAATAATGTGATATATTGATGGAAAGAAATATGGGTTGATACAAAAATCGGACTTGGCACTGAAAGGGTTAATTGTGTTGATATAAGGTCACATTCAGTGGTAGGGTCGACGATTGCACGTAAAGCTGGTGTGACCTCCCATGCTTGGCTTCTTGATCGTAAGTTCGGATTTGGCAGAACGACAACTGGTAGAAAGAACACAAATTCTGGTGACGTAGTACACTATTATTTACCATACCGTAATTCTTATCTGTCGTAGTTCAGTATGCGAAAGGTTTAAATTATTGACAGCTGTGGAAAGTACGAATACAGATCCACGAATCCTATATACTATTTGTATCATAGTTTATGGTTTAATTGACTTATGACAAAAGGGATTGGGGGACAAGTGCTATAATCACTTAGAATATCCCGCTGTCCCTGGAATAGCCCATGTATACATGTATGCATGTCTTGTTACGAAGTGTAAAGTTTAACAAATTGGAAAATTAACCAGAGTGCTTGAAAGAGAGAGTTCTAGATTATTCGACTTTTGACTTAGCTTTTAAAAGTAAATTTGGCAATTCGTCGCAAATATATACCCTTTAAGGAGATATTAGATAGGTTTAAATAAATTTCTGACTTCGCCTGTCGATCACACAACGACCTTAATACTGTCAAAGTCGGGTAAAGATTTTCCAGCAGAAAGCAGCTATGTTCTATATCCAAACATATTCTTCAGTTGGATGAGCTTACGGTTATTACGGCTGCAGAAATAATTAAATTAGTTTCACAGCGCCTGCCATATATTTTTTGGCCTTTAATGGATGAGTTTACAACATCATTGCACAGTCTGAGTACATTAAAATTTGACAACAAAAAAGTTGCTTGAATCTTAAGACTCTTAAAGGCACGTGTGGCCTTAGTAGTCGAAAATATTCATATTTGTTCCAATCGCCGTAAACAGAAAAACATTAAAACGCAAACAGTTTCGTTCATATATACCATGACCATCGCGTAAACAGCATGTTATCATAAAGACCTACTATATTTTACCTAAGCAAGAGCCTGGTTGTGTTACAGAAGACAGCACAATGCTACTGGCTAATCACACACAAATGGCATAAACGCTCTTTATTAGTTCCATATCAGGAATTCACCAACAAAGAACGCTCTTTATGTTTACCATCATAATATAAACAAACACCAGAAAAGTTACTTTTTGTGCTTTTGTTTACATAACAATGGTCAAATATATGACAATAACATACTGTTTATGCGATATTTCTTATTTGTATACGGACAAAGTCTGTCTACATTTTGATGTTCTTTCTGTTTGTGGTGGTTTTTGACGGGTGGAAATATTTTCACAGGATACCCACCGCCAAGGCCAACCGTACCTTTAACAATGAAAATATGCGCGGATATCACCGTTTTATAGGGTGAACACAGAAGCAAGCGACCGGCTCGGTCGCTGATTGGTAGAATATTACTTCTAACAATTATTCGATTGTGGAAAGCACCATTGTTTCAGAGATCATGTGTATCCAAATCAACGTTTCGAGATTCTGGGTTCGGAGTAAGATTTATTCAACCTCAGTTGACATCAGTGCTGTCCCGAGGAAAGGAGATGTTTCGCAAACTCGCATTCAGCAATTACGAATACTTTTATATATCGTCGGCGTAAAATGTATGTCGCATGCATGGGTCAGATATTCGTTTCGCAAACAAATTATTGGTGAACTCGACAACGCATGGCTAATCGTGCGTAATGGAATCATACCGTTCACAATAATAGTGTAGCGGTTTTGACCAGAATTTCGAGTTAATTGTTTTCTCGGACACACGGAAAATTATATATTTAATCTATTCGGTCGATTGATTATATCCGTATTCGCGGTTATAGTGCGCATAATGTAGAGACATAGTGTTATGCTGTCGGTTATAGTGCGTATAATTTAGAGACATAGCGTTATGCTGTCGGTTATAGTGCGTATAATTTAGAGACATAGTATTATGCTGTCGGTTATAGTGCGTATAATTTAGAGACATAGTGTTATGCTGTCGTAACTACTGTCAGTTTGCAAAATTTATCTAATAATGTACGAGTATACACATAAGACACTGGTGTTATCAGAGTACTGTTATATCCACACAGCCTTCCGTATATTTGTTTCCCACAAATAAAGTAGCAAAACCATAGTCGTAAGGGCCAGGGGAGGGGCTTGGGGGTCAGCAGCCCCCAAAACGTTTTGAAAGCTCAAATGGTACTTCAGGGGGAAATTCTGGCAAATCACAGTATTATCATTTTAATCTTGTTTGTTATATTTCTATGTATATACAAGGTATATTTTTTACAAAAAACTCTGTTACAACCATGAATATATCACGTAAAAAGTCAAAAAGCCTCAGCCCCCTAAATATTCGGGTGCCCTATACGGCTATGAGCAGAATATTTACGTAAAATACACTGTATACCTTCATGTATTTCTTCAAGTTGTGGGTCATGCAGATAACCAATGTTCCCCCAAGAGTATATATACATATCTCGCGCAATTCGTTCAAAAAGGACAAAGAAATTTGCCATTGGCCCATTACAAATTAATAATGCAGTGTTTGTCTATCATACTATAGGCTATATCACCGATCGATTGAATATGGATATGGTATGGTCTTACTGTGTTGGTCTAACATTCCTGTATTTACCATCAGTGAGTGATATTCGACCCAGGTTACATGAGTGGCTTTGAAGGTGACATCTGTTGCCTTCAGCAGCTCAACGATCGATGACTTTCAATAATTGAAAACAGCAACTGTTGTGGGTGACACTTGAGACATATTACGCGGAATACGCCAATAAGATCCTGGTTGGAATGTCGATTACATGTGCTGTCGCCGGGAAACTATAACGACGCTACTGGTAGTTGAGGCGTTCGAGTGAACATCTTGGATGTTACAAAGGATGCTACCATGTTCTTGTATGTTGGTAAGTCCACGTGCTTAGCGATTTATGTCAATTTATTTTGGCGCCATATGTTCTATGGTTAATAAGCAGTGGCAGAGGCGGACTGGCCGATCGGGAGACCGGGAAATTTCCCGATGGGCCGGAGGCCGGAATTTTTTGATTCCACGTGATTTTCAATCAAGCGAGAATCCGAGGGTTTTTTTTACGGTTGGGGGGGGGGGGGGGGTATATGTGGTTGGGCCGCCCAACCACAACTTGGGCCGCAAATGAAACCGACGTGGGCCGCCACATGTGTTGTTTAACCAGCCGTGTATCCAATAAGATGGTACTCTTCTCACATAAATTCATGAGGGCAGAGGCGGACTGCATGGCCGATCGGGAGACCGGGGCAATTCCGGACGTGGGCCGCCACATGTGTTGTTTAACCAGCCGAATTGGCTAATCGTTATTTTGACATTAAATGAACTTGTCGGCATCATATAACACCACGTAAAGACCCCATTAATCTCGAGATTTTAACGGTAACTCCCAGCCGTAAATCCCCAAAAAATTCTTACGCACCCCTCCCCCAATTGAAATTTACAAGAAAATAGGAACGCTTCAGTTGATGCCAGTCTAGTTTATCGGATTCGAGATTTTCTTGTATAGTTTTCAAAATGTTCTCACCCCGGGCCGAACAACCATGAACAGCCCGGTGTGTCCTGGTCTCTTGTCCGTAGCCGTGTGCATTTGTCTGGAGTTAGACCGCTAGATGTTAGATTTTATGCAATTTTTCAGGTAAAAATATCTGAATGGTCTCATACCGGGAATATATAGAACCATGGTTTATGAATATATAGGATATTAGACCAGAGGTGCAAATGGAATTATGCAAAAACATGTATTTGGTCTGATTCTGATTCAAGGGGGGGGGGGGGGGGGGTGCAGTTGGAATTTTCCAAGGTGGACTGTGGACGCCCCCCCCCCCAAACAGATGGGCCGGTATTATATTAATTTCCCGGGCCGGTTTTTTTGGCCCAGTCCGCCTCTGAGCAGTGGGGCGATGGTTAGAGCCCCGCGTTGGCTTGAAGTCTGAAATTATATGCTCGCTTCTGTTACATCTAGGACCAGTTCTCTGGATAAGAAACTGTACGAAAAATACATTAAATGCCGGTGTATACAGCTAGTGACCATGGCAAGTATTTTTTCAGAGCATATGAAGCCGGTATATCAATAGTTCGTGTATTTATCAACCTATATTATACCTCCTTCCAAATTACGTAGACAAAATTTTGAAGCTCGAGTGATCACTTTAAGATAGAACTCAATGGCAGAATCTATTCAATATTCTAAGGGTTAAAGATCCACGATCGACTTAACACCGAATTAGAAACAAAAAATTATATGTTAATTTTCAGCTTACCAAGCAACAGAAAAAAACGAAAAAATACTTGCAAACACCATCACGTGTGTGGCACGGGGATCGCAACAGCATTAACGAGGAATATATATACGTCGAAAACAATCACAAAATCTTATAATTGAGAACGATCTTGATTATATCACACGAAAACATATATATTTCCTTATCTCTCACTAGTTACGTATCACTAGGCATCGCGCCAACAAAATGACACCGCATCTTTACATTGATTCAGACGGATTAATACTATTTCGAAAAGTCGCGCATGACACCAACACCAGGCAATGCAAACTGATTGCTTTGTTCATTAAAGTCAAATTATTGTACAACTTCGTTGCACTAACGGAAGTAGAAACAAAAACATAGAGGCAAATTGGGGACTATATTTTCCGTCGCCAGCCCCAGAGCGCGCAATACTGTCGTCTACGGTTGTGAAGCGTTTCAGCTAACGCTGTAAATGTGTGCATTTTGCAGCTTCTTTTAAGGATTTTGATTTGTTAAAAAGGCATAAAACTTAGTTTTTTTCACGTGATATACAATATCTTCAACCCGTTATGTTGGGTATAAGATTTTATGAAACTCGTTTCATAAATTTTATTCACAAACTCGTCTACGAGTTGTTGTGAATCAAATTTATCATACTCGTTTTATAAAATCTTATATCACAACATCACCCGATGAAGATCCTCGATATATACGACCCTTGATCGACGGAAGTATCGACGATCATTGTAATTGTTGCTGGCCAGACAAATATTCAGAACGTGTTAAAGTTTAATCTTTTAAAAGCTGATATACAGGCACTAAAACGTCATATTAATGAGCTCATGTGTCCTATCTAATTATTTTCTGTTTTTGTAAACGTACACACACATATATACTGCCGTCTCCTCGTACTCATTTAACCCTTTACCCAAACAGAAGGGCCCTGTGCCAATGCATTCTCTTATATATGCGAGTCGACCATAGGTCGCCTCGCATATATAAGAGAATGCATTGGCTTAACACATATTAATTGTTAACAAATGTAAGAAAAAATTAAAAAAAAATTTAGGCCAATGCATTCTCTTATATATGCGAGGCGACCTATGGTCGACTCGCATATATAAGAGAATGCATTGGCACAGGGTATAACTGTAACTATCACAATATGGTCAATGAGCCGGTTCCAATGATATCCATATCTGTATGGTTCTATTGAGACAGACCGAAGATATTTTAGGCTTTATTTGGCCGGTTTTGGCCGGTTTGTTGGGTAAAGGGTTAAGCGCCACAAGCTACACATTACACGTGAAGATTATACAGGAGAAACCACATGGTGCATGATAACCGATAAATAATACATTCTATGACGTCCAAACATAGATCGATATTCATAACATGCGCAAATGTCCAATATCGGACGTCGAATGTTTATTGAAAATACATACCACATGTAATTGTTTTTCTCACGATGATAGGCGGTGTCACAGGTATGCCACAACAGCGATGTCTCAAGAAGTGTGCTGCAGCCTTATACTGCGGTTTAGTTTGGTGACAGTGTTTCCGCTGAGTGTATTCAACCTGAAAATTGAAAAATCCTAGTACCTAGACTGGCCTCAAGCTCTCCAAATGTTGAAAATTTCCGACCTGACACCCCCGTACGTTTTGAAAAACCCCCATGTCGCCACGTCCTTGCAGGCCAGATTAAGAAAAACAAGAAAACCATAGTCAGAAATGGTAACGCCCTCAAGATCATATTATCGGGCATATATATAAATTACAATATAAAATATATTAGTTTCACGAATGCACCATCTCAGAATTCCGTTAAAACAACTCCTTCAAATTATTACAACAATTTCTACGGCTTATTACTGCATATTTCTCATTCACCACACCATAAAGCCTCCAAATACGGACCAAAAATCTACTAATCGGATATACACGCCCAATTCTTCGCAATACGACATTTATTCTACATTCCAACTGAGACATACTTCATCAGCAAAGTTAGCTGTTATATTATGCATTGTGTTCCCGCAATAAAATATTCAAGAGTGGCTCAGCCATTGTTCAACCTAAATATCGAAAGCAATTAACGTGGTCATAAAGGTTACATATATACCGCAACAATGAGACATCCGCGAAGAAACATCCGCGAAAAACCGAAATGTTTTGGCCTGCGAGATATCCCCATTGCTCCATTGCTCGATTGACACGGTCAGATCAGCCTTACTACAATTTTCTAAAATAACTCGCATCTCGTGAAACCCGAAATGTGTTGTCCTGCCAGATATCCCCATCGCTCGATTGGCATGGCCAGAACAGCGACGCAGTAAACACCCATACTATGGCGTAATAATAAACCTCAGCGGAAAGCCACATTCGCGAGGGATATTCTGTGCGGTGCACTTGTTTTACAATATCAGGAATATAGGAACTCTCTTTATTGCTTCACGGTAAAGCCTGCGGTTTATTTATTATGCGACTTATTATTTTCTGTGGCATATACAGTCCGTACACTGTATAAAAGTATTTATCTTATTTAGCTACCTGTATTGATCATCGGAAGCGGACCTGGGGCCTATACTATAGCATACATTTTTTGTAATAGCAGGCTTATTTGAGCCGTACAGAAGGTGTCGAGTACTATGGACCACTGTAATCTAGCAGCTAACGCGATTTCTTGTAAATCACAAAAAGACGGCAAATCGAGTACTATCGACCACCGTTCGTCAAACGCACATCTAAACATTTGTGATTTTATCAAGGGAAATTACTCTAATGATATATGCGAATGATATGGCAATGCCTATTTGTGTCAGTTGGTGAGTGATTTAGTTGATGAATAAAGGTACATAATGTGTGACTAGTTTCCGATACTTGGGTTATTTTGACCACAATTGCGCACGATGAAAAGTAATTCCTTCGGTATCGTATGGAATATTTACCATTTTCAGATGGTTTATGTTACATAAACATGTAACATAAAACATTTTAAATTAACGGTTTTTCGAAAAGGGTCGGCAAGCACACATATCGGTTGGCCACATCAACTTTATATAGCAATATTACCAAGGATGGAACCTGATTTCTCTAGCTAGCTTAGGGCTGGGACAGCGGCTGAAATATTAGAAGTGGGAACATCTAGACCTTAATAGTTGAAAAGGTTGAGGTACAATGCATCTGGGAAAATTCAACCCATGATGGGGTGCGATGGCTGTTCTCTGACTTGGTTTTTTCGACCTGTGTCAAGGATGGGTGTTCATTTGGAAATTCCAATGTGGACGAACACTCCCTCGTCCAGGGTCTCCGGGGACATCCAACCTCGATTTTAAAACATATATATAGCACCATCTACTTAAACTATACCTAATTAATGGTACATTCCATTTATACCCAACTAAGCGGCTGAATTTAGGTCAACATATGACATTTGGTTTATAACCAACACGCACTACTACATTGGTAAGTTAAGGATCATGAGACCCCGATTTTTTCTAAGAATTCACTCATGGAACATTCTGTGCGGCACTATTGGCCAAATTAAATTGTTTAGACCAAAAGGTGAATGCAAACTTCTTGAGCACACAAATGCCATGCGGTTCAAATATGTTTCATAATGTCATGGTAAATATTTGGGGTCCACTGATTCTTAACGCAACTTAGCCTGAAATTATCAGTAACTGTTTCAACACGAAATGCCACCACCCCCGATTCACCGCGTATCCGTGTACCTTCGCACAAAGATCGTTTATACGGTTTGAGCCCAAGCCCCACAACTTTAACTCTTTAATTCCGTTCATAATTAAAATCTCCTTTCAACTCCATTGAGCGTAAACCACCTCAATGGGTTAACAATTGAGATTCCGTGACTGCATTACAAAGAACATGTACCCAGCTAATCGCACTCACAATTATCCGCACGGATCATCGTCGTGGTCACGGCGTGAAAAATCAATTATGTAGCCTATGCCGTTGTAATCTAATACGGAATTTTTACAAAAATGGTATTATCGCTGTACTATAGAACCCGCTTAGCCCGTACTTTATCATTCCGTATTGCGAATTTTTACATATTACAAAGCTGTAGCGTTCGAGTACTATGAAAACATGAACAGATGAAACTTTCAGGCCCCCTTTTTCTCCACCAAATGCAAAGATTTTCCGGTCAAGTGAATCCCGGTATATAGATGGTTCGCCAAAAAAGATCATATAAGTCATTGCATGTCAATGTATTTTGCATATAAAGAGTTTTGGGCATATGTTGAGTTTCAATCTACAATGAAAGAAATACACTGATAGAAATACAGTCGAATACTATAGAACACAAAATATGTATTACAAAATTTGTAAATCACAAATTAACGCTGATATTACAAAAATTGTATTCTATAGTATAGGCCCCAGGGGTCAATACTATGAAACTGCTTCTTTGTAAGAATCTACAGTTGTTTGTAAGAAATAACAATTTATCATTCCGCCAATACTATGAACCTACGACTACAAACATAAATCACAAACACAAATAGTACGTGTTCTTTGTATTTACAAATATCTCCAATTACAAAGAATGTTCGAGTACTATGAAATATAATTTTTCAGTTTTCGCACCCTTAACCCGGATAATATATCCATCTATGATACGCAGGGACGTGGGTATAAGGGGTCGATTCACCCCCTCGTGAAAATATTTTGTCAGCTGGAAATCTCAAGTACAACCCACAGGGACGTCGCGACAAGGGGGTTGGGTTATGTTTCTCGCTCCAAACATTTTATCAACACGTTCAACAGCTGGAAATTTGATACCTGAATTGGAAATTTTACAACAACAATAGGTTGAACATGTTCTGTTATTTAGTTTTTCCAACAATTTATTAGGGGGTATGTGTTTGTTTTAGACCAACATTTGCATATTTACCACCTTTGGTCAAAAGTTTGGATTGAAATGGCCTATAGTTACAAACTGTCAAACCTTAGGGGGTGTCAGCTTGGATGTGAGGCGCCAGTATGTGTTCCATGTAACTACTGAAATTACCCAATTTATTGAAAGTTACAACGTTAAGGAACTTGTCTAGAGTGTCTATATAGGGTGTCAAACATAAATTGTCGCTTTTCACATCCTTAAAACGGAGCATATAACCATCTTATTTGCAGCCCCTTATGGAAATGAATATCCCCACCCCCAATTAGAAACTTCTATTTCTGTGAAATGTAATTGTTTACCCCGGTTGGCTTCTGATTTTCAAGCTGTAACAGTAAGTTGTCCACCACCCCTTGGGTTGGACATATTGACTAAATATGACTAACTTAGTGTTAGTCACAAACATTTTGAGTAACTTTGGTCAAGTATTGGAATTATTTGCACATAATTCAACAACTTTAATTTTCGCCTTCCAATTGACTAAGAAAAGTTATGACTAAATTCTGGCAATTTTGACTAATTAGTCGTCTTGAATCCCCATTTCTTAGTCATTATGACTAACATCACCCTAGTAATTTTGATCAATGTTATGCCTCAGTAATGTTGGCTGAAATAAGTCAGTCATCCTGAGGAAAAACGTTTGACTAATATGTTAGTCATACTGACTAACTTTTGTTATCAGCATAGAAAAATTAAAATACTTTCCAGTTGATATACGATTCCACCGCTATGTGGAATTTATAGGCATTTTTTTATTCAAAGGGTGCATATGGAAATTATAGGATGGACACCCCATCGCCAAACTTAGCCCATATAGCCACGTCCCTATCTAGATATATTATAAGATATCGGAGAAGTTTAAAATTATAAAATGACCACCACTCCTATTGGTTTGGTTTGGTTTATTAGGGTTTATCGTCGTTCTAGCCGCTAGGCCACACATGTGCACGACGTTGTCAATTTTACGGGTGGAGGAAAGACCACGCAGATGCTTGATTTCACCGAGAAATCGTCCCACTGCGTGAAGAAACCACCGACCCCCGGAAAGCAACTGACAAACTTGCCCAGATACATGATTCCGACCACCCTCCCTATGACGGGGTTCGAACCAGCTTCGTCAGCGCTGGACGGCCTGATTCACCTGACACTCTACCGACTGGACCACCGGGGGCCCCACCACTCCTATAACCGAGACCATTAGCACGGCCCTGCTTCGATACCCCCCCCCGCCGATAAAATATCTCTCTTACTGCCTCGATGTGTTATGATAAGAGTAGCGGATCAGTTTGAAATCATAGGATGGTCACAATATATATAATGCTATACCATCAAAATAATATTTTATTTTCACAAACTGAATGTTGTAAATTTGTAATTTGTAAAAACAATGATACCAAATTGGTTGTAGTACTCGTTATTACACTGACTTGTACTTACATACACACATTACAAACGAACAGTTTATTTGTTAACTTTGCGCAGACAAGTGGTCATCAACTTAGCAATCCGTGAACCGATTGGGTAGCTCTGATAAGCGATCACCTCTCAACTTATGATTGGTTATTTCTTTTGTAACGCTGGCTTCCCGTGATTCAATATATTGTGAATCACTCACAGGCAAAGGTTTGTCCGTAAGCAATCTACAATAATCAACAGTAGATCTTTGTGAAATATGCGAGATTTTGTCAGCTCATCGTTTCATAGTACCGGTGTTATCACGAATCACAAAATAATAGCACGCATTGTAACTTCCCCATATAAATTATTGCCAGTTATTTTAGCTCTATATACATGTCCGTCTAATTTGAACCGGTATTCAGATAACACTGATAACGGGTGCATGGAAGCAGAGTGGGTGAGTTTTTTTCCAAGTTTTACAGCTGCGTTTTAGGGGTTTCACCTCTCGCCCAGTCTAAGGTATTACAATAATACGGCTAAATTTTCCCTGTACTATGAAACCACTGTGATAGTTAATACAAATTTGTAATTACAAATTAATAAATACAATTTGTATTTACAGGTATAAAATTGTTCATAGTATTGACCCCAGGTGTGACCAAAGCGGACATGAATAATTTAGAGCTTTATATGTCACAAAAAGAAGTATTCAAATTAGAATTTAGAAAAGTCGGATCTATTTTTCTTTAGAATAAAACAATAAAGATCACTAATTGTTGGTAGCGTTTCTTCATTTATGTGGGAAAAATCGTAAACGGCTGGAAAATTGTTGTGCCTCGAGGATTTTTTTTTCGAAGTATGCATGGCATGTATATTGGTATTTCTTGTATTTCTCGGCCTATTTTACCACCCCCCATGCCCTTTCCATGTTGTGTCGTCATAATTTGTTAGTTCAAAAGACCCATCTCCGTGAAAGTATCACAATTTGCGTATACGTCACCAACTATAACTTGCTGAATTGTCTTGTTAGTGTACATCGGCATGGATAAAGTGTGGTTCTGGGCACACTATGTCTGGTGCACTTGTAGCCAGGTTAGCAAGAATTGTCATCCGGGTACTTTACCGATGTTTGCAGACATTGACAATACAATACCCAGATTGTCAAATCTCGTTCGCACAACACGTCGCACGTCCGAAATGAACGCATGCATGACGTTTAGTGTGCGCTCCTGGCAAGCTTGGTTGATGGCGAGACTCACTTGAATTTTTTTTTAATTTCTGTACTCTCTCAACTTTAGAGTCAGTTTAACTTCGAATGACTTTTACAGCGAGATCATCTTCGTTGATAAGCAAAGCATGTTCTAAATATAACGAAGACATAGAACTAAAAATGTGATCAATAGTTAGAATGACACACGCGTGTGGACTGCATGATTAACGTTATATTGCACGAGTTTGTTGTGACGCGATAGTAAAACGAGAATCGTATGTTCGAGTTTTACCTTGCGACACGACACGACACGACCTCGTTAACACGTTCACACCGAAGAGTGTTGCTTGTAATATATACTGAAATGTAGGTCGATATTGTTTTATATAAGTGATGGCGAAATCGTTTTCGTTAGTTTATCACACACAGTTGCGTCCCGAATCGAGAAGTAAATATTCACAATTGAGCTTAGTTCAGACGATATAATTATTATGTGACCCGCCATATCAAATCCAGTCGGAAGTCGGGATTTGTTTACCCTGTGCCAATGCATTCTCTTATATATGCGAGTCGACCATAGGTCGCCTCGCATATATAAGAGAATGCATTGGCCTAACAATTTTTTATCATGTTTTTTAAATAAATGTTTCTTACAATTTTTAGGACATAAAATAAAAAACATCCATTACCCTGCAGGGAGCCCCACACATATATAGAAGCATACAGAAGAGTGTCGTCTGCTCATGTTTGTCTGGGGCTATGTATGGGTGAAATTATAAAATTGTTAAAGAATACAAGAACAAATTATAAAAATTGTAAAAAATTGTTAGGCCAATGCATTCTCTTATATATGCGAGGCGACCTATGGTCGACTCGCATATATAAGAGAATGCATTGGCACAGGGTGAAAAAATCCCGACTTCCGACTGGATTTGATATGGCGGGTCATATATTATATGGAGTGATACGATCGCTTTAAATTGACATTTTCGGCGATGTCAGTACAATGCTATATTCTTCCAGTTGCCATAACGCCTGAGTACTAACATCATTTTCACGCAGCGGAACAGGTACATAATATGTCTTTAATAAAGAGATGGTTAAAGGGGCCCTGTGACTCCAGTCAAAAATTCATTTTCATCAATGCTGCTTGCTTCGTTCATAGAGCATGTGAGTGTATTTTGCACTAACCCAGCTCAAATTCATTCATTCATTTCATATATTCTTTTGAGATGGTCCTATAATTATCTGGTTTTAGTGTACCGTATCCCTTTAAGTATGCGTGTGATTCGAACTCTTACATGATTAGGTGACTACAGACCAACCGTTGCATTAACCGAACACAGGCCCGGGAAATTCCCATAATTCTATAGTGACATTTTTTATCAATGAAATGTATAAGGCTAACAGTTAACCTTTAATGGATGGAATTGCGCCGTGTCGAGATGACGTCAAATGACATTCACAAAACCACAAACGTGTGCGACTCGTTGTTTATGCAGGACCCTCAGGCATCCACCAAAGCGCTGAATACACGCATACTCGGAAGGCAATGTTTCACTTCGTTATCGTTCTTTACGCTTGAGGTACTGAAATTTATTAAACCGTGAACGTTTTTGTTTACAGCAAGCGCTCCCATCTTGACTAATAATCGGATATACACGCCGTGAGAAGAACGACGATGCTATTGTTGGATTCTCATTTGCGATTTATATAGTGATATATGTGATGTGGGGTTATAGTTCTGATGGGCGATTTATACCGGTTTTCGAGGAGAATTAAATTTAGAAATTAACGTATATCGAACAACAAAATGAGTATCAGAATAGACACGATGTTGAAGGTGAGTAATACACATAACGTCATACAATTTTCAGACAGAAATGACACAGAACACACTCAGACAATTTAAAGGTACACAATCCGATTCGATGGTCCCCGTATCATCATATTCTAACAACAACAACAACAACAACAACAACAACAACAACAACATTTCTTCAAAAGGCGTTTTAGTTATCAGTATTGATTTATTACCAAAAAACAAACAAAAAAAACAGTGCTATCCGCTGTCAAATCTAGTAAAAAAAATTCCAAAACGTGTTATATATTAACATTTTGTTCAACGCAATTTGGTATTGAGAATATGTCGGTCGGCTCGTTGAATTTTTACTAGGCCGCCAAATATTCCAGGTGGTGAAAACTAACAGATTTCATAAATGCATATCTGATAAGTCTGAGCTTTGATGGGTGGGTTCCTCGACTCGAATAAAATATTTAGACCCATCCGAAGCCGAAGAAATAGTAATTTAGGAGCGTCAATTCGTATTATGTAACATTAAGGCGATTCATAATGTTTAGGTCCCAAACATAACATACCAATTGTTTGCTTTTACGATTCCCGACGGACAAGATATGTCGATAAATACACTAAGTACCGATCTATGGACGTTAAAGCGATTCGTACACTTCAGCCGTCAAACAAAACATATAGTGATTATGTTGCCATTGTCGCGTTCTGGTCGATATATTATGGGGCCCAAATCCATCGTAAAACGTAAAAGATTGTTAATGGACTGTTCATGATATGGTAAACACGAGAAGTCTAATCTTTCTCGTCTCATTTTTAATACTTATATACGATCTACCATCCAGTGTTGAAAGGGTTAACGCAATTTTAATATTCAGTATGGATAAAATTGTTATGTTTCCTTTCATTCGGAAGGATCAGTCTCTATCTTCACAACCCTCAACATGTACAGTAATGCTCTAATTAATCGACCTCTTAACCAAAGCAGAATTATGGGTAACTTTTCAGGATTTAGTCGGAAATATGGCTTGTTGCCATTCATCGGAAAGCTCTCCCCGAGAGCTTTCCGATGAATGGCAACAAGCCATATTTCCGACTAAATCCTGAAAAGTTACCCATAATTCTGCTTTGGTTAAGAGGTCGATTAATTAGAGCATTACATGTATGTTGTGTCAGTAACCGCCAATGGCTTTGTTCCATTAACGTAAACAACATGTGAAAAAATAATCTAGGCATCTATATAATGCTAAACATAGCAGCCGAACAAAGTAATTTTAGTACCCAATTAATGCTTATATATTATGAATTTATTATGCCTATAAACCATTGTAAAATATACTAAAGGGGGAGACACAGTCACGTTTTGAATAAATCCAACAAAAATGACAAGATATATTCAACAATGATTGAATAACAAAGAATAAGAAACGACAAAACAATGGATTTTAATACATTTAAGAGAAAAACTGTTTTTTAATCATTGAAGCTCTTAACAAAACGTCAGAAGCAAACAAACCATGATGTATCAAAATATCGTTCCCACCAAAACCCAAGTTTACCTCTCAAACTCACAAGTATTGACCAGAGGAATAAGTGCCGAAAAACCGCCGAGTTGATCCACCAGAAAGGGAAAAAATTTATTTCAACATCAATCAAAATCCCATTATACTCAGCAAAGAGCTATATATATACACAATTAATATCTTATAAGCATTGAACCTACCGATATTAGCTCTTTGACTAAACCTATGTCTAACATAGCTTGCGGGACCCATACCAGAAACGTGTATAATTATAAACTTGTCGCAATGAGTGAAAGAGCATGTGAGCGAAAGGATGTATGCAACTTACTCATACCCTGGGGATGAAAGAGTTAGTGTGGGATCTTTTTTGCAAATCTTGTTACAATATTTATATACATTTAATCTTGATCAATAAAAACTTTAAAAAAATATAAAAATAATACATTTAAGAGGTTGAACATATTAGTTTCATTTTTGTTTCCGTCGGTACCAATAAATGCCAGAATAATTGCTAATTTCACACAACACTCCAACCACAAAATAGCTTATTGTCTTGGCTCAATGAGACGAGGCTTCATTTGTATTATAATGTTGAGTTAAATTTTTAATTACACATTATAACATCATGCT
The DNA here is from genome assembly GCA_032622095.1 of Siphonodentalium dalli. NCBI lineage: Eukaryota > Metazoa > Mollusca > Scaphopoda > Gadilida > Siphonodentaliidae > Siphonodentalium > Siphonodentalium dalli. The sequence continues at coordinate 158,731,449 of CP136069.1, read as the reverse complement.
CCTATATATAATGATATTACGATGAACAATAAACTAGTCACAAATATTCCAGCCCAATAAAACAAATGTTGATAAGCAGTGTGGTCCACTCAAACAGGTAGCAATCAACTGGAATTAGGCCATAATGTTAGAGATATGATGAACAGCTATAACTTGGTTATGAACCCATGACCCATAACTCATCTCAGCCCAATGTGTCATTGATCAACAGGCATGACATGAACATTATCATGACATGAACATTATCAAGACATGAACAATAAAGAACATTATTTAAGGGTATTTGCCTTTCTAAATGAAAATAGTCGTTAAATGTCACGAATCAATAATAATTAAGTCTCCTCTCATGATCTTCTGATATGATATCATGGATATGTAAACTGCACTTGTTATGAAAAATCTATTTTACAGAAGTTCTTGTTACCGGAAAACAGAAATTTTAAGTATTGATGGTTCTTAGATATTGTGTCATAATAATCGCTTCTACCAAATTTCACGAAGAAAGTCCTGACAGATTTTCATGTAATCCATTTTGAAATACCAGGACATGTTGACAAAACGTGCGTCTGACCCTTAACTACCAAGATATTCCATCTAATGGTGCGTTCACCCCAGCTTGCACGACTAGGCGAAACAAGTTGCGTCACTTACAATCATGGAATTTTCCGCGGGAACTCAATTCAATCTGCTCACATATGTCGTTTAAATCATGTCATCTCGAGCTGGTACCAGCAAAAAGATTATTACAACATGCTTATTACAAAGAAATAAGTTCACTGAATTGTCTGTTCAAAGTTCCCCATCAGATGAAGTCAGAAAAGTCAAAAGATTCCCATGTTTTGAACTGGTGGAGTATCTCAACGGGAGTAGCCAAAGTAGAGATTAGTTTCATGATATTATTGTGATGCGAAAAGCTGGACCTATAGCAAAAATGGACAACATTTTGCACGTGATTTTTTTCGTTTTGTATAATAACTTTTAGAAATTCGAGTGAATTGTTTCGGTTTGAACTTTCAATTCAACAATATTACCGGAAGCTGGGAAATATTAATGCTGCCAAAGATGAGGGAGTTGCCCCTAACCCCATATGACCCTCCGCAAAATTTACTCAGAATTGGCGAACCATTCACGACTTTGACTTTCTACGTGAGTAAGTTACCACATTTATCCTGTTATTAGGGGAGGGTTGGCTCTCGTTTGGAGTGAGACCTTTCAACTCTAGTCAATATTTTAATTTTATGTCCGACACAATGTCAGTTGAAAATATCTGACCAAAATAGATTGAAATTGTTCTGATAGTGTCCAACCATTATAATGTTTACTGTAGAGTTTCTAGACCACGTCTGGTCAATTTGTGACTGAAATGGTCATCAGTTGGAAGATTTTCAACCATATAGGTGTTCTGGCTGGAAATATCCAAAAGTTATAATGCTTGCGCTACCAGTTTGAAAATTATACTATTGGGGCACAGGTGCAAATGGTTTCTGGACCTGAGAGTTTCGATCCTGTTGAAAATGGTGCTAATTCTAAGTTTGACACCCCCCCCAATCTGGTTGCCCACTTCCAACTGTTCAGATGCCGCTTCTGGTGTGTACCCATTAGCGAATTGTCTTTCGTTTACTGACTCTTGGTCCAGGATTGATTAGATGGTCTCCATTGGGATGTCGATTTTTACAAATGAACTGATCGTCTCATTTTGCAAAAAAATATTAATAACACTGATCGCGGACACGCTGTGAATCAATTGAAATTATATATGTAATACTAGCTTAAAGAGCTCGGGAGTATTTATTCAGCGTCGGAAGGGCGACCCCTGTGTGACATTTTCATCTTAGACAGAGCCTTTATTTAAACAAACAAAATTCCATTAATGGTTTTTTAAAATTAATTTTTTAAAATTATATTTCAAATTGAACTGCTTGCTCAATTTAACGAAAATTATTATTATTATTTTTTTAATAAATAAATTTGTATTAAATACAAATTTGGATAAACTAACACCGTTATAACCTCCGCCAGGCTACCCCGAGTCACCACACCAAGTTTGGTTGAAATTGGTCCAGTGGTCTGGGAGAAATATCGCGAAAAGACAGACTGACAGACAGATCGACAGACAGACAGATACCCATAAAGTCTAGCTGAAAAGGTTCCATTCTGGAACCTTTATTCAGCGCCGAAGGGGTCTGTATTCTAATAGGAGCCTGCGACCCCGTTGTGGGCCTCGCGCACATTTTGTTCATTTGAATATTTTGATTTAGAAAAAGTCAATTAAATTAAGTTTAAAACAAAACAAAACAAATTTAATTTAATTTTCAATTCTGTTTCTTCTTAGATTAACACTCAAATTTTGAAAACCTAACGCCGTTATAACATGCTCCTGGTTACCCGAATCACCACACCAAATGTTGTTCAAATCGGTCCAGGGCCTGGGAAAACAGTTACGAACAGATTGGCGGACAGATAGACACAACCTACTCTTTTATATATACAGATATACATGTAAATACACCAAATGTTATCTTTTCGCAGCCCGTTTTAAAAACGCCCCCGTAGACCCGGTTTTGTTGGACCACCAATGTAGATTTAAACCATGTTTAAACTAGGAGGTTTAAACCGGAGATGAGGAAGCCGGCCGGGGGTTCAGTCGAGACCCAATTTGATAGACCCCCTATTATGACCTTGACGTCAAGGTAATCAACATGACATTTCTCTATATGTGAAGCCTGGATTGTGTATAAAGGAGCCAAACTGGCATGAATTGTGCATATTATAAATGTTTTATGACTTGAATAAAAATAAATACCACATACATGAATGTGGCTCGATGGTCACCGTTTGGAGTTTTCCAACTGCACCCCTTGAACTAAATCGAAATTTTCAAGTCAGGTTGGGTTGGAATTTTACAGTTTGTAGCGCAAGCGTCCCATCTGTTCAAGCTGATGGGAATTTCAGTCCAACAAAAATTGACCGAGTGCATGGCAATCGTCGCCCTTTGGCAAATGGAAAATGTGGAACATTTCGCACTAAATACTGGTTGGAAAACCAAACTATTAGAAAACATTAAGACATATTGTGGACTTGTTCGAGTTAGTGAAACTGATAAGTTAGTTTTCAGGTATTATGCCAACCTGGAGAATGTAGCATTCTACTAACATCGCCGAAAATTTCAAAGAAATCGACCATACCACTCAATAGAAAACATCGTCAAAACTACGCTCAATTGTAAATATTTACATCTGGATTCAGTACGCAACAATATGCGACAAACACAAATAATTTCAGTGCATTTAATTAATATATCAGAATGACGGTGTGTGTTGGCAATTTGGATTAATATTCATAAAAAGAACAACTTTGAACAAAATTATTCTCGATTTCTATTGGATCACCATACCGGAGTGTTTCACATCACTTTAAACATATGTGTGGTCTGAAATTTCCAACTAATATGTGTTACGCATGAAATTCCAGGGGCCTGTTTCATGAAGCAAGGTCATAAGATTATCTTAAGATGGACTTAATCTAAGATCTAAGGTGGATCTTATGATGTAACTTTTCCGTTTCAAGAACGCGTTTCACAAAACAAGATTAAGTACTACTTAAGTAGTAAGTTAAGTTCCCGCTCATTTAGACTGGTTATCGACAATTTTCTACAGTCCGGAACTTAGAATTAGAATAACGAGCTTTGCGTTTACTGACGAGTGGCGGTGTCAGAAATAAAACAATATAATTCTATGGATCGATGCACGCCGAGTTAATCCACTGAGAGCAACGATCAGGCGGCGATTTTTTTATGTGAGCCGACATAACTCGTATATTATCGACCATCGCTCTCTACGTGTAGCAATAATCAAAATAAATCGGCGATGTCATCAGGCAGCCAATACGCACACGCTTGACTACCAAAAGATAACATATCGGGGTTCACGATATGATGGCTATTGGCATACAATCGCGACCACGGGAGGCACGTGATGTTCGATTGAATATCAGAATGTAGGGTATCATATAATACCATATCCCATAATATGTCAAATATAGCGAATTATCGAAATATGAAATAAAACGAAAAAGCGAAATAGGAAAATACATCGAAAATCGAAATAGGAAAATACAGCGAAATAGGGCGAAATATAGAACGAAATATGGAAATATGAAAATAATAACGGAGATATTTGAAAAAGTGTCTTTGACGAAATAACGGACATATTTGGAGAAGTGTTTTAAAGAGCGAAGAATTTGACTTATATTTCTCCAGAGTTGATCTATTGTGGTGTTGCAATTTCTCATACAAATCGCCGTCATTTCGTCAACAAAAAAAATTCTTTATAGAGTTATTAACCTTCAGATTAAATATGATATTCAATCGAAAGCACACGTGCCTCCCGTGGTCGCGATTATATGCCAATAGCCATCATATCGTGAACCCCGATATGTTATATATTGATAGTCAAGCTTGTGCGTATTAGGTGCATCAGGACACACATAGGTCATTTTTCGATTCAAAGGGAAATGAAAAATATTTGTCAGAGTAACTTTTTTTATTATTTTTATGCAGTTGTTTTATGCGGTGTCATACCATGGATATATATATGACTACGTTTTCATCAGCACACTCGTATTAAGGGGTGTCATCGTTACGGGTGTGTATATCATATATACAGTATGTTGTACAACGGTCATCCCACCCCTGCAAAAAAAAAAACATGACAAAAATTTGGACAGCCTTGAAAATCACGACATATGGGCGTGGGCATAAACTCAATAACAATAATATTCTCTATAGAAAGTTGTCACTATTTCTAAAACATATTTTGATAAAGAGCGTTTGTGTTACCTTTCCTATATGACATATCTGCTTTGTAAACAGCCGACGGAAATTTGGAAAGAGGAAAGAATCAATACATTAATTGATCTCATTTTACCCCATCTCCCCACACACATATGGAATAAAATAGAAGAGATTGTGAGCTTTGAGCTAGGCCACAATTCTTATCAAAAGTTTAATTCGTGGGTAATACAATTTAATAATATATATTATATATAGGTCACATACTCAGCTGATAATTGACTATATCCTACATTCGACGAGGCTCGGGTGGCTAGGCCAACTGCACCCGCCCCTTAATTGAACCGGGCCAAACTTCCATGTTCGCGAAATGCCATGTCCACCCTACCCGTTGGATTTAAACTTTCCAATTGGTATCTCAAATATTCCAACAGTTCGAAATTTCTAACCTGATCCCCCTAAAGTTGGTGATTTTCGGTTGCTGCTGTTTGTCTAAAACAACACATTCCTTTACTAGTTAGAAATTCAAACAATTGAAACCCATATATAGTGTACGATTAATGTTGTTGTCAGGCATGAAATTTCCAATTGCTAAACATTTTGACCAAAGTGTGTGTGTGTGTGGGGGTGGGGTGGGGGGGGGGGGGGGTAGACAACACACAAACCCCATTCGCCACGTCCCTGATAAGCCTGTGCTCTGAATTGTTTTTACCGAACTATGGTTATACGGTGGGGGGGGGGGGTGCCCTCTCCAAACTTTGGTTTTGGAAAGTTTGAGGTACCAGTTGGAATGTTTAAACCCAAAGAGAATTTGGTGTTGTTTAAGGGGGTGTAGTTGGACATTTCGAGGCGAACACCCCCTCTCACTCTGTAGCCACGACACTGTATACAAGACGACGAATTGCCCACCCAGACAATGTACAGATATCTCCGTAATTGCAAAATAACATAAGCCGCCATACTTGTGATCGATATGCCACTTATCACGTGGGTCTTAACTTTAAGATTATCTTATGACACCTCACACCAGTCTTAAAGTTAAGACCAAAGTTAAGACCATCTTAGGTTAAGACTTTGTTCGTGAAACGCACTTATGACTGAAGTTTGAACTTATGACCATCTTAAGTCCCAACTATGTCATAAGTTGCCTTCATGAAACAGGGCCCAGGTGTTGAAAATGATGGTAAAAAATTGGGGTGTGACTACTGAAACCCTCTGTCACCCGATCACTGTTTATCTCGGATTTGATGAAGCGTTTATCAGCGTGATTATTTAATTGTTTACAATATATTCATCGACGAGTAGTTCCTTTAGGAAATGTTCAGATAATAAGTTCAACAAAATAATGCCGTTTGTTTAAATTAATATCTAAATATTTAATGCCACGAATAAGACTCCTGTCATTTCTTCTGTCTGTCGTCTTTTTTTGACACACACCCCTCGAGATGAATATGAAACTACAGTGTTCTTCCACAACATCAATAGAAAATGGAATCGTTTTCAAAAGCCTGTGAGTAAGTAATCATAAATTGGCTATTGAAAAAGGACGCCACAATCAACCGCCGATGGCATTGGAACAAAGAGTGTGTATATTTTGTTCCAATTATGCTATGGAAGACAAAAACCACTTTCTTTTAGAATGCAGCGTCTCCGCACACCACGTCTCGAGCTCATAAACCCTATGAAGACACAGTTCCCAGACTTTGAAAGCATGACCCAAACTGAACAGCTTGACAAAATCTTATCCAACAATATTTCAAATATATGGACTTCAATTTGTCATATGATCCGAAGATTATTCTCCGCACGCGATGAGCATCGTAACATAAATCAATGAATAAATACAGACGAGACGATCCAATGCACATTCAGCTTTACCGAGGTTATACATTACCTTATATTAATATAATTTATTATACTGTTCAATAGACAATGTACAATTATATGTTATTAAGTATGCACACTGTTCTTATAAGGATGTTTTGCCAATTAAACTTATCTTATCTTATCTGCAACACACGCTTGATTTTATTCCCACATACGATGATAGTTTGTGCACTCACATGGAGATGATCGTCGACAAATACGCCATCTTCAAACAAATTACAATAGTGATTCCTACCATGCAATAACCAGAACTCTATAATATAACTATCAGATAAATATAATTATATACAGATCAAGACACTATTGCTATATACGAATATATTATATCCACAGGTGCATCCATGCATGTAACAATTAGTATTACACGCTTGTTCCCAGAAGTACAGTGTTATTGCTGTACCACATTTACAAATACGTATGGAACGTACGTTCCATACTGTACGTTCCATACGCATCTCGTTGACGTAAAATGACGTACATGACGTTCGCCTCAACTATGAAACCGGAACTATAAAATAAAAGCATCATCACACATAACAAAACACGCCCTCTATGTGCCTAAATAAACCTTCTAAGTCTGTAATTTTAATGCACAGATTCTAGGACGCGAAGCGTGTAATAAACACAGAAAGACACGATGCGTAAATAGGTTTGTCGATACGGCACTCCTGCTGTCGCGGAAGGATATAACTCGATGCACTCGTGCGACAGCACTCGTGCCGTATCGACAAACCCATTTACACATCGTGTCGTTCTGTGTATATATTTGCATTGATATGTCGCTGACTGCAATATGTTTCTGTTATCTATTTTGATGATCAGAACACTAATAAATTGAATTGAATTGAATAAATCGGGAATGTCAGGAACGGCACGGCTATGTAACTCCCAGCAATATATAGATATTACGATACAAGTGTGTGAACTGGTTAATGTTATTGCACGAGTTTGATTTGACGAGAACTTGAGGTTCGAGTTGCATCTCGCGGCACGACGACCGACGAGTGCAATAACTAGTTACGAGGGAGGTAAAGTGGCAACATTTAAATGGGGAATTCAGTGTTAATTTCCAATACAAGATTACTCAATATTTTCGAGCCGTAGAAGAAACCTTCAGGTCTTGTTGGAATGTTTGAGCATATATCTATTGACAATGCGAAGCAGATTTTTCATTTTATTTTTTGTCTTGTGACATTTGATGGAAATATTTAAAACAATGATTTACTGGTAACCTGGTGTCACTAGATAAATATTCAAAAAATTTCCAAAAAGGTATTATATGAACACCTGAGCTTTGTACGGTTTGGTCAATCTTTTCTAAAAAATTAACACGGCATTCCCCATTCAAACGTTGCCACTTTACCTCCCTCTTAACGTCACTGTGTCGTTCTATATTTATTGTACGTTGTAATAATTGCACACCGTAGCTTGTAGAATACTATAATTGATGTTGGTACTACATGTACCTTATTTAATTGAACACATTAATAATTTAGATAGAGTATGCCTCATAATAGTGAAGACATTTTCAATAGACGTCGACGTCAATGAAGCTGTCAACGTAATAAGTTTGTCAAATGACAAGACAGATTATGTATTGAATGTTTTGAGACCTTCTGTCTTTTGCTGTATTTCGAAAAGCAACGGGTATGCAAAGCACAACATACTCCTGCGTATTGTTCATTATATGTTTGTGATATTCATGTGGATGAGTATATTGTAAATACAGTTACTCGATCATTATCCCATCCTGGAACAATCCAATCTATTATATATGTTGGAACTTCTGTCTGTCTATATGTGTGTTATAGACTAGAACACTGCTCGACCGATCCAACTAGAATTTGGTATGTAGGCCTACTTTGATCCCGAGAAAACAATATGAGTGGGTCCAATTTCATGTGCGATCGTGTCCTTGACCTTGACCTCGCTCATATACGATCATATAGGCATGTTTCTCGACCTCGACCGACCCGACTCAAATTTGGTATGTAGGCCTACTTTGATCCCGGGAACAATATGGACGGGTCCAATTTCACGTGAGACCGTGTCGACCTTGACCTTGACCTCGCTCATATACGCTCACATAGGCATGTTTCTGCCAGACGGAGGCGATCACAAAGAAATCCCTAAATAACCCGGACGAAGTAGCCTAAATAGCCTAAAACAAGTAAATTACTTTTGCAAATAAAGGGTTAAACACTTTTGTATTAAAAACCTCTCTCTACTTTCAGGTTGTTGCCAAGGTGACGGTTCTGATTATTTTGTGTTCAATGCTGATGCATGTGTGCTTGGCGTCGGACAAAGACTGTGATTTCCGTTGTTCCAAAGAACGGAGATTATGTTATAGATTATGTTTTTTCGGTAAAACGTTCGAAGGTGATGTAACGAATGGTGACGATTTGGATGAAAATAGATTCAAAAATAATGTGTGCAGCGACAAATGTGACATGGTGACATACCCGAAATGCAAACGAAACTGTCCTGGCTAGTCGTAATTGAGCACAGCCAATGAGAACAAAACGGGTTCAAGTCGTCGGGTACAGCTAGATAATTCTTATAGTGGCGTTCCGTTCGCAGACGTCCAAACGTGAATTCGATTTACCCAACGCTTGATGGAACACATGCTGAGTGAACTACGCAAATGTTTGTTAACATTCACCGATCGATATGAATTCAGAGTTTCGTTGTAACACATGCTTCGACGAAACCTCACAATAACAGCAAAAACATTTACTGAGCAAAACTGTTCAGAATGCCACCGGTAAATGTATGTATGGCTGCCGAATAAGGCGAATAAGTTCTTGGTTAATGTCCAACCAGTTCCCGACCATAAACCGATATGCCAGACTCCAGAGTCTCATTGTTATATCATATGTATCGGCGAAACCTCACAACAGAATATGATGTGAAGAAAGGTGGACATTCGTTAAAGTCGCCGGTAAATGGATTTTGAACGCCTAATTGTCTCTTGATGTCGAACAAGCTAACCATGGAGTGGTCTTCATTGTTTGATGTATTGTTTCAACGTTGTTCCATCAACCAGATGCGTGTCAGAAGGAAACAGACTTAACACGTCATCCATTATCTCCTAATGTCAGAAATCCATTTTTTCCAAACAACGTTTATCTTCCCAGGTCCTATATATAGCTCATTTCCGTGACGTCATCTGTATGTGTAATGTTACGCTGCATGGCACAACAATGTGTGTCGTGCATCTGCATACGATTGGGCAAACAATATACCCTTTGGGGTATGAGACGCTCATTATACATCTATATATTTAATAAATAGTGTACATTGTTTATATGGTCCTCATAGTCTCATACCATCGGGGCTTCATATTATGAGAGCAGGTGATTTGAGTTGTTGGGTCGATGCCCCGAGGTATCATTGATAATAGCTCCAGGAACTTCTGTATATACGAATTTGAATCTAAATTTGCGAATTAGTTCGAAAGATTGGCAAATTGTGTTTTGCGTTTTGTGAAGGATGTCGCTGTGTTATAAAGTTGGACCCACAATCGTTAATAATGATAATGTAAGGGTAGATAACTCAATTCGTTCATTCTTGGCAAGTGTTACTTACTAGGTCGGCCTTTTCTGTGCGCAGTAATTGGATGTACAATTAACTCTTTGTTCGATCTTTCCTCCACCAATAGAACGTCGGTGATATGGAGTGAACACATCGCAATACGTACTGGATTATTCTCGCACACCCTCTCATCCAACAAATAAAAAGGAATAAAATATTGTCGCGATTTATGAGAAAGAGCAAACTCGCGACTATCCATTGCTCGCCATTATGTAAAGGTCTCATGTCAACGTTTATTCCTGCCAATGGGGGTCCAGGAACTATAATCGACCATATCATCATACCCACATCAGAACTTCACAGTATTGGTCGCTTCGAGGTCGTAGATGACTCAGAAAATAATGTGTCGAATCATCGCCCACTCTTTGCACAAATTTGTTATGACACAATTTCATGCCCCAATAAAACACCTGCCGCAAACAAAAAAGTAAATTGGAAACACATTAGTGCATCCCCCTGTATTGATCAACGCATACCAAACATTTATAAATTTCAACTTACCTGATCGATGCATTCAAACCGTAGATCAGCTTGACAGCTACTATGACGAGATTGTGTCAGTCATAAGAAATGCCACACAACAAGTCATACAGTCTAGGAGTTTCAATCGCCACCTCAGACCTTTTTGGAATGATACCTTAAAAGAACTGCATCATAATATGGCATCATGCGACAAGTGTGGATATCTGCCGGGAGACCACGGGAGGAATCACACATTGCATATAGAGCATACAAAGACGCAAAATGTCTATTTCGTGCACAATTCCGCAAATCGAACGAGTTCTATCTCCAAGAAATGGATGACAAGCTAGACAAAATGGCCGAACTTGACATAAACAGCTTTTTTAGGGCTTTCAACAAAAGGAAAGTTCAACGGCAAACCGCATCAAACTGTTTATTTGAAGTAAACGGTTTCACACTTAGAGACCCACAGGCGGTAATTGAAGCTTGGTCATCTTATTATGAGAACCTCTATTCCCCATTACAATCTAACGATTTTGACGAAAAACACTTTTCATATGTTAACGCGGAAATTGAGAACATTCGCTCGTCGCACGGGTATAGCGACATTGATGCAGATTTATGTTTCAATGTGTCTATTGATGAAGTAAAATATGTACTGCAAAATGCCAAGAAAGGCAAGGCGCCTGGTTTAGACACCGTATGTTATGAATATATAATTTATGGTGGAGAGCGCCTGCAGAGCTCAGTTGCAACATTGATGTCCAAAATGGTTGAACTCAACCACGTCCCAGCACGAGCCAAAATAGGCCTTATGGTACCGCTCTTCAAAGGCGGCAATAAATCAAAAAAACAATTTGATAATTATCGTGCTATCACATTGCTCCCTGTTTTATATAAAATACTTGAGAAAATTATTTTGAACCGTCTTGAAAACTTTTCAACAGATCTCATCAAAGTACACCCACTGCAACATGGATTTTCAAAAGGGGGTTAGCTGCCTCGCGTCGTCCTTCATAATCCAGGAAAGTGTCGCCTTCACGGCCGAAAATCACAGCCCACTGTTTGTTTGTTTTTTAGATGTCCGTAAAGCATTTGACACAGTTTGGATTCACGGTCTCCTGCTCAAACTCTATCAACGTGGATTCACTGGTAAAATATGGCATATAATCAGTTCTCTGTTAAGTGGAATAAAATGCTCTGTTCAATTTAATGGTTCGATTTCGCGATACGTCGATATACAACAGGGAACACGTCAAGGACAATACTCGCCCCCTTATTTTACATGATCTTCATCGATGAACTAATTTTCCAACTTGAAAACAGTCACCATGGTTTGCGCGTCGGTTCTGCGTGTTGCGCATCGCCAACTCAAGCCGACGATATGACTCTCTTGTCTCTAACTTCTTCTGGTCTCCAAACTTTGTGTGACCTATGCAGCTCATACAGTAAAAAATGGAGATTTAAATACAACCAGGATAAATGCAAAGTAGACATTTTTAATGAACCATCTTCCTTACAAAAGTCCCGAGAAACAGTAGTTTGGATTGTAAATGATGAACCCGTGTCGGTATCAGATCAGGTCACACACCTTGGAATCCCATTACAAAATTAACATGGGCAACAATCTGACTGACCACATATGCAACAAAATACGCTCTACGTATCTCATGTTAAGTAACGCTGGTATGTATGCCGGTGGCATAACACCCCTCAGCTCAAACACTTTGTACAACACTGTAGTTTTACCCAAAGGCCTATACGGGTCTGAATTCCTTTGCGCATATCTTTGACAAATGAAAACTCGTTGGAAAAAGTTCACAGGTTTTGCTTAAAACAAATTCAAGGACTCCCTTATAGAGCGCGCACAGATGTGGTACAAGGCTTACTTGGACTATGCCCTCTATCAGCAGTTATCGACAAGAGAAAACTTAGTCTGCTTGGGTCTCTTTGCAGGACGGCACATGAAAATACATCGAAAACGATTTTCATGTTCCGTCTTATAAGAGTCACCTTCAACAATCTAATTGTATTGCATCGTTTATTTCAGAAATCATTCAAATTCTTGACAACTATAACCTCACATCCTATCTAACATCGTTTCTAGAAGAAGGACACTTCCCATCCAAGGAGGCATGGAAATCCCTCATAGTAACAGAAATCAAACAAGCAAACGAGCAGTCATGGCAGACACGATTACGCAATGAACATGCCCTAGTCCCATTCGCAAATAATCATAGTTCACTGTCAATTTCACCTCTTTGGCTAGCATGTAGAAGCTATCCTCAACATAAGCTTGAATTTCTAGAAATAGCCAAAATCCTGGCCCGGGCCTTGTCCCCAGTACACGGAAAGTGTCAGATATGTCATAAACTCTTTGAAAACGAAATCGAACATACAATCCTCTTATGTTCCGCCTTTGCCGAGACAAGAATCGAAATATGGTTCAATGTCATAGAGGACTTCGGTATACCTTGTTTCTTATATATTGACAACTTGAGCCCCGTAGATCAGTTGATGATATTTCTTGCTTGCATTCCGCCACCCATGCGGGACCTCGTAAATGATATTAAGAAATTTACCATGTTTCTTGTTCGAAATTCATTTAAACTGTGGAAAATGTATACGGATCTGATCCGGTTAGAATCTATCGACTAAATGGATCACTTGTAAACCGCTCACGAACCGCTCTGCTCGAAGACAGAAACAATATATACATAATTAATTTGTATTTAGTAGCATCTAACTAAACATGATATACACATGTACTTTATAACGAAAATAAAGCTATATCGCAGACAACTCAGTCTCGCTCCATTCGACAAGTACTCGTATAATTATCCAGTTGAAGTGTTTCGTGAAATCAGAAATACACGAGGCCTACAGGTGTAATGCTTATACCTCATTGAATTTGTATTCATATTTTGTGTATAAAACCATGTGATATATTGATGTTTATTTTTTGTCAACTATGTTGAAACACTAATCTTGTGTATGATGCATAATGTTTAAACTCTCCGTTTGCGGAGGAAATAAAGGTATATATATATAATACGTACTGGATTATTCTCGCACACCCTCTCATCCAACAAATACATGGGTAACCATACTAACCACTTTGCTATAGGCAGGGTCAGATAGGAAACCGACGCTATTGTCTGTCCCATGTATACAACAATGTCGTGTTGTACCTACCGTGGCTAAGAATTCACAGGCCAATAAGCTGGTAAATGTCAAAATTACCCGGATAAGTTTGAGTCATCTGCTCATATACACAGTGGAAATAAGGAACCAGTTTACTGTGTCATGCATCCCGGGCCTTGGGGCCGAATAAACTCACTCACAATCACGTTATGCCTATAGTAATCTGGTATAACCAATCTGCAAGATAGAGTTCAGTCCCCTCGCTACGCTGGTCTAACCGCGGCTATCATGTATATTTTCGTAATTATACAGGAGCTGGTTCGCCCCGGGAGGCGGCCGGTCAGACGCCGGAATGTTGGTTTCGCGAACGCGCCTGCGCCGAAACAGGCGGTCCGAGGCGAGCAACCGCCCTCGCGGGAAACGCGTCCGATGTTTCCCACTCTTTAGGCGAAAAGCGGGAACGAGAAACTGAATTATATCTAACATTTTTGATATAAGGCTTTTATCAGTTACAATTTATTCTGGCTTTTCTTCGCCAATTTTCAAATGAATATGGACAGTTCGGTTTCTCAGAATGATGCCGAATGAATTGTAACCGACAAAAATCTATATGCCTTGCAGTTTGATATAGATATGATGCCAAATATCCAGTTCGAAATCAAAACAAACGCCTTGCCCAGTTTACCGAGGTCTTTCAAATATAAGACGAATAACTCATCATCGCGATCAATTTCCATTCGGCATAGAGTGCGCTCCCCTATGATGAAATGAGATAGGCCGTTCTGCATAGAGTTCACTCCCTTAGATAGATAGATAATGATTTATTGGCAAAAAACATCCACACGAGGACAGTTTGCTAATACAATGGATAATAGTATATACAAAACGTGTAATAATAAGATATACAAGAACAAAATTACATGCTGAGATGTACAAGGAGTCATATTTATGGTTACCTAACTGTTATTTGCTCAGCACGAGCATCGAAGAAGCGACGGATCAGTTTACATATTATTCGTGTTAGAGTGGGACAGTCATTTGTCAATATAGTAATAAATTGATCGTTTGCGTTAATGCGTGGAAAATTTGGATTATGGTTAACCATTGATTCGAGAAGTTCTTTTCGTAGTTGTGAATATGCAGTGCATTCCATAAGGAAATGTATTTCATCTGATGAAATTATAATGAAATTATAAGTAACCTTTACCATTATATAATTGATCAGTCGTGTTTGATAGAATGGTGTCGACAATCTGATATTTCAAAATGAACTTTTAAATATACCGTTTATATGATACACTACATATATATATATATATATATATATATATATATATATATATATATATATATATATATATATATATATATACCCTAATCAGCATGACACCCAATTGATCAAAATCAAAAAGCAAATTTTATGCTTACCATACAACAGAGGGGGGGGGGGGGGGTCGGCACAATATACCAGACACATTGATGGGGTGTGTGGTTGGCCTCGAAGTCGGATTTGTTTCCTAATACAAAGTATTTCCTATGAATATATTTACAATCATTGACCAGGAAATATTAAGATAAATATATATTTAAACTAAATTCAACCCATGCAGCAGGCACCCTGTCGTTAAATTCGTTTCGACTTGACATTGATGCGAGATACCACTTGGAGAAGTATATGTCGCACTAAACATAGATAATTTGAACCACTTCCACTTAAAATGGTATACATGTAACGGTGTCAAGACACATGGGGTGACCAGATTAAACAACAACAACAACAACAACAAAAACCGCAGGCCGAATTGAGGCAACAGTTCGGACAAAATTGATCGAAACTATTAATGTATATCTATCTCCCATTTTCTTTCCATTTGTGTGTGTGCAACATATACCGGTATATATGTTCAACATATTATATGTTCTATAAGTGAAAGGTGAAATAATGAGTGCAAGGTATGTGTGTGTGAATTGTGAATAAGAGCCCACCCCCCTCCACGGTGTAAGTGAAATGTCAGAATGTTCTGTTATGTCCATGTGCATATAGGGTAAGTAAAGAATTTAAGATATTTGGATAATATCGCTTAGGTTTATACTTTTCTTACTGTTGTATCATTCATGATTACGATTATGTCCTAATGAGTGACTATAATCACTTTATGCATCACCAGGTTGAACACACAGGCACCTTGTGGAAAAATACCAGATTTACCAACATATAATATACCAATGGCAATGTTCACAAATCCAATTTTGGAAAAAACACACCATCTATCATATTCCTCACAGATTATCAAAATCGTTCATCCCAGTCACAATATGTTTCAAAGTGTCTTATTGGGGACATGGAATTTATTTTCTGTTGATGTGTAATTCGATGGTATCGAACAAAGGGTTGTTGAGATATCGTACTAAAAACTGAAATTTGGGAGTAACACGGGTTGTCAGGTTTCCCTGTCGCCTAATTTCCTCAACAATTCTAAATAATTTTCAACTCAGCCAAAATATGCCACAGTGTATGTTATAGGGCATACAATTTTCTTTCGTTTGATATATAACTTGACGGAGTCAATTGAAGTGAAGTCGACATATCTCACGGGGAATTTTGCAAGTGGTAGCCCGGTGGTTACACTGCAAAATAAGTGTTCTAAAATGAACGCGTTCATACAATTTTACCGACGTGTTTAAATCATAACGCTATGTGTTAACTGTAAACAACAGCGTTAGAGTACCAGTCGTCTAAAGACATAGATCCAAAACGGTAGTGTTCAAACGTTGAACATTGGTATTCAGTCTTTGAATAGTGGTGTTCAGTCGATGAACAGTGATGTTCATCTGAAGTATAATCACTGGCGTTCAGTACCGGTATCAAACGGTATACCTTTCGTTTAATATTTTTTGTTGATCGGTTCTGAATGGAATTATATAACATATTTTTTAAAATATGGCATATACAATACGACTAAACATAACAAACTATGCATTTAGTTGAACACCAGTGTTCAATTGTGCGTTCAGGGTGACTTAACATCGGCGTTCAAATTGCCGTCCGTTCCGTTGCCGATTCCGTTAATTGCAGGAATCATCGCAAGTATTTTGTCAACCTACCGTTCTGATCTTATCATTTTTGGAGGGAAATACGTTGTTGTGTTGTGTTTGATTCTAATTCTAAATAATTGCAAAGGTATATGTTGTTTTTCTTGTGCCCGCGTATCTAATTGTATAGAACAAATGGCTGAATGAGTTTGTCTGTCGTTCGGCTTTCAAAGTGTGATTTTTTTATTGAAAAATGACATGACTCGAGAAAACATTTGTGTCTCGGCATCGGCCATGGTGCTGATTTCAAATTAACAACAATTTGTGGTGAATGTTGGTTTCGGAGGACATGCATATATAGCTGTCAAATCTGCGCATATAGTGACCAACAGTGTTAATGAACAATAGCATGTTACAATGGACTAGTGTACAGGGATACGTGATCCAATGTCGTGATAGAGTGGACAAAGGGAGCTGACAGTCGTGATTTTACTGGAACACTCGATGTGCACGAACTATGACACGGTCAGCTGACCAGGGGCCTATACTATAGAATACAATTTTTGTAATATCAGCGTTAATTTGTGATTTACTAATTTTGTAATACATATTTTGTGTTATATAGTATTCGACTGTATTTCTATCAGTGTATTTCTTTCATTGTAGATTGAAACTCAACATATGCCCAAAACTCTTTATATGCAAAATACATTGACATGTAATGACTTATATGATCTTTTTGGCAAACCATCTATATACCGGGATTCACTTGACCGGAAAATCTTTGCATTTGTTGGAGAAAAGGGGGGCCTGAAAGTTTCATCTGTTCATGTTTTCATAGTACTCGAACGCTATAGCTTTGTAATATGTAAAAATTCGCAATACGGAATGATAAAGTACTGGCTAAGCGGGTTCTATAGTACAGCAATAATACCAGTTTTGTGAAAATTCATTATTAGATTACAAATGCACAGGCTACATTGTTGATTTTTCACGACGATTATCCGTGCTGAAAATGGTGAGTGCGATTAGCTGGGTACATGTTCTTTGTAATGCGGTCACGGAATCTCAATTGTTAACCCATTGAGATGGTTTACGCTCAATGGATTTGAAAGGGGATAGCCATGTCAGCGGCCTAGATTTTAATTATGAATGGAATTAATGAGTTACAGTTGTCGGGCTTGGGCTCAAAACGTATATATATAAACGATCTTTGTGCGAAGGTACACGGATACGCGGTGAATCGGGGGTGGTGGCATTTCGTGTTGAAACAGTTACTGATAATTTCAGGCTAAGTTGCGTTAAGAATCAGTGGACCCCAAATATTTACCATGACATTATGTAACATATTTGATCCGCATGGCATTTGTGTGCTCAAGAAGTTTGCGTTCACCTTGTGGTCTAAACAATTTAATTTGGCCAATAGTGCCGCACAGAATGTTCCATGAGTGAATTTTTAGAAAAAATCGGGGTCCCCCGATCCTTAACTTACCAATGTAGTAGTGCGTGTTGGTTATAACCAAATGTCATATGTTTACCTAAATTCAGCCGCTTAGTTGGGTATAAATGGAAGGTACTGAGAATTAGGTATAGTTTAAGTAGATGGTGCTATATATATGTTTTTAAATCGAGGTTGGGTGTCCCCGGAGACCCTGGACGAGGGAGTGTTGGTCCACATTGGAATTTCCAAATGAACACCCATCCTTCACACAGTTCGAAAATACCAAGTCCGAGAACAGCCATCGCACCCCCATCATGGGTTGAATTTTTCCAGCTGCATGTTACCTCAAACTTGTCAACTATTAAGGTATAGATGTTCCCACTAATAATAAGATGTTCCCACACGATACTGAAAACATTACTTTTCATCGTGCGCAATTGTGGTCAAAATAACCCAAGTATCGGAAACTAGTCACACATAATGTACCTTTATTCATCAACTAAATCACTTACCAACTGACACAAATAGGCATTGCCATATCATTCGCATATATCATTAGAGTAATTTCCCTTGACAAAATCACAAATGTTTAGATGTGCGTTCAACGAACGGTGGTCGATAGTACTCGATTTGCCGTCTTTTTGTGATTTACAAGAAATCGCGTTCGCTGTTAGATTACAGTGGTCCATAGTACTCGACACCTTCTGTACGGCTCAAATAAGCCTGCTATTACAAAAATTGTATTCTATAGTATAGGCCCCAGGAGAACATTATCATTCGATCTCTCGGCTCGATATCACCATCAGATGAGGACGCTTTTGTGAGACATTGTGAGATATTGACCATATTATTACCATCTTGTTATCATTAGACAACTCATTTACGGTGATATTGACCATATTGTTGCCATCTTGTTATCATTAAACAACTAATCATTTTAACACCTCGCTGAAACTAGGCCAACGTTCTAACAAATTACAAGCCTAGAAAGTTACACATGATTCATCAGATTTTCGCTTGTACATAACATGCGGACATTATCCTTGAACCTTTCAAATTTGAATGCACACCTTAATTATCGAATGTATACGCAGTACTGTAGTCTTCACATCCATTGCACATTTACATAAAGTAAACATGGAGCCACGCAAAAAATAAAGTAATTTTTAGGCCAATGTGTTATTTTATATATGCAAGGCCCCCTAATGAGGAACTCGTATATATAACTTAATATAAGAGAATGCATTGGCACAGGGCCTTCGCAAACTTTCAGGAGGCTTATCATGAAACGGGTATACGGTTATTCCCCTTGGAGTACATTAAAGGTAATAAAATATATTCCATTCTAGTTTATGGTTGCGTTGAACATCAATATTTACCTCCTGCAAACGCCAGCGTTCACAATTATTACCAAAATCTTAACACTAGTGTTCAATATTGCCCATTTGAACGCTAATTTAGCGTTTAATATATGTTGTATGTGTTCTGAACACCATTAGGCGTTCAAATTTTAAACACAAGTGTTAACTTTATTGAACACTGGTGTATTGAACACTAGTGTTATAAGTTGAACACTGGCGTTAAGATCTGAACACCAGTGTTACATACAATTTAAAAAGTAGTGCTAACATATTTGAACACAAGTGTTTAAGATTAAACACACGGACGCGTTCA
This sequence comes from Siphonodentalium dalli, assembly GCA_032622095.1. Lineage (NCBI taxonomy): Eukaryota > Metazoa > Mollusca > Scaphopoda > Gadilida > Siphonodentaliidae > Siphonodentalium > Siphonodentalium dalli. The sequence goes on along the minus strand of CP136069.1, from coordinate 158,711,425 downwards.
ATATCTGTTGCAATTTTATTTTTACAGTGTATAGAGTGTCGGATTTGTAACGGTGTAAACGCATCGGCGTAAGTTCGCGCCCGCGCCCGCGCCAGCGCCTGTGGACTATCGTCTCCACAACAGTGACTTGTATTGTGCTCGCTTTGTCGTATCTGGACCAGAAATAGGGACCTGGTTATTTGGTAAGTAAGATAAGCCGCTCCAGTGAAGCGCCTGAAAAATGGCAGCAGCTAGGCATTAGACTTGACATTACTCAACAGCTGGAGTAATAATGTGAAGCGTATCTCCAATCTGGTATTGGAGATACGCGCATTATCAGCGCAATTATTATTATTATAAATTCGAAAATTTTGATCGTAATAATTGAACTGGTACCCGTGTGTAATCACTACTTATCGGACAGGGAAACGGCTTTTTGACGGTAGGTTTCGATATTTTTCGATACGATATCTCAACTTCCATTTGTTTGCAATGCAAGCAAACTGCCAACGCGGTAAATTCCCATCAGTGCATAAGCCTGCATAAGCATGCAGGAAAAACTCCGTTTGTGAGTTAAGTAGAGGATATCACATGAATTTCGAATTTAGTGGACGAGGTTGATAAATTACGTATAAAATAGAACAAGCTTGAGATACATTTTATCACATGATCAAATAAACGCGAAGCAACGCGAAGCAACGCGAAGCAACGCGAAGTATTCATCGAAAACAACAATCATAAACTTCAGGAATCGCAAGTCATTTAGCACGCGCTAATATATTACACGTGTGTCTTACCAATAATTATGAAGCTGGTTTTGTGGGTTAATTATGTGATAAATAGAGTTTTCTAACTTTTCCTTATATCTTTAGCCCAATATTAATATAAAATAACTCTTTCTTTACTAACAAATCATGGATGAGTGGTTCCCTTGGGAGATGTTCAGATAATAAGTCCAACAAAAACGGCCGTTTAAATTATTATATGAAGTTTTCCCATCTTTAGACCCTTTCGCATAATGAACGATGACAGATAATTATTACGAATAGCTATTTGTTGTCGTAATTTTTTCGGACGGTCCAAAAACCATTTCGCAGAATTGACTATAACGAGTCCGTTTGTGAGACAATCTTGCTTGCCACTCGAAGTAAGAGATTACGGGACTTCGTGTCGTGATTATTTTGTACTTAATCATGCTGTTATCAGGTCATTGCTTATCGCTTTGTGTTTCGCAAAATTCTCGTAGTTCACGACGACGAATGATTTGATTGCCACTAATAGATAAAATTAAGGCCACATGGCGATCACAATTTGATGACAAAATCTGAGAATTATCTCCCACATTGATGAGCTGAGCAACGATCGCGAAATTATTATTATTTGATGTATTTTTGCGTTTTGTTGAAAATCCGAAAACGTAATCGTAACAACGAATAGGGAAAAACGACAACGAATAGAAAGAAAGAACACAAATTCTAGATTTCTAGTGACGTAGTACCCTATAGTCCTAATAATTATCTGTCGTCGTTCATTATGCGAAACGTGTTAAAAATGAACCATTCTGCACTTGTATTTACCGTTTGCCTGTAGGTCTGTTTATATTTCCCGAACACCCCTCTAGATGTAAAAATCCCATCATAATGAATAGTTTTACAACGGAAGAGTTCATACAGGAAATAAATGGTTAAAGCTGTCATGGAGGTTCAAGTGCAGAGTCAATGAGGTAAGTGGTTGTGGCATTTTGGATGATTTGAAAATTTTAAATGTAGAAGCATCACCCCAAAATCCAAACTTCGTAGCATATGTTAGTGTCCTTTGCTATCTTGGCCACTCAATAGCTCTGAACAAGTTATCAAGGTTATCGCACCATGCAAAGACCAACAGGTTTAACATTCTCATTAGGAGAGACCACGGAATGTACTTCCTGTTGTACCCAGAAAATTCATTAGCAATTAATTCTCCAACAAGTAATACACTCGACCAAAATTAGCCCTGAACACGAATGTAACTACCCATTGTTTCAAAATAACATAATATAACAACTGCATCAGTTTGTCTCACGCGGTTTTCTCCCCGCATTGTCTAATACACTCCGCAGAAACTATCTCCGCTGGTAGCCATTGGTTGTTGATAACGAGGCTAATTTCCGCCCTGTGGCTTGGCACGTGCTGTCGCTGTGTGAATGAATGCACCAAAAATGGTTTCAGATCAGCACAGTGATCAGCATGCTTCTAATGGTTTGGATTGTAAATTCAGCACGGCTGATTGGCCAGTGTTTGTTATTTTGTTTTTCCAATAGTTTATAATATAGAGATGTCTATTCTGAATTCCCTATGCTAGCTCGCATGCCTTACATACTATCAGTATACATTCTGACGAATTAGGCTTCACGGAAGAATATGGGGTCGACTTGGTGTATACTGCACTCACGGAAACAAAACATGCCGTGACTAAACTGTTTCTGGTTCCTTAATAGCTAGTCATTTCTTTTCTGCAGCATTATGTGTATCTCAATTTCAAATAATTAAAGTATCCTCAATAATATACTAATAGTAGGTATAGTATAATGGTAGTATGAATGCACTATTATCCACAAAACACACTTTCTGTGAGCCGAGCGTTTGTTTATATACAGCACGTAAAGAGTGGGAAAGGAAAACACTCAAACCCGCGCGTGGCGAATTTATTATGAGAGTGCATGAATCAATATGATTCACTCAACGCAGAAATCTTGAGTGACGAGTATTAACGAGCGCTATAACTATATGTTGTAAACAGCTTGGTGGTAGTTCTAACCAAAGCTCATCAAGTTGGCAGTTTTAACGGATGTGACTATTTTAACAGCAATAGCCACCGCGAAGGTCACCTGTGTGTTTCTGAACCTGTAGCATGCATACTACATAACTGTATCATGTAGTTGGCACAACACAAAGATGTTGGCCTGTTGAAAGTCCCTTCAGGAGAAGTTAATAATAATCAAGTACAACTCATTTACATGTACCGATAACCTATATATATGATTATCCATTTTGCCTACCCATAAACAGTTGAAGAGAAACATAATTGTCGCAAGAAATTATTGAATTCTAGTTCAATCAACCGAAACGTGTAGTATTTAAGTTTTATTTTGAATACACGTAAACTCGAAATTGAACCGCAAAGTGAATTGAACCGAATATTGCCACTTCGCAGATTGACGTCGTGCATAACGTGTGCAAAATAGGGCACAGCGATCGGCCAACCAAAGACGCCATTTCTGGGTCCTGTGAAATATTTACTGATATGGCGTTTGTCTCACTACCATGGCAGTAATTGTAAACATGTGGACACTATTTGCTATCACTTTTTCATTTTTTTAAAAGTATATAAAGTCCGAATATGAGAATTTAACGTATTTTTATTTTATCGATCTATCTTATCCCTTCTTTCAAATTACCTATATACATATTGGCAGTTTCAAATGAGCCATTTCCATTTAAAAGGGACATCAGGTCGGAATCGCATTCAATACATGGCGTGTATATATGATATCGTTGTCTCACTACCATGGCAGTAATTTTAAACATGTGGACTATTTGCTATCACTTTTTCATTTTTTTAAAAGTATATGAAGTCCGCATATGAGAATTTCACGTATTTTTATTTTATCGATCTATCTTATCCCTTCTTTCAAATTACCTATATACATATTGGCAGTTTCAAATGAGCCATTTCCACTTAAAAGGGACATCAGGTCGGAATCGCATTCAATACATGGCGTGTATGATATCGTTGTCTCACTACCATGGCAGTAATTTTAAACATGTGGACTATTTGCTATCACTTTTTCATTTTTTTAAAAGTATATGAAGTCCGCATATGAGAATTTCACGTATTTTTATTTTATCGATCTATCTTATCCCTTCTTTCAAATTACCTATATACATATTGGCAGTTTCAAATGAGCCATTTCCACTTAAAAGGGACATCAGGTCGGAATCGCTTTCAATATATGGCGTGTATGATATCGTTGTCTCACTACCATGGCAGTAATTGTAAACATGTGGACTATTTGCTATCACTTTTTCATTTTTTTTTTAAGTATATGAAGTCCGCATATGAGAATTTCACGTATTTTTATTTTATCGATCTATCTTATCCCTTCTTTCAAATTACCTATATACATATTGGCAGTTTCAAATGAGCCATTTCCACTTAAAAGGGACATCAGGTCGAAATCGCTTTCAATACATGGTGTGTGTGACATCGTTGATAAATGAACCTCATTTGTGGACTTTCCTATGCCATTATAACCACCAGACCTTCGTCCACCCAGCTTAGTCCGGTCTACTTTAACCGTTCCATGACTGCAGCTTCCTGGAATTTTGCGAAAACCCTGTGCCAATGTATTTTCTTATATATGAGAGTTTTCCATAGGGCGCCTCGCATATATGAGAGAATACATTGGCCTAACAATATTTACCTTGAAATTGTAAGCCAGTGTATTCTCTTAGATACGCGTGGCTAGAGGGTCTCCGCTGGGGGGTGTCCATCTTGGGAATTTCTAACTGCACCCCCCCCCCTTGAGTCGGAATCACACCAACACAACTTTTTGCATAATTCCATTTGCACCCCCCCCCCTTGAGTCAGAATCGCACAAACACAACTTTTTGCATAATTCCATTTGCACCCCCCCCCCCCTTGTACCTCCTCATGCTCAGGCCTAATTTCCTATATATTCATAAGCCATGCTTCTATTTTCCCAGTATGAGAACATTAAGATATTTTAACCTGAAAATTTCCCCAAAAAAACAACTAGTGATCTAATTCCAGACTAATGCACACAGCTACCGACAACAGACCAGGAAACACCGGGCCGACCATGGTTGTTCGGCCCGGTGTGAGAAAATTTTGAAAACTATACAAGAAAATCGCAAATCCTAGCATCTAGACTGGCCTCAACTGAAGCTTTCCTAGTGTTGGAAATTTCAAACCTCATGCTCCCCCTCAGGTTGGAAAATTCTTCAACTGATGACCATTTATGTCTACAAGTTTGACCAAAAATAGGAACATAAGCAAATATTGGTCCAAAAACAATAAATTCCCCCCAATAAATTGTTTTATAATCAAACTACAAGAACATTTTCAACTTATTGTTGGTGTGAAATTTCGTTGTGGCAGGTATGAAATTTCCAACTATTGAAAATATAGCTCTCTGCTGGGGGGGGGGGGGGGTGAGACCCCCCACACCCCCCTCTAGCCACATCCCTGCGCGTGGCTCTCTGTTGTTTTAATCTGCACCAACGTAGCTCCCAGAAACAGAAGCAATGGGAATGTTTCAGCTAACTTTCCGCACAAAACTACTACAAACGCTCTTTATTGCTACCATATCAAGAAAGGACTAACACAGAATGCTCTTTAATTGTCAGAGTGGAAGAAAACAAGATACACTTGATGCGATAAGTTCTATGATTTCAATGAGTTTTTGTTTCTGAGACACTTAGGCTGCGTATACATATATTTTACGCATATACCGAACCAATTGACACCTCTCGCATAGTTAAATACTGATAACATGAATTCCACGAAAAGGCGGCCATGGATACCGATAATGGGTATTTGCATCATTGTCATGTTATCGGGGAATGTTATTGCTTCTTCTGTATTTCATTATTACTATCCAATGAATATATTTTGGAATGGTCATTGCCCTCACTATACAATCTCTTAAACACCAGATATTGTGTGACTGGGGATCAATGATGCGCGCATGCGCAGTCAACGCATATTTTCATGTTTTGCCAAATAAGGTCAAATGAACCAATATATCATTTTCAAGCAGCTCAATGGTCATTCTAGGTTAATAGTGGGGCATGTGTGGAAATGTTATTTTTGTCACATTTCCCATATCACAATCTGCCTCAATTATCATAGTATCCCCTTTTTGCACATATATTTTAGTAAAATGACGGTTTAACCCCTACCAACAACCCGTTTCTAAGGTAAAAACAGTCGCATAGCAACCGTTGCCATGGAAAGTATTTTCGTGATTGCCCCCATATCTGAAAATAATACGTGGGACCTAATATACAACTGTGCCAAGTTTTATGTTTTTATGACAATGTCCGCATTTGTTACACAAAAAACTATACCTAAAAAAATCGCACGGTGATTCCGTCACGCCCGTTGTGTGATTCCGTCACGGCGAACAAACCGAATTAACTAGTAATATACACATAAGTGTGTGACAATGCGGCTTTTTTCTGCAAGTATAATGTATCTACTTTACTAATTGGGAACTTTTTCCAGGTCAGCTTGGCTGAATGAGCAGGGTTCTTCAATAGTACGGACCTACCCTCATATTGATGGCACTTTTTTGGTGATTCCGTCACGGACACAAGTTGACCCAGAGCGAGATGATACTTAAATACACATATAGTTGTATATAATCAAACAACTTTGTATAGTATGTACAATGTTTTTTATTTTAAGCGGTACCCTACTGGTCATAATTTTAGATTTTATAGGCCACAGAAAAGTGAAATTCCGTAAAATTTGGTGATTCCGTCACGCTGGAATTCATGATAATAACTATCAATAGGGCACTACGTACGTCACTGGAAGTTGTGTTCTTATAATCAGTTGTCGTTTTTACCATATCCTTATTTACAATCACGTTTTCGAGAAACCATGCACGGACACGCGAACTTTGCCTGCTTTGTCTACCACTGACTATATGACCTGACAGCAACGTAAATAAGTACAGAAATACTCATTTCAAACAAAACAATATCATCTCACTGCGAGGGACAAGAAGCTTGAAAGGCAGTATAGTTGCTCACAAACGGACTCGTAGTCAATTCTGCGAAAATATTTTTGGACTGTATGAAAATGTATAGGCTATTCGTAATTCTTATCAAAAGTAGTTCATTGTGCGAAATGTTTACAAATACCCTGCGCAAGTGCATTCTCTTATATGTGCGAGTCTCTCATAGGGCGCCTCGCATATATGAGAGAATACATTGGCCTAACAATATTTACCTTGTAAGCCAGTGCATTCTCTTGAATGTGAACTATATTTCCTTCATCACACATTTTCTTAACTGGCATTCAGTAATGCCCCCTGTTAAATGGCATTCAGTATTGACCCCTGTTAACTGACATTCAGTATTGGCCCCTGTTAACTGGCATTCAGTATTATCCCTCTATATGTTAACTGGCATTCAGTATTGACCCCCTCTTTTAACTTATATGCAGGATTCAGGGGGTAACACCCTCACATATGGACATACGTATCGGGAGGAGTTTATCTCGTGAGGTGGGCGAATCAAAGCAGGTGAAACGGTCTTTAACCCTTTCTATGCGAAATGCTCATTCCCTTTGGAAATGTTCAGATAATAAATTCATAAGTCATTTGTTGAATTTATTGTCTGAACATTTTCCACCAATGAATAGTAACTCTTCTGTATTTCTGTTATCTTTTCATCTGTCTGTCGTCTGCTCAGTTCCTCTGATAAACAACTCTCCAAATGAATAACAGACCATTCCAATATAGACTGTTATAACTGGGCGGGAGAATCAATTTATTATAGAAACGGTCAACCCGGTTGGCTGGGCTGGTTCGACTTCATATATTATCAGCACCTATATAAATGTTGCAATTGTGTATGAGTAGCAGGAATATATTACCAATACACGCTCTTTATTGTTTTAGTTTTGTCTCAATTGTACGACTTAAATAAATATGTCTGAGTTCTGTTCAAAGACTAATAACGACATATTTTGACCACCGGAACCGGACACCGGATGATATCAAAAGCACGAATAATTTCTTACTTTAATTCTTATAGCAAATTTTTATCATACTCGACTGACGCGATACCATAGCCACACCAAACAGCTACCATAGCAACACCCACCAGCCATCATAGCCACACACAACATCCACCATAGCCACACCAAACAGCTACCATAGCCACACCCAACAGTCACCATAGCCACACCCAACAGCCACCATAGCCACACCAAGCAGCCACCATAGCCACTCCAAAAGCCACCATAGCCACAACCAACAGCCACCATAGCCACACCCAACAGCCACCATAGCCACACCGAACATCCACCATAGCCACACCAACAGCCACCATAGCCACACCAAACAGCCACCATAGCTACACACAAGAGCCACCATAGCCACACCCAAGAGCCACCAAAGCCACACCCAAGAGCCACCATAGCCACACCAAACAGCCACCATAGCCACACCAAAACAGGCACCATAGCTGCACCAAGAGCCACCATAGCCACACACAACAGCCACCATAGCCAAACCAAACAGCCACCATAGCCACACCCAACAGCCACCATAGCCACACCAAAACAGTCACCATAGCTACACCCAAGAGCCACCATAGCCACACCCAGCAGCCACCATACCACACCAAACAGCCACCATAGCCACACCCAACAGCCACCATAGCCACACCAAAACAGCCACCATAGCTACACCCAACAGCCACCATAGCCACACCAAAACAGCCACCATAGCTACACCCAACAGCCACCATAGCCACACCAGCAGCCACCATAGACACACTAAACAGCCACAACAACAGCTACATCAAACAGCAATTTATGAACAAATCTCTTAATAAATTTATTAGCAGCTGAAGGGAGGGGGGCTCTAATAAGATCGGCAACTTGTCCACAGCTATCTGCATGTTAACCCTTTCTAAACTATATACTCATTGATGAGTAGTTCCCTTAGGAATGTTCAGATAATAAGTTCAACAAACGTCCATAGTGACCTTATTATCTGAATAGTTCCCATCAATGCATATATTAATAATTCTGCTACTGCATTATCTGTTTTCTGTAAGTCGTCTTCTTTTAAAACTGACCACCCATCTAAATGAATAATAGATCATTCCAATATATACATTTTATAACTGCGTGGTATATTCCATTACTATAGAAAGGATTAATACTATGTGTAGTTTATATTGTACATTGTGGGTAACAATAAATATATGTTCAACAACAACGATACTTTAAACTCACTCAGATCTGTTCCTCCCACTCCTCGTGATGTCAAAATCCAAACTCATCTTCCCCGCAGCATGCGCTCGTAACTTATACCAATGTATTACTTAACGCGATGTATTTATTTGTGATTGTGGAGAATTATTTTGACTTATCAGATGCAGTGTGAATAGATAGGGGGTTTATATGACTTACAGAATCGGCCATCTGCTTTCTTATCGCGCATATTCTGATGGGCACGGTCGCTTTGTACACGATTTATGCTATTCCCTGGAGCGAATTGATTCAATGTAGCATCTATTCTCATGCCACGTTCTAAAAATTAGGTATTATAAATATTGCATCTCAGCGAGAATATTATTAATTCTTACTCAAGACGAGTCAAGTGCTTTTGTACATTAGGGTTTCCATCAAGATCGACGCCGGTCTGCAATCCATATATACTGACAGGGGCGTATAATGAACACATGCACCGGAAACAGGCCTGTTTCCCCTTAATATTGAATAATGTCCCTTGTCTGTCTGACCTAGTGTAACCCTTTATATACTAAATCATCATTGATGAGTAGTTATCCCATAGTAAATGTTCAGATAATAAGTTTAACCCTTTCTATATTAAAGCACCATTGATGAGTAGTTATCCCATTGGAATTGTTGAGATAATAAGTTCAACGAACGATAATATATGCCGTTTGTTAAACTTATTATCTGAACATTTCCATCAATAAGTCACCTGATCCTTCCAGTATCCACCTAATATATACGAATTATCCCGGGGTATATCCTTTCGATAACATACGCAGGATCTTCACAAAAAATTGTTATCGAGGTGGGATCCATCGATAAAGAGCTTAAAGCCACATGGCGGTTTGCGCTTCAAAATACAAATACTATTATTCGCTTTTGAATTTTTCTCGGTATCGAAATAGGTCGATAAACATCTTAACTACCTTTCTACCAGTATTCTGTAACCCAAAAAGACGCATTGAAGTAATGAAAAATGCAACTATGAACACGGTGTTGGGTCCCAAACGAAAAGCTGCCATTTGCACGACATGAAACTGTAAAGAGCGTTCCGTGTTATTCTATTCCTGATCTGGTAGCAATAAAGAACTTTTGTCTGACTTCTGGCGAGAAATTGAAAACAGCTGGAAATGGCTGTGACTTTGGCAAGTGTTTTTCTAAGCATATTAAGCCGGCATATAAATAATTCGTGTATTTATCGACATCGTATCCGTCCCTCAAAATTACGCAGACAAAATTTGGAGGTTCGAATGATCCATGTCCGTTTAATAGAGGATCTTCAGTTGAAGCAGAAGGAAGGACGATAACTCTAAATAGAACGTAATTTAATGACATAACAGAGATTTGTAGCAAAGAATTTATCACACCACAAGTGTCCAACTTTTGTCTACAATAAGTCAAATTCTCCTATTGGGTGAGTGCCCTGACGAAAATATGGGGGACGCTCTTTAAAGACAAGTTTTTTCATCAAATATGTCCGTTATTTCGTTAAAAGATTTCTTCAAATATCTGCGTTATTTGGTCAATAATAATTGTCAACAAAAAAAAACTTTTTTTCAAATATATCAGTTATTTCGTCAATATTAATTAATTATTTATCGTTGTACGTTATATTGAGAGTTATTACCCTTCCTTCTGCATCAACTGAAGATCTTGTAATAAGTTTTATCGATGGATCCTACATCGATAGCCATTCCAGCTGAAAATCCTACGTATGTTATCGAGAGGATCTGCCCCGGGATGATTCGTATTTATACGTATAGGATCCTGTCAGCATTTCCTGAATAAGTATGACACATTCTATAGTTTTATTTATCTGTCGTCTGCTTTTATCACATTAAAATCCCTCCATATGAATACTATAGATCCTTCCAATGTACACTTTTTAAATGGCTGGGAGAATCCATTTAGTATAGAAAGAGTTAATAATTCAAATATATATAGGCCACCCATTTTACACTTCAAATATATATAGGTGTATCCTATATATAACTATCGTCAGATGGCGGAAGCCCCGAATCACAAGGGGGAATAACCGTTTCTCCAATATATTACGCATGTGTACAGCGTGCCAATTTGAACATCCATATATACATGTTAATAGTTCAGTACTTAATAACTTTTGCGATTTTCAGAGATAAATACACGAAATACTTAAAGGGGTACTGTACGCCAAATGTTGTTGTTGGTTTCTATAGTCTCCGAGTCGGAGAATAAGGTAACAATTTTTCCATTATTTGAAAGTCTGTTGAGTACGAAGTCATGTTACGGATGACAAATTTACCGGAATGCAAAAATACAAATTGTCGTTGTCGAGTATTTTTTGTAGTTTTCAGCCAAATGAATCAAATAAAAGTTATATTATATGCATACTAGTCCCATATAATCATTTAAGTTATTGTATCGTCGCTAGTCAGTGAGTGGCTTGAGTGTTCTCCCCGTATCATCATAATATTTTAAGCGATCGTGTGTGCGATCGGTTTAACAATCCAGTATCCCTCAATTACTGTTTTTGATTACGGTAATTCGTAATTTAATTGACGCCATTTTATGGCTCCAGTCATAAATTCAATTTATATCAAATTATTAACTTTTAAATTATTAAATTTTAAGATAGCCTATTAACCTGAGCGTTTACAAAATACATCTTCGACTCAAATTACTTATGTTTCTATATATTATCGATATTAGATCGTTGTTGTCACCGGAAATTTAATGAAAATGGCGTACAGTACCCCTTTAAATAAGAAATATATATTTTCTGAATATACTCTGTCGAAGTGACAAATTTATTAGCTTCTTTAAACTTTCCAAGAAACTTTTTTTCTAATACATTATCAGAACATATATAACAACGAATGCTCTTTATTCAGATGAGTTGTTGAACATTTTTCACCATACTTCTATACTGACTTATTCAAGTCATAGGTTTTTAGATAAGTCTGGCCCCGCCTCTTCTTCGACGTGAAACAACAAAGAGCGTATCTCGTTTAGGCCGGTACCGATTTGTGAAAAATTAAGTTGACCCAGCATGGACGAGCCCTCGAAATATCTCGCTATTTTCTTTTGTGTTGGCATATGGCACATATCGTACAGGTGAACGAATAAAAAAATACGATTGTCGTGACCCCGAACAACCGATTGTATTGCAATTTTGGGAGAAAGGTCTCAACATTTGAGATTTTGCTCACATTGACTAAACAGAATTAAAAATCTGTCATTGTAATTGATTTTAAACATAAGCTGATATCCAAAAAAACCAAAAACAAAGAAAAAAACAACAACATACGAATAACATCAAAGGGGACAGAAATCACGATCTGCCGAGATTCATTGCCCTAAAAAAGTAAATTTTTCGTGTTCGTCTCTAGAAAATAACAAAGCTCTAAATCAAAGATCAATGCCATTCGGCTACCATGAGAACCTTTATTTATTGAAGATAGTTTCCAAGATGGCAACCAAAAATGAAGTTTCCGATGTTATATCCTGCGCAGAACAGATGCGCAATTGTTTTGACTTGCATATTGGACATTATTGGTGCATTTCGTTTCATATCGTATTATATTTGCTTTCAATATAAATTACATAAAATGGCCGCCAATATGGACACCTATCGATCTGTTCAGAAGAATATGTTTGTTGGTTTATTGACGTTTATAGTCGTTCAGCCGCTAAATTATACAACGACGCTGTTCCTTGGTGGAGGATAGACCATGCAGGCATGAATTCAAATTCCTCGAACAATCCATTATGTAGATATCACATACTGAGTAAAGTAGCTGATATACTTGCCATACTGATGGATCAAAATCGGGGTCGGGGTCCGAATATGATTCGCAATAGCTGGGCAGCCTTTTGTTGTTATTATTTACAAAGTGATGGATTCATCTCTGAATATGGACAGACGACAGGAAAGAACATTTGAGAATATATAATGATTTATTAAAATCTAAAAAAAATTACATTGTCATATGTTGATCTTTGGCTTAAAACAGACACAAAAATGTCGATGATATAATACTGTATGTAAATTTCGTTATCTTATCACAGCGACCAGATTACCGGGTATGACGTCACGTTAGTCATTGCCCAGTTAACACTAATGTCCCAGAAATCGCCGAATATTAACGATGCTTAAGACTGGAAATCAACCACGTATGGCAGAGTGTCGGATAGAATCTGTCGTCGGGATAATTGTCATTAGTACAACTAAATTGTAATATGAAACTGTCGCTTATTTCATATAAGTTAAATAGATACTGAATGATGGTATTAAAAGAAAAAAACAGCAATGTCATTAAGAGTTTATTTCAGAATCAATGTAGTCGTGTGTTTTGACCGCGAGAAAATTCAGCAAGCGTTGTGTGAACCGGCTTGCTGACCCCCCCCCCCCCCCGGTCAAAATACCACGCCATATTGAATCAGACCTTCGTTTCTTAATGCGATGAAGCATTAACCGTGGTAATAGCCAAGTTTAGCCACACATACCAGTAACTTATAACGTGTGTTACTATTGCCAACGGAATCTCACGTGACCATTTCGCATACAAATACACGGTCAACCCGTTTAGAAGTATTGTGCCGAACACGTGGCCTTTCCCGCCAATTACATCTCTATATAACAATACCATAGTAACACAAGTTACATGTACATGGGGCTAAACCTGGCTAATATATGGTAATGGTGTCGTGAACTCAGTCACCATTAGTATATATCTGCGATAAAGGAATATATTATTTTCGTCATTTAATTGGGAAATCTATTCTACTGAAATATATATACAATCACAACCAACGGATGAACAACATTGATAGATGCATTGATGGACAAACGCAATACCGTGAGAACGAATATATCTCACCGAATCGCCGTGGGCGATAACGTCACGCATTCCACTCGACTGTGCTGACTCAGGGACGTGGCAAGGTTGTCTCTGTTGGGGAATGTTCAACATTGAATTTCCAACTGCACCCATCTGGAAATTCACAATTCCAAGAAATTCCAATTGCATCAACTGGTACATCAAGCTTTCCAACTCCCTATGGTTGAACATTTTCCAGGTGATTGCCATTTCAGTAACAAAAACATACCGAAAGTGGAAATATATTAGAAAATCATATTGTTTGATGTCAATTTTGTCATGAAACAAACGGAAATTTCAGAATGAAAAGTATGTTGGGGTTACTCTAGTTATTGAATTTTCATACCTGGATGTATTGTAAAATTTGTGTTTAACCCTTTACCCAACAAACCGGCCAAAACCGGCCAAATGAAGCTTCAACAGCCTAAAATATCTTCGGTCTGTCTCAATAGAGCCATACAAATATGGATATCATTGGAACCGGCTCCTTGACCACATTGTGATAGTTACAGTTATGCCCTGTGCCAATGCATTCTCTTATATATGCGAGTCGACCATAGGTCGCCTCGCATATATAAGAGAATGCATTGGCCTAAAAAAAATCTTTTTTTACCATTTTTTCTTACATTCTTTAACAATTTTATAATTTTTAATGTGTTAAGCCAATGCATTCTCTTATATATGCGAGGCGACCTATGGTCGACTCGCATATATAAGAGAATGCATTGGCACAGGGCCGTTCTGTTGGGTAAAGGGTTAAAGGGGTGTAAGGCATTCGCAGTGAGTATAGATGTGAGAAATCAGAAAAGTCTTTAAATCCATCATCACTAAGAATACCACGGGAAACTATATTGACTTTGTTCACATTTTGACAAAAGAAATCTCCTGTAACGATATTTCACATCTTGGAACCATTGTTATGCAAACATTATTGTTACAGCGGTTTGTCGACAAACATTGCTGATTGTGAAGGGAATATATACACATATTGAATACTAAATCTGTTTTTTTTTCAGAACATTTTCAATGCTTCGACCTTTTCCAATATTTACGTTTTGATGGGACTGTGATATTTTGTCGGACTAATTGGACTTTGATTGTAACAGTAACTGTAACAGTAATGTTTTATAACAATGCTTCTGAAATCTCGTTGTTGGAGCGTTATTGACAATAACAATAAGAATATCTATACCTTTACTCGTTGTGGGTTGTCGTTTTACAGACATTCGCAACTATTCCTATATGCAAACTCATTGAGTCACTTCAAGATAAGACTTGAATAGTTTCATATGTTGGATTAACCCTTTACCCAACAAACCGGCCAAAACCGGCCAAATAAAGCTTCAACAGCCTAAAATATCTTGGGTCTGTCTCAATAAAACCATACAAATATGGATATCATTGGAACCGGCTCATTGACCACATTGTGATGGTTATAGTTATGCCCTGTGCCAATGCATTCTCTTATATATGCGAGTCGACCATAGGTCGCCTCGCATATATAAGAGAATGCATTGGCCTAAAAAAAATCTTTTTTTAACACTTTTTACCATTTTTTCTTACATTCTTTAACAATTTTATAATTTTTAATGTGTTAAGCCAATGCATTCTCTTATATATGCGAGGCGACCTATGGTCGACTCGCATATATAAGAGAATGCATTGGCACAGGGCCCGTCTGTTGGTTAAAGGGTTAACATTTATTATTCAACCTAAATTGTATTATTTATCAAATGGGTGCAGTTTGGAATTTAAAGTTAGACGCCCACCTATATTATGACGAATATCTAACCACGCCCTTTGTGTAATATCTTACTGCTGGTGTCCACAGTAAGCAGGTTTGGAAGTTCGTTTCCGGTAGGCGTCTGTTCGATCGTGAAGCAAACTGCAAGGCAGAGATCTGTCCCCTCGTTACACTGGCCAGACATTGTTTACCTTCACGTGCATATTGTAAGGAAATCTTACATGTTTTATTAAACAACGTTTGTCGGTTACAATTCATTCAGATTTATTATGAGAAACTGAACTGTCCATATCCAATTGGCAGTTGCAATGGTCGGATCAGATCATATTAGTCCGAAATTGTATCATATAATAGCACAAAATAGTCCGTCGATTAGCCAGAAGTAAATGAAAACAAGTGTTTCTGAATCGAGCTTAGTATACTCTTCGGTAAATTCCCTAAACCCTTTACCCAACAGAACGGCCCTGTGCCAATGCATTCTCTTATATATGCGAGTCGACCATAGGTCGCCTCGCATATATAAGAGAATGCATTGGCTTAACACATTAAAAATTATAAAATTGTTAAAGAATGTAAGAAAAAATGGTAAAAAGTGTTTTTTTAGGCCAATGCATTCTCTTATATATGCGAGGCGACCTATGGTCGACTCGCATATATAAGAGAATGCATTGGCACAGGGCATAACTGTAACTATCACAATGTGGTCAAGGAGCCGGTTCCAATGATATCCATATTTGTATGGTTCTATTGAGACAGACCGAAGATATTTTAGGCTGTTGAATCTATATCTGGCCGGTTTTGGCCGGTTTGTTGGGTAAAGGGTTAACAACTTCAACTTGTCGGAAAAGTTTTCTTTGGTGTACTTATGAACTAGATATGTCAGAAGTTATAGACACAATGAAGAAACATGATTAGATTTATAGATTTTCATGTTGAAAAAAATAGACAATATCACCTTGTGGCAGTGGTCAGACCAGCTTAATGAGAGGACATAATTCTAACTTGCAGTTAGCATAAGAAGTAGCACACATCACTAGATATACTGATGATGTTATTGGTATCAAGCGAGTGTTTGGCCACACTTGCAGGCGATCTCTGACAAGACGCTGAGTTCAAACACAAATGAAGCACTGACTCACACGCACGTATAACTCCCAAGCAAGCTTCATGACGCGGCCTGTAAAACCGACGTGAATGGTTTCACGTCATGCGCACCCACATCTAAGTGTGATGAATGTCTCATATGTGAATCCGGGGACACTTGTTCGAACTTGACGGGAACAGCAGATGGCGCGGGCGGCAAAGAAAACAACGAATGACTCATCGATTTCTGATAATTGTTCGAATGTGATGAGGAATTGTCCGTTGAGTATTCTAGCCCAGAAAGCATATCCCTCTCGATGTTCGTGTTGGATTTCTGGGAAGAAATATTCGATAGGTTCCCGGTTTCGTTGGATTTCTTTATATTCTCCGGCGAAGGGCATGGGGATGGTGAACCAGTATCTTTACTATCTGTAAAATAAGATGCAGTTTATGTTAGTTAAGTTCAGTTGCTAATTCTTAGCAATACTGATGACACTGTGCCATAGAAATACACAAGGCGCAAAATAGCAAAAGTCACACATATATAGGAGGATAGGATAGGGTACGATAATTTATTTACAATATACATAACATGGAAAGTACAATTACAAATAAATATAATATTAATAGACTATGTATATTGTTATAGTGAATAGTCTAATAATCTAATATGTTTTGATCATCAATGCACAGCTATCGTGCATGTGGCCCGTTAATACGTCGACTTATACATGTAGGTACTGTGTACATCAGTCGAAGTTAACTACAGACCCACATATAAATAGTGGGTCTGATTACTTGTCATAGACTTTCTATTTCATAAAAAGGCGGGATTCCATGTCAGTAGCGCCAATCAGAACTCAATATTAGTAGCCCCAAGATAAAAGTGTCCAATCTAAACGATTAATATAGCGCGATGTGACGTAATTTGCGGGAGATCGCAAGCGTTCAGAGAAAAGAAAAGTTGGCAGGAATACGATAGATAAAAGCTGAGTCTATTTAAGAAATAAATACACGGTGTAGAGGTGTGTATGGTCAAGTTGTACCACAAAAAACTGATTGTAGGACGACGCGTAGCGGAGTCCTACAATCAGTTTTTTGTGGTACAACTTGACCATACACACCGATACACCGTGTATTTATTTCTTTTGTAATACGACTGAAAGTTTATGGTCACAATTCGACTGAATAGTCAACGAAATACTGCGCTTTTTCGGTCTCAGGTGAGAAATCATTTCGTGGTGTAATTCGTACTGGGCGTACTCGATTCTTTGCATGGAGTACTCTAGTAATTTGTTTGCGTAAATAATCGTTGTGATTGGCTAAAAAACGATGTGTTTTCAGCGGCGCCCGTGCCTTTCATTTAAATTGTACAGGAAATACGATTGCTGTCATTTCTGTGTTGAACGTTGTTGGGACAACATGAATATTATCATCGACTATGGACCATTTTCCTTACACAAAGCGATCTAAATGAACTAGTTCACTAAACTAATCTTATTCCCCTTCTGTACTGGTGAACAAGCGCTTTCATTTTCAACTTGATTCCGAAATATCGAATATGATCGAGATTCGAATCGACGAATGCACAGCCCGGCCCCATGGATTTAGTTTGTCATTTAATATACTTATTAAGTAACTTTCTTTGGTCGTAACGTATATCAGTATATAATAACATCATTTGGACCATATTCATTGGCAACCAACTGGTTTCAAGCGAAAAATCGCTAGAAAAATCGCAAGATTGTCAAGATGTAGCAAAATAATTCAAAGGGTTACGGGTGCGGGTGTACTCCGTTGATGCCCCGTTTGCGCGGAGTTAGAAAAGACGGGAAAAGTCGCGTGCGGCGATATGAATAAACCGATTTTTTTCGTGGTACAATTGGAAAAAGTAGAATTGTACCACAAAACTGGAACGAGATAGCCATGGTAACTCGGGCCACTGGCCAATCAGGACATGGCTTTTAAGCATAGTTAGGCAGGGTCGTATTACAATCTTATTTATTTTAACAAAATTTGCCGAGATTTTGAGATTAGCCCACGCAGCACATTA
Source organism: Siphonodentalium dalli (assembly GCA_032622095.1). NCBI lineage: Eukaryota > Metazoa > Mollusca > Scaphopoda > Gadilida > Siphonodentaliidae > Siphonodentalium > Siphonodentalium dalli. Next base: position 158,692,659 of record CP136069.1, on the reverse strand, counting down.
AGTCAGCCCAAAATACGAGTTCCAAGAACCGGGCAACGATAACGCGATCGATATAATTAACTGGCTTCAGATGATATCGGCTGAACTTTGAAAAGCACGCCCAATTATTCTGATGGCCGCTTTTATTGACAAGTTCAGATTAGGTCAACAATCTGTGACGTCGTGTTCGTGTGACGGCCTGTGTTAGTGGGGTATGAAACGGGTGACCCAATTGGTAGTTGACCAATCACCGAACAGGATTTAGTGTAACACATACGGCCGATGTAATTATTAACACTATAACGTTGGGTGAACAAGCTCTTGTTTTCGATACATGTAGAATGTTGAATTAAGTCTTTGCTATATTCTTCGTTAACGCCGTCAGTCGAAAGGGTATATATGAATCTCATCTGAGCGTGGTCAAGTGAATGCAATATTCTTTTGAAAGGGAAATCCAGGTTTGCAGTTATGGGTCAATACTTATCATCAATATACCACAATGAATTGATCTGGTCATACGGAAAATGCCAGATCGCTGGCTCTGCGGGGGGCTTGTTTGGTCCAACGTGATGCGACGACTAGATACATTCACTGTATCGGCGATAATTAGTTTATTATATCAATTTACATGACACTTAGACGACAATGTCTTCTTGTTTAACTTGAATATAGAAATATAAGTTTATTGTAACTCACCGACAAATTCAGATTTGATGGGATATTATATTGTAACTCACAGACAGACTCAGATTTGATGGGATATTATATTGTAACTCACCGACAGACTCAGATTTGATGGGAGATTTTATTGTAACTCACTGACAGACTCAGATTTGATGGGATATTATATTGTAACTCACCGACAGACTCATATTTGATGGGAGATTTTATTGTAACTCACAGACAGACTCAGATTTGATGGGAGATTTTATTGTAACTCACTGACAGACTCAGATTTGATGGGAGATTTTATTGTAACTCACTGACAGACTCAGATTTGATGGGAGATTTTATTGTAACTCACCGACAGACTCAGATTTGATGGGAGATTTTATTGTAACTCACCGACAGACTCAGATTGGATGGGAGATTTTATTGTAACTCACTGACAGACTCAGATTTGATGGGAGATTTTAATGTAACTCACCGACAGACTCATATTTGATGGGAGATTTTAATGTAACTCACCGACAGACTCAGATTTGATGGGAGATTTATTGTAACTCACCGACAGACTCATATTTAATGGGAGATTTTAATGTAACTCACCGACAGACTCAGATTTGATGGGAGATTTGCCCTTGTTGACGCTCTTTGGTTTTCGCTTCCGAGTTTGAATTCCGTCCTTCTTCATTGACATCGGTCTGTTAACCTGGAAATTGATATATTGTGTCATGAATCAGTTCGCAAATCATTCGTACATGGCCTATGATGACTGAGATACAGAGTTTAATCAAAATACGACGGTAAACATTGGAAAAGGTAAAAGAATTTCAAAATATTTTGAAAATCATATTTAGATTAAAATTTTCTAATTGGCGATGGTTGTTGACAAATCACTGCACCAGTTTTATTTACATAACAATGGTTCAAACAGGAGAAATTTCGTTATTCACATATTGACTTCTTTATGTTCTTTTACCAATCAAAGTATAATTAGTCCAATAAGATACAACGGAAAACGTTAAAACATTGAAGAATACTCTAAAAATCATATTTAGACTGTAATAATTGAACTTAATATGCAATTAGCGATGTTTGTTGACAACTAATTGTAACAGTTTGTTTACATAACAATGGTTTCAACAGGCGAAATTCCGTAATTGGAGAGCTATCGATAATTAATAAAAGATCATCGTTTGTCAATTTCACAACGCTCTTCTTGGTGGTGATGTTTTACAGACTTTTATAATTTTTACCCACTGCGAGTGTCTAGGGTCCCTTTTATCAGTTCATAAGTTATGTTAGTGAAGTCAGACTCACCCCATGGAGTTTGTAGTAGAGGCCACATGCGTTGCAGACCGGCTCACCCTCTGTATTCCTCCGCCATAAAGTTGTTGTACCCGTGTGGCAATTTGCGCATGATAAACCGATTCGTCTGGATGCCGACTGAAAGATATGCAACGTAAGATTATCATTTCTATAAAGAGGGTCGTTGAGCGACTAATTTTTGATTGGCGATTTACATTGAAATCTCTGGAGCAAAAAGTGATATATGAAGCAGTTGTCTGGGAACTATATCATACATATCGTTAAACTATATTATGTTATTTAACTGTCGGATGAGGTCTGTTTTCTATATATTTATTTAATAATATTTTGTGAAATCGCTATACCTGACCTACATTTAACAACTAGTATAACATTCCAAAATAAATATACAAACTTTCTAAGGAACAAGAAAAATATCTATAATTCAAATATCACACCAAGTCACGTTTGTAAACATTGTAACTGCATGTGTAACTTTTGCTCCTGAGATTTACACTGAAAATTGACCAGTTGACTTCCTAAGCGACTGAATCAACTGTGTCAAAGAAACAAAAAGCTCAAATCATTTGAATGTGTACGTAACTGCATTTCCTTTGATATAGCATAGATTTGTTATCCTAATTCAGGATGTCCCAAATGGATGGTATTTTTTATTATATGAACTACTGTGTTTATCTGGCCTAATTAATAAATACCACTCAGTTCACTTCCGCGTGGGAATTAGGAAAGCATACAATGTGTTTCTATCAATGTTTAGTCCTCAGAATATATGAGATACACGCATATACTTGTAGCCATATATGAGTAAAATATTTATGTACTGGCTAAAACAGGCTCCCATCTGGAGGCTTTATTCAGCGTCCGAGGGGCATGCGGCCCCTATATGTGTTTGGGGCATGAGGCCAATGTGTGCTATTTTGATCGTTTAAATAGCTTGATTAAAAAACAAAAATCGTTTCTTTTTTTAATATTTTTTGTAAGGATTGAGCTTTTGTTTTTGTCTTTTTAATTAAATATTTTTAAATCAAAATTTTGAAAAACAAACTAACGCCGTTATAACTTCCATCAGGGTACACCGACTCACCACACACAATTTGGTTGAAATCGGACCAGCAGTCTGGGAGAAAAATACTGACAGACAGACAGACGGACGGAATTGCAAAAAAAAAAAAAACGAATATCGAGGACTAAATTTAGACTCGTACAGTGTTTGTCTGTGTGGACCTGTAAATTATGAATTATGAACTCCTTTTTTCTCCTGGAAATGGACACAATATTACACTTGTATCAACACAACTGTATGCTGTCCGCTGGTATAAGGCTACATCAATGACATTAGAAAGCGGTGGGTATAATTCTAATATTATAGAAACGAAGTGTCGTGGGATTGCATGGGATGGGAGTGCATGTTGTGCCAAATGTGCGGAAAAAAGTTTACTAACTTTTCTGAGACCAGATCTCTGAGGCAGGAATTCTTGGAAGTAATTTTGGAAAAGTGGTATATTTTCGTCTTTGGTGTAGTGGTACTCCGCTTGGTTGTCAAAAGGCGCCTTCGGGTCGTACTCGATCTAAAATAGGGAGTACACACAATTAGCAAAAAAAAAGAAGTAAAATTTAACCGGTGATAATTGTGAGGTTTTGATTGCACTGCCATGACGAAAGTGTTTTTGCATTCTACTGTTAATGGGTAAAGTTTAATTTGGTCCATCCTTCTTTTTGTAGAAACGCAATCGTTTCTCATCCTAGATCATGCCATGAATCTCTACGTAGATTTACGCAAGTATATATATATATAGAGAGATCATATTCAAACAGTACAAAACCTGGGAACTTTTTAATATACTTCTTAGTTACTACCTGTTCGTTAATACTGTATTACACTGTAGGTGAAGGTCACAACTCGACCTTTATTTATGTTCCGACAGGGAAGTTTATAATATTGAACAGGCAGTGGCATATCTCTATCAACTCCATAACTGTACGGTTTAAGTGACTTTGTGAGCAATTTTTGCTTTGCGTCGCTCAGAATCATGGACTTTCTTCCGGGTAATTAATGCAACGTTTATTGCAATATCGGCTGACAAAAGTAAAAAAAAAGCATGGAATCTCGAACTGGGTTCACCCCCTAGTCTGAAGTAGATTATTGAGGGACATGTATAAACCCTGCCTTGTTTGTTCAATGTTATAAAGTTCCCTGTCAGAACGGGTCAGAACATAAAAAAGTTCCCATGTTTTGTGCTGGTGGAATATGATCTACACGGGCGTTAGATAGAATAAAGATTCATGACATGATCTATTCTCATCCATGTACCACAGATTCTCCGCTTCACGCCGGTGTTTTACGTTTACCGCATAATAGTCGAACCAAGTCTAAAAACACGTCCTTGAGATGGAGATGGGATACAGTTATCAAAAATCGAACATTTTAAATAAGATGAGTATTATCACAGATTACACAAAAAGGGTAGTCATTAATACCAAGGTCATGTCCTCAGTATTGTGAAGAATATTGGAAATCACGACACATAAATGCTGATACCCAACCAAATAGTCCATGCCAAAAAATACTGGAATTGGATATCCGCTGCGGAGTCGTATTTATGTTCCAGTTCTATACAAATAAGGATTGGGGAAATCTTTACCCTTTAACCCTTCCATGACTGGAGCCTCCTGAATTTTTTTTAAAACTAATGCATTCTCTTATATATGCGAGTCTGACATAGGGAGCTCACATATATAAGAGAATACATTGGCTATGCTATGCCTTAATCTCTAAGACATGAGTTCACACGTTGCTGGCAAGATGTGCATTATTTACGTTATTTGTTACATTATGTATTTGGCCAAACAATATTTACCATGACATTTTAGGCCAGTGCATTCTCTTATATATGCGAAGCTATGGGCGACTCGCGTATATAAGATCATGCACTGGAACATGATCTTTAATGCTACACCAGACCATTCCGCAGTACAGCTCCTGTCATGAAATTGTTAAGAGTAGAATTCCTAATCTTTTCTCTTTCAGTCATCGGTGTGGAGAATTTTGGAAATAATGGCCATGGAAACAAGAATTATTTTTGCACCATGTGATGTCTATCAGTACATGTCTGGAACTATAGGAATCACTGAACTAAATGGTTTCCCATAGACGACATTGTTAACGTTTCAGCCAAATTCACTGAGTTGAAGCCTACATGCCACTCCAGTGATGTTTGCCCAGCTATATTGACACCAGCTGATCACGAAACTGCAAGAAAACTCATAGGTCATGTGTTTACTTTTGAAAATAAATCCCCAAGTGTACGACAGGGCTATACCGCCGCCAAATATTAACTGAAAAACCCCCATTAATTCACAAGTTTAAATTATTTAGATATGATGTACAAATCAAATAAACAAGATTTCATCCTTTAATAACGTGTCACATGTACGAGGGGAATGCCATTCTTCAGTTACCTTCACTTCTAGCGCTCCACGGTACACTCGATCCCCGACTCTGGAACACATTTAGCTCCCTGATTCCATAAGGAATCAGGGAGCTAAATGTGTTCCAGAGTCGGGGAGCGGGGGAGCATACGCTCCCGGACTCTGGAACACATTTAGCTCCCCGATTCCTATATATGCGTTCGTATGTCTGCATGTCTTTCAACATTATGTTCGACCATATAGTCAAGTTAAAGACCCACTTAATTCTCGAACCCCCGGATCACATTATATGCTTATCAAATTATCCGGTCGAATAAACTGTGAACATGGTGTTATGGCGAGGTACCGACGTGTGTTCTGTGTGGGTTCTGTGTTTAATTTTATATCGACTGTACTGTCAGTATATTATGCTCGATGCTTGGGGGAACTCTATCTCCTAGTTTTTAAGTTTGGTGCATTTTGGGTAAATAACGTGGAGTCTTCTGGTTGAATCTGATAACCTATATTACTTGGCGAATACTCCTTGGCCACAGCTTTTCAGTATCCAGGTATAATATATTTAGTTTTGGTCTTATGGCATGCCAACAACATTCAACAACACTGACTAGTATAGATATAATCCGGGACTCAAACATTACATTGGCCATTACAAACCTAGGTGATATATAAAGTTTAATGTTTAACCCACAGGGAGCCCGACACAGATGAAAGCATGCACTACAGAGTGTCGTCTGTTGCAGTCTATGTGGGGCTCTCTATGGGTCATGAAAGGGTTAATGTACACAGTACATGTGATATATATAGGCAAGTGGGGTCGTCATTCAAAAACTCTGGTCGAAAATAGGAATAATTTCCGAATAAAAGTGACGTGAGATTTTACTCATATCTCAATCCCTGATATCATGATGCCAAGATATGATTCATTGTCGGATATAAACCGACAAAGATAAAATTAACAGGCGTATGCATTCTTGCAAGGTTCTTGGCATTGGGGAGTCGCTACCAATGCGGCCTGCCTTGTATCTCTCTCCTTAGATATCATTGTAGTTAAATTCTTCACTGATGGATAAATGGGCGATGGTAGATAAGATGGCCCGTTCTATAAAATACACGACATGCCGGAGTTTTGTTACCTGATAACACTCACGCTCGAGACAGTCACGTGTGTTCTTCAAACTAACTGTATCGAAGCTGCAGGGATTCGGCATATGCATAGCCAAGTTGTTTCACAATGTAAGTGGGTTGGTCCGGTTTGAATGTGTAAGATAGGTCGAAGTTACTTTATATCGTTGGAAAGCCTATCAAGTCACGTATGCCACAAGGCGTTTATTACTGGTATGTTATATCAGAACACTGGTGTTTATTTTTCTGTCGCGCAGTAGATATCATTGCCATATAATGTGATCATATATAGGAAGCCACCAGACAATTTCTGGATTGGAACACTTAGGTAGAACGCAAGATCTTGTGCCCAAAATGTCGTCGAAATTTTTCAATGAAATTCGTCCGTGTTTTATATGAGCCAAATAATTCAGGAACCATTTTACAATGCTGCGTCTGTTTATAAATTAAATGGATGTGTGTTAACCACAAAACGGAAATGTCTTGCCAGTTCGGAATTCCGTTGTGACAAAATTAAAAGCTATAGAATATCAAATGAACGTTCTTTCTCTGAGAACGTCTCAACACACTCCCTTGATAAATCGAATAAATAATATAGGACGAGAAAACAAGCTCCACCAAAGTGTGACATACACTGTATATATGCACTGATAGTAAACGCGTTTGACGGTTATACCTCTGACATTTACATCTTATGTTTCTATGAACCTGTTTATCCATCTATTCTGGATTTGGTGTCAACCTATATGTGTCCAAATAGGAACGATTTTGAGAAATAAAAAAAAAAAACTTTCGGATTTTTGTTCGTTATGGAGATTGACCATAAATACGTCGAAAACCAAAATTATGTTGCTTGGATCGGGTAGGAAAACGCACACTCGACATACTGTAAATGGACACGATATCGAAATAGTAAAGGAACATACCTATCTAAACTTTCTATTACCAAAGCCAAAAGTGTTAGTAAAGCTCGTAATTGTCTTCTCTCCAAGGCGAATAGAGCCATATATAGTCTAATTTATAAATCGAGAGAATATTGTATATATACCCATGGTGCAGCAAATAGAACTCTTTTTCTAAAACAGTTAAACCGATTCTCCTAAATGGGTGTGAAATATGGGATCATAACCATAACAAGCATATAAGGACATCTGATACAATAAGTGTACACGCAGTATATCATAACTATGTAGAATCTTCTGTTCTGGTTGCCAAAATTAGCAAATATATATTTTAATGTATCTACCTTTATAGCGGCCGATCTCCCGCGGCAAAGCCGCGGAAGCGAAGCGACCTATAGAGTATACGTATGCGAATATGAGATATAATAATCTACTTTTTCAGCCCACTCAAAAAATAGAATGAACTTACCTAAATTAGAATAATTTATTCATAACTAGAGGGTCAGCGGAGTCCAAAATATTAATGTTGGCGACGGCCGCCATTTAGTATTGATTAATACCACCTCGAAATGTGTAATTGGGCAAAAATAAAAAAAATTGTTCCGGCAAATGTTAGCTATACTTCATCATATGTAGGAACATCATGCTCCTAAAGTCAAAGATATTAAAAAAAATTAATGTTAATTAAACGCAAATTACGTTTACGTATGATCATATTACCGTATATATATGTATGCACATAACCTCACTTTGTCTGTTATTCGTTATGTATATAGTTTATATATGTTTTGCTTGTTCCACATGTACTCTGGCTTTGCAATAAAATCATTCACCATTCAAGATTGTCTCTATAGGGGTGATTTTATTGGCCACACACACACACACACACATATATATTTGAAGTTCATTTTGAATTTAAATTCATCATGCACATCAGATGTCATGCTATATGGACAAATAGGCGTGTGTCCACTCCTGGTAGATATTGATACCATGCAGGATGATAACATATTGGGCAAATGTTACTAACGCAGAAGGCAAAACGATTTAACGGAATTTTATATTCTTATTTAATATGCTCGTTTAGGAATATGACATTTATGCACCCGTTGATATCGTTGACTGAACACTGATAACTATTACCTGTGGGACTTACAAGAGCTGTGACATGTGGCACCCTAGCCCTAACCCTGATCCTAACCCCAACCCTAACACATATGGAGAATGGAGGGGTGTGTGGTTTCGTGTATTCTTACATGAAGGATATGCCGAACATATTGAATCATCTTGGTCAAGAGAACCCGTTAAAAGTTCGTTAGTCTCACAGTATGTAGCAGATTGGCACAAATGAGTAAATTAGATGAGTAAATGCTCTTTATATATAAGATATTCAAAACTGACATTAGATCTGAACATTATTTAGATGTTACGTCTGTGGAAGATATTAAAACTGTAGGTTCGGATGTAGAAGCCACCAATTACCCATTGAGACTATAGCACGTTGAACGAAGCCAGAAGCTCACAATTTTGTAACTTGTGCAGCGGAGATTGCGTTGGCGACGAATACCATCATATCGTGGAATGTGATGGTATATTTTCACTTAGAAGACGAGTTATACCTTTGTCGTTAACAAGTTCCCCCAACTTGATACAGTTTAAACATATCATGAGAACAAAAGACGCCGTTTCAATACACAAACTGTGTTTTATCATAAATCTAGAACAAGCCAAGGTAAAGGAATACGATACATTAGTTTTATTTATTAATAACCGTCAACGTCATAAATTGTATATGTTTTGTTATTTATGACCTCTTCTGCATGTCAAATTGTTTGGCCCGGAGGAGTGAATAAAGAAATTGAAGTGAAACGAGGCTATCCGTTTTGAAGTTGACGTGCATAGGCTAAATGTCTAATTACTGGCATAATAAATCGACTGCAAGTGCGCAGAGAGATGGTCGCGTCGATGTATCAAGTTGAATGTGTTAAATTTAGCGATTTCGATGCAACTCAGTTTCCGTTAAGAGTTCAGCAATGGATTCCCAGCGGCACAAGCGACAGGCCGGATGTTCTTTAAGCTTAACCATATCCGGGAATATAGATTTGAAACGCTCCTTAATATATACTAAGCCACTTTTAGATATGAAAAAGTAAAGCTGAATTTAATGTGGGACACTTTTATGATTAAGGTTATTGTTTTCTTGAAAATGGTTGCCTGACACCCCCCAAATGTACAGCAGTCGATATGAACAAATGTTGTCCATTAGATAGTGCCAATTGAACTTCGAAACCGACAAACATTCAATTTGAATAAATTGGACTAGGACCTAAAGGTACGTTCACATATATATACTATAGATAGCAAAATTGTGCGGCAAATAGTTATCTATTCATTCTATTGCACACTTTTGCATGACAACTTTTTAAATTACACAATGTGTGTCTTCGTTGGTATTGTCGCTTAATAGAGATGATTTTTTATACAGATATATGAAGGCTAAAATCGTCCAAATGTCAGTTGTATGACAACTTAAAGGCTCACTTAATTTTCGAATCCCCAGATCATATTATATACCATTTGTAAGTAATTAAACGGACATGGCCCATTCGAGCATCCAAATTTTGTCTACGTAATATGAAAGGCGGTATAAGATAGGCTGACAAATACACGAAATATTGATACGCCGGCTTGGTTTTCACTGAAAATTACAGTCCATGGTGATAGCCATTTTCCAGCTGTTTTCAATTTATGCACAAAAATGAAACAAACGCTGTTTATTTCTACTATATCCAGGGGGAGTCGGAACAAATTTGCAGGCTCGTATGCTGATTTTTTACGTTCGACCCTTGTTGGGACCCACCCACCCCCACGTCCAAATTTTTTTTCCGTTTTCGGCAGTTTTTTCTAACCATTTTTGGACACCCACCCCCCCCTTTTAACACTAAAACAGAGATTTGCGGGGGGAATTCACTGTAAACAGCTGCATATGAATTTCTGTGCATACTATTAGTCATGGATGTTAACATTGACATGTAAATAGGAACAAGTCATTTTGGGTCATTCGGTCAAATATAACATGGCTGCCAGCAGCCATCTTGGATTTCAAAATTCAATCCATTAGCAAGGGCTACAGGCTATACTGTTTTTCTGATCATCTTGCAATTTGTCAGTTATGTTAATATTGACATATAGATGTGTTTCAAGCCGAACTCATTGCAAAAACAGTCAAAAAGACTTGCAGGAAAAATATTTTTGAGTTGCGGAAAAAATTGTTTGTTGGTCCTATCGACCACCCAACCACCCCGGCATACGTGCCCGGAAAAAACTTTTTTCCACCCCCTCGCTATATCAGGAATAGACAAACACGGAACGCTCTTTTCTGTTCGATGCCGTGCACATGGATGTTGTTTGTTTTGTGACCCAAACGCGGTGTTCAAAGTTGTAGTTTTTATGACTTCAATGTGTCGTTCTGGGACATATAATGGCAGTAGAAAGGTATTTGTCGACCTATCTTGATATCGGGAAAAATTCAAAAGCGAATATTATAAGGTGCATTTTGGAGCGCAACCAGCCAAGTGGCTTTAAAGTAACTACGCATGTATCAAACTGTTAACGTGTGTATTTTATAAGTACACGTAGTTTGTCGTCCACAACCTAGAACAACTCAGCTCTCTATATGACGAATTGTCTACAAAGTTTCCAGGCAAATTTGCCAGCGTTTGAATGTTGCATAACCCTTTCATGACTGGAGCTTCCTGAAATTTTGCGAAAACCTTGTGCCGTTGTATTCTTTTGTATGTGCGAGTCGCAATTGCCCGCATATATAAAAGAATGCATTGGCCTAACCATTTTTTTTTAATATTTTTTTTTATCATTTTTTCTTACAATCTTTAACAATTTTTATCATTTTTTTTTTATTTTTCTTTAACAATTTTATCTTTTTATAAAATCATTTTTTCTTACATTCTTTAACAATTTTTTATCATTTTTTTTATCATTTTTTCTTACATTCTTTAACAATTTTTATCGTTTTATAATTTTATCACAATTATAAAAAATAATATAAAATTTGTTAGGCCAATGCATTCTCTTATATATGGTCGACTCGCATATATAAGAGAATGCATTGGCACAGGGTTTTCGTAAAATTTCCAGGAAGCTCCAATCATGAAAGGGTTAATATGAGATGACATACCAGTCTCTTCTGTGGCTTGATCAGTGGCCGGTTGATGCCATTCATTTTGTTGTAGAGTCCGCATGCGTTGCATAGATAGTGGCCGGTTCCATCTCGCCTCCAGAGGGGAGTTGACACAGCCCCGCAGTTGACACATTCTCTACCCTCTAGGTCTGCATAGTAGTCGGTTCCATCTGAAAATAGAAAGAAATGGCGAAGGCCTTAACATATTGCGCCTGACATTTGCAGAATGCTGGTCCCCAGAGTGTGAATTTAGCTAAGTAAGATACTCCGCAGAGCGGGCTAGCATCACTAAATTCGCCCCTGGGGACCTCACTGTGCTTATGCTTCCTTTACTATGGGAGTCCTTGACTCCAATTGAACACATCGATTAAGCATTGTGTCGTCTGCCAATTTGGGAAATAGCGAAATTAATTTAAAACAGAAAAAGAAAGTTTCTAAAGAAGTTTCTATATAAAGAAACTAAATAACTTGTCAATTTGATAATAAAGTTACTATACAGGGACGATGATGCCTAAGCAGAATGAGGTCACCAGATGGTGAATTTAGTTATTCTAGCCCGCTGTGTGGATCCGCTGTGCAAAGTAACGTCACTAAATTCACAATATGGGGACCTCATTCTGCAGATGTCCGGCACCATATTTTGATACTTAAATGGTGTATTAAGGAAAATTACACAGACGAAATGTCTCATTTGAATGTGTACCGTATTAAAGAGCCTCAAAATCTTTTAGTCTAAAAATAATCCAACCAATTGCTCGCATTTATCATGTACATGTACCAGGGATAAAAACAGGCCGATAAATAGGGGTATATCCTGTTCACCCGGCAGGCAGAGATTAATGACTTGGCCGGCGGAGATTATAGTCCATATCAAAACACCTGCGGTCCAGTGTTGTCACAGTCCATAACTGTTGGTGGTGAATAACGTTTAATAGCGTGAGCCATATTAAGTTTATTTATTTTACACGTTTTATTATTTGTTTGTAAAGATGTATTAAGAATTATTATCAGTGTTTTAAGCAGAGTTCACTACTGAATATATATACTGTTAGATTCCCTGGTCTGACATAAACACGATGGCAAGCACACAAGTGAACGTAAATTATATTCCAAATAATAGAGGTGGAAAGTATCTGGTAAATGATGACTACAAATTCTCCGTTAAATCAAGGAGAAATGATCGAATTCATTGGCGATGTTGTAAGAAAGACTGCCGTGCAACCACCAACACTGTGAACGATATGGTGACATCCAACAGCGGCAACCATAACCACGAACCTGACTTCAACCAAGTAGCAGCAGATTCCTTCATTGCAGACCTCAAAAAAGCTTGTTAAGACAAGTAACAAGCCAGTAACAACGCTAAGCAAGTAATAACTAAAGTAAAACTGGTGTAATGTTATATTATATATATTATAATTATTATTAAAGAATAGAGAATACCAAGCAAGTAATAACTCTATTAATTCATCGTTCAGGAGTAGACCTTCCTGATGTATACAAAACAACAGCCAACAACCACAACTTCCTATACTAGCCGATGACGGAGAGACTGAAAAGATTCTGATATTCGCGACCAGGGAAAATCTAGAAAATTTAGCTGTTGCCGGAACGATCTTCTGTGATGGAACGTTTGAGAAAAGCCCAACGATCTTCTTTCAACTGTACACGATACACGCATTCGTCGCCGGAAAGATGTGCCCTTTGGTGTATGGCTTACTTCCCAACAAGACCCAACACGTACCAACGTTTCTTCAATATGGTGAAAGAAAAGGCAGCAGAACTCGACATCACCATCAGCCCAAGTGGAATTTTCACAGATTATGAGAGAGCTGCCCAAAACGCACTGGCAGCTACATTTCCGTCAGCTACAATGAAAGGATGCCTATTCCATTACGGCCAAGCAGTACTGAAGAATGTTAAGAAATGCCACCTACATCAGCTATACGAAGACAAGCAACACAGGCCTCGAAGAAAACGTCACCAAGTTCACGGACTACATCACCGAGTTCTGGGTGGAAGGGAGCCATGGCCGCCAGATATGGAATCACCACGACACAATTGGTCCAAGAACGACAAATCATGTAGATGGCACCGAAAACTGCAGTTGGTGTTGTCTTGCTCACACCCGAACATCTTCGGGATGATAGATTTCTTGAAGAAAGGGCAAGCTTACCAGGAAGCAACCGTCATCCACTTGAGAGCGGTGGAAGGTAAGCTTGGCCAACGCAAGATGCGATATCGCAAAGTTGACAATTCCATCGGACATTTCAAGAGAGTTTTCGGCGCAGGCGAAATAGATATTCTCGAATACATGGATTCAGTATCAAACAGTATCCATAATTAATGTGCTATAATTCATGTTATGTTATATTGATAGTATTTGTTATATATATATATCTTGAGTATTTAATAAATTTGTTGAAATATATCACATGTGCATTTCTTCGTTCCATTTCCACCCGAGTCAATTAACAAATCCAAAAACCCCAATTATCCTCTTCGTCCGGCCGCTCATCGCCGTCGAAATTAGCCATCGCCACCAATTCCCAGTAACAATTATGATAAAAACTATAGTCGGCAGCTCTGTGATGTTGATGATTATTATATAAATAAAGGGGTCGCTAAGAAAATGAACTATGTATAGACGGAATCCAGAATGTAACAAGAAGAGGGCGTTATATGTCAGTCCCCCGATGTGGTATAATGATGTACCAACCGATGTGGTATAATGCAGAGCATTTGTGAAAAATGTTGAAAGCTTTTCTATGACCTCACCAGGAAGTCGTTGTTGGGTATGAACACAGAATTCCATTATAGTTGTCGGGCTATTGCAATTATGTCTGTATATTAAGAGATTACTTTGAAAGTTGAAGAGTCACTTTAACGCGAATATCAACTGAAGTCACAGTTGCTGTCGGCTTTATGGCTACAGAAGGCCTACAATGTGCCTTCAGACTTGTCAACACAACGAAAGCATATAGGCTTAGAGGTATACATAATAATGTCTAGAAATCTGTTCAACCATGTACATGAGTATAGAGGCTCTTATAAATCTCCTTCTGTTGTTTCGCCACCGAGATCATCTCCCACAACGCGGATTTAGACAAATGTGCGTATTCGATGGAGGTGGTCTCGTCTTTGGTAAAAAAAACTTGAAACAAAATCCCACAAAGGAGCGGACGGAGATACAAGGCTACGCGTGCCAGGAACACCGCAAGCAATGACATCTATCATCAATGAAATCATGTACCAACCATTTGGAACAATTTATTGCCAACTTGCAGAGCAATTATATGCATTTTATTACAAGCGAGGAAAGTAGAAATATCCGATAAGAAATCGAGTTACGATCTGACAAAAATCTGGTACAGATAACATGACGAAACGAAGAAGCTATGATCCGGAACATATCGGGTTGTTATCAAATACCCCTTTAAGATTTGGTGGTAAACAGTTTACGACTGTGAGCACGTGGATTTAAATGATTAAGGTTGATTTTGCAGATAAATTTGCTGTTTATAAGTGAAGTTGTGATCTTGTTTGTGATAGCCAGGTGTCAAGTAAAACATCCAGATGTACGGTGACGGTTTGGCAGACTTTCGTCTGTACGAGGCCAACATACAGAGTAGACACCTTTAGCATAATGAATCACAACAGATACGTGTACAAATTACGAATAGCTAATTGTAGTCGTAAATTGTTCGGACGGTCCAAAAACCTTTTCGCAGAATATTGACGATTACGAGTCAGTTTGTGAGACAATCGTGCTTGTCACTCGCAATAAACACATGTATGTTGTTGTCAGGCCTTGGGTTGGCGATTTGTGTTTGGTACGATTCTCGCGAAATCTGGATAGTGGGACACAATGAGAGCATATTTTACCAGACAACCAGATATATTCAAACTTTTGATGGAGTAACAATTAATTTGTCAACAATTAATTTGGCAATTCATAAGTTATGGTTTCACAGGTGGTTTTTATCATAGTTTTCAGTTACACAGAGTGAAAAGATTACGTTCAATGGAAGTAATAAAAACTGTTGTTGTTATTTTAACTGGAGATCTGCATGGACCCATCAATACATTTTAATACATGTATATGATATGCTTTATTTGGTCATTTCATCAACCTTGGTGAGGGCAACTGTGATGTGGATTTACAGCAATAGATTGTGTTGCCAGTAATTTGCTACACTAGTCGGCACAGTACCGGGAATGGACACGAAACTTCAGGAGCATGAGTGCATCCAGCACAGGCCTCTCCCCCTCTGTCTTAACGCCACTCACAAGACACACAGGCTATCAAAAGGATATCTCACGGCGTGAGATAAGGAGCGCACTTGCCCCATATATTATCTTTATCTTGACTTGTTTCGCTTTAAAAAGATAAAGGCGAGACGGACTCAATGCTTTCGTGTAGCGAATGGCAACACGTCTCGCTGCGTGATTAAATGAGATTTGAGATCCGACTAAGTTCATAATGGCACCGTTTTCATCTTATCTCTTTCCAAATCAAAAATATTGTTTCTTTATATAAAACAACAGTAAAATGGGGCGTACAGCTCATTACTTCTGGATTTTCGTTTTTTTTGCTCAGTAAATTGTTCTGTGGTTTCGAATGAAACAGGTGAGATGTGGTAATGGAGTATTCAACCCTTTACTTGGCATTCCCGTTAGCTTAATATACCATGACATATTACGTACATTTACGCAAGAACTATATTCATGACTTATAAAGTCCGAGCTTGACCAAGTCAAGACGGGACTCAGCCCTAACAGCATCAACCAAAACCGACATCACAAGCTGTTGTCGACCGATATGACTTGGTCTAACAAGTGTATGAGTATGCATTGATTGACCTATATACTTGGACCACAGTAAAGCCAGAACTGTGTGCAATTCTAGGTTTAAGTTGAGACTTGAACATTGCATATGGCTCGGAAATCGATATATAAATAGTATAGGGGTCTGATGTGCATCTATAAATCGGCACATTATGTGCACGGCGCATATCACAACTATTACACGAAATCTAGAAATGAACTCTGACAGAGCTCACTGATGTGACAAGACATTTATAAACTATTTTTAATTTTCCACTCTCTATTTTACTTATCAGGAACAGTGTATTAACGAGCGCTCTGAATCTTTACACACTGAAAAACATGTCCCATTTATTCTATCACTTCAATAAGTCTTGAAGGGCATACAGTCAGTAGCCATAGCAGTATCCATGACAGTAACGTGCATGATAAACCCGTTAAAGTTTCATGGTAAGATTTGACCTAATAAATCTACCTTTGGTACGTTTTCTATACCAGAAAATAATGAGATCGTGTTGAGACCCTTAACCCTTTCATGACGGGAGCTGCGCTGGTGCAGCAACGAACCCCATGTGCCAGTGCATTCTCTTATATTTGCAAGTCTCATATATGGAGCCCTGCATACATGCATATATAGAATGCACTGGTTTACACGATCAAGGTAAATAGTGTAAATATAATTAGGAGGCCAATGTATTATCTTATATATGCAAGACTCCATATGGGCGACTCGCATATATAAGAAAATGCAGTGGCACAGGGTTTTCGCAAAATTTAAGGAAGCGCCAGTCGTCAAAGAGTTAATATAGGGTTTTCATGACCAGATAACGAATTTCAAAGGGGGTGGGGTAATAATACGTTTTGATTTTGTGACAGTCTGACAAAATGTCCTATGATCGTCTCTGACAAAGAGCGCCCATGATTATGTTTCCCAAAAGCGGGGGATAATAATTAAAGAGCGTTCTCAATTATAATATTTGCACTCGTTTTCGACGTAAAATTGATGCATTGTGGCTTTTCTCAATATCTATTTCATACCCATGATGGTGATAGAAATTAATTTTCAATTTTCTATTTTCCTCGTAACCTGAATTGGTTTAGGAACTGTTGGTGTCAATTCGGATCGTTCACTCTTTAAACCATCCATGACTGGAGCTTCCTGAAATTTTGCGAAAACCCAGTAGCAATGCATTCTCTTATATATATGCGAGTTTGCCAAAGGGAGTCTCGCATATATAAGACAATAATACATTGGCCTCCTAACAATATTTACCTTGGCCTTGTAAGCCAGTGCATTATCTTATATATGCGAGGCTCCATATGGGAGACTCAAATATATAAGAGCATTCACTGGCACAGAATCTAAATTGCTGCACCAGCGCAGCTCTCGTCGCGAAAGGGTTAAATTGATGCCTGAACAATATGAGCCGCTTTAAGAACGAATCTAGACTCATTTGCCTGATCACACAGGCGACCTGGTGGTTAGCATCAGAATCAGTGCGCGGTAGGTAAGTTTGGGTAGATTACAACTGAGCGGGACTATCTAAACGAGGATCTCCCGATATGATGAAGCATAGTAAACTGAGTATAATCTCGATTCCCGACGAGATGATTCAACAGTGACAACCGTGATTCCACGCTACGTGGACATTCAAAATAGATTAACATCTGATATGCATGGTGACTCAGTTGGTAAGGTGTATGGATCTATACAGACTATCTAAACGAGGATCTGATGAAATGATGACGCCGCGCATGGTAAACTATAATTCTAATCTCGATACCTGCATGCCCGACGAGATGATTCAACACTGGCAACCGTGATTCCACGTTACGAGGAAATTAAAAAAAAAATTCAAATAGTATAACATCACTGGAAAATACGAATTACGTATAGCCTTGATAAGATCCGAGTGTCTTTAGTAAGTCTATATATATACTCCCAATCTGGGCAGGTTTCACAGAAAAGTCAATTTGTTAGTTGGTTTTGAATTTAATTCCATATTGACTGTGAGTGTAATCGATCGAGGGGATACATGACAGTACTTACATTTACATGTATATTATAATGACTTCGATAATCGCTAGCCATGCATGGAGAGTTAGATCGGCATGTTATATTGACATTTTCGGAATAACGTACAGTGTTTTATATAGACAAGTCGAAGGACACATTCACAGCATATCATCATGGCGTTCCCCAAAAGAAATTAAATTTACTGGGGGGGGGGGGGGGGGGGGGGGTCTAACCCCGGGATTCTCGGAAGTGGTCCTCTTCTTAACCCATAAAAAGTAGTTTTGGCAATATCATACCACTTATATACCCGTCGGCCGTCGTCACCCAAATTTTAAAGATTTTCAAAGAGAGATAACTCTATATATGCCAGTTATTTCGTAATAAAATCACCTTTAGGAAATAAAGAGCATCGCTATTAGCATTTATACGTTAAAAAAACGATATATATCTTGAACAATATTGCAACTAAACCTGGCATGGGGAGTGAGTACATTCATGGTGTGGAA
The DNA here is from genome assembly GCA_032622095.1 of Siphonodentalium dalli. Lineage (NCBI taxonomy): Eukaryota > Metazoa > Mollusca > Scaphopoda > Gadilida > Siphonodentaliidae > Siphonodentalium > Siphonodentalium dalli. The sequence continues at coordinate 158,673,687 of CP136069.1, read as the reverse complement.
TCACGTGGTTCCAGTTGATGAGTATCACGCATTCAAAATGGCCGATGAGATCTAAAACGCGACCAGACGCGAGGAAAAAAGGTAATAAACTAAGATATGGCATCAGTCAAACTGCTAAGTTTTGTGTCAGTTCCTCGTATATTATGTTTTTCTGCTTTTGCAAATTTTGAATGCGTGGTACTCACCAACCTAGAAACCACGTGATTCCCCACCATGACATTGTATGAAACTTCAGGCAAAAACTCATTTGACGGGGAAGCGGTATGATATTGCCGAAGTTTTCATGAAATATTTCTTGGAACAACTGCATGCCAGTGGAATTTTATTACATTGAGCTATGGCAAATAACACGAAAAGGAAGCACTCGCTAAAGGAGTCGTTATCGGAGAGTGGGTGTTCTGCGGATAAGATGGGATGTTCAGCACGATATGTCAATTACAAAATATTCCCGCGCAGTGATAATTTTCCGGGTTCACGAACGAAATGGACGAATTCAACCTACACCTTCAGATAAACGGATATGTAAAGCATTCTTGTTGATTCTCGAGTTGTTAGAAACAAATGGCATAGAAGTGGCATGCCTTGGCAACATTATTATTACATAGTTTACATGCATCAGAAGATTTTGGTCAGATATCGACCCTCAAAAGGGTTCATTTTACAGTGTGCTTTTATACTTATTGTCAGATAATTGCTTGATAATTTGACTGGACATATTCTGGTCTTATTCTTTTGGAATAACTTCGGGGCATTCGATGTGTAATATGACTCAATTGGGCCTCCAAGTTGGAAGGGACAATATGATGATAAATGATAGAGCGAATTCGAATATAGAGAAGTTGCGGATTCTAAGATTCGACACATGCACGCAATGGCAGACATGGCAATGTGTGACAACTTTGACGTACAGCAACAGATTCTAATTTAGTGAAGTAAATTTGTAACTTGTGTCCGAAAGTGTATAATTGTATGATTACGGATGAAGGCCAGTGGCTGAAAGCTCTGATTATTAATCAGCTATTATATATGCATGTTTATTACATGGCCCCTCTGATTATTGATAAGCTATTATATATTCATGCTTATTACATGGCCCCTCTGATTATCGGACCACCCACAACATGTCATTCCAAAGCAAGCAACGAGATAATAAAGAGCGTTCACATTTATATTCGTTTACAACGTACTTGTAAATGATGTTTTTCTTGATTTTCGCGATGCCGGTCACATACTAATAATTGCAAGTATTATTCTTTTGCCTGGTAAGCTGCAAATTATCTCATGAAAGTTTGACTAATTTGATGTCAAATCGGTCCGTGGAAGTTGGTAATTAAAAAGTTAGGTACACTTTAAACAGACATGGCTCATTCGAACTAAGTTTTTTATCGACGTAATTTGGAATGAGGTTCAAGATAGGTTGATAAATATTGATGTATGGGCTTCATATATCACAGCAATTTTCCAGCTGTTTTAAATGTTTAGCACAATTGTGAAACAAACGCTCTTTATTTCTACCATATAAGGACTAACAAGGATATATATATATATGGTCCCTGAAACCGGATCGCGATGTAACAACAGTGAGCATAATTTGGACCTCAACACCACTAAGTGGATTTAATCGCGAATTCTCAGTCTGTTCCCTCGTCGCGACAAGGATTCCGATTTTTGCATTAACCTAGTCGGACAACAGAATATATCAGCGTAAATTAGAACGCGGTGGGTATTGGTGGAAGCAAGAACCGCAAGATAAGTAACGTTATCATCCTCCCATGTATTGGTAGATCACAGGGCGATTAAAAGAATGGCGCTTTCTGATTGACAGCACAATCGGCCAAAGATGCACACGGCGCATGTCAGTGTAACACGATAAGTGTCAAAAGGAGCACCGGACGAGTCACGCGAACACACCCGGTGATAATAGAGCTAATAACAGCTGACATTAAACGATTCCTCGCTACAAACTGACCGGGACTATCTGTCACACGTATCAATCAGAAGAAAAACTATACATATAGACACTGCAATGTTTCTTTCATGGGGAACCACCATGTAGCGATCTCAGATATCAAAATTCCTACAGTTGTTTCTTCTATGTTTGAGATCTAAGAGCGCAGATTGAAGTCTCTAGCGTTTAGGAAATAGAGAATAAGAAGAGATCAAGTTGTTATACCTTTGAAGAATAATAGAAATTATATTGAATATTATGCATGTCTTTGATTGCAATAAAGTTTTGTTCACCATGCAGGAAAGCGGAAAATTGGCATGGGACATATTGAATAATTTGGTGCCAAATCGGACCCTTTCATTACGGGAGTTGCCCTGGTGCAGCAATAAATATAATATGCCAGTGCATTCTCTTATATATATGCGAATCTCCCATAGGGAACTTCGCATATATAAGAGAATGCACTGGCTTGCAAGGTTAAGCGGAAAATTGGCTTGGGAAATTTTGAATAATTTGGTGCCAAATCGGACCCTTTCATTACGGGAGTTGCCCTGGTGCAGCAATACATATAATATGCCAGTGCATTCTCTTATATATATGCGAATCTCCCATAGGGAACTTAGCATATATAAGAGAATACACAAGGTAAATGAAAATATTGTTTTCGCAAAAAAGCTCCAATCATGGAAGGGTTAATGCCACAAATTGATCGAAATGTTGAAAATAATGACCACACGTGTATTATAACTGTTATATGTGACCCGCCATATCAAATCCAGTCGGAAGTCGGGTTTTTTTTTAACCCTGTGCCAATGCATTCTCTTATATATGCGAGTCGACCATAGGTCACCTCGCATATATAAGAGAATGCATTGGCCTAACAATTTTAATAATTTGTTCTTGTATCCTTTAACAATTTTATAATTTCACCCATACAGAGCCCCAGACAAACATTTTATATATTTTAAAAGGAACTCAGTGTGATTCTCTCGAAATGTTATGCTTTATATCCGAAACATTGAATGGTTTTGAAAGTTTATGCACCTGTTATAATTATATCGAGTCCGCTGTCATTTGGCAAATATGTTTAAATCGGATTTGGCCCATTGAAGACGTGATGTACGTTGCAAACATTGAGTTTATCGATGGACGGCTGAGATAACAAAGATAAGAGTGTCGATTTTAGCGTAGATACGATGGTATGCGACCCCGGGTCGCGGAAGGTATACAACAAGCGATACAATTTATCCGCGCCCACCCAATATTCGAAATTATACATGTATATACCATGCACACATAGTCATATCGGTATAGTACAATCCCGCAAATAGTGTGTCTTTAATTTGCAAAATTAGGTCCCCATATGGTGAATTTAGTGCTGCTATCACGAACAGCGGGCTAGCATAACTAAATTCACCCTATTGGGACCTCATTCTGCTTAGGCATAATCTTCAGCATGGGAAGTATCTATAGTCTCATATTAATACTGCTTTAGTTACTTTTTCCCTTCTTGGAAATTCTATATCCCCCAATTTGCAGAAGACAAAATGCATAATCGAGGTGAATAATTACCAACTTCAACTGGGGAAATTCAATCTGAGCCTATGTCTCCCATAGTAGTTGTGGCCCAACCATCATGATGTTCACATAGGGGAAATTTGGTGATGTTTACCAGAGCTTTACCAGAGAAATCTATAAGTACACTTAGGGGCAGGATTCTTTACCTCCAGTTTAACGGTCCAGCCAACCGGGTATAAGGGGGCGTTTGTGGTTGTTCAGTTCCTGGCTGATTCGGTGAAGTGAACATGCAACCAGGCGGATCAGAATCAGGCCGGCAGAATTATTTTTGGCCCGCCCTCAATTAACGCGAACAAGCACATGCTTATAACAACCCTCGTGTGAGAATGAATCAATTGTGACATGGTAATACCAAGCCACCACTCTCACATTATAGACACGCCGCCACTTAGGATTATATGTATAGCTCCACCCATGTAAGCCGCGTCTTCAGAAAAGACGGATTCGTCATCTCATGGCTAGCCTCACTAAACCGGGTTTAGCTGGACCGTCGAATTATATGGTTCAGTTGCCGGTTTAAGTGTATAAAAAAAATTCCGCACACTTTACATGTCTTACCGCTTCTCGTTTTATACATTTCCAATCAAAATATGCTCGTTGTCGTAATTATCAATGTGTTTTTGCTGTCACTAGAACGCTACAGTAAGTATTAGGCCAGTACTGTTATTTAGCTCGACGATGTAAGGCACTACTGATAAGTCATGGGTTTGGCTGGACCAGGTTTAAACAAGAGATGACGAATGCGTCACTTGACACGCATTCTCTGGTTGAAACCGCATAATTAGCTGTCCAATCAATGGATTCATTTCGGACATTAACGTCTGAAGAGAGGAGGGATATTGAATTAATCCAGACTTCCAAGCGAGTATGTTATATGAAAGTCCGAAACGAGGTATAACATATTATGACTTCTTTTTCGGGAATATATTAACAACATAGAAAAGAATACCCCTACCAAAGACAAAAAAAAATCGAAACATGTTTAAAAAACTTACTTTTGGAAAGTCGATATCTAATCGTAAAAACATACTATTAGCTGCGGACACACGTACCACAGTAGCCATATATGGTATAGTAGGTGTGACAATTTATTATGGTGGAGTTTGGTGACAATTGGTGGTCATAATTAATATATATCCCTTAATTGTCCTCCAATTTCTGAAGAGTGATACATATACATGGTCACGTATATATATACACCATGTTAAGCGTCGCAAATAAGTAGATACACATGCATTGAGATCATATCCATAAAACGTACTACGTCACCAAACTCCACCATAATAAATTGTCACACCTACTATGTCATCGCTATTGTGGTACATGTGTCCGCGGCCATTACATATCATGCTTGTGTGCAGGAACTAAGGTAAAAACGCACCAATACAAACAGGTTTCTGTTGTCAATTTGGATAGGGCACCTTTAAGAAGTGGTAGAAATCGCTAAAGTACTTGTATCTTTAAAACCCTTTCATGACGGGAGCTGGGCTGGTGCAGTATTAAAAATCATGTGCCAGTGCATTATCTGATATGTGTGAGTCTCCCATATGGAGCCACGCACATGTAAGAGAAAGCATTGGCTTATACAAGGTCAAGGTCAATATTGTTACGCCAATGTATTCTCTTATATACATGTATATGTGCGAGGCGCATATATAAGAGAATGCATTGGCTTATACAAGGTCAAGGTAATTATTGTTAGGCCAATGTATTCTCTTATATATATATGCGAGGCTCATATATAAGAGAATGCATTGGCTTATACAAGGTCAAGGCAAATATTGTTAGGCCAATGTACATGTAGTCTCTTATATATATGTTCGAGGCTCATATATAGAGAATGCATTGGCACATGGTTTCTAGGAAGCTCCAGTCGTGGAAGGATTAAGAGGTAGTATAAATCGCGAACATACTTGCATCTTTAACAAAGTATCAATAGCATCGTTCAATTTAGTTCCCGTCGGCGGCGGCGAACACCAATGTGATTTGCATCAAGGTTCGTGGATAGAGGGAGCCTTATTGAAGGGATCTGAACCACCATATTGTCAACATTAACCAAATAAAATAATCGCTTTATCGTTTAATAAACAATCTTAGGCAGTATAACAAATAAGTCTAGTAGAAATGTCTACTCTGGGGTTTTATCTAGCTGCTATAGAAATACGCCAGTATCGGATTTAGAGATAAATTATACTGATAAATGAGGGGTTTATATAACGACATAAAACACTATAAATGCCGTCAGTTTATTATACGCAATCGCCCTGATCACAGACTTCGATACGACACGCACAAGACGACAAAGAGGCTGAATGAAATACCAAACTAAATTGGAATAGGTGATGCAGTGTTATAAAGCGGAACCTCGCAATAATTATAAGAACAGCGGTTTATAGAGATGGCTTTTATACCGCTGAAAGTTTCGAATGGAAATATCAATTCAATGCTCATAATTCATTTTCAGAGGTTTTTCCAATCATGGAACTTCGTTACAGCTGTTTTCACTCTTTCGTAAGGAAGTGAAACAAACGCTCTTTATTGTTATCGTATGGGGAATAGTCAGGGACGTGGCGAGAGGGGCTCCGTTGGGCGGGGTGGGGTGGTGTCCACCTTGAAATTTCTAACTGCTTCCGCAGCCTTGAACCAGACCAATAATGCGTAATTCAATTTGCCATTGACATGAACCCCTTGGGCTTTGATGTTTCCCAACTGGTACTTAACAGGCCTGAATAATAGGCTATTCTGAATTGATCAGTAGTTTTTGACGGGCCACCGGGCCTGGGGAGGAACATGATCCACTGGGTCAACCATAGTTCGCCCCAGTATGAGAATATATTTTGAGAACTGAACCTGAAAATGGCAAAATACCAACATTCAGGGGCAAAACTCTGGACAGGCAAATTCACACCCCGATTTGATATTCTTAAATTGATTAGCAGTTTTTGACGGTCAACTGGGGAGCGCATATACGGTGTCCTGTTTCCGCCACGTACTTTTTTCGCCTGTTTCGTTAGGTGCTTTCGCTTGCTTCATTTGTTGTTTTTTTCGCTTGCTTCGGTTTCTTCGCGGCGAAGCAAGCATAATAATCTCAATTATTTCGGTTCCTTCGTCACGACCATTGTTCGGCAGGTGTGAGATCTTTTTGAAATCTGAACATGAAAATGGCAAAATCCTAGCATCTAGACCACGTCATATGAGATCTTTATAAATGCTTAATTTATTTTTACCTATTTTGATATCGGGAATAAGACCGAGATGTAACAAGGTCGAGTATAATTTCAGGCTTCAATTATCCAAACGATTTTATTTTTTTATTATTATATATTTATTTCCTCCAAAACGATGACTATTTTATAAAGAATATGACAATAACATATCAACAATTGGCAGAACGGAAGGAACATGGACATGTAAATATTATAAGAATAAAGATATAACTACATGTATGTACAATATGGTGGATATACATAATGATGATTATTTTGATGATGATGATGATAATGTTGTTGATGATGGTGATGATGATGATGATGATGATGGCGATGGTGATGATGATAATCACTGTGACAATGCTACTTCAGGGGACAGAATCGATGATCCCGTTAGTGTGAGGTTTTGGACCTTTGCTGGTCATATTTTAGACTATCGACAGAAACAGTTTCAGCACTTTTTGTCATTTTGTGTCAGGAACTCAATACAGTATCACATAATGACAAAGCGCTTACGCTTCCATTGCTCGTGACAGATAAGGTTACAGATCTTTCCTAACAACGAGTCTGTACTTATTCTCGTCACATTGTTTTGGAATAGCTTGTGGTTCTTCATGATACACGAGTTCTACGAATTGACTGAAATTAATTTTTTTTATCTGGTAAATGGAAAAGTTGCTAAGGAAAATTGTACGTATTAATTAATTTGATGGGGCATCTTGAATCGGCAGAGAGGTTCAAATAAGGATGCTCCACAAGCTGTCAATACCACATACAGTTCGCCAATGGGGATAGTGTGCTTGGATAGGAACGACAAACTACTCATAAAATGCACATGCATATATTAAGACGACCAACATGCATGCCCATGGCTTCGCCCGGATAATATAGACTGATCGTACATGTACAAACATCTGTGTATTTTCCAACAACTCATGGGATTATATTATCGAATAATCTACATATATATGCTCATCAATGTATTACACGAGCAGTGGGATTAACGCACGTTGTTACACAACTGACATTTTCTCGAAAATATCTTTCAATATGTCCGGTAAGAATAATTATTACTCTTACCAGATTATTGAACAATTTAGAATCAATCATGAAACAAATCGTGCCATTTCATGGTTCCAACAAACGACAAAAAATAAAATAGATGAAGACACATTTTCTCTACATGTATATCTTATCATTCAACGCAGAGTTTATTTTTTAAGTTTAAACCTAACACACTGAAAGTAATGGTAATTGTAATGCATCACCTCTCATTATAAAGGTACTCAATCCGACCAGACGCTCCTAAATTACTATTTCATTGGCTTCGGGGGTAAAAAAATATTTGATTCGAGTCGAGAAACCCACCCATCAAAGCTCAGACTGATCAGATATCAATTTTTGAAGTTTATTAATTTCTCGAGATGTGGTCCGAAAACACGTGGTCAAACGGACAAATTGCGGATGATGATGGATAACTCTAAAAATCAAATGGTAATAATAACCATCACTTGATTTTAGAGTATCCGTCTTCATCTGCAATTTGTCCGTTTGACCGCGTGTTTTCTGAGCCACATCTCGAGAAATTAACAAACTTCAAAAAATCGATATGTGATCACTCTGAGCTTTGATGGGTGGGTTCCTCGACTCGAATAATTTATTATTTTTTTTTACCCCCGAAGCCAAATAAATAGTAACTTAGGAGCGTCTGATCGGATTGAGTACCTTTAAACGTGATGTTAATGGTAACTGTAATGCATTACTTTGCAAGTAATGGACCAATCTCTGCAATTAATATAGCCATCTATGCCGAATTTCACGCAAATTTGCCATGCAATTTTACCGGATGTGTGAACGAACCCTAAGTTGTATTCTCTGTTAATGAAGTTTGTGGAGCAATATTGAATTGACTATTAAAACAGAACCATCATTTCCAAAGCTCGGTTCTACAATCGAACACTTATGTTTTATCTATGCTATATTTATATATGAAATAGAGATTTCTGATAGCACGGATCCCCATTGATAAATTTTCACTTTTAAACGAGTTGAAAAAATGATGCGATATTCAGTTTCAAGCATAAAACTGCGGGGAACTGCGAACTCTCATATCTATCACCAGGTGCTGTACACTCGATAAGCCGAACTTATTTCATGTTTATTTGTATTGTTAGAAAATAAGATGAGAACTGTTCGGGAGTTGGGCATAGCATGTTAGTGTTAGAGCTAGCTGTATGATTTTCCCAGTATACCTCATGCTGCGACTGTTGATTTCTTCGCCACAAGTTTGTTTTAACAGAAACCGATATTTGTTTCAGTCAATTAATTATAATTTTTACAAGCGACCATGGGCGCATGATGGTGTACGTCAGGGTTCTATATTGCTAAATTACCGTTGTCCTCTGCATGAGTATTACCACTCTTCGATTAGTATAAGCGTCCGCAATGTTATGATCCTTCGTAATTTAAACATATATTAATTGATATATACCTCAATCAACGGGATACCTCTATATATTATGTTTGATTTTTTATGCAGACCGCGGTAACATGTTGGTCACAAATTCTCCAGAAATTATTTGGTGAGATTCGATTTCTACTTGAAATGAATGCCAAGTCATATATTTGGATCCTTGAAATGGAGGAACGCAGAAAACGGTTAATACACAAAAACATGATCGGAAGAGGGCTTTCACGCATTGGCCTTGCACGGCCAGCACACGTACACAATTAATGCATGATTTGTCTAGTTTTGCTCGCTGCTCCTTAACGTGGTACCTATCCTCCAAACAGAACTAAATTAATTATTTCTGCGATTAGGGATAAAAATATATGAAATTCTTATATACGGACCATATTTTCCTGGACATTATTACAGAAGTGATAGAAGTTTTCGCCCCAAAAAGAGAGAAACGCCCCTCTTCCTATATCATATACGAGTAAAGATGATTTTTTTTTTTTTTTCTTGAATATAAACATAGACAAAGAGCATTTGTATGGAAAGTTCGAAACCCTCAAAAATTTCTGTCATTTTTATAAGTCTCTTCAGAGAATATGGAGTCCGTTTATAAGTAGTTCGTTTATTTATCATTAATAATTAACATGCATAAATGGTATCACTGGATTGCAAACTGAGCCATTCGAACGGGAAATAGATATAAATTTAGGCGTCGATGGATTCCAGAATTCTCTCGTTTTTCAAAACTAAAAAAGAAGCGATTTTATCCTAAAAGCGAACCCTATTTGATGTACAGTCCATTTTAGTTCTCTTCCACAATACTCAACTCGCAACATAAGGCTCAATTCCTGACCATGCATTTCCCCAACTAATTTGTCAAAGAATCAGGTTTAGACAATAATATAGGGTGTCGGAAGCAACCAAGAGCAGAGGGAACAACTTGACTTTTTTCAATCAGATATAAAGCATTAATTCCGAGAAGATAGCATTTATATATAGTCATTTACGAAAGTCGTGTATATGTACACTATTAAATTGTCGAGGTTTATAAAACTCGACACCTTCGACACGACTCAAATCATCGTGATTGTAACGTTATACGTGTAGTATAGAGCCCCGCTGGGGGGGGGGGGGGTTAGAGGCAGCTGCCCATGCCCTCTTCTACTGTGCCCATGTGGACAGATATAGAACGCATGCAGTATCATTTTGTAAGTCACATAGATCAGCCACGGACTAGAAGTCTAGAATCATATAGTCTTTACTTCAGCACCGAGATTCGAATCATTTGATTCATCCATACCTGTCACGAATCTCGTCTTCGTCACATAGCACCTCGCGTATGTGAGGCTTGCTCGTGGGAGATAAGACCACACCACCCACCAGGAATGTGCACCGATATAGTAAGGGCGTGCACTGTTCACACTATACGTGACAAGGCGGTGATACTTAGAGCTCATAATACCACATAATTTCATCACTTGCGCATATCTTCGTAATACCTTAGTTTTATGTTTTCAAGTGCACCCGGTGCCACATATTGAAGACGCACATTGTGGATACCACCCGTGCATGGTCAATTCGTTCTGTAGACCAAGTCTTCTCGGTCCACATAAACCCAACGGTCCCAACCAATATCCCAAGCCACAAGAATCGCCAAATTCCCCAAAAGAATCCGTCAGTTTTACGTTGAAAACTAGTACAGGAGTTCATGATTGAGAACTATCTTTATTATACTGCTTTTGGGAAGCAAAATTTTGTATTGACGCTCTTGGTAACAGTTGTTGACGAACATGCACAGTTAGTGGAACGAACATTAGAAGTAATGGCTTAAACGTCTGTTAGTGTTGTCTTTACCCCAGAAGCATTATTTTATTGCCAGGAATCATAAAAATGTGCACCGAAGATAGACCACATCAAGCCAGCCAATGACCTATTGCTAGTATATGTCCAAAGGACCACACACACCATTGGTTCGGTTTCTCAATGTGAGATATCGAAGGCTTGACAGTGACCCGAGAGCACTAACCGCGAGTAAAGATGGAAATCATCTTCTTTGAAAATACACTGCAACATGTCAAGCCGTTTGAGGATTGCTTCTTCCCATTTCAACAGATCAGAATTTCTCTGCGTGAATTTAATTGAACAAGTGGGCAAGCATGTCTTCGGTAATAATCACAAACGCCTAATCAGCAATAAATCTTAGTCGGTGTCATAGTTAAAACGCTCATCGGTTCGTTTCCCGCATTAGCTTTATGTGATAGGCGTTTGCTCATCACTTCGTCTGCTTTATTTCAAAAGCAACTGTATATGAATTAAACTCAAACAGATGATATATCCTTGGGTCAGCCCAATGCTAGAGTTGCATCGATGTAAAAATGAAATTGAAAACAGGAGCACATGCGAAAATATGCACACACAAAAAATCATTGAAGTGACGGATATACCTAGAATAAAAGTTTTTAAATCTTAAAATTAAGTGATGGAAGTCGATTTTTCCTCTGATATTTTTTTTGCTAGAACAGCTGATAAAATATGAGATTTAGATGAACATATTGGAGGTACATATTTAGTCTGCATTATTAGAATCTTTAAAAAATTCAATTCTCATTCTGTAAATGTTTTTTGGTCCACGTTGCGGTTCACATGCACATATCACCTGATAATGTATGAATTTTCAGGTTAGAAATAAGTTAACAAAGATCTTCAATCGAAATTGACATTAATATATCAGAATTTTATAAGACAATTTTGGGACTATGTCCGGAAAAATGACTACGATGCAAGTTTTTTTTTAATTTATCGGCTTATATTTATCCCCGGAAATCGGAACGTAACAAAGTCCAGGTATTACAGCAGGGTTAATTCTAGACTTGAGGTTCGCGCATTTCTTTAATGGAATTTGGAACTAAATGAAAGAAGATAGGAAAAAATCTTCATACTATCGGACTTAACAAGTATTCTGAAGTGATTGACTTTTTTCGCGACGTAATAAAATGAAAAACGGGTGGAAAACACCTCCGGTTATAAGACTACATATTCTGGAATATTGTGGAAATTTGTTTAACTGGTTCTTATACTCGACCTCACAGGGAATTGTACAAATTGTAATTTTATTTATGGCATCAAATCGGGTGTGGCATCTTTAAAGTCGTATAGCGCGGTCTGAGATCCAAAATACACCTAATAATATTCGCTTTCGAATTTTCATGCATGGTATCGAAATAGGTCGACACATACATGAACTATCTTTCAATGAGCAATATATGTCACAGAAAGACTCGTTAAATCCATTAAAAATATATATACAACATCGAACACGATGTTCGGGTCCCGAACAAATATTGCGATATTTATATTCATTGCAATTTTGGAAGGAAACGGAAACGGAACAACGAGCTTATCAGAAAAGGTATATTGTGTTATCTTGGACATGAAACTATAATTAAAGGTACGGTTGGCCTTGTCGGTGGGTATCCTGTGAAAATATTTACACCCGTCAAAAACCGCCACAAACAGAAAGAACATCAAAATGTAGACAGACTTTGTCCGTATACAAATAAGAAATATCGCATAAACAGTATGTTATTGTCATATATTTGACCATTGTTATGTAAACAAAAGCATAAAAAGTTACTTTTCTGGTGTTTGTTTATATTATGATGGTAAACATAAAGAGCGTTCTTTGTTGGTGAATTCCTGATATGGAACAAATAAAGAGCGTTTATGCCATTTGTGTGTGATTAGCCAGTAGCATTGTGCTGTCTTCTGTAACACAATCAGACTCTTGCTTATGTAAAATATAGTAGGTCTTTGTGATAACATGCTGTTTACGCGATGGTCATGGTATATATGAACGAAACTGTATGCGTTTTAATGTTTTTCTGTTTACGGTGATTGGAACAAATATGAATATGAATACAACTAAGGCCTCACGTGCCTTTAAAAACTTCACGCATGCACTGCTTTATCTTTGGTTTAGTCACCAATTTAGATTACTCATACCATAAACGTTTCAGAGCGAAGCAAACCCTAGATTTTCATCCCATTCATGGTCTATACATGTGCAATTCTTATTCGCGACCGCTGATTAAAAATATTCGAAACTGTACACACGAAACGATCTTCAATGCATCGAACATTTGTGACCCGCCATATCAAATCCAGTCGGAAGTCGGGATTTGTTTTACCCTGTGCCAATGCATTCTCTTATATATGCGAGTCGACCATAGGTCGCCTCGCATATATAAGAGAATGCATTGGCCTAACAATTTTTATCATTTTTTTAAAATAACTGTTTCTGACAATTTTTAGGACATAAAATAAAAAACATCCATTACCCTGCAGGGAGCCCCACACATATATAGAAGCATATAGAAGAGTGTCGTCTGCTCATGTTTGTCTGGGGCTCTCTATGAGTGAAATTATTAAATTGTTAAAGAATACAAGAAAAAATTATTAAAATTGTAAAAAAATTGTTAGGCCAATGCATTCTCTTATATATGCGAGGCGACCTATGGTCGACTCGCATATATAAGAGAATGCATTGGCACAGGGTAAAAAATCCCGACTTCCGACTGGATTTGATATGGCGGGTCACATTACAAGAAAAATAAAACACGAATTTGTTTAGAAATCATCCGGGCGTGTGTATGTTTAGAGATATACCTCTTTCCAAATTATGGATATTTGTGGGGTTCGATCGAGCCATGTCGAGAGATCGAGAGAAATACATCCCACAATATTATTGGAAATATCCCGTTAGAGAGAAATTCCACGATTTATTCACTATATATGTAACGTGGCAATACTGAAACGACTTTGCATATTTCTAAAACTTGCATTCAAACGGATAAAATAGTAATCCAACAGGAAGGAAGCAGTGAAGTTGGAGGTACAGAACATAATGGAAAGAGCTAGTATTTCCGTTATGTTGTGTAAATACCGTTTCATTGTTAAAACTGAAAATACTACTGCACTGAAATTATTCATCGAATTGTATTCCCAGAGCCACTTAGGGTGCATTTACATTGCTATAGAACTGTACACAGATCTACACGCAGACTAGTGTAAACGGGTTGATATAGAAATGCACACAGAATGAAAACGGTATTAGTTCGTGTGAGCAAAAATCGTGTCCGCTATACGTCACGGTCAACGCCGAATCATTGTGACAGGCAAATCTGTTTTGATTAATTGTTACTCGGGCTTGGCGAATGTGTTTTAGCGTTCGTTGTCATTTCAACCCGTGTATTTCGAATATTGAACACGGACAGGGACGTGGCAACTTTGGTCAAAATTTTCAACAGTTGGAAATTTCATACCTGACACAACATCAGTTGTAATTTCCAAACCAACAATAGGTTTAAAATTATCTTGTAGTTTGATTTTCAAACATTATATTGGGGGGTATTGTTTTCGGACCAATATTTGCATAATTTCCTACTTTTTATCAAAATTTTGGGCTGGAATGGCCATCAGCTGGAAGTTTTCCAACCTTATGGGGGCGGGTGTCAGGTTGGAAATTTCCAACACTTGGAAAGATTGTGTCCTGGTCCCTCCCCGTGGCCAGTCAAAAACTGCTAGTTGATTTAAGAAAAAAATATTATCCTACATTTGGTCAACATTGCCATTGGAATTGTCATCAGTTGGAATTTCTACTACATTTGGTCAAATAAAGGGTGTTGTAGGGTGGATACCCATTTCATACAGATCCAAAATGGCCACCACCCAGATGGTGTCAAACAGGAGACCTATAGATATATAGATGATCACCTGATATCCTAAATATTGGTGGAATCGCCATCTAAAGCTGTATGGGTGCTCTCTAGCCTCTCTATTTGTACACACGGTTGTTTGTTGTGTATTCCTATGCGATTTTCATTCTTTCTTCGAACCATTATCAAGCGGTATAAGGATACACTTTAAATACATGCGGCACATACCAAATCGCTGTTGTCTGCTGATAGTTGATCCATTTTTATGTCTGGCCTAAATTGACACGACTCGTAATGAATTGTCAATTACCAGAGTGCTGATCAGCGCGCGTTCACTATTAGTAATTATGTTGTGATCACAGTAATGCGCGACACGTGACTTCATACAGATCTGTATACAGTTCTATATCAGTGTAAATGCACCATTATAGCCAGTTCGGTAAAATTCATCTTTGTATATATGTATATATATGATTGACTAATGTATGTTATATTCATATTATGTACCTTGTCATATACCATGTGTTATTGGTGGAACAATAAATAAATAAATAAATAAATAAATAAATAAATAAATCAGCTGATATATGTAATAAAAACAAAATTTATCCCTCAATTGAAGTTTGTTGCCGTCTCAGTTAGAGTGCCAGTAACACTAACAAAAGATGGAGGTGCAAACTCGAAATTCCGAATTGCACGCAGAGTTAAATTATAAAGTGTAAATTGGTAATAAATATCCCGATTTTCGCCGTATGGGGGTCCCACGTTTTAATAAACAGTTATGATTGTTTGGTGCGATTTACTGGCCTCCCGCCCCAGTTATTAACTGGATACGTAAGCGGGAGCAACAGGAGTACTCTGGAACGTGCCCGGAACACACCTCCTGGTGGGATTATTGGAACACTTAATTAGGCGCACGTGCTCATAACAGAGCTGCGATATTATCAACTCAAGCAGCGACGTCTCAAACTGTTTTAAATAGTTTTAGATCCGAATCAAATAGCTTGACAGTTTTCTGCCAAATTGTTTTATAAGAGGGGCGAAGTGGCTGAGAAAATGTATGCATTGGACTGTTGGTAAAGTTTACAAGAAGGCATGGTTTTAGAGTGGAGATGTTCTTTTGTGTCACGTTTATAACGATTGAGTCGTAGGCGTTCGGTTGAGTGCGTACCCAAAATGTCAATTTTAGAGAAAGTGGGCATAGCAAAGGATTACACAGGATGGGAGCAAGACATCAACATAATATATCGCACACTAACATCATGCAAATATCGGTTACTCGAATTCTCTTGAATTCTTTGTTTTAACCCCAAAAATAAAAATAAAATAAAAAACGTTATTGTCCGGCGTTCAGTAATTCAAATGATTTCATATGATGATAAAGCGCTGTTATGGTTTCCTTGCCTGTTATGCATGGGCGACATTAAAGAGCGTTCCTAAAAGAAAAATGTTTTCATGATTATTATGATGTTTTGTTTGGACATACCTAGGGGGTTTTCGTGATGCTAGGGGGTTTTCGTGATGCCCGCGTGTTTATTTTATTGTATACCTCCTTGTAGGAGAAGAATATATACATACATGGAAATATATATTATACAGCAAATGGAGATAATTAAGAAAACAGAACCAAAAAATGTGCATTGTCTCAAAAACATGTGCAGCTTCTATATATAAAAATGTTGCATGCATAGCTTTAATAACATTTGTGACACTCACCTGGTGCTCGGAAAGATTGGGCGAATCCCGGAACATTATTATATGGAGAATTCCATGACGACCAGTCACTTCCCATGTATGTGGGGTATGGGTTCAGTCCACCAGATCTGGGTAAGCTGGATCCGAAAGTTGAACCCGCCCTCATTGTTGAGCTGGGAATTTGCGAAACATTGGACGGACTAAAAGACAGACTTCCCGATGCCGCACCGCCGTTGTTCATATCCGGAACTGTCCACATTCCCGGAGAATTGGGCGTAGCTGGTGTATTGGTGTTAGTCATGTATTGTCCAGGAATGGTCGCCCTTGTCGTTGGAACGTACAGGGGACCGACGCCGGTTGGAGTGAACGCCGTATTTCCGGCACCATGATACGCGGACGCAGCTGTTTGAAACATTGTCACGTGATCCGTTTTAAGATTTTTCTCCTGATTCTCGGGATAAAAAGAAGCGTTCAAGATCTTGTCCTCGTTTGTGGATATCTGGTTACAATCTATGTGGTTACGATCTATGTGGTTATGGTCAAGGGTACTGAAAAACGACTCAACGTCTTCCTTCGGCAGAAGAGATCCGTTCTGTGTTGTGGGTATAGATGTAGTTGGGTACGGTAGTAGCATTCCCTCGTATTGAACTAAGTCTCATGAAATCTTGCGATTTCATTTAATTTCCATAAATATATACTCTAACTATATGTTCGGAAACTGTTTTATCTGCTTCCTCGTCTTGTGTCATCTGTTTCTTTATGAAGCTGTCAAAGGGAAAACGTAGATGTACATACATATTTTGGTAAAGTACACTAATGCCCTAAATAATCGACTCCTTAACCAAAGCAGAATTATGGGTAATTTTTCAGGATTTAGTCGGAAATATGGCTCAGTGAGAGCTTTCCGATGAATGGCAACAAGCCATATTTCCGACTAAATCCTGAACAATTACCCATAATTCTGCTGTGGTTAAGGAGTCGATTATTTAGGGCATTACTGTAGCTGGAGTAAAATAGAGAGCATTCACAAAGCCCAGACTTCCTATATAATTTAAAAGAAACTCACCTGTATTTTGAAACAATGTATCGAATAATATCCACAATAAATTCAGAAATGCAACATTTGGATGAACATACCCTTATCGTGTCAGCGCAAATAAGGATAAAAATGGACCGCATTCTGATATTTTATGCATACGTATTAAATAATCCCGGCCTGATAATTTTGGTGAAGGCAGCCGCTACAGTACTGCTGCTTGAGAAACAAACATGACGAACACTCTATATGATCGGATAGAGCAGTAAATACGATTAACCTGTGGATTATAAAGTGTTGGTTTATAATGCTTAAGTCAAACAGTCATCAAACAAAGTGTCATAAAATGCACTGGCTAATTTGTTGCAACCTGCTGTAAGTAACTCATTGGGAATTCCAGATGGGGAGAATGATGAATGACTATTTTTGAATTTTTATCGGGGCGCACAAAATGTTCACCTAGGTAATTTTTGGATGGTGGACTTCTTGATGCCTGTTGTAAGATCGACGTTGATTGCAAATCTCATTTAAAAATATTTTTAGGCAAATTAATGCTAGGTGTCAAATTCAAGTTTTTAATGTAAATTGTTCTCGAATTGCAGGCCAGTTTATTTAATTGCCCATGAATAAAATGTTGGTAGACAGAATAATGATGGTCCGCTGGCTGCTGATACGTTTAGAAAATATGTAGAACGATTATAGCATGTTCCACACACACCTGTTGTTTGGCGGCCAATGTCAACCGTCTTATTGCAGTGGAAGCAAACACGAGTAGCATTCCTTGATCGGATAAACAGATGGGCATAAGAGCGGAGGATTATTCCAGATTATCAACTAATATACGATGCTAAATAATTTATGTCATTAAGCGGAAACACATATAACAGATTTTTCTATACCTTTTTTTTGTATTTCACCACATGAAATATAAGAAATGTTTCCTGATTTTGAGCTATTTAAAGTTAAACATCATCCAACGTCTTTGCAAAGTATTTCTGACAGAGTTATGTTTTATTAAGATGTTGCGATGTTTTAAAAAACAAACCGAGAGAACTGTCGCAAGAATAGTATTGACTATACAGCATACGTACATAGTATTTTTTTCAAAGGCGATATATGCGCTCAAATGTGGCATTGGAGACATCCCAGCTAACAAGACAGACTATTTTCCTGATTTTGAGTTATTTAAAGTGAAACATCATTGCTGAATCCAACGTCCTTGCAAAGTATTGCTGACAGAGTTATGTTTTATTAAGATGTTGCGATGTTTTAAAAAACAAACCGAGAGAACTATCGCAAGAATAGTATTGACCGTACAGCATATATATGTACATAGTATTTTTTTCAAAGGCGACATATGCGCTCAAATGTGGCATTGGAGGCATCCCAGCTAACAAGACATACTATTTCTCTTAAAGCCTCATCAATTTGTCAAATGTTTAGTTCTATTCTAACATTTTATCAAGACAGATGTGAAGATACTTCAACAGTTGTTAACAAAAGAGAAATAAATAAACAGGAATGATCACAATAAAAATATATATTATTACCCATTGTTAATTATAATTAATAAGAATGGAATTTACCATTTCGTTCGTTGCGTTCAGCAAGCAAGAAAATATTATTTCCAGTCGATATTAAAGCAACACTCATAACTGCGGATTATTTTGGTCTCAAAATATTATCACGACCAACAATTAATATCCCATTATAATATCGATAAATTGATGTAATTCAAATTGAAAGCTACATCTTCCCAGTGCGTGGTATCGCGTCGGTTTAGTTTTGTCTGAAATATTCTCATCCCTTTTATGCTATAATGTCTATATATAGTCTACTAATTTAGGTAGTTTTGCTGCTTGTTAAAGAAGAAACTTCTTGTCTAATTTTTCGTCAAAATTGCATTTGCATGTTTTAACCCATTACCTAAAATATGTCGCTCGCATTCATATATTTAAATCGAATTGAGATTTGAAGGTAAATATTGCATTATTACTGTTGGCATGGGGGCATAATTTCAATACTTAATGCGCGGTCGTGGTTTGAAATCATATGTAATTGTTCATCTTGAGATGGAACAGCACTATTAAATGATGACAAATACTGTAATAAACTATTACACATGAACTTTATCAATATGTGAGGTACAAAATTGGACTTTAAATCCACATGGCGGTTTCCGCTCCATAAATACACCTAATAATATTAACTTTGGAATTTTTCCCGGTATCGAAATAGGTCGATACAAATATAAATACTTGAACTACCCTTCTATGGGAATTACATGTTCCAGAAGTACGCATTGAAGTCGTGAAAAATACAAAGTTGAACACGGTGTTTGGGTCCCAAATAGACAATAGGCATGTAAACGGCATGGAGCAGAAAAGAACAGAGCGTTCCGTGTTAGTCTATATATTCCTGATATACGGTTGATATAAAGAACGTTTGTTTCACTTCTATGCGAAAATTGAAAACAGCTGGAAAATGGCTGGCAAGTATTTTCAGATATATAATTATTTTGTGTGTTTATCAACCTATATTATACCTCATTCCTAATTACGAAGACAAAAATTGGAAGCTCGAATGAGCCATGTCCGTTTAAACGGCACTTTGAGGTTTGAAGCTTCACATTATTCTCGCGTTATTACATCTCAATCCGGTTAATGGACCATACTGATCGATAAATAGCTCAAATAGTCTTATGTGGATGTTATATATATATGCCACAAATAACTTAGTCATAGATATTAAAGTCATCGAATTGTGTTTACTGTGCAATGTTCCTTGTTAGTCCGTTACCGATTTGATAAAAAATATAGAGCGTTCTTCTCAATTTTGAGCACAATTTGAAAATAGCTGGAAAACATCTACACATTTGGCAATTTTTTTCCAGAGTTATAAAGTCTGCAGATAATTAATGGTGAATTATTGACTACTAAAAAAAACTATATGTACCAAATAATTTATGTTCAAATGATGTCCGTTCCTCGGAATGCTTATGAAATAAATTATTTTAAAGATTTGAATCTCCAAACATTCCTCTATCCGTACATGCTGTTATATCAGATATTTTTAATGGCTGCTTCTTTTATCTGTTCGCGTAAACATTAATCTACCGTTTAGCGAGTATTCGACGAATTTCCGATAAAAATATCGAAGAGAAGAAGATAATGTCAGTTGAGAAATATCAGTACTCGAAAGAAGTTTATAGTTATAATCTCCAGTAATATCACCAAACCGCCCAATGGTTGTTACAATTTATGATACGCGAGATATGTAACCCCCCAATCTTGTTAATACAAGGATATAGCGTAGTCAATATCTCGATTATGTCCAAGAGTGTGATAATGTCAAAGTGATAATAGGAAAACTTGAATTTTAAATTCCCGCGGATCCACAATCTATTCCTAGCACCGAATGAATGATGCGAAAGGAAGGAAACAAAACAGATAAGGACTCACCTTTATCAGAAAAACAAAAGCAACTTCGAATTGAAATTAATTAAAACGTTCAAATCAAGATTGTTACTGTTTCCAGGCCCGCGGTTCATTGACGAAATCGTATGTACAAACATCTACTTTAGTCTTATCAGAAAACTTTGGAAGAAAACAGACCTCCGAGTCCGCAGGGGTGCCAGGTTCTAAAAGCTTGATGAGTATCACGCGATAAGAGACGCTATGTCTAACTAAAACCCACACAACATTAATATTCTTAACTCTAAAGCCACCTATATGAACCTGTGATAATGAAATGTCTTATATTTGTTCAACTGTTTTATTTTTTTTAATTTGCACCCCTATTAATAAATTTTAGTGGACTCGTCCAATTTGATACTGCACCCCTATATCCTCTTATCTCCCTTGTTGTTATCGCTGATGTCTGCATTTGGTATAAGGAGGTAAACGCGGATGTCAAACTATAGGCATCATTGTTTATAACCCTCGCTGTCGGTATTTAAAGTCATTCTGCAAGGAGTAAAAACTATTGGAACTCTATTTTGAGGTTTCACGTTGCGTCGCGATGTAGGAACTAGTCTCATAGTCGCCGATTATATATATCAACTGGCACTGTTAAAACAAACTATCGTATTCATGGAGTGAACAGGTGAATGGCTATTTTGTTATAGTTTCCTTCGCTTTGGAACTGATATTTTATACAGACTATGAGAAAAGTGTTTCGTCTCGTTTATATATGAATAACCGATTGGAGCCATACACGATAATATGTCGGCGACAAATGAGATCCCTATTGCGATTTCCTTATCGTATCAGACAGCCAACGACTAAAATTGATATTTTATGTTATACAGGAGTAGCTTTTGGATTATCGCGTTAGATACATTGGGACATAACTTTTAGGTTATATGTCAGGAACATTAGTGAAAAGAATGATTACCCGATTTCGTGCATAAAAATACAAAATACAAAACAAAGAAACTAAACACAAACACATTACGAAAAACACAAAAACACACTCCCAACAAAACAAACAACATAACAAAAACTATATATAACAAAACTGTACTATGTTTCTTAAATTACATAGAAATTTGGGACAGTATATTACAATGTATTGTTTCATTTTCGAGAGAAAAAAAAATATAATTTATATACTCATGCCCTTAGTCACCAGAGATTCGAACTGTTCAGGATGTCTTCGTGTTTCATCTGTGTTGTCCCGTGTGCGAGTTTTGTCTATCTTCGCTGATCACAAATAAACAAAAACAAAAAAACAAAACAAAAAACAAAACAAAAAATCTGGTCCCGAAGGAACATTATATATTATACAAGTCATGCCACATGTATGTAGTAAGTCGGGAATTCGCGGTCGAATTAGGGATCATCGAACCTCATGGCTCATTTGAAACTCCAAATTATATTCGCGTCATTTTGAATGGAAAGACATGGTATGTCTATAAATACACACAGTATAAATGTACAAGATTTATATACTCCGAGTCTCCGACTAATCAATCTCCTAATCTTTTCCCAATTTTTCGCACCGTATATATAGTGAGACAGACTCTCGTTATTTTACCATATCAGAAATAAAATAACAATGAATGCTCTTTATTGTCCGTTCTGAAGAAAATACAGGACCAGGTTTCTGTACTCTCTGTAACTCAAATAAGACTTTCTGTAACACATCAATGCGTATTAAACTATGGCGGTTTACGCTCCAAAATGCACCCAATAATGTTCGGCATTGAATTTTCCTCGGAATCGAAATAGGTCGATAGATATTTGAACTACCATTCTGCGCGGGCATTATTGGCTACAGAAAGGCGCATTGAAGTCGTTGAAAAAATACAAATTTGATCACGATGTTGGATCTAAAACAAACAACAGCCATATGCAAGGCATGGCACAGAAAAGAGAGTTCCGTATTAGTCTATCCATGATTTGGTAGAAATAAAGAGCGCTTGTGTTACAGTTGTGCGAAAATTAGAACAGCTGGAAAATTACTATGACCATGCCAAATATTTTTCAGAGCACATAAGACGGGTATATCAATATTTAATGAATTTATCGTTATTTATCAACATATCTTATACCTCCTTCCAAATTACGTAGACAAAAATTGGAAGCTCGAATGAGCCATGTCCGTTTAACTTGTTTGTCGATCTATTTTAAGCCCCGTTGGCTGTTTGAAGCCTGTAATAATGACAGTTTTTTGTCTGACCCCTCCCTTCTTTCAAGGGACAACGTATCTTGATAATCAATAAATACATTAAATGATCTGGTAGGGAATTTATTTGCCACAGAAAGACTTATTCAAGCCAAAAAACCTTTCTACAGCATTTAGCATTAACCCTTTCATGGCGGGAGCTGCGCTGGTGCAGCATTAAATACCATATGCAAGTCACTCGCCTACATGTGTGACTTATATGCGAGTCTCCCTTAGGGAGCCTCGCATACATATATAAGTTAATGCAATGGATTACAAGGTCAGCGTAAATATTGTTAAGCCAATGTATTCACTAATATATGAGAGGCTCCCTATATTGTAGACTCGCATATACAAAGCGAATGTATTGGGACAGGGTTTTTGCACATTTTCAGGTATCTCCTGTTATGGAAGGGATAAAGAGTGTTGTTGGTTAATTTATCTCCTGTTATGGTAGAAATAAATAGTGGTTTATCCCATTTATGCCATTGGCTGCGGACACACGTACCACAGTAGCGATGGCATAGTAGGTGTGACAATTCATTATGGTGGAGTTTGGTGACAATTGGTTGTCATAATTAATATGCCATAGCAAGCCATGTCGCCCTCTGCAAATTCGCATAATGAGTCTACCAAGCTCTATATACCAGCGACGGTCGATCTCTCAAGGATGTATCTACCTGAATGTCTTGTCGATGTTGATCTTTACTCAACATGCAGTGTTATATTTTGCATGCTAACACACAAGTCCACTTGATAACTTAATGAATAACCCATCTCAAAAGCCATGATTGTTCTTACTAATGAAATTAATATAAGTAGATAAACATGCAAGCATTGAGATCATATAAAAAAACGTACTACAATAATGATATGTGAGTCAATGAGGAATTGCCACCAGGCCACGGCCAAACACAATTCTGGACGATCTATCGTGCAATCATATTTATCGTCGTGAATACAATTTAGCAAAACGTAATGAGTAGAGATCAACATTGGTGAAAAGCAATGGTTAATTGGTCCAGTCGACTCATTGCGCGGAAAATCAGCGGGCGACATGGATAGCTATGGCACAGAATTATGACGGACCAATTGTCACCAAACTCCACCATAATAAATTGTCACACCTACTATGCCATCGCTACTGTGGTACGTGTGTCCGCAGCCAATATTGATACTGACTTTTGCAAGTGCTTTTCAGAGTTAAATATTCCCTGTCCGATTTGACACCATAAAACCATCATCTGTACGTGTTCTATCCCGAAGATAATTAGATCGGACCCATGAGCCAATTCAGATGAGTTTTTGGTGACCAGATACGGACTGTTAAAGGAGAAATGCAAACACGTTTTGAATTTGTGTCAGTCTCCGCAACAATTCCAGTGCTGGCATATCAAGAGCGTTTAATGTTTCTGTCTGCAAAAAAAAAAGCGGTAGATATATAATGAAGAGATAAAATTTGTCGATAAATGGATGTAATACTTTTATACGGACTTTATATACCTCAGAAGTAACATAATCTGGAAAGAACTGGACACGTGCGCCGATTTCTCTCCAGCATAAAACAAATAAAAAGTGTTCGTACATGGTCAGTATATTCCTGATATGGCGAAAATAAAGAGCGATTCAAATGAGCCATATCCGTTATCCATTTCAGGTGCAGCATTAAAGATCATGTGCCAGTGTATTCTCTTTTATATGCGAGTCTCCATATGAGAGGCTCGTTATGGGAGAAAATGCAGTGGCACATGTTTCCGCAAAATTTCAAGAAGCTCCATGCAGTCATGGAATGGTTACAGACAGACAGATGATTTTATTCCTCCATTGTTGGAGATGAGGTATATACATATAATATACAATGCTAGGTATAGGTGGTACAGAGGATATGTAGTATTGATTACAAAATATTCATATAATATATATGGGTTATATCATAGTAATAAGCTGTATATATATTTCTCGACATATTTGGATGCCCGGAACAAGACACGGATGTAATAAAACCATGCAGGAAGTTGGATTTTTACAAATATATGCCGTGAATGGTTACGCCGTGATGATAGACTTATGGCGACGGAGCTCGTCTCCATTATATTTTACAACCGGTCAATTGGGTTTGTACAGTTTGCCAAGCCCTCAAGAGTGACAATACCCTCATAAACCCGAAGTTGTGTCCCGCTTGACCACCGCAGTTGTCCAGCATGATTTCTGATTTACGACTGCAATAATAGCCACACATTATGAGTGTCGTCGGCCTTGATTCGTCTGGTGACCCCCGCCTGCCACCGCGAGTCTGTGCTGTAAATCTCATCGGAGAAGCAGGTGACATTGGCAACGCAAAGAGAATGTCCTCAACAAGTGATTGGTAAACTTCCATATTATATTGACAAAGTTTTAAAACGAAGTAATTTGTTTGTCTGTATATCACCTCGGACATACAGGTAAAATTGGTATAAGTTTCTGTATTACCCGTTGTCACGGTTACTTGTGTCATACGTCCATCCAAACCATCGTTCAAAGCAGGTAATCAGCAGACTAACAGGAATGTACAAACAATGAATGCTGTTTAATATATAACCCTTCCATGACTGGACTTTCATGAAATTTTGCGAAAACCCTGTGCCAATGCATTATCTTATATATGTGAGGCTCCCCATGGGAGGACACATTGGTCTAACAATATTTACCTTAACAAACTGTCTTTATTTTTACCATACCATGAATTGACTAACACTGAATGCTGTTTAACCCTTCCATGGCTGGAGTTTCCTGAAAGTTTGCGAAAACCCTGTGCCAATGCATTATCTTATATATGCGAGGCTTCCTATGGGAGGATAATTTGGTCTAACGTGATTTACCGAACAAACTCTTTATTTTTACCATATCAGGAATGGACTAAAAATAAATGCTGCTTAACCCTTCCATGACTGGAGTTTCCTGAAATTTTGCAAAAGCACTAGCACATGGTCTTTAATGCTGCACCAGCGCAGCTCCCGTCAGGAAAGTGTTATTGCTCCATGCTGAAGAAAAGTCGGGACCCGATATATCTAACTTATGTGATTTGAATATATCTTCATGCGCATGGTATATATGAAGTACGTGAAAATTTATTTCATCTACCTACAAAATTGTACATAACTATATTGTTTATTAAATGCATATATTGCTGTTTTGAAAATGAAACGTGTCCTGTTTTCTCTTTGTTCGCCTTGTAACTCAAGCAAATATATATCTATATGTCAATTGCCAAATAAATCTACAATACCGCAGAAGCACAAGACAACGCGCCGTCTTAATGAACAAATATAAGCATCATAATCTCCACTCTGCTCAAACCGTCTGTTATCGGTGTCAATCCGAGTAATGATGTGATATATCGTCTTATCTCTAATTCCTAATCAGCTTAATTAATGGCCCCATCGTGTCTGGGTGATTGGTGTGTTTGTATTCGACCGTTAATACTCACCACTATAGGTTACCCAGGCTTCGGAGCACCGCCATTGAACAGACCAGCTGGGTGATATGGACGACTATAATGTGGTCGTTGGACTCAAACAAATGGTCACATCGTAATGAGACTAAAGTCACGCTGGCAATTCGACCTGGCGAATTTTCTGGGAATTCAGCGTATGTGGCAAGCTGGTGCACTGATCAGAATAGCATGAATCTTTCCTATACCTCAAACATGTTTGGTAAAGTAATAGCGTTACTTTTCCTCAGCAGTATCTTCTTTCCCAACATCAGAACTATAAATGGACATTCCAGCATCACAATACGACATTATCAGGTGACCTTGTCTGAGCCCAAGTCTCCAAAAGTACGACTTCTGAAAGATACATCATCATATTTGTCTCAACGAAGCTGTTATCTGTGCTTTATGAGCGAAAATAATGAGATCTAACATGTGAACCAATTCATGTGACGTAAACACTATCCAATATCTATGATTTAAAATGTTTTGACCCTTAAACTGGTGCCATATAAGCCGGAAGATCGCAGCATGCATGTTATATTGAGTGTTGATAATTCCTTTCGTCGTCTAATGTGCCATTACCAATTACATATCATTCTCACACAAATGCATCCAATCTTATTTTCGTTCCAGGTGATTTTTGGGATATTCCTGACGGCTGTGCGACATGAGTGGTTTATATCTGAAGTATTTTAAAGTTTGATTTGCCAATTTGGCTGAAAAAAATGGCTTAGGAATATGTGAGCAACCTTTGGTTTCAAAGTCGGTGGAGGGCCCGTTGTAGTTTAATGACATATTCTTTACTTTTTCGGGTGCGAGAAATTGATAATTTAGGTAACCCGTCGCTATATGACAACTGGTGAATGTAACATTCTATTAATGTCGACGAAAAGCTCAAGCAAATCAACAAACGTACCACTCCACATAAAACATCGTATGAACTACGCTCAATTGTAAATATTTACTTCTCGGTTCGGGACGCAACCATCGGCGATAAACTAACGAAAACGATTTCGCCATCAATAGTCACTGCATTTAATTAATATATAAGAATGACGGTGTGTGTTGTCAATTTAGATATAACATATCTGTAAATATTTGTAAAAAATAGCTACTTTGAGAAGGATTGTTCTCCATTTATATTTCACCCTATACCGGAGTGTTTTACATAAAGCTTGAAAAGATGCTCTCCTTTGTTACATCGCGGTACAATTGGCAGCTAAATATCCCAAATACGGAGTTTATATGCAAAAAAACACAAAGATTTATAGTAAATCATGCTATAACATTTAGAAAAACCCGGTCCCGACTTTTTCAGCATGGAACAATAAAGAGCGTTATTTTTTATTATATTCCTGGTGTAAATAAAGATCGTTTATCTCTATTTTGTGAGAATAATAAATTTGTCATGTTTTTACAGAATATATAATGCCAGTAGATATGTATTTATCGACCTATATGTTATACCCTCCTTCAAAACTGCATATATACATAATTTGGAGTTTCAAATGAGCATTGTCTGTTTGAAGAGCGTTCTCATCCATGCACATGCTTCCGAACTTCATTTCAAATGAGTATTCCTGACGCCTATATACGTGTCGCGAATGATGATTATTTGAAGCATTATTGTTTGAAGAAATTATTCCACCGCTGGTAAGTGGTCCTGCTAATTTGTTATGATGCTGGTGGGTACTGAAGTATTGTTATGGCGCTGGTAAGTGGTCCTGCTAATTTGTTATGATGCTGGTGGGTACTGCAGTATTGTTATGATGCTGGTATGGCAAAGCGATACTGTTAAGAAAAAGTACGGTTATTTATCTTAAAGTTGTCATATTTGCGCTGTTTGGCTGATCTGAAGAATTTTAGGAAAAGCCACTATATGTGTAGAAAACATTAAAAACGTATATAATTGAGATGGCTATCACAGTCGTTTTTCAGACACCAGCTCCACTATATTATTGAAACTATTGTAAAATACATATGTTCTTGAATACAGACATTGTTATTTTTGCTAAACATCGCTCGAGTTAGCCAAACACCGCAATATATAAAAGTTAAATTTCAGGACAAATCACATGCAGCATCGCTGCCCTATACCAGCATCATAGCAATACAACAGGATCCATCAGGATCATAGTAAATTAGCGAGAATACTTGACCAGGGGTGTTTTCTCTTTATCTTATCTTGTGGCTGTCGTCACCAAATCAAGTAACTGGCCAGTTAACGCGTTGATATGCCACGCCATGTCGCGCACAATATGGATGTGGAATAGACCTGAGAGCATTACCACCAATTTGCGGAAAGTGTTATCGATGATGTATTTAGATAACTGGCTAAACTGACTGAAACCAAACCGACCGAGACAATAATCTAAACATGGTACCATTATTAATTTCCTATATACAACGAATAAGACTCACATGCATATGTTTAATTTGACTTAAGTTAATACTTTCATGACGTGAGCTGCGCTGGTGCTGCATTGGAGACCCTGTGTCAGAGCATTCTCTTATATATGCGAGTCTCCCATAGGGAGCCTCGCATATATAAGAATGCACTGGGTTACAAAATCAATGTAAATATTGTTAGGCCAATTCATTCTCTTATATATGCGAGGCACCCCATGGGCGACTCACATATATAAGAGAATGCATTGGCACATGGTTTTCGCAAAAAGCCAGGATGCTCCAGTCAACAAAGGCTTAAAGTCCGAAATTTAACTTGAATTTAACTTAAATTTAACTTTTCATAACTCTATATCGATATTCGATTTTTCCGAATTGTTAGAACAAGTAGATATAAATCCACCGAACGTAAGTGTTGTGTATGGCCATCAATTGATCCGAACAATTCGTTATAAATTACTGCTGTCTATTGTTGCTTGAAACTGAATTAAAACTTCAACCAATCAATAATGTATTCACTCTGTCCATTTAAAACTTAATATATCGAGATTTGCACGAGCAACCTATATACCGCCTCCTAAGTTTACACCAGTCCTTTCGGTGGATTGATACTACAGCGGCAATTCAATGTTATTTAAGATTCGCTAAGTGACAATGACTATATTACTGGATGAATTTCGCGAATCTTGCTGCTTATATATAGCACATTGTGGTATGACCTCGCCAAATGTTTCTCATGTGTTCACATGACACAAATTATGTTAAAAACTCGATTCTTGTAAGTGCATGTTATTGGGGAAGAAAAAATCTTATAAAGTCTGTGTGACCATGTCATTCTGTGAAGCCCGTACGTAATCCACCTGTCGTCATCCCCTTAACTTTATGTACCATCAGTTGATTGACAAGTGGCTATAATTAGATTAGGCTAACAGCTCGCGCCGTTGTTTCGGGGTGCTATATCGTTACAATTAATTAAAATATTAGTGTCCGCAGAGCCATTAAAATGTCGTTAAAGCAACACATTATGATAGCCTGGCTGCCATTGGTGGTACTAAATGTGCCAAGATGACCACATACCACGAGATGCAGGGACAACAAAGATTTCAGAGATAGCTAAGGAAGAATACATATCTATTAATATAAATAAAATATTAATTGTTGTCGTTTTGAGGGACTAATAACATTAAGACATACAGTTTGACATTACTCAAACAGAATACACGAGATACTAATACACAGACTTCACATACGCTATACAGACTTAATATAGAGGTCGCACAACTTTCAGTACATAAGTGATATCAAGTTAACGTGAAAACGATCTTAATTTTTGCCAAAATAAGTAAATTAATAAAATGGAAAGCTCTCTAGTGTTCCACACAGAACCCTTGTTTTCTTCAGATATGATAACATCTATGACTTTTTTGCTAGATATATACGTAAACAAGTATTTATGGAGCTATTTTGATCATCGAAATATATAGGTCGATCAATAGCTGAACCTTCTTTCTACGAGCATTATACAATGTAAGTCACAGAAAGACGCATTGGAGTAATAATAAAATAAACACAACTTCGAACACAAAATTCGGGCCCTGAACAAAAACTGTGCCATTTGTATTGATCGGTTTTATGGAATCCGAAACTGGATGTCCGAAAAGGTATATTGCGCCATCTTAAACTATTAAAAAGATCTTCGCGCACTTTCTCTTAGTTATAGATGTTCTTCCCATGGTCCACAATTGTAATTTTTACGCGACGGCTGACTAAAAGAATTGAATCGGCACAAACGAAACGATCTCAATTTTTTTTCGAAATTTATAAGAAACAAAACACGTAATTTTAGCGTTATATCGACTAATTTGTTCGCCTAGGTATGTTTTTTAGATACTTCTGCCCAAATTGTGTATACATAATTTTGGGGGTCGGTCGAGCCATGTCCGTTTAATATACGTCCATGGAGAAGATGGCGTTATGAACAACCGGTACCCTATCGCAATAGATATACAATCGATAATGCAGATTCGTATATATGCACCTCTCTATTTCTCATATAAGCAACGTCGCAGCTGAATGGCATTTGAAGAAATCACATTGGTGTAAGTCATATCATGGAACCGGCGCCCGATCAATGGTTGGAGATCTATACTGCATGCTGACACTCATTCGGCGACACACACATTGAAGCTTCGAATCACTCCGGAAGCTTTCCTTTTTAGGCCTTCAACGAACTATTTAAATTAACTCAACAATGCACGATCCAAAATTACTCATAATTTTCCGCTTACCTGTCAAAAGAAAAATGAAACCTACAAGCACCATCATTGGTATAGGGCACACTTCGCAAAACTTCAAAAAATCACCCACCAGTAATACTTTAAAACGACTATATAAATATAATAATCGAAAACGCTCTTTATTACCTGTCGCTTGATGCATGGAAGCAGAAGCACGGCCGCTCGTTATCAAGGACGACTGTTGGATTTTTTGTTTGCCTAAAATTAAAAACGTGTTAAATTCCTATTTTGTATGTCGATATAATTATGTCCATCAAACCATCCTACCAATGAGCTCATGTGAACAGATTTATGTTAACGAGATTACAGCAATTTCAGATTGATTAGCTATATTCACGTATGTTTTAATATGCAATTTGTAACAAATATATGAAAATAAAGAGCGTTCACATATTGATAGATAATAAAGAGCGTTCACAAAGCGGTAGATAATAAAGAGCGTCCACAAAGCGGGATATAATAAAGAGCGTTAATACAAAAGTAGATAATAAAGAGCTTTAATAAAGAAGTAGATAATTATAGAGCGTCCATAAAGAAGTAGATAACAAAGAGCGTACATAAATCGGTAGATAATAAAGAGCGTTCCTAAAGAAGTAGATAATAAAGAGCGACCATAAATCTGTGTATAATAAAGAGCGCTCACAAATCGGTAGATAATAAAGATCGTTCATAAAGAAGAATATAATAAAGAGCGCTCATAAATCGGTGTATAATAAAGAGCGCTCACAAATCGGTAGATAATAATGAGCGTTCACAAAGCGGGATATAATAAAGAGCGCTCACAAAGCGGGATATAATAAAGAGCGTTTATAAAGCGGTAGATAACAAAGAGCATACATGTATACAATAAAATTATTTGTAAAATTATTTGTAGTGACTCACATTTCTGAGTGTATTGAGTGTAAGGTCAGGTCATAATTGGTGGATCATTGGGTTCACTAGAAAAAATATTTATAACAATCGAGCTGCCAGATTTCTTGGATATATTCGAACCATAATGACACCTGGAAATTAGGTAGGTTCTCGTGTTGAGCGACACAATTCTTGTTCAATTCTCGATATTCCACCACGATTGATCCGTGTTATTTACAAACCGTTAGGTTATTTGAACCCCGTGATTGGATGGCTTACACATAAAACATAACTTCATTGGCGTTCGGTTCTCAACAAACACGTGAAACGCCAACAAACGTCTATCACTGACATGAACATGCGAAACCACGTAGCACGGAGATAGCGTTATCTTTTGCCACGGAGTAATTCCTATGCCGGGCAGTTAACTTCTTCTGTGATTTACATAAAATATTCGGTTATCTGACAGCTTACTTTAGAATGACACCCATATGCCCCCTGTTAGGAACAAACTTGTCAATTAAACAATACGTGTGCGTGATGGTGGACAATATGTTCTTTATCGTAAGTTCGGGGTACATTTAATATTGGAAGAATAAAAACGCCTAAGTTGGTTACTTTTAATATACGGTTGATCGCGTTCATGGTTGAGTGCCTATACTATTTCGTCTGATGTGCGTTTTCATACTGGACAATTTGGCTGGAATATTGTCAGACTATTTTTTATCTATATGTTTTTGAGAAAGGCAATTTTCTTCACGGTACAATAGTTGCACAAGTGCATGATCCCTGTCCAAAAGTTTGATATAGTCAGGCTTCAGATACGACATCGCTGTCGACTAAAGAACCCCATGAAAACTATATTGCATGACCCTGGTTTAGGCAATCAACTATATTTACAGTCAAAACATTTTAAAAGCACGGATGACTTTCGCAGTGGGCATGCTATTGGCTGCGGACACACGAATAACAGTAGCGATGGCATAGTAGGTGTGACAATTTATTATGGCGAAGTTTGGTGACAATTGACGGTCATACTCAAGTTAATATGCCATATATATATATATATAGGTATCCATGTCGCCCGCTGCATGTTCGCACAATGAGTCTTCCAAAGTTGCATATAGAGTTCGCTTTGTTTATTCCAGATACTTTCTCTCAGCTGCAGTTCAACCAACAGTTCCGACACAGCTTCATTGGCCCATGCACATGATAATGTTAGCAGAATTATATATGCGTAGAACCAAACGTCGCACAATGAAAAACTCAAATGGGGAACTGTCTTAATACGCATGAAATTAATATAAGTAGATAAACATTCATTGAGATCATATCAATAAAACGTGCATGATATGTGAGTAAATGATGGATTGCCACGGTCAAACACAATTCTGGACGATCGATCGTGCAATTATATATATAGTAGAGCATTCAATGTAGCAAAACGTAATGAGTAGAGATCAACCTTTGTGAAACACAATGGGTTACTTGGTCCAATCAACTCATTGTGCGGAAACTTGGGGGGTAACATGGCTAGCTATGGCATATTAAATATGACGGCCAATTGTCACCAAATTTCACCATAATAAATTGCCACACCTACTGTGCCATCGCTACTGTGGTACGTGTGTCCACAGCCATTAAAATAGTCACACCCATTAAAACTGCCATAAACAGAAACAATATTAAAATATGGACATATTTTGTTCTTATTCAAATCATACCAGTATATATCGCTTAAAGGGGCACTGTACACTAAATCCGGCCATTTTTGGGACCATCTCCTTTGATATACTCAACAGAATATATGCAGCAAATGAATGAATTTGAGCCATAGATTACTGCATATACACTCATTTACCGTACGAACAATACAAACAACATGGTAATGATAATGTAAATGAATTTATCACTAGAGTCATAAATTCAAATTCATTATAATTACCATGTTGTAATTGTTGCTTGCATCGTTCATAGCGCGCTTGAGTGTAATTGCACTAATCCATGGCTCAAATTCATTCAATTGTTGTATATATTCTGTTGAGTATGAAAGGAGATGGTCCCAAAAATGGCCGGATTTAGGTTAGGCCCCCTTTAAATAGTAGGTTATTATCAAGTTCATATGCTTCATCATGTAAACAAAAGCCAAGTTCTTTGAGGTTTTTGGCTTACAAAGCGTACTAACTTGACAATACCATGCTAATTACGCGATATTTATGATTGGTATATAAGAATAAAGTCTGTCTATATTTTAATATTCCTTCTGTTTTCCTTCTGCGGTTTTAACGGATGTGACTATTTTAACAGCATACACAGAGAGTAGGCCATCCGTGCCTTTAAGTATTTCCGCTGTTTGGTTTGAATTATGCAGGACCTGTTGGATGATTGATATTCGCGTCATGCGACGTCGCGCTCAGGCCCAACCTGCATGTTTTCCAAATCGTATGGAAGCATGTCGAAACCCGCTACCAAAACACCATTTTATGGAAGCATGTCGAAACCCGCTACCAGAACATCATTGAAAATAGACGCTAAATGCCCATTTAATCTGCAAGTTGAATGTAGATATAATAAGGAATTTATGTCGATTTGGACGCGTTTCGTGAAGTACATGGATGCAAGATGATCTGACGATCGACACAAAACATCATACCAACTTCCACCCATAATCCATGGAATGCAAGCATATTAGCATCCATTTCTTATATAAATGATATGGAACTCAAGCATATATTAGAATCAGTTTCTTATATAAATTATATAAATAAGGTTTTCAACTGATTTTCTTGGTTCAAGGTTATGTTTTAAACATTAAATCTAAATAAATTTGTGATCACCCCATTTGAACGCCATTGGTTGGTTGAAATACCGCCACATAACGCCATTCGCAGATACAGAAATGCTTCAATCCATGGGGGGGGGGGGGGGGGGACAAATTCCTTCATAGAAATGGAACTACCAGAATAACCGTTAATATTTGGCACCAAATACCTTTTTGAATTTGCCATGTAATCGAGCTTAAATATTATTTTGCCAGTCGAGTGTGATATATTGCGTATAGATGCACGTTTTTTTACTCAATAACTTCCACACAAGCTTACACAGCATGCTCATTACATGCATGCTATGTTGGACGCGTTTCGTGAAGTACATGGATGCAAGATGATCTGACGATCTACACAAAACATCATACCAACTGCCATCCATAATCCATGGAATGCATCTCGCAGTTAACAAGCATGTCCAACGAGTATGCCAAGCTCTACCAGCGTCGCTATCGATCCTTTCATGGATTTCTCCGCCAGATCACAATAACTCACCAGGTCTCGCGGGAGGACAATCTCAGTGTATTGCTATACTTTCTTCTCGTGGAAATTAAATAGTGTTTGGATACTAACTTGTCAGTTTTATTAATTGAAATAAGTTCATAATATGCCTTTAAAACACGCTCAACTGATATACATGTATGTGCAACACCATATATTTCTCTTGTGTTTTTGTCATAATTGTTGAAACGTGCACTTACAGCGATTTCCACATATAGTTTGTTGTTGTTGTTATAAGAGTTTTCGGGGAGATATGGAACCCTTCCATGACTGGAGCTTCCTGAAATTTTGCGAAAAGCCTGTGCCAATGTATTCTCTTATATATGCGAGTCTCCCAAATGGCCTAACAATATTTACTTTGGCAATGTAAGCCAGTGCATTCTCATATATAAGAGGCTCCGTATATGAGAGATTCGCATATATAAGAGAACGCACTGGCGCATGCTATTTAATACTGCACAAGCGCTGCTCCCGTCATGAAAGGTTTAAAGCGTTTTATAAGTGATTATAATCAATTTCGGAAGATACACTTCCTTCATTTATACTAGTATATATACCTTAACCACCCCCGTGTACGTGGTATCGCCAAACCCGAGGGTATCACCAAACCCGAGAATTGCGTTTTTGATAAATGAACATATCTTCCCTCAGATGAAGCTATATATCTCGCAGTTAAATGGTGATATCCACTATTCAAAACATAATTTCGCAAAGCAGAATGTTCCCTCAATGGGATAGCGACCATAGCTTGCTCTCATCCCGATACATTTAATATAAATAGTTGGCTATGACAACCCCTAAGTTTATATTTGTTTTCATCTGTGACCACTTCAGTTCACAAATTTGGCCGTAATTATTTATATCATCTAGATATGCGGGTTTTTTTCTGAAAACAATTTACACACTAACTACTAAAAGGTTAGGGACCGGTTGAAGGGACTGATTAAGGGATTAATTATAATATAATTAAGCCTTCCGCGCCCGGTGATTTCATGCGGAGTGCTTTGTTCACAGAGATAATTTTGATTTTCGCTCCAGTCGTGCAAAACGAACACGAGATCTGCATGAAGATGAGTATAACTTGTCATTCATCGTAAATGCATTTGTCTTCATGGACAGGATTAGTTTTGTTGGGGGTATCTCTCAACCTCGGTCAAAACATTCAACAGAGAAAAATGTATACAATAGCACGTGGTGCAAATCAAGCGAGCAATTTGCAATGATTATTCTGATATAAAACATCGCAAGAAAAGATAAATAGTTATGTGCGCTCTATATCCACGAACATACATGTCTACATCCGAAGTACACATGTCCTGTTCTCTCAGTCAGGTAATTCATCCACTCATTCGCTTATAGGGATGTGGCAGTGTCGGCACGTCGGTCAACTCTTTCAACATTTGGAAAAGTCTTGCCCGACATAACCTCAGTTGGAAATTTCATTCCAAAACTTGGTTCACATTTTTAAAGTATTTAGTGTGTAAATTGTTTTCAGACAAAAACCCGCATATTTAGATAATTTAAATAATTTCGGCCATATTTGTGAACTGAAATGGTCACCAGATGAAAAAGTCTAAAGAACCCGTTGTAAACTCGATGAAAACTCGAACCTAACATGGGGGTGCAAACAGAAGTTACTGGAAGGGGGTGCACTAAGAAACTATAGGTGAACACCCCCAACAGGGACCTTATAGCCACGTCCCTGCTAACTTATGATTTACATTGATTTAGTGTTTCCATTCGTTGTACAGTTCCGGGCCTATAATGTCTAATAACACAGAATAGCCTTATACTATTAATAATATGACATTAGAACATAAAACACAAACAAACATACACGTTTTCACCCTTGCACATGCACCCCACCCTAAAGATGATCCATGTGCCGGCCTGTCCGAATTATAATTGGGATATTTTCAAGCAGAAACGGTCAAAATGTGAAGTATATCATTCGCATCTTTGACATCCCAGGTCTGCGTTTGGCGATATCTCGATCTGCGTCGTTTATACCCGAAATTATGGTGGGTACCCACACTTGGACGCATATATAATTTTTGCGAACCGCTCTGCAGGCTAGACAATTTTATGGTTGATCTCATGTATATTTTGAAGACCTCTGTTTGTCTGTCTGTCTGTCTGTATGTATGTCATTAATACAAATCTACGATTCTCGACCGATCGGGATGAAACTTGGTACGTGTGTGTAGTTTGACCAGGCGGTCGTCGTTGTCGTATTGGCGAGCCCGTGTGGCGCCCGCTTCGCGCATGCGCAGACGAGATGTCGGAAACGGGTGGCGCTATCGACTTGAAATTTGGTATGTGAATGTATCTTGCCCCGGATACGAATTTTATCGGGTCGCCGAGCCCGTGCGTCGCCAGCTTCGCGCATGCGCAGACCAGATCTCGGAAACGGGTAGAGATATCGACTTGGAATTTGGTTTTTGAATAGCCCGGACAACGTCGGGCTCATCGGCTAGTCTCATATATATTTTGAAGACCTCTGTTTGTCTGTCTGTCTGTCCGTCTGTATGTCTGTCTGTATGTCATTTATACAAATCTACGATTCTCGACCGATCGGGACGAAACTTGGTACGTGTGTGTAGTTTGACCAGGGGTCGACATTGTCGTATTGGCGAGCTCGTGCGGCGCCCAATTCGCGCATGCGCAGACGAGATCTCGGAAACGGGTGGAGCTATCGACTTGAAATTTGCTATGTGAATGTATCTTGCCCCGGATACGAATTGTATCGGGTCGCCGAGCCCGTGCGACGGCAACTTCGCGCATGCGCAGACCAGATCTCGGAAACGGGTGGAGCTATCGACTTGAATTTGGTATGTGAATGTATCTTGCCCCGGATACGAATTTTATCGGGTCGCCGAGCCCGTGCGACGCCAGCTTCGCGCATGCGCAGACGAGATATCGGAAACGGGTGGAGCTATCGATTTGAAATTTGGTTTTTGAATAGCCCGGACAACGTCCGGCTGGGTAGAGCTATCGACTTGAAATTTGGTTTTTGAATAGCCCGGACAACGTCGGGCTCATCGGCTAGTCTAATATATATTTTGGGACTTCTGTTTGTCTGTCTGTCTGTTAGCTATGGCCGGGAAAACTGCCGGACGGATTTAGCCCAAACTTGCTATATAAGGGTAAAAACACACGGGAATGGTCATCGGACCGCTTTTGAGAACTTCCGAGCACTCCTTCTCCATGCCCCCTGTCACCGTCCCTGGCAGAGAGTGGTTAACACAATCCATATTTGGTATTGTTAACAAAATAATGCTCTTTATTCTGTCCATATTTGCGCATACGGCTGTTTGCCAGCTATTTTCCGTATTTGGTTTTGTTCACCGAATAACGCTCTTTATTCTGTCCATATTTAGTTTTGTTTATTCTGTCCACTCGCTCTGGTTCTGGCGTTCTCCGCAGTCTGATTTCACAGACGTTGCAGCAGAGTTCTGTTGTCGCTGATTTCACACACGTTGCAGTCTGATTTCACACACGTTGCAGGTCTCATTTGATGAATTTTTCTTGATAACATTTGCCACCAATTTCTGCTGCTCTCTACATAATTTTGTTGTCGCTGTTGAACTTCTCTCACAATTAACTTTTGACAATTCTACATATACTCTTGCCTTTCATATTGCCATGTCTCCGCAGTCTGATTTAACACACGTCGCAGCAGAGTTATGTCCACTCGCTCTGGTTCTGGCGTTCTCCGCAGTCTGATTTCACACACGTTGCAGGTCTCATTTGATGAATTTAACCACGTTTTCTGTTCTTATGTCTGTCTTCGTACTTAGGGGTTCCAAGGAACGGGGAGATTTTCATCGGGTAAGTTTTTCCGCCCGAGGTGATCTTCACCTTGAAACGAGTACCCACAAACGTACCTCTTTTAGGGACGGGTACCATCACGGGACGGGTACCATCATTTCTCTTGATTAAAAAGGCAGAATTAACTCAAATTAACGGATTTCGACGAAATTTTATACCTAGGGATACTTTTGTCGGGGGAGTGTTTTCGACGGGTCAAATCGTGACCCCGACTTGACCTTCAAAATGATCAATTCAAGGTCAAATCGGGTCAAACGGACGGATTTCGACGAAATTGTGTACCTATATGGGTGCTTTTGTCCGGGGATTGTTTTGGACGGGTCAAATCGTTACCCCGACCTGACCTTGACCGTCAAAATGGTCAATTCAAGGTCAAAGCCCGGACGAAGTCGGGTCACCTGCTAGTTAAACATTTATTTTTCTATTGCTACACGCATTATCCGCCATCTTTGACTGATAATTATGATTCAAACGAACTACCTAACGTCAAAAAGTGTCTACTATTTATGATAAAATCGGAAATGAGTCGGAATTTCTGTTAAATTTATCGGGGTGAGAGCAAGCTATGGTCGCTATCCCATTGAGGGAACATTCTGCTTGCGAAATTATTTAACTGGGGGATATATAGCTTCATCTGAGGGAAGATATGTTCATTTATCAAAACCGCAATTCTCAGATTTGGTGGTAGCCTCTGGTTTGGCGATACCACGTACACGGGGTGTTAACATCGGGTGGTTTAGTATAAAATATAACATAATCGTTCAATTTGTGATGCAAGCATGACATTTTTCATGAATACCATTGAATGGTCAATAGAAAGACTGAACATTTTTTCCCGACAGATCAATCATAATGGGCGACAGATTTAAAATGGCCGCAATTTGTTCAGAATTCAAAATGACGCCGTTTT
Organism: Siphonodentalium dalli; assembly: GCA_032622095.1. Lineage (NCBI taxonomy): Eukaryota > Metazoa > Mollusca > Scaphopoda > Gadilida > Siphonodentaliidae > Siphonodentalium > Siphonodentalium dalli. The sequence continues at coordinate 158,633,288 of CP136069.1, read as the reverse complement.
CAGTTTGTACTCAACGTATGCGTAGAAAGTGACTTCCATTCATTATTCCTTATTCGAAAATGTTATATTTCGCTCAAATAAAGGCTGTTGTATAGTGGCCCCAATACAATCTTTCCACACACCCACTCCGATTCAAAATGGCCGCCTTCCAGAGTGATTCAAATTGGGGACCCATGCCATATCTCGGCTCCTTTACCGATTTATGTCAAACAAAAGACGCCCTAAATATTCACCACAAAAAGCCCACCCGATACCAATGGTCGCCGTCCAGAGGGGTTCAACCAGTGGATTCATACCATTTCTCGACCCCTTGACATATCTAGGTCACACAGAGGGTGTTGTAGGGTGGTGCCCCAAAACACCCTAAACATACACCCACACACCCGATTGACCTTGACCGATTTAAGTAAAACAAAGGTTGTGGTATGGTGACCCACAATACACCATAAGCATACACTCCACGCACATCCACCCCGATCCAAAATGGTCAACCCTCAGAACGGTTCAAATAGGGACCCATGCCATTTCTCGGCTCTTGACTGATTTGGACTTCTCTGGACGGCCGCCAATTTGGATCGGGGCGGGATGTGTGGATGCATGTTTAGTGCGTAATGGGGGTCACCCTACAACACCCTTTGTGGTATAATCGTGGTCAGACTCACCAAGTATCCTATGTCACTTAATCTCCTGTTAATAAATATATATACTATTATTTCTTAATATACCTGTTGGATTATGTAAATGACATATGCTACAGTCTTTATCGAGTTTAAAACGTTTGATACACAAATCGTTCCAATAAATTGACTGTATAGAACCATAACAGTCGCAGATGGCCTGAAATAGAACCGTAACACACGCACACACGTTTTGATTATGAGGCTAATGCTCCAAATTATCAACCCAGTCGGGGTATTTTCTCTGATATTTTACAGAAGAATAGCACAGGTATATTTTAAACTCAGTGATTCGTCTTCATAAGGCGTTTCTATACGTGCCTCAAAAAATAAAGGAATTATGTTTACATGGCTTGAATTTCAGTGATCATATTTTGATAATTACGTCATAACTATCCATTTCGGAGTTATTTGTGATCTAAAGTTAAGCTTTCGATAAATCTGCACTTCTGCGGCCTATGTTATTTCAGGAAAGTTTAATGCATTCAAGATATATATAAATCTGCGTGATTTTGTCACGAATTGTTTTATTTTTAATCTCAAGGAACCATAAAAAATCATTCTCGAACCACCACAAAGCCGACAATATAAAGACTTTCGATAGAACAGTTCCCATACACATGCAGTCATGTAGTGCTTAGTTGGTTCGCATTATTTTGGACCCGTTTATGTGACTTTGAGATTCCGGCTTAAATTGCTTTAAAATTTTGACTAACAAATTTAGTGTCATTTCGAATGGCCGAGCACAATGCAGTACCATAATATTACGTTATATTATCGTGTTTTACTCACTAATAGTTACAATAATGTAACTATAAGTAAGTTTACCATATACGCATATATGTTTATGGATACATATACATATAAGACCGGCGAAATAAAGAACTTGTTGATATTTTCTGAAAAAGAACCTCAGTAATAAACAGCCTTCGGAAAAATGAACCGTCGGAATAAATGATATTCGGAATAAGGACCAATCGGAACGGAATAAAGGAATGACCACGCTCAGCACGCAGATGTTGAGAATAATTATCTGACATGAGACATGGCAGATCTGAGTAAGAGTAAAAATTAGAATATCCCAAAACTTGCCAACAGGAAATTGTAAGGGAATACAAATATGATAGAAACTTATAGATAAATCTACATGCATATAATCCATAATGAATTCGCATGTTTACTCATGGTAGGATTTTACAGTAGTATATTGAAATAGTGGACAAACAACAAGGGGTTATCTCGAAGTCTTCTCTTTATTTAGAGATGATAACATGTTATCAGTTGATGTTTATTCAAGTTGAACCCTTTGGCGCCGTAGAGAAGCCACGTTGTAACATAAAATGTGCACCCTCGTCGGTCTAATTGATCACTGGCAAGATTCGTCGCATTTCTCGTTAGCGTCTTTGCACATGCTGAAACAGTCCATGATGGTGTCGGCTGATGCGTCGTCACCATAGCATAAGTCTCGGCATAACATCTGTTCGTCGAAGCAAACATCGTCACAACCTGCGTCCACCATGGAGACCGCCATTATAAACACCAACACGGCAACAACGAGGGCAAATTTCATCTGCAGAAAGAAACATTACATCGTATTATAAAGTAGACAGGTCTCCCGACGAGATTTGTGTCCCTCCAATATTAAAACGAGAGGTAGGACGTCCAAATATGACTAAAGATGCCATTACACGATTAAGCTTGCTTAATTAAGCAAGCTCAAGAGGCGAGCTGCATCGTGTAATACCATGCCATTTCATAAACCTCAGCACTTTTTATTACCCATAGAGCGAGCTGTATGGAAAGGGACCGAGCCGTTTTTGCATACAGCACAGATCCCCCATTAATGTCAAGTAGCAGTTAAATAACATAATTCCTCCTGATATCTGATAAAAAACACATGTGTAGTTCACAATATTGGAGACTAGTTAGTAAATATAACCACAGACCAGTTAATTATGATGGACAGTCTGTGAAAGATTTCCTGATAAAACAGATTCTTTTAAAAGTTTGCTGGATGGTGTAATGTGAACATCGAGCATAACCCCCTGTGGTTACCGTTTGGAGCTTAATACAGCAAGCGTAATGGTGTAATGGCACGTTAAGGATATCCCGCAGTGTAATTAGGCTGCATAAAGGGTACTTGTATTCGGAAAAAATCTCTGTTAAAATGATTCCGACTGTATCCCCACAATTACACGTCGTCTCGTGATGGTTAATATCTGTGTAAAGTTTGATAACACGTAAACAAAAACATAATTGTTAAAAGCGTGGACACAATTACATGTCGCAATACATTTTCGGGAAAGGGAGATAACTCCTCTAAAAAGTTCAAACGAGCTCATAATTGCTGGTGCATGGTAATAACTATATGCAGTTTCAAAATAATTGAAAAGGAAATGGAGTAATACAATTTCGGAAAAACTTACGACAGACGGCCATGCAAGCTGATTTCAGTTCACCCGCAATTTGTTGCGGAGGTATAAATCAATAATTGTAATAGAACACTCAAACTTAATAAACATAAAGGCCCCAAATTACTTTAATATGGACTTCATATGTCACAACAAGACATCATCAAGTCATATATAATTGCTGTCACTTTGGCAATGTTTTTGGGAGTATATGGAGCATGTTTATCGATATTTAGAGTATTTTCGACCTACAAAATTACATAAATATAAACGTGCATGGCACATCGAACCGATTGTAAACGTTTATATGGTACCGTAAGCCTTTATACGACTTCATTTCTTTCTAATAATGTCGATTTTCTTTGTCAATATCGTTTCCATGGAAACATGTACATTGCATTTCTCATACATATCTGTATAATGGGCCGTTTTGGCTGATGTATCGAAAGAATTAGAGATATATGAAATAGTGTAATAAAGTTACCATAATATGTACAATTTGTGTCTGTGTATCATTGAGACCAACGTTGGATCCAATAAGTGTTCAAATTCGAACAATATCACTTATTTTTTTTTATCAAAATAATCGATATTCACCTCAAAATTGCTAATAAATCCACATAACATACGTATGTACCCATTTAATACCGTAATAGTTAGAACATAGATATCATGGAAAATTACAATACACACAATCTTCATCATCGGTTCCAGTCCTTATGAAATGGGATTAAGTTAGTTTTAACCATATATGCTGGTGTTTTTCCATTTTTTACACACCGTTTCCACAGAAACCGCACCACATTCAAATGTTACAGCGGGCCGGAACATGAATCTGACATCTATACTTTCAGCGTCTCGGAGAAAAAATATTGAAAGTGTCAATAACACTGTCGCTCAACTTGGATAAGGGATAATGTCATACATTACATTCGATGGAGGACAGACCCATCGGGTGTCAAACCAACGAATTAAGTTTGGGATCAATTGGATGAACAGTGTTGGCCGTCCTACATGCTGATGTACCTAGTCATGTAAAGAGTAAAATCCAAAATGGCTGCTGGCAGCCATGTTTTTTGATAGAAAATCGTTCAAATTCGACAGTTCCCATGCATCTATTGAAGTGATTCTGATTGTCCCTGTAAATTTGCAAAAAACATTTCTCCAATATAAATCATGTGGGCTACAGGGTGTGCCGATGGATTCAAATATTAAATTCAAGATGGCTGCTAGCGGCTATGTTTTCAATAAAATGCAGCAGATGTCTCCCATCTTGTGGTGTCACCCAAAAGATCTATGTGAAGTTTGGGTAACAATCGGATGAGGGATATGATCTGCAGGGTGTGCCAAAGGATTTATCATGCATAGGGTGAATCCCAATGTTGCAGCCTTGGATTTCATTGAAGATAGTTCAAATTCGATAGCTCGCATATAGATGTGATCCTGAACACGCGAGTGAATTTTCAAAACAATTATCCAATTATCTGCATGGTGTGCCGATGAATTAAAACGTGAGACGCAATATGGCTGCTGACGGTCAACGTTTTAAAGCGAATTTCGGAAAATTCAATGTCTCCTATCTTGATGTCACCACGAATGGCATGTAAGGTAGGCAACCCGAACATACGATATTTGCACTAATATCGTTTCATCTCGCCTACACATACACCCCGACTTATTCCAACAACAAGCACATGTACTATTGACACAAGATACTATACTAATCATATTCACAGTATGCATCCATCCATCATGCCAAACTTATTGTATTTCATTACCCTTGTTGTAAAACGTTGTTAAATAAACTCTGCTTGTGGGAAGCGGAGGTTCGTCTAAGTTTGTAGAATTTGTACTCCAATCCCCCAGTCTCTGTAATCATATTACGATAATAGAATATGTTTAAATAAATAAAATCTACTGCCAGAGGAATTGACAGGATTTTAGCAGTATTGAATGCAGTGTCTTCTCATTACAATGAGGTCACTTTTCCTCAAAGCCTTGTCGTGACACGGTAAACTAAGTTGTTCTCGACACGAGTCTTTAAATGATTATTTATCCTCACATCGCTTTTGTGAATTACGGAATACCACCGCACAATCAGTTGAGGGGTGTAGCCCGTAGGTTCAACTATAGGTTGTGTGGAATAATTTAGTCATACAAAGAGTAAAATACAAGATGACTGCTGGTAGTCATGTTTTGATCGAGAATCATTCAAGTTCGATAGCTACCACCTAGAATTGATCCTGCTTATGCCTGTAAATAAAAATAAAAACCCCCAATAAATGTGGGCTGCAGGGTATGCCGATGGATTCATATCTTAAATTCAGGGTGGCTGCTAGCGGCCATGTTATGCAACAAAATTCGAAACTTACTGGTACTTCACACCTAGTGGTCACACCGAATTACCGTATGAAGTTTGGTGATGATCGGATGAGGGATGTGGCCTGAACGGAGTGCCATAGGATTTACTCATGCAAAGAGTAAAACACACGATGGATGCCGGCAGCCATGTTTTTCATCGAAAATCATTAAAAGTTGATAGAGATCCCACTAGAGGTGATCCTGCACAGGTTTGTAAATTTTAAAAGTTGGATTCCGATGAATTTGAAATCTAAGGTGGCTGCTGGCACCAATGTTTTAAAACATATTTCGGAGCAAATCGACGGCTCCCATCTAGAGGACACACCGAAGATCCACATGACGTTGACAATCCGGTGAGGGACATGGCCTGTATATGTTGTGACGAATGATTTAGTCATGCAAAGGGTAACACACAAGACGCCTGCTGGCAGCCAAGATTTTTAACGAAATTTCGAAAAACAGTGTTGTCATCCCGAAGATCCATATGAAGTTTGGTGACGATCGGATGAGGGATGTGGTCTGCAAGGGTGTATATGTACCACAGCATTGACAAGGAGTTGTTTTGACGTGTTTAGTTTGAAAAGGCAAGATGCTCCATTATCTGCCAGTCAGAATCAATAACTGATGGGAAGAGATATTTTCATTTCTGGAATCTCGCGCATGTACATGACATGCGGCGTAACTCTACAACATATAGTATAATCTTCAGAAATCCACTTTGCGTGAAATGCTGCTGAAAAACCAAGCCAACCAAAGATGGATAACCCAACCACGGAGTAAATGAGTCACACGGTTTACAAAGTTTGCAGCATTTTCTACCAGATTTGTTTATCTTACAAATATTCACCCCTGTCACGGCATTTGCTGTATTTTTCATGATCCAATGTGTCTTTCTGTGACATTATTATACTGCTCGTAGAAAGGTATTTCAAGTGTTTATAGAGCTATTTCTATATTGGGAAATCTTATAATACGCATTATTAGGAGTATTTTGAAGCGCAAACGCCAAGTGACTTTAATTGATAGATGTAGGTCTGTGGTTGAAAGTTCCAGGTGGGATATGGGTCCAATTCTAACAAGGGTTGGGCGATTACATGCCAATGTAATCGATTACGATTCCAATTACTTTTGATTTACATGATTACGATTATTGATTACATTTTTTTCAAATGTAATTGACTACGAATACAATTACTTTAGTAAAATGTAACTGATTATTTTCGATTACATCTGATTACAATATTTAGTTTCCAACCATTTTGATCCCATAGGAATAAATAATGAAATAAATCAAATTAAAATATTAAATTTTATTTAATAAAAGCATCATTATATAATATGTAAACAAGGAGCGACTGAACAAATAAAACAAGCAAGCAATAAGCACATAAGCTTTTTACATTAATTGGTGATATTTTGTCATCGAGTTGTGCACTAACATATTGGGAGTAGACCATGTTTTATGTGTATTTAATTCATTAAATATAGTTTTCATTTCATTTCACTCGAGCCATCCAAAATATAATCGAGTGAAATGATAATACGCTCGTATATGCTTAGCTGCCTATTTATATATAATGCATTTATATAAATAACCCAAATTGCGCAAGTAAGCACAAAATAGAGTGAAAACGAACTTAATTACATTCTATATATCGGTACACGGACTGCCTACATCGACTCGGACTCACTTTATCGCTCATACTGCGTCAAGGTGCAATGACAACTGTGGGCAAAATGAAATTAAAACGTGACCAGAAGACACCATAAACACTCCCCCCGATACAACTTCAGTAGACCGCCGTCCATTTTGGATCGGTGTGGTTTGTGGTAAATATTTAAGGCGTCGGGGGGGGGGGGGGTGCAACTTACAGCACCATTTGTTTGACCAAAATATATAAAGGAACCGAGAAATGGCATGGGTCACCTATATGAACCCCTCTGCATGGGCGGTGGCCATTTTCGAATAAGGAATGACAGCCACGTTGTCCGTATAAGTTTAATACAAGCTAAAAATGCGACTTTTTGAAAAACATTTTCGGCCATTTTGAAAAAAAAGTGGCGGCCATATTGAAAAAAATGGCGGCCATTTTGAATCAGTTGACCATTATGATTGGTTTGTTGGAAATCAGTCTTCACAGTTCACATAGACCATTCATGTCAAATTGCATGCTTTGTGTCACAATAAAGTGAGCGATTCTGTTACTACTGTTGACACATAATTCTAATATATATTTTGGGACTTCTGTCTCTGTTTGTCTGTTAGCTATGGCCGGGAAAACTGCCGGACGGATTGAGCGCAAACTTCCTATCTAAGGGTAAAATCCCAGATGAAGTGTCATCGCACCGCTTCTGAAAACGTCAGAGCACTCCTTCTCCATTCCCCCGCCACCGCAAAGGAAATTCATGGGTTAATCGCGTAATAGTTAAAGAGCGTTCGTATCCGCAGTATCGTTGATAAAGAGCGTGTCTGTGTCCAGACATGAGCGTGTTGTGTCTGTGTCCAGACATGGGCGTGTTGTGTGATTCTTATGTCTGTGTTCGTACTTAGGGGTTCCTAGGAATGGGGGAGATTTTCATCGGGTCAGTTTTTCCGCCCGAGGTGACCTTCACCTTGAAACGGGTACCCAAAAATGATATATATGTATGTGTGTGTCCGTTATAGACTCGACAACGGCCCTACCGATTGAGTCCAAACTTGCTACCTAGGGATACTTTTGTCCGGGAACTCTCATGGACCAGTCAAATTGTGACCCCGACCTGACTTTGACCTTCAAAATGATCAATTCAAGGTCAAATCCGGTAAAACTGGCGGATGTCGACGAAATTTTATACCTATGTGTACTTTTGTCCGGGGAATGTATTGGACGGGTCAAATCGTTACCAGGACCTTACATTGACCTTCAAAATGGTCAATTCAAGGTCAAATCGGGTAAAACTGGCGGATTTCAACGAAATTTGTTGCAAATGCAGCACACGTGTCTCGGAAGCTGTTGCAATTGCTTTTTCGAACAAAGCAATGGGACGAATGCCGCCAGTAGCGGGCTAATCTGCTAGTTATATATAAGAAGACAGTGTAACTCACCGAAATTTACCATGGTATAAAATAAACATAATGCACATTTCGTCGTGTTTACTTGGTTATTTTCACGTATCCTTCCAAATAATAGTCATCGTATTTCCCGGACAGAACCGATTATATTAGGAGAGAACCGACTTGATCGAGTGAGAACGATCGAGATAACACAATTCGCAGTTTTCGTCGTTGTTATTACTCGCACAATATGATTGTTATTTGGGACCATAGATTATGAGGGGTGTGGAACAATTAATCGAATTATCACTTAGATGGCTCAAAATTGCGTTTTAATTGTAAAAACCTTGCGAAAATGTATCATTTGGATAATAAGAACCGTCACAAGTCAGACAAGGACCATTACAAATCGGCGGTAGAACGACTTCCGATGTAACAGTTCCTACACAGTGCTAAAATGTGATCATGTGATAAAATGGATCTCAACTTCGTCGCAATTCTTTACGAACATTATTAACCTCATCCACTAAATTCGATTCATAATTCGCTAAAGCTCTGCCTTATCGAAGTTAATGCACTACACAGTTAATACATTTTGTATAGATTTGCGACTCATTAGAGAGCAACATGTGCAAAGGGTCTACATGTATACATTGGTTATTATTAACTAATTAATTATACGATGGTCGTCGCGAGCCAAGAATAAGCCGCGGATCATGTGACAACCTGAATTACATATATTTGGAGTATTGTTGGATAATATGTTGACAAGCTCTTTAATTATGATCATGCTTTAGATTGTGGGAAATGTTTCTTCATTACACTAATGAACACAAAACGTGGTGTGCGATAAGCGCTGCATTTTAACAGAAAACGCTTTTCGTCTTCAATAACGTCATCGGAACAAAATATACATTGTCTCCATTCCAATGCAGTCAGTGGTTCTGCTTCTATTTCGTACTTGAGTTTGAAGAGTCTATAATTTATCACTTCCCGTGTTTAACCCTTTCAGTGCCAAGTCCGATTTTTGTATCAACCCATATACCCTGTGCCAATGCATTCTCTTATATATGCGAGTCGACCATAGGTCGCCTCGCATATATACGAGAATGCATTGGCCTAACAATTTTTCATCATTTGTTATTATTTTTTACAATTTTAATAATTATTTCTTATATTCTTTAACTCTTTTTATTTTGTAGGTTTAGTGCCAGGGAATCTTACGTTTTTCATGGGCATCAAAATTATTACTATGAATACTTGGTGATAGTTTTGAGTTATAACATGCCCCTAAGGTTTTATCCAGTTTGTTTTTAAATTTGCTATAGCATGCTTAAGCATACCAAAAAATAATTCAACCCAAAACAAAAATAAATTATTTTTTATTTGTTATTTGTTTTAGGGCCGATTTTACAGACCGTAAATTAGGGCCGATGAGATCGGTCCCTGGCACTGAAAGGGTTAAACATTCATCAGTGAGTCTCCCTCTCTAAAATATGCATAGTAATTTTCAATCTGATTTCGTTTGAATTGACTCAGAAAGGGGCCAGTGTTTTTGTGTATAGGTAAGAAATTGTCCACCCTATAATGGTCAAGCATTGAGCAATATTCTGAAAATCATACTCAGACTAAACTATTTGAACTTGCTGCTCGATTAGCGCTGTGTGTTGACAAATCACTGTATAATAGCTTTATTTACAAAGCAATGGTTTCGACAAGCAAAATTTAGTTATTGGAGAAGTATCAATAATGAATATAAGAAAAGCGTTTATCTATTTCTCCATATTCTTGTTTTTACAGACTGACGGTTGACAAATTACTGTATAATAGCTTTATTTACATAGCAATAGTTTCGACAAGCAAAACTTCGTTATTTGAGAACTATCAATAATGAATATAAGAACAGCGTTCATCTATTTCTTCATATCTTCTTACTTGTGATGTTTCTACAGACTATTAAATGGTTTGAACATTTACCCACCGATTGCCTTAGGTCCCTTAAAATTGTAATGGTGATTTTACGAAACCGTTTCACAAATTCACAATCGCAGGTGACGGTTAATGAGTTCAATGGGTTCATTGAGTCTCATCAGTCAAAAGACTTCAACGAACTGCTCAATCACGGACAAATCATTTCCACTGCCTTGATAAAACCTGAAATCGATTAATGGTTCCTTTTCCATGTTGACCAGCGTAACATTTATATAATCGTAATTATCATTTTGCATTAAGACAATTGAATGCTCGTGAGTGTGCGGGAATCAAACTTTTTTATTTTTAAAATTGATTTTAACCTTTCTATAGTAAATCATTCATTGACGAGCACTTCCCTAAGGAAATATTCAGAGACTAAGCAACAAGCGACCTATATATATTGAGAACATTTCCCACCAATGAATATGAATACTTATGTTATAACATTATCTGATTTTTTGTTTGCCATCTGATTTTATTACCCGAACACCTCTCAGAATGAATAATGCACATTTCCTATGAATGCTGATTGAGAGAATCCATTCAGTAACGAAAGGGATGATCAATGGCATGGCTTCCTCGTGATTGAGCAAGTTTTTTTTACGTCTGGTGAAAGATGAGGCCCCGTGATTTAAACATATGTGTAACTGCTAAATGTTATCGTGGTTTTGCGAAACCCTATACTGTTATGGATAATTATCATGTCGGTGTTAGGACTTAACATATCGATGCCGCATGGTATGCACAAAATGAAATGAATTATCATAAAACTACATACAACAGTTCAATGAAACTGTGCCTTATGTCCTATGCCAGTCAAATTTTAAAACTCGAATGAACGCGCGTTTGAACTGAACGTTGGCGAATGCGTAACAGAATGGGTTAATCGGGCTGTTTAGGTAATACAGCCAGTACGTGAAATTATAGAAATACATGTTAACGCACCCATACCCACACAAAGCCATTATGGACACCATAATATGGTATGGCGTCCAACACAGAACGAATGCCCCAAGAATGAACGTTATCGTCCTCAGCGCTTTCCGGGCCAGATTCTCAGATTTTGATTTCTTCTGCAGCACGATGTCAGATCTGTTACTGTTGCGCTGGCGAATGGATTTCACCCATTGTCGTAGCGGACTTTCAACGCGCTGTGGGGGAGCTCGATGCTCGTCCTTCACCTCAAGACGGTATTTAGTGGGTTTTTGGGATGGCGGTTGTTTGGCATGGTCAGCATCTATGTTTTCTGTACTGCTCGGGGGTCTCGAATCCCGCGGTGTCCTACATGTAGGTGGGTTCGGTTCGATAGTCTTGCATCGTGCATAACCACCGCTACCCCCCGAGGGTGGTTCCTCAACTATAGAAGGAATCGACATTCGTTTCTTCCACACAGGAGACGAGAAACCGCCGCTCTCGTCTCGAACGGGATCAGAATGTACTTCTTCCGTGAGTTTAATATTTTCCGAAGACGTAAGCGACTTCAAACTAACCTCGTCTATGTGCTCACATCCTTTCATCACACCAACTTCAAACGCAGCCTGATATGAACGGTTCTGAGCGGCCATGCAAATACCGCCATACAAACCGCACATGACGATCAAGGTCATCCAATAGTATCCTATTGTTAACATAAATGTGAATAAAGGATCGCTTAAGAACTGCACGTAACATTCATATTCCCCGCGCTTTCCATATAATAATTGCCATCCTATTATAGACGTGAACATTGCGAGGGTGGGGATGACCCACGTGATAGCTACCATAACCATAACCTTCCGGCCAGTCCGACATTTCCTGTATTTTTCTGATATTTTCACTGATAGGAACCTGTCTAAAGTTATAAAAAACACAGTGTACTGTGAAGATAAGCAAACAGTCCAGTCGAGTGAAAGCCAAATGTCACATAACCAGGACCCGAGAGGCCAATAGCCAAGAAGCAGGTACAAGGTAAACAGCGGCATAGAAAACAAACCAATAAGAAGACCCGACACAGCAAGAGATGCGATGAAATAGTTTGCTGGCTGACGTATACTACGTTCAAATGAGAACGCTAGCAACACGACAGCGTTGCCAATAACGGTCACCACGCTGACTATAAGCGCGAGGATTCCGAGGAATGACGTCAGCCATAACGGATATGGCATCGCGAATACATAGTCGTTCGCCAATAGTGAGTCGTTCATGAATGTGTCATATGGGACTGTACAGTTAAATGGTGAGTCGTTCATGAATGTATCATATGGGACTGTACAGTTAAATGGTGAGTCGTTCATGAATGTATCATATGGGACTGTACAGTTAAATAGTGAGTCGTTCATGAATGTATCATATGGGACTGTACAGTTAAATAGTGAGTCGTTCATGAATGTATCATATGGGACTGTACAGTTAAATGGTGAGTCGTTCATGAATGTATCATATGGGACTGTACAGTTAACCCTTTACCCAACAAACCGGCCAAAACCGCCCAAATAAAGCTTCAACAGCCTAAAATATCTTCGGTCTGTCTCAATAGAACCATACAAATATGGATATCATTGGAACCGGCTGATTGACCACATTGTGATGGTTACAGTTATGCCCTGTGCCAATGCATTCTCTTATATATGCGAGTCGACCATAGGTCGCCTCGCATATATAAGAGAATGCATTGGCCTAAAAAAAATCTTTTTTTAACACTTTTTACCATTTTTTCTTACATTCTTTAACAATTTTATAATTTTTAATGTGTTAAGCCAATGCATTCTCTTATATATGCGAGGCGACCTATGGTCGACTCGCATATATAAGAGAATGCATTGGCACAGGGCCCTTCTGTTGGGTAAAGGGTTAAATGCGCAGTCGAACGGATTCTGGAAGTCATAGTAGTCATAGTAGTCGGGATCAGTTGCATCGGCCATTTTTTTCTGATTATGACGTCAGTCGCCTTGTTAAATTACCCCACTAATTCAGATTAAGCTGTATATCCGCTCACATCCTGAAAATATAGAAAACGCATTTATCAAGTGCATGATGCACTGATAACACAAAAGTTGAGTATCATCATATCAAGTACAATCGCCGGGTGGACTTTAACATTTCTATTACTGGGTGGATTCTCCCAATTAGTTATAAAAGCATCCATTTGAATGGTTTATTATTCATCTGGGTGATGTTCAAGGGTTACAACCACACGACAGACAGGTGAATATATAAGACTAGTGCAGAAGGATTCGCGTTAATTAGTGGGCAATGATAGTATGTTCCTAATCAGTGAGTATTTAGTAAAGATGGTTAATAGGGTGTTGTCTCATCCGGATACACAACCCCACTTTCTGTAAAATATATATTTGATCTCCGCTAGACATTTAGCAAAGGAACAAATCAGAATTAAAATATAAATGCAGGTTGAATATGTTCTAGAAAGCTGACATTTGTCAGTGTGATTCTATGTATAATAAACTTAGTGCAGCTCACAAACTGGTATTGTTCTTATTTCAACCAAACTAAGACTTACATGCACCATGTCCCGGTTTGAAAATGCAGATCATAACACGAAGTGTTTTGAATTTAGAAGTCTTGAAATACAAATGGAAGATGCTAAGCCACTGGATATTCATGAGGTGGGTGTTTGGTCTGGTCGTGATGCTAATAATTGTATTTTGAAGGTAATAAATACATCCCCTTTATAACGCGGAAGAAACTACATGTACGTCCACGTGCTAGCGGTCGTTATTTTATAATATTTACATACCCCTAATATCTCTTCCGATTTCCCCATAGCGTTACGGTAGACACGCCCCCTTATGCAATGCGTTCATAAACCTATGAACGTAACGTGACGTCACTTCCAGTGTCGTTCATAGGTTTATGAACAAATTGGTCCCGGAAATCACCGAACACCGAACACCGAACACCGAGGACGATCGCGTGAAATTTCAAGCAGAAGCGCCGGCGAAAATAATTGGGCGCATTTGCGCAAACGCGTATTTAGGTCGATCAGCCGGTATATATTTATGTCCCAGAGCCGATGCATTCCAACGCAACATTTCTTGGCCTAGTTTCAATACAATTGCGCCCGACACATTAATTGTCTTCCAAAATACCACATAGTAACACAATTCCCCAATACAAACAAAATGTACACATGCACTAAAGACTCGCGACAGTTCTATTATAGAAGTTAAAGTACCGATAAGCGAACAAAGTACTCGCTGTGTATTTGCTCTAGTGACCTACTCATTGGACGCAAATATGAAACGAAATAATCCCAATTACCTTACATAATACGGCGGTTTTGCATTAAAAATACCGAAAATAAAGCGAAACATTGGAAACACTATCGTTATTTTATAGCATAATCACACTAAAATGTAGATAATTATGTATTTATTACCAATAAGTAACTTTGTTGCACTGAGTAAGTAGGCCTATATTTTGTAAACAAACAGACGACACAAAAAAATAACAACATGGATCCAAATGATTTTAATATACTCTTTTCAAACGATGAAATGAGTGACGACGACGACGACGAATTATTGATGGCAATTGATTTAGCATCTGCTGAATACAAATCAGTTAGTTTTGAGGAAGTCATGGAAGCTCTAGAAATTCCAATGAGACCAGGATATAGTGAGATGAAGTCTAGCAGTAGGACTGGCACTGGCAGTATTAACCCTGACAGTACAAACACAACCAATTCAATCACAATGACTACTTCTCCCACAAGGCCCACTGCAAAAAACAGAATTAGCTGAGAGTTCTTTGAAGAAATCCAGATTTCACAAAAAATCTGAATCCGACATTGCCGCATTAGAACAATTCGCGCAATCCAAATCCACAAAAAAGAATACCAAATGGGGTGTGAAATTGTTCACGGAGTGGTGCACGGCCATGGGTCATCACATTAATTTTGAAACTATTGATAAACAATCTCTCAATACACACCCCAGACACTTCTACTGTGAAGCTAAACCAATTAACACCACCCAACGAGCTAAAGTGATGCCGGAAAATCTTGCTGGCGAGTACCACAAAAACACTCTGATTAATCTCCGAGGAGCACTGAATCGCCATCTTTCAGATTTAAAACGCGATATCGACATCATCAAAGATAAGGAGTTTAAGGAAAGTAACAAAATCCTGTCCGCAAAGTTGAAACATATGGTGCAAACTGGAGACTCGCGGCCTACAAAACACAAGGCGGTCATAACAGATCAAGATCTGAAGAAAATAGTGACATAACTTTCTCATAAAGACTCCCCTATTACACTCCGCCAAAGAGTCTGGTACCTAATTGCCATTCACTATGTTTCAAGAGGACTTGAATTCTATGTTCAACTGAAATTGAACTCATTTGAGTTCCTGCAAGATGAGAATGGAAGACTTTATGCTTCCATTAATCACGAAACGCACGAAAAAACATATCAAGGTGGCCTGGATTCAAGAGAGAGCAGAAGATATAGGGCCTCGTTAGACCCACATCTAAAAATAGAATCTTTGGGGTCTAAAATTGGTTGTACTAAAATATTCCTAAAATATCAAAAACCCAAAAAAAAAATTTCAAAACTTCAAAAATTTATTTTTTCCAAAAAATTTCAAAAACCCGAAAATTAATTTTTTCCACAAAAAATTTCCAAACTTCCAAATTATCAAAACCCCAAAATTTCAAAACCCTCAAAATTATTTCTCTAAAAAAAAAGGTTAAATAAAAAATTTATAACGAGTTTTTTCGGTTTCTGATAATCTCGATATTAAAAAATATCGAATGTTAAATTATTTGCTCGTAATATCTTTCGTTATTTTTTTGTTCAAATATTTTTCATGAATTTATTAATCGATGTTTAGAAATAGCTTTATTGGACATTGTGACCAACGGTATGAATGCATACATTCCAGTGTTTTATCGGACGCAGTTCATATAATTGTCATACCTGAAAATAGACACTATTACTTTTTACATAAATAATAAAGAGCGTTTATTCTTTACACTCTCTCTATCCCATATGACAGGCGTGTATTTTCGTCAATTATTGGAAGTATTGAAATGTACTATGTTGAATCCCTAACGGTCGAAAATTGTAAGGCGAAATTACAACCCCCCAGAATGAACTGTCATATTGAATGAATGATCATTTAATCTCAGCCATTTTTACATGGAACATGAGCGATGTACACTCAATCACACACGCCACATTGGTGTTAACAATGTGTCTTTCACACCTTTGCTTTACCAAATGAATTATATTATTTCCCCGGTCACAGCTATATGGTATTCAGAAAACAAATCGATTTAGAACAAAACGAGTTAGTATCAATTAAGGTTGATAAACTGTGTCATTCACGCGATAATTAGTTATCCATAAAACATGCATACATATTACGTCAGGTCGTGAGACACTCAATTATGCAAATTGCTTTGATCACATTGTTATAACAACATTACGTAATAACCCCTTATCACTCCAGTCACACTTACGATCATTTTGTATGCCGAAAACTCCAGGTAGCACCGATGATGTAACATTATATCACTGCTATTGTGCCAATGATAGGTTCAGACATGTTCCATGTTTAGAAAAGAAAAGTTACCTATAATTCTGCTGTGGTTAAGCAGTCCATTATTTAGGGCATACCTGTATGTAGGCCTACCAGTGGATGAATAGTCTGCCGGAGAAGTACTGTGTAGACAGGTCTTGTCGGTAAGAGAGTCAGACGAGTAGTGAAGGCTCGGCTATTAAAACATAGTAATGCGATAGCGAACATCAAACGAGTCTGCGCACGCATATCTGTCAAAGGATACAAGGGGCAGTCATTGGTCAATTTATCCCCGGTGTCAGCTCAGTACCCAATCGGGACGAAGCCGAAGGTCAACTCATTTTTTTTTGCTCATTATAGTACGTCACTTGGACATTTTATCAGTTTATCACGTCATCACTAAATGTGGCAATCGGGTATCCACCGATGCCTGCAATTTATTATTTATAATAATTGGACTCATTGATCTCACGTAAATAATACTCTTAGTTGTTCCAATAAAATAGTTATCAAATTCGATCACCAATAGATTTGACTGTGGAATATAATGACCTTTAACTTATTTATCGATCTATGTTAGAACATGGTCTTAACAAAAAACTTGACCATAACAAAAATTACCTTACATTTATGCATGAATCTAATTAGACCATGCGTAAATATTGTCAGCTTATCGTCTGATGAGCAAATCCGATGTTTATCAAAAATAGTACAACTTCCAGTTGGTAATTACTCTTACGAATGAAGAGCGTTGAACATATACGAAATTACTACACGAATGAACTGAAATTTATATTTCACATCTTACCAACAACAGATACAGACATAGTCATAGTGTTATACTATCTTACATGTACACACGCTATGACATCATTCGAAGGGGCAATACACTCAAGGAGTTAAAGTGACACGAAACAAGGGACGTGATGCAATATTGGTGTTTGAATATTAAAAGGAACACAAGACACTCTAAAGGGACACTCATTATGAATGAATGTTAACAATACAAGCGCAGTGGTTGAAAGTTAAAATGACAGATCAATATTTAAGGGTCAAATTTTCGGGCACTTAATGCACCTTTTATCATTACGTATCGTTTCTCACTCTACAATTCACAATAATCCACACACTCTCTCCCTCCCCCAGCTTATAGATATATAACGAAAACGAGAATATCATGTTGATGAAGTTTATTGAAATTTAATCGTCCGAATTGTCATCACTTTCGCCAGAAGTGTCATATGTTACGTCCATGAATTTTTCTAGCATCGGTTTGTACTTTAATATTGACATTTTCACTGCATCACGTTCTCCATAACCATTATTCAAATATTTGTCGACTTTATCCATGACTCTGTTGTGCAGAGTCCCATTGCGCAGCTGCAGATACGATACTATTGTCCAAGCATAATCAGTCATAAAGTGTATCATATCTTTACGTTTAAGGTCCTTGTCAGCTTGTTCTTTTGCTTCTGCGTCTTTCGAGCCATTTTCCTTATACGTGTCCACTTTATCACTCCATTCCTCACGTGTTTTATCTCTACTTTCATCACGCAAACTTTTGAAGTATTCATCTTCATTCAATTTAAATTCCTTATTCTGACTATCATCCGGGTCCTCAGTTAATTTTCGTTTTAACTTATTTTCTTGACACCAGTTTTTTACGTGTCTCTGAACATCATAATGATCTGCGAACAAAAGCCCGCATTCATTACAAGGGTACGACATGTCTTCTTGAATGTCTCTGTTTTGATGGTTCTTCTTATTAATTTCATCGAGCTCACCAGGTGGCCGTATGTCGTTAGTATAGTCATTATGTTGACCCTGGGGCACAATATAATTATATGTTATGCCCTTCTGTTGACCGGGGAGTTCTCTGTCATCGTATTTCATCGCATTCTGTTGACCCTGGGTCTCAGTGTCTTTTGTATGTTTTATCATCCCATTCTGTTCATCTGGGTGTTCTCTGTCTTTTTGGAGATTATATTTCATGCCATTCCATTCACCCCTATGTTGGTTCGTGTCCTCTTTTAGTACATTCTGTCGCAGACGTAATGTGTCCGGTGTTGCGGCTTTTAAATCCACCAGTAGGTAACCGTACGGTTCACTCGTCGCTTCCGAAAACTCTCGAACCATACGCTGAGGACATTCAGGATACATCTGTCTTGATAATGTTGAAATTAATCCCTTGTCGATTGGGTTATTGAACAATACCAAATATTGACAATTTCGTCGTTGCGTTGGATCTTTGTTGTAGTAGAAATTCTGGTTCAAACTTATCAAAGATAAGTTCAAATGGTGACTTCCTTCGGAATGCAAATCATTAACTCTCTGGTCTTTTGATGAAGTTTGCATCAAGTCATCGAGTATAACTAGATTTTTATACCGGGGGTTGATAAGCGAATCCAAGTTTGCTGGTATTCCTCGTATAAAGTTGACCTGAGGGGTGACGGTATACTTTAATTCGTCATATAGGGGCTGCCAATATTTATAAAACCATATTATTCTGTCAGGTGCGGGTGATATTTTTGAGGCAGACTTTTGTAGTAAGGTTTTCACGAAGTATGTCTTACCACAAGATGTCGGTCCACTTACACATGCCGTGAATGGATGCTTGAAAATAAAATCTTCATGGACATTGGCCATTGGATCATCAAAGCAGGATGTTATGTCGCTTTGTTGCTGTGTCCCCTGCTGGTGTTGTAGTATCTGGTGTTGCTGTAATGGCTGTTGTTGTGGCTGATGATACTGCTGCCTGTTGCTGCTACGGTCTGTTGCTGTTGCTTGGTGCTGCTGCTGTGGGTGTCGGTTAACAAACTCAGTGTGCTTAGATTGTACATGTCTTATCAAATCATGGTTCCGTACATACACCCTAGAGCAAATTGAACACTGGTGCTTCATTTATACTTGACTAAAATGTCTCGGTATATGGATTTCCTTTATACAAATGTTTCTTATAACCTAAAAATATGTCATGTCCGTATGTTTGATAACTTTATGTAGATGAAATAGTCTGCCGGAGAAGCACTGTGTATACGGGGAATCAACAGGTCTTGTCGGTAAGAGAGTCAGACGAGAAGTGAAGTATCGACTATTAAAACATAGTAATGCGATAGCGAACATCAAACGAGTCTGGACACGCATATCTGTCAAAAGATACAAATAGCCGTCATTGGTCAATCTATCCTCGGTATCACTTTTCGTTTTACAAAATCAATTTCACCGAGAGGTTCCCTCGTCATTTGTAGTGACGTAATTGTGGCACCGTCGCCGCCGCCGGCGGCGGCGGCGGCGGCGGCGGCGGCGGCGGCGGCATTGCGGTATTTGCCGCCGGCGGCGGCGGCATTTTACTGCGGCGGCGGTGCAGCCACCGCCGGGGTCCGCCGCCGGCGGACCCCGCAGTAAAATACTGCAATGCCGCCGCCACCGCCGCCGCCGCCGCCGCCGCCGCCGCCGCCGCCGCCGGCGGCGGCGACGGTGCCACAATTACGTCACTACAAATGACGAGGGAACCTCTCGGTGAAATTGATTTTGTAAAACGAAAAGTGATACCGAGGATAGATTGACCAATGACGGCTATTTGTATCTTTTGACAGATATGCGTGTCCAGACTCGTTTGATGTTCGCTATCGCATTACTATGTTTTAATAGTCGATACTTCACTTCTCGTCTGACTCTCTTACCGACAAGACCTGTTGATTCCCCGTATACACAGTGCTTCTCCGGCAGACTATTTCATCTACATAAAGTTATCAAACATACGGACATGACATATTTTTAGGTTATAAGAAACATTTGTATAAAGGAAATCCATATACCGAGACATTTTAGTCAAGTATAAATGAAGCACCAGTGTTCAATTTGCTCTAGGGTGTATGTACGGAACCATGATTTGATAAGACATGTACAATCTAAGCACACTGAGTTTGTTAACCGACACCCACAGCAGCAGCACCAAGCAACAGCAACAGACCGTAGCAGCAACAGGCAGCAGTATCATCAGCCACAACAACAGCCATTACAGCAACACCAGATACTACAACACCAGCAGGGGACACAGCAACAAAGCGACATAACATCCTGCTTTGATGATCCAATGGCCAATGTCCATGAAGATTTTATTTTCAAGCATCCATTCACGGTATGTGTAAGTGGACCGACATCTTGTGGTAAGACATACTTCGTGAAAACCTTACTACAAAAGTCTGCCTCAAAAATATCACCCGCACCTGACAGAATAATATGGTTTTATAAATATTGGCAGCCCCTATATGACGAATTAAAGTATACCGTCACCCCTCAGGTCAACTTTATACGAGGAATACCAGCAAACTTGGATTCGCTTATCAACCCCCGGTATAAAAATCTAGTTATACTCGATGACTTGATGCAAACTTCATCAAAAGACCAGAGAGTTAATGATTTGCATTCCGAAGGAAGTCACCATTTGAACTTATCTTTGATAAGTTTGAACCAGAATTTCTACTACAACAAAGATCCAACGCAACGACGAAATTGTCAATATTTGGTATTGTTCAATAACCCAATCGACAAGGGATTAATTTCAACATTATCAAGACAGATGTATCCTGAATGTCCTCAGCGTATGGTTCGAGAGTTTTCGGAAGCGACGAGTGAACCGTACGGTTACCTACTGGTGGATTTAAAAGCCGCAACACCGGACACATTACGTCTGCGACAGAATGTACTAAAAGAGGACACGAACCAACATAGGGGTGAATGGAATGGCATGAAATATAATCTCCAAAAAGACAGAGAACACCCAGATGAACAGAATGGGATGATAAAACATACAAAAGACACTGAGACCCAGGGTCAACAGAATGCGATGAAATACGATGACAGAGAACTCCCCGGTCAACAGAAGGGCATAACATATAATTATATTGTGCCCCAGGGTCAACAAAATGACTATACTAACGACATACGGCCACCTGGTGAGCTCGATGAAATTAATAAGAAGAACCATCAAAACAGAGACATTCAAGAAGACATGTCGTACCCTTGTAATGAATGCGGGCTTTTGTTCGCAGATCATTATGATGTTCAGAGACACGTAAAAAACTGGTGTCAAGAAAATAAGTTAAAACGAAAATTAACTGAGGACCCGGATGATAGTCAGAATAAGGAATTTAAATTGAATGAAGATGAATACTTCAAAAGTTTGCGTGATGAAAGTAGAGATAAAACACGTGAGGAATGGAGTGATAAAGTGGACACGTATAAGGAAAATGGCTCGAAAGACGCAGAAGCAAAAGAACAAGCTGACAAGGACCTTAAACGTAAAGATATGATACACTTTATGACTGATTATGCTTGGACAATAGTATCGTATCTGCAGCTGCGCAATGGGACTCTGCACAACAGAGTCATGGATAAAGTCGACAAATATTTGAATAATGGTTATGGAGAACGTGATGCAGTGAAAATGTCAATATTAAAGTACAAACCGATGCTAGAAAAATTCATGGACGTAACATATGACACTTCTGGCGAAAGTGATGACAATTCGGACGATTAAATTTCAATAAACTTCATCAACATGATATTCTCGTTTTCGTTATATATCTATAAGCTGGGGGAGGGAGAGAGTGTGTGGATTATTGGGAATTGTAGAGTGAGAAACGATACGTAATGATAAAAGGTGCATTAAGTGCCCGAAAATTTGACCCTTAAATATTGATCTGTCATTTTAACTTTCAACCACTGCGCTTGTATTGTTAACATTCATTCATAATGAGTGTCCCTTTAGAGTGTCTTGTGTTCCTTTTAATATTCAAACACCAATATTGCATCACGTCCCTTGTTTCGTGTCACTTTAACTCCTTGAGTGTATTGCCCCTTCGAATGATGTCATAGCGTGTGTACATGTAAGATAGTATAACACTATGACTATGTCTGTATCTGTTGTTGGTAAGATGTGAAATATAAATTTCAGTTCATTCGTGTAGTAATTTCGTATATGTTCAACGCTCTTCATTCGTAAGAGTAATTACCAACTGGAAGTTGTACTATTTTTGATAAACATCGGATTTGCTCATCAGACGATAAGCTGACAATATTTACGCATGGTCTAATTAGATTCATGCATAAATGTAAGGTAATTTTTGTTATGGTCAAGTTTTTTGTTAAGACCATGTTCTAACATAGATCGATAAATAAGTTAAAGGTCATTATATTCCACAGTCAAATCTATTGGTGATCGAATTTGATAACTATTTTATTGGAACAACTAAGAGTATTATTTACGTGAGATCAATGAGTCCAATTATTATAAATAATAAATTGCAGGCATCGGTGGATACCCGATTGCCACATTTAGTGATGACGTGATAAACTGATAAAATGTCCAAGTGACGTACTATAATGAGCAAAAAAAAATGAGTTGACCTTCGGCTTCGTCCCGATTGGGTACTGAGCTGACACCGGGGATAAATTGACCAATGACTGCCCTTGTATCCTTTGACAGATATGCGTGCGCAGACTCGTTTGATGTTCGCTATCGCATTACTATGTTTTAATAGCCGAGCCTTCACTACTCGTCTGACTCTCTTACCGACAAGACCTGTCTACACAGTACTTCTCCGGCAGACTATTCATCCACTGGTAGGCCTACATACAGGTATGCCCTAAATAATGGACTGCTTAACCACAGCAGAATTATAGGTAACTTTTCTTTTCTAAACATGGAACATGTCTGAACCTATCATTGGCACAATAGCAGTGATATAATGTTACATCATCGGTGCTACCTGGAGTTTTCGGCATACAAAATGATCGTAAGTGTGACTGGAGTGATAAGGGGTTATTACGTAATGTTGTTATAACAATGTGATCAAAGCAATTTGCATAATTGAGTGTCTCACGACCTGACGTAATATGTATGCATGTTTTATGGATAACTAATTATCGCGTGAATGACACAGTTTATCAACCTTAATTGATACTAACTCGTTTTGTTCTAAATCGATTTGTTTTCTGAATACCATATAGCTGTGACCGGGGAAATAATATAATTCATTTGGTAAAGCAAAGGTGTGAAAGACACATTGTTAACACCAATGTGGCGTGTGTGATTGAGTGTACATCGCTCATGTTCCATGTAAAAATGGCTGAGATTAAATGATCATTCATTCAATATGACAGTTCATTCTGGGGGGTTGTAATTTCGCCTTACAATTTTCGACCGTTAGGGATTCAACATAGTACATTTCAATACTTCCAATAATTGACGAAAATACACGCCTGTCATATGGGATAGAGAGAGTGTAAAGAATAAACGCTCTTTATTATTTATGTAAAAAGTAATAGTGTCTATTTTCAGGTATGACAATTATATGAACTGCGTCCGATAAAACACTGGAATGTATGCATTCATACCGTTGGTCACAATGTCCAATAAAGCTATTTCTAAACATCGATTAATAAATTCATGAAAAATATTTGAACAAAAAAATAACGAAAGATATTACGAGCAAATAATTTAACATTCGATATTTTTTAATATCGAGATTATCAGAAACCGAAAAAACTCGTTATAAATTTTTTATTTAACCTTTTTTTTTAGAGAAATAATTTTGAGGGTTTTGAAATTTTGGGGTTTTGATAATTTGGAAGTTTGGAAATTTTTTGTGGAAAAAATTAATTTTCGGGTTTTTGAAATTTTTTGGAAAAAATAAATTTTTGAAGTTTTGAAATTTTTTTTTTGGGTTTTTGATATTTTAGGAATATTTTAGTACAACCAATTTTAGACCCCAAAGATTCTATTTTTAGATGTGGGTCTAACGAGGCCCTATATCTTCTGAGAGCACTGCTCAGGACAAGCGTATGTATGCAACATCAGATTCATGCTGTCCCGTGATTGCCCTGAAACTTCTAATACAGAAAACAGATCCCAACGCTGAATTCATTTTCCAATTTCATGACCGACATCTCAAAATCTGCAGGTACGAGCGAAAGATACACATCGCATTGTCTTCGTGCGACAGCGATTCAACATCTCAATGATGCTGGGTTTGAACTACGTAACATTATGTTCATGAGCGGGCATAGAAATGAGTCATCAATCCGAAGTTACAACCGGGAATTCACATCAAAACAAAAGCAACAGTTAAGTGATTCGCTCGCAGAATTAGGCAACAGCACTGTGAGTAAAAATCCCCAATGTGAAACTCAGGAGCATCTAACCTCGACAGAGCAGCGTTATGCTCAAACAAATCCAGCTGCGGCAACGTCTTCCGCAATCGCAGATATCAACAATTTGGTTGTCAGTGAAAATGCTGCTGGAATTCCTGCAAATCAAGCATTACCAACAATCGAAGCAAAGGAAATGGCACCTACGGCTACAGCCCACATCATCGAAACCTCTCTAACATGCATCGAGAAAAATTCACAGGCTGCAAACATTTTAACTTGTTAATTGAATTATGTCGTTATAAATTAAATAAAATCAAACTTTCAATATTTTCATCCCGCCATGGAATTCTCGAAACGGAAGTGTGTACGTTTGACCGACTTTCATTTTCTAAAATTTGATTACAGATGAACTGAGAGAATCGAGCGTTTGGGCTGATTTCGCATTTCGGCAAAGCTAAACATTATCGTACCCAAGTCGGCATGTTTAAAACCATCTAAATGATAACAAATCGAATAATTAATTATACCAGTATGTAAATATAACAAGTGAACGGCAGTTTCAACATGGTCATGGGTTTGCTGAAATTTTCTCGCGGTCAAAATCCCATGACCACATTGAAACTGCCGTTCATTTCTTATATAAAATCTCATTTAATTCGCCACGGAACAGCGTTACACGAGACAGCATGTAGTTCCGAAGCGCTGTGAGTGCACATGGGTACCTATAGCAGAAATGGTCCATGCATATGGCAACGGCGCGCCATCGTCAGGACGGTGCTGTCCCCAACGTTAATGAACGGATTTGCAAAGCTCCCCAACCACGAAGCTGTGTGATGAACATGCACGTGCGTATTTGTAGGTTTACATTTCTGTGCATATCAGCAAACGTGCTCTGAAGATACACTGTTCCACCGAAGACTCAGTTTGGTTGAAATTAGAACACCAGTATGTGATCTGTACGAAGTTTATTTTTACATAGAATCATGGTGATAAATGTCAATTTTTGGAACATATTGAACCTATATGTATATTTTAATTCTGATTTGTTACTTTGCTAAATATCTAGCTAAAAGTAAGAAACAGACAGAAAGTGGGGTTGTGTATCGAAATGAGACAACACCATATTAACTCTTTCTTTATTAGATACTCACTGACGAGGAACTTACTATCATTGCCCACTAATTAACGTGAATCCTTCTGCGCTAGTCTTATATATTCACCTGTCTGTCGTGAGGTTGTAATCCTTGAACATCACCCAGATGAATAATAAACCATTCAAATGGATGCTTTTATAAATGAATGGGAGAATCCACCCAGTAATGAAAAGGTTAAAGTTCACCCGGCGATTGTACTTGATATGTTGATACTCAACTTTCTGTTATCAGTGTATCGAGTACTTGATAAATGCGTTTTCTATATTTTCAGGATATGACCGGAAATACAGCTTCATCTGAATTAGTGAGGTACTTTAACAAGCGACTGACTTCATAATCAGACAAATGGCCGAAGCAACTGCTCCCGACTACGATGTCTTCCAGAATTTGTTCGACTGTGCATTTAACTGTACAGTCGGACATTATAAATTATAATATAATATATATAAGATATTATAATACATATTACGATATATATCTATACATTTATCATATTATATATTAATATATGTATGATTGTGTAACAATTGTTTTTTTGTGACCTATTGTAAATATTGTAAATATTGTATATATGTTATAGCATGTTTCGCCTTAATTGACGACTTTGCAATAAACAATCAATCAATCAACATGATACATTCATGAACGACTCACTATTGGCGAACGGCTATGGGGATGTATTCGTGATGCCACATCCTTTATGGCTGACGTCATTCCTCGGAATCCTTGCGCTTATAGTCAGCGTGGTGACAAACTGTTATTACAACGCTGGCGTGTTGCTAGGGTTCTATTTGGAACGTATATATTATATATCTTTAATGCCTCCATTGTACCTGCTTCTTGGCTATTGTCCTCTCGAGTCTTGGTTATGGGATATTTTGCTTTCACTCGACTGGACTGTTTCTTATCTCCATGGTACACTGTTTTTTTTTATATCCGGATTGATAGGTTCTTCTCAGTGAAAATACCAGCAAGATACAGTAACTGGCGGACTGAGCGAAAGGTTATGGTTATGGTAGCTATCACGTGGGTCATCCCCACCCTCGCATTCTTCACGTCTATATGATTGGATGGCATTTCTTCTATGGAAAGCGCGAAGTTGTTGTATATGAATGTCACGTGCAGTTTTTAACCGATCTGTTATTCACATTTATGTTAACAATCGGATACTATTGGACAACCTTGACCGTCATGGCGGTATGTACATGGTCGCTCTGAACTTACAGAGGCGATGCGAGAAAGCTACTTCGAAAGAGGAAAAATGCTCGTGGTATGGCGACTTCAAGTTTCAGTTCTGACACTGACAAGGAAGACGAGCGTTCTAGTAGCCCCGTCTTCACGTCTGACGAATATGAGAACAGTAATAGTCAGACATACGGGCAACGGCGCCACAAAAGTGACGATAAGTTCTTCAACTAAAGGGAATCATCTCAAACCAAGAGGAAGCAGAAAAAAGACTATGACGTCATCCAAAACCACGTGTCGTGTGATACCGGTTTCCACGAACAAAGCGTATCGGATGATACAATAAAAGTGCGGAAGTCTATATACAGTCTCCGAAAAACAATTATCAAAACAGGGGGGGGGGGGGGGCGGTAAAAAAACTGCAGACACAGGGTGGAAAAAAACTGTTTTCTTCGGTTTGGGTACCCCCACCCCCAAAACAGCAAAAACTGCAGTTTTTTTCCACTGACCATTTGCCCCCCTCCCAGAAAATCTACCCCAGCCGGACAACAACTCGGTTTGACCGGAAACCGAAAAAAACACCGGAGCATACAATTCACGAGAAGGTGCTTGGTAACTTAGTTTAGATTATTATGACTAAAATGGTCATTGTCTACCAGTAGAACGCAGATTTGTACCTCGTGATGTCATGACATGTACAAACATGTATATTGGTGATCGCAACGCTATGTATGCACTTTAAAAAATGACAACTAGTCATTACATCGACTTTGAAAAAGATGCAAATGAGATGAGTGAGATACTAGCATATAACTGTTTTCTGATACCATTGGAGGAGAAATTGTTTAATACATGGGATAGTTCTGAAGTAAAAATTTGCCAGATAAGCGATCACATGGTAGAATTCTGCATTCGACTGGTAGACACTGACATAGTCGGCATTATTAAGAGGGTTAATGGGGTCAATATCACATGTAAACCAAGACAGTGGTTATCCAAAATTGTTTTATGTGGATTGTATTACTCATGTATATATGATTTGGATATTAAGGTTAGTCCATATTCTATAAAATGAGAGAAAATTGAAGTTGTGAGTCTGAAAATACATATTTGGAAAAATATTACATGCAAATTTTTTCCGACACCCCCCCCCCCTAAATGAATAAGGAAAAGATTTACGTGTAAATTTTTTACGCCTAGGTACCCCCCCCACCCCCGGTACGTTGTGTCCCGCAGTTTTTTTTCGCCGTCTGCGTTTGAAGTTGATGTGATGAAAGGATGGAAGTAAATATAGACAGTTTGAAGTCGCTTACGTCTTCGAAAAATATTTAACTCACGAAAGAAGTACATTCTGATCCCGTTCGAGACGGTAGCGGTGGTTACTCGTCTTCTGTGTGGAAGAAACGACTGTCTATTCCTTCTATAGTTAAGGAACCACACCCGAGGGTAGCGGTGCAAGCTTGTGGACAATGTAATACTATCGAACCCACATAGGAAACCGCGGGTGTCGGAGCCCCCGAACAGTACAGAAAGCGTAGATGCTG
Organism: Siphonodentalium dalli; assembly: GCA_032622095.1. Lineage (NCBI taxonomy): Eukaryota > Metazoa > Mollusca > Scaphopoda > Gadilida > Siphonodentaliidae > Siphonodentalium > Siphonodentalium dalli. The sequence continues at coordinate 158,604,272 of CP136069.1, read as the reverse complement.
ACCAAACCAAACGACCGCCAACACAAAACACTACCAAAGACTTTCTTGGGGTGAAGGAATATAGCACTGAACTGCCATATAGCGCGGTAAGTCCGCTAAAACAATGGGCGAGTCCCTTGTGCTGTTAGAAACATATCTCTAGAATGACCTTAGTATTGCGTATATATGCTGGATAATTATGTTTGTCAAATATTGTTACTATACTTCCGTTTCTTTAGTTGGATAATACGAACGTTGGATCAGAGTGTCGAAGTGGTGTATTTTGAGCTCGCTGAAGTAATTACATGTACACCAGCCTATTAATATTTCGTTCAGATCTCGATAAGTCACCCCACCGAAGAACCGAAGAACCAACATTTATTATCGAGGAGCATCCAAAACATATTTTGGTTAAGCGCAGAACTTCTATTAACTTCCAGTTGTTGGGGTGAAGATGACTTTTAACTGATATACGGTGTTCCCGTTTGAAGTCCTGCTCAGATTGTTTACAAGCACGCTTGGCCCCCTCCCGCAGGTGGTGGTCCGAAATTTTTATAAATTGAACCCATCGAGAGCGAATCTGTAGCATACATGTATTTGTGTAATATCTGCGCGTATAATAGAGAGGTAATAAACTGTTGTTTTGGATTTTATCTACCGATTCTGTGAGGATATATGACATGGCAGTGTTTGTCTTCATACATGATCATGTAATGTACTAATGTTTTGTCCATGTATGAGCCAACGGGTGGTATCGACTCAGATAATAAAGCACAATCATAAAGCCCAACCACCCCAGATATAAGCTGCGTATTGTATCCGTTTGCGTTCTTATGGATACACTCAAACTTGTTATCTTATTGGCTGAAGTGGGGTATATAATATATTGAATTAAACCGACAGTCGGTCACCCATTGCATATATAGCCCATTATCGCTAGATCTATATACATGTATAAACTTGTATGAAAAGCTTGGAATGTCCGGCGTGCATATTCATTTTCATATAATATATACATGGACACACTTGCAATCTATATTTGATTTATATTTCTAATTTCTATAAACCTGATCTATTGCATGCCAACTGTTGGGAATTTTGAGCAAAGATGGGAGTGAGACCAGCAAATCCCCTGTCGCCACGTCCCGCCAATGGTCCCTCGGAAGTTGAACACTCGGACTGTCGCACCCTAGGACTATCGTACCTCAGACCATTGAAGCTTCGGAGTATCGAACCATCGGACTATTGAACCTTCGGACTATCGAACCCTAGAAGTGGATCGGACTGTAACTGTAACCCGGTCTGTGATCGAACCCTCGGACTAGCGTACTGTTCCCATGAACCCTGGGGCTATCGGATCTATCGAACAGTTACTGGACATATAAATTACACCGAAACAAGGTTTTAATTGACATCCCACCCACCAACTATAATAATATGCTCTTTATTGGTTGATGGGAATATGACTTCAATTAAAACGTTTTTTTCGGGGGGATTTTATGCCCATAAACTTTGATCGATCCCTCGCAATGCAAGCATCGTCCTCGGTATACCACATACGTGACCACACAGACTTAACACAACTTAACACACAAAAAGGTGATTGGCCACAACGGAATTATGAATCAATACACTAAATGCACCTTATATGGGATCCCCAATACATGTAGTGTTTGAATACACTGTGTCTATTCGTTCATAATTGCCAACGGCTGTGAAAACAAGTTTGACACACATTCATACAGCGTCACGTTAGTTGAAAGTGAACACAATGCTGACGACTAAAGCCCACTTCAGTCCAGCAACGACGGCATATGCCGACATGCAATGGGTCTATTGATTTGATTCGTATTAAAATAAAATTTTCGCCCGGGCGTGTGTGCAGATTTAACTGAAACATACGGACCTAAAGTTTAATGTGAAATAATCTATCATTGGCCGATCATGCAAAACAGGTGACGATGGCACTCTTTTCCCAGGGCGGGTTCGTTAGATCCCATTGAACCATAGCCACGCCCATGGTGAGTATAGAGTAGCTCGAAGATGATCCCTGAGGAAAACATGTGCCCTCATCTAAAAATCGTAGTGATATTGAAGAGGCCACGACATAAAAAGTGTGTGCCATAAGTATACGAAAACACTCCCATAAACACAAGAAAAAGTTCGACCCAATAATAAAACCTGACGGACTGGGTTTAAGTGAAACCTGAAAATCCTATCGTTTCGAAGGAGGGCAACAAACCTGAAAATCACAGCGCGAGCTGGCAATGTATCCGCCTTTGCACATCTCTTAGACAATGCAAAACTGTGACAATTTAGTTGGAACTACCGAGGGTTCTATAAGTGCAGTGAACAGGATATATACATAACAGGCGTCATCTACACCCATTCGATCATAGCCATTCAGCAGGACCACCAGCATCATATCATATTAGCAGGACCACTTGACCAGGGGTGATATACATGTGTGCATGGTAATGGTCTCCCCACTGGACAAACGACAAAATGTTAGCATGTACATGGTTATTATCAAGCAGGGAGACTCTTTGTACGAGTTACCACATTTTAATAGCAGCAAAACAAAATCCGTATTGGTAATTTCGTCACGATTTCTGAAGATAAGATCTCAGCAAAATAATACCAGGCTACTAAACTCGATGTCAGGTGCCATTCTTATTAAATTACACCCAGATTCAAATAATATATCCGACTCTGAATTGTTCCAATCTGAGAAAAACGTCAGATCTAGTGTGACGGAATTACCATTTTGTTCGTGACGTAATACCGTTATAGTATAGCCAAAATTCACAAAGGGTTTTGTCTAAATTACACTAGTTCAGTTACCACGTACACAATAAATGTTCGATGCTATAGATTTGGTACTACCTTTGATATTTTGCCATGGGATAAAAACTATTATTTAAGTTCTCACATTGTTTGTTTTCGACATATCACTTATGGTTTATTTTTCGGATTTTCGCGATGACTGTTTGGTACAAAAGATGTTGATTTCAAGAATTCTTATTTTTTTTGCCTGGGAAGCGGAATATTGGCTCATGAAATTCAGAAATATTTGGCGTCAAATCGGATCGTGGATCTTAAACATTTTCTATACTAAATATATTCTCCCAATCAGTTAAAAAGTGCACACTGGAATGATCTATTATTCATTTGGAGGATGTTAATTTGATAAAAGCAGACGACAGATAAATAAAAGTGCAGAAGGAGCCCTATTTATTGATGGAAATGTTTAGATAATAAGTTCAACAAACGTTGGTCGTTTGTGAACTTATTATCTGAACATTTCCTATGGGATAACTACTCATGTTATAACCAGGGTGAGGTAACGCCTTTCAATTAGTAACTGATTTGCGGAACTATATACTCACCTTTATATTAAATATACAGTGGAATTTTCAACTTGACCCCCACCAAGGGTTGGAAAATTTCCAACTGTTGTACATTTCAGTCCAAAAAATTTGACGGAAAGTATGAAAGTTTGCCACTTTTGGCTTAAAAGAAGTAAAACAAATGGTATGAAATTTCCAATTGCTGTGTGTCAGACATGCAAAATCCAGCTGTTGAAATGTTTGGCCAAAGTTGGGGTGGTGGGGGGGGGGGGGGAGGGGGTGCATGTGATTGGTGGACACGTCAATGTATACACCGGGTGAATGGCCATATGCACGTATATACTCGCGTAGTTAAAGCCAATTGGCGGTATGCGCTCCAAAATACACCTTCGTTTTTTAATTGTTTCCGGTATCGAGATAAGTCGATATATACTTTTCTTGGAGCACTATATGTTCCAAAACAAAACGACGCATTACAGTCATACAAATACAACTATGAACACGATGTTTGGGTACCAAACAATAAAAACAACAATTTGCACGGCATTGGACAGAAAAGAGCGTTCCGATTGAGTCTATTCCTGATATATGGCAGAAATAAAGAGCGTTATTTCACTTCTGTGCGAAAAATTGTAAACAGCTGGAAAATGGCAGTGATAATGAAAACTGTTTCTCATAGCACATACAGCCGGTATATCAATATTTCGTGTATTTGTCAACATATCTTATACATATACAGAATTGGAAGCTGGAATGAACCATGTCCGTGTAAAGATTGGATTGAAAATATTACTCTTTAAGAAAGGGAGGTTAAGTGACGCGGATTATATACTCACCTTCAAAGTCAATCTATTGTATGAACGATACACTCAACAAAGAAATGAATACCGAAATGCCGATCCTCATTTTATTTCCTATTTATACAAATCGATCGCGACCTTTTAAATGGTGCTGCGAGTGTTACAGAAACCCAATATGGCTGTCACCGAGACCGAACTCGGACATTTGTTGGTGAACGAGCAATCAGAAAGTGGGCGATTGGAAACATTGAAATGCCACTCCGTTCACTAAGCAGTTTTAACGGTGTGACATTTGAATTCAGCACCGTAATGGTGGTGGTGAATCATTTAATTTGATGTCCAGTGCTTCACTTTAAGCCCGTATAGATTGATATAATAGCGTGATGATGGTGTAATTGGTCTGGTAGATATGCGGATAGCATGATTTACGAGTCCATGATTGTGACATTAAGGTATATAAATATGTAGGTCGGATTGGACCATATTGGTGTCAGGGATGCGGATATATAGAGAGTCTCAAATTGTTGGGGTGTCAAACTTGGAATTTTTAACTGCACCTGCCTTTAATCTAGACTAAGTCCGGCAAAATCCTTTTTTACCCCCTCCTTGCGTCGGAAATTTCGAACTGGTTTCTTTATAGATTTCCAAATTCTCGGAATTTCCAACTTGACTCCCCAAGTGAACACTTCCAACTGATACACATTTCAGTCCAATATTTGGACAGAAATAATAGGAAAAAATGCCATTATCGGTTTTAAAATAACAAATTGGACACTAACACACTGGTTTGATAACAACAATATGAGAACATTTTCAACCTGTATTTGGTGCAAATGTTTTCATTGCCTGTATCAGGAATGAATTTTCCAAATGTTGAACATTTTGGCCAATGATAAATTGGAGAGGATAGGTGGTAGACACAACACACCCCCATCGTCACGTCCTTGATTGGTGGGCACGGGGTTTACTGTGTCGTCACCAATTTACACCTGGTGATGCTCTTATGCACGCTACCCACGTAGTTATAACCAGTGGTTTGAAAATCTTGAACGGACTCAACGGAATGGTCAACAGAACGTTTTGCCAAAATTTCGTATTTCAAAATGGATTTTATCATTGCCATTGTCTGCATTTTGTTTATGAAATGTGGTACAAGCGATGATTGTGACAAAACATTTAAGAACCGTCATTAAATCATAACCTCATTTCTTATACTTTTATGGCGTGAAAAATATAATTTTTTTCGCTACTATCGGGTCCCAAAAACTATTGATAGAACATTTAGATAGAACATTTTCAAAATGCAATTCATATACCAATAATACCATATCTGAAGACGATGACAGGAGACTTAATTTTTCTTGATTCAAGAAATTTCACAAATATTTTCAGTTCTAAAGTCAAGCACCCAAAACTGGATTTCTATATTTGAGAAGTGTTGTATCATGCCTGCTATTAATTGACACACCTGTGTGGACTGAGATATGCTTTAGGTGCTAGGTTCATAGACAAATCCCCAGCTGACCAGGTATCTCTAAAATATGACATATTTCCTGTTGATTGCTCCATGCTTGAGCGTACTAGTCTGTATGCCAACATGTATTTTCATTGGGCTGAAATATTTACCGTTCATTGTCATATATGGGGTATGATGTTATAACATGACACAGCAAAAGCTCTCTCTCTCTCTCTCTCTCTCTCTCTCTCTCTCATAGAGCGAACAAAATAATCTGTATATATATGGTTATTGGATTGTTGTGTCACTTGTGTGAACTTATTAATTTTCTCAGCAGTTCTTGGTACCAACAGGGACAAAAATTAAAATAATATTTCCAACGTCTCAAATGTATTAAAATCCATTGTTTTGTATTCTGTTAATTATTGTCAATATTCTATAGACAATGAAGATGAGGATATTTGAAATTCAAGATTTTTCGCCAATATATCTGAAGTAATTCTTTATTGAAATCTCTTGCTGGTTTTTGCCTGGATCAAGCCTTGAAATAGTGTGTCTGTCATTTGCAGAATGAGGTTCCCAGAGGGTGAATTTAGTGATGCTACCCCGCATAGCGGGCTAGCATCACCAAATTCACCCTCTGGGAACCTCATTCTGCTGAGGTGTAAGCAGAATGAGGTCCCCAGAGGGTCAATTTGGTGATGCTAGCCAGCTATGCGGGGTAGCATCACTAAATTCACCCTCTGGGGACCTCATTCTGCAAATGACAGGCACACTATTTCAAGGCTTTGCCGGGATGTATGGATTGTATGCAAAACGTGCGTCTGGCCCTTAAAATTATATACAGCATACTCTATGAAACTCGTTGTGTCTGATTTGATTCTGAAACAAGGCCAAAGTGCACTTATACCCGTTATTCCGTTGCATGGCATGCACCGCAGTGAAAACACACGCTAAAGAGCGTTCATCTGGTAAGTCCTGTCAGCGACAACAGGTAGATTAAATAATGCCGATATGGGCATAGTCCCATATTGGACTGTTTTAAAAACCGCGTTTTAGGTTCACATATAGCGTATCATCTCCCGTATAATTTCGGTTTAAGGAAACCTCTCGATGTAAACCGCCAAACTCCACGCAGGGTTTATGTACTTGATGACTCGGTATCACCGCTGCTACAGGCGACATTTACCCAAATTTGGTGAACTTGCGTGATATTAAGATATCTACTAAGCGAACAGAGCAACGTGTTGCCATTACTAAGCACAAACAATAACGAAAAAAAATTGTGTAATGTACTTTAAGTTTGGAAAGTCCCATTAGAACCAATGAACTATATTGCGAAACGGCGTGATTTGGTTCTCCGATTATTTTATCAACGCAAAAGTCTAAAGACATATTGTCTTGACAACACGCATGGCAAGTCAAACACAAGCGTTCTAATTTCCTGCAATTTTGAAGAGTAGCTTTAAAAAATCGTCAACAGTTTCTCTAATTAGTATGGCCGGTATACGCTCTGGTGGTTACTGGCATACCGCCATTTGACAACTAAAACCAGAGTTTAAACTCGAGGGGTAAGGTCAAAGTGACACATTCGAAATATTAATATACCGGCTTCATATGATCTGAAAAATACTGTATACATGGTCACATCCGTTTTCCAGCTGTTCTAAATCTTTTTCACAGAAGTGAATCACATGCTCTTTATTTCTACTATGTTATTAATTGACTTAACACGGAACTCTCTTTTCTCTACCATGCCGCGTGAACATGGATCTTGTTGTTTCGGACCGAACCACCACCGTGTTTAAACTTGTATATCTTACGCGAATATTATTAGGCGTATTTCAGAGCGTAAACCGCCATGTGGCTTTAAGGAAACCCGTCGTTTGACAGCTAAAGCCAAAGTTTAAACTCGATGCCTAAGGTCTAAGTCTGAGTGGGGGTATTTTAAATTATGTCGGGGCACTCAGTTCATTATATCGATCGAATAAAAAAAAATGCCCAACAGTAAGTTTCTGTTCTATTGAGTTCAGCGGGAAATCAGAAATAAACAAACTTGCCCAGATACACGCCACAAATCCGCGCGCATCGAGTTTAGAACCAGCTTATCCATGACTGGACGGCGTACCTTACTCAAATACACCATGCACCTCACCAACTGAGCCACGTGAAACACACAATCAGTTGTTTTATGACGACAGATAGAATGGAACATCGTTCTTGCATGTGTGTGGATCGACACCGTCTATTGTGAACAGGCCGCTAAAGCACAGCTCGCTTCATATTGTAGGTTTATCAATACATAACCATTGGTAATATCTAACTATAATTCATTAACAATAACAAACGAGAAGGTTGGCTATTTGTCGATGCGTGAAGTGTATGTATCATGACAACCAGCCTCTTGAAGAGTATAGGACGCGAACTGGCACCGTGTATATGTCCGCCGAGTATTGGTATCCGAGAGTCACTATTTCAATAAACACTTTCGTGAACAGAACAAGACAATTGGTAAGTAGATTTTCGCACAGAGTTTCTTGTATTCTTGTAGGCCTAATCTTTTACATTACTCTACAAACTATACTTTGTGTGTTATTTTAACTGTTGTCTTACTTTAACAAAAACAAGACACATGTGTCGTTTTTTAGAAAATAACAGAGTATATAGGCCTATAAAGTATAGTTTTAAAAATGTCAAAAATGACATTTGACCTATATCATGGCGGTATTTCCATGGTTATTCGAGAAAGCAAAACGGCTTATAGTCACAGACATGCAGTATGTATACCTTGTAGTATACCTACCTTAATAGTGCGTATTTAACTTCGCGCAGTAATATTTTTTGCCCATGGGTACGGGAATTTAAAATTTAGAGAAAATTATCTTGCGCTAAATGTTAATACGACAAGGTATACAGTCTATCTATTGTCATATTATTGACTACCCCACGAAATTTCCATGTATGATGTTTGCATACTATTGTGATTCCGCCGCAGGTGGAAATAATAAAACTTATGGCACGCCACGATTTTGCAGCTAAATCAAATAGTACTTGATATTATTTTTTTAACCCACGATGAACATGCGAAGTCCATGTACCCACAACGAAAAATCTCCACTTATGACTGAATCGTGGTAGATACACTTGTTTCATTTCATCAGCGATCTAAAAGTCCTTAATTATAGTGTAAACATATTTTTATTCCAATCCTAATACATGTAGCATATATGAGAATTTATCGAAAGTTTTTACAATATCCATATATATATCAAAAGCAGGATCTGTCTGTCCGTCTATCTGTTCGGAATTTTCTCCCAGACTGCTAGTCGGATTTCAACCAAATTTGGTGTGGTCACTCGGGGTGTCAGGCAGAGGTTATAACGGCATTAGTTTTTCGAAAATTTGATTTAAAAGAGTTAATTACCAAAAAAAAAAAAAAAAAAAAAAAAACCATTTGTATGTTAATTTGAGCAAGGAGCTCAATAACAAATATTAATTACAAAAAAGCATGTAGCTATACTTATTGTGGGACGAAATTATAACAACTTAACTTTTTTTATTTTGATATTCAGTTGATAAAAGATACTGTGCTAATTTAAATATCATTCATATATAATTTGTAACATCTCTTGGCCTGCTTGACTAATTCGTAAAACGTGAATATACCAGTCCTGTCTTATTTTCTAAATCGCAAATATAATGAACAATGTCCTCATGTTATTCGTGAGAGGAATATTGTGCAAATTATAGACAAATAAGATTCATAATTTGTTTGGGTAGTATATTGAATTCTAACTAATTCGCATGACTGTCTGGCGAATATTGAGTTGCTTTACAATATCCAATCTACACCGCGATTGTTTTTTACGTCCACACCGTTATACATTCTTGTTATTTTGGTATCCAAGCAACAATTTACACCGTTATTGAAATATTCTACACCGGAAAAACAGTTGTTGTTATTATTGTCGATTAAATCAATTTTACAAAAACGTCACACAAGGAACCAAATGCCATACCATGTATAATCATAATAACAATATCCTGACAAAGTTTTATAAAGGCAGTACCGATAATGCCAAAAATAAAGCAAACACGCACAGTTTCCTAGCCTCGTTGCCAATCGTCAGACACGTTGGTTTCAAACCTGCTTTTGACAATAATATCTATGAAATCACCAAATAATATGGTTTCCCCGTAACAACCGGCATAATTCCAATTAGGTTTCGCAATGACGACATTCCTCGCGATCTGAATATCTTAAAAACATGATTTACAGAACACATACCAATCCGAACTACCTTTGTCAGCCATCTTATGGGTATCTACACCTCTTGCTATGCTGTATGCTACACAGATCTTGCACCACTGTGTTTACTTTGGTGTTCATTATGGGGCTGATGCTACAGGAGTCCAGGAATCGATACTATGAAACATATTTATAATATTAATACGGAATATTTGTTACCTAAATCAACACCGTTTGGTGATACGAGTCCACAAATTGGGACGATTATTTGTGACATAAAATTTTATTAAATTTCATAAATCGTGAATTGGCGAGTAACAGTTGGCCGTTCCATAGCAGTGTCATGGAGGGTTTCCAGTAAAATATCACCGCAGTCTAATTACACATTATTCAGAGGAACAATTCCACATTCCAAGTTCTGGCTCACAATATCTAGAGCTCACAAGTATAGGAAAAGTATGCTAACCATTTAAATTAATTGACATTAAAGGATATTTTGGAGGCAATACTGATTGGTTATTACTTTTGGACAACTAATATATATATTTCTTTGCGAATATCCCGAAAGCTTGCCATCAGAAAGCTTTCTGATCGAATATTGCAGACAGTTTACTCTTAATACCGCCCAGCTGGGCAGCCCAGCTGGGCTTTTATAGGGTCTCCATGAACGATAATTTAAGACCCATAGTTTGTGATTAAGATAATTGATTCACCTTTATATATCAGCATCATCTCTTCTGTAACAACCAATTACTCATTCAATAAAATAGCTTAGATGTGAACCAGAGGCACCACTTTAAATCACTCACCTGTTTTGTATATTCCTTGATTATATAACCATGCCTTGGTCACCACATCTGCGCCACGGGTTGTCAGGAAGACAGTCCTCGATATTATGACACCCCCCTGGTGATATACTGTTTTACTCTCCTTTTGTTGTAATTGTTGTAATCATAATTATATGTCTGCATTATATCGCCAAATAAACAATCAATCAATCAATCACTCAGTTCTCGAATACCATAAGGTAAACTGTTTCATGTAATTATAATATAAGTTCTCTGTATAAGTACTGGTGACCGTAATTGACATGCGTCATGTTGATCCATCTAAGTTTCAGTCCACGCACAGTAGGACGGGTAACTCGACTGTTTAGTTGGAACACATGCTATTTTAGGAACACATCATGTATATTACCACGAGGTGTTTGTCTGAGAGTAGTACAACATTACAACACTTTTGAAAACGTTATGTGAATGACAATCATAGCTGGTGTTATGTGAGAATATGTAGAAACATTTTTTATAAGTCGTGCACAGTTTGTCAATACCATATTCCTTGTTTACAATTCCCTTGGTGATATTGTTGAGCATTGCATTAAGGTGGTTCACCCGAGATACATGAAGAGTTAATACTTCAAGGCGGTAATAGGATATTTGAAATGTATAGGACACCATTTTTTCAATGGACATGTGTTCATTGGCATAGCCATATACATTTCGAATAGCGTCAATGAGCTGAAGTAGACTGTCCTCGATGTTAATAGATAATTCGATAGAGGATTGGTCACATCACATATTCATTGAAAAAAATCACGCAGCAGTTGTAACTCACACACATGCACTCTATATCTTTCAATCTTTGTCTCTCTGTTCTCTGACCGCAGCAGATTCATCAGTTTATATGCTTATTATACTTCAGCCTTATCATTATATCCACATCCGGTCCTCATACTTGGTATATTACCCTTTTCTGAGGAAATAACTCAACATAAGCGACGACTCGCTCGTTGTTAGATCCTCTTCACCCTTATAACCATTTTCAAATTATTCTAAATCTTCAGTGTGGGTACAACAAATTATTGTTTAAACCAATGGCACCCAGTGCATTCGATGTATCTTTTCCACAGTTGTGTGTCACAATGGCCAGCGGATTTTCGTCCGTCAGATGTATCGTTATTTTGTTACTTTTTCAATAGAAGTATTGGTTGCGGTTCGTAATAATTTCCTCAACAAACATCCAGAAACAATGCAGATGACACATTTAAATGTTACTGACAGTCATAGTCGCAATTACAATGTTTATTCCAAGTGAATTAATTCCCCTCAATCTGGAAATTGAATTACACCCCTTTATACCGGAGCGTCCGTGGTACACATGGGATTACTCCCCTCCACCGCAGCATCGAACATCTTGATAAACATCCCAGTCTCAACGCTAATTCCAGAAAATAGTTTCCTATATAGTATTCATAGTACTCATGTACCGTTTTCTAGTATGATTACATTTGTTCATTAAATTTCCAGTATAATCTGGTATAATGAGGAACACTCAGCCAATATATGACAGTGTAGGACCACGATTAATTGACAAATTGCTCGGCATGTACGTTTCTGTTATCACCGGCGATGAAAGCAAACTAATTAATATTGCTGAACTTTCGACTACGGTGGTTCCATTATAGAATTGGAGTTTTCCACCGATTCGATTCGATTCGAATCCACGAAAAGATCGTGATTCGCAGAAGCCTAATGTATAGTAACTGACCCATTTGGCACACTCGGATGGATACATGAACTCACGGTAAATCTGAAACAAAAGTGCGTTACTTGTTGCAATAACGTATATCATTAGACGTATTAATGAATGTTAAAGTGATGTTAAACACTCCGATTGGGTGATCAAATAGAAATGTCGAAAAATCTTGCTCAAAGTAGTTATTTTTACGAATATAAATCCAAATTTACAACACACACCGTCATTCTTATATATCAATTGAATTCAATGACTCTCGATGGCGAAATCAATTGCGTTCAAAGTTGGTTTATCGTCGTTTGTTGCGTCCCGAATCGAGATTTAAATATTTACAATTGCGCGTTTTTCTGGCGATGTTTTCTATGGAGTGATGTGGTCGAGTTCGCTGAGACGTTAGTAGAATTCTACATTCATCCAGTTGGCACAGCGCCTGAGTACTAACTTATCAGTCTCATGCACATCAACTTTACTTACATAGTTTATCCATTTAGTCTGGCAAGTGGACAGTCCTATTTTTGAGTGACTGGTATAACTTCATTTTCCATCTGAGATCAACAAATTAACTAATCAAATTTCGCCGAAATGTCTTTGCTATGTCGAAATGCTGATTGATAATAATCTAATGTTTGTCGATGTGACCAATAATGTGGAAACTCACCATCTTCTCGGGCAGTCGAACACGACTTACTCTTCATTTTAAGAATACCATGGTAACCAATGACCATCAATCAACTAAAAGCTATTTATAGTTTCATATGCTAATTCGTCGTTGCCTAGATGCTCACATGGGAAATCCCTCAGAATGGTTCCAATCTGTATCTTCTTGAAGAAAATAAAAAAATTCTCTGCCAGATCAACACAAATCATTGAATGTGGGAGCCGCTATTCTTGTTCTCTGTCGCGTCTTCTTTCTCTGTGCCAGCAAACTTTTATCAAAGTTATTTCTTCGAGGCGCTACGTGCCATGTTATTAACATGTGTATCTTTAAACCACACCGTTATATTCCATATATCATGGGAATTACTACATATAAGTTTTTTAACATGTTTCATAATTATGGCGACCCTCCCCAAGGCTGACTCGGACATTTCACATATTATGGAGATGACTCTAAGATCGAAATGTTTAACCTGCGCCCCTCGTAAAATAGTAGTGACGTCAAACAATTTAACTGTGTGATATCAGTCATCAAACTGATATTATCCAGTCGTCAGATTCCTTTTACCAGTACCTATATAAATTATGGAATACTATTATAGGGCCACTTCCTAATGGCGCTTTCGGTGCTTTCGCCATTAGTAACGCGCCGAAAGCGCCGAAAGCGACAAAAAGTGCGATATTAGCGCACGTTTCGGCAAGCCAAAAGCGCCACAAGCGACGAAATGGGAGCCGTAATGACGCACTTTTTGTCACTTTGCGCGCCGAAAGCGACAAAAAGTGCGACATTAGCGCATGTTTCGGCGGGTACCGAAAGCGACATAAGCGATGAAATGTGCGACTAATGGCACATGTATTGGCGCTTGTGTCACAAAAATTGGGTATCGCCAAGGGCTCGCTTCACTCATAATTGATGTGCCAGTAGTTATTTACTTGAAATTGGCACAAAAACACATATTTTCACGTCATCAGCATCCATGCCCCATGAATGTGAGTCTCCATCCCGGATCTCTAGTATATTTGATTAACGGGACATCTCCTGCACAGATATATACATATCCTCGGTCATAAAAGGGGAATTAGGGGTCCCTGGGGGGCTTGCTTCCCTCATATGGTTAACATTTTATGCCAGTATATAGACAGGATATAGAGCTTATTTTTCACAAATATATACGCTATATATGGGCCTAAGTGCAACATTAAAAATAAGCCCATATTGTGCATCTTTTCACGAGAGCAGGCTACTTTTGCAAAAAATGAGCACAATACGGACTTATTTTATAATAGCAGGAAAATAAGCTCATATTTGCATTATTTGAAAGCTGAAATACGCTATATATGGGCATAATTACCCTGATTGTTAAAACAGCCGTATATTGGACTATTTCAATATGAAATAAGTCCGTAGTGTGCTTGTTTTCACGAGAACACGTTGGAAAATAACACGATAAGCCAACTCACAACTTACTAGGTGTACGTTCGTTTTATTACGTGTTCACTGTGGCCCGTGCCATTCAACGGTATAATTTGAGAATCAAATAAGTTCAAAATAAACCTATGAGATTAATTCGGTCCAATGTGAACCCATTTGTGCGAAAATATGTTAAAAATTACAAACAATATTATGTGTGCCCGTCCAGCTGTTTAAAACATTGGTCGCAAGTCGTTCGTTGGGTCAAAATACTGGGGAAAACTGCAATTTTTCGTTGCATAAGCGCACTTTTACGCGGAACGAAGCAGCCACGAAGCTCTCCTGTGGAATTGTCTTGTGCCACCACTATTTCATCGAAAATCCCAAACTAGGTCATATCAGTATGCACATACAGCTGTTCAAACATTTATCATAAGTCAGTTGCTAAATCGCCTATGTAGACAAATAACCCAACATATCCTCGCGAAAATACGCACATATAATCGATCTTTAATGTGAAATTGCTACATAATGTGACTATTTGATTCTACAATAAGCAGGTAATGAACTCATACCAGTTATTTCGTTTTATGGCGCCGGCCATAGTGGAAACACATGTTAAAGAGCAAACACACGAAAGAAAAGTAGTGAGTTGGCTTACTTTTGTTATTGTCCGCACATAATCTACATAGAACTACCTCATTGTGAGTCGATAATATGACTAAAATGCTCCAATTTTCATCACATTTTCGACTCAAAATGAGACGACTCTAAGCAGATTATATGCCTAAAATATGTTCTATTCTAAGCTGATAATGTGCGTTTTATGGGAGAAAAGGCTGAATTACCACAGCAACAACGGGTTATCCTTGTGGATTCTTGTTATGCCACTGTTCCATCTACAAACGATTCATTTATGCCCTTTCAGCTGTTCACACATTGGGCTTATATAATTTTTCGTGACTAAATCGCCTATGTATGCATACCCAATACAATCATAGTCCATCTAAACATCACAAAGAAGGTCATGTACACCCACGCAGCTGCGTGTTCAAAGGTCATGTATGGCTGAATAATATGTATTTTTTTGCTGCTGAATCGCCTCTTTTGACATATATAACCACATCAGGCACGGGTCTACATACTGATTGTGGATTCTTATTGTGCCACCAGTCCATCTAAAATTCCTAACATATCATCGTGCCAATGGGTTCAAATTGGACGTATATATTCACATAGGTTCTCGTATTGATGAAAAAGTAGAACAAATAGTGCCAATATGGGCTTATATCAGCTTATATTGAACGCTGCCTTTTACATCCATATGAACGTCTTTTTCTCAAATACTCTATATATGGGCATATATCGCAACATTAAAAAAATCACGTAATGTACTTCTTTTCACAAGAATAGGCTGTAAAATCAAGCCTTTTCTCGAGAAAATAACCGCAATTCAGAAATATTTATTTATGAAATAAGCACGTATTGTGCTTATTTTTAAGAAAACAGACTGGAAAATAACACGAATAAACCAACTCACGGCCTACCATAATTATGAACGGTCTTTATACTGGCTTTCATTGTGGACGGAGCCATCCAATAGAATAACGTGTTTAAGTCCACTGAGGGCTTAGTTCAGAATCAAATAAGTCCAATATTAACATATTTGAATATTTATATATTTAATTATGCTTATACACCTCATGAGGGCGACCGTTATTCCCTTTTTTGGACATTAGAAATGGTATAGGTATGTGAACCTTATGTCACTTTAATAACAAAAATAGTAACGCTCCGGGATTGAGACATCAATTCTTGGGACCGGGATGTTGATAATATGCATATATATGGAAAGAGGGGTTTCTTCAATTTTCGAGTCGATATAGGCCAACTATATGAGGGAAGCAAGCCCCCATTAACCCCTAAATACAATTTTATGGTACATATCTGTGCAGGAGATATCACTTTACTTAAATATACTAGAGCTCGTGGTAGAGACACTCATTCGTGGGGCAAGAATGCTGATTATATGAAAATATGCGTTTTTTTACCCAATTTAAGTCAATTAGTACAAGCCCCAGGGACGCCTAATTCCATTTGTATGACCAATGATATTGTATGTATCTGTGCAGGAGATGCCCCTTTAATCAAATACAGTAGAGCTCCAAGGTGGAGTGACATTCATTGATGCTGATGATATGAAAATAGGGGGTTTAACCCAATTTTAAGTCAATAAGTACACCATAGGAGGAAGCAAGCCCCCCCCCAGGGACCCCTAATTCCTTTCTATGACCATCTAAATTGTATATATCTCTGCAGGAGATGTCCCTTTACGGGCATTTACTAGACCTCCGGGGCGGATACACATTCATGGGCCACAGATGCTGATATGCAATTGGAAATATGTTTTTTATTCAAATTTCGAGTCTATATAGGCCCACCATATGCGGGAAGCAGTCCACCAATAACTCATAATTCTCTTTTTATGACCATGGTAATGTAATGCTATATATCTGGGCAGGAGATGTCCCACCGAAAGCGCCGAAAACGACAAAAAGTGCGCCGTAACGGCGCACAGTTTGTCGCTTTCGGCGCGTTAGTAATGGCGCACTTTTTGTCTCTTTATGCGCGCGCCGAAAGCGCCATTAGGAAGTGGTCCTAATAGTATTCCATAGTATTAAATAATTTACACGGTCCATTTTAGCCGCTTCATGTTTTACCCTTCCGCAATTATTATTATTATCACTACCAAATTAATGGGAATTTACACAACCTTCTGTTATTCTAAATCTGTGTATATATACTCTATTTTACAAAGTGCATATAGTGTTGCTATATATATATAGTTTATTGTTTTTCGTATATCTTATGTCTGCAATACTGGTGTAAACGGGTTGATATAGAAATGCACACAGAAAGAAAGCGGTATTCGTTCGTTCGTGTGAGCAAAAATCGTGTGAATGCTTTGTGAATGTCCGTTATAAGTCACGGTCCACACCTAGGCATTGCGACAGGCAAATCTAATTTGATTAATTGTTACTCGGGCTTGGCGAATGTGCTTAATCTTTCGTTGTCATTTCAACCCATGTATTTCACACTGTGTATCCGAGAACCTGGGTGCTGGTGCGTGTGGTGACAAAGTACTTAAAGTTTACTATATACAGTATATCTTATCAATATTTGTTCTTCTTGGAGTTTGGTAATATCTTAGTACACTCAGTGAACAACAGGGCGACCGCAAAAGCGTAGCATAACAAAGCCGCTATCACTGACGTTGCGATTAGATGGGAAATTCCGCACATTTCTGTGATGGGGGTCGTAGATGAAGTAGCCCTATTTCTATTTGTGTACACTGTTGTTTATTTTGTATTCCTATATATGTGAGTTGTTCTCATGCGACTTTCATCGTTTCTTCGAACCATTATCAACTGGTGTAAGAATAAACTGCTTTGGTCTGCTGATAGTTGATTAATTTGTTTTTGTCTGGCCTAAACTGACACGACCCATAGTGAATTGTCAATTACCAGAGTACTGATGAGTGCGCGTTCACTATCAGTAATCGTATTGTGATCACAGTAATCTGCGACATTATATAAATCTTAATACTGAATTGACCACGGACACAACATGACGATTATATTGACCATATTCAGAACTTAAACACAAAATAAAGAACATTTTTTAAATAGTGATTCTTTTTGAGAGTGTTTCTTTTTCTTCCAAGGAATTTAAATTGACTAACAACGGAGACATTCAGGTTTGTAAATATATATTTATATCTGATAATACTATACGGATTGGGTGGATAGAGAAACTACTCCCGATGGTATAACGTGGGCGCTGATTCCTTTTGTAAAATATCCTTTATCACCATGATGTTGATAGATTCTTTCTACAATATATTGTACTAAATAAATAAATAACAGTTTTGTATAGCGTAAAATCCACCAAAGTGCTCTAAACCGCTTGAAGGTTGAACGTAAAATACAATTGATATACGAACAACAATACAATAGCGACATCGAGCTCCTTAAAGGAAGTGTCAGAAATAATTGAACATTCATGAAGTATGTTCACTTACTTACTGAGAGCTGATGACCGGTAGAAGAGAACCATTGTTGGCGAACGCTGAACAATATTGTTATCCGAGATTATAATAAGTACTGCAATTTTAAATGTTAGAGTGGCAGCTAAGTTTG
This sequence comes from Siphonodentalium dalli, assembly GCA_032622095.1. Lineage (NCBI taxonomy): Eukaryota > Metazoa > Mollusca > Scaphopoda > Gadilida > Siphonodentaliidae > Siphonodentalium > Siphonodentalium dalli. The sequence goes on along the minus strand of CP136069.1, from coordinate 158,585,636 downwards.
CGATCTCCGTTCTTGTAAAATAAATGTATTCGTGTCACGCAAGATTTCTTTAGAAACCATCACTGCCAGCGCCTCTCATCGCGCGCCATTTTACTCTTTACTAACAAAAGTTCTGAACTGTCAATATCGCAGCTCACAATACATTATAGGACCCACAAGTTATTAGCTAAATATGAACCCTATATTATAGTGATATTTCCAGATGTACAAGGCCGAATCGCACTCTCCTGTCATTCACAACGATGAAACATTTGAGTCAATTTTATTTTAATTTGTTTTTCGTAGGGATCGACAAATTCTATTCAATGTAGCCAAATGACCATGCACATATATGTTTTGAGCGGTTCTGTTTCTGTAGTCTAGGACTATAGTTCCATATTCTTTATCAATGCCAATTTGTGGTGGCCTGACCCCATGAAGACGCCACTTGGGATAACTTAAAGGCACGGATGGCCTTTGCAGTCTATTATATATTTTGGAACTTCTGTCTGTCTGTATGTATGTGTGTTATAGACTCGAAAACTGCTCGACCGATCCGAGTCAAATTTGGTATATAGGCCTATGTTGATCCCGGGAACAATATGGGCGGGTCAAATTTCACGTGTGACCGTGTTCTTGACCATGACATTGACCTCGCTCAAATACGCTCATATAGGCATGTTTCTGGACCTCGACGGATCCGACTCAAATTTGTTATGTATACCCACTTTGATCCCGGGAACAATATCTGCGGGTCAAATTTCACGTGCGACCGTGGCCTTGTCCTTGACCTCGCTCATATACGCTCGTATATATAGGCACGTTTCTGAAATCCCTAAATAGCCCGGATCCCTAAATAGCCCGGACGAAGTCGGGCACATGAGTTAGTCTACTATACATTTTGAAACTTCCGTATATATATATATGTATATCCTTTATAGACTCGAAAACGGCTCCACCGATTGAGCCCAAACATCCTATCTAAGTGTAAAAAGCCACAGACAGTGCACTCTGACCATTCGCGAGCTCGTGCGTCGACCACTCCTTCGCCCGCCACCGTAATGGAGATTGATGGGTTAATTATTAAAGAGCGCTCGTATCTGCGGTGTAGAGTTAAAGAGCGTGTATATACACGAGTAGTATAAATACGGCTCAATCGATCGAGACGAAATTTCGTACTTAGGGCTTCCAATGGACGGGGGAGATTTTCGTCGGGTACGGGTACCCACAAATGACCTTGGGCGATATCTCGGTCGTCAGCGGTGACATCGACGTGAAATTTATATGTATGGTCAACTCGGGACGGGGAATAGTTTTGTCGGGTTATTTTGTCGACCCAACATGACCTTCAAACGGGTACCCGCAAATGATAGCATGCTGTCGACGTGCCTGTACGGGGTTACCTTGAAAAACAAAAATTAATTGATCGACCAAAGCCATGGGACCAATCCCGCCAGTGGCGGGCTAATCTGCTAGTAGGTTATAATTTAGAAATTAAATTTACCAAATTATGAAAATTTCCTCAAGAATATACTAATCTACTATATATTTTGAGAACTCCGTATATAAATATATAAATATATGTGTCCTATATAGACTCGAAAACGGCTGGCTCGATTGAGCTCAAACTTCCCATCTATATATAGGGGTAATAAACACGGGAATCGTCGTCGCGGCGTTTTGGAGAAGCTCTGAGCACTCATTCTCCACTCCCAATCATCAAAATCACCGTCGGCACTGCGGAGGTTAAGGCAGTCACGCTCTTTATATTGACCAAATTTGGCGTTGTTAACCGAGTAACGCTCTTTATTGCTATCGGCGTTGCTAAACTGTCACATATGCGTACGAAACTACGGATGCAAAACGCACCGGAACGGCGGAATGCATTTATCTTGATTAAAAGGGCAGAATTAACTCATTGGAAAACAACAAATGCGTGTCGTGTGATTCTTATGTCTGTCGTTCCTAGGAACGGGGGAGATTTTCATGGGACGGGTACCATAATTTATCTTGATTAAAAAGGCAGAATTAACTCATTGAAAAACTAAAAATGCGTGTTGTCTGATTCTTATGTCTGTCGTTCTTAGGAAGGGGGGGGGGGAATTTCATCGGTTCACCTTAAATCATACCTCTTTTAGGGACGGGTACCATAATTTCTCTTGATTAAAAAGGCAGAATTAACTAATTGAAAAACAAAAAATGCGTGTTGTGTGATTCTTATGTCTGTCGTTCCTAGGAAGGGGTGAGATTTTCATCGGGTCAGTTTTTCCGCCCGATGTACCGTAAATACCTCTTTTAGGGAAGGGTACCATCATTTCTCTTGATTAAAAAGGCAGAATTAACTCATTGGAAAAAAAAAAAAATTGTAAAAAGGCAGAATTAACTCATTGAATAAAAATAATTTAAAAAATGTCATGTTTCTGACCAACCACGTCAGTGGCGGGCTAACCTGCTAGTATATATATAATAGTATAATGATAGTATGAATAAGATATTAATCACAAAACACACTTGTGCGAGCCGAGCGTTTGTCTATATGCAGCACATAATGAGGACTGTGTGATGAGCAAAACAGTCAACACCGTGGTGATTTGTTTGGAGATTGCATCACTGTGACCCATTCAACACAAAAATATTGAGTTGCGAGGATTAGCGAGCGCTATAACGGTGTGTTGTAAACAACATGGACCATTTTAAACCAACATCCACGTAGTGGGATCTCCCCCGGTGTTGGGTGTTTTGCTTATAGCACACTCTTTACGTACTGTAACATACCATTGCCTTTACTAACAATACGAACGATCGTGACAATAACATGCTATTTATGCGATATTTATTATTTGTCTAAGAACAAAATATGTCTATATTTTAATATTCCTTCTGTTTATGGTGGTTTTAACGAACGGGTATGGCCATTTTCACAACAATAACGACTGCGAAGGCAATCCGTATCTTTAAACTATGCTACGCATACCTCACATGTTTATGTTTGGTCGAATCGACAAGTTTGTTGTTTTCATGGAAATTTCAGTGCCACTTTCGCAGCCTTCATTCCCGACTTAGAAAGCACAACTTTGGCAACTTTACTCCACACCATTAGATTAATCGTGTAGACCCGCATGAGACAACACGGTGAACACCATATTTGAACCTTGTTAAAATTTCGCTGTTAGACTAATTTCCCTAACTTTCATTAGCAACCATGATGGTCTAGAAATCGAGAGGGCCAACATAAACAATCTACACCCCTTGTGAGTGAGAAATTTGTAGCGACAAATGTGATTTAGTGATAACTATTCAACACGTAATACTTGACCATTTCCCAAGGGAAAAAACTCATCAATAAGTGTTTAGTATAGATATAGCTCGCGCCTTATTTTGCCGCGAACATGACATCAGAGGGTGTCCATTTTAAACATAAGTCATCACACGCGACGTTCGGGCATGATGTCGTAGAACATTTAAGTCAATACAACTTTTATTTTGTATTCGACCGATGATAATACGACCGCCTGTTTCGAAACTTTGTTGTATTTAACTTTCGTCGGATTTAGATGAATTGTATTAGACGTCTGCAACGACCTTCAGTTTGATGGACATCGGCGACAAGAAATTACCTTCTTCGTAAAACGCTGCCCGCGTTATACAACTTTTAATTAAGTTATTTTAGATGGTGTCACATCAACTCTTTGGGGGACAGACTGGCATGCATTCGCGAATACAAGTATAGATAGCCGCTCTCAAAATTTCAGTCTAATTAACTCTGTTTTGTACATCATAGTTGCTTCGCTACAAACAGTTTATGAAATGTGTAATTGTGTTTCTCGTCGCGATATGGGCTATCGACTGAAACCGCGTTAAACCACAACGTGTTTTCCATCAGGGGACGCCTGTGAATTTCACATCATCGAACACGTGCACAAAATATTCATAAAAAATGGCGTCAAATGGCATCAGAATTCACCCAGACTGTGGGATGAAATATCACATATACGATAAGTGCTGATTAACTCGACATATATTGTTAAGATAAATTTGGTATCCAGTTAAATCTAAATCGATATCCGGTTAAATCTAAATCGATATCGTGTTATATTCTACCGAATCTCTTGTTGGATTAATTTAACACGGTGAAATATGGTTAAAATTCATCCGAAATCGGGTTAAATTTGACTCGGTACTCGAGTTAAACAGATGAACATAACACTGAATAGTGTGAAATGTTACCCATTAACATATATTAATAGTTGAATGTGACACTGAATAGTACTGAAGGTTACCCCTTATTAGTTAAATATAACACTGAATAGTTTATATATAACGAAATACCGTAGGAAATAACGATATATAGATGTTGTAATGATTCCAATATAACGCCATCTCATTATAGATTTCTATACTCAACGAAACAGAAGAAAAAATACATTCAAAAAGCACTTTCCAATTCGGAAAAACCCCACGTAGATAATATTTCTTTCACTTTTCTCCGCCATTAGAACCATGTGCGAATTATTGCCGTGTTCAATTTTGATAGGTGCTGGATGCGGAAGTCAATTATGATTGGCCAAAATAGTTAATACTAGCAGATTAGCCCGCCACTGGTCGATCCATTAATTTTTGTTTTTCAAGATAACCCCGTACAGGCACGCCGACAGCATGCTATCTTTTGCGGGTACCCGTTTCAAGGTCATGTTGTGTGGACAAAATAACCCGACAAAAATATTCCCCGTCCTGAGTTGACCATACATAACAAATTTCACGTCGATGTCACCGCTGACGACCGAGATATCGCCCAAGGTCATTTGTGGGTACCCGTTTCAAGGTCAAAGTCACCTCAGGCGGACAAACTGACCGGACGAAAATCTCCCCCATTCCCTTGGAAGCCCTAAGTACGAAATTTCGTATCGATATCCCCAGTTTCCGAGACGGTCGATTGAGCCGTATTTATACTCGTGTATATAAACGCTCTTTAACAACGACACCGCAGATACGAACGCTCCTTAATCATTAACCCATCAATTCCAACGACGGTGGAAGGGCGAAGGGCGAAGGAGTCCTCGGATGTTCTCAGAAGCGGAGCGATGGCACTTCTCGTGGCTTTTTACCCTTAGATAACAAGTTTGGGCTCAATCGGTCGAGCCGTTTTCGAGTCTATAAAGGATATACACATATACGGAAGTCTCAAAATATATACTAGACTATGGAAGTGTTAATTCATATGTAAAACTTGTTTACAGTTATTATGCTAACTTTTTTCGCTCACATATTTAACATGTATGGGGCATTTTGAATATTTTGTCGTGATATAGCGACTATTTTATCGTGTACGACAACTCGAGTAACCGAGTAATATCATTTTACGACATCACCAAACCGCGCAATATCATTTCACGACATCACACATCCGAATAATATGTTTTTACGTAATGCTGTACACCTTCTTCACTGCTAAATAATGTGTAGATATCGATGTTCGTGACGTCACTCATTTGAAAGAGTTGTCAGTCACTAAGAGGCGATCTAATTTATAAATAGGGTATTACTTGTTTGGTTTCACATTATAGGCCTGAAATCAGCCCTCGGTTACCTCATATCATCCTTCGACCTTAGCTCTCAGGCTGATATGAGGTTACCTCGTGCTGAAATGGGGCCTATTCAGTGAAAATGAACATTTGTATCTCGATGTTTCAAACAATGGATGCTGTTCCACGATTGTCTATGATAATAGCATTTGCGTGAAGTCAGTTTGAATATTCGCGACATTCCTATTATATTTTCCCACTGCACACGACGCCACCAGCAGTGGGGATGTTAAATTAGTATCTTATTTTGTCTATTCTTATGTGTTAACATTGCCCTTATATTGATGATATAAAAGATGTTCTCACGTTTAATGCAAATAAGTACATGCATACTCACGGACACGAGCATGTGTTTTATTATCATTTGCAACACAAACTCAAGCAGGTTTTCAGGCGAACTTTGAATATATACATGTACATTGTATATAGAACGCTGATTTGAACGGAACAGTTGCATGTTCAATGTCCCACAATGCACATCAGTCATGTATGTTCATATCATCATGCGTGGAAATACATGTACCACCAATAACGGAACATATTTCACTTTCAGGTTGAGCCTAAACCGAAATCAGTATGCAGATCAATGCCATTCTAATTTTGAGATATTGTCTGTCCTATTCAATCAGTCTTATGCCAGACGTGAGTCACGTGGCAGCATTCAGAATGACACCGTACCGTAAGTATCAGCATTACTTATACAATTAATTCACAAACGATGAGGACAGCCGTTTGGCCAGTAACACCATATTGCATACGATATTACTTGAATTTCTCTAATTAATTAACATCTTGTCTAACTATGTTATAAACCAGGACTGAAATTAAAGATTATGTACCCTTTTCCGACTCTTTACTGGGGTCTAAACACATCATTCAGGGATCTAAACACAACATTATTAGATCTAAACAAGTCATTCAGTGGCCTAAACACATCAGTGTGAGTCTAAACCAACATACTGGGGTCTACGCACATCATTCCGGGGTCTAAACACAACATTCAGGGGATTAAATCATCATTCTGGGGTCTAAGCACATCATTATGGGGCTTAAAGCCATCATTATGGGATCTAATCGCATCATTCTGGAGTCTAAACTCATCATTGTTGGGTCTAAATACATAATTCTGGGGTCTAAACACATCATGCTAGGGTCTAAATACATCACTCTGGGGGTATATTCCCATCATACTGGTGTCTAAACACATCAGTGTGTGGTATAAACATCACACTGGGGTCTAAATACATCATTATGGGGTCTACATCATTATAGTGTATATACACATCATACTGGGGTCTAAATACATCATTGTGTGGTCTAAAAATCACCCTGCGGTCTAAACACATCATTGTGTGGTATAACATCACCCTGGGGTCTAAACACATAATTGTGGGGTCTACAATAATTATTATGGGTCTAAATATAGTTTTGGTGTCTAAACACATCAGTCTGTGTCAATGAGACGAGGTTTGTGCGGTTTTTAGTTTTAATTTCTATCAATTATTCAATTAGTCAATTGACAGGGTCGCGTGGTTGAGCTCAGAATGAGAGGTCTCCATTGTGTCGAAATCTAAAAACCAATCATTGCCCGTATACACTGTACAGTTAGACTCTGCATGGGAACATATAAGTTATAACATGTCTCAATGTTCGAGTACTGGTGCTACCCAAGCACAAACAAACATAAAACAAACAAATAGAACGAAGCGAGAACAAAACAGACGGGAAACTAACAAAAAATGTTTAAACTGCGGATCGATGACTTCTTGGCAGGAAGAAATATCCAGTACATATAATAATTTTGAAAAGACGCATCATGACGAACGTGCGATGTTCGCGGTTCCGCGCCGTCAGAGTAGGACATGTATTTCTGAGAGTTTTGCATAACCCTGAGGAATTTTTCGTAATAAAGGCCTGAAGCCTATTTGCCAGAACAGTATATACCATTGCAGGATTATAACGCATTTGGAAAGTAGTTTGATATTCGAACCATTGAAAAATGTCCAAGGATAACAGGTAGGCTATGTCCTTTATTGGAAAGCGGTCTGCTATTACTGAACTCAGAAACGCGATGAACATGTCCTCATGGTTGAATTCTGCCAGTTTGTCATATAAGGGGGACAAAAGTCCAGAGACAATCTCCGTGAATTGTAGTGTTTTCTATAGGTGTCCAGACTTCCATGGAGGAACTTCACCACGTACTGGAGCAGCTTTTTGACGTTTTGTTTCATCGCATTCCTCGATAACTAATCCATTATCGTCATTGACAAGCAAACAGTGGTTCCCCTTCTTTAAAACTTCTGGAATTAATCCAGGGTGTTTCCTCTCAAAATAACCAGTCTTTCTGATATGATCATTGATGTGATACTGCAAGTAACATAGTTCATTGTCAGTGTGAGCGGCACACTTGTGGTCGACAGTGGGTTGTACCTCGCTGTAGGTTGTAGTGCTGTTCAAAGGTCATCGAACAATGCGACATCTATATGGCTCGACTAAATATATCTGAAATATAATACGAAGTATTGTTATAACGAACCAAAGCCGGACGCTTTGGTCGTATAGAGACTATATCTGATTTTGTGACGTCACCAATTATTATCTAATAACGAACCACAGCCGGACGCTTTGGGTCCAATATAGACTATATCTGATTTTGTGACGTCACCAATTATTATCTAATACGTCGCTGATGTTTTGAATTTAGATCGGTGGGCTTAAAGCATTAATCACTGTGTATGAACTGTTACGTCGGAAGTCGTTCTATCGCCGGTTTGTGATGATTCTTGACTGATTTGTGACGGTTCTTGCTGATCGAAATTATACATTTTCACGACTTTTTGACAGTTAAAACGCAATTTTGAGGCATCTAGGTGATAATTCGATTAGTTATTTTCGATCCCATCACAATCTGTGGCACCAATGAGCGTGTTAATAACGAAACTTTCATTGTGCGAGTCATAACAACCACAAAAACCGCGAATTTTGATAATTGTTTGGGTTCTCTCCTGATCGAGTCGGTTCTCTCCCCATTTAATCGTTCTATACGGGTAAAACTATGGCTAATATTTGCCATGGTACATGGTTCAAACTGCCAATTTTGTGAAAGTATACAAAGATAAACACAACAAACTATGCATTAAGTTGAAATTGGCACCACTTGTCATTAATTTCGATGAATTACACTGCCTTTCTATGCTTATCCAATAAGCTGTGTTACGCCTATCAAAATTCACAAAGTCGCCAGCTATTTTGAAAAATAACGCGTTTTTCAGGCCCGACATTTCCATGAGTCAACAGCCGGTTAACAATGGCGAAATTTCATTGCGCTGGACTTCGTAAAGCATGAGCGTAGACGGGATATATAGAGTTATCTGTCTTGTATTTTATCTTATCTCTTCTATATATTTTGAGAACTCCGTGTATTCGAGAGACAGCCCACACCCTCCGGACCTCAATGATATGATCGTGAATGAGTATTGATATACCCCACTAAACTTTGACAAACACCAGTAATGGTGTGTAGATCATTTACATATATCTCCTATATATTTTGATACAATCTATCCAATTTACATATCTCTCTTATATATTTATGTTTGTGTGTGTGTTGTACTTCATACAAATCTACGATTCTCGACCGATCGGGACGAAACTTGGTACGTGTGTGTAGTTTGACCAGGCGGTGGTCGTTGTCGTATTGGCGAGCCCGTGCGACGCCCGTGCAGCGCGTGCGCAGACGAGATCTCGGAAACGGGTGGAGCTATCGATTTGAAATTTGCTATGTGAATGTATTTTGCGCCGGGTACAAATTTTATCGGGTCGCCGAGCCCGTGCGACGCACGTGCAGCGCATGCGCAGACGAGATCTCGGAAACGGGTGGAGCTATCGACTTGAAATTTGCTATGTGAATGTATCTTGCGCCGGGTACAAATTTTATCGGGTCGCCGAGCCCGTGCGACGCCCGTGCAGCGCATGCGCAGACGAGATATCGGAAACGGGTGGAGCTATCGACTTGAAATTTGGCATGTGAATGTATCTTGCGCGGGTACAAATTGTATCGGGTCGCCGAGCCCGTGCGACGCCAGCTTCGCGCATACGCAGACCAGATCTCGAAACTGGTGGAGCTACCGGGTACAAATTTTTCTTATTGAAACGCGTGGAGCTAAAAATTAAAAAAATATATAAAAAAATGTCATGTTTCAGACAAGCCGCCGGTGGCGGGCTAACCTGCTAGTCTATACTATATATTTTGAGACTTCGTATATGTGTGTGTGTGTGTGTGTGTACTTCATAGAATCCAAAACGCGTGTACAGATTGAGATCAAATTTCGTATGTAAGTGTAAAATCACACCGACACCGCCGTAGTCGCGGTTTAGAGAAGCTCAGAGCACCCGTTCTCCAATCTCAAATCACCCCAAAGGCACGGCGGGGGTTAATCAAGTGATTATTTAATGAGCGTTTGTTTTTGACGTATCTCTATAAAGAGCGTCTGTTTCCCATTCAACGTTATTCGCATCTGCAGAGTTATACGGGAACGCAAACGTTATCGCTCGAAATTTATTCCCTGCGAGCACGGATGGCGCGCTCTGGTTTTACAGAAATCATCCCAGATAATCACGAATATAGCATCATATTTCTCCCCAGATATACCGTTATAAAGCTACTGGAATCTGCCAATCTACGGGAAATTCCAGGGAATGCCGATTGAGCTCAAACTTGCTACCTACGGGAAGTGTCATATATATGAGTGTGTCCTTTATAGACTCTAACCGATTGAGCTCAAACTTGCTAAATAAGAAAATAGCCCCCCAAGCCGTAAATATCAACAACAACGATATTACTAAATACACGTTTTCGACAATGTGAGAGTTTTCGGGGAGCCGTGATGCCAACAACAACGACCCGAAGACAGATTTCCCGACGGGAAGCGTTTGTTTTAAATTCAATGCAATGTTATCGTAGAGAGATTTCGCGAAACAAAGAATGCGTTGTCTGTCGTTCCTAGGAAGGGGGGGGGGGGGGATTTCTACGGGTAAATTTTTCCGCCAGAAACAAAACAATTAAATAAAACAATTTACAATTTAATTAAAACAATTTAAAATTAAAAAAAATTAACAATAAAAAAAAAATTCAGAAACAAAATATATTAAATTTAAAAAACATTAAATTCATATTCAAAAATAAAAAACAAAAATAAATAAAAACAAAATAATTACAAAAATGTCATGTTTCTGAAACAAAGCCATGGGACGAATGCCGCCAGTGGCGGGCTAACCTGCTAGTCTATTATATATTTTGGAACTTCTGTCTGTATGTATTTGTGTTATAGACTCGAAAAACTGCTCGACCGATCCGACTCAAATTTGGTGTGTAGGCCTACTTTGATCCGGGGAACAATATGGGCGGGTCCAATTTCACGTGCGTCTGTGTCCTTGACATCGCTCATATACGCTCATATAGGCATGTTTCTGGACCTCGACCGATCCGACTCAAATTTTGTATAATGTAGGCCTACTTTGATCCTGGGAACAATATGGGTGGGTCCAATTTCACGTGCGACCTTGTCCTTGACCTTGACCATATTCGCTCATATAGGCATGTTTCCGGGCCGATCGAACAATAGTTTGCCCAGGCGGAGACGATAAAAAAAAATCCCTAAATAGCCCGGACGAAGAGGGGGCACATCGGCTAGTGTTGTCTATTTTCGTAGACGTATTTTACTCAACAAAAAGCCAAAAATAAGACGTTAAAAGTTCGTTGACACCCATACAATGTTCTGATTACGCAGTTTATGAAGTTTATGTCGTGCATCCGCTTGCTGGATGCTGCTTATCTAGGTTAAATTCTAGAATTCTAGAATATGCAGCTATTAAAGCATATACAAGCACGATAATCTTCCATTCAATCATATTTTAGATTGACTAGGGATCTCTGATTTTTTAATAGAAGATATAAAAAAGCAAAGAATCCTACAGTTACGAATATTATTATATGGATGTTAAACCTTTGGTTACTAAATGCGCTGTAATATAATTGACTTGAATCCTATTGATTAATTTGTAGGAATGCTTAGCTATTAAGTTCAACAGGCAGTAACATATAAAAAAGAGAAAAGAATCATGCAGTTACAAATATTATTATATGGATGTTAATCCTTTGGTGACTAAATGTGTTATAAAGAGCAGCGACTTGAATCCTATTGATTCATTTGTAGGAATGCTCAGCTATTAAATTCAACATGCAGTAACAGATTGTTTTAATTATTAGCTAAACATTCATACAAATGAATCATTAAAGATTAGTGTTATGGGTGTCTGAACCTGGCTATTATAAGGCACATTATTATTCCTCGCTACTGACGTGTCAAGTGAGCAGGGACGTGGGCTGGAGGGTATCCAATGTTGGGGCGTCCACCTTGGAATTTCCAACCACACCATCCCCTTGAAACAGACCAAACTAATGCACAAGGCCTGGGCTTTGGTTTGCGCCAACAGCATGACACATTATAGCTCTAGATTGTATACAATTCTGAAGTGAATTGATCAGTAGCCTTTGATTGGCCACCATGCAAACCGGGGGAGAAACTCAGGATACATGGGCCCAATGAGAAAATGTGGATATCTGAACCTGAAAATTGCAAAAAAAAAGTCTAGACTGGCTTCAAGAATCCCAAGTGTTGGAAGTTTCCAACCTGGCGCCCCCACCCTCACAAGATTGGAAATGTTCCCAACAGATGGAGAGAGAGAGAGAGAGAGAGAGAGAGATGATTTATTTTGCAAAAGAGCATACATTATTAGCTCAACTTTACTTTGTAAAGTTTGAGCTATTGCCATGTCTTTGTCGTCCGTCGTCCGTGTGTACGTGTGTACGTGTGTACGTGTGTACGTGTGTACGTAAGGCGTCAACAATGCAGGCTACAGGTCGTACCTTTCGACGGATCATTATGAAATTTGTCATAGCTGTTGACATCAACATTTAGACCAGAATAATTAATTTTGGGGTCATTCGGAAAAAAAACATGGCCGCCAGTGGCCATATTGGATTTCAAAATTCAATCCATTAGCACGGGCTACAGGCCGTACTGTTTGTCTGATCTTCATGAAATTTGTCATGGATGTTAATATTGACATGTAGATGGGAACGAGTAATTTTGGGGTCATTCGGCCCAAAAACATGGCCGCCAGCAGCCATCTTGGATTTTACTCTTTGTATGACTAAATTCTTTAGCACGGGCTACAGGTCGTACTTTTAGTCTGATCATCATAAAATTTGTCATGGCTGTTGAAATTGGAATGCAGATGGGAACGAGTCATTTTGGGGTCATTCGGACAAAAAACATGGCCGCCAGCAGCCATCTTGGATTTCAAAATTTAATCCATTAGCACGGGCCACAGGTCGTACTGTTCGTCTGATCACCATGAAATTTGTCATGGATGATAATATTGACATGTAGATGGGAACGAGTAATTTTGGGGTCATTCGGCCAATAAACATGGCCGCCAGCAGCCATCTTCGATTTTACTCTTTGTATGACTAAATTCTTTAGCACGGGCTGCAGGTCGTACCTTTAGTCGGATCATCATAATATTTGTCATGGATATTAACAATGACATGTAGATGGGAACGAGTAATTTTGGGGTCATTCGGCTAAAAAACATGGTCGCCAGCAGCCATCTTGGATTTTACTCTTTGTATGACTAAATCCTTTAGCACGGGCTACAGGTCCTACTTTTATTCTGATCATCATGAAATTTGTCATGAATGTTAATAATGACATGTAGATGGGAACGAGTCATTTTGAGGTCATTCGGCCGAAAAACATGGCCGCCAGCAGCCATCTTGGATTTTACTCTTTGTATGACTAAATTCTTTAGCACGGGCTGCAGGTCGTACCTTTAGTCGGATCATCATAAAATTTGTCATGGATATTAACAATGACATGTAGATGGGAACGAGTAATTTTGGGGTCATTCGGCTAAAAAAACATGGTCGCCAGCAGCCATCTTGGATTTTACTCTTTGTATGACTAAATCCTTTAGCACGGGCTACAGGTCCTACTTTTATTCTGATCATCATGAAATTTGTCATGAATGTTAATAATGACATGTAGATGGGAACGAGTCATTTTGAGGTCATTCGGCTAAAAAACATGGTCGCCAGCAGCCATCTTGGATTTTACTCTTTGTATGACTAAATCCTTTAGCACGGGCTACAGGTCCTACTTTTAGTCTGATCATCATAAAATTTGTCAAGAATGTTAATAATGACATGTAGATGGGAACGAGTCATTTTATGGTCATTCGGCCAAAAAACATGGCCGCCAGCAGCCATCTTGGATTTTACTCTTTGTATGACTAAATCCTTTAGCACGGGCTACAGGTCGTACCTTTAGTCTGATCATCATAAAATTTGTCATGGCTGTTGAAATTGGAATGTAGATGGGAACGAGTCATTTTGGGGTCATTCGGACAAAAAACATGGCCGCCAGCAGCCATCTTGGATTTCAAAATTTAATCCATTAGCACGGGCCACAGGTCGTACTGTTCGTCTGATCACCATGAAATTTTTCATGGATGATAATATTGACATGTAGATGGGAACGAGTAATTTTGGGGTCATTCGGCCAATAAACATGGCCGCCAGCAGCCATCTTCGATTTTACTCTTTGTATGACTAAATTCTTTAGCACGGGCTGCAGGTCGTACCTTTAGTCTGATCATCATAAAATTTGTCATGGATATTAACAATGACATGTAGATGGGAACGAGTAATTTTGGGGTCATTCGGCTAAAAAACATGGTCGCCAGCAGCCATCTTGGATTTTACTCTTTGTATGACTAAATCCTTTAGCACGGGCTACAGGTCCTACTTTTATTCTGATCATCATGAAATTTGTCATGAATGTTAATAATGACATGTAGATGGGAACGAGTCATTTTGAGGTCATTCGGCCGAAAAACATGGCCGCCAGCAGCCATCTTGGATTTTACTCTTTGTATGACTAAATCCTTTAGCACGGGCTACAGGTCGTACCTTTAGTCTGATCATCATAAAATTTGTCATTGTTGTTGAAATTGGAATGTAGATGGGAACAAGTCATTTTGGGGTCATTCGGACAAAAAACATGGCCGCCAGCGGCCATATTGGGTTTAAAAATTTAATCCATTAGCACGGGCCACAGGTCGTACTGTTCGTCTGATCATCATGAAATTTGTCATGGATGATAATATTGACATGTAGATGGGAACGAGTAATTTTGGGGTCATTCGGCCCAAAAAATGGCCGCCAGCAGCCATCTTGGATTTTACTCTTTGTATGACTAAATTCTTTAGCGCGGGCTACAGGTCGTACCTTTAGTCTGATCATCATAAAATTTGTCATGAATGTTAATAATGACATGTAGATGGGAACGAGTCATTTTGGGATCATTCGGCCAAAAAACATGGCCGCCAGCAGCCATCTTGGATTTTACTCTTTGTATGACTAAATTCTTTAGCATGGGCTACAGGTCGTACCTTTAGTCTGATCGTCATAAAATTTGTCATGGATGTTAACGATGACATGTAGATGGGAACGACTCATTTTGGGGTCATTCGGCCGAAAACATGGCCGCCAGCAGCCATCTTGGATTTTACTTTTCTCTTCATGTCTGTAAACATGTATTAGATATTCAACTTTCCACATTCCTAATGGCTCCATTGACTGTAATACATTAAATTATTCCCTTTCCAAGTTGAGCTACAGTGTCATTGACACTTTCATTATGAAATTTTTCATGGATGTTGACATTGACATGTAGATGGGACGAGTCATTTTGGGGTCATTCGGAAAAAAAACATGGCCGCCAGTGGCCATCTTGGATTTCAAAATTCAATCCAGTAGCACGGGATACAGGCCGTACTGTTCGTTTTATTGTCCTGAAATTTGTCATGGATGTTAACAATGACATATAGATGGGAACGAGTCATTTTTGGGTCAATCGGGCAAAAAACATGGCTGCCAGCAGCCTTCTTGGATTTTACTCTTTGTATGACTAAATTCTTTAGCACGGGCTACAGGTCGTACCTTTAGTCTGATCATCATGAAATTTGTCATGGCTGTTGAAATTGGAATGTAGATGGGAACGAGTCATTTTGGGGTCATTCGGACAAAAAACACATGGCCACCAGCGGCCATCTTTGATTTCAAAATTTAATCCATTAGCACGGGCCACAGGTCGTACTGTTCGTCTGATCATCATGACATTTGTCATGGATGTTAATATTGACATGTAGATGGGAGTAATTTTGGGGTCATTCGGCCAAAAAACATGGCCGCCAGCAGCCATCTTTGATT
The DNA here is from genome assembly GCA_032622095.1 of Siphonodentalium dalli. Taxonomy (NCBI): domain Eukaryota; kingdom Metazoa; phylum Mollusca; class Scaphopoda; order Gadilida; family Siphonodentaliidae; genus Siphonodentalium; species Siphonodentalium dalli. The sequence continues at coordinate 158,569,739 of CP136069.1, read as the reverse complement.
TTACTCTTTGTATGACTAAAATTTGTCATGGATGTTAATAATGACATGTAGATGTGAACGAGTCATTTTGGGGTCATTCGGCCAAAAAAACATGGCCGCCAGCAGCCATCTTGAATTTTACTCTTTGTATGACTAAATCCTTTAGCACGGACTACAGGTCGTACCTTGAGTCGTACCGCTGGTGGCCATCTTGGATTTCAAAATTCAATCAAATGGCACGGGCTACAGGTCGTACTGTTCGTCTGATCATCATGAAATATGTCATAGATGTTAGTATTGACATGTAGATGGGAACGAGTGATTTTGGCGTTGTTCGGCCAAAATACATGGCCGCCAGCAGCCATCTTGGATTTAACTCTTTGCATGACTAAATCCTTTGGCACGGGCTACAGGACGTAGCTTTGGTCGGAACTTCATGAAATTTGTCATGGATGTTAACAATGACATGTAGATGGGAACGAGTCCTTTTGGGGTCAATTGGCCAAAAAACATGGCCACCAGCAGCCATCTTGGATTTTACTCTTTGCATGACTAAATCCTTTGGCACATGTTAGACATTTCAATTAGCACCTTTCCTATTCCTCCATTTACTGTCAACCATTAAATTGTTACCCTACCTAAGTTGAGCTACAGTGTCATTGACACTTTCATTTAATACAAAGCATATTAATTAAATGGAATTAGATTATTTGTCCATTAAACCAGTTTCTTGCCAATTGGGGGGGGGGGGGGGGTAAATGTGATATAGAAAACTAGATCACACCTGCTCCCTACTTCATGTCCACCCATCATGAGTTTTGGATCAACTCTAAAGAAGATGTGTCCATTTGTATATGTCAACTATGGTTGATTACATGTTTAAAGTGTAGGAAAGTATGCAAATGTATTAGTCTAAAAACGACAAAATCCCCACTATTAAATTGTTGTCAAATCAAATTAAGAGAACAATTTCAACATATTGTTGGTGTTAAATTTCAAACCAATCTATTGTAAGATAAGAAATTTGTAACTGTTGAACATTTTGGCCAAAGTTGGGGATATACACCAATTAAGCACCCCCTCCCAAGTCCCCCCCCCCCCCCCCACCACCCCAATCACGTCATAACCTATCAATGATTCAGTTGAACGTGATTTCATAAGTTATATTCATGTCTGGGCTACAAACATGTGTAAATGTCCCTCAGGCGGACTTCAGAGGAGGAAATATGATGACGCTGGCATTGAAATATTGTCACACCTGGATCTTTCAATAATGCCCAGATTAAGTAAATGAATATAACATCTCATATTCTCCTGAGAGTAGATTTATATTACCATTGGTCATTTATATATGCGGGCATGATTATGATACTATACTCATCGGGACTTTCAATATTTTATTTCTGCCTATTAATGTCACTTAATCTCCCGTATTAGGTATTTATTGTGTTATTTTTAATATACCTGTTCTATTATGCAAATTACATAACCTACAGTCATTATCTGGTTTAAAATGTCAGATACACAAGACGATTTTCGGACCCAAGTGCAGAAATCGTTCGAATAAATCTCATGGACAGAACCGTCACAGCCATGATCGGTTTGAAATAGAACCGTAACACGCACCCGTGTTGATTACGAGGTCACAGCTCCCAATTATCAACCCCTATCGGGATACTTTCTCAGCTATTTTACAAAAGAATAACACGGGTACACTTTATAGTCAGTGTTTGTCTTCAGAATGCGTTTCATATGTTTTACGCCACGAAAAACAAAGAAATTGCGTCCACTTGGCTTGATTTTCAGTGATAACATGTTGATATTTACGCGTTAACTCGCTAATACCGAGTTAATTGTGGTCTAGAGTTCAGGTTTCGATAACACGGCACTTCTGCAGCCTCTGTTCATTCAGGAAAGTTTAATATATTCAAGATATCTATAATTATGCGTGATTTTGTCACAAAAATGATTATTTTCAATCATCAGGAACCGTAACAAATCAGACAAGAACCATCACAATACCGGCGATAGAATGACTTCCAATGTAACAGTTCTTACAGAGGCATTAATGTCGTAATCGGAAAATAGTTTTACTGTGTCTTTCGATTATTGGTATCGCAAATGAGAATTATGAATATTGAATTAAAATGTAAGATCATTTGTTGCGTTAGTTTACCTTTTATTGAGAACATAAGACACAATAAATAACGACACTATTGTAACCACAGTCTACACTCAACGGGGCGAGTGAACAGTGATAGACATTCCTGATGTGAAAAAACAATGTCATCACGAATTTACCGTTCTACTGTGCGAAGGTGGGCCTTTAATGTACAGCACTTGGTACGGTGCAGTACTGTGCCAAACGAAATAACATATATTTAATAAGGAATTCATTGTTATCACAAGACTATATAGTACATACATGCATGCAGGTGATAATCCATAAATATACTATTTTTGCCATGGAATCGAAAGGAAACACATAATTATGAACAAAGCAGAAGATACATTCAGGCGAACTGGGTCAATGGGGAAAGTTACACGATGATGTTGTTCGTCGATTTTCGTTGAAATCGACACGGTGACACCTTTGAATGAAATGAACAGCTATGAAATGGACACGCTTCTCGGTATAGTATAGTGTCTCCGCCGCAGTGCTCACACAGCGTCAAGAAAAGAAATAAATTGGTTAAATTCATTAAAGATGGTCCCGTTCCCCTCTCGACAAGGGATAACTATTTTCATTTTGACGTTGGTACTAGTAGTTTATAACCCTGAATAGTCAAGCTGTCGGTCAAGAGTACCCGGAAGTACGATCTGCCCAATTTATACTCGAAATTACGATTGGGGTCCATTCATTCGACAAACCCAGGAAATATAGCCTTATGTGAATCTTATTTGGAGGGAATACCAGGGAATCTATAAACTGATTTTGATAAAAAGAAAAAATGAGAAGAAAAAAAAAAGGCCACAGCTACTCTCAGGTGAGTGGTTTTGCTTTGGTTCGTTAATTACGCCAGCGTATGACCATATTACGACACTGATGTTTTGAAGTTTTGCGAGCGCTTTTGTTGCACAGTAGATCGGTGGGCTTAAAGCATCAACGTCGTAATCTGAAATAAGCATGTGCATCTTTCAATGGCAGGCGTTCCAAATTGAGGGGAGTTACTATCGGAATTATGCACCGTGAAGTTCATTCGTAGCCGCAGTTTACATTTTATTGAGAACATAATTATAACATTATGGGCTGTCAAATATTTGCAATGGAGTGGCCTAAAATATAAATGTGGCGTGCAAGGGAAAATCTCAATCACTCTAGCTGGGCTGGGGACAATACTGAAATCGAAATCAAAATTCGTGATGCAAGCAAACGTTATTATATCGCGTTTAAATTATCATAATATTACCGAGCACATACGTAAATCTGATAATCCTCAGATATCCTTCTATTTTCATGAATCGAGAAGAAACACATACTTATGAACAAAGCAGAAGATACATTCAGGTTATCGCAAATTCAGTCGATTGTGAAAGCTACTTGGTGTATGATATGATGGACCTAATTTATACACGAAATTGCTATAGAACCCACTCTGTCGATAAACCCTTGTGCGTGTATGGAGTGTTATATATCATAATCACACAACGATATAAGGCCTACTTTAATCTTATTTGATGGGAATACGAATCTATGAAGTAATTTTTAGGATTAAAATACAGATAAATCGTAGCTTATGCATGTGTTTTAGCTGTGGTTCGTTAATTACCTAGCGTATGGTCATATTACCGCGTAACCAAAACACACAATTCATACACCCACATGCTCATGACATGAAGGCTAAAATAATTACCACAACACAAAACCTACAAATATGTGACCCGTCATATCAAAACCAGTCACCAGTCATATTTTATTTAGTTTAAACAGTATTTATTCCATGAACAATACAACATAAATTACAACATATCAGAATATAACATCATGGACCGGATTCGACATCAAGCGTGTGTGCTTATGTGAGTCGTTTCCGGGAATCAGTGTTTATCCATCCCACCCAGCGAGAGAGCGACTGTCTGATTTATATAATATTGTGTCGTACGATATAATATCCTTAATCCAGATATTACTGTCGTTCCATTTAGCCGATTATTACTCTCGCGAGGTGGGGTGGGTATATGTACGTCAGGTAATGGCATTATGTAATTGTGTATAGGCATGAAGAATAATAAATGTTTATAGATAATGATGGTGTATCTCTTCCCTATGTTTCTGTATAGATTCAGATATGTACATGTAGAATAAACTTCGTGTCGCAAAAGCGTCCAACATATTTCTTTTCACTGGCTCTTCTTTCCACTTCTTTTCATTAATGTGTAATTATATATGGTATATATATTAAATAGATATATAAGTGAGATAAAAGAGGGTCTTTTGAGTCTATTTTTAAAGGATATAACAATAACGCACCATGTTCGAAATGCTGCTGACAATGTTGATGGGAAGAGATAGATCACCAGTAATGGTAATGGTAGTACGGTATAAGTCTAAGTTAAGAATAGGAAAGAAATGAGATTATAGTAGTAAATTGGGTTATGTCAGATAGGGTTCAGGGGTTTTAGAATGGGTTTTTAGTGTTTTTAAATGACTCGGTGACTTCGTACCAACGGACTGTATGGCATTGATACTCGCGCGAGTTATTGCTAAGTATACATTCATTATTTTAGGTCTGAGAGTATTAGATGATGTAACATGGCGATATACAAACTTAGTTAGTTGGCGAAACGCTTTGTCCTGGAGATGAATTTCTGTACTTTTCTGAACATTTTTGCGTTGGTTTTGGGTGTTAATTCGGGGCATCCATACAGAAGCTTATGTGTTGTCAGGTTGCAGACGTATATACATGTATCTATCGCAATTTATTAGGTAATGGTCGTTGTCCTCTAATTGTCCGCATAAACACTATGGGTGATCGGCGATGAAATTTGTGTATTTGTGATAATTTAAATCACTGCAGTTGAGTCTGAGGCGGGTGTGGTTAATTTGTGTTTTTCTGGTAATAGCTTCATAGTAATGTTGGGGTACTCCCTCTCTAGTACAGTTTAAGGACTATGTGAATGATGCAAGCGACTCGTAACTTTGTTGCGGGTCGAGTTTATTCCAGAGGTCTATTGTTGAGGGGATGAAGGATTTTTTGAAGGAAGTGGAATCGAACTTCGAGGCTCTCATGGAATTAGCCTGTCGGGTGTTAACATTTGTTGTTACCCTTCATCCCATTTCCTCTCTTCTGATTGGCTGAGAGTGCGTCACATGGCGGGTCGTGAATCACCATATATTACCCTCGAGGGTAACATTGTCTCAGTTATTGACCGCTCAGCTGTTACCAGTAAACATAGAACTACGAAGAACTCACCGCGCAGAGATTCTCTGACAGCTCTCTGATAATTTCGAAAAACTCCACTGTTTCATAACAACCGCGAACTGTGGTGTTTGCTAATTTGCATGTGTTTTTTTTATTTGCAATTAAAGCACGCTATTTATAAATGGTGTTATCACAGACACATATCTGTTATAAGGTGTAATATTCATATTGGACATTTTTATATAAAAAATAAAGACCGTGGGACAAATAGATAAACCTTATTATGCAGCTGGTATGCTGCAGACAATTGCACATACGATGTACATACGTTACAACTACGTTTAAGTACTAGATCAAATAGCCACTCTTTGCTGTTTATCAATTGATTATTTCTTTTCTTCAATACATTCCTCAGACTCCAGAGAATACCCGTATGTTGCGTAACGATCTGTGACAGATGTCAATTTCTTTTTGCACTACTACAACGTGTTAGTTCCTCATTTTAGCATTCTGGAAATTAACACGTCTGTCGGCGTCTTCACGCTCATTTGAAACGAAACCGAACATTTCGCTGCATGGGTACTCAACTTCGAAATTACTTTACTCCTCTTTCCGTAAACCGATTTCCACAATGCAACCAGAAAACTGACCGGAAAATATCCGCGCAAATGACGGGTCTGTTAATTGATCCAGATTATGAATGTTTTATTTTCTAAATAGCGATGAATCCAACATAAAATTAACTTTTCGAACTGGATTAAAGAATATATGCGCGCATTTATGCCTGCTATTAAGGAGGTTCGTGTGTACTCCTTTGTCAGATAACAAAACAGTTATCACCCTTGTTTTCGTGAGACACGGGGATTTGTCGCCGCTCTTGACCTGGAATGTCACCCGAGGGCCGACATTCCAGGTCTCGAGCGGGCGACAAATCCCCGTGTCTCACTCAATCGCGGGCGATAACTGTATATTATTTCAACGTTTGTTGGGGGTATTATATTTCGCAGATAAGGAGGGGCTTGGCCGGACATCATTTTGTAAAAGAGACGGAGCTTTAAAGGTTTCCGCCGTATGGCGAGGAGTTCCCATCCGGTTTCCGCGAGGAGAGATTTCTTACTGGCAGAGCGGGTTGCACCTGTTACTATACGAGCTGCTTCATATTGTACTTTTTCTATGTCATCGCTTTCTTCTTTGGTTTAACCATCCCAGACAACACAAGCGTATTCTAATACAGTGCGTACCAGGGTAAAGTAGCATCTTTCTAATGATGCTCTGTCCAACGAGAAACGATGTTTTCTGATAAAGGCTATTCTTTTCCACGCTGAGCTTAATAAATTATCTATTTGTGGCTTCCATTTTCCGTCGCTACTTAAAACGACCCCAAGATGTGTATGAAGTTTTACTTCCGTGATGGGTTCATTATTCATATAAAGGGTTGGGTGGTCGATTAGATTTCTCTTCCTAGTGCAAGTTAACGCTTCAGTTTTCAAGACATTAAATTTTACGAGCCATTTGTTTGACCAGGATTCAAGTCGTTTGACATCATGTTGTAATCTTAGTGCACAAACAGTCGGATCTTCTATCGAAAGAGATATAGGTGTATCGCCATCGAAGAGGCGGATATTACATGATATGTCGTTAACAATGTCGTTAATAAAAACAAGGAATAGGATAGGGCCTAGTAGATATCCTTGTGGAACTCCAGCTGTAATGGTTCCCCAGTTTGAGGCTTCGGATCCCATAACTACACGTTGGTGTCTTCCACGGAGGTACGATCCGAACCACTTTAAAAGATTGTCGAGGATACCCACCGCGCATAGCTTATATAATAAGCCATCGTGCCACACTTTGTAAAATGCCTTGCTGATGTCGAAGAATAGTAGGCGGGCGTCGCATTCGTCATCTAGTGATTTCGCCAAGTGATGGTATATGTCGCATAACTGATATGATGTTGAATCTGATGGCACAAATCCCGACTGTCGTTCGGTTATGATATTATTTGACTGGAGATATGACATTAAATGCTTTGCAACACACTTCTCAAAAACCTTTCCAAAAACTCCTAATAAGGAGATAGGTCGGTAGTTTTCTGGATTACTGCGGTCCCCTTTTTTATGGATTGGGACTACATTTGCTCGTTTCCATTCAGTTGGGAAATATGATTCTTTAAGAAAACGATTGTATATTATAGAAAGGGGGTGCTGAGACTGAGACAATTCTTCAGAATACGCGGGCTGATTTGGTCGGGTCCAGAGGCTTTGTCGGCTTTTATTACTTTCAGGGCATTAAAAACGTTAATTTCACTAATTAGGATATTATTTAGCATGGGGGTGTTAGTCTCGTCGACATGCGGGTCTGGCAGTTCGTAGGTCATATTCAATGAGGCAATATTGCAAAAATAATCATTTAGTACAGTTGCTTTCTCGTAATCTGAGGAATCTATGGTTTGTACTTTCTTGTTTACAGGGTTGTACTGATTTTCATTAAAGTCTCCAGAGACAATTAGTTTGTGTGTGGGATACGAATTTATGGTGTCACCGATGTTTTCTAATTTGTTGTGCCAGCAATTCACATTTGGGGGGCGGTAAAAAAAACCGATCAACATTCTTTCTCTCTGTAATATAACTTCAAGCCAAATGCTTTCTAAACCAGGTTTCTCAATATCTTTATTTTATTTGAGTTATGTGTTGCATGCTATAGATTGAGATAATAAGCGGTTTACATAGGTCGTACACTTAAGGAAGTACCTTGTTGCGGTAATAAGTTATAGGATTTTGAATGTCAGTGTCGACATGAACCGACGATTCCAGAGATAATCAGAGATAATCGCATTTAAAGACAAACTATTAGATAAATTCGAACGAAATCATCGGAAATATTGCGAATCTGAACCTGAACATTTTGAAATGTTCAAAGGTCGTTTTTTGGATTTAGACAATACAAATATCGCCGGGTTTGCATTCCAAAGATGTGTGGTAGCCTAAACTACCCACGACAATACATAAATTTGCGGATCCATGAGCCCATGGCCAAAAAATTACGAAAAAGCGAACATTTCGCCGCCTCGATAAAATTTCGAAAATTTATGACGACTTGACACGCCAAATACAACATTTCGCATGTCTGTCAGGCACAAATGTGTCAAAAACAAAAATAATAAATTTTCGGAACTTTTGCATTTTAATTATATTTTATGTATTTACGCATTATTAGACATGCCGATTTACGACTGGTTTTGATATGGCGGGTCATATATGTTATAGTATAAGGATATTGTCTGGAGAAAAAAAAATCATTCCTGTATTTATTTAGACACATAGAGATACTCAGTTGTTAAATGGTACATATGGGGCATCGGTGGCTCAATCTGTTAAGGTTCAACTCCAAGCCATTTCTCCCTCCAGCGCTGGCGATGAGGGTTAAAAAATCCACATGTTTCCATCGTGGATTTTGTAACTCGAAATCGTTATCTGGTGGAGTTGCCAGTTACTCGCCGATGGCCGGTGGTTTGTCGCTCATGTGTCGACGAGTTTATGATCCATTAAAATCACTGTTAGTAAGTGTGCGGATTTCCTCCACCACTAAAACTGGCAATGTCATGATATGGCATTCGTTGCTGAAAGCGACATTAAACCCCAATCAAGCAATCAATTAATTAAATGGTACCTCCATTAATGTAAGTATATACGATGGTTGAGGTAATACAACTTTCAGACATGATGTGTCATAATAACAACTTCGATATATGTATGTTGTGTGATAAAGTATAGCAGCACTTATACATGTATGTTTGTATGAGTCCAAATTCATACGTCATTCCGTGGTGCATAGACAGAAAATCGGGATATCGTTGTGTTCTCTATTAATGCAAAAATTAGGGCAATAATTAGAGCATCGTCCGTAATTGAAATTATTTTAATACTGACCCATATTTCGATCTCAACAGACCGGTTATATGTGTGTTAATCGTATATTCTATCAGCCTTTACCCGGTGTACTTGGTGCAAACACTACTCGGTCACATTAGAGCGTGCATGGTCACCAAACCAGTTGTGGGAGTAAATACAGAGTTTAAAAAAATATCTTTCATCTTGTTAAAACAACTGGTCTTATTAGATCTTATTCTATCTAATAATATACTAAATACTCTCTGAGAGTGACTCGAAATCCATCCATAAACGACGAAAATCGTAAAAGAGAAAGAAGTGAATGAAATTAGTATTTCGAATGTTTTTTCACAAATACGACACATAATTTAGGTAAACGGAAGAATGCACTCCATAGATGGTTATCTCCCAAATATCCTAAACGCAGCTGCTAGGGAAGGTAAGTTTCATTGTTGAGACAGATGATTTTATTCCTCCATTATTGGAGATGAGGTATATACAAACACTATACAATGTTAGGTATAAGTGGTACAGAAGATATGTAGTATTGATTACAAAATAATCAAATGTAATATAATCATATAATATATATGAGTTATATCACAGTAATACGTTGTATATATTCCTGAGAAATCACGTAAATGAGTAAACGGAATTTAGTGACATGGTAAAACCGGAAGATGTGAAATTATAGAGGTTTAAGTATTCACCCCAGTACCGTATCGACGGGAGATGAAAGTTTTCTAGATCATACCCAATTCGCGCATAATTCGCAGATAAATCGAATGCAGAATCTGACGAATTTTTCTGTAGAATGTCTTCTCGGTGTGTGAGTTCACTTATGACCACATTGAAATGGATAATCTGCAGGGTAATTAAGGTGGGGTCGAATCAGCTCGCGACGATGCCCATTGAGGGAGCAATGAGCGTCAGCAATAAAGCTGATGGTATCAAACACCGCTTTTGATATATCCTTAAATTCGGACGGGGCCAATGCCAGCTGCAAGTTCGCCTTCTCTGTCAGCGTGTTGACTGCCGCCAGAACCGGAAAGGTAGCATGAAGCAGCGACTGCTGGGCATGTTGGATGGATACATCCACTTTTCTGGTTGAAGAAGGCAACGTGTTCCAGATTTCCGGGTTGACTTTAACCCCTCGGAACTCGTCACAGTTTTTCGGGCGTTTGTAACGCTCTGTCAACAACTTCCGTTTTTCGGAGCTTAGCCCCTGACGCTGAAATGCCTTGGTGGCCAGCCGGGCGAGGCGATCACTTAGAGGACCGCCACAATCGTCCTCTTGTGTGAAAGACTCCTCAACTTCGTCCAAGAAGTCACCAGACACCTCCACATCGGAGAAAAGCTCTTCGTCCGACTCAGACGAGACACGGTCAGCCCGAGCCCGTTTCCTTGGAACGGGCGTACAGGAGCGACTACGACCTCTCTCTCTCTTTTTTAGTAGGCCTAGCACAAGGGCATTCTGTTGCTGCAGATCCGTATACATCTGCGCCAACTGGTTGTCAGATAAACGGTTATCGCCTTTTTTAGGCTTGGAACCAGTGCCTTTTTTAGGCTTGGAGATACTGCCTTTGTTAGGCAGATTGGCAGCCTGAGAATCGCCGTTATTAGGCTGGCTGCGACCCGAAAGCAAAGGGTCAACAGAAGGTAGCGGAACATCCGTGGCATCAACAATCTCATAAGGGCCAGGACAAAGAGTGAGACAATCACCCGAATGTTCAGAGTCTGATGAACTTCCCGAATCACTTCCACCAGAAGTCATGGTAGAATAGTAAATCCAAAGATGTAGAAAACAACACAACACGAGTTAAACTACACACACAATAATTAAATCCACAAGAGAATAAAAACACGACTGCTCTGTGTAAACGGAAAGAACGCATTGCCTGTGTACGCGATAGAATGCTATCTCAATGGGGTTCCTTGGTGTAAGAAGATAGGATGGAATCTGCAGCTGTTTGTATGGTATCCATAATGGATTATTGTTCGTGTGCATTTAGATTTGTCAGTGACACTGCAGTTCAGTTCCTTATCAGTGACATTGTGGTTTAAGCTTGCGAACTTTCAGTATATCTTGAACTGGAAGTAAGTTTGTAAAAAACATGTGTTTTTCCAAGAATTTTATCATTTTGAACATTAACTTAGTTACAAGATTGGCCATGCATCTTCGCTGAGTTCAGTATTACTGCTATTGGCATATACAATGATTTCATATTTTACTAATACATAAGTGTGGTAGCCAAAGATTCATTCATCTAATGTTGGGTACTCCATGGGTTAATTCATAGAACCACTACATTTGGACGGGGGATGGGGGCGCTCTTCCAGGTTATATGTATGTGCATGAATATTACAAGAAATCATTCAGTTAAAATAGTGCTTTAATTTCCTACATTAAATTGTAGAGACTATTGGTTTAGATACCCGATAATAGTAGTATTTGTTCATTTCTTCTGGCAAAGTAAGACGGATCGAATTTCCAGATCCGTCTCTAGTCTAAGTCCCGTAATGGTTTCAGTTCAGGTCTGATAATATTGTACTGGACATTTGAAGAATGAGGTCCTCAGAGGGGGACTAAAATGATGCTACCGCATACAGTGGACTAGCATCACCAAGATAATCTTCCGGGGACCCCATTCTGCATGGTCTCATCTGCTATGGAGACCTAGATTCAGATTCAAGTTCCCACACGGTGGTATAGTGATGTGCACCCATTGGGTACCTTTACTATGCAGTATGTCGTTTGCCAACTGAGGGACATAGATAAACTAAACTAAACAAGATAACAAAATTTGTGTAGAAGTTTAAAAATAGAAAACTTGTTAATTTAATAAAGATACTTTCCAGAGAATATTATGCCTAACCAAAATGAGGTCCACAGAGTGTCAATGTAGTGATGATAGCCCACTAAATTCACCCTCTGTGGACCTAATTCTTCAAATGTCCGGCACCATATTCCCCGGCCTGGTTCAGATGCAAGTTCTGAGTATCATGGAAATCCTAGTTCTATGGGTAATAACCCATTGCCAACTCCACCACGGTAAATATATCAAAATGTACCTTCCACTAGCTAAGTTGAGTCCAGAAACTTTTCAGAGTAGTGGAGTAGGGACTATCTAAGACTTAAATGGTTACAATTCTCACCACGATAGTGGCATATATTTTTATCGTCTTTTCTTTAAAGCCATTGTTGAAAGTTGAAACCTTGAAGAAATCCGAGAGACTCCAATCCTGTCAACAGAATTGGCCATGACAATCGCCACCATATGTTCTTCAAAAGTAGCAGTAAAAGCATGGAAGTTAATTAATATAACGATACTGTATACATGCCAACAACATTGATATTTTCCCCATTAACATGCATACATGCACCGCATTTGGATGCATTCTTGGAGGAATGCACGGCGGAAGAGGGTGGGTATTGTTTCGCTGGAGAATGTTTTACAGACGTTTTCCGTTGTTCGTATAAATGGATACTTGTAAAATTTATTTGTCATGCTCAAGAGATAATAAAAGACACATTCTCTTGTTAATCGTGGACCGAATAATTGAGAATAGCCTGACCGTAACTTGGTGGAATCTTTGAAGCATTGGCCGTTCAAAACGCTGGTGCCCATATGCTCTTTGAAAGCTTAAGTATACCATTATCAATTCAAATTAGAGGTGAGACACTCCCAGTGCAGCTGAGGATACCATCACAGTGCACATGATATCAACTAAATGTGGGACTCCCAATGTGACTAATGATACCCCCCGCAGTGTAATTGGACTACATTATGTGCGATACAAGCTCAGACAATATTATGAAAGTTGCGAACACTTTCTAAGTCGACAAAGGGGGGGATAACGCCACTAAATAAAAGACGGACGAACCTCACAATGGCAGATGCACAGGTTCCTAAATATATGTGCCAAGAAAACCATAGTCAGAAATGGTAACGCCACCAAGATCATATTATTAGCCATAAATATAAATTATAATATAATTATAATATAAAATATTATTCATTAGTTAGCGCTAATATAGGCGCTAACTAATGAATAATATTATTTGATTGACTTGTTAAATAACATATAATAAATATTCATCTTATTTACAACTTTAAGGAGTCCTTCTGGCACACGAGAATATTTATCGCCGTTTGATTTGCACCAAGTGAACTCGGCGCATATATAATTGATAGAACAGACCTCTATTATGATGATCGTGTCATTATTTGTTTACAATACGTATCAATTGACATATACGCACCCGTTCCCTCATTAAAATCTACATATATCGCCCATTTTAGGGGACCTCTGCGAATTCGGGGCTTCCGCAAAGCGACATCCGCAAATAGGGCCCTACTGCAAATCGTCGCACCCAATGCAATTTGTAAACAAATACGATTGACATGCGTTTTAACGAGGTGAGCTTTAATTAAATGAAGGAAGCAACTATTTGTCATGGACTCAGCCAGTGTGCCATATATCCATATGTCTGTGTCAACTGAGGTCGCTTTGCGTGGTAAAAGTAAAAAGTGAAAGTGGAAATTCTGAAAATCCTATTGAAAATGAAAGTAGCCTACAATTTTGGGAATTCCGCGGCAGATTCAGAGAATCTATACTATTGAAAGTGAATGTACGATTCCTGGAATTCTATCAGATATCGCGACTCTGCTCGTTTTCGTGATCATAGGTTATATATAGGGCCTATATGACCACGAAAACAAGTCGAGTCACGATACATCCATCGGTACAAACACATTGTGTATACGTTACAATTTTGACTTGATGACCAGAAAATAAAAGATAGCGGTTACTCCAACAGAACAGGCATGCGCACTCCAATTAAAATTACCCATAATTCACTTCACTACACCAGGGGCTCCCAATGGGTTATACATTATTGTTAGGCTATCAGATTATTTATATTTTCTACATCATATTATTACACCGGTGGCTTTAAGTTTACAATTTCAGCCTGTCCTGACTCTATCGATACGATTGAGTCATATTTTCAAAAACATATTATACACCGGTGGCTTTAACTTTACAATTTCAGCATATACGTGATTCTATCGGTACGATTGAGTAAGGTACCAAAAAAAATCTCCCACAATGCATTAGCCCAGTCGACCACAGAATATCAAAATCTCCGAAACAACTTACACCACATGTGGCGTAATAAACAAATTATATGTAAACAAAATATAGGAATACAAGCTCGGACAAAATTACGTCCACGGACAGACGAACAGCCATACATACAGACAAGCTGACTCGAATATACACCCATAATTTCGTTACGAGGGGTACCACTATATCAAATTGAAACATTTTGCAACCAACCCATATATAACCCAGTGTATATCACATGTCCCTTGGTGTGACAACCCCACCTTGATTATGCGATATTTCACTACCTTCTCGTGTCTGACGTATATTGTTACGAATATTAACACACTGGTCAACATCCTAATACAATATTGATGAGCGAATTGCTAAATGTAACATATCTCCACCATTTGCGAATTTGTTAAGCTACGTGCAGTAAATCAAGAAGTACTAAGATTACGTGTTTACTTAGTACAACTGCTAATATGTATTTATAATGGCCAAGGACTGAGCTAAAAAAAACTTCGTTTGACTCAGGCGACACTCGGGATATTAAAACGAAAAGTAGTCCGTCGGCAACATGGTGATTGTGTTTTGACGAGTCTGAAATAGGAAAGCCGATTCTACGAGGATGACGATTGGGTATTATATAGATATTAAATAAAACTCCTATACATGTAACGTTTATAAAGTTTGCTATTATGATATTATGTTGATTTATTTCAGGCGTGGACCGTCCATATTTAATTTTACAATTACACCAACATACTATTACAGTATGTAAGATTTATTCACATATTAAGAAGATAGTTTCAACGATTGAACATATGTGACCGGTATATCACATCATAAGTATAGATGGTATTATTAATTTTGTAACCGGAACTCAATATTCACGAAATTCACACAGACACGTCCTTCCGTACCAACGCTGCCACATTCTCCACTTAGAAAAATCAGCACTCGCCATGCGTGATCGTTCATACCCTATACATTCAATGTATGCATTGTGGTGACATACGGCAAGCTTTGAAAAAACAACGCGTGGTGTATTTAACACACACATGTGCACAGAACCTGAAATAAATGCCTTTCAAGCGACAAACATTAATAGGTTAAGTATAGCAATCACGATATTGATTTTAAACTAATCTGAACAGATTATCGACGTCTTTTAAGACAGAAAATTGAACAACAAAGTGATACATTGTGAAATCAACCGTTATATATACATTCAAACACTATCATGACACGAGACACACAAACTCTTGATACATTTGCCACTTTGTTTCCAATGTATATAAAGCATGTAGAATGGATATTTCGTGTATTGATAACGACCTGTAAAATGCCTTCTTCCAATTATATAGACGCAATATGGGATTATTATCTAGTCCAATTTCCTTTGACTTAAACCTATACTTCGGAAAGGTAAACTAACAATAAAATTCCCATTAAAAGGCACATTACATGCCTGTAAAGGTTTGACGATGATACTGCTCGAAATATCCACTCTTATATGTTACTTTGTAAGATGTTAGTACTGACCACTCGTGGGATTGAAGGTATTCCATGTCCCAAAAAGAGATGTGTCAATAGACTGCGTATTGTAGTCACCGTGTGCAGCTATATATTGGGTGACAGCATGTACCCTTCCGCACATCGTATCCACCCCGTGTACGTGGTATCGCCAAAACCGAGGGTATCGCTAAAGCCGAGGAAATGGGAAAGTCATTTTCACGTATATGATATGGGGATATGTTTGTTTCTCATCGTAAAACAGACGTCGAGCATCGTATGTGTATATCCACAGGAAGCAGGAGTAGTTATCCACCAGTTGTGAATCAGTTTTCCCAGATCAGACCATTAATATTATTTTGGCGAATTTTTTGATGACTCTTAAAAAGCCAGAGTTGCACAATTTGGAGCAATACGATATATGTATATTCGATAAGATGATTCGGTTTCATTGTCGCGTAACGGTCTACTCGAGTGGGAACGAGTCATAAAGTCTGTAAAATAACATGATTGTAACAAATCGTTGATACGCCGTAGCGTGTCGTCCGGCATGTGTGGTCTATATACAAACTCCAAGCATGTTAATACTAAACAAATATCCGATTAGCTGCATGCATGCAAACGGCAGCATTCACGTGCGTGTGATCAATGCATCGCGTTATCATTCATTCACGTTCTTGAGATCGCAAATCTGAATGCTGAGATGGATGTTCAATTAATTTCAATTGAAACACATTCATAATATATATGCACACAATATTTCGAATATGTTATGGATTCATATTTCAGATGACATTCGAAGTCCAATTGATCAGTCTCAGATACACATAAAAACACTCATCAGAATTCCTTAAGTAATACGCATATTTACTGCACAGAAACTCGGCGTTTGGTCGCATCTTCATCTGTGCCGTTCGCATCTTTCTGGACCGACAGTGGTCCCTTCATATCGCGCGGATATTGAGAACGACACGCATTTTTTAAATTCTGTCAAATCCTATGCTTCATTGACAGATTCAACTATATACCGGCATTTGTTTTGGAAGCGTGGAAGTCCAGGAACTATACTAGTGAATGGTTGTTCTCGAAAATTTGAGTGAGCAAAAGCAAAAACACCATTGAACAAATTCGCAAAAATAAATTAATGGTCTGATCTGGGAAAACTGATTGACAACTGGTGGATAAATACTCCTGCTTCGTGTGGTCATACACATACGATGCTCGATGTCTGTTTTACGATGAGAAACAAACATATCCCCATATCATATACGTGAAAATGACTTTCCCATTTCCTCGGCTTTCAAGTTGGCGATACCCTCGGCTTTGGCGATACCACGTACACGGGGGTGGTATCATAGTGCCATATGTTTCTGACTTTCAAGTGAGTTATCAGGATGACCAGTCATGGAATTATGATAACACGACGTTCAAGACATTTGATTATATGTATTTTTTTCACTACAGGTGACACGATGGGAATGACGAAATGGATTTTTTACTCGGAAGAGTACTGTTATGAAAATGCCAGGCAGTTTTGCAACCAAACTACCGGAGGACACTTGTTGTATATGGATTCGGATATGAAGAGGCGGAATTTCATCAAATACATACGTAAAAACCTGACTGGATGGGTGTATGAGGCTTTAAGCTTGTAAGTACAATATTCCGGATTAATACGAATGCTAATTGAAATAGGAATGGTCTCATTATTGACACTTCCTCTACGCATACATTGTCTCGTGTATTCGAACATTTGAGTAAGTGCAAGGAATGGATGAAATAGTTTTGTATATATGTGAACACTGTGCGACCATGATATATGTATACACACGGATAATGGACTGTCATGAGCTACATAGCCTACATGTATAGCAGAAATACCTGGAGTCTATAGAGCTCTTAATAACCAAATGAGTTAAGATAAACACTATGATCCACGAAGAAATCAGACTAATGAAAGTATGTTTAGTTATTGGTGATAGAACGGGCAATTCCTTGGCTCTGGTGACCTAAGTTGCAATTTCGTGAGAGTAAGGTATGTCTGTATGACCTCGTTGATTGCCATAATTATCTGTATAATCGATGTCATTACCCCAACAGTATAATGTGGAAGTAGCCGAATGTTTACTCTCATTAGCATGGGGAATAGGAATTTTCCGCATAGCTGACTCTTCCGATCTTTTGCCCAGTTGTCGTCCGTCGCACTGAATTTCGCAAATGGATTCACCAAGGTAAAATATAAATAAAACGTTTTGGTGTTGATTATAACTCCCACACAACATCAGCTGTCCATGAGATTTGATATGCCAAATATATAGTGCGTCATTTTGCCAAATTAAGCGTAGACAGAGTGTCAAATTTCCATTGGCCCCCATAGCAAATTTGAACAATACTTTCTGTGAAAATTCTTTTTCGATACTGACACGACAGTGGAATGTTTTAGTAGAACAAAGTGTGTTCTCTCCACACCGGACAGTGGGTATAAGATAAGATAAGAAAACCATAATCAGAAATGGTAACGCCCTCAAGATCATATTATTAGCCATAAATATAAATTATAATATAAAATATATTGGTTACATGAATGCACCGCCTCAGAATTCCGTTAAAACAACAAATCCTTCAAATTATTACAAACAACTACTGCTTATTACTGGAGGCATTTTGTTCCCGCCAAGAATGCATGGCCCAGCCATTGATCATACCTAAACATCGAAAGCAATTAACGCGGTAATAATAGTTACATACTGCAACTATAAGACATCCAGGGAATACACACCCCACAAAAACCCGAAATGTGTTGTCCTGCGAGAAATCCCATCGCTATAGCTCAATTTGACACGGCCAGATTAGCCTTCCTACAATATCCTAAAACAATAAAGCTTCTTAAATCATCGGCATAGTCAACAGAACTTTCACGAACTTGACCATCGACACTTTCTAATCGCTCTACATAAGCATGGTCAGACCTATCATCGAATACTGTAACTCTGCATGGAGCCCACATCACAAATATCAAAGCATTATGTTAGAGAAATACAAAGAAAAACAACGAAACTAGTTCGTCAAATCAAAACTCTATGCTACCGAGACCGAATGATAATACTCAATCTGATGTCTTTAAAATATCGAATATTTAGAGGAGAACTAATCGAGGTATATAAACTGTTGAACGGTCATTACAATATCAATTCCTGTGACCTATTAGAAAGACATTCATCAGGAAGAATAAGAGGACATAATAAAAATCTACAGATGCCCTTTGGTAACAAGGCCATAGGAAAATATTTCTCCACGCAGAGGGTGCTAAATAGCTGTAATTCTCTGTCAGGCTTCGCTGTTGAGGCTCCAACACTCGATCTTTCTTCTATCATATAAAATACGAGTTCGACGACAAGTAATATGTTCAACTGACTCACAAATAAATATCGAATGACGATAAATATATTTGTAAACAAGCATTGCAAATAATGTTATTGGGACGAAAAGTCGCAAGAATTGTTCCGTATTATGATGATGATGATGATTATGATACGATTGATAGAACACACAACTGTTATGATGATCATGTCGTTATTTGTTTAAAATACGTATCAATTGACATATACGCAACCGTTCCCTAATTAAAATCAACATATTTCGACAATTTTATGGGACCTCCGCGAATTCGGGGACCTCCGCAAATAGATGTCCGCAAATAGCGACCTACTGCGAATTGTCACAACCGGAAAAATCCATTATCTATTTATAAAATGCCCAGCGAACCACAGCTTTCTAAAATCTGTACCACAGTATACACTCGAGGGATTTATTGCAATACACCAATGGAGGCAGTTGCATATAACAGTTAATACATGAAAAGTTACACATTCAAATATAATGCATGTAATAAGCATATGTACGTTATATAATCCTTAGTATTATAAGTTAATAATTTTAAGGTTTATTTTCCCATATTGCCATTCTGTCTTTTTAGAAAGAATAACCCGATCATGTTGCAAACGGAATTGATTATTTGTTTGTCCTTGTTTTCATTATGAAGACAAACTTATCATCATCCGTGTTTATGATATCTATGCTATAATTTTGAGCAATATTATCAAGTCTTTTCTAGAGTCAGCGTAAGCACTGCATTACATAATAATATGTTTTCTGTTTCAACTTTATGTTCAACACACGTGTGCCAAATTCTGTCTTTTAATGGCGTTTTCGGTTGCGTGTGTCGACCCTTTTCTATAGCTAAAATATGATTGCTAACACGTAATCAAGTAAACATCTCTCTTGTCGCTGGCGATCGAACGTGTCTGAGGTACGGTTCTATATCATAATTGTCTTTGAAAGTTCTGTAAGTTCGAAGTTTATTAGCGCCATCTTGTCTCATGTCATCGAAAATGTCTTTTTTGAATTTATATGTTCTGATTTTAACCTTTCAATTATTAGTTTGTCTGTCACTCTTATTGTTGTATTCGATTGTGATATATTGATCATAATAATATATGACCTTGAAATCAAAGGATATTTAGTTCTGAAATTGTGACGGAAAAGCTCCAGTTAACCACAGTTAAGATCGGTTCACTTCCCCAACATTAGACCCAGTTCTTTGCCATTCAACAGTGTACTGTAGATTTCTATTTTTTCACTTCGAGCAGATTCAGATGATAGATTATCAATTTTGACCACTCCTATAGTCGAAAGAGCTTATATTAATCTCAATTTGAAAGAATTTTATATGTGTTATGCAACATGTATGTTTCAAATAAGTGCACGTGTACCTCTAAAGGCATCATGATATTGACGACCATGTGATACTCGTTTTGGAGAAACAATTGCGGGGCCATGGTAGCGAAGATGGGAAGGGTGGTAGCGGGGAGTGTACCCGCCCAATACAGATAAAACCGCTATTAAACACATAATTGTAACACAACAAACGATTTCACTATGCTGCAAAATATTTCTCATTTATAGGCTCCAACACTGAACAATTTCCCCTGGGTATAGCATTCCCCCTTGCTTGACCCCCACCAATAGGATGAAGACGCACCCTTCCATGGTTGCTTCCACCTTGATAGAACATTAATTTGATTCACAATAGCTTATCTTGAAGGTGCAAACTACATGCATGTTGGTATATGTTGCAATGTTGTTCCTCATCCATACATATGGCCGCGGAGCCCTATTGTCAAATAGGTGGAAAGTGCTGGAGATTTTTAAGTTCAAGTAATGAGATTGATTTTGGAGATCCTTGCAACCATTCACAAACACATTCAGTAGGCCCCAAAAGGATTAAATCACATTCGGAATATGGCTCGTCCAATTTGTCTATGGTTGGACAGTGTGTATGGACGCTGTTAGTCCATGTTTGACGTTATTGGAACTTAATGACCCAATTAGCTGACCACAACAACATCTGACGTCATAACTAATGTCCCTACGTTGTTGTATCAACTTTATTGGACGCTATTTGCACTCATTTTACATTATTAGACTGACCACAATAATGTTTGACTTCCCAAAGATATTTTAAAGTTATTTGACCTTATCTGACCTTATTAGACTGACCACAGCCACACATGACGTTATTGACATAAATGTTTCTATGTCATACGCGTCTTAGTGACGTAACGATGGATGTAACTAGTAGGTTACATAAACCGTTTCGTAACTATGTCACGTGTGATGTTACAACGCGGTCCCCTTCAAATGTGATCGAAGAGTGTTAATAACGTCAAACGTGAATTAACAGCGTCCATAAATTGCTTGGTACACCTACAACGTATGCTGATTCATGTGTACACAAATCTCTATAAGCTCATATAGTCAGAGGCAAAATCGGACTACAAGGCACACACATATTGGGAAGTTACTATTACATTAAACTTTTAATCCACCACATAACAGAAACGCACTATCTTAATGAAGTTTACCGTCAATATTTCATTTGTTTCACAAGTTATGGAAATATCTATATATATATAATTGCTTCATGGAACCAGCGCGTTTGCCGAGTAAAATTATTTAGACCCTTGTTGAAAAGCAAACTAGTTTGGATTGCATTATCATTGCCCCAATTGACATCCATTTTCAGACATAAATACTGCTTTTTCCAGCAGGCGATGTTCGGCGTAGTGAACTGGAGCGTATCACGTTAAAGCTCTAGTGAACTGGATATGCTGTTTTAGTGAACTGGATCATATACCATGTCTTGAACAATCGATCGATGTCAACGGTGGGCAAGGTTTCATATAAAACCATACATATACATAATATATTGGTGGTCCTGGTCTAAAACTAAAAACAAATTTATCTGTCGTTTGTGATTTCCCCCAAGAAATCGGATGATCGATGGTTATTTCTAGGATGAATTGGTGTCGATGTTGCCTAAAGTCTTAATAATCCAGTCAATCTGGCGAAAAAATAGGCCAACCTCACACTATGATTGCAACATCAATTTTCTCTTCATTTATGTATAGCGTATAGTAACCAGACATCGCTATACAAAAAGTCCCAAAAACAATTGAGGGTAGCTTATCTGTTTTTTCCTAGTCTTTGATATAGACACCGTTTGTTTTTCAGAAATATTTTATTTCACCATTTGGTCAAATTAAGTTATTTTAGGGGGCTAATTTTTTATAAAAAATCTTCATAGTTTATGTTAGATACCATTGATGTTGTATATATAAATATTTTAGACACATTACATTGTATTTAAGAAAAGATGGCTTATTTTTTTATATTGGGAGTGTTTCATTTTTCGAGATATGTGATTTCACCATTTGGTCAATTTAAGTAATTTTAGGGGGCTAGTGTTTGATAAAATCTCGCATATTTTGGCTACTATTGAGATTGTTTTAGACACATCACATAGCATTTTTGAATAAAATGGCTTAGACGTGTACACATTAAACGGCAATCACAAACAAAGGATTCTTTAAGTTGTGCGTGTTGACTATAGCGTCATTATAATGTCAGCTAACCTATATACTTTAAAAGTCGTCATCATCACTGTCTATTTGTGATGCAAAATTTGTACACGAAGATCCGTTGCAGTGACCACACGCAGCAGAACAGATCAATCCATTCTTTTTATAAGAACATCGCTTGTTATTGCAATCTTTAACACAATTACAGGGAATAATCTTCAACAGAGTTTCAGGGAGCAAGTGGCATATCCATTAGTATTGGTGACACAATATCATCCGCACTAGTCCAACTCCAATCCCGAATGTCTAAATCATTGGATAAACCCGTCCAGTGTTGGATCAGGCAATATAATCTGAGGCTGTGGTATCTTGCAGCTCCTGGCGTTGGTGGAAGTTGTCGCGGCTTAATGTGCGAAGATCCCGTACCAATCCTTTTGCATACAACATGAAATCTGAGTTGATTGAGATCAATGTAAGCATCACCATTGTAGAGAAATACCAGGGCCTTTTCGACTGCATCTATGATTTCATCACTCATGGCATGTACATTGTTGAACACAGCGGCATATTGTCGGAAATCATTATTGGAAATAAATTTCTCCAAAGGAAACCCCTTTTCCTATTCCAAATAGCCTCGATGTGTCGCAACCTAAAAGATTGTGGATAAATAGTATATTGTCGCATATGGGTGCCGAGAATGCCGACAGCTGTTTCTTGACTTGACTAATGTCCCAAATTGTTGGTTGTTTCTCAACATTCTCCTTTGGTTCCGATCGAAAGGACATATTGTGACCATTAGTTTCAGCATACTAGCAGAGAAAACTAGGATATATGTATCCGCTCCCATCACGATGGTCTCATTCGCGTTAATGAGGCATCAATGGCAGTCTGTGCGATTAACAAATCATCATCGGATTCAGCATATTTGATGTCAAAACCCAATTTCATGAGCTGTTCTTCGAGCAGATTGATGAACTTCTGCTCATCGATATTGTTAATTAAGAACACTTCCTTCTTGACTGTAGAGTTTATCGTAACGTCAAATTTTACCGTGCAACTGACTGTTCCTGACCCCCTTCTCTGGTGTGTCATATCATTGTTCGACGAAGAGCCATAGCCATAAAATACCACATTTACTGACGATTTCATGTATCTCTGCTACACGTGGAGACAATATGCTGAAAATATCGCCATGTGTAGCACTACCAGATGACCATGGTATCCGGTGTAGTAGCTCGCCACCATCAAGTACATACACGTAGGAGACATTTGGAAGATCAGGAACATTTTCCACTTTATCTGGCACAAGGGTCCAAATTACGTCTGCGAGAACAGGCTTTTGCGGTTCTAGAAGCATCAGCGATCTGTTGAACAGTGAAGAGATCTGCCCTCCCTTCGGTCGGTTCAGCAATAACGAGCTGCTGGAAAATGAGTTGTGGATCAACCTGAACTGCATCCCCTTCGATATTGATAGCAGATTTGTAAGCGAAGGTTTTTGATTGGAATGCAAGCTTAAATACAAAATCATCATCCAGATTGAACCCTACCATAGCACCCGAGTCAATAATCTTTTGGCCAACTTCTTTCGATGTGTCGACATATTACGTCTGCATGAGCAGCGACTCCGTCCACGACGTTGTACAAACCGGCTTCTCGTGAAAAATGGTTTCTTTGCACTAATATTGACCCAACAGTTATAATGTCTTTCATAACTCTTACGTCTCGGGTCGTTTCAGTCTCTTTATTCTGGTCATTGGTGGAGAAGTTTATTCCTGTAAAGCTTTGCATTGCATCACTAATATCGATGCAGGCAGGCATACACAGCAGCCATGTCAATCGCTATTGTTCGTCATGCCCATACCTCTTGTTAAACGCTTCGACAAATTTGTCAAAAATCTCCGGCTTGTCCGACTGTAGATATTGCATAGTCTGTAGGTATAAGTGAGAAGACACGACATGCAAAATGTGCCCATATGCAGCCATATTTTCATGGAGATGATAAACGGAGCGCCCAGTTTCCTGTTTGATCAGCTTTTATAAAGCGCCTCAGGATGTCAATCAATTCCATATAATGTAAGCACAGCCTGAGAGTCCGGTGTTCTTTTAGTGTTGCTTTCGTATCTTGGAGTGCCTTAGTGATATCAGCTAGCATATCATATGATGTTTCGTGTATATCCCGTGCTGTACTGTCGCCGGTAAGAAGACTGTTGCGTATATTTTCACATTCCGATGTATATATATTTCCTGACTGCATTGGCTGTTCCATGGAATTCTCTACAAATCTATTGTTGGCTTCGGTTTTCTCGAACACAGCAGGTGTCATTCCTAGGGCTTCAACGAGAACTAGGGTGTTCAGGGCTGCATCCACAATAAAATGCCCACGAATGGCATGAGAGAATGCTTTCCCCGCCAAGATATGATCAACTGCATTGGATCCGTAAATTGACTCCAAGATGTCGCGGAGACTTGGTCCATCCATGAGATGTCCAATACACACCAGAAAATTCATCTGAACGCGCAATCCTCCCAAACGCAGAATAATCTTGTTGCAGTCCACTCTCGGTTGAAGCGGCTTGAATTATCCGAAATGCTTTCAGCCACGGTGGTTGGTCACATGTTATTATTGGTGGAACACCACGAACAGCAGAATGTTTCAGCACATAGCAGAGAGGCGTCAGGATGCATGAAATGTCGCGGGGCTCAAATCGATCATTGGCAGAAATTTTATTGACGATTTCTCTGGGTGAGCCCCACTGTGTCTTCTGCATTGACTCCAGACCGTTCCTCTTAAGTATTGACATAGAAGCGATATCTTCCGAAAGATGGTCTGCATCTGTATTATTACTCACTGTGTTCCATGTGAGCTCCATAAATTTAACTGTACTGTTTGATGGTCCCGGTGCCTGGTAGTATTCTAAATTGACCGCCCCTGCATTTGAAACAAATTGTATAGTGACAACAGTTCTTGGATTTGAACTGACGGTGTAACTGCGGCATGCCATGGAAGGTGTCCTTTCCATCTAGTGTTCTAATATTGTGACCAACATTGTCTGCCGTATATGACATCTGTCATATCAGTCCCTAAAGTCTTGTTGGACATTTTTCAAATCTCTGGACACCAGGATATGACTCACAGACACCATGTTGATACAGAGTGTCTATAAGATATGATGGACTGTTCTGGCTATGGTTGATACTTATTTTCCTTCTTGATTTTACTCTCCTTCAACATTTGTTCAGTAGTGAACTGAAACGAAATTCGCAAACATGAAACCAACATTCTATATAATTATTTACAATCACATACATCCGCTAAACCGATTGTAATAACTCTATGTCGCTGACACCTTGACGGTCGCTAACTATTGATTATTGTAGGAAGGTGATAACTATTGAATATCTATTGTATTCAAACCTTTTATGATGTGAAGCCAGGTCGTTATTAGACGTGATGCAGTTTACGTAATCATTGAGTTAAGAACTTCTTGCCTGTACACCCAATTAAGGAACAATACATTTAGGTATTTTATCATACAGACTGCCTAATCAACAAAACATTACATAACCAGTGTACAGATTAAGAGTTTTGACGATTACGCTGGCTAAATGTTAGAGCTTACCTGTTGCTGTCTTGTGAAGTTTGATTATGTGTAGTGAATGTGAATGATGGATACTATTACGATCCGCCAATTTACTGGACATTACATAAGCACTCCATTAGATATATTCAGCGCTTTTTAAATAATTAGCTTTCCGTCTACATTTCTGGTAAAAAACAATTGGCCAAAATTTTAGCTAAATGAAATATTTATTAGCCAAATTCGAAAAAGTTTGGCCATTGGCTAATTTGGCCACCGATAGCGCGAACACTGAAGATATCTCGAAGCAAACTGATGATGCATTTGCACTGACAGTCCAACTTGCAGTGGCGCTAACAACACGTGATCGTGTTGCTTGCATGATGGCCTGTCCAATTGATGATATCAGTTTAGAATAATCTTTCCTTTTTATAACACGATGAAGAAATATTTGTAGAGATTCTGGAAGGAATGCTAAACAGCTGTCAACTGATTTCAGGAATGGAGCATTCGGTACATGTATTTTTTGACTCAATACACTTGACATCATATCTGATAAGTTTAGCAGCTATTTTGATTATGTTGTACTCTTGTTCTGCATCAACTGCTTTCACTGAATGATTGTCTTGCAAAACAGTATCACCTGTCAATCGAAAAGTCATAACGTTGGGTCGCCCATTAATTTCAGTTATCACAATTTGATTTTCAAAATGCTGTTCCAATCGATGCTTCATGTGGGTATGACCACATGGGTTTACTCATGATTCGCCGATACATTCTTTCATCTTTCTGTAAGATCGCCAACCGCGACCTGTTCATCGTCGTTCTCCATAAGATATTCGCACACCATTTGAAACGCAGACCCCTGGTTGACTTCGATCGGTCTTCTAGACCTCCGTCGCTTTGGTTGTTATGCATCTGACTCGGTGTTGAATAATGTGAGGACTTGTTTCCCCGTGTGGAAATTAATGCTGCATTGTTGGTGGTAAAATACATCTGCCGCAGGGAGATAACTCATTCTCCCTCGACCAATGTGACTCCAATTGTCGTCCTCTCGCAACATATGGATAGTATAGTGTCCGTTTTAATTTACACTCAGCAATAGTTCCTCCACACAAATAACATTATTGCTTGAAATAAAAAAAAAGGTTCGTCTCATCGCAGAACAGCTTTATTGTACTTGCCGCTACCATTATACTGTATTAATAATTTGTTGTGCTCTTTTGATTTCCGATGGATGGCAGTGTTATTTTGCGGCACACCACATGCACAATATCGCCTGGAATTACAGCAACCGTATCATCACATCGCAAGTCACTTGCCACATTAATACTGGTGCTACCCTTCTCTGTTAGAGCCACAACTTCTTCATAGCCAAAAGGCACATGGCAAATACCACATATACCTCCCATGGTCGACTCTCACAGTGGAAGATAAGAAATACAAAAATAAAATAAAACAATGAACCCGCCATTTTATGCAGAAACTCACCGAGTGAATCGATAGTGAACTGAACGAAAAATCGACAGCGGAGTCTGTTCCGCGGAGCAATTCCTTCCCCGTCATTAGAGTCACCATACTAAGTAAGTTTCCGAATGATAACTGTACTTTTAGTTATCTGATTAAATTCAACTGAACCTCTTGATATTTGGTACGTGGTTCTAATTTCGGAACGCACAAGCCAAGTTTAAATTTTGTCACGTGCGATGAACTTTGACAGAGTTGAAAAAAGCTATCCTTACGAAAAAGCCACCTTTTCGGGGGACACGTGCTTATTATTAATCATGTATGCTGTTTTGTCGTCTCACGTTTCTTTGAACTTCGTATGTACCGGTAGGCTACTAAGTGGAGTGGCTCGACTGGTCACAACTCATTATGTACCAGTATTTTGGCCAGATCATAACCCGAGGGGTTGTCCGAGGCGGCTGCTGTGCTAGACGTTGGTTTTTGATTTTCATATAACAACGTATTGGACGTATGGGGTGATGATTTGCTAAATTCTAATGGTGCTGAGGTATTTACTAGTACCTGAATCGTAGAGTTGTGCCCATTCAGTCCTTGTTCTTAATAAACACTGCAAAGTATAACTGGACAAATATGTCAAAAATCAGGACTGTTGCTGTAAATTCCCCACTCCCAATTGAGAAAGGAAGTACAATCTAACTGTCTTCTTCAGTTAGTGCACATACCTACTGCACACACAAATGGGTTGGTTTCCCATCACATGACCTTGAGCGGCATGGCTTTGTTGAGAACCCGCGAAAAAGTTGATTTGTCTGAGTGTGGTTTATTGGCTGGAGTCACACATGCTCAGAGAATGTAAAATAAAAATAGGTGGAAAAAGTTAAATTACAGAACTATATTCCGACCTTCAGCCGTTCTCAACACCCATCGGGGTTGGATGCACGGAACAGCCACTCACTATATTTATGTGTCATCACTTCAAATTGCCTTAAGTGCCAAAAACCATGGCCGTGGCAAAGATAATTGCAAGATCAAAGAAATGTTGTGTGTATTGTTTTCTATTGCAGGCCATGACCACATGAATTTCTCAGAACCGAAGTGTTCAAAATGTGACAATGTAAACGCTCTGAAAACAATGTAACACTATGTTTGAACACTTAGAAATGGATCGACTATGTCCCTCTTGTGACTGAATTCAGAATATATAACATTAAAGTCGAAAAACGACTTAAATATGAAAAACAGTCGTCTCTTAGAAACTATGACTCACAAAACAAATGGAATATTCTAAACGGTCGGTGTGGGTTGATGCTGCCTATCGTGTTGCGTTGGGATCAGCCTGTATGTTCTCCAGAAAATAAGCTGATACTGAAGCTATTTCAAAAACACAAATGCGCCCATATCAGCGTCATTATGTATTACGCTTTATATGAACCTAAATCGACTTATCAGATGTACGCTCGTTATAATGTGTTTTTACTTTGGCCCGCGCCATAAAAAGTAACAACGGTATAAGTCGAATATGGCCCTATCTCAGAATAATAAAATAGGTCCAATCTGAACCAACGTGAATATTTCTGCCCAATATAACGCCGCACAATCGTTCTGGCGATTCAATGACCAATGTCACGATTTATTGGCTTGAAAATGGTGTAGCGGCATTTTAAAGTAATGTGAAACGTAAATTGAACGTCGCAATTAAGTTCCCTGTATTATCCCTGTTACATAAATTCCTCTACCAGAAGTCGTTTTGTACACATTATACGTCTATGTAAGTAATGTATACATTGTCCTCCAGCGTCCCAAATATTTTCATCACAAACGCGATTTAAATAAACCGACAGAATCCGATGTTTTGTATTGTGCACACGAGCACTTCCGATCGAATCTGCTTTTATTCTCAGAAAATGGCTACCAGGGAGGGTCACCGGTTCGGTGTAATTGTGACGTTTCGTCTCGGAAAGACTATTCCACGTTCTATATCGTCGCGCGCTGACGTCACATTCCGGTGCCGAGAGTCTGTTCGGGAATTCTGAACGGAAAAGTCTGAATTATATCTCGGGAAGCTTTTGTGTGATTCTGGTCATCCAAAGGGGTTAAATGTAATAACATTTGTGCAACCCAACCCGAGGTGTGACATCAAGATGTGTGTGTTGTATTATATTTGTTAGATTAAGAGCTGTTATTAAAATTAATTATAAACCATCTCACCTATTTTCTTGGATTTTAGAAGTCACGTTATCTGACCCCTCGCCCAAATTGGCGTCTCACAGAAAAGCGATAAGAAGTTAGTAGACTTAATGGGAAACCTTTCAATAATTTCAATCGGTAGTCAATTCGAAGGAGGAGGGATAGAGATGGAATTGTTGACGGGAACTCATCAACAGGAGAATTTTGGCGATTTGTGGCAAAAATTGTTATTGACCGGTAATACTTCCAGAATATTACTATTTATAGAAATAACTATCCAGGTCAGTCCATGTTGTAACTTGGTTAACCGATTTTACGATCGATTCATCAGCATTATAAAGTAATGCATATGCTAATCTCGATTCTACTAATTCTTTTTAGTAGTTTACATTATTACATTGCCTGAAGTTGTAGCACAACCTACAACTAGCGTCGCATGGAAGCTGGCAAGGACATTGCCGTGCAGAAAGAGTTGTCTAACTTGTCTACCTCAAAATTGTTTACCTGTAGACCCTACTGGTATTCGTATTGTAGTACAAACCATATTTTGTTGAAATATGTGAAATATTTTTGTCAGTTTTCAAGGTTATTCCGCATGCCAAGATCATTGCTGTCATTACAATTTACACCAACTTTGATCCAGTACTATTCATTCTGATAGATGCTGATAACTACGGGAGGCTTTTTTTCACATTTGTTAGCTAATTCCGCTTCAGCGTAAGTGAATTACATGTGAATATTAAAGGACGACATGTACATGAATCAGCGGAGTCAAATGTCAGTTAATGCCATTCAAAATATCAAAAGTGTGTTATTATCCATCGAATCTGACTTTTGTGACACTGCATTGTGCCTGTGCATGGATATGCGCCAAACCTGTAGTTGAATAACTATAATAGTTGAATCCAGGATGTACCAGACTTGTTCATAAAAAAAACTGTCGATCAATGTTTTTTCCAGTTTTCTTTTTAAAGAAAACATTGCTCAAGATTATTATCTCAGTGATATGCGTTGTTGCAGTCTACAGTCCCATGCCAAGTTCCGATACAATTTTGACTGAGTCATCTGGTCTGATCAGGTATAATTAGTAAATATTAATGAGATAAATGAATAGCTTTTTTCATTTTATTTATATTAAAGTTTATTCATGTGCTACATAACTGTCCATTTTCATCTGGAACCAGTAGCATTGGTACATGGCAATGTGATCGGATGTAAAAGGCGAATTCCTGAGAGTTGGTTCGTAATCTGGATTTCTGAGAAGCATCATGCCCATATCCACACTAACTACCCCCCTAAGCGACCACTCAGGAAAAAAGTGACCTTTTCGCAGCTGAAACACCCACCCACCCCGGCCTAGTGTATGGAAAAAAGTGGATGACCCCCCCCCCCCCTCTGCGTATAGCACTAATTGTAGAGTATACCGGTGCCACGTATAGTAGAACCCAAACTCGAATATCAGTGCTCGGTTCCTTACAGAAACCTCACATATCTTAATCACAGCCCAGACCTACACACAATGAAGGCTACCCCCCCCCAAGTATGGTCACAGGGATTGACCATAACGACAGAGCCAATACCGATGTGTATTACCAAATACCTCATCTCATATTCACACCAAATATATATAAGTAACAACAACACCTCGACACATGATGCTTTTACTTGATTGTGTATTATCATCTACTTCATACATTGAAGATTGGTATCTGTATCTATGTGTCATCATTAAATCACAAAATTGCTCATGTTTATCCCCAAGGCACCCCATCGTTACTTTAAACAATACAGTTGATCGAAATACGCGATTTTAAAATGACAATGCCTTCAAAATAACACTACCAGAAGCTGTTTTCGTAGTGTTCCGATTCACGACACTCACATTTTCAGCGTTCCGATTCCTGAACTTGATAAATGTTTACCGTAATCCAGTTAATTGCTTTTTTTTGCTGGCGTCACCACCGTTCTATATGTGAAGGGAATATGTCCTATAGTGATTGACTAAGTACTACGAATTAGTATCTTATACTACAACAGATATACAACGTCACTGGTGTTGATTTTGATGCGATGGTTTTTTCCATTTCCTATAATATCTTCAGGTACTTTCTTAAAATTCCGACACTTGGTTTTATTAATCCATGCAGCACAAATTTATGAAGAGAGCATAGATGCAATCTGAACTACAACCAAATCCAAGCGGCAACATGGAATCCTCGAGGGATAGAAATGTTCCGTCCGTTGCACCAACTTCCATCCTGAATAAATCAAAGGATTTTTTACATTATTTTGGACAAATTGCGTGAGACTAGAGCACAGAAACGAGGTCATGTATATGCTGCCAGCAATAATTTTCTAAACAAGAAATTATTCTTTAAATAGGCTATTATTTCTTAGTTTGACAAAATAAAAGAAAGTATTTACAAAAACAAGAAAAGAAGACAAATATATTAGCATGTTTGTGTACAGAGTATATCGGCTTACGATGCCTGCCTGGTACGCGAAAACAACCTCGCCTACGGCTCGATTGAATACGAATACCAGGCCGACAACGCGAGGCCATATATACTCTGTCCAGAGACTTGGTAATTTATAATATACTAAAGTACATTCAAATACTCTTGAAAACATATGTCAGTAATGGCTGGAGCATAAAGCCCGCCCGCCCCCACACATATATGTACCCTCTCCCAGTACATATTCTGAAAGCTACCTACAAGAGCCACCAAATTATAGGTACCAGATACAAGCTCAGAAAATTAAGTTTACAAATTTTCCCCAGGGGGCCCCCTGATTTCCACCATATATTCGATATCTTTTCAGTCTTGCGTGCACCCAAATGTCCTAGTATACTGGTCTCTAAACATCGCATCTGATAGTTCGGTGTTCACTATGATTGCAAACCTATGTATACAGTACTGTGTCTGGGGTAC
This sequence comes from Siphonodentalium dalli, assembly GCA_032622095.1. Lineage (NCBI taxonomy): Eukaryota > Metazoa > Mollusca > Scaphopoda > Gadilida > Siphonodentaliidae > Siphonodentalium > Siphonodentalium dalli. Next base: position 158,536,798 of record CP136069.1, on the reverse strand, counting down.
AATATAGGTTTGGGTAACTTAGGACTATATCTTCTATATCTATATTTGCGAATGTCTGTCTGTCTGTCTGTGTTCTATAGAAATTCACAGTGGATCACACATATGGCACAAAAAGGGTCTAATAGGGGTAACTTTTTACGAGAAAGATAATGGCGAGGGTTAGAATTTTGTAAAGTGACGCAGTTGTTGTCAGGGGCAGAAAATGGGGAGGGGCAGAAAAAAAAAAATTTGTCGCCGATTGCCACCAAACTTATATATAATCATCCCCATAATATGAGGAATCTAATGGTGTAGTTTAAATTTGTCAAAAGTCGCGCCGTTCGCGTCAGGGATGCCCGGAAGGGGAGAGGGGCACCAAAATTGATCAAAAATTATTCTAGTGCCGAATTCCACAAAATTGATGCACATTCTTCTGAGATATTCTCCATGATACAAGGAATCTTCTTGTATGATTTAAAGACGCCAAATTGGTGTCGTTGTGGTGAGAGATTGGGGCGGGGCGGTGGGTGGGTACTAAATATGACAAGAATTGGTTTAGTCGCCGATTGCCACGAAACTTATACCAATTCATCCCCATGGTGTGATGTGGCTTAAAGCTGACAAAAGTGGCGTCATCCGAGTCAGGGTTGCAATGAAAGGGAGAGGGGCACCAAAATTGATACACAATATTTTTAGCGCCAATTTCCACCAAATTGATAAACATTCTTATCCATGAGGAATCTAATCGTGTGATTTTAAAGACGTCATATTGGTGCTGCTTTGGTTAGAGATGGTTGGGGTGGGGTGGGCACTAAATTTGATAAAAAATTGTTTAGTCGCGGATTAGCACCAAACTTACAAATAATAATCTCCATGATATTAGGAGTCTAATCGTGTGGTTTAAATGCGCCAAATTGGTGCCTTTCTGTGAGAGAGATATGCAATGGTGGCCCTAAATTTGATACGAATTTGTATACTCGCCAATTTTCATAAATTGTATAGATATTCATCTATATAATGAGTCTAAGTGTGTGGTTTAATGATGTCAAAAGTGGCGCCGCTTGAGTCCGAAATAGGGACGGGAGGGTCACCAAAAACGTATAAAAATATGTTTAGTGCCAATTACCATCAAACTCATACACGTTCTTCTCAAATAATACAATGAATCAAATATTCGCGAATATCGCTGTGTTCTATATATAACTTTAAGGGTACAACCGAGATGGCACCAAGACGGTCTAACAGGGGTAACTTTTTACGAGTAAGATAATGGTGTGGGTTGAAATTTTCTAAAGTGACGTTGTTGGTGTCAGGGGAGGGGCTATTTTTAGCACAGATTTTGACCAAATTGATATATTATTCTTCTCCGTGATACGAGGAATATAAACGTGTGATTTAAAAACGCGAAATTGGTGCCGTTTGGGTGGGTGAGAGATGGGGGGGGGGGGGGGGTAATAACTATGATAAGAATTTGTTTAGTTGCCGATTACCACCAAACTTATATATAATCATCTCCATTATATAATGCATGCATGAGCCTAATAGACGTGGTCTATATATGACAAACGTGGCGCGGTTCAAGTCATGCATGAGGGGAGTTGCACCAAAGTTGATACAAATATATTTAGCACTTATTCCACCAAATTCATACACGTTCTTCTCTAGTTAAATCATATTTGGGGTCGTTTTGGGTCATGGATGGCGAGAGGAGATTCACTAGCATTTATAAGATTGTTCAATTCGCCGATATCAAACAAAGTTACATATAGTTATCTCCCAGGCCATCTCCAAGTCGTTCTAAGGAGTTTCTGGCATTCCAATTTCACAATCTTGACGAATGGTGACCGAATTAAGTCACTTGAACAATTATATCTTCTCAAATGTCATATTTATATGGGGACGGAAATCAGGCCATTCCTATAATGATCTAGCAACACAGATACATAGAAGAAAGCATTGAAAGTATATTTATATCAATCTATTTAAGAGATACATATATTCATTCAAACTGAGGGACATTGAATCGTCAGAGGATTGCATATTATAATGGCTCATGTATATATTATAACACGATTGAGTCTGTCCCATTCAATATATTTTCCACAACAAAAGTTTCAGTTGCCAAGAGATATGGATATGTAGAGCAGGCCTGTTCGAAAATAGTGGTCACAGTGTGCAGTCAAATATGGTTACTTCTAAGATAAAGGAAAACGCAGTCCGTATCACATGACTTTCAGGATCCTCCAAAAGTGACATATTATAAGGGTATATCTGCCCGATACAGAGGATTTCTTTCATGTTTTAGAACAGACTCATCGACTAACATAAACAACTCAAAATCTCGCTGTGTCTGGCACAATGTAGCTTCTATACTGGACAACATCATTTCTTTTAAACTCAAAATGATTAGCCGGTATATAGCACCAGAACAGAGGGGCACCTGGCCATATCTTTAAAACATCTGTATCTTCATGAAGATATGATAAACTAGATTGATTGGTTGATTGGTTGATTGATACATCTCTATGTAAAACACAATTATCGTCTTTTATTTTTTCGAACAAATGTGTTTATGATGTTCATGTTTCATGATGTAATGTCTGAAGTATCGCATTTGTAAATAAATAAATACTTCTTTATTGGTGGGACGGATTAAACGCGATAAAAATGATAATCGCTCCGACCTAACAAGGTGAGCCACTACTTATATTTCATGTAAGAATCATGTTTTGTGATGCCATTTGGATATACAATTTATGAGAATACGTGTAACACGACCGTTGATTATTTGACTTGCTGTTCGATATACAGTAGTGAACTAGCTGTCGCTCATCACAATTTCAAAGTAAAATGTGCGATTTCCGGAGCAAACTGGTAATTGCATTGACGTAGGAAAGTTTTTCAACGATGAATACTGTTTATATAAAGAAAATTAGGACATCAATAACATTTGAGAACATCCGAAAATGTACCGCCTAAAGAGTCTGATTTCATGCCCCTTTAATATCCTCATCATTAGTTTGAAGACAAAAGGTAAGGGCCACCCCATGGGGTCGTTTATCGCTAGAAAACTGGACATTTCTAGTAGAAATCTAAAGAGCTTCGTTCGTGCGACAATGGAACTTACTCGGGCGACAACCGAACATACAGGGCGGGATCGGAGAGGCGAAAACATAAATAATCGTTTCCAACATTTTGCTGGCTTATTTTTGGCAACAAAATGGTCGGGGAACATGTCCCGGTTGACGCTAAAGGTAAACATTGATAATATGTTATTAAACTTACCGTATATCTGTTTTCTTCAAAATTTTCTGCCGGTAAATTTTAAAAATTCTCGGTCGACAAGCGGAATAATAAAAACGGAATCGGCATTTGCTCGGACGGATTGACCTTTAGAGGAAAAGATCCCCACATTGTATTTGTTTTTCGTATATAGGTAATCGAACTAACGGGAACTAATTGGCGATGCTGTACTATATAGTACTAGCAGGTAACCCGACTTCGTCCGGGCTTTGACCTTGAATTGATCATTTTGAATGTCAAGGTCAGGTCGGGGTCACAATTTGACTGGTCCATGAGAGTTCCCGGACAAAAGTAGCACTAGGTAGCAAGTTTGGACTCCATCGGTAGGGCCGTTTTCGAGTCTACAACGGACACACACATACATATATATAATTTGTGGGTACCCGTTTCAAGGTGAAGGTCACCTCGGGCGGAAAAACCGACCCGATGAAAATCTCCCCCATTCCTAGGAACCCCTAAGTACGAACACAGACATAAGGATCACACAACACGCTCCTGTCTGGACACATCACGCTCTTTATCAACGACACTGCGGATACGAACGCTCTTTAACTATCACGCGATTAACCCCACAATTCGAAGACGGCGGCAGTGGGAATGGAGAATGAGTGCCCGGAGCTTCTCAAAAGCAATGCGACGACATGTACTTCATGTGAGATTTTACCCATAGATAGGAAGTTTGGTCGAAATCCGTCCGGCAGTTTTCCCGGCCATAGCTAACAAACAAACAAACAAACAGAAGTCCCAAAATATATATTAGATTGAGCGTCTTCGTTGACATTTATTAGTTGTTTTGATGGTAGTTTGGGACATTTGAGGTATATGTGAAAACGAATTATATTAATGTATTTTATGCAATAAATACACACAATGTTTATTTATTTCAGTTTTCATTCCTCGAATCTACTTTCCGAAGAGTGTCAGGAATGATTTTTTCAACCCACCGCCCCATATGCAACATGCCATATAGCTCAATGTCATCTCTACTAAGGCCCATATGAGGTCCCAGTAACATAACTATGGTATTTTTGCAGTTATAAATTCTTATAATATGTTTTAAACTGTTATAAATGTCATTTAAGGGCACAAAAGTTCTTCAGTAAAAGAATTGCATGAGTGTGTAAAAAACGCATGTAAGTATCGTGTTCATGGTCGCGATTTAACCAGACGTCGCGTTCTGATATCAATCACGTTCGGTTGACGTTTTCGTCGTTTCTCAAGCGATCGGGTGAAGTGTCATATCTATAGACTCTGTGGGTATTTTTGCTACGTAACTCATGGAATGGGTGGAAACTACATTGCATTATGGCGTTATGTTTCAGTCACGGGTGACGAATTTGTCGACATAATGGAATGAAACATTGTAATTACAAAATTATGTCAGATATTTAGATTACCTCAAATATATGCGTAATTTTGAAGTTTCAATATTAAATTTATAATATTACCAAAACAATGTGATTAATGCTTTGTAAAATCATTTATCGGTGATCTGATGCATGCATCATTTTTGCTTGTACCTCATTGTTGTCTACTGTATGTACACATTTCGCCCTGTACTGACATCCAATGGACAACATACCCGACATGGAAGATACATTGTCTGCTCAGTATTTCCTATATGCTGGCTAAACAGGAATTGTGTTTTGTAAAGAAAAATAATGACATAAATTGATGGCCGCCAATATCAGAGACCAGCCATGCAGTATCTATTAAGTTATTACATTGTCCAATTGGCATGGTTTTCTTGTTATTCGTGATGTGAGATCTCTGGAAATACCTACAAAAAACATATAGATGTGCCTCCAGTTGTATTAGGGCTTGTGAGTTATGGACCGTTCCCAGTGAAGTGTATTGTATTTTGTAAGCCATTTAAAAATCTCGAAGAAAACACAATAAGACACGGATGACAAATAATCATGTATGAAAGCAATAATAATGGCATATGTTTGTCTTGATACACAATTTATTCAAGGAGATTCAAGTGACGTGCAAACAATATTTTAATCTTTCTTTCTCGTGTGTTCATGTAGGCCACATTATGGACTACACCTTTGTGTATATTTTACAGCAGCGGCACGGAATACAGTAGACTTTATGTAGGAGCTCGAGTAGTTGGCGACGCCGATGGATTTGCTTGTATGTGGAATACATGTGAGATTGTCGACGGTCTTGGCTACGCCATTCCGGTGTTCAAGACGTTAAAAACGTGTGTGAGTCTTGATATACTAGAGAGCCAGATGAACCCACAGATGGCACTTTTTGGTGATTCTTGCACCAGGAAGAGGAAGTTCGTTTGTGAAGTACCGACATCAAAGCGTGAGTAAACACTGCATCTCCGCGGACTGTTTTGTGCTATGAAAACTCGAAAATATTGTTCACTTCCATTGAAACTTACATGATCATTTAACGAGTAACACGCAACGCTTTTTAAAGTTACACACCGAAGAAAAAAGCTAGTGATCCTTATTTTTTGAGGGAATATTGGATGCCTTTCTTAGTATTTATCCAGCTACCAGTTGGTGGCAAAAGAGATAACTTACAAGGTTTAATATGAAATCGGTACATTCATTTAGAAATCCCTCCAAGGCACGCAGAAACTCGCAATCACGGCTGACAATTGATCAACCTGCTCAGATACACGAAATCAAATACAATTCAGCATGTCGTTTAAAGACATGCCTTCTTTTCCAACGCCGCAGCCAATAATTTACTCTATCTTTATTTTACATTATATCGGTCTATCTGTCAACAAACCCACATGGGTCATTGAAGTGGCATTTCGGACAACGAATACAAAGTACAGGAGAATAAGGCCGATAACTTTCATATTCAACTGCTATAAAAATTGCTCGACCTCCTCCGTCAGGTTTACAACGCACACTTTACGTTTCCAACGGAGATGCGTTGATACCAGCATTCCGATGGAAAGTGTATCACTCGTAAAGCAAGTGACATAACGCTATAATGCGTATCATATATCTGCTCGGGTAGAGCCAACTATTCCAATAGTCAACAAAGTCTCTCAAATATTATGACTCACAGAAAGAGAGTTGATATTTGCAATCTAGAACTTCAATACATTGTTTGAAGAAAAAACGTTTCAATTTCAAAGCAGAAAACAGTATTTATGGGTAGAAGATTCCGTTTGATATCAATATAAACGGCTTTTGTGCCCACCAGTCAAATGATGATATCATAAAAGGATCACACCTGATTCATAAACTACTATATTGTCATTGCAAATTAGACATTAAAAACTATTTAAATAATTAAATTTGAACCATTGTAAATGCATTATTTACTGTTTATTGTTCACAAGTATTATTATTCCACGTGCAGTTATATACTAACTGAACGTGTTTTTAGATATTTATGTGTGCAAACTAATCAGTTCCTGAATATATACTACTAATTCTTAGTGGATAAGATGTATCATATATTGTGCTTGTAGCTGTATATGTCACGTTGTTTTAATCTCCGTGACTGTCTGCTTTATATAGAGTTAATTCGCTATACATTTTTTCTGACAACTTGATTCGTTGATAATATTGATATGACATTTAATTGCGATTGAAACGATATTAAACCCTTAGCAATCGCTCAAAGCACCCTGATATGTTTATTATGTTATTTTGTTCTTGTCTCTGTTCTAAAATAGGCTAAATTTTAAGAACACATTGACTGTGGATGCTATATCGGTAGGAGCATCCTGTTCTCATGGATCATAAGATCATTATGAACCTATTTGGATGTCGAAATAGGTTTAATAGGTCCAACATGGCCTTATTTTAGCAATATGTTCTATACAAACCTATTTACCGCGGTGATGTGTTTTCACTGAGGCTCCAGCCATTCAACGGAATAGCAGATATAAGTTCACCACGGGCTTAATTCAGAACCAAGTAAGTCCAACATGACAGCTATGTGAATATTTTGGTTCAATGTGAACCTATTTGCACGACAACATGTTGCAAGGATAGTTTTGATCAGATAACCTATTATAAGACCCATTTTGGCGTTAGGTTATCATTGTGGTGATACTTTTGGTGAATATCACTGGATCATCGGACAATAATGAAAACGGAAGCCGTGGAGTCCGAGGCGAGACAAAATATAAAAATGTATTTTAGACATTATTTTCAGCTTGGAGACTCTATTCCAGCGTCTTAACCAGCTTCCCGAAATTTTGCGAAAACCCTGTCCCATGTATTAGAGAATACATGGCCTAACAATATTTACATTTACCTTGTAAGCCAGTACATTCTCTTATATATGCGAGGCTCCCTATGGGGTATGGTTTTCGCAACAACAAAAAAGTGTTAAGGCGCTGGAAGAAATCGAGTCTTCTAGCTGAAAACAATGTCTAAAGTAGATTTTTTAAAATGACAAAAACGTGTAATACTATGTCATGGACAATTTTGAGCCTCTGTCAGTGATGCTTCTTGATTAACACTTACTCTTGTAATCGATATTCCGCATCTCCATGCATGACATACATATAATAACGAATGTCCTTTAATAGCGTGCGTTATGGAAACGGACTTCGCCTGCGACATCACGGTCCCTGTGTCGACCACAAGCGAGAACGAATGTGACGACATATGCCTCGAAGAAAACGATTGCTGGGCAGCATTATACTTTAACGACACCTGCCACATGTTCAGAAACACTGAGGTCAATCCAACAAACACACAAACCGGTACAATGAAGCGGAAAAACTGCGCTCCCAGTGAGTAAAACGACAACGTTGAATAAAGTATCATTCGCTTGTTCTTCGTTGTTGGCTTTATCAGCACCATCGTTGATGACCAGAATATTCTCATGTTTGCCGTCGCCATCATAATCATCAGCGTCGTCGTCATCACTTTCATACCATCACCCTCATCATTGTACGCATACCCGCTGTCGTCATCGTCATCACTGTCGACATATGCATAGTGTTGATAGTAACCATAACTGCTCTATGTTGATCATTATACCTAGGCTTTTAGCTCAGGTGCAGTGTTTTTGCTGACCAGAATTTTATTTTTTTGACAATAGTTTGGCCATTTCCGAATTTCGTTGGTAATTTTTGACAAATTGAAAAATCAAGTTCAACACCACTGAGAAAACATATGCCAAAAACAAGGGAATTAAACATAATAGGATGAATAAAACGCACGCCCACAAACAAGATATTTTCCATAGCTGCTATAAGTCACAGTATTTAGTATAGTGATATATTGTTATTGTGGGATACGGCGCTGTGGTAGTTGTGGCACATTGTGTGAACCTCGAATCGGTTCACACTAAGTGTGCCATCAACGACCACAGCACCATATCCACAACAACGCACACCCACTCATTTCTTATATTTATACAGCTTTTTGATGATTTATTCCCATAAAACTACTTAAGGTATTCTTATTTATTTTCATAATTTTTAGTCAGGCCAATATCAGATTTCCAGGATCTTAGCAACAATAACGTGATCGATATAAATAACTGGCTTCAGAACTTTGAAAAGCACGCCCAATTATTCTGCTGAACGATTTTAGTGATTATGTCAGATTAACAACAATTTGTGACGTCGTGCTCCTGCTACGGTCTTGTTATTGGGGTATGAAACGAGTGACACAATTGGCCGTTGACAATCACCGAACAGTAACGAAGACGGGCTATATATATGGCAGTTCTAATGTCATAATTGTGAACAGAAATCAATCGCGTACTTGAATCCAAATATAGTTTTTATTCAAGCTAAACTGATCTACTATATATTTTGAGAAGTCCGTATATATACATATATATGTGTGTGTATGTATATATTTTATAGACTCGAAAACGGCTCGACCGATTGAGCCTGAACTTGCTATCTAAGGGTAAAAAGTCACGAGAAGTGTCATCGCACCGCTTCTGAGAACGTCCGAGCACTCCTACACCCTATCGCCTTGCCATAAGCCTGTTTTTGTGTAGTGTGATTATTATGGCTGTGTCCAGACATGTAATGTATTATCCGATGCAGGAAGGACAACTCTAAATTTACACAACGTATTAAACGTTAGGATATCGTACGACCGTCTCGGAAACTTGGGATTTCGTACTTAGGGCTTCCAAGGGACGAGGGAGATTTTCGTCGGGTCAGTTTGACCGCGTCAGGTGACATTGACCTTGAAACGGGTACCCACAAATTACCTTGGGCGATATCTCGGTCGTCAGCGGTGACATCGACGTGAAATTTCGTATGTATGGTCAACTCGGGACGGGCAATATTTTTGTCGGGTGAAAAACAAAAATTAATGGAACGACCAAAGCCATGGGACCAATGTCGACAGTGGCGGGCTAATCTGCTAGTATTATATATTTCGTGAATTATTTTCGTGAATTATTTCCGTTAATGGAGGTGAGAACCTATTTCTATCTTGATAACTACGTGGAGTGTTATGTCATTGGAGATACGTATTAAAGTGGCACGATCGCTTTTAATTCATTTTAAATTTAATTTATTAACTTTACTTTTTGTTCGTTTCCTTAACTTCAGTTTTGACATTTATACATATTTATCTATAAGTATAACGGTGCGTTGTAGCGACTCACACCTCTGCTATCTTGTATAGGTATATAATTTAATCCAGGAATGGCGACCATTGGTGACAGTATACCTGCTCAGCAGACGAGTTCATTGCCGATCGACAAATGTGACTACAACACAGGTGAGGGCACTACAACTGTAAAGTTAAAACATATGGCTCGTGTATAAACAAAATATCCCTTAATGACACCAGTCGATTATACGGTCGCGACAAGTGGGCTATAAGAAAACTGCAGGATGGTATGTATGCCGCGGTAGGTGACGGTCAAATTTGCACCAAAAAAAAAATGCAAAGCTGGACACTTTTCCGTGTCAAGATATAACACATTTAACGGTGGAAACACATCTTAACTGCTAATCACCATTTGGTAAGGTTGTTATTGACCCCAGTCATGTTGAATGTGGGACCATAATGGCCGCAACTCAGCTAAAATAAAAGGTCGCAGACCCCACGCCCCCCGAATGCGACTTATATAAAGACCACATACAAGTTTTGTAATATTATGTCAAACAGTTCTCAAGCTATCATCGGGACAATACCTGATGGCCATCTATAACTGCGACGATACACTTGAGGGGTGATTTCTTTTGTTGTCCCGACTTGTGTGGTACAACCCAGAAGAGTTTTTTTTTAAATAGTGAAATCTTTCAAGATATAGTTGTGATATATCCATATAACAGATAGGAATTTGTTGACGTTTGTTCAAGTTATTGCGCCAACGGACATACAAATGCTATAAATGGAAACTAATGCCATACCGATGGTTTACAAAATTGTTGGGTTTAATTTTCTGTTTGCAGCTTTCCAACGTGACAATAAACTCACATACCACATATTTTCAATAAGCTTATTGATACACCACTAAAGGTAATATTATAATTTTATTTCAGGCTGGCAGCAAACGAATGCAGCTTCCGATAGTTTACAACCGACAAGGACAATAGAAACGGTATCTGCCACAGCAGCGGTAGATGGAACACTAGTATCTACAACAAAAAACAGTTTCCTAACAATCACCCCATCACATTGCGTTGCCACTACCACTGTAATATACGATCATGGTCAGGCAAGTTCCTTGGCGTCCAACAACATGACATCATCTGAGCTTGCGAAGAAAATAGAGCAGTTGGTACAGGAGCTAGAAATAACAAAGAACGCGACAAGCCAAGCTCTACGACAGAAGATTTCCATTCCGGACCCGCGTCCATCTTCACAAGCGATAGGAGCATCGGCGATGATACTTGTTGCGGTTCCGTTCGTCCTAATGGTTCTATTCGATGCCACTAAGCTATTCCCCAAACTCTTTCGGAGAAAAGTGGCTGATAGCGGAAAGGACGAGCATGAAATGAAAACAATTGTCAAAACTTGAGGAACTTGTAAACCATTAGACATATTTCTCATAATGAACTACGTACTGATAATAATTACGAATAGCTGATACATGTTGTAGTCGTAATTTTTCGGACGGTCCAAAGGTATTTTCTCAGAATTGACGACTAGAAGTCCGTTTATGACACCTCGACCCTCGCAGTAAGGTGATATGGTTCTGATTGCCGTGATTATTTTGTACTTAATTTCATTGCCGTCAGGTTACGTTCAGTGGCTGGCTCAGTGATTGAAAGCGAAAAATATTTGTTTGCCACAGAGCGATAGAAATCAAGGTTACGTGTCGACTACAAGGACACAATCTCAGAGTTAACATCCACATTAATGACCAGAGAAACTACCTCGAACTTGTTGAAATCCCCTGCAACCGCAATCGCAACTACGGGTATTACAGAACGACAACCTATAGAAAGAACACAAATTATATTGACGTAAAGAGTACCCTATTCGTAATTCTTATAAGTAGTATTTCGTTATGCAAAATGTATATAATTACATGCTTACCACAAGTTATATGACTGGTAATCTTTATACATCAAATTACACATAGTCACTTTTATCAGGTATTGCAAATCAAAAGAAGTTGATGAAATAAATACATGGCATATTGATAAGCATACTCTACATACTTTTTAACACATCACAGTGATACCACAGCTCTTATATTTTACCATGTCATATTTTTGCCCCCCCCCCCACTCGAAAAAAAGATAGATAAAAAGGTGGGTAACCAATTATGTTCTTTGGTACTGTTTTCAACGTGATACTGAGTATGTTGGGTGCTGTGTCGGTATTAGTGATGCCTGTGCAACACGAATTATGGAAATTGCAAGAAGTTTAAAATATCGATTTACCTGAAAATTAAAATTTAACAAATTTTGTGTCAAATCGGACTGCTTATCTTTAATATTGTGACCATTAGTCGCACATGAGCAGTTTCGCAATTGCAGTTTGGAAATGTTTACAATTATTTGATTATCGCACAGGTGGTGGTTTCTTATGTGTCTTGTGCAAAAATGACTGGTTGATGGTGTATCATTGGAAGCAGTGGGAATTTGCATTGAACACATGGTAGCAGTACATATTTTCCAGCAATTTTAGCCAACTTGGGAGGCATACTGTTTAATATTGTTTTCGGCAAAGACCCCATGAATATTTGTTTTATTTTAGACAGGAATTCTCGGCGTAAACAAATGTCTTTGGTGTGTTCGTATCATTATTCACCGAACGCCTTATGTCCCCTTGGTTTGCAGATAAACATAACACTCGTACTAAACTTTTTATACTTACATTGACAATTTTCACCCACAAGCAGACCGTGACCACACGAGTCACTAAATTATCTTCTTCTATAGTCTGGTCGATAAAAGGTTTGACCTAGAAAAAAATTGGACTAAGTTGGTTTGTATACCATTTTGAAGAAGAATGTATCCTCTATAACATATCCAAAATCCGCTAAAATCCGCTTTGAGCATTTTTTGAAATTCAAGATGGCGTCCAAGATGGCTGCCATTTTCATATAAGTCAGCTTGAAGCAATTATAGTGAGAACATATTGTCATATGTACACACATGTATACATTTTTGTGAAGCTAAGACATAACGCCACCTTTATGTGCCAAAATTGGAACTCCCCGTCCATGATGGCCGCCAAAATGGCGACCAGAAGTGGAATTTTAAAGTTTTTTTTACTAATATCTTTTAAGATAAGTTTCTGTGGTTTGGAACTGGTTGAGAATTGTGACTTTTTTTGTATTTAGCATGTTAACTGACAATTGGAGCAATGAAATATGCTATTCGTGGGGTCCACACCCTTCCGATCACTCAAAAATTCGATTTTACAAAACGCGGTATAACATTTTAGAAAAGATCCCCATTGGGTTTCTAGTCATATTTCATCAAGAAGTTGGAAGAACTGTGTAATGTAAGTGATGCATTCTATATCTTATTGATATTCGAACTCAATGGTACCAAAATTGTCACTTTGACTCAAAATGGCTGTCAAAATGGCCGCCAAAATATGGAAAATGTTAATTGTTATCCCAGCGTGCCATGCAACCGCTTACAAGTTGTGGTGATGCAAACAATTGACAATTATGTCTTATATAACTTGACTACTAACATGTCTGATGCACCTTGGGTATTTGTTACTATTTCAACCACTGAAATTGCCAGAATTATTCGGAATGTTCTGTCACAAACCTGAAATTAAAATCGGCAAAAAATCGCTGTTCCGGTTTGAGCCATTGTTTAAAAGTAAAATGGAACTATGTTTGGTAACAAAGATGTTTATTGTTTTGATATGTGTTACATAATGTGTCACACTGAGGTGTTTTAGACAAAATTACTCAAGATGGCTTCCAAAATGGCAACCCAATTTGGTAAACATTATTATATAAATATACATATGTGTATATACGTGGTGTATATGTATGCATACTCAATTGTGACTCACATGCTACTTAATCAGCTAAATGTTCTATTCTGGTTGTCCCGGTACTCTACGAGGCATGACAAATTCATTTTGAGGAATGCAATATGGATTTTGCCAAAAATTTCCTTGTTTTTGAAAGGAAATGGACAGAACGTTGAAACGGAACTGAGAGTGATCTTATTATGTGGCTATTCTGGCCCATTAGCGTCAACATTAATCAACTTAATACAGAGTGTATGTCTGTTGGCTGTATGGTCATAGGCGAGGTGAGTAGGTATACATGTAGCTATTGTATTCATGAATGATGTGAATAGTTATACAATGTGTGACTATGTGGTCATGGATGGGGTGTCCATGGTGAGATGCATATATGGTGAAGTGTGAGGTGAACATGTTTACAGTGAGTGGCTGTCTGGTCATTGAAGTGGTGTATGGGCATAACGAGAGCAGCTACACTGTCCTGTATGTATATATGGAGTGACTGTGTGGTCAGGGGTGGGCTGTACATGTGTACATTGGGTGGCTGTATTGTCATGGGTGGGTGTATATGTATACATATGTTGGATGTATGGTAATGGATGGGTGTATGTATAAATATGGTGTGGTTGTATGGTTATGGGCAATGTGTATATGTGTACATGGAATGACAGCACGGTCATTGTTGAAATGTACAATATATATGCATACATGTAGTACACTTTGATGGCCACTGGCGGCTAGTGTATATAGAGAGTGACCTCATAGTGATGGGTGGGATGTATATGTTTATATGTATGGCCTATTGTATTGCCATTGGTGGTGTGTACAAGCATACAGTGAATAGCTGAATGCTCATGGAGACGGTGTTTAAGTATACAGCGAGTGGCTGAATTGTCACGGTTGAGCTGTATATGCAAGTCTGAAGTGTACGAATGGCCGTGTGTGCGGGGTATTGGTATATCTAGATGGGCTGTATGGCCATTGCTGAGGTATATATAAACACCTGGAGTGACGCTGTGGTCGAGGGTGAGGTGTATATGTATATCATGAGTGACTATATGCCATGGCACGGCCAATTTGTATATAGGGATTGACAGTATGGCAACATTAATGGTGGGGTGAATTGATATACAAGGAGTTACTATGATCACGAATGTGGTTTATGCGTATACAGCGAGAGGCTGAATAGTCATGGGCCAGTTGTATATGCAAGTCTGGAGTGTATGAATGTCCGTGTGCGCGGTACGGGACATTGATATATCTAGAAGGGCTGTAAGGCCATTGGTGAGATCTATATGTATATACCTGGAGTGACTCTATGGTTTTGAGTTGGGTGTATATGTATATCTTGAGTGGCTATATGGCCACGGGTGTCGCAAATATGTATATAAATATATACAGGGAGTGAGACTGTATGACCACTGGTTAGGCAAATAGGTATACAAGAAGTGATGTATGATCATGGATGTAGCGAACAGGTATACCAGGAGTGACTGTATGGTCATCGGTGGCGTTTATATGTATATCTTTAGTGGCTATATAGCTATGCAAATGGCAAATACATATACATGGAGTGACGACTGTATGGCCTATGGTGAGGCGAATAGTTATACAAGAGGTTACTTTGTGTTCATGTATGTAGTGAATATGTATACAGATCGTGTGAGGTGTAGGAGTATACATGGTGTGTTTGCATGGTTATTCACGGTTATAGGGCCATGCGTTGGTGTATGGGTAAACACAAGTGTGGCTGTATGGTAATGTGTGAGGTGTATGCCTATACATCGAGTGGCACATGGCCATTTATGTGGTGTCAATGTATATATGGAGTGCATGCTCATGTGTGATTTGTACTGGTGCACCTTTGGGTGACTATAGCTTTCCACAATAACTCAAGGATATGTTAATCGATAGAGGTAATATCAGAGTGTTCTCCACATTAATTGCGTCTTATATGCAATTTGATGAAAACGGTTTTCCTGACAAAATAGTTAATAAATATTGATGCTTGTGGGCCAGAGTAGCCACATAATATGATCCCTTTCAATTCAGTTTCAACGTTCTGTCCGTTTCCGTTAAAAACATGGACATAATCCCAAAAGAGGTGTTCGGCAAAACCCATACTGCATCACTTAAAATGAATTTGTCGTGCTTCATAAGGTGCTGGGACAACCAGAATATAAGATTTAATTGTCAGTTGATAAGTAGCATGTTTAATAATCAAGTGAGTTACAATTTGCCACCATTTCGGAACAGCAGAGAATAATCTTGAGTAATATTGTCGAAAACACCACACTATGACACATTTAATGGATATCAAAATAAAAAGAACCTTTGATACCAAAGATAGTTCCATTTTACTTTTTAAAAAATGGTCCAAACTTGAAAAGTTATTTTTTGCCGAGTTTGATGCTGTTTGTGATAGAAAAATCCCATAATTCTGGTAATTTCAGAATAGTAAATAGTAAAAATTAATCAATGTGCATAAGAAATGTTGGAATTCAATGTATATAAGACAGAATAGTCAATTGTGTGAATCACCACAACTTGTAAGCGGTTGCATGGCACGCTGGGATAATAATTACCATTTTCTATATTTTGGGAATCTTTTGTGGAATGTTATACTGCGTTTTGTAATATGGAATTGTTGAGTGATCGGAAGGGTGTGGACCCAACGATCAGCATATTTCGTTGCTCCAATGGTCAGTTAACATGCTAAATACAAAATAAAGTCACAATTCTCAACCAGTTCCAAACCACAGAAACTTATCTTAAAGATATTATTAAAAAACGTAAAATGTTCACTTCCGGTCGCCATTTTGGCGGCCATATAGGACGGGGAGTTCCAATTTTGACACATAAAGGTGGCGTTATGTCTTAGCTTCACAAAAATATATACATGTGTATACATATGACAAGATGTTCTCACAGAAATTGCATCAAACTGACTTATATGGAAATGGCAGCCATCTTGGACGCCATCTTGAATTACAAAAAATGCTCAAAGCGGATTTTAGCAGATTTTGGATATGGTATAAAAACCAACTTAGTCCGAATTTTGTCTAGGTTGACCCTAAAATTTGAGACTACCCAATAGCGATACAGTAGAACAAAGAATGAGTTGAAATATAGAAAAGTTACCGTAGCAATTTCAATATATTGTCTTGCAAGCGCAGATGACATAATTCAGTAGAGAAAAATCAGGCTATTCCCCACAGGTAACACATGGAGTTGGTCAGCTTACACAACTAAATATCTAACTTTATTTCATCTGTCATAGCTTTTGAAGATAATGAAATTATCAAACAAGCAATGCCACATTCGACACAGGCGACATGGGATCGCAGCTATGTCCCCCGGATTACATGTTTTGTATTTGCAGCCCCTACAACTAAATAATATGTGTACAGCTACATATAGGGATGGGTGGAAATCAAATTTGTAAAAATATTGAAACATATTCGATTTTCATATTCATTTTATATTTTCATATTTGCTATTTCCGTAGTTTTTTTTCTCAAAATGTTCACTACATTTCTTAAATATTTTCAGATTTTTGTTCATAAATTTCATGACTGTTGTAAATAAATGCCCTAATGCCCTAAAATTAGTTGTAGTTTAATATATTTAATTTAAAGGAATGTATGGAATATCGATTGAAGCAAATAATGCATTGGTGGAAGCTGGAGAAGTTAGGAGAACCATTATATGAGATCTCTACAATATTTAAAAAAAATATCTTGATGACAATTGCTGAGATATACATCCAGAATAGGTACTTACACTTCAGATATATCTCTACACAACGATCACAAGAGGAGGAATAATAACTACCATCGTTCTATATGTCGGACCTCTTTCAATTGGTAACTTCTCAATGACATTTGTAAGCAAAAGTTACCAACAAACTAAGTTACACGTTTTTATAGTACAGGCGCTAATCGCTAATTTTTAACACAAACTTCTCACCAAGTGCTGTGATTCCAGACCCCATTATATGGCATTCGCCATCTGTTGCACATGCATTATCATTCATATTAAGGTATTCTGGGTAATATTCCGTTTACAGACCACTTTTGGTTTTCACAATTATTCCCCAGCACTACCAGGAAGCTTTGTCGTTAAATAGTTAGTAATAACAAATTAGTACAATTTAACAATTTGTAAAAAGTTCATAGTATCGACCCCTAAACTAGTACTTGTTCTTCAGATATATTTCAACCTCATAATCACTGATGGAATAATTAATACAATAGTTCTATATTCCGGATCTCAAAAAATTAAATATCATGGATCAATTTGATATAATGTACACTACTACATTAAGACAAAACTGATATGTAACTGTAGAATATTAATTGTTTATAATGTGTCATATTTATGATGTGTTGAACTATATACTGAACCTGAACTGTTAAACTATTAAATTAGTTTGTAAGTAAAATGATAAAAGTCATTTTAACATTCCAGAGATTTGCGGATATTGCCCCAAAATTAACTGTAATGTAATAAAAAAATATTTATTATATGCTTCCCTATCAAATTCTATTGATTTCTTGTTCCAGTAAAAAGCTATATTTCGCTAGTCGAGCGCCCAACTGTCAGCCAACGTTACATTCCACTGTAGATTCCTTATATTACATGGTAGCTTCCTTATATTACACGCTAGCTTCCTTATATTAAACGCTTGCTCCAATCGGGGCGAATCAATTGTAATGCCGTTAAATTTGGAATTGATATGCATACGCCTGAAGCGATACGGACTATTTGCACCTTTGAGCGTGGTATTAGAGTATTTCCCCCTTAACTGCATCACATACGCCTGTCTACATTAGCAACGTCATTCGTCAAGTAAAATATGGAAGACGGATTTGAAATCGACGGAGAAGGCGGTGTGTTTTGGGACTCTTTACTGGAAAAATTAGCTAAATATAATGATAAAGACCCACAAGTTTGTGTTCGGAATAGTGACTCTATATTTGACCAGCAGGTTCCTGCAGCTTCAACTTCCACTTCAAGCTCACTACTGAATTCAGCCTCAGACTCAGCTGCATTGCCAATATTGCCATTGCCTTCAACTTCCACTGTAAGTTCCAGATTTACAAATGTAACTGATGAGGAAGTATTTCAATTCAATGACCAACAAAGAAATAAAAATACTGTTAAAAAAACTTAATATGATATTAAACTCTTTAGAACATTTATGCTGAGTAAAGATGAACAGAGGCAGCCCGAGTTCATTCCCTAAATGTTCTATGTGGGCATATATCAAGTTTCCTCCTATCTGTGAGAAAAAAAGATGGAACTGAGTATGAGCCAATGTCTCTTCGAGCGTTCATGTCCTCACTTGATCGATACCTCAGGATGCGATCATATCCAGTTTCCCTCATAAGTAATAATCAGTTTGAATCATGTCGTGAAACTCTGAAAAGCAAACAGAAACAACTGAAGTCTATAGGAAAGGGCAATAAGCCATTTGAAGCAGATCCGATTACACAAGATGATGTTGAGCGATTTTATGGGGCGCAAGTTCTTGGACCATATAACCCAAAGTCGTTACAAAATTCTATGTGGTGGACTTGTGTTTTGTACTTCGGAATGATAACAGGGGAGGAAACTCATTCTTTGAAATGGGGCGACACCAGTCTGCAAGAAGATGATTATGGACAGGAATATATCATCTACACACAGAAGCGACAAACAAAGACAAGAACCGGTGAAAATCCACGAGACATCAGAAGAATTAAACCAAGGGCATATTCGGTCGACAACACAGAGAGAGACCCGGTTAAATAATATCGATTGTTCAGCGAGAAGTGACCAGAAGAGGAAAAAGATCCAGATAGCCCGTTCTTCCTCGCTGTCAAGTACCAGGGCTGGAATAAAGGCAAGCCTTGGTATAAGCGCAATGCATTCGGCATTAATTCTTTAAATAGAATTGTGCAGGGCACGTGTGTAGACTCAGGCCTCACAACGGATAAGCGACTTACCAACTACAGTGTTCGAAAACTGCTGATCCACTCACTTAACGATGAACATGTACCACCGCATCAGATAATCCAAGTGTCAGGACACAAGAATGTAAACAGTTTGTTGAACTACTCCAAAATGAATGCTGTCCAAACAAAACATATTCCTTCAATTTTATCAAATACTGCTGTAAATAAGTCACAGAGTCAGAGACAGTACTCCCAGCTGCACAACCTGTAGTCCAGCTTTCACCAGTATTGGAAACCGCACCTGCACCTGTACCAAGTTCTGACACTATTTCAACATCATCACCGACAAATGTAACTGTTTCGAAATCGACAGTTACTGTATCGAATAATGACCTTATTGGTTCACCTGGAGTTGTGAGTTCATCAAGTGCGATGCAAAGTTTGAAATCCATTTTCTCAAACGCAACATTCAGTGGATCGGTGTACATGCACTTTCACAGCTGCTCACCGAAGCCTCACACCACATAAGACACCGAGTCTAGTCCAAGGGTGAAATACCGGCGAATCAGGAGAATAGACAGCCAGTGAAATTGAATAAAACTGTGTTGATTTTTACATTCCAAACTGCGAAGCGGAAGTATTATCAGTAATTGGTATTTTGGTATTTCCAAATGGCACGAACCTTTTGTGTTGTTAATTGTTCATTATGCTTGATAATAATAAAATCATTTATTGAAGATAAGCAATTCCATTGCTTTGTTCGAGGTAATTGTTCATAATTGATGAATATTTCGAATGGTTTCTCTTCATTCTGGCGGGGTCACCGGGGACTTTTGTTTTGTATGCACGCATATATTTACAGAAGATCGCAGTGAACCGGCCACAGAACAGCTGATCGACCAAACCAAGTCATTATATATATCGATCAAAACAATAACATTATATTTCTAATTTGTTCTAATGATTAAGCGCAGCTAATTTGTTTAGTATATAATAAATAGAATACCTGCGGTTCTCGAGTGAATACCAGAATTACCTCATTCGTGGCTACATTGGAATATAACTATTCCCACTCGCGGCCAAGGCCGCTCGTGGGAATAGTTATATTCCACTGTATCCACTCATGATGTAATTTTGGTATTCACTCGAGAACCGCAGGTATCCTCTATGTATAGCAATTTAAAGCAAAGAATTAAATGGCAGAAGCGGCAGCAGTTATGAGAACAATTCCATGATATATTTAGAATATTTAAAAACTAATATCTTCATGAAGCTTTGCAGTGATATACCTCCTGCATAAGTAGGTGTCTGCAGTACAATCACCACAAGAATAATTGCTATAACTGTTCTTTTTTCGTTCTGAAAAACTAAAATCGAACGGATCATTGTGATATATTCTACACTACTACATTAAGAACTTCACATATTGAATGAAAAATATTATTTGGAATTTATTTGAACTGTTGAATATTCATTGCTTATATAATCATATTTATATGTTGAATAAAATAATAAACTTGAACTATTAAATTAAATTGTAAGTAATGATGTGTAATGTGATATAATTCATTTTGACTTTCATGAACTAAAAAGAAAGCATGGTATGCCAATTAAAGCAAAGGATTAAAAGATAGTAGCTGGAGAAGTTAGAAGAGCAATTATATGAGATATATTCAATATTAAAAAAATATTTTCTCAATACAATCTGCTGAGATACACTTCATGACTACGTAATTGTATTTTAGTTATATTTCCAACACACCAGCCGAATAATTATTATACAATCATATATCTTTATAATTATATAGTTTGGGTCTGAAAAACTTTATCGAACGGATCAAGGCCATATGTGGTCCATTACTATATTAAGAGATTCACGTTTGGGAGATAAAATATATTTGTTCTGTATATCTGTTGATTGTTTATATTGTATCAGTTTCTGGTGTGTTGAATAAAATATTAAATATGAACCGCAAAACTATTAAATTCAAGTGTATGTAATGTGATAGTGGGGACATGTAATACAGAGCCATACACGCATTTACTGTTGATGTACAGACATTGTACACTCTGTAAAAACAGCCTGTAAGCATTACTAGTTGCCTTCTAATTCTCTCCCACAAGTGAGGCAAATACTCTACTTTGAACACCGGTAACTGGAGCAGACTATAGCAGAGGATCGGTTATACAAGAGGAGCGAATATATTCACGATTCACGCCCTTACTGTGTAAAATACAACAGTAATATAAACGAAATAGCCCTGACATCCAACAATTTAGTTCCATCCATACATTTATCGTCCATTGTGATATTTCCAGCTTCAGTGCAACACTGGGGCCCGTCATATTCAAATGTAATTATTTTTAAACACCGACATATTTTCACACCTGTTTTCTGACATGTGGTCCAGACTACACTTAGAACATCTTACTAGAGCATGGCTGACGGATTTGGTGGCATCAACAAGTCTCAGTAGATAATTTCTTCTCATCAGATACTGCACAATAATTCGTTATTTTTTCTGAATTTAGGAATGAAGTTAGAATTAGTTTAACACAAACAATTTATCACTATAGCATTTACTTTATTTTCGATTGGCAGCGTATAAAAATGTCACAAAACTATGTACATGTATGTATTTCATTCATTTCTAGAATCATTCCAACCTAATCGCCCTAATTCAGCCAAGATATCTTCAAAACAATTTACGAACATCATTTATGAAAACAAATGAATGTTTGCTTCATTATAACTCTTTGAGCAACAAGTATTTCTATTCTACGTATTTCTTTGATTGATATATTGCAAAGTCACACATGAAAATGAAACCGTATATTCAGTATGTACACATATTGCGGACATCACGTTCATCATTGGTCATCTCAATTCTGTACAAATATGCATGAGTATATAAATAAGATTACACGATAATATGCGATAAAATTAATAGGATAATTACAAGTGTTCACCCATAATAATACATGAAACTGTCTGATTCCGTCCATATGGAATAGGACAACTTGTTAAAACCACAACTTATGAATACATACTCTTTCTTTCCACGAGGTTTATATTTTGATGGGATATGATAGAATGGAATTTCTCGCTCAATGATTTCTTCCAAAATAATTCGGGGATATATTGTTTCGGGATGTCATCCAAATGATTGCAAATAATATCTAAATGGTATTCGTCTCTTGAATATTACCCATATGTTTACATATCGTATTGTCATTATAATTTGGTAATTTCTTCCATCTTCCGATTCCTCAAATTATATTTGATATTTGATGTTCCGAGCTTTAGAAGGTATATCAATAGATTTATGACAAAATCCTCAATTCGGATAACTGTACTCAGTGTTAATAAAACTAAAGTAAATTCGAAGAGTAAGACGTGTTCATGTCACTGAGTAGTGCATCACAAATGACGTTATTTAAGAACCTTTTTTGCATGCCTCAGTTCTACAGCGGCCAGACCTGTCGGTGTGGTTCAATTTGAGTGCAATTTCAAATCATAAAGATCACTGAAATACACACTGAAATAAGCTCATAATGAACTTATTTAAAAAATACAAGTAGACACATATCGGCATTATTTGAATCTGAATTACGATCTATGTGAACCTATAAATCGACTTACCAAATGCACGCTCTTTTAAATGTGTTTTCATTGGGGCCCTCGCCATAACCCGGAATAACGGGTAATATTGCATTTTGTGCTTATTTTAGAATCAAATATGTCCAATATAAATATGTGAATATATAGGTCTAATATGCTCCTATATGAACGAGGTTATGTTGGGGTATAACACTTGATGTTATTTTTGTCTTCGGAATTCATCTCTTGAACCCGATAAATTAAGGTTTAATTGTATCTGTCAGTGTGGCCCTCCAAAAACAATCACCAGAAGTGTAAATATTCGAGCTAACTTCTATTAATATTAATAACTGATTTGCACAAACTGTTCAAGAAGCCGTCGTCGCGGGAGTGAACATAACTGATTGTGTCTTCTTAGAAATTAAGGAGGTATCCAGTGCGGTTACTAAATGAAATGACGTTAACAATATTCATGTCACACTTTCTACACAAGGATCAGTTTTGAATTAAATATGATCACCGTGTATACCGACACCGGAAATTATGCAGGAATTTTAACAATTTTGTCCTCTTGATAGTATACCACTGTCAGAATTTTATCATTTCATTTATAATGCGTAATAAGTTGGAAAAAAATGTCTCTCGCTGAATACGTTCGTTACGGGTGCGTTTACATTGGTGATAATCTGTAAACGTTTAGATATAGAAATGTACACATAAATAAAACGGTAATCGTTCGCGTTTATAAGTCACGGTTAACACGGAGGCATTGCGATAGCCAAACCGGATTTGATTAATCATTACTCGGGGCTGACGTATATTATATTATATACGTGCTTAATCTGTGTTAGATCAACACACGTATTAAGCTATTCCATGGCATCAGACGGTTCGCTAAGTGATCACACAAGTACTTGGTATATTTTATATGGCCGAGCAAACATATTGGACGATTTTGCATATTTCTGAGTCGACATCGGAAACTCGCTTCGTAACCAGAGGCAAGAAATCGCAGAGCGACACTCCGTTTTTGAAATGGCGTCAAAGCTTTCCAAAATTTCGCATCATGTTCAGTATCAATGGTCAATGCTCGTGTAGTTCGTCGAAATTAGGGGGTGTCAACTTGGAAATTTCAAAAACTTGGAAAGCTGGAGGCCAATCTAGATAATAGGATTTTGCGATTTTCATGTTCGTATTTCGAAATGCTCACACCGGACCGATCATGGTTGTGTATGATCCTGCCCCAGGTGCAGCAAAAGCTAAAGGGATCGAGACACTAGTTTAAAAATAACTTAGAAAACGCTAATTTCCCACGAGTTAGACCACTAGATCATATAGATTTTGGCATTAGCAGATGTCATAATTTGCTCAGACCTATATAATCTACCCAGTTGATTATGTATCTCCAACTGATTATTGACTACATGACTACTTACCCACTCAGAACAGGATACGGATACCGCGACCACCCAGGCATGTGAGAGAAAAGTTGCGAAAAATAAATACTCAAGTGTAGGGGTGCGAATGAAATAATGCAAGCTCGTGGGGTTGGTCTGGTTCAAGGGGGGATGTGCAGATGAAAAATCCAATGTGCAACCACCCCCTCACGGAGACATTATAGGCACGTCCCTGTGCGACATAGATCAACTCGCTTTGGTCTGCTGATTGTGGATTCATTTTGTTTTTCCTGGTCTAAACTGGAGAGAACTCGTAGTGAATTATCCATTACCAGAGTGTTGATGACCGCGCGTTCACTACCAGTAATCATGTTCGGCTAAATTCTGGTCTCAGGTCTAGACCACCCTAATAATCACGGTGTTCCATGTCAGGACTTGGTCTCGCGAAACCACCTGGTCACAAGCTGGGATCGGTGCATTGTTGTACAATCAACGACAATCAATGACAATCTATGGACAAAAGCGTGCTGAGCGCTGCATCGAGGTTGGTGTGTTGGTGTCTCCAAACCTGAGCATGCACGTGAAAGCGGCTTATATCCGTGTTGTATAGAGGTATCTGTATGCTGTCGCCGTTCGACATGGATCACGGGGCAGGGGTGGTGTGGATTTCTCACCCCTATGCTGATGTCACGACGTTGTCAGTTTTACGGGTGGAGGAAAGTCTACGCAGAGACTAAATTCACCGAGAAACACTCCGCTGTGTGTAGAAATACCGACACCGGAAAGGGACCGACAAACTTGCCCAGATACACGAATAAGATTATCCTCACTTAGAGTGGATCCGAATGTCGGCATTCGAACCAGCTTCGTCAGCCCTAGATGGCAAATGGCGGGCATAATGCCCAGAGCATTCTACCGACGGGACCACCGGCGCCCTTTACAATCAATGTATAGTGTAAAATATTGTTTGTTCAGATCAAGAACCAACTATATAAGGATTAACTGTCATGTGGACTGTTTTTATGGAGATGTAACCGTGAGGTAAGTGGAAATAACTTGTGTAAAACCCGAAGGGTTTTACATACAAGTTATGACCACTTACCTCACGGTTACATCTCCATAAAAATAGTCCACATGACAGTTAATCCTTATATTTATATACATTTAGCGAAAAAGCCACTTTTGTAAATGTATTTAAATCGAAAAGTGTATCGCGACAAGATCAGCCCAAAATACCCAATAGCACCCTTGGCAAAAGTTAATAGGAACAATTTCTCTTCATATTGAAACCCGATGATGTATTAAGTCAATCCTGCGCGAGTCCAAATGCGCCCAAAACATTACGCGTTCGTCTTTCCAAACCCAATGACGTATCGATGGTGTTATTAGCTTGGTGTCATGATGCGTTGCGCATTCACCGAGAAATAACTGCAGCTAGCCACGTGGGCGCCGATCAATCAGAATGCTGGATTTAGTGATGACAACACTTAGTGTGTAAATATATATTGTTGGGGGGGGGGGGGGGGGGATTTCCTTATTTTGAACCACAATTTTTCGTTCTGTCTTAATATAATTTTGAGAGTTTTTGCTGTTATATTGTATATCCAGTCCAGCAATAATTTATTCTAAAATGATGAATTAATACTATCAAAACTAGCTCTGACCTCAATTAATTTCAGAAACACGGAACGAAAGACACCCCCATCCAATGCGGATTACGTTCCGATTGCAAAACTACTATCAACTACTGTCAACCAAACCCATCGATAACATATTAGAAATAATAGCACGAAAATCTTACTTAATCCATCTAACGGTAATATGCGTTCAAACACGGCAAGGATGTTATAAATAAAACTTCACTGTAAAGCCAGATAAACGCACGCATGATTTACAATCAAATTACCAATCTGTATCGTTACTGCGAAAACAGAAAAAGGTATTCTCGTCTCAGGTTCAAGTCTCGGTTTATACAAAAATCTCAGACCAGGGGGGTACTAGGTCTCAGTTGTAGACTATTACCTATAACACACATAATTATCGATTATATTACATTTTGTCCAGTTCATATATAATTATAATCTTTCTTCAACACGGCATATCAATAAAACAAAATTCCTATTTGGTTAACATAAAGATAAATGCTTCCAAAAAATACATATGTTTCTATTACCAGAACTTGTACGTTACCACATGGTTCGAATTGTGAACAGACCGACACAGGACTGAATGACAATACGAAGGCAAACCATGGTTTACATAAACCTGAGTTTCAAAAAGACGAGAATACGGACCAGTGCTGAACAATAATCCCAGCTTACTCGCATCGAAGCTGGGTAACACATGGCGATCACCGTGGTTTCGGCCTGGTCTAGACTATAGTTTACATGAAACCCTGGTCAAGACCAGGGACCAGAATTCAGCCGCTAGTGATCACAGTAATCCGTGACAGAAGACTTCACATATTTCTGTACACAGAACTTAACTAATATAAACGCACCCTATACAAATGCAATGGTGGATTATCGACGATGAGTTGAAGAGTTCAACGCACATGGAGTGATAGTGTGGTCCTGCACTGGGAAATATAAATAATGAGATCTAAAACGCCTCTTATTTAATACACCCTCTACAATTTTCTTGAGTCGTCAATGTGATCCTGAAGAGATTGTACCAACGAAGAACGGGGTTGGAAATGAGTATGGCAATTGTCAGCGCACATGCGCACAATCAAACGTCAACGTTAAACACTTGTGACGGCAAATTACAAATTACAATATATTTACTGCCGTGCGAGTTGGGACTGTCACCTTCCAGAAAGAAATAACATTGTAGCCCAAAATATGGAAACAACGTGTTTTTGTTCGATAAAGTTCAACCAACGAGATTAGTACGATTGACTAAATACATTTAAAATGAAGTAACTTGTAATCCGAATCCCTGGTAGTTAATCGGTACAATAACATGAGATGAAACGGAGTCAGGCCAGGTTTTTTAATGAGATCAGTTGATACAACTTGACTTGAAATTTATTTGATATCTATAATATACAAAAGGGGTTAGGGCAAATTTTGTTTTGCAACTTATTAAGCCCTTCCCCGATGCCCCAGCTTCCCGGATCTCCTATAAACTTCAAATAAGGAGGGTGGTAATTGCTATATTGTACGGGTTACATATTAGGCTCCTCTCAATTTACATTTCAATTTATGTTTTTTCTCCGTCAACTGGTCGTCGTTTGCTGGTCAATTAATATATGCAACATCAATCAATACGATATCATGGTTCACATTTGCTCAAATAATGAAAAATACTGTTTGTTTTCTTTTTCCAATAAATTTAGTTGTGATCATAAACTTGCAAAACGCCGATTACTGTACTGCGTGCATGCATAAATGGCACAACGTGCCAACGAGGTATTCGTTCTTTCCAAAATGACATCATACAGTACAGTCTGTTCAGGTGGATAATGAAACATGTGATATATGCGAATTTAAAACTAAATACAAGTATGACCTGAAAATACACAAATCAAGACGTCATGGAACCCTGTCGCCAAGTGCCACAACAAAACGTACGACACACAAGCTCAGAATCACTCCATGAACTAACCAGATAATGGACTCATACCAGTTATTTCGTTTTATGGCGCGAGCCACAATGATAACATATTTTAAAGAGCGTAGACCAGAAATGTCGTTGTCCGCACATAATCTGTTTAGAATCGCCTCATTATGAGTTGATACTGTGACTAAAGTGATCTCATTTCCAGCACAATATCGACTCAAAATGAGGCGACTCTAAGCAGATAACTACCTACCACAAATTATATTATAAGCAGATAATATGAGGTTTTCGGAAGAACAGGCTGGATAATTAAATACTGGATCAACCAGAAGAGAACGTTTAGTTGTAAGTTGATTATGTAACATGTTTAATAACCAAGTGAGTCACAATTTGCTCCCTTTTCGGAACATCAGAGAATAATGTTCGGGATATATGTGATTTTTTTTTTAGCAAATTTGGTTGCCATTTCGCAAGCCGTCTTAAGTAATTTGGTCTAAAAACTCTGTGTGAACATTCAAGACAGATCAAAACAATAAACATATTTGATACCAAATCTGAAAAGTTAATTTTTGCCATTTTGATGTCAAATTTGCGAGAAAAATCCAATATTTCTGGTAAATCAGTGGTTACAATAGTAAAATTAACACCACGGTCAATCAGTAAAAATGTTAGTATTCAACGCATAGAAGGCATTTTAGTAGTTTTTATTCAATAACCACAACTTATAAGCGATTGCAGGGCACGCTGATGCAATAGATACCATTTTACATAATTTGGCCGCCATTTTGGCAGTCATTTAGAGTCAAAGTGACAATTTTGGTTCCATTGAGTTGAAATATTCATAGGTAATGGTATGCCACACTTAAATAGCACAGTTCTGCTCATTTCGTGTTGAAATATGATTAGAAACCCCAATGGTGATTTTTGGTGAAGTTTCCGGCGGTCATTTTGGTGGCCATCTTGAAGCGGGAGTTCCAACGTTTTTCTAAAAAGGTAGCATTTTGTCTCAGCTTCACAATAATACATTTACCAAGAGTGTCTCCCTTTAACTTGCATCAAACTGACTTATACTTCCTCGTCTTAAAAACGGCGGCCATGTTGGGACGCCATCTTTCCTCGTGTCTACGCGGCCACTTTTAATATTGCTTAAAAGTTGAGGGACATAAGAAGGAAGGAAATTTTTATGGTTAAGTTAAGTCCTGTGGTGTGGAGTTAGCCTATCAGCTCCCATACTATTATATTTTTTGTTGCCGTTTCGTGACCTTTTGACATCTGTTGACATCAGCAATGACAAATTCATATTTTGTTCTACCAATGTATAGGGTATTCAGATTCATACACAATGACACATCATCTGTTTAAATCCAATCATGATGACATCACTTATATGGGATACTGTATCCCCCACCCCATCATGATCGGAAAAAATGGTAAC
Organism: Siphonodentalium dalli; assembly: GCA_032622095.1. Taxonomy (NCBI): domain Eukaryota; kingdom Metazoa; phylum Mollusca; class Scaphopoda; order Gadilida; family Siphonodentaliidae; genus Siphonodentalium; species Siphonodentalium dalli. The sequence goes on along the minus strand of CP136069.1, from coordinate 158,507,207 downwards.
TGAGTAAGGCTAAACTTTGACTCAGTAGGTACAATAGGACCCACAATATTTGCTGTTAACAACACTTTTCCTGAACAATACACATTTGGGTACATGAAAATGCACGAAAATGCCAAAGAAGTTAAGTAGTGGGTGCGCGAGGGGTCATACCAGCACACGGACTAACAGTCCAACCAAAACGGTCGACAATGCGATAGTATGAGACTTCCAGCATTCACCAAATTGTTCGAATGGCTGAAAACAGCGGACAACGACACATATACACATATATAACATATAAGATGCAGGAGACATTTCGAATGGAGTGGACCGTACTCTGCAATCTAAACTCGAATCATATTCGTTGGATACAGACTTACTCGGCCGAATTTTGGTCCCTGGTCTAGACCACCCTAATAATCACGGTGTTCCATGTCTGGACCTGGTCTCGCGAAACCACCTGGTCTCGATTAGATTAGGCGGATTATTGTTCAATCAACGACGCTTGGTGCTCGAACAATATGACTGCGTTCACGTCGCGAATAGTTGAGCATTAATGTAACGGGTTATCACCGAACACGTGCGGTGTGTCGTCTTTACAGGCATGCGATTAGAGTGTCTCCACGTGGATGGTGGGGGTGTTGTCCATATTTCCAATCCACTCCATCCTAAGTTTGGGGGGGGGGGGTGAGACACCCGAAGTTCCCATGTCGCCACGACCCTACCTTTATGTTTATTTATTATGATAACCAATTTTGATGTCAGCGGTTTGAGTAAATGTCTTAGTTGTTCACAGCCGATGGAACCACCCATGGCCTATATATATACGTGGCTATACATTGTTTATACCACCTCCCCATGCACCGAATAATCAGTCTCAGAGACCGCCCTTTTAAATCTCGACCCAAACATATAACAGTTGCCATCATTCCAATTCCCAAGAATCCAAATGGTAAGATATTGTTGGAACAAGGACGATTAACAAAATGTACGTTAAAATAAGAATTTCTCAGAGATTTCTAGGGTTTGGCTTGGTTTGTTAGGGTTTATCGTCGATCTAGCCGCTATGCCACACACGACGTTGTCAATTTTACGGGTGGAGGAAAGACCACGCAGAGGCTTAATTTCACCGAGAAATCGTCCCACTGCGTGTAGAAACCACCGATCCCCGGAAAGCAACTGACAAACTTGCCCAGATACACGATTACGGCCACCCTACATATGACGGGGTTAGAACCAGCTTCGTCAGCGCTGGACGGCATGTGACGGTGTAATACACCTGGCACTCTACCGACTGAACCACCGGGGCCCCCGAGATTTCTAGGGACACAAGATAGTAAACTCCATTCTTGTATTTCTTTTTCAGCAAATGCGTTTAAATAAAAGAATCATAAATTAATATATTTTGAATTTTTTTCTTCTATTTTTGTTTTGTTTTCATTTTATTTTAATGTTTTGAAAAAACAAAATTCTTTTGTTTTTTTGTTTGTTTTGTTTTTGTAATTTTGTTTTCTGGTTCTGTTTTTTGTTTGTAAATTGTTTTTTCGTCTTTACTGTTTTTTGTTTGCTTTACGTTTAAAATAAAATTACTTAAAACATCAGTATTATTCTTGTTCAAAATACTGGAATAAACTACGTTAATGGGCGGTACGAGTAAGAAGCATTCCAACGTCAATTTTATGAATACGCCGGGAAAGCCCAGCATCCCGCCCATGCGATGTAAGACGAAAATGAAAATCCGATGTGCCATTCACTGTTATGCCGGGCCGCCCATGCTCATCCACAGCAAATCGCCGGGGTACACGCACGCGTGATTGTTACAGTTATGGTATGTGACATTATATAAAACACAGTTACAAAAGTTCATTTCTAATGTCCAGTTAAAAGCCAGCTTGTGATTGCTCAAACTATTCACCATCGTGCGAATGACTGGCTTACAATCAAACTAATAATCCGTAATAGAGTTCTGCACCATAAATATATTCTCGAAACCAGACTTCGCTATTCTCGTCTTAGGGTCAAGTCTCGGTTTATACAAAAATCTCAGACCAGGGGGGGACTAGGTCTCAGTTGCAGACTATTACCTATAACACACATAATTATGGATTATATTAAATCTTGTCCAGTTCATATATTATTATAATCTTTACTCTACACGACATACAAATATAACACAATTACAATTTGGTTAACATAAATATAAATGCTTCCAAAAAATACTTATGTTTCTGTTACCAGAACTTGTACGTTACCACATGGTTCGAATTATGAACAGACCGACAAAGGCTTGAATGACAATAAGAAGGCAAACCTTGGTTTACATAAACCTGAGTTTCAAAAAGACGAGAATACGGACCAGTGCTGACCAATAATCCCAGCTTACTCGCCTCGAAGCTGGGTAACACATCGCGATCATCGTGGTTTCGGCCTGGTCTAGACTATAGTTTACATGAAACCCTGGTCTAGACCAGGGACCAGAATTCGGCCGACTGTGTTCAAGAGAGAGGAATACTCAAACCTAGTGTCATTAAGCGACACAACATCAACAATTATTCGGGATTTCCAGAGAGTAGTTTGTCGAATTAGAGGAACCGAATATGTCCAATTCGCTCAATTCAATGCAGCATGAAATAAATAATTTGGATAACTGAATCGTTTTTTGTTGTAATTGAGTAATTCCGCTGTTAATCTTTAATATTTTCACCAAAAAAAAACTGTGTTATGGTTCATACACTCACAAATTTGCCATGCATTATTTTACAGGCATTTCGCATGTATCGCGCACCATAGTTGTTGCTTTTGTGTTTGAACCGGACACAGTGTATATAATTAGTATACCACGAGCTGCATTGTTCAGGCCTGACTGAGAATTAATAACTCGATACTTTTCTCAAATATGAGGAAACTTTAAATCTATAATTATGTAAGCGTGGTAATTATTTAAGATGAAAACAGATTTCAAATGCACGTAACTTACCCATACTTTGACTCTGGGAACAGGTTGTTAGGCTGATGGCTGTTGCTTTTTGTTTGAAACTGTAATTATTAATATACCACAAACTTCATTGTCAACATATCCTCTCGGAAATATGCACATAATCGACCTATAATGTGAAACAGGTAAGTAATTATGATTATTGTCTTCACATATTAATACATTAAAACATAATTAAAACCCCGGAACTTATCCATACCCTGTGAACAAGGAGATTGGCTGATTCGCCGCTCATTCGATATCTGCTATTCGTAGTATATCCCCGGTTTACCAACGCCCCATTTATCTGAAAATCACCTATAGCACTTAGTAGCGGACGTCTCCATCTCAGCGCTATATTAAATTAGACATCTAATTTACAACGAAAGACCATGAATTAATGTAAAAACATATACAACCAATTTATTGCGTGTTTCTGTTCTGTGAACATAAAGATCCGAGTCAGAACTTTATCTCATATACTCCCCAATGTACCATAGAAAGAAGTTGGGGGGTGCATGTTGCTGTTTTCTGTCGAGAAACTCCCGTCCTCAGTGGAATCAATCGAATGTTTGGAATATGAAAAACCACTAACAGTACGGAAAGCTTTGTCGTGTTTCTTGTGCCTTTCAGACAAGAAACGCCCGTCAGTATAATCAATTGGGGCTTAACAGACTCCAGACCCGAGAAACTCGTCCTCGGTGGAATCAGTTAGGGCTTAACAGACTCAAGACCCGAGAAACTCGTCCTCAGTGGAATCAATTAGGGCTTAACAAACTCAAGACCCGAGAAACTCTCGTCCTCAGTGGAATCAATTAGGGCTTAACAGATTCAAGACACGAGAAACTCTCGTCCTCAGTGGAATCAATTAGGGCTTAACAGACTGAAGACCCGAGAAACTCGCGTCCTCAGTGGAATCAATTAGGGCTTAACAAGTCTCAAGAACACGCCACATCATAGACGCACAACACTGTTTGGAAAATGAAAAACCACTAACCTTATAGAACGCTGTTTAACTCAAAATGTATGTTTTGTTGTGCTATTCAGACGAGAAACACCCGCCCTCGGTGGAATAAATTTAAGCCTTAAATGTCTCGCCAACATGCCAATTGATAGCAGCTGTTGACGCCAGGGATTGTTCGAGAAATAAGTCAATGTTAACCAAGTTGATTTCTGTCCAATTAGTGCTCACCACAAAACAACGATGGCATACATGTTATTCGTAGTATATCCCCGGTTTACCAACGCCCCATTTATCTGAAAATCACCCATAGCACTTAGTAGCGGACGTCTCCATCTCAGCGCTATATTAAATCTGACAGATAAATCTATGGACGGCTATTTGATAATAGGTATTAAATAATAATAATTAAAGTAACTTCCAACTTAATAGAAGTCAAATGAAAACTAAGATAATGCACATAACAGTCTATAAGTCAATTCCAACTCAACAGAAGTCATGTTAAAATTAATAGATGTCAACGAAAATTAGTAAAGGTCGAATTACACCCAATAAGTCTATGATAGCTGCTGACACACAAAATTGTTTGATAAATGAGAACATGAGACACCACTAACCGCACATACGTCATTTAAGATCTTCACTGATTAGCTTGGTGTTAAAACTAGACAGGCGGATAAATTAAGATGCAATAAGCCTAGAACATGTCTTTTCAGAAGCCCTACCAAAACATTAATTACTTAACGTGTGGAATTCAGTTAATTAATTACACATTCAAAAGTTATTGTCTATGGAAATAATTGGACAGCCTGTTCTCTCGAAAACCTGCATATTATATTTGCTTATAATTGAAGTTGTTTTAGGCAGATAATGTGCTTATAATTGCCTCATTTTGAGTCGATATGCTGGCAATGAGAGCGTTTTAATCACATAATCGACGATTCTAAGCAGATTATGTGCGGAGAATGATACACATAAGTCAACTCTTTAATACCTGTTTTCACTGTGGCCCGCGCCATAAAACGAAATAACGGGTATGCGTCCATTATCTCCTTATATCAGGATAGGATAATCACAGTATGTACCTATTCTCTGGCAGCAAGTGGAGCGAACAAGTCAAATTTTATTTGGCTCCATTAGTTCCTTGTTGACAGAGCGTCTACACGAGTGAGTTGTGCGGTCGCGACCCCGGTTGTAACTGCCCTCGTGGAGACGCCAGACTGAGATGGTTTTTGATTAGGCTCAGGACGGATTATGGAGCTAATCCCTGAAGCCGCGTTGGCCGCTATACAGAAAAGCCGGTTAGTTGACGCTGTTAGTTGGTCTCTCCAAGCTAACAGGGGCTCTCTGGTTCTCTGTGTAGAATTCCGGACAGAAGATGCTGGCACCCAGAAATCTTCTGCTGCGAACAGGAACGCCAAGACCCGCTGTAACATGAAGAAGGGGCATCCCAAAAGAAAGACACCCTCACAGAAGAGAAGGGACGCTGCCAGACGGGCTAACTGGAAGAAGCAGAAGGGGTGACTGTAGATCGGCCAGTCGCCCCTCCCCGTGTGGCTCAGCCGTCCAAAGTCATAGCCGGCGGGTCGAAGTTGTCTGAGAGACGCCCAGACGACTCGAACTGCATGGAGACTGACGACATTGAACCAGCTAGCAGGGACTCCGTGGATCTGCCGGAGGTCCCTGCTGTCGTCGTCGAAGCTTGCGGAGACAGGGACGTGGATACCACCACAGATGTTCCTGCCGCCAGCTTCGACGTGGAACTGGATAGTTATACACATCGGACACCGGATTACCAACACATCCCGGTGTCCCCCAGCTCTACCAACACCAGCACAGCCACCACCCTCTCTCATGAAGAGTATACGGCCATTGCCCGTTCTGTGGAAAAGACTGTCGCTGATTCAGAAAGACTTATGGCAAAATACCGATTACAAGCCGAACAAAACCTGGAAGAATCTGAACAAAAACTGGAAGAAGCTGACCGGCGGCGAGTGAAAGAATCTGACCGGCAAGAGAAAGAATATGATCAGCGACAGAAAGAATATCAACAGGAGCAGACAGAACGGGAAGAAAAACAGGCAGCCTTGATACTACAAATTCAACAACAACAACAACAGCAAACAGAAACTCAACAGCGGAAAAAAAAGAAAGTCAAGAAAAAAAATTAATATGTCTAGATCATTTTCACTTTTTCATGTTCCATAGTTATGCTTACATAACTCCATCATATCACCTCCAAGTGGGTTGTAGGAGAGGGGTTCCGCCCCTTTCAAATCTTCCCTGGGCTTATTCCCAAAACCCCAAATAAATAAAAAATATAAAGTATGTACCTATTTCACATTATAGGTCGATTATGAATGTATTTGCGCGAGGATATGTTGAATTGGAATATAGTCTCAATCGGTTGCCTGCGAAATCAAATTAAGCTACATTTGCAGAAGGCAAAATGCCACTTGACTCAATCATCTGAGCCAGGTTTAACTTTTGAACTCCAATATGTACTCCAGTTATCACCCTGATCACCCTAGATAGACCTGCCACATGCACGGCGTTGTCCGCGAATATGACACAGCACTGCCTGAACCACCAACTAGTTTTGTTACAATATTTCGAACATCTCACTTACTATAGGACATCATTGTTCAAAATTCTACTCATTCTCTACTAAAATGCCCATATAGAATATTAAAATTAGGCATCCAAATATCAAATAGTTTGTGTGAAATTGTAAACATGTCACCATATGTTCCTATTACATCCACCATTCAGGGGCAGCAGGAAGATGGCCAACTAGGTCATGCTGCTCCTGTCAGGGTTGGGGTATTTGTAATTGTAATTGAATGTAATTAATTACATTTTCCCAAGTAATTGGATGTAATTTGTAATTGAAGGTTTTTTCAATTACATGTAATTGAATGTAATTAATTACATTGAGAAAAGGGGTGTAATTTCAATTACATTTCAATTACATTTTCAATTACATTCCAAAAATACAGACCAATATAACAAGTTAACACATCAGCATTTGTATCTGAAATGTGACATGACTATGATATGTTAATAGTATCAGGTAAAACACTTGGTTACTAACTTACTTGACTAGTGTTATACACATGGGGTCATTATCCTCATATTTTCCTTCTATGTTAGTAGTTTCATGGATACATGTTCTAAATTAAAACTTCAAAGATGGAGTCATGAAACCCTCTCACTATAGAAGTCACACAATGTTTTGATAGTTTAAATGTGGTTTGATTTAAAACAACTCACAAGTTGTGGGTCACAATAGAATTAATATGAACAATGATTTGATACCCCCCCCCATAATGAGATGGTCTCATCATTTGTTGTTACAAGTTTGTATATAACTGCATCACTGACTATCAAGCAATCACTCGACCATTTCGACAATCCCGGGCTAGCCACCCGAACCACCCACTCACAAGCAATCATTATCTCTTTGCCTCTATTAGAGTCATTAGCGATGTCTTCTCAAAGTTTTTCATTCATGAGGCAACATTTTACCTTGCCCAATGATATTTCTGACAAATTCAAAGCTACATGTAAACATTGTCCAACACTGATTTCGGGTTCAGCAAAAGCAACTTCAAATTTCATCACACATCTAAAGGTAAGTCATGTTGAATTTTATTTCATATTATTTATATATGTTATTGTTATTATTATATGTATATGTTTTAATACACCTACAATAATGTGTATATCATCATGACAATATGTACATAATTAATACAAGTACATGCATTGGATTTAAAAAAAAAAATAATTCATAAACATTATTGTTGTTTCTGAACATTCCCGGAATATATCTTTAACAGTAATACATTCATTTTAAAACAATAATTGTTTTATAACATTAATAATAAATGCATTTTGTCTTCATAACAAAACCTAATTTAATCTATTTGTTTTGAGCTTAACTGTATTCACCTCCATATCTGGTCAGTGTTGTGCACTTAATCTGTGTTGCTGTCCTAATTATATGATTCCACTGCAGTATTTTATCAATGCGTTAATCCCCTAACAAAGGCAGCATTAGGCGCACCAGTGGCCTGTTTTACTTCATAATCCTGATTATGTCATTGTGTGTGATTTACAACCCCAGCTGACTTGATTGTTTTAATCCCTGCTATTAGTATGTAGGCAAATTATACATAATGATGTATCTTAATGTTAATTATTTTTGTTTCAGCGGAAACATAGGGATCAATATGAGCGCCCTCTTCATACTGGCGACTTAATTGTACACACTTTCCTGGGTTAAGCCTGCTATCTGCAAAGCACATCTGTGTCCCTGCCTCATCAGCACCCGTTGAGCGGCTCTTCAGTATTGCAGGCAAAATATCCAGACCCGACAGGTGTCGAATGACAGATGACGCATTCGAAAGAATGATGATGGTCAGTTGTAACCACCACATCAAATGAACAATTTGTGCTCGACATGTAGTTGTTGTTTTATTGTTTTGTTTACATTGTTTCACTGTGTTACATTAATTTGCTTTTATATTTTATGTATATCAATAAAGTTCATCAAACACAAATGACTTTCCTCCTGGAAGCTCTTCCCGATTTTCATTAACCAAAAGTAATTGTAATTGTAATTGAACCAATGTAATTGTAATTAATTACATTGCATTTCCAATGTAATTGTAATTGTAATTGACATATTTCAATGTAATTGTAATTGTAATTAATTACATTGCAATGTAATTGACCCAACCCTGGCTCCTGTGCAATAATTTATTTTTGTTTGATATATAAACATATCAATCAGAAATGAGCTGATCAATCAAAATTAGTATTTTATTATTATATTATAGGGGGTCTGAGCCAGCCCGCAAAAAATAAAGGGATATAACAATGAAAGATGATTGCTGTCTGTTTTTATCGATAATCATAAAGCGTGTAAAAAGTGTGCTTTTTATGATCTTTTGAGCAGGTAAGTGTTATTTTATGGCATTCGTTACTAACAAGAAACAAAATGTTATTTCTGGTGGATATCGCATTACCAAATTGACTTTGGGTAGTTCTTTAGAGAGTAGATTAAGATTTGTTCAATTGCTGGAACCCAGCCAAGTGGGGGATTGACCAAGAGTTGTACAGCCTGTTCTCTAGAAAACCCGCACATTATCTGCTTATACTGTAACTTGTTTTAAGCAGAATCTGCTTAGAATCGCATCATTTTGAGTCGACAATGTGCTGAAAATGAGAGCATTTTAGTCACATTATCGACTCATAATGCAACATATCCGCACATAATTCATCGACCTATAATGTGCATAATGTGATTATTTGACTCTTACCCTTATTTCGTTTGATGGCGCGGACCACATTGAAAATACCAGATAAAGATCGTACACCCGAAAAGTCGTGAGTCATCTTATTTGTGTCATTGTGCGCACGAAATCTGCTTAGAATCACTTCATTATGAGTCGATAGTGTAACTATAATGTTCTCATTTTCAGCACATTATCGACTCAACATGAGGAAATTCTAAGCAGAATATCAACCTAAAATAAATTACATTATCAGCAGATAATGTGCTGCTTTCCGGGAGAACAGGCTGCATAGTCTGGCGAGGATATGTTGCGGTGTAAATCCCCTTCTCACGGCTGATGTTTGACAGAGAACATCTTCTATGAAACAACCCTGAACATACCTGGCGCTGGGAATCATGTGTGACTGGGATTCATATCTGATAATCCAGCCTGATAATCCAACTTTATTTAGGTAGTTTAATATGCTTAGAATCTCCTCATTTTGAGTCGATATTATGCTGAAAATGAGTGCGTCTTAGTCACATTATCGACACACAATGATGCGATTCTAAGCAGATTATGCGTGAACAATGACACAAAGAAGTCAATGTATGACTTTCCAAGTGTACGCTCTTTAAAACGTGTTTTCCAGCCTGTTCCCCCCCGAAGATCCGCACATTATCTACTTACAATAGAACATGTAATAGGTAGATTATCTGCTTAGAATTGTCCAATTTTGAGTCGATAATGTGCTGAAAGGGAGAGCATTTTAGTCATATTATCGACTGACAGTGAGGCGATTCTATGCAGATTATGTGCGGACACATAAGCCAACTCGCGCCTTTGCAGGTGTACGCTCTTCGAACTGTTGTTTCTCTATGGCCCGCGCCATAAAACGAATTAACAGCAATGAGTCTATTATCTGCTTATTTCAGAATCACATAATCACACTCTATACCTATTTCACATTATAGGTCGAGTGTGTGCGTATTTTCGCAAGGATATGTTGTGTATTCACTGTAGTCCGCGCCGTAAAACGATATAATGATATGCGTCCATTATCTGCTTATTTCAGAATAAAATAATCACATTATGTACATATTTCACATTATAGGTCGATTAGGTGCGTATTTACGCGAGGATATGTTGGATAATAGCCATTCAATGGTCAAAAGGGTCAGATCTAGGCGACGTACCTTTTCATTAACAAATTCACAGACAGACATAAATGCATATTCAAAGAATTGACCGCAAATATTCATCTAAGAAATTTGTTTTTTTTACTTTTACTTTTCTCATGTTCTTCGCGATAATGATGGTTCTACAGACATTTATGATTTTTAGGATGTACCAAGTGTGAAGGACTAGCTGCATGCCTTTGATATGAGACAGATGGAATGCATTAGAAATAAAATCATTTATTAAACGTGAGCATGAAAATAAGACGTAACGACCAGTAATATATAATTACCCTTATGAGATAGAATAACTTATAAACAAAACACACGACACAGTTGCCATCTCATTGGTGAAGACCCTTGGCATCTTTTTATTTCAGATTTGGTAGGAATTGCTCAATGTAATGCACGCGTAACGGATCGTGAACTGTAATGATAACCTATATGTATCGCACATACCTGCATGTTGATTAACCGTCACACTCCAACTGTGTTATAAAACAGACTGGTATCCACATCGTTACAGTGTGTCAACAACTGGCGCCCTGTCTTTACCTGCCAAAACAAATTCCAAATATTAAAGTTATATATATATTATTAAACAAAAATAGCTATTATAGATAAACAAAGTATTTCTAAAAGCAGAACAATTTTCCATTGTCAAAGTCTGATGGTTCGTTTTGAGTGGTTCTGTACTTATTTGAGATGGACGATGGCCATCTACAATGTATTATGCTGCTACGCCGGCCTGGCCACTACCACCACGAACGCTGTGTGAGGACATGCCATGTTGTCACTGACGATTTCATGAATAACCACTAATGGGATTATATAGAAATCACTATTAACCTTTGTTTTACTGAATGGATGTGATAATCCACCCTATACTGTAAGTAGGTGTTTAAAAGTAGCTGTTTTCTATGGTAAATGGTCAATTAACCCTTTCATGACGGGATCTGCGCTGGTGCGGCATTAAATATCACGTGTCAGCGCATTCTATTGTATATGCAAATCTCCCATAGAGATCCCCGCATATATACAATGAAAGGCACTGGCTTACAAGTTCAATGTAAATATTGTTAGGCCAATGTATGCTCTCATTAGTATGAAAGGGATTATGTGACAATTACAATCGTATGTATCCTGATTCTTAGGTACTGGTCAAATACTTCCTATAGTGTGACCTTTCAGCAGAGCGAATCCCTTGTTTTCGTGTATTTCCTCTATTTTGAGCATTCACTTATCATGAGTTCAATGGTTGGTTATGGTGTATAGCTATTTGTGACTCAGAACTTGCATTGTCATCCAACACCAGTTATCTTCCCAAGTATATCTTTGAACAAAATTGCAGAAAATGTAATCAAAATGCCATAGAGTCAAACATTAGTCTCAACTGCACTGTGCATCAGCAATATGTATTACATACATCATAGTAGTTGAGTTGTGACATGATACAATGGTGTGCTTGTATAAAGGCCATATGTAAACATACATATAGTCGGACAAGGCACGTGTTACCATGATTGAAATATATATATTTTACCGATGTGACATCTATGTTATCTCCCCCAACCCCGATCATCCCCCCCCCATCCGCCTGAATTGTTCCTATCTTTACTTGTAGCGGCCTGTTAGTCTGCTTTTATTATTTAAAATGACTATGTGACTCAGAAAAACTATCAGTGGTGACAAGGAAGCGTGTTTTCTTCGACAGAGACACTACAGTTCACAATAGTTTTTGGTGGAAATTACCCAGGCTATTACTGTACATTTTATCAGTTAAAAAACCCCAAGCAAGGAGGGGGTGATCAGGGCGGGGGAAGATAAACTGGGTAAACCGGTTTACCCCCTTCCATGGGGGGGGGGTTGGATATGTCGTAGCACACTGGAAGTATGAATATTCCAAACCAAATGGCCGAGTGACAAAATCGGAGCATGTAATATGTCTTTAGAAATTATCTCTGAAAAATATACGAAGGTAACTGTTTTTTACAGAAGCCCACTTGTGGCAATGCATAAACATATATCTGCAATAAATCGCAAACCTTTGCGATTAATCGCAAACCTTTGCGATAAATCGCACACTACTTTGCGATAAATCGCAAAACATTTATCGCAAAGATGTTTTCTATTTATCGCAAACTATTTTGCGACTTTGATGTATGCGATTTATATAGCAAAGGTTTGCGATTAATCGGAAAGTTGTTTGTGATTTATCGCAAATGTTTGAGATTTATCGCTTATTGTTTTGCGATAACTGCAAAAGTTTGCGAAAGTAGTTTGCGATTTATCGCAAAGTGTTTGCGATTTATAGCGAAGTGTTTTGCGATTTATCGCAAAGTTTTAAAATACATAGCAAAGGTTTTCGATTAATCGCAATGTTTGGGATTATCGCAGATCTAATTTTATTTGATGACACTAATGGGCTTACGTATTTTCAACATTGCGACTAGGCAACAAATTTCGTGCGTTGTTTTTATATTTGTCGTTTGTTCACCTCTGGGTTTTAAAGAACACTTGTTTTTAATTAAGCCGTCCAAAGTATCGCCGTTATATAAGTAAATAGTGTCTGATAGCGAAGATTCCTGTAACGAAGTATAGGACGTCACAATCAGGACAATGTCATGTAGTTATTCTCTAGCTATAATTTCTGGTAGCGAAAAATAACACCCGGTAGTAGCAGTAGATTAGTGCACAACGCACACTCGCTGAGAATCTATAATAATTGTTAATTCAAAACTACATAATATCGCTACTTCCTGAATGCTGTACCGTATAAATGATCACATTCACAAATACATTTGAACTTATTTCTTTGATTCGGTCGCCACGTATTCGTGGGTTTGGAGACTTCACCAAGCCCTGGGAATCTACACGTTTACTCTTCGTTTTCTTTGGAATTCATTGTGTTTATTTTGCGCAGCAATTCATTCGAAGTATTTAGATTTATTGTACAATCGTCTGATTTACATTGGACAATATCCTCCGCCTCGAATTTCGCGGCCTTTGTTTTATTTTCGTCAATGACGCGCAGAATCGACCGAATCAGAGCAAGCTAATTGGTTGAAAATAGAGCAAGCACAAAGACAGGCTCTGATTGGATAAACCGGTATCCCTATGTAGGGGTAATCATAGCAATCACCAACTAGGATATACATCTAACATGCCTTTCATTGTAAATCGTGACCATCATTAGGGTAGGGAAATGCTATACTCTATGGAAAACAATTTGAACAGTTCAATATTATATCAGAGTTATGGAGGCACTAGCTAACTACGAATGTTAATTGCTTCAATGTTATATAGCATGGTTTAGACAGCAACATATTATATTGAAGGGTGATGACACCACAATAAACTTAAAACTAAACTACAGTTAAGGCAGAATTTGTAAATAAATTGATTGATTTATTTTGTATTTGTTCAATAACACATGATTATATAACAACAACAATTATGGACACAGATATTGTGGGTATTGTACCGGTATTGTGGTTGGTCGTCTTCCTGCTGCCCATGACGATATATAAACATAAGGATGGCGGATGAATTTAATGACGTTTTCGGGGTTCGATACCTCGAGATACTGATTATATTCCACAACTTAAACGTGTGATGTGTATTGAACTATCAAAAAGTCAACCAGTTATATCTAAAACATGGCCTATTTCCTGTTGATTGCTCCACCATTGAGTGTACTAGACTAGCCTGTGGGCCAACATATATCTTCATTGGGCTGAAATATTTATTGTTCATTGTCATATATGGGTATAATGTGATATCATGACAAAAAGAAAGTTGTCTCTCATAGAACCATACATTGTTACATTGAACACATACACTGACTACATGACCGTCTCTGTCCTATGGGAATCAGGGAGCTAAATGTGTTAGAGTCGGAGAGCGAGTACACCGGGCAATGGAATGCTACATGTGAAGGTAACATGAAAAATGGCCTTCACCTGATACATGTGATTGATTAGTTAATGATGAGATCTTGTTTATCTGATTTCTACATCATATCTAAATAAAGTGATGAATTAACGGGGAAATGGATTTTTGTGAGTGTGAAATGCATTTAACTAGCTGTGGTACTTCTGTTTTTTTTCCAGGTAAAATTTGCTGCGGTATACACCTGTCGCACACCTGCGGAAATATCTCGAAAGGAAACACATGACATGTGGTGTTTTTGCATTTTCAGGATATTCTGGTGTCAATCTAGTTGGATAAATAGCATTGGAGTGGCTCAGGGGCTTCACTTCTGTGAAGAAACAATTTATTTAAGTGATTCCTATAAATAATCTTAAGTCGAGGATCGTGACCGTTTTAATCTGACGATTACTATGCCATGTTTTCTTCTCATTTTATGAAATGTGCTGTCCATTGACGACTGATGACTATTGTAAAGGGACTAACTCGACCGTTTTCCAATTTCCATTATTAAAACGTCAATCACATACTCAGGTTTTAGTGGAGTTATAGGGGCTAGCGGAGTAGGACACTATTTGATGTTCCAGTAATATGTCAACTTGTGATAGTGAAGTCCATTACGCACCGAAGAGCAATGTATACTGAAGCTTGTTGTCGCCTACGTACATGTACCCTACATACATCAATATGAAATGGAACGAATACTTCCATCTTACAAGTATTAGAAATTCTTCCAACCTTGTAAAAATCACGATTCGCGGCAATGCTCGTTTGTCTTGGACATGCCGCATCGCTTATTGGATTAGATAATTTGGTCAAATATATCACGTGACATTTAAACTGAATTCCAGAGACATAGACGAAGTTATCTTAGTGACGACCGTGCACGGGGAACTGTTAAATTATTTCATTGTTAGATATTATTGAAATGAATTTGAAGTACAATCCCATGGCGGTTTTGTGTCTCGTGTTGTAACAGACAATTATCACTTTTGATAAATATCTCGCAGTCATGTTGCTATACCTTTCCTCCTATATGGGGTGCCAGACTCTAACATGGACTCGTCCCTGGGGCTAACAAAATGCGGGGGTTGTATGTATTAAGGCAGTTAGTCATTACTAAACAAAAACACACACACTAGCATGACAAACTGGGACAACATCTAACAATTGAAATGATTTGAGAAACTCGTCACATTTTGCAGATCTTTTGAAAATAATGGTTGTAAGCACAAAAGGCAATGTTGTGTAATTTCATACCATATTCTTCACAATAAACATTGTAATGATCTGAAAGTGCAGATCAAACTATTACATATTATGTTGCCCACGGGCTCAGATAGTAGGAATAAAAGAATGTAAGACACGATCTACCTCCCCAAAAAATGGCAAGAACTTTTGTAGGATTAGTGTGTGAAAAATAGTTTATTTCTCCATTTTCTGTCGTCATTTTGGCTGACATCTTTGGCAGAAAGTATCAAATTCCTACCAAAACCTAGTATATTGTTTTAACGCCACACACATGTAACCGACCCTACATATTTCACAAGATATTATCTCTAAAATTCAGATAAATCTCACGCCATTGTGTCTTGTATCTACTTAGAAACCATTTGTTCAAGAACATATTTCCCAAGGGTATATATATATATGTCACAATGAAAAACTGAGTGGGGTATATTGAATTATGCCGGGGTACTCAGTTCATTGTTTCGGCTCCGAATAAAAAACGCAGAAAAGTAAGTTTCTATTCGATTTTGTTTGTCATATTCAGCGGGAAATCAGAAATAACAAACTTGCCCAGATACGCCACAAATCCGCGCGCTTCGAGTTTAGAACCTGCTTCCCCGTGGCTGGACGGCTTATCTTGCCATAATGCGTCATGTACCCTACCGACTGAGCCACCGCTACTGGAACCGAAAACACACAAACAGTAGTTTTATGACGACAAATAGAATGGAACATCGTTATTGCAAGTGTATGGATCGACACCGTCTTTTGCGACAAGGCCAACACGGGCGCTAAATCACAGCTCGCTTCATATTGTACGTTTTATCAATACATAACCATTGAGAATTTCTAACTATAATTCATTAACAATAGCAAACCAGAACGTTGGTTATTTGTCGATGCGTAAGTAGCATGACAACCAGCCTCTTCAAAATATAGGAGTCCAACGAGTACAGGTATCCGAGAGTCACTATTTCAATAAACACATTCGTGAACAGAACAAGAACATTGGTAAGTAGATATTCGCATAAACTTTCCTGTTTTTTTCATGTTTCACTGTGAAGTTGATGTTTTAAAAAGTTTTTCCTAATTGGATTATTCCGTGGTATGGTACGCCCCGCATGGGATCGACTGTCCCAGTGCGAGGGTTAAAACCCCATAATGTGACACCCTGTTTACCGTGGTGTGCATCCCGTGACGGATGATGTAGGAGTTCGCGAATCGATACCAAGAAGCATTTTTAAGGCGTTTTTGGTGAAATTTCAACAATGCTTGTGTACCTAACTCAAATCCGTTTGGTAGTAAGAATCCACAAATTCGGTCGATTATTTGTGAATTGGCGAGTAACAGTTGGTCGTTCCGTAACAGTAACTGGGAGGGTTTCCAGGAGCATATCACCATAGTCCAAATCGACGTTATTGTGAGGAACACTTCCACAGTATACATTATGACAAATGCTGGCTCACAATATTTAGAGTTCATAGTATCGAAATTTTCAATCGTTTGTAATAATAAAGTAAGCTATATTATATCTCGGTGATCGATTATCGAGTTACAGTACTATTCAGAAGAAGTGGTATATTGAGGCGTGCCTTTATTGCGATATTGAATGAGCGCGCTTAATTTCGAAAAAGGCGCGATTATAGCGTAATACCAAAAATATGTCGCGGGTATTATTGCGATATTGAGCCCAGAATATTGCGATATTATGCGCGCATTGTAGCAATATTGAGCGCTACAAAATGTCATACAGACCCGATAATGTTATATTTATATTAGATAAATATTGTACATATAGTGTACTTATAGCATTTACAACAATAATTATATACAAATCTAAAACATTGTCTATATTATGCCAAACAATATAGAAAAAGCAAAAATGTGCTTTAGATGTCACAATTTTGAGCGCAAGATGACGCAATTTTAAGCGCGCGATATCGCAATATTAAGCGCGAAATATTGCGATATTAAGCGCAAAATATTGCATTAATATTGCATTCGGCGCGCCTATAAGCGTTTCCACTTGCAATATTATTGCGATATTGGGCGCGAAAATAGCGCGCTTAATATACCATTTATTTTGACTGGTACTGCACTTTAATAGACATACGGGCGCCCAAAATTTTAGGTGGGGGGGGGGGGGGGGGCTGATAATTTTGCGCGAATGTTTTTACATGATAATCATGGTTGTAACACAGTTTTTGTATAATATACCTTGTACATAGACATACATATAACAAACTAGATTCAAATTAACCTTAAACAATTATAATTCTGGCACTCCAATATGCCCGAAAATTGCCAGAATATTGAGCTTTCAATACGTTTGGGGTCATACATAGGTGAAATATCAGTGAGCCATTCGTGTAATCTAATAAGCGAATACGTTTTGTAGTGTGACTTTTCAAATATTCTACCCAACAAACTAAGGACGATATATGGGGGGGGGGGGGGTGGGTGGTACAATTACTACGTCACTTAATTAATTATATTACATTTTTGGCCAGAACCGCTCGATGAATATCTGAGTAATATCATTATATGACATCACAAATCCGTGTAATATGGTTTCACGACATGCTATAACACTATTTCACTGCTAAATACTGTGTAGATATATATTTTGTGACGTCACCCATTTGAGCGAGTTGTCCATATTACACTGTTACTAAGAGGCGATCTGATTAGTATATATGATATTACTTGGTTGTGTTTGATGTCTAGTGGTTTTATTTAATTGTTGGCCTGATATCATGCTTCACATTTGGTTTCAGGCTGATATGATGTTACCTCGGCTGGTATCGGGCCTAATATCAAACAAACCAAGTACTATTCTGCAAATATTACTGATTAGGAGCAACGCATGTCCTACGCATCATCTGCCATTATGCTGACTGTTGAAATTTGATTTTTGCTTATGAAAAGTTGACTGATGTTTTATTTTCAAAAATACAAAATTGTAACTAATATTTAAAACCTCTCTCGGTTATTAAATTCTTTATAACTTTTATCAGCAAAAGTTACTATCAGACTTGGTTATGAGCGTTTATAGTACTGGTGCTAACCATTAACATGATGACACAAACTTCTCCTCAATTGACATCCACATCACAGCCCTTAATGGTCTATGATTCCAGACCTCATTTTGTTTTAAAATTATAGCGGGCCAGAAGTACTATGTTTATTAAGTTCATTCTTAAGAACAAATTATTGCTATATAACAATTTGTAAACTATATTTAGTATTGACCCATGTAATATTAGGGTGTCCGCATCACGCGATGCACCGGCCTGCGGATGCGGCTTAGCTCGTCTACTTTGTGCTTTTGTGTGTTTGAGTTGACATGGATAAATTAATTGGCTGGTCACCCCTCTCCGCAGTGTTTCAGATTAAATGTCTGCTGTCAGTAATGTGTTGTATTGTGTTTCTGATTTTTGTCTGCAGTTTTAATTTCGATTCATTCATGTATGCGGTTTCTGTCACCTTACAGGTATATTTATGTATTTCATCTTGATTACTGTTCGAATCTAGTTATATTCACACCTCACTCGATGTGCCGAGGTACCGGATGCTGCTACATGTTTATGCCGTGGCTAACTGATCACTCCTTCAGATATGTACCAGCCTTTTGCACGTCCATAATTCGAAGGATACTCCGCGGCGGCATCGGGGCTAGTTGTAGATTGTTTGCCTTTCATATGGCAACTCAAATATAAATAGTCAACACATTGAACATTGTAGTGATGAATCGATAAGTACCAATAATTCTGAAGTATATCCCCATGCAGTACACGTTTCTTGCTCGTAATGCCAGTGTCAAGAAACCTTATGTACGTGTTATTGGCAGTGGACTGCAAAGCATAGCTTGTCAAAGAAAGTTCAATATGACATTCACCATCAGTTAACATCTCTTGCATAGACGCCTGTATTAGTTACTCATCAACAGACCTTGCATACCAGAGGACCCGCGATATAGCTGTATGTCTGAGTGTGAGATATCTACAGAGCGTTACACATGTTGATGACAACATTTCTGAAAAAAAGGACCATTACACAGTTTTGACTTTCAACCAACTCAACACCCACAGGAGTTGAAGATTTGATACACAAAAAATACACCTGCCTACATTTGTACAACTCCTTGTGGTGTTTAAGTTCTAAAATTATGACCAAGAGAACTGAAAGAGCTATTCATATATCACTTTAACCCCTATTATATCATTAGTACCGCCATTGCATATTTCCTTATATCTCATTACTTATATCGTATAGTGATGAATAGGCGTGTGCTTCACGGGATACATGGCATCGCGCCAACAAAATACTATTTCGAATAGCCGCGCATGCGACTAACACCAGACATTGCAGAATGATTACTTTGTCTAATTAAAGTTAAATTCTGGTCCATCTTCGTTGCACTAACGAAAATAGACACAAACACTAAGAGGCAAATTGGGGGACTATATTTTTCGTCGCCAGTCAGAGCGCGCAATACTGTCGTTTACGGTTGTGAAACGTCTCAGCCAACGCCGTGTGTGTTCATTTTGCATGAATTTTTCAGCTTCTTTTAATTATGTTATGTTATGTTGGGATATAAGATTTCATGAAAATCGTTTGATAAATTTGATTCACAACTCGATTACGACTCGCTGTGAATAACATCTTATATCCCAACATCTCGTTGGAGATCCTCTATATCCGGATGTTCAGGACATTGCTGGTCCTCGATCGTCAGCTTGTCATCGCGCATCTTCGAAAAAAAATTCCGTCGTTGTGTCAAGAAAATGTGTTGCGCCAGTACGCAGACAAATTTAGTTAGTGTTTCATTGACAAGTGATGGGAAGTAATATATATGCAGAGGTGGGACTGTATCGGTGCGTCTAATGATACCCTAGTGCATTTGGGCTATATTAAGGGTAGCCATATTAACGTAGCTGCTCTTTAGAAAACAATCAAGGAGTACAAGCTCGGACAAAACTATGTACATGTATGCTGCGAAAAATGTGCAAGTCACAAAAGGGGCATAACTCCCACTACAAAAAGGCGGACGGACCTCATAATCGCAATTCAAAACCAATTTCGAATTTTAACTTTGAAGAACTAAGGTATTTCATGATTATTTTACATATATTCGCAAATATATATATCTGACTACAAGTGGGTGACACTCTTCTCACGTGCTTTCATTTGTATACTAGCGGATTGCCATGCAGGGTTAACAAGAAATTAACTAAAACTTTCAATGTTTTTCTTAGGCGAAAATATATTTAAGAAGCGACTTTGTGGAACGTTAATTAATAGGCTGGTGAAAACAAACCTAACCGTATTGTTAAATGTTATGTTACCCCGACCCCCATCCATGACTCGGACGATGTAGTTCCTGACACGAAGCTGAGGGAACTACACCACTCCATCGGGCTACTGACTTCGCGTGGACAAATCATTGAGGGTGTCATTCCCCTCCCTGTGAATCTTGAATACCAGTTAATTTTGGGAGTGAATACTGAATGTCAGTTAGGGGGTGAATACCGAATACCATATTTTCATCACTTCATCAATAGTAATCTGCCAACCTTAGTTTTAGCGTTCACATGTTTCCATCTGAATAATATTCCGGCTGCCTTGAGGAATTTGCGAAATATGGTTAAAACAGGAATGGTAGTCATAATGACCGAAATTATTGTCACAAAGAAAAGGGTTTCAGCCCCATCGAATGGAAAAAACACGACATTATCACGATTGTAGGTTTGTTGGATTAAACTTAGACCAAGTCTTCTCGGTACACAGCAGTTTAGGATATGGTTGGGTTGATGCTGTTGTTGGACCGATTCAAGCCCCATTGCTCTTCCATAACGGACGTTGCGCACATAATTTTCGGCGGGAGTTATATTACTTGTATGTCTTCGGATTAGGTCAAATAGAAGCTGTCCTTTGTTACTTTCTAGTGTTCGCGTGCATGACAAAATTGTCATTGGTATTGGAAATGGAATGGATAATAGGGTGCTTCTCTTGCCACGACATGCCGGCGTGGGAACACTTTATTTTACTAATAAATGTTTTTACCTAAGGCGGATTCGTCACCTGATAGCAACAGCACAATTGATTCGGGAGCCCAGTAGATGGGTGGATATCCAATATGACGGACTCCTCACACACCAACCCTTCAGAATTCTTGATGACGAACATTATGAATAATTAACTTTAAGTTCCCTTATATAAGCTATAATCGAATCACTTTATTCAACAGAGTAGGGACCCCTGCATGTACTGCGGCCTATCTGAGCACATCGTGCACATTTCGATATCTTAAGCATTATATATATATAATTACACTCAACGGGACGATTAAGAGAGTGCTCATTTAGTGCCGACAGTGTTGTAACTGTTTATGTCCCGGTCAGCATATATGGAACAACATAGATAACGAATTTACATCATACCAGACCAGACACACATTCAAACGGCGTTTACATGACGATTGTATTCTATTAAATGCAATAATAAAAGATATCCCGACTTCGTGGTCATCTCGGCTCAATGGAGTGACCCCCTACATCACAATCCACAACCTCACTCAGTAGATTCATACTCGACTTTTAAGGAATATATATTGCCACGAACTAGAAAGAGACAAACCATCGAGTAGCCCCTAAGAGGTTTATCTATAAGTATACCCTCCATGCATATAATCCATTTAAATGCAACCATTATGTGATACATAATTATATAGCCGTGCGTTGTACAAGACATATTGACCGCCGATCATAACATCTGTTCATCGTTAAGGTGTGACAGGAAGACAGCATAGACTGACTATGCCACCCCCTTGAATACACAATACAATATTTGTAAAATGTACTTTGTATCAATATGTGTATTTTGAAATAAAAGATGCTATCCTATTATATATGTGCATGTTAATGTCCATAGCGACAGAAATACATTCGGAAAACAAAGTATATATATAAGTATATCAGGGTTACCTGGCGTTGCCCGGGTGGACAATTCTCCAACGTGTTTAAATGTTCTATATCAGTCAACAAACTGATATTATCCAGTCGTCAGATTCCTTGTAAATACATGTGACGAGTAAATCGGTGATATAATGTGTTTTGTCAATATTTGGTGCCGTTCCAATCAATCGGATTCCGACGATGCGTTTGGAGTACTTTGAACCACACACCATTAGCCACCAAACTGCATGTACATAAGTTTCATGGACATTTAGACATTTTTCTTTGTCAATGTTGCCTCTTCCCACCCATTCATATCTGACTCCGGTGGCGCCAATTTGAAATATGCAAACTTCACCATTCCATCCATGGCCCTACACCACTTTTACTTTTGAATGTTTTAATCGGCACTATTTTCCTCCTAATGAAACGTTACACCCTAGTTAGATCCCATTTGAAGCCATCCAGATAGTCCCCGTTAATATTTATAGTGGCCAGACGGACAACAGATATCCCCAATTAAAATGAGACATCACGTCAGGTACGGTTGCTCCTTGGGTAAATGTGAGTAGTATAGTTACCAATATATGATGCGGTGTGCTTTCTCTCTTTAACAGAGACATTATTGGATGGACATCAGTTAGGTCTATAAATACACATTGCAACCACTGAACTAAACCAACGCCATCGACCGTTAAAGTTTCAGCTCATATTTGTAATTGTAAATCACAGTACACAGTACTAATTTGATTACCTCTGGTTAATATTTTGCCATTATTCTTTTTTCATAGCTAATTGGAATATTTTACCACCATCCTGATCAGTATTAAATACTTTACACTGACCATTTTAGCGGCTTGAAAATCCTAGCATAATTGACCACAGCCACAACATGATGATTATATTGACCATATCCAGAACTTAAACACAAAATAAAAACATTTAAAGACGTTTTATTTCTTACAATGAATTTAAATTGACTAATGACGGAGATATTAAGGTTTTTAAAACATATTTAAATATCACTTTTAAGACCGTTTTTTCTCTCGAAGCAGTGATTTTAAAGTATGACGCAGATATTCAGAACTGTAAAAAAAATTAGGAATTTTTTTAAGGGTGTTTTTTTTCTTCGAAGAAGTTAATTTAACGAATGAATTGTGTAAAAGAACTGTAAAACCAATAGTAATGATAACATTTAAAGATCATTGGAGGTGTTGTAAATTGTTTCTGTGATCTGCGTTATTCTGTTGAATGTACGTTCCATATTGGTTTATCACCCTTCCGATATTGTGCCCGTAGTAAGTCCATTATTAAGTTGTATATAACGTATTGCTGGGATCGATGGGCGTATACGGTGCACATTTAAGTATCTATATTATGTAAACTGGGGTCAATACTATGAAGCGTTTTCTTTGTAAGAATCTACAATTGTTTGTAAGAAATAACAATTTATCATTCCGCTAATACTATGAACCTACGATTACAAACATAAATCACAAATTTTTCGTGTTTTTTGTATTTACAAACATCTCCCAATCACAAAGAATGTTCGAGTACTATTGAAGTTAATTGAAAGTTATAACGGTATGGAACGTGATTAGAAGGTCTTCGTATTGTATAGCACCCTTAACCCGGATAATGTACCCATCTATGATACGCAGGGACGTTGCGACAAGGGGTCGAATCACCCCCTTGTGAAAATGTTTTGTCAGTTGGAAATCTCAAGTACAACCCACAGGGACGTCGCGATAAGGGGGTTGGGTTATGTTTCTCGCCCCCAAACATTTTATCAACATGTTCAACAGTTGGAAATTTGATACCCGAAACAACATGAATTGGAAATTTGACAACAATAAATTGAACTTGTTCTCTTATTTTGTTTTTCCAACAATTTATTAGAGGGTATGTGTTTGTTTTAGACCAATATTTGCATATTTACCTACTTTGGTCAAAAGTTTGGATTGAAATGGCCTATATTTAGAAATTGTCAAACCTTAGGGGGTGTCAGCTTGGATGTGAGGTAGCAGTATGTATTCCTTGTAGCTACTAAAATTACCCAATTTATTTAAAGTTACAACGTTAAGGAACTTGTCTAGAATGTCTATATAGGGTGTCAAACATAAATTGTCGATTTTCACCCCTTATGAAAATGTTTTATCAATGGAAATCTCATAAACAGGGACATGGCGATAGTGGTCTTGGAACACGATGCCTGGCACATTACAGCTGTTCAGAATAAGAAGGAGTGAGTCGCCGCCAAATGTGTTGATATACGATTTCATCACTATGTGGAATTTATAGGCATTTTTTTTTTATTCAAATGGTGCATATTGAAATTATAGGATGGACACCCCATCACCAAACGGAGCCCATATAGTAACGTCCCTATCTCGATATATTACAAGATATCGGAGCAGTTTGAAATTATAAAATGACCACCCCCTCCTATAAATGAGAGCCTTGGCACGTCCCTGCTTCGATACTGTGATTGACACCCCCTGATAAAATGGAGCCACGTTCCTGCCTCGATGTGTTATGATAAGAGTAGCGGATCATTTTGAAATCATAGGATGGGCACAATATATATAATGCTATACCATCACAATAATATTTTGTTTTCACAAACTGATTGGTTGTAATTTGTAAAAACAATGATACCAAATTGGTTGTAGTACTCGATATTACACTGACTTGTACTTACATACACACTCTACAAACGAACAGTTTATTAGTTAACTTTGCGCAGACAAGTGGTCATCAACATAGCAATCCGCGTACCGATTGGATAGCTCTGATAAGCGATCAACCTCTCAACTTATGATTGGTTAATTCTTTTGTAACTTTGGCTTGCCGTGATTCAATATATTGTGAATCACTCACAGGAAACGGTTTGCCCGTAAGCAATCTACAATAATCAACAGTTTATCTTTGTGAAATCTGCGAGATTTTGTTAGCTCATCGTTTCATAGTACCGGCGATATCACTAATCACAAAATAATAGCACGCATTGTAACTTTCCCATAGAAATTGTTGTAAGTTATTTTAGCTCTACATGTCCGTCTAATTTGAACTAGGTATTCAGATAACACTGATAACGGGTGAATGGCAGCAGAGTGGTGAGTTAGTTTTTTCAGCGTTTTAGGGGTTTCACCCCTCGCCCAGTCTAACATGTTACAATAATTTATATCCCTAACACTCCCAGCATATCGGGTGCATATGAAATTTAGATGTGGACACTCCTCCCCTCAACTGAAAAAGTAACAACATATTCGGACACAGGGACGTGACGTAACGATTGAGTGTGCATGTGCTGTCCACCTTTAATTTTCCAACTGCATCCCGACATTGAACAAGTTATATCTGATGACCATTTAGACCATAATTTTCAACAAAAGTAAAAAATATGCTAGTGAATCAGACTGAATGGTCTCCAAACACAGTTCTAACTTATTATTGGTTGTGAAATTAAACAATAATGACAAAGCTTGTAAAATGTGCGTGTCAACCTATTGGTATGAAATTTCCAACTGTTGAGAAATATTTTGACCAAAGTTGGGCGCACCCACCAAGCCGTCCAACACCCCACGTGTCACACTCCGCGTCGTCGTGTCCTTATTAGGACGAAATGTATGGTCGGGAGACGATAACAATTAAGTATTAAACTATTAATAATATGTTTTTATATTCATAATTTAGTGTAAAAATAATACGGCTAAATTTTCCCTGTACTATGAAACCACTGCATGTGATAGTCATCACAAATTTGTAATTACAAATTAATAAATAAAATTGTTCATAGTATTGACCCCTGACCGTCATTAAGTATTTATATCTGACAATGCTATGCGGATCGGTGCTATATCGACATCGAGCTCCATAAAGTAAGTGTCATAACGTAGAAATAATTGAACTTTCCTGAAGTATTTCAATTACTTACTGAGGGCTGATGACCAGTACATGAGAACCATTATCGGGGAACAATATTGTAATCCGAGATTCTAATAAGTGCAGCATTTAAAATTTTGGAGTGGCAGCTAAGTTTCCGATATCCGTGCTTGTAAATATGTTCGTGTCACACAAGATTTCTTTAGAAATTTCTTTAGAAACGATCACTCATAGCGCGCCATTTTACTCTTTACTCACACAAGTTACGAACTGTCAATATCGCAGCTCACAATACATTATAGGACCCACATTTGAGTCAATATGATTTTAATTTTGTTTGGTGGGCATCGAAACAATATATTCAATGTAGCCACATGTCAATGCACAGGGATGTCTGTTTCTGTAGTCTAGGTCTAATAGTTCCATATTCTTTATCAATCCCAATTAGCATGCATTCCAACTTTGTGGTTGCCTGAACCCACGATGACGCCACTTCGGAAAACACAAAGGCACGGATGGCCTTGGTAGTATGTTTATTACACTCCCGTGCGCGATTTCCATTGAACATGCCGTTAATTAAAAATGGTAATGGGACTTTCATGCATTAATTCTGGGCGTTTTAATCATATTTGGCGAACCAAATTGATGCAGAAGTGCAATAAATAGAGTAATCAATTAGTTCCGAGAATTACGTTTAGGCGAGAGGCGTTTAGGTAAGAAACTCGTGCGCTAACGGGCACTCGTTTCTTACCGACGTCTCTCGCCTCTCGTGAATTATTTAACGTAATTCTCGGAACCAATTGATTACTCTCTATATCTATATATATATTTTGAGACTTCCGTATATATGTATATATATGTGTCCTTTATAGACTCCACCGATTGAGCCCAAACTTCCTATCTAAGGGTAAAAAGCGTCCGAGCACTCCTTCACCATTCACTCTGCCACCGTCCTTGGAATTGAGGGGTTAATCGCGTTTGCATATGACGCGTCGCTATTAAAGAACGTTTGTTTACAATATAAACGCAACGTTATCGCTCGAAATTTAGCATCGAAAAAAATTAATTTATTCCATCTAAAACATAATTACGTGTCATTTTAAGAATATATAAGTATTACACGCAGACACACGAAGTCTCAGCTTAAAACAAAAATTAATGGATCGACCACAGCCATGGGACCAATGCCGCCAGTGGCGGGCTAATCTGCTAGTAGTTTATAAATTAACGTTACCAAATTATGAAAATTTCCTCAAGATTATACTAATATTTATATAATAGTGTAATGATAGTATGAATACGATATTTTCCACCAAAACAAAAAACACTTGTGCGAGCCGAGCGTTTGTTTATATGCAGCATATAATGAGTGTGTTATGAGCAAAACACTCAACATCGTGGTGATTTGTTTGGAGATTGCTTCACTGTGGCCCATTCAACACCAACATATTGAGTGGCGAGGATTAGCGAGCGCTCTAGTGGTGTGTTGTAAACAACATGGAATAGTTTTAACCAAAGTTCAAGTAGTGGGATCTCCGCGGTGCTTACCGCACACTCTTTACGTGCGGTATTTATGATTGGTCAAAACATAAAATCTTTATATACTTATGGTGGTTGGAACGAACGGGTATGGTTATTTTAACAACAATAACCACCGCGAAGGCCATCCGTATATTTAAACTATGCTATGATACGCATGCATCGTATCGTGATGATGACTATGAGCACATGTTTATATTTGATCGATTCGACAAGTTTGTTGTTTTCATGGGCATTTCAGTCCCACTTTCGCAACCTTCATTCCCAACTTAGGTAGCACCACTTTGGCAAACTTTAGTCCACACCATTATATTAATCGTGTAGCATATTGACCCGTATAAGACAACACCATATTTGAACCTTGTTAAAAGTTCGCTGTTAGACTAATTTCCCTAACTTTCATTAGCAATCATGATGGTTTAGAAATCGAGAAGGGCCAACATAAACAATCTACACCCCTTGTGACTGAGACATTTGTAGCGATAAATGTGGTAATGTGGTATAGTGTTGACTGCTCACGTAATATCTGACCATTTCCCAAGGGAACAACTCATCAATAAGTATTTAGTATAGAAAGGGATAACCGCTGACCGCATTATAATTCGAAAAATTATACGATACACTATCAGACTCATCGAATATCACGGAAATACCTATATTTAGTTTCCTGACTAAAAAGGTGCAACTTTGGTATCATTTGGTAGCATACCATTTGAATTGATAGCCATGGTTGTCTCAATGAGCTGCCCCTATGGTGCCCGTACGTTACCGACGTCGTGTGATCATCGCATCGAATACAATGTATAGGTAACACTATTATATTCGATGCTATGAAAGTACGACGTCTGAATAAATCATGCTCGACTTATCGTACCTGTAACGAAGATCTTCGATACATTTTGAATTAACTTCGAGTTGGTTCTCGATGGTAGAACTTGCAATGCAGCGATTGCGAACCGCGTTAAACCACACCACAAGTAATAAGTGCATACTCTGTTTTATAATCATTTGCAACAAACTCAAGCAGTTTTTCGGGCGAACTTATACTATATTTAGAACGATTTGGGCGCAACAGGTACATGTTCAATATCACACAATGCAAATCAGTCATGTATGTTTATATCATCATGCGTGGAAATACATGTACCACCAACAACGGAACATATTTCACTTTCAGGTTGAGCCGAAACCGAAATCAGTATGCAGATCAATGCCATTCTAATTTTGAGGTATTGTCTGTCCTATACATTCAGTCTTTTGCCAGACGCGAGTCACGTGACAGCATTCAGAATGACACCATACCGCAAGTATCAACTTTAATTATACAATTAGTTCACAGAAAATGAGGTCAATAAACCATTTCTATACAATCCCTTGTAAAAAAAATACTCTGGTAAACCATGGTAAAAACACTCTGGTATTTTATGGTAAAATTCATCTATTGAATGGTCACCATAATATACGCACCCATGTAGACTCACCCATGTATTGTTACTCTAGTAAAATGTTCCCACCCATGGTTTCCACAAAGGTATTTTATCGGGATGTAAGTATGCATGTGCGATTCTAACAGAGCAATTATACCAGAGTAATTATAGAGTAATTATACCAGAGTAATTATAGAGTAATTATACCAGGGTAATTATACCAGAGTAATTATACCAGGGTAATTTACCTCAATATTAGGGTAAAGTTATCACGGTAGTATCATGGTGAGCTTTCAGAAGCTTTAACATTTGGGATAACATTGTAGGCTACACGAATCACACATGTGGTTACATAATGTGTTAAATTCTTCTGAATTTAGCCTACTTATTTAAAAACTAAACAAAACAAAACTACGAAAAAGGTAAAAACTGCGGACAATGAATCAATCGACGGCTTCTTGTGAGAAAGAAATGTCCACTACTCATTTTGGAAAGACGCTTTACTATACGAACGTATACTGGTGAAAATATAATTTGCAACATTCGAACAGAACTCTTATAATAGTATATAAGTAGAATAGAAATAAATAGAAAGTGGAACTGCAAAGTGTGTGTGGAGACATTCTTGCCTATCTTCAGGAAATCCCCATTGGAATATTCATTAAACTGACTGGGAAAACGATTCTCGGACAAATACCAATAGATAGAAGCGGAGTCAACACCAGAAGTAGCGGCAGAACTGTTAAACGCAGAATGTCTCATTTGAGCTTCTCAGATTGTGTATACGTAATTTATGAGGACGGATAATGGTCACCTTGCGCATAATGAACTTATACTACTGATACAAATTACGAATAGGGTACTACGTCACTAAAATGTGTGTTATTTCAAACAGTTGTCATTTTGTCATATCCGTAGTTACAATCACGGTTTCCAGAAGCCAAACATGGGCAAGCGGCCATGCAACCATCGAGCGTATGTCACTGACTATTACCTGGTAACATCATAATTAGGGATAAATAATCACGGTAAACATAACTATATCACATAAAAGTGACTGGCAAGAACTTCAAGCGGCACTATTTTCTCACAAACGGGCTCGCAGTTGTCAGTTCTGCGAAAAGGTTTTGGAGTGTCCGAAAGAATTACTACTAC
Organism: Siphonodentalium dalli; assembly: GCA_032622095.1. Classification (NCBI taxonomy): domain Eukaryota; kingdom Metazoa; phylum Mollusca; class Scaphopoda; order Gadilida; family Siphonodentaliidae; genus Siphonodentalium; species Siphonodentalium dalli. The sequence goes on along the minus strand of CP136069.1, from coordinate 158,476,711 downwards.
TATAAACTATTCGCAGTTCTGATCAGTAGTAGTTCAGTGTGGAAGTAGTCAAATATAGGTCGAAAGATACACGAAATACCAATATACAGACTTGCTATACTCAAACAAATTAACTACGTCATAGAACTTATCAGCTGTTTCAAATTATATCCACACATAAGTGAGACCCATGCTCATTATTCCAACAGTAATAATAGAACAAGTCTTATCGGTCCATAACAGCTTGTTATATATGTTGGTTTGATGCTTTTTTGGACAGAGTCCCGTCCCGTTACTCGTATATAATATAATCCACGCCAATAATCGTGGGCGGGAGTTACCGTACCTGTATGTCTCCGGATTAGGTCAAACGGACACTCTGCGTATGGACATAGAGGGAATCATTTGATGATATCAAACATGCGCATATCGCAAGTCAGTTGAATGTCAATTCAATGAGATTTATAAGTAAACAAAGCCAGATAATTTCGATTTGTCACGCAACCAGAAAATGTATGTAAACAATATATTGAACGATCATAACACCACTTAAAAAATTTCTATCACGGTATATGATATATCGTTATGAGGATAGGTTAATCGCGGACATCTCAAATGATTAATCACATTCAGGGGTTTATGTGAATGACTGGGCTCTACTCATGTACATGTAGTATGTATTTTCAACGAAGGTATGCTATAGAATAGTGACGGGACGGGACTTCGTCCTAAACAGCATGAACCTAACATATACCCCAAGCTGCTGTGGACTGGGAATAGTTCTTTACAATAATAATTGATCAGGAACACTATTTTGGGGAGGTTTTGCAAAACGCAAGGATGTAGTAAAGATTACGGTTAGGGTAGTAGGTCCTACGTTTAGGGTAATAGGTCCTCAGATTATGCACACATTCTAACTGTTTCCGTGGTGCCCTAACCGTCATAGCGGATGGTGTATCAAGTCCTCCTGTTGTATCAAAAACTTCACTTTACAGACACTAATTAATTATAATAACACTTCTCTTAATTTTATCTGGTTTACTTGACCACAGAAATTTGAAGGATAATGTTTGATATTGATATCACCTGAATGTGGTGGTAATACTTTAAGACATTGCGTTAGCATTGGCAAAGCTAAAGTTTTGACCACTGTAATCTTACCATAGAGACTGGGGGGTTTCTAACAGACCAGTCATTCAGAAGTTTTACGATTTTTAGTCTATTCTTATAGTTATTTTGTATGTCATTTTCAGTGTACATATCTATCTCAATTCCAAGAATTTTAAATGTATTTTGTGATTTCATGATATGTTTTTATCAGTGACATTGTTTTCACCATAATCTCTTTTGGCACCAATCCAGGCAGCTTCTGTTTTGTCAAAGTGGACTTATAAGCCAGATATGGCACTAAATTTATCCAATGTGTAATATCGAGGGATTTTTGTTGTTCCGGTAGGAAGAGATTGAGGTCATCTGCATATTGCGGGAATGGGTATTCTCATCCAAGAACTCAATACCTTTTATGTCTGGGTTAAATTTAAGATTTTCGCTTATGAGTTATATGGCCAGAATAAAAAGATACGACGATAAGGGGTTCCCTTGCATTACATCTATGAAAATTTTGTTTGTATTTGAAAGAGTACGCGCAATTATTGATGTCATATCTATAGATGTTGGTGTGGAAAGTTTTCGCCCATCTTTTAATTGAAGTTCAACATTTGAAAACGTCTGGGCACTTCTCTATGTATGTCCATTCTAAAGAGTCAAATGCTTTTTCACAATCCATAATTATTATTGTCCCTGATATATCGATTTGTTCGCATTTGGCGGTCAAATATAATACCCATCGAGTGGATTCTCCAATATACCGTCCAGACACAAGACCAAGTCGAGGATTGGAAGTTAATTTAGGAAGGTATTTTTTAGTTTGTTAGCTACCACTACAGATGCCATTTTCATGTCTACATTAAGAAGTGAGACAGGCCTCCAATTTTTCAGATGTGATTTATCTTTATTTGCTTTTGGGATACATACTATTATACCATAGTTCTGTTATATATATATGTTATACATAGTTTAAGTTGGTAATTATCATACTTGGGATAATTGGTCACGAATGATCCAAGGTCTATAAGAAAAAACTAATAGAAACTGACAATGAAACCATTAATTCCTGGTGAACAGTCATCTTTCATATTTCTAAAAAAATTCTTTATTTAATAACGATCGCTCTAAAGTCTGACTCACTATGGTCAAGGATATTAAAAAGGACTACCATGGTACCAAAATTCACATTGTAATGTTATATATTCCTTAATTTCGACACTATTGATTTATAGAAATCTCCATTTACGTCTTCTTGTTCTTGTAGAATTCGATTAAAGTCATCTCTTGTGTTTGTGTAGATTTCCTACACTTTTTAGTGCATATAGAAAGGTGGATACACACATGGATGTAATCTCTGTAATTATCGTGTATTTGGCGTTTTACATGGATCATACAGACCATGTAATATGTGTCCACGGACAACCCAATCATTGCCGACGTGTTGACCGCACTGGTTCTAGTTACAATTAAGTCGGAATGTAGAGAAACCGCTATCTTTCACCGAGTCGCCAGGCCACTTAAAATAATTGTTCGTGGGATGACGTTCTATTTAAATAACTACCAGTCCTCTCTTGATATTTATAGCAGTTGTGGATCAGGATTCCCCAACTTGGGGCTATATATGATCTCCGACTTGGGGACTTGGGGCTATATATGATTCAGAAAGCTACCAGGCGGGTGTGGCTAACTCTGAGCTATTAAATTAAAACATATTATATTGTACCTTCTTGCCCAGATTATTCCGACCGATACATTCAACTATAAGTCCCTTAGCGATTTGAAGCTTTCTATACCCACGCCAAACAAGCATCATGGTCGAAAATGTTCTATACCAAGCCTGTATATACCAGACGTGTCGCTTCTGGTGTTCGTGCATTAAAGATACGGGCGGCGTTGGCGGCGGGTATGCTGTTAAAATATTCAGCTCCGTCAAAAACCGCCATAACAGAAAGAATAGTAAAATATAGACAGACTTTGTTCTTATACCAATCAGAAATATGGCATGTTATTGTTAAAATGTTTTTCATTTGTTATGTAAACAAAAGCAAAAAACGTTACAGAACCTGGCTTTTGTTTAGATCCGGATATGGTAAACATAAAGAGCGATATTTGTTACTGTGTTCCTGATATGGAAATAATAAAGAGCGTTTATATCATTTGTGTCTGATTAACCAATATAATTGCGCTGTGTTATGTAAACAGAAGCATCTGTAACAAGAGAAGGCTCTTCTTTACGTACACCATCGTACGTCTTGACGACAATATACTATTTACGCGCTGATTATGTTTGGCATATGAACAAAAGTATATATATTTTAATATTCCTTCCGTTGTTGGCGATTTGAACAACTATGAATATTTCTACAACGAACGCCGCCCGTGCCTTTAATAAAATGCCAGATATCACACAGACTTGACTAATTTCCGCATCCGTAAGAGAAGACATGTTTTGGACTGGCCTTAAATATCCTGATATCGGACAGTTTGACTTCGCTTATCACTACTCACTTGTCTGGTCTGTTAACAATGAACCGCTCGCGCGCAGGTGATTAATGTTGTCAATTATTGGTGTGGCCATGTAAAATACATGTATTTTGCCGTGTAAAATACATGTATTTTACATACATAAATTACATGCATGTGTGTATCCACCCTAAGGGTGGATACACACATGCATGTAATGTCTGTATGTAAAATACATGTATTTTACATGGCCACACCAATAATTGACAAAATTAATCACCTGCGCGCGAGAGGTCAATTTCACCAGTGAGTAGTTATAAGCCATTATCAAACAAACTGCCATCAAAAATGGTGCTTGTAAATTTTTTCCAAAATGGTTTGTTTTCAAACAATTTACAAGTACTGGCCATGTAATGTTGTTTGTAAGCATTTTAGTACCATGCTTGTTGGTATAGGGCTATATAGGCAGCTAAAATGACTCTTTAGCCTCAGATTTAGCAACATTCTGGATTTCAGAGGATCCCGGACCACTTCACAGTGGACCACCGTATTTACGTTTAGGAAACTTATGATCAACGGAAGAAATATTTAGTAACAAAATTAATATTACCCAGTTGTATTATCTGAATAAAAGTAATAAAATAAAAAAACTCTATCACAAATTGGATACTACATGGTGAATACTCAATGATGACTACTAGTAGATATCATTGTTACATAACATGAAATTGAAAAGGGTATCTCATAAATTTCTAATGTCTGAAATACTGTCTTGTTCTGGCATGTAATCAATTAATTCCTTCTATTATTTCTCATCTTGAATGATTGCAAGTAATGTTAATTTGCAACAATTATCCAAATAAAACTGAATTGGTTATGATGAATGACATTACTGTTTACTGCTCAGACAATCCCAAATGAAGGTGACGCTATTCTCATTGAATTTCCGAACTTCATCTGGGAGCTTTACTGCTCAACAAGACGAAACTAAAATACTAATTGTATACTGTTATCACTTACAAATAGATGAACTGAAATAATGTGATGCATTCAGATGCATTGCGAAATGACATTCAATTCTTCATTCTGGTCTATCACCATACCAAACCACATCAAAATTTGACAACCGACACTTAACTTATATTGCAAAAACTTTGTATGGACTGAATTTCATAAAGTCGAACAGGGCCCATAACTCTGGTAGGCATTGGTGGTCACAACCCGCGATATTATGCATATTCGTCCCCCATTTCTGGTCCGTCACCATGCCATAGGGCATCAGATATGACAACTAACTGACTCTTGAGTTAAAATTCAAAATGTTTGTACGGACAGACGGCTCGAGACGTCAACTATATACCCGCCGACTAATATCGAGCAGTATAATAACCATATATCTATGTGTATACATAACAAAAAAAACAATTCCCCTCCCACCCCATCCCGTTGGATAAGACTAAAGAGTTCTTTGATCATGCACATATAATTGTGGAACCCCTGACCTGTTTACCACTATTTACACTGGCCAGTGTTCTCTGTCAGACACACTCGATATATTAAGGCTATAATGGGGTCTAGGGCAATTTGTGACATATAGTGTACCTACATAATGCTTACTTAATATTGTTGTTAGATACTGAAAAGACCAGGAAACACATGGAAATACAGTATATTTTTCGTTTTTCTGATCTGTGTTTACCAATTAGTAAGGCAGTTAACACAGTTATTTGAGAACGGCTAAGAAAAACCTCTGAAATTTTGATAAAAACATGAGAAACGGGGGGTGGGTCCCCAAAATTTTGGAGGAAAAAAATATTTTTTTTGGAAAAATGGGGTGGTGGGTCCCTCGAGGTCGAAAAAAACTTTTTGGGCCCTATATGTGCAATTTTTTTCCAGACCCCCCCTGCAAAAATCAGGAAAATGGCGATAACTCAGAAGGTTAAGGTCGGACGAAATTCTCAATATGCTATTTTACTAGATCTTCCAAAGTTATATACTGAAACCAAAAAGATCAGGTGAATCGGTCCAGCCGTTCCTGAGATATAAGAATGTTATTGGAATAATAATAGCGAGTTTGCGATTTCAAACCGGTACGGGTACGGGTACGCGTACGGGTAGCCACCCGTACCGGTACACGTTTTGTAATCGCAAACTGTTTTACGGGTAGAATTCATCACATCGACTGGTAATGTATGATGAGCCAACTGCAACAAAAAATATATTATAATATAGATTGTCAGACAGGAAGACAGTCAGCCATGACTATATCACCCCTAGCAATATACATGTATAGTCTATTAATATTATATTTATTTGTAATTGTACTTTCCATGTATGTGTATTGTAAATAAAAATTATCCTATCCTATCCTTGTTATTCGCATTCGCTTTATTGGCCGATGTTATATACTTACCGTTATGGATTGTTGGAAATTTTTATTTAGATTAAACAGAAATGGGCCTCATGATAATCAGTTGCTTTCATTAAGGACGAGGTGTCAGTTGGAGGGGGGTTGGTGATTTTCTATCACTCATCTTGGTAACATTTTCAACAATTGGATTCTACAAGTCATAGACCGATCGACTGTTGACTATACATCGGTTGGAATTTTCAGACATAGAAAATAGATTATGATAGCTCAAATATACACTTACGTTATAATTAAAATTTCCAACCAATACTCGGTGTAAAATGTATTGTTTTAGCCTCAGGGTCTAATAATGTCCAACATGTACTTTCAGTCAGATATAAGACCGAATGTATCCCCTATTTTATTTGAGGAATATGTAGTCATATTAAAGCCACATGACGGTTTGCGCTCCAAAATACAAATAATAGTATTAGCTTTTGTATTTTTCCCGGTATCGAAGTAGGTCGATAAATAGCTTAACTACCTTTCTACGATCATTCTGTAACCAAAAAAAAAGACGCAAAGAAGTAACGAAAATGCAAGTATGAACAAGGTGTTTGGGACCCAAACAAAAAAACAGCCATTGGCACGACATGGAACAGAAAAGAGCGCTCCGTGCTATTCTATTCCTGATATGGTAGCAATAAAGAGCGTTTGTCTGACTTGGGGCGAAAAATTGACAACGGATGGAAAATAGCTGTAACTTTGGCAAAGTGTTTTTCAAAGCATACCAATCTTTCGTGTATTTATCGAAATTATGTAGACAAAATCTGGAGTTTCGAATGAGCCATGTCCGTTTAAGAAAACATTAATTTGGGTTGGAATATTTCAAACAGATCGAAGGGTCGGGCAAGGGAATATTTATCACAAGAATAGGGATTGTTTTCGGGATCTAAAAAACCAAGAGGTAGGTTGAAAAGTTAAACTTGGTAACGATAACATGTGTTAAAATAGTCTGTTTATTATACGGATTAAATAAAGAGCGTTTACTTCACATCTGATTATGCTTAGATTTCGTAGAGTATGTACAGGTATTTCGTGTCTTTAGCGACCTATATTATCCCCACTACAATATACACCAGTATTTTCAAATGCGCCATGTCTGTTCAGATGGTATATATCTACATATTAAAATGAGAAATGAGTCCTCATCTACATACGATAAAGTAACTAAACGGTCGAATTCAAATACATGGATAAATCCACGATATATTGATGCCATTGTACAACTGTTGGGACAGGGACATGACAACATGGGTGTCTGACCCCCCCCCCAACTTTGGTAAACTATTCAAGCATATTTTCCTATTTTTGGTAAAACATTTGGACTGAAATCAGAAACTGTTGGAAATTTTCCAACCTTTGGGGAGGGGTGTCAGGTCTCAAATTATCCAACAAATGGAAAGCTTGATGCCACTCTGGATGCTAGGATTTAGCAAATGTCATGTTCATATTTCAAATATTCCTCATACCGGGCCGAACCATAGTCGATTCGGTGTGTCCCCGTCCCTCCCCAGTGGCAGTCAGAAACTGATAATTAATTTTTTTAAATCGAGGTAATTTGCATGGCGTTAGACACTAGATATTAGGATTGTTCAGGCTCAGATCTACACATTTTCTTACTGTTCGGCCCAATGGATTATGCCACCCCGGCTAGCGACAAAAAGACCACTGATTCAGTTAGAATATGCTACCATCCAGGCGGATGTGAGGGACCAGTTGGGAAAAATCAAACCCCCACGGGTGGCGGTGCATACACATTGAATTACGCGCAAACTTGTGAATTTGATATAATATGGTTCAAGGGCGTGTAGTTAGAATTTGGACAGCCCTCCTAACACGGAGACAATCTATAATCACGTCCCTGCATTGGGTCGAGACTGCGTCTATAGCACCATATACTCACTCTATTAACCACAACCTGTAATTAATGCAGTGAACAACTTTTTAGTGAAAAGATCGGCCTTCCGTATATATCTAAGTGCTAGAAGCCGCCTCGAGAGTTTGAACATAAAACCTGGCTTAAAATGACAACGTTATCAATGATGTTTGCCCATGAAATCTTGCAATAAATAGGTTTGGGAGTTATTATGTAGTCCAATTTCCTTTGACTTAAACCGATACTTCGGAATGGTAAACTAACAATACAATATACATTAAAACATGATATTCTCGTGGAAGTTTGGCGATTATATTTCTCACATTGTCCATTATTGTAGGTTAAATTGTAAGATGAATAGTGCCAAAAGTTGCTGACTTTCAAGTGAGTTATTATAATGACCAGTCTTGGAATTATGACAAAACGACGTTAAATACATTTGATTATATGTATCTCCAATGTAGGTGACACGATGGGACTGGCGAAGTGGATTTTTTACTCGGAAGGGTACTGTTATGAAAATGCCAGGCAGTTTTGCAACCAAACTAACGGAGGACACTTGTTGGCTATGGATTCGGATATGAAGAGGCGGAATTTCATCAATTATATACGTAAAAACCTAACAGGATCGGTGTTTGAGTACGGATTGTAAGTAGAATATTCCAGATTAATAACAATTCCGATTGAAACATGAGTACTCATACATTGTCTCGTGTATTCGAACATTTGAATAGGTGCAAGGAATGGATGAAATATCATTTGTATATATGTATATCGCTGCAATATAGTGTAAATATGTGTGACATCGATGAGAATCATTTGGACCATGATTGTAGACACCGGATTGTTACGGGTGTATGTTATTTTATAGTCGTTTTCTATCTTATCAATGCAGGGTGCGCGACTGCATATAGTTTCACCAGTAACACTGTCACTTTCTGACCTGTTGACAGGAAGAAAATTCCGAATCGGCAAAAAGCTAGTAATAAAGGTAGCATGTGCGTGAAAGAAGAGTTATGTACATTAGAGAAATCATACTATACTGAAGCAATAACTGTTACCAATTATGATGAATTACATTTTAATAATTAACCACATGATCATTATTCAAGATATTGAACAACCACAAAATATACTCAAAAGCCATGGGGTCCCCATGGAATTTGTTTTACAGCTCGTGACCACTTAACAAGTCCATGCAGCGAAGCATGCTCGACCAACCAATGGAAATGGAAGCTGGTCCACGTAGCATTTAAAAAAATTGACATAGCTTGTGTTTTCTACGACGTGAGGAGAGGAGTTCCCAGCCAGTTTCTGATAAAAGACGCGCGTTACGGGTACTGATGGTTGCACCTGTTACTATTCGGGCCATTTCGTACTGAACCTTTTCAATGTCAGCATCACTAAGATAATTAGGGCAGTTATCCCACACAGGGGAGGCATATTCCAGTATTGGTCGGAAAATGTGTAATGTATTTTTTCTAGCGTTACTCTGTTGTATTGTTGATTGGTACATGTATGTGTAATATCCGTGAGCGTCTTGTTAAGGTCTCTGCTGTGTGTGACCTGTTTTATTATTGTCTGGTTGTCGCTTGTGAAAGCACGTGTTTTGTGTATCTCTCTGGTACGATTAAACTATATTTCATCTCAGGTTTGTCACGTAAGACGCTCACTGATATTACACATACATGTACCAATCTACAATACAACACAATGGCGCATATACTGAGAAGTGGCTGTTTGGGAAGATCACCCGCTGTACATGTTGTTATCCAGATTAAGTCAACAAAGCTGACAATACGCAGATAGATAGGTCCTTCTGAAAGCTAGTATGCGTATCGACCGAATACATTTCTAGTGTATCGCACAAGATGACGCCCATACCCCATATGTAGCATCTGAATTATACCATAAGCTATACCACGAATGAAGCTCGCCAAGAAAAGGATACGAATTCCAAGCTTCCGAAACAAACACGTGAATATGACACCGGCATATGTATTGTTTGAAACATTCCGATTAGTGGGACCCTTCTACAAAGAAGTGTAGAAAACTGTTGTGAGCGAGATAGATTAATCTGACGAGGAGATGGATGGAAACTGGTCTAGATAATGCTAAATGGGACAAATTAGATTAAGCTCAGCTACTGTTGTTTTGATTCTTGGAAGTCATAATATGAATATTCGGCGCACCTATATACGGTTACGACCAGTATGGGCCCTTAGTGGAGAATGGATTTTGAAATGTCACATCGCGATTGTGGGTTATAAACGTTCCAAAAGGTTACGACTTACGTTAGAGCTAATGTACCGTTTCGTCTATACAGATCGATATTATGACAAGAAGTTGAAATTAGTATGTGATAATATCGGCTTCTTTTCAATATCTGGCCGCCAGTTTGGCCGCCATATTGATTGTGAGTATCAACTGCCAAACCCTAATGAACACTTCAGATCAATATTCCATATCAACATGTGATGGTGGGTAGAAATCGTGTAACAATAACGCCCATCGTAAGAAAGTAAAGGAATGTAGGCGTGTTTTCGAATTTCGGTCGCCATGTTGGCCGCCATCTTCGATTTGGAAAACCATTTATTTCATGAGATGTAAGGTAATTACTTCACCTCAGTATTTCCAACTCAGCTGTAATAATAGGTAGAGTTGTCTCGACAATAATGCCCAATGATGTGAATATGAAGGAATTTCGGTGATTTTTCAAAATCTGTCCGCAATTGTGGGCGCCAATTTGGATTTGAGGGACTTTTATTTGGATATGGTGCAAGAAAAGTTCTTCGCCTAAGTGTTCCCAACTCACAATAGCAAGCAGGTGTGGAGATGTCATGACAATACTGATGTTAAAATCGATGATTTTTGGAGATTTGTCTATTTCTTGTGGCCATTTTGGCCGCCATCTTGGATTTAGGTGAATATTCGTCAAATCAGGTATAAGAGGAATCCTGGCTCGAGTATCTCCTGCGCATATATATGCATGGGTGTTGTTATGATAGCAATAACATTAATCGATTCGAAACATTACATCGCGTTATTGACGTAGATTCGGCTTTGACCTATTATACCGGCATTTGGGAAAACGTGATATCGGACAAAAATATCACACAATGTATATATATTATGTTCCCCATGTGTTCGGCAATCACTCTTCTATACGATAAATGTATAACATCAGGCCCAGATGCCAATATTTTCCCACAAAGACAAACGAAAGGTGGTAAAATGTCAGAAAAATAGCATATTTTCACATTTCGGCGGCCATCTTGGCCGCCATATTGGATTCTGGTGTCGGACTTTTAGCTAATTTGTAAGTGTTGTATATTATCATGACGAATCGAGCGGAAAACAAGACCGAATGTGATATCATCTTAACTATTACGGCGATCAAAGAGACCTGGTGCATATACAAAAAATGGCCGCCATGATGGACGCCATATCTTGTCTGGAGTCTCTGCGGCCACTTTTGTTTCTTGTTAACAACCGAAAAAAATTAGAGGAGACATTAAGAAAGAAAATTAGTGGGGTGAAGTTGAGTTCTGAGGGGGTGCAGAGGTCGACCAATATCTCCTGGACTAATATGCAGCAGACAAAAAAGCGCGGATGCAGTTGTTGATATTTTATTTTTAGCTTGTCGCCTAACGTCATCATCTAGTCCTGAGTAGAGACGCCGGTGTGCATTCTCTGAATATCCGTTTTGGTGGTGTGTATTCACAACCTTGCTATTCTATCTTTAGCTTGTTGTCTGACATAACCAGCTTGTCCGGGGATGTCGGTGTGCTTTCTTTGGATGCCTGTTTGGAGGTGGGCATTCATAAATCTCAAAATATACTATGGTTTAAACATATTTATTTATCAAAATGATATGGTGACGGGATTGGAGGACAAGTGCTAGCCACTTAGATGTACCTCCTCTCAAAATCTACTATGAATAGTATATAGTGGTACCAAAGAGTGGGGATCATTGGGGCTGAATAGGTCACTCTCACCGGTTTTCTGTGATAAAGTTACCCAGGTTCCTGAAATTGTGATGAAGTTACCCAGGTTAGAGAGAATTGTGATAGTGTTACACAAGTTAAGCAAATATCACAATATCAACTCGATTTGAAAGTGACAGAGGGAAATATTGTTCAGTTTTGAGATAGAAGCTAAACTTATAAAACAACATTGATCAGTGATCCTATATTTTGAGCCTATATCCGCGTGTATATATAGGCTAGGCCTATATGCCTACAAACGGGGCGATTTCAACAACCATCTTTTTAGAAACATCGTCGTCCGTCCCACAATCCCGACGTATATAAATAATTCGGCAAACCTCGTCAGATTCCGTCACCGTTTCAGCTTGGCCCCAGAGGTCACAGGTCGAGGAGTTCAGAGTGGTATATCCGGCCTATATATAAATCTGCAAGGATCCTACGTCATATTCTATGCAGATCCAGACATAGATTCGGGCATCATTCGACGGAAAGTCGTTATCGGCGACACCTCCGAACCCACCATGCAGTAATCATGTACCGCTCCAGATGATCCGTCCAATCGACCAAGGCATAGGAGATATCCTTGAGAGCCATATTTAAATTACTTGTTTTCTAAATCTTTTCGAATTTCCTCTATTTAATCCGAATAGGGCTATCATAATTATATAGTAGGCCTACCTGTGCGGTAAGGAAACCACATACACTCGACCACCCATCTCCTTCCGACGAATCGCCCAACCATGCAGGTTTCGGTGTGAAAATTATATATACTCCGCCGAATCAATCTGTATCCCACGTACCTGGTTATCATATATGTAACGATTTTACCCCACCCGTGAGCATTTCAAGATGTCTTCTGGGAAAACACAATGCATGGATCGAATATTCAGCAACACACAACATGTGGACGGTGGGGAATTGTCCGTTGTTTCCATCAACGAGCGGCTGGGGAATATGGGCAAATGTCCGCTATACCTTGTCTTGCCAATGCATATCCGATATGAAGTCATTGCTGTCCATGGGTGGTGTTCCTCCGATTGCCTTAACAGTTATATCACAACTAAATTTATTGAGTGGCATGCCTTCACTGCTAGCTCATCACCGAGCTTAATTTTGCCTGGTTCCATTTTAAAGCTTATGTTGTCGGAGTACGTACGGCAAGGTGATTTTTTTGTGTTTTGTTCAACCCCCCCCCAGAAACCAGCAATGGCGTGTTTAATTGAACCCGATGGTTATCTATAGATTACGACCCTGTGAAATAAAGAGTACCCAAGTTCTCACTTCCATTTGTAAAGAATTGGTATGTTTCTATGAGCAAATCAATTTCCAAACTGTCTAGCTGTTAGTATGGAAATTCAAATATGGACAATAAGCTTAAATGGCCATTTCTGTTAAGTTATCGACCATCATATACGTAATCATAAATAACATATAGCACGCCTAATTTCGTCTTGCATTCAACGTTCTCGGTGTTGTTCTTCGTTTTAAAAAGCGGCGTCTATATTTTTCAGTCTACCACCATTGGCCCATTAATAGCAGCCAGTTGATGCGCCAGGAACGGCAACCGTGATATATCAATTTAAACGGACCGTTAATGGCATGTTTACTAATTACAATTAATAATCATAACGAATGGTCATTGTTTATATATATATATATATATATATATATATATATATATATATATATATATATACTAGAAGGTGACCCGACTTCGTCCGGGCTTTGACCTTGAATTGTCCATTTTGAAGGTCAATTGGGGTCACGATTTGACCAGTCCAAAACACTGCCCGGACAAAATTACCCGACAAACGTGCCCGTCGAAATCCATCCGGTTTTACCCGATTTAACCTCGAATTGATCATTTTGAATGTCAAGGTCAGGTCGGGGTCACGATTTGACCCGTCCAAAACACTCAGTGGACAAAAGTAACCCTATGTATAAAATTTCGTCGAAATCCCATCAAAATTGGCGATTTGACCATGAATTGACCCGATTTCAAGGTCAATGTCACGTCGCACGGGCAAATGAATATGCTTATGAGACTCCCCATACGAAAGTACCCCCACATACAAAGTTTCATCGAAATCCCGTGATATTCGGGCGTTTGACCTTGAAATGACCCGATTTCAAGGTCAATGTCACGTCGCACGGGCAAATTAATAGGTTTATGCCACTCCCCGGCCGAAGGTACCCCCACATACCAAGTTTCATCGAAATCCCGTGATATTCGGGCGTTTGACCTTGAAAATACCCGATTTCAAGGTCAAGGTCACGTCGCACGGGCAAATTAATAGGCCTATGTCACTCCCCGGCCGAAAATACCCCGACATACCAAATTTCATCGAAATCGGCTCGGCCGTTTTTGAGTCTATCGATTACAGACAGACAGACAGACACACACACACACACACACCCACCCTCACACACACACACACACAAACAAACGCACACACACACACACATACACAGATCTTCTTAAATATATAATAGATATATATATATATATGTTGTGGGAGTACGTACGTATTATATATTTTGGAAGATCTGTTTGTTTGTTTGTGTGTAATCGATGAACTCGAAAACGGCCGACCCGATTTCGATGAAACTTGGTATGTGGGGGTATTTTCGGCCGGGGGTGACATAGGCCTATTGATTTTAAGATCCGAGGTAAACTTTTCACGTGCCGAGGTCAAATCTGTTTTTACGCTGTGTTACGTGACTTTCATTTGAGTTCGGTGCTTACAAATCGATTCGAAACAGCGCGAATAATAAAATGCCAGTCATAATAATGACACTGTGAGAATCTTTCGTGTTTCCTCTTTCCAACGATATATAATGCGTATGTATCCGTTTTAGTTATCTGCCTCAATTATCAAGAAGAAGTGGTACTATCTTCCATCAGGATAAAAACAATGCGTAACTTCTATGACGTCGTTAGAGGTCATAACGTTAGATCACGTTAACGCTTAACCGGCCGATGCATTTGACTGTTTCAGACGTCTTGGCGATATCTCGGGCATCTTTACGTTGAAACTTGATAATTAATGAGCGTGTGTATATGAGGCGCGTTTATATACTTGAGTGGAAATCAAATCGGGTTAAACTGGCGGATTTTTACGGACGAAATTTTATGCATAGGGGATGTCGGTATCCGCTGGGCCGATTTCCCGGTATCCGCTGGGCCGATTTCCACCATTTTTGGGGTGTTGGTGTTTGACCCCACCTGACCTTGACCTTCAAAATGGTCAATTCAAGGTCAAAGCCCGGACGAAGTCGGGTCACCTTCTAGTATATATATATATATATATATATATATATATATATATATAGCGTTTAGCGACAACACATAATGTTCAGAATGAATGTTGAGAATCCTTTCTGTCAAATGAGGACTTTCATCTTATAACGTCATGACGTCATATAGCGTTTCAGTTGTATTTTGTGTATATGGCTCATAGGAGTGGTTCATTTGTGTGATAACCTGGTACACATTTCTGGTTTTAACTATCAAATGGGACTCGGTGGATAACAAGTTATTTTTGTAGAAAAGTCAAAATATAGCGATTCGATGTGATTTTCAAAATATATATACCGCTATTCGACTAGATGCATGTGTGGAATGTCTGGGATATTCATTTTATCTAACCAGGACAGCGTAAGTGAGGGATAGAAAAATATCCATGTCGTGATCGGTTTCAGAAGGGGAACGTGGATCAATGAGGTGAGTCAGGAGTAGATGAGTGTGTGAAATTATAGCATGCAATAGGAGTGTCTGCATACTTGAGTAACAAAGTATTTACATATCTCAGCAAGGGATATAATTATAAATATAATCAATGTAACGTTTAATCAATAGTATATGTTTCATGTTCTACATGTATGCAGGCACGATCATTCGTGCCTGCATACATGTAGAGATTTCACCTCTGTTTAATGCCTTCTGTAAACGGCTGTCAGTTCAATCAAATTTTTTGAGAATCTTGAATTGAGAAGATACTTTACAAACGCATGAATATGTATTAGCACATAAGACAGTACGAGGTTAATAGCCATACTATTGGCACGAACATGAAAAGAATTCTGCCATGAAATGTGACTGACAGCCGTTGCTGAAATGTCTGTTTGCACCTTGCCACCAATAATACAACACCAGAGGCTATATGCTACACATGTGTTATGTTTGTACTTAGTCCAGAGCAGACAATGTTCTCCGGCGTAAGTCAATCGGTTACGTACCAGTATTTTGGTCAGATTATAACCAAAATGGTAGTCCGAGGCGGCTGCTGGGATTGTTGCTGATTATTTATTACACATGTCTAGTCAAACTAAAATGACAACATACTCGACGTTGGTGTGATGAGTTCCAACGGCGCTGATGTATATCCTAGCGCTTGATTCTTAGCTTTGGGTTCAATATACATTCAGTGTCTGTTAATAATAAACACTGCAAAATGTAGCGAGACATATTGAAATATGTCAATCCAATCAGGACTGTGGCATTAAACACTTCTCTCTCGATTGAGCTTTCAAAGGAAGTACAATCAAACGATTTTCTTCAGTTAACACCTCTTGTAAACC
The DNA here is from genome assembly GCA_032622095.1 of Siphonodentalium dalli. Classification (NCBI taxonomy): domain Eukaryota; kingdom Metazoa; phylum Mollusca; class Scaphopoda; order Gadilida; family Siphonodentaliidae; genus Siphonodentalium; species Siphonodentalium dalli. The sequence continues at coordinate 158,460,303 of CP136069.1, read as the reverse complement.
CAATTGTGTTGGTTACACCTCACACGACCTTGATTATCAGCAGGGATTTGTTGATCTTCCTCGACATAGTGTGGTGTATTGGCTGGGATGGCGCCACAGGAAGTCACAAATGTTAATTAGGGGATAACGGTGTGGCGTTTTGTGAATTCGGAAAGATACAGGGCGAATATACTGTGGCAAATATTTAGTTAATGGGCGACGGCGGAGCCGGAGCTCATTAACGGGTATTTGCCACAGTATATTCGCCATGTACCTTTCCGAAATTACTAAACACCAAACTGTTATCCCCATTCTAATCACTGTGGAGGATCTATTCATAGGAATGTGGTGCTCTACCAATTTTTTTAGCAATTTTTATCATGACATTCCGGTGCTTAACTGTGGATTTTTTATTTTCGCCGCACAAAAGTGAAGAAAAATTACAGATTATGTAAGTATATCGCAGGTTTCTTTTAACCAATGGATTATTTATATTGATGTTCACATTGATATGTGAGAAAATGTAAGAAATCCCATAGGAATGCCCGTAAATCGACATTTTATAATTATATTCCGATACTTTATAGAGTGCTCAGTGCTCTCCCAATAGTCAAGTGCTCTCCCCAGGATCATGTATTGTGCTATAACAAGCAAAAAAGCGAATAAATACTAAATATTATGCGTTGGTTAGGGGGTAATAAACTTAATATGTTATTTTGCGTCGCATATACGTCCATAAAGGCATACTTTGTTCGATTAATCACGTATTTCTGGGGTAGCAAACGCAATGGGGAGTATATGCATGAACTATGTAATCTATAATTATTTCCATGTGTTCTATTGGATATAACTGATAACAAACGCTCAATTCTTGTTCAGGAAATGATTGTCGAACGTATTTTTATTGTGTAACTGTAATTGTGGCCAATCTTGGAATGTGACACAGTTGGTTGGTTTATGACAATTAATATGTCATTATCCTTGTTATATCCCCAACAGAAACTGTTGCACCAGTGTTCACAAATATCATGTTTCATGTAAAATATCATGCTGAGATTTTGAAACAACCGAGCAGTCGAAACAGGAAAACCTCAAACATTCTTACGCAGTTTGGTGGAATAACCGCGAAAAACTAAACACGATATCAGCTATGACTATACACAGGTTCATGCAATTAGGTCCATTCGAGCAAAACTTACAACACAATCAGGTAGTAATAGTGTTTTAATAGAGTAATCCCACGCTACTGTTCCTGTTGTGGCTAAAAAAAGAGCTAAACTACATATTACATGTGTATCACGGGGTGATAGAACGTTGATGGACCAGTGGGGGTGTTTTTATTCTCATCGTTCAGTGATGTTCCCCGATAATCGTGACCAGATTTTCATTGCGAACTCGAACGCCAAATTACAAACCCGCCAAATTACAAACCCGCAAATGTGTAAGTGTATATATATATGTGTTTATGTGTGTATTTGAGTGGCCGTTTGTATGTATAATTGTTTTATTTCGACATTTGCGTCGTTTTGGTGGTCAGTTTCTGATTTGTGACGCCATCATGTGTGTATGCACCAATGTTGGATTTTCATTATTCGTATTTATATATTCATGTATTCATATATTTATTGTCATGGACCTTAGTGGTTTACACCACATGCTTGGGGTCAGTTGTATGGATTATATGTCTATTCTTATAGCCATTTTGCAATTATTTTCTATTTATACTATTTGTCTTCGCCATGTGTGTTCTTGTGTGGCTCACATTCATATGGATAATCCACTTGGGTGTGAGTCATATGTATTGTATGGGAGGCCAAATTCACATTTAATAATGAATTGTGCTTAAGCGCAAATAGGGCATTTACGCTTAAGCGTAATTAATTGCGCTTAAGCGCAATCAATTGCACTTAAGCGCAATCAATTGCGCTTAAGTGTAATTGTGACTACTATCTAACCTACCCATAAACTATTAGCATGACCTGGTGTATCACCTAGCAACACAAGATGAGCATTGAGCTAATTTTAACCTGTACTCAACAGTCAACTGTGAGTTTGTGTTCAACAATGAGAATCCCTAATTACATATTATCAGCATCCCTCTATCCAAAGAATTGATGTCTACTTCCCGGAACTCTAGTATTTTTTTGTATGATGTTTTTAATTTATTTTTGCACATATTTTAGCCTTTACTATGGTAATATCCTATACATGCATGCAGTGTCACTGCATGAGGGCTTTCTTACCTCATACAGTGATGCTCTAATTAATCGACTTCTTAACCACAGCATAATTATGGGTAACTTTTCAGGATTTAGTCGGAAATATGGCTTGTTGCCATTCATCGAAAAGCTCTCGAGCCATATTTCCGACTAAATCCTGAAAAGTTATCCATAATTCTGCTGCGGTTAAGGAGTTGATTAATTAGTGCATTACTGTATGGTTTACTTATTGACTTAAATCAGGGGAAAAACCCCTATTTTCATATTATCAACATCCCTGTCCAAAAAATGGGGTATACACCAACATGTTTGGCAGTATAACGTGTGCCATCGCAATCGGAGTAGAGGAGCGTGATCTCACGATCACCGTGATTGGCGAGTGTGTGTTGTAGTGTGGCGTTCCCATCTCCAACTTTCTTTTGACAGTAGTAGCGTCGCCATTTCTGAAGAATAAAAACATGAAACTGTAAAAATTATAACGTGAAGGTGTGTATTCATGCGTAGGTGAAGTAATTAACTCGCGGACGGACATCAGACCATGAATCCCTATTCTAGCATGTCCTGATATCCGTCCGTGGACGAGCTAATTAGTTCGCCCCATTTATAACTTGCATTATTCTTTGACAAACTGTCCCCGCAATGTCAGCAGGAAAATACATTATATGGTGTTCTTATAGCATCCATAATACACGCCAATATTTATATGTAGGCATAACTAACATCTAATTATTTACTGAATAACGAGTATTCATATGTCATTGTTTTGTCTCCCAAAGTGCCGATATATATATATATATATATATATATATATATATATATATATATATATATATATATATATATATTGTATATAATATAGTATGTTCTTTATTATATATAGTTTATTAAGTTGACTATGTTGTGAGCATAAGCGTATTGTCAAAATAATTAACGTTATATTAACTACAGAACGGGTGAGCTACTTCATTTGTATCCCGGCATGGCTTGTATTATAATTTCTTAACAAATAATTTCAGCCAGCTGAGTTTTCAGTACAGCACCGGAATAACGATTATTCAACTCACAAAGCACCGGAATTACTCAGTAAACCACCGGAATACACATGTAGACCTATTTTATGGTCGTTTTCTTCGATTTGGTATGTTATTAATGACATTTTCATGTTGCATTGACTTCAGGAATGTATTGAGGAACAGGCATACACAGTTACAATATACAGTATTCAGTATTACGTCGGTAATACGCCGTTGAAGTGACGAATTTCCAAAAAAACGCAAAATATTGAGTAATTTATTTATATTACTGGGCAGTATGCCAATATAGTGGCATAATATTACAACATATATTACTCACCTTCTTTGGCACGTCCATCTCGTATTCATTCGTCCAATATTTGCGTTTAAAAGATTACTAAAACGCGTGTTTATTACCCACGCATGTTATCTCTGTCGCACAGTGAGCAAAATGTGACAGAACACCGGAATATTTGCTCGCTAAGCACGTAAATATTGCTCGGGAGAGCACCACATTCCTAGGAATAGATCCTACACAGTGATTCTAATTCTCTTCGAACTTTAAACGTTATATCGACACACAAATGCCTTGTAATTATCGATCAAATGTGCAGACATAGAAAACACTCAGCCAATTCACGACTTTTTGTTTTAATTTTAATGCGCTGGATTAAATATAGTCCCCCAATTAGCATCGCTCTTATCGTTAAAAATGCTGATTCACATGAAAAATTGCCACCTAAAATATAAATAAATATGCACAACAATTAGTTTCTGCATGTACCTCATGACTTTTTCAGATGTTTACCACTTACAAATTGCGGTTTTGATTTTACCGCGAACTTGAACAGTTGAATTGAAATTGTTTACTCAATGCGATGTATTTCACGCCGTGTCTGTCGCGGTTTCATGTCAAGAAATTTGGTCAAATGATATCGAGACACTGACATTGATAGGATATAACGGTGTGGTGTTTTGTGTTTTCTGAAAGTACATGTGTACAGGGCGAATGTACTGACTGTCAAATTTCGACAAAAGCGACGCCACTGGTTTGTTTATATAGCAACGAGCTAGTAACGGAAGTCAGTAGCAAGGGCGCCAACTCTATATATCTACTTCGTGACGTCGCCGGCATGTACTGCGTAAGTGTGACGTCATGAAGAGAAACGGAACAGTGAGCGGGGATGGATTGGCATGGCCGAGATTAGGAATTCATCTGACGGCAATATTGGCGCGTAGGAATATCTAACATTGAAGTAGTGAACCGGACTATACATTGCGACAGGTTATCGATTAATAACCCCCCGCAAATATGTGATGTTTCCGGGGGTATATTGGCTTAAGTGTATTAGAATATATAATAATGTCAACACAGTTTGTGGTTAACAATACTGTTACACAACACGACATGCAGCCGTTCTCAACACCCATCAGAGTTAAATGCATGAAACTTTCACTGAATATAAATTCGTGCCATCCATTCACGATGTTTTAAGTGCCATAAAACAGGGTCGTGTTGAAGAGATTTGCAAGAGAAAATAAATTATATTTGTATGGTGCTCCGCTACAGGACACGATCAGATGAATTGCTCAGAACCGAAGACATGTTCAAACTGTCTCGGTGAACGTTCAGAAATGGAATGGTCATGTTCCATTGGGGTCTGAATTCAATATACAAAATACTACAGCCGAGAAACAACTTCAATATCCACATTCTAACACACAAATATTGCTGGACATCGTCCGTCAGCTGAGCACGCACTGCATCTGCGTTTTGTCAGCTACGAAGTGTATAGACACCAGTAGTCAGAGAACATGGACAATGTTTCAATCAAAACACATGTGACCAATGATGTTTTCGTTCAGTTTCACAATCTGTATCAGAAGAAAGGTCCGACATCTCTGATCCGACACGATTAAAAAAGTCGTCTCTTGGAAACTATGACTCACAAAACATAACTTGACAACTGAGGTTGAGACGTTCAATGTCCTGAATATTTAGGGACCAACGTGTATATTCACTCAGTCGAGAAGGGGTCAATAACTCTAAAATAAAAACAACAATTTCCGCCAACACAATACCTGTTGCACATCTTCAATGTGTCAGTTACAATGTCCCGAAGCTTTAGGTAAATAGTATTCGAACTTTACTGTAGGAGGAGTTCATTTCACAGTTAAGGTACCCACATTCGGAGGGACGGAATGACGGCTGAAATTCATTTTAGAGTGCTGCGAACTTTGAAAAAATCGGGGGACAACGACAATTGCTACCCATTGTTCACTTTTAATTTAAGCTATTTTCGAAATTGGTATATAGTCGTAAAAGAAAGAGTTATTGCATTTATTATTTTCAACAACTATCTACTTAAATGGGGAGAATGGGAAAGAAAGTCATATTTTACACATACATATGACAACTATTATCAATGACTTAATAATAGCTTATGTATCACCATCACATGTGACATGAGTGAATTGTCAGCACACCGCACTGTTAAGAGTTGGCCTGACCACAAGCTCTTCTTTCAACGAACGCATACATGGTATAACACGTGCCAATCAAACCTTTGTTTTTCGGGAAAGGAATATAGCTTGATTGATTGATTGATTGGGGTTTAACATCGTTTTAGCAATAAAGCCATATAACGACGAGAAAAGGAATATAGCAAAAACTTAAAATGACAATATCCGCAAAACTCAACATTCGAGATAATTAATCCAATTGATTTGATTTTCACTAGGCTAGAAGAACAGCTACGTCTCCAAACATTAGTGTAGAAAAGCCAATACGAAAACTGCGATATACCATACCATAACATTAATATATCGCTGTGTATATTGTTATGTGAATGCCCTATTAACCAATTACGTATTACCATTGGAAATAGGCTAATTTGTCGGTAAGGTACCTTCACAAATAGTCTTACAATACATAGATGCCACAAACTTTTACAAGACCGAGAACAATGTTCGTAAACTATATAGATTTACCATCCAGAAAATGTTTTCTACCGACGATAGGGCTACCTCGAAAACTAAGACCCGTTTCGCTTTTTGTGGTATCATACCACTGTTGGGATTTGGCCACTCCACTACCACGAGAAAACATTTCGCCGAATGCATACATATTCGTGTTCTGCAAGAACCTAAATCCCGACATGGTCACACCCAATGGTTCCAGCACATTCGAGCAGACGATGTACCAGCAATGTTTATACATGCCTCACCGTGATAATTATTTTATCATAGAACTTCAATTTAAAGACATAAATGTTCACATTCGCTATTCTGTAAACTGTATGTATAGATGATACACTTTCCCCTGCACTGACACCCAAATGGACAACATACCCGGAAGTGTAAACATATTGTCTACTCTGTATTTCCTATTTGTTGGCTTAACAGGCAATTGTGTTTTCGACGAAAAATAAGGACATACATTCATGGCCGCCAACATCAGAGACGAGCTAAATATGTGTTACTTCTCAAGCCATGCAGTGTCTATTACGGTATTACATTGTCCAACTAGTGTGGTTTTCTTGTACTTATTGGTGTGGGATATCTGAAAAAGCTGTTGAGCGGCAATACCAACACCATCCAAAATGACTACATCTTTAGAACATTTACCCCAAAAAAAAAAAAACCCGGTATTTTCAGAAAAAAGAAAAGAAAAGAATCCAACAATTTTATTGCTTTCTGTATGCTACTGAAACATCTCGAAATTGGGACTGACCTCCTTCTTTCGAAGAACTGATGACAAACAATTATGTATGAAGGAACTAATAAGGGCATAGGTTTTCTTGGTACACAATTGATAAAATCGAATTAACATTTTGTTAAAATAGTACAATATATGCGGATGCGTAGAATATAAAGCAACGGCATGAGATTCAACTGACATGCATAAAATATATGAATCTTTGTATCTCGTGGGCGCACGGATCGTATGCTGTATGCTAAATGATCAAATATATGTTTGTGTATATTACAGTCTACATGTACATGTTGGAGCTAGAATTGTTGGCGACTCCAGTGGATTTGCTGCTATGTGGAATACATGTGAGACTGTCGATGGTCTTGGGTACTTCATCGGCCATTTCGACTCGCAAAAAACGTGTGTGCATCTTGGAACATCTGGGAGCAACGCTCACCCCGAAATGATACTTTGGGAAAATGACTGCTACCAACAGAAGAAGTTCGTTTGTGAAGCATCGTCACCCGAACGTGAGCAAACTACTCCATCTCTGCTTACTGTTTTATGCTAATAAAACACGAAAATAATGTTAACTTCCATTAAAACTTGCATCTATCGATTATCATGGAACTACGTTTGTAAAACGAAATGTCTCTCAGACACTATATCAACCTGCACTACAATAGGTCTAGTGAATGGGGTCACCCCAGGGGGTCTTTGTGTTACCACACATCGTTATTTACTGCAAGATTGAACAGTTTTATTGTATTGAATACATGCATTTCGACAACAACCATATGCACTCAAGCAAATAACAAACTCAATTATTTGTTGAACCTGATGTTGGAAATGCGCTGCATGGGTACACACATATTTGAAGCTGTACAATAGTATATAATTACAACTACTTTCGTTTTCGTCGAAATGCGGGCATTTGATTGGTCGAGAGGCTACCGCGTGACCTGCGTCTATCAGTGCATTGACTTTGCAATAGACGAGTCACATCGCGTAGTGACACTTTAAGAAAATTGGGCGAGTCTATAACCGTCGCCCCACACGACGTCCCCGGATGACGCGAAAGCGCGGAACGAGAATTCCATTAGAATTTCAGTGAAAAAACAACTCGAAAACTCAATGTTAGAAACATTTGAACAAGTAGTCTATGTCTATATTCCATGTCTCTGCTTCTTATCTACACTATACTATACTTATGTCTGTTCATTTCAGCCGTATATTCATGTTTCTGTAAAGCTCGATTGAACACTCAAAGTTCGTGCCGCGTTTTTTATTTGTCCAATTTTCGAAAAAGCGTCTACGACAACGTGTATAGTTACTGCTGTGAACACAACTTATCATAAAGGTTACAATACACCAAATGATTTGCAAAGGCCTCAGTGTTAACAAATACTGCTGGCCTGTATTCGCATGAAAGCTTTGACCCTGCACGAGTATAAAAAATTGAAGAACGTCCTTTTAGACACAAGAAAATGTGCTCAAAAGTACTTGTCAACGATCTCGATCTCGCTGCAGTTTGACAAACGTCACACTACCCTTAAAATTGAGAAAAAATGACATCGAAAAAAACACCAACCCCTCCCATAAATTATTCGCCAATTTGACAGCCGTAACTGTTCACCGTGTGGTTATATTTGATGTTTCTCGTCGGGAAACACGTTTGTGCATTTTTTCGTGCAATTTTCATCCATGTATCATTGACCATTCGGCTGCCAGAATTTTTTTTATGCTGATCCTAGCTTGGGGGTCCCAGGGGAAATCACTCTACTAATTTCTATTTGGTGTATTGTAACCTAAATCAGGCTGATCAACATGGCAAAATTTATTGGAAATAAATAAAATGTGTTACCCGATTACAACCCTTTTAACATTTTTCAGCTTTATTACAACGATAATGACATGACATTTGTCATGAGCACATTAGATATGATCAGGGCATTTGTTTACAAATTACACCGGCCATGATCATGATGTAAATGATGATGATGACTGGTCTGGAGTTAATAATTTTACCGGAGATCGCGGATTCGACTCTGTGTGTGTTGGTAATTATTGGGTTGTTGTTGAGTCATTTTAAACGTAAATCGTAGCCAAACAAGTAATTCTTTTTATCATGGATTGTTCATTACTGATAATTGAAGTTGAAGCGTAAATATTTATTTTCGGAAAGTTTGCTTGACGAAGTTGCTCGTTGACAATTTCGGCCAATTTATTTTCGGCCCATCAACCAAATTTTGAGATCGTCCAACGGAAAATCATGTTTTGGAAATTAATTTTCTGAGATGGATTAATAGTAGATAGCTGAAAATAAAGTGTTATAGTTGTAATTATAAGCCATCAACGTCGTTTTTCGGTTGATCTGTGAGCGTATAGACCGATCAGTAGACGAATAACATACTTAGTATAATCCTCTTCGCGGAATTATACAGTATGTTATTCGTCTACTGATCGGTCTATACGCTCATAGATCAACCGAAAAATGACGTTGATGACATATATATATATTCAGCATGTCGATTAAAAGAATGATAATAATCCCTGCCATCTCTTCCAAAGTTGCAGTCAATAACTGCTATATATCTTTATTTTACAGTATATCTGTCTGTCTGTCAAAGTATCCATTTGATGTGGCTTAAGTCTCAAAAGTATGGCTATGCCATGTTAATTACACGAGCAATTATATGTGGACGGTGTTCTGCCCAGCTCATGAACAAACTAATTTCTCACGATATAATTATTCAAACTGTCTCGGTGTAAGCTCATCTAACGACCATTCGTGTGCCGTTTTGGACTATGAATTCAAAGTACCGAAAATTAGGGCTGAGAAACAACTTAACATACTCAAATAATTATACAATTGCTGTTCATCGCACAGTTTTCGTTTTGTCACAAAATGAGATGTGTTGATTCAAGCAATCAGACGGACAGTGTATCACTCGCAACGTAATAACAGAATATATATGAGATAAATATTTGTGCTCGGGTGGAGCGAACTAATCATATAGTCATCGAAGTATCTAAAACATTATGAAAGTTGATATTTGCGATCAAGAATTTCGACACAATGCTTGAAGAATGACGCTACAATTTGAAAGGCAGAAAACAATATTTATGGGTAGAATATTCAATTGAGTTCAATATAGACTGCTTTCACACCCAATCACGTGTCATTCAACTTGATTATATTATTAAGGTTTACACCAGATTCCTAAACTAGTATTTAAGATATTGCCAACACTTTGAATAGTTTAATTTGTAGCCTTATAAATGCACTATTTACAGTTGATAGTTCACAAGTACTATTATTTCACGAGTAGTTGTATGCTAACTTATGCGTGGCTTAATATTTATATTTGCACAGTACACTAGTCTGTTCCTGAATATATACTCATCACTCCTAGTTGATAAAACCTATCATCAATGTTCTTTTAGTAAGTATATCATGTAGATTTCATATCATCAACTGTCCGCTTTATGCACAGTTAATTCGATATACATTTCCTGACCACTTGATTTGGTTCCTAGTAGTGATATGGCATTGCGACTGAAATGAAATTGAACCGTAATCAATCACACAAAGCACCATGATAACTTTGATTTGTTCATTTATTATTTTTGTCTGTTCTTATATAGGCTCAGTCTGCTGACTGGTCTTGGTGCTAAAACGTATCCAAGAACAGATAAATCTTATTTTAAGAAAACATTGTCGAAATTTTTTTTTTTTTTTTTTTTTTAAAGTTTTTATTGATCAAGATTAAATGTATATAAATATTGTAACAAGATTTGCAAAAAAAGATCACACACTAACTCTTTCATCCCCAGTCTATCAGTAACTTGCATACATCCTTTCGCTCACATGCTCTTTCACTCATCGCGACAAGTTTATAATTATACACGTTTCTGGTATGGGTCCCGCAGGCTATGTTAGACATATGTTTAGTCAAAGAGCTAATATCGGTAGGTTCAAGGCTTATAAGATATTAATTGTGTATATATAGCTCTTTGCTGAGTATAATGGGATTTTGATTGATGTTGAAATAAGTTTTTTCCCTTTCTGGTGGGTCAACTCGGCGGTTTTTCGGCACTTATTCCTCGGGAACGATATTTTGATACATCATGGTTTGTTTGCTTCTGACGTTTTGTTAAGAGCTTCAATGATTAAAAACCAGTTTTTCTCAAAAGAGGGTAATTTCATTTGGCACTGTGCCAACAATTTCTCCTGTAAATATCTAGATTGTAGTTCTGATAGAAAGGATTTTAGTGATAACATATCAGGATTAAATTTAGTTTTGTATATGTATTGTTTTATCAGTAGCCAAAACAGATTCATCATAGAGTTACCGCCCATTGATAGGGATCCAAGAATTGCAATCTTTCTTGTGGCTAACAAGGCGATACCATTTGATTTGCACCAAATAGTAACATCATTTATAAAGTTTTTTACAAGCGGACAGTCCCAAAAAATATGGGATATATCTTCAGATGTTGTGCCGCAGCGATTACATAAATCATTTTGTTCTAGGTTGACCATTTTAAGAAATTTCTTTGTGGAAAGTATTCTATGATTAATTCTATATTGTAACCACCACATTTTCGTGTCAGGCGTCGTGGTGAAAGCAAGCCGGTTGTAGTTTTCCCATTGAATGTCATTATCCTCAAATTCAGCCTGCCATTTTGTATGGGATTTTGGTACGATATTCATTGAATTTAAAATTTTGTAGAAGTCCTGTCCACCATGAGTATTGTTCAATGGGATAACAAAATTACTTGGAAGGAAAGGGCTTTCAATACGAAATAAGGGTTGGTTGAGCTTTTGTGACATAGCTATTATTTGTTGGCGGATGCTGTTCATTGTCAGAAAATCTGTACGTATATGATAACATTCGAATAAAGATTGTTCTGTGTGTAATATGCCACCTCTTTGAAACAAGTCATTTACATATATAATTCCTTTTTTTTGCCATGAAAAAAAATTAATGGTATGTCCTTCCAGTTTTATATCGGGGTTGTTCCAAACAGTGCATGCCTGAAATCGATTTTGTTTCTTATTTTTTTCTAACATATTTGCAAAAGCCAGTAGTACGTCATGCCAGAAAGGATTGTTCACGACATTAGCTTTGTTTTTTAGAAAAGCATGGTTGTATGTCAGAAATAGGTGGTCTTTGGTGATAGGAAGGTCGGTTAGGGGTGTCCATTTTGAACTTTTCAATAACAATCGTCTCACCCAAGTTATTTTCATTGACATGAGGAAATTGTTTACATCTACCATTTTCATTCCACCGTGAGAGTGGTCTTGACAGACGAGTTTTCTTTTTACTCGGTCCCGCTTGGAATTCCAGAGAAAATTGAATAGTATTTTTTCGAGTTTGGTCATGAAATTGTTGTTGGGGTTAGGTAATGCGATGAATAGGTGAGTTAATTTGGGGATAATGATGGATTTTATAACTGTTATACGACCAAATGGGGTAAGTAGTCGATGATTCCATGTTTCTGTTAATCGTTTAATTTCATTCAGCTTATTTTCAAAATTAATCGACATTTTGTTTAAAGTAGTATTAAAGTTGATTCCAAGAAGATTAAATGAGTCAGAAAATGTGAGATGCAGGTCCGGACATATATTTTCTTGCCGCCCCACCATTGATCCAATCCACGACGCCTGACACTTACTCGCATTGAGATTGAGTCCCGATATTTTAGCAAAGGCATTTAGGGTGGAATAAGCCTCACTCAGACTACTTTCGGAACCGTCTAGAATAAGTGTCGTGTCGTCTGCGTACTGCGTTAACTTAAATTCAAAACCATCGAGGGTAATTCCTTTGATTTTTTTATTATTTCTAATCATGAGACCTAGGATTTCTGCGCAAATCAAAAAAATGTACGGAGATATAGGATCGCCCTGCCGACAGCCTCGACCTAGTGTGAAACATTGTGATATGTGCCCATTTATGAGTAAGGAAGAGTTAATATTCGTATAAAATATTGAAATCCATTTTTTTATCGTTTCTCCAAAGTTGAAAAATTCAAGACATTTGTGCATGAATTTCCACGATACAGAGTCAAATGCTTTCTCAAAATCTAAAAGTAGTAAGAGGCCAGGAATTTTCTTCAAGTTAGTTTGGTATATAAGATCATAAATCAGTCGTGTATTGTCTCCTATGTATCGGCCCTTCAAGAAACCCGTTTGGTCCTCGTTAATGATATGGGGGAGAACTTGTTTCATCCGCTGAGCTATACATGCAGATGCCAGCTTATATGAGCTGTTCAATAAGGTAATCGGTCTCCAATTTTTTAGAAGATGTCTGTCTTTGTCTTTTTTGGGGAGAAGAGTTATAATTCCTTGTTTTTGTGTAATGGAGAGCTCTCCTGATTTATAGGACTCATTGAGAGATTCACATAAAATAGGCCCAAGCTTTCGCCAGAAAAATTTCCAAAATTCATACGGAAATCCATCCAATCCACATGTCTTACCATTCTTTGTTTGTTTTAATACTGCAGACAGTTCATGTATGGTGATTGGCCCTTCTATACTATCTGAAATATCTTTATTTAGTTTCAAAACGTTATTGTCGAAAGTGGCAAAATGTGTCTCGGATTGAGTAGTGCATTTTGAAGCGTATAAAGTTTGATAAAAGTTACGAGCTTCTTTAATAATGTCATTTTGGTAGGTTAATAATTTCCCATTTGAGTCTATCAGATTGGTCAGGGTTTTGGATATATAATTACGCTTTTCCAAATTTAAGAAATATTTTGTTGGTTTTTCGCCATCCTCGATCCATTTTGCTCTAGATCTTATCATTGCACCCATTGTAGCTTCCTTTCTCATATCCATTAACTCGTTATCGACTTTTTGTATCTCATCCAGAAGTTTCACCTTCTGTTCAATGTCCGACCCATTCTTATCAACCAATTCGGTAAGATCATATTTAGCTTTCTGTAGAGATTCTTCTTTTGATTTACGATCTCGTTTTCTGTTTGAAGAGTAAGCAATGGTAGCCCCTCTTATATCCAATAAAAGTGAATCTAGAAAAAGTCTTTTGCTGATATCACATTTACAAGTATGATGAGGGGAACTATCTAATTCGTCTGTAGTGTAGTTGTATCGAATCTTATTGGTTTCAATGAGCTCATTCATCATATCGATATATGTTTTGTCTCGTAGAAGTGAAAGATTAAATTTCCAAAAACCGTGACCCTTCTGGTGAGTATTTAATGTTAGTGATAATGTTATAATCGAGTGATCGGATCTATATCCCGGCAGTATGTTTGGTTTCTCTCCAATTTGGCTTAAAATATCATCTGATACGAGGAAATAGTCCAGCCTCGCCATTTTTATAGGTGACTTTCTTCTCCAAGTGAAACGCTTAAGTTCTTTATTATTGGATCTCCATACATCAATTAGTTCGAGCCTATCGACAAGACTATGCACCGCCTCTTGTGCGCGTGGACTGTTTGTATGTTTATAGTTAAAAGTATCGGACGTTTGATTTTGAACCAAATTCCAATCACCACATATTACGATTTGAGTATTGCCTATTTTAGTAATTGCTTTTTGCAGGTTATGGTAAAATTCTGGGTTATCGTTATTTGGCCCATAAATATTAGCCAAACTAATTCTCACATTTTCAATGGTGATATTTACCTATGCGAAAACCCTGTCCCATAGGGAGCCCCGCATATATAAGAGAATGCATTGGCCTAACAATATTTACCCTGACCTTGTAAGCCAGTGCATTATCTTATATATGCGAGTCTCCTATTGGGATGAGTTTCGCAAAATTTCAGGAAGATCCAGCCGTGGAAGTGTTAAGATGCTGGAAGAAATGGAGTCTCCAAGCTGATATCACTGTCTAAGCATATATTTAAATACTTCAGCCCACCCTAGAGCCAGCATCATTCGTCCAGTTAATATCAAACTGTATATGGCTATTCAGATTGACCTCTGCTATTGCTTAAACATTTAAACTTTCCGCATTCCTTATTGCTCATTGACTGTGATGTATGTCATTATCTCATCTACAAGTTGAGGGCCATTGTAATTGACACTTTCATTATATGACACCCTCGAATACATATATGCTAAATTTCTAATTAAATGTATGACGATGAATATGAACATGACGATATAACGAGGACAGAAGATGGAAAATAGAGCGACTACGGCAATACTCTATTGTGTGTATATGCATACATATTACACTTAGTACCTTGTATGTATACACATGCCACTAGTAACACGTGAATTCATATATGGGTGGTTAAAGCATAGCATAACAGCTTCTGCAGTTCACAAATTTCATTTCCATATGTGGCAACTTGAAAAAATTTCAGTTATTATTGAGTGTTTCTTTATATTTTTGTGTGTTTCTTTATATTTTTGTGTGTGTTTCTTTATATTTGTGTGTGTGTTTCTTTATATTTTTGTTTTAGTTTCGGTTTTCTCGATGATCCCATATTTTGGTTTTTCAATTTGGACCAAGTTTAAAAAAACAAAAAAAAGCCACTAAGAATTGTCCTGCCATCGTGAACTCTGAAAATAGCACATATCAGATTATTGAAAACCAGTTATTGACAGCACTCACTCAAAATAATGTTTAGTCAAAATGGTTGGGTTATCCAAAGTTAAGTTAATGGTTGTGTCAAATTCCAGAAATTGGGTTAAATTGTTGAGTTAGATTAGTTTAGTTAATAATCACCGGTTTTCAGTTGCGTTCCTTGATAAAGTTCTGCTGGATGTGAGCTCTCTTTGCATATTTTTTTTGATTGGTATTAAACTCAAATAAATACAGGGCGAAGGCATCTGTTAACTCGGCATTATATAGTTGTAGTATTGCGTGTGTCTTTCGTACAAGTATTTGATGTTGTTTTAATGTTTTACCGAAAAGGAAGTCATGATATGTTACATCTCGTCTCGGACTCCCACACTACATACTAGGTTCGAAGTCTGCTTTAATTCAATATATCTCTATTTAGACGTTAATGTACGAAATGAAACATTTCATTGGATTTATTGTTGGGAAAACTTAATTAATGACCAGAGAATCTCAGATTATGTGGTCAAAACTCCTTCATTGAGATGAAATATAATTATATATTGACATAGTTTTTCTCTAATCCCATGTTTAGTTACTTCTGAACCAAATATTTGATTAATTTAAACCATCGATTAGTTACAAAGTTGGGTTACCATAACTCAATGTTTGGTTAACAGTTTAGTCAATAGCTCTAACCCAACGTTTAGTCGGATTCGGTTCACTAAACGTTGGGTTATTTAGTTAATTTCAACCCAATTTTGTTGAGTGCAGTAGTCAATATTTGTCTCTGAAAAAGTGTGTATCATGAACACTAAAATGTTGGTTATCAGTCAGCGATTCTTTTTGGTCGACCCGCTTGGTATTCGCCATAGCCGCTTGCTCTTTTCATCGTTATTCCGCGTCACCACGCATAACATACACATAATAACTATCCTTCTTTAATAGCGTGTGTTATGGAGCAGGACTTCGCATGCGACATCACGGTTCCTGTGTCGACCACAAGCGAGAACAATTGTGACAACATCTGTCTCGGAGAAACAAATTGCTGGGCCGCATTGTACTTCAACAACACCTGCCACGTTTTCAGAAATCAAGTTAATTCTGGAAACATAGTAACCGGCCGCGGTGTCATGAAGCGGAAAAATTGCGCTCCTAGTGAGTAGATTTACAAATTCGAAAAAGTATCATTCGCTTGTTCTTTATAACCGGCGTCGTCATCGCCATTGTTGTCGTGACTTTAATAACAAGCTTTCTGTTTGCCGTCGCCATTATAATCACCATGTGAAATACTACTATCTCATCGTCGCCTTCATTGTTGAAGTCTGGATTTTCTTTCTGAAATTTGGAATTTGGTACATGTGATCAACGCGACACATAATTTAAGAATCACCAATCAGATAGAAGTTACAAGTTCACTTGCTATGCCATTATTACACGATTTGTTGTTGATTTAAGGTACTACAAACTTTCAGTCGGTGCGGTATTTTCTCTATTTGAGAATGTTCACGACAATCATGTCTGTTAGTCAATAAAATGGACTGAGAGCATAAGATTAGTTATGTCTTATGTATACAACCATATCCCAGCTTACCACCATCTCCAATACTGTAGCAATTTTTCAGTTAACTGGGTGGTCCAGACTGCATATCAGTATTTTTATTCTTTGGGCTTAAGTATTTGTGGCTATTTTATTCCTCATTGTAATATATTGGGA
Organism: Siphonodentalium dalli; assembly: GCA_032622095.1. Classification (NCBI taxonomy): domain Eukaryota; kingdom Metazoa; phylum Mollusca; class Scaphopoda; order Gadilida; family Siphonodentaliidae; genus Siphonodentalium; species Siphonodentalium dalli. The sequence goes on along the minus strand of CP136069.1, from coordinate 158,443,138 downwards.
TATGATGTTATATAATGTAATAAAAATACCTCAGCATTATAACGCAAATAAAGCTTCTCGTATAGTCAAGACAATAAGCTAGTCTGGTGATTTGCTTGTGCTGTGAACTTAATTAATACTAATTATTCTGGCAGTTATTGGAACCCTAATAGACAAAAAAAAAACAAAGTTTAACTTTTAAAGTGTATTTATATAAATGGTTTGGTCTTCTCTTAATATTTGTCGGGATTCTACATGCAGCGAAGATGATACGTAAAACTCAAGAGTTTTTTTGCTGGTTAGATCCAGATAAATTTTGAAAACGTTTTCTTGCAGTAACGAAACGTTTGTCTATGCCTTCCCATTGTCAGTCTGCGCGCGTTGCGTTGGGTCACTCGTTCGGTTATCAGAAGATTTGATTATTAATCAGGGCTGCATATTGCTACACGTTGGACACAAAACTTCAAAACGGTTTGACCCCGTTCATGTAGGCGGAACAACAATAATGTGACTTCCGTTGACAATAACACAAGTTACAAATTACGCGTATATGTGGCTGATCAGTGTTCAACGAGAATACCATATTTATTACACATTACTCAAGTGATTGGAGTTAGAAATTTAGAAAGCGATTTAGGTTTTTGTGAATTATTGACGTTAGAATAGAAGTGAGACCATAATCGATCTTGATAATTTCCTTGAGTAGTATCATGTAATAAGAGATATGTGTGTTTCAGTGGTACGCTATTTTTAATTTCATGTATATATGTTTTTCTTTTTGCTCGTACAACATCAAATTGTCACGATGTACAACCCTTGTAATCGTGTTTGTCGTGATCGACGAACTATATATATATGCTGTGTGCTAGGTGTATAATTAATTCCAGGATGGGCGACAATTGATAACAGTATACCTCCACCGAGCGATTGTCTAGATCCGACCGACACATGTGACTACACCACAGGTGAGAACACAATTACTAATACTTTGACTGCAAAGCACCCTATGTATGTTATTATACCTAAATATATACAGCCCTTTTGTTGATTGGGTTATTAAACCCAGACATGTCCATACGCAAACATATGCGCTAACGCCTGCTCTCTCTGAAACTACGTGAAAGCTGCCTGGCCAACATATCGGAACTTAACATATATATTTCTATTGACATAAATATCAAAAAGACTGAATCATCAATAGTGCTCATAAAATGGCAACACTAGAATACATTGGTTTATTCTGGATAAAGCAGAGCAAACTGTTATATACCAAACAAACTAGAAACCGAGGGAATCAATTTTCAGAAACAAAAATGCTTCAGAATCTCAAGTCACCTATTTACAAACAAATAATAAACGTTCATAAAGACTTGAGTTGGTTTATTTGTGTCATTGTCCGCACATAAAAAACTTATAACGATGTAATTATTAGTCTATAATGTGACTAAAATGCTCTCATTTTCAGTTCATTATCGACTCAAAATGAGGGGATTCTAAGCAGTGTATCGAACTAAAACAAATTTTATTATGAGCAGATAATGTGTGAGTTTTCTGGAAAACATACTGGACTGAACTGACGAGAAACTCTCTGAGTTTTGAAAACACTGGCTTAGTTGAAGCCATATCAATGAACTCATACAAATATATGCTACTTTTCCAGATTAAACAATACACAAGTGTATGGAGACTGCTGTTTAAAAGTACGCATGGCCTTCGAAGTGGGTTCATGCAAAATATCATAAAAATCTTTAAACCAACAATCATCAACAAGTGTTTGAAAAAAAATAGATTGACTTTGTTCTTATTTTCATTTATAATAACTCTCCATTGAGATTTCGCTTGTCAACCATTGTTACATGTAGGCAAACAGTTGAATTATCAATACAACTCCAATTAGTCCAGTAAGATATCAAATTTAACACAAACTTGTCGGTAGGAATTGGAAAATGTCAAAGCATGGAAAAAATATTCTGAAAATCATATTTAGGTTAAAATATATAGAGGATCTATAATGAGTCCTCAGTTTATAGCGGAATTTATAAAACGAGTCAAGTAAGGCATGTGATCACGTATCACGTAACTATTACGTTGTTTGCCCTCTTACAGAAATAGTTCCAGATAAATAAAGACTCTTTGTAAGAGCACAATTGACTGCTCACAGTGGATTAGCTGGAAATCGCATTTGAGCGTGTGTTGACCACGACATGCAACCCGTGCGCTGGTCCACGTTGATCACGACTTTGAAGTTCGTGTGCTTTACTAAAAGTCGGGGAACGTTCATAACAATGGGATTGTGTTCAAATTACTATAAGAACGAAGTTCTTCGTATTGGTGATGACTTTACAGACGTTTTGCACATTTACACATTGTGAGTGACTTGGGTCAATTTAAAGGTACTCAATCCGATCAGAGGGTCCTATATTAGTATTTCTTTGGCTTTGGAGGTAAAAAATATTTGATTCGAGTCGAGGAACTCACCCATCAAAGCTCAGAGTGATTAGATATCGAATTTTTAAATCTATTAATTTTCGGATATATAGCCCATAAGTTGGCAAAACACGTGATCAAAACGGACAAATTGCGGGTGTAAGATGGATAACTCTAAAATCAAGTGCCTACTATTAACAATAATAACCACTTGAAATTAGAGTTATCCATCCTACACTCTGAGTTTTTATGGATGGGTTCCTCGACTCGAATCAAATATATTTGACCCCCAAAGCCAAAGAAATAGTAATATAGGACCCTCTGATCGGATTGAGTACATTTAAGCTGTCTGTATTGAATCGTTTGTGGGTGACTAAACTTTATTCGGATTGGCGCAAAACGTTCTACGGGTTGAGAGACTAATCTGAAATAGTTTAGGGAAATCAATATAAACAAGTTTGAGCTATAAAATAAAGGTGTGTTATCTCATTAACACGAAAGTTTGCACATAACATATTGTGTGCAACTTTGTGGGGCGGAGTTGTTTATTACCCAATATTGTCAAATGCCAAAAAAGAACACTTTCCTGCAATTCAACACCGGTCGCGGTACAAGTATAATAATGGATGGTTTATATGTGTATTTACGCTGACTGTCTTCCGGATGTCGGATTACGTAGCTCTCAGGGTATGATCATTAGATTTTAGTATGGTTCAGAAATTTGACTCGTTAATATTGATGCTAAAAATAAATTATTTAAAACCTATGCGTGCTTGGTATCTGCATGCAGCAGTATCATAGGCTCCCATATATATTAGAATCAAGAGCTATCTGAGTTATTCGTGAAAATGGTATTACAAATTGCACTTGCCAAGGAATTTACCGGTTTAATTTATAAATTACATGCGTACTATTCATCCAGGTGAATGAAATGAACAAGACCCCAGGATGTCTTACAATTTTCTGGAAGCATACTTGCACATTGGTTCCAAGAAAGTGAACTTATTCTTGCCAAATTAGATAAGATGGTTGCCATACTTTTAAAATATAACTTAATAACAAATATGTTGTCACAAGGTTCTTCAGCTCTTTTTACAACTACTGACTTGTTCAAAGGATCTAGGAATATAGATACATGTAATATTTTTATCTCGGTGTCACAGTGAAGTACACGATGACAGGCTGGCAACATGACACATGGTTATTGTTGCCAATTAAATGGCTGGTGTGATTATAAGATACTGGAGCATATAAGTTAGTTAGCTTATTGGGGTTTATCGTTGTTTCAGCCGCTATGACATCACGTTGCCAATCGTACGGTTGGAGGAAAGACCGTGCACATGGCTGATTTGACTGGGAAATATGCCAGAAGAAACCAACATAAACTTGCCCAGATACAAGAATCATGCTTCATTCCATTTGAGTGGATCACAAATATTTGAACAAGGTCGCCATCGCTGGGCGGCTTATGTTGGTATAATGTGCCATTCACCTTACCAAATCAGTCACCGGGGGAGGGGGTTACTAGAGTAAGAGTTGCATCTTTTGCGACACGTCATATTGGTCGGCCGTACTCTGGTTTCACGAAACTCATTCAAATAGTTCTATATTCATGGATTCTCTTCCAATCGATCGAAACCAGGGGATTCACAGTACCCGACCACCGTTCCCGGTTCTGTTTCGGCATCGTAAACCTCGGACCGCTGCCATCATAATGTCAGCTGAATGAACGTAATAAATTATAGTATTCGTATTTAATAAAGCTGAACATACATCATTGTATAGGCTTGTAATTGCAATTTACTAGTATATTAATTGGCATGAATCCAATGCATGTTTATTGCAGTCCCTCAATTGTTTTGGATGACTGCTCCAAGAATCGCAGCAACCTACCAAGGGACATTGTATGAGAGCACTAGAAATATAACAACGTGTGTTGAGTAGATAGCAACTCCTACGCGAAGTACCGGGTCGATGGATCGTGGTTCCAAGTTTGAATAAGTTCCTCTGTCATACATGTATGTATTCCATACAGAACTTGTCGATCTATGTAGATCCCCGGCAATCGTACTTTAATCGGCTGAGACCATAAGTCACAACCAGCAATACACAAATCGAGCTATGCTTCATGATACACCACTAAAGTTACACGACTGGATTCAGAAACAAACATTATGACAAACTAAAATTATCAAATACACTTGGAAATTGTAGAAAGTTGTAGAAAATGTATATTCCGAATACATGGGTGGAACGTAGTCCAAATGTACACATTTAGTCGGCTTCAACTTAGAAAATAACAGCCTAAAAATCGGTTCTATATACAAATGCCGTCTACAAAGAGATCTAATGGAAAATCTACACCACCCTAGATCTGGAGTGTGCATAAACTATTTAACTATAGTTATGAGGTCGTTTATCTCCATTTGAGTTGCATGTGATGTGAAGGTATTAACCCGGCGAGATAACATTTCGAAATTTCGATAAAACTTCTATAGTATGTCGAAATTTCGAGATGAAAATATTTGTTATGTACTACATCAGCCACCGTAGTATTTCATACAGAACTTATCCACCTATTTTTATCCTCGGCACCGGAATATGTAACAAAAGCGAGCATAATTTCAGGCTTCAACCTCCATCGGATATTAATAGCCTGAGACGATAAGTCCCAACCAGCAATTCATAACTCGAGATATTCTGAATGGGTAATGCGACCGGATTCGGAAACTAAAATTATGACACACTTCAATTCTCTTCCAGGAGGACAGCAACCGAGTGTATTTTATGGCAATATACAAGCGACTTCTGCAACAGAAACGGTATCTGCTGCCACAACGGTATTTGAAACGGTAGTATCTACAACAGCGATATCCACATTGATCCGCACTGAACCCAGTCTAATTACAATCACTCCGTCATGTTCAGTATCCGAGACAACCACACAACTCTCAGCATCAACTATAACAGTAACAGCGACACCCACATTGAACCACACTGAAACCAGTTGCATTACAATCACTCCGCCATGTTCTGCATCAGAGACAATCACACAGCTCTCAGCATCAACTATAATAGCAACAGCGACTTGTGCAACAGAAACGGTACGTGAAACATTAGAATCTACAACACAGGTATACACTGTCATCCGCACAGAAACCAACATAATTACAACCACTCCATTGTGTTCATTATCCGAGACATCCACGCAACTATCAACATTAACTATAACAGTAACAGCGTCTAGTTCTTTCGCCACCACTGCAATATGCGATCATGGTCAGACAAGTTCCAGGTCGTCCAACAATATGACATCAGCTGAGCTTGCGACGAAAATAGAACAGTTGGTACAAGAGCTAGAGATAACCAAGAACGCGACAAGCCAAGCGTTACGACAGAAGATTTCCATTCCGGATCCGCGTCCATCATCACAAGCGATAGGAGCATCTGCGATGATCCTTGTTGTGGTTCCGTTCGTCGTGATGGTTCTATTCGATACCACTAAGCTATTCCCCAAACTATTTCGGAGAAAAGTGGCTGACAGCGGAAAGGACGAGCAGGAAATGAAAACAATTGTCAAAGCATGAGGAGCTTCAATTGTAAACCATTAGACATATTTCTCATAATGAACTACTGCTGATAAGAATTACGAATAGCTAATACGTGTAGTAGTCGTAATTTTTGGACGGCCCAAAGATATTTTCTCAGAATTGACGACTAAGAGTCCGTTTGTGACACCTCGGCACTCGCAGTAAGGTGAAATGGTTCTGATTGCCGTGATTATTTTGTACTTAATTACATTGCCGTCAGGTTACGTTCAGTGGCTGGCTCGGTGATTGACGGCGAAAAATATTTGTTTGCCACAGAGCGATAGAAATCAAGCTACGTGTCGACTACAAGGGCACAATCTCAGAGTTAACTCCCACATTAATGACCAGAGAAACTACCTCGAACTTGTAGAAACCCCCCGCAACCACAATCGCAACTACGGGTATGACAGAACGACAACATATAGAAAGAACACAAATTATATTGACGTAAAGAGTACCCTATTCGTAATTCTTATAAGTAGTATTTCGTTATGCAAAATGTATATAATTACATGCTTACCACAATGTATATGACTCGTAATCTTCATACATCAAAGTACACATAGTCACTTTTATCAGGTATTGCAAATCAAAAGAAGTTGATGAAATAAATACATGGCATATTGATAAGCATACTCTACATACTTTTTAACACAACACAGTGATACCACAGCTCTTTATATTTTACCATATCAGGAGAAATTATTTGATTATCGCACAGGTGGTGGTTTCTTATGTGTCTTGTGCAAAAATGGCTGGTTGATGGTGTATCATTGGAAGCAGTGGGAATTTGCATTGAACACATGGTAGCAGTACATATTTTCCAGCAATTTTAGCCCACTTGGGAGGCATACTGTTTAATATTGTTTTCGGCAAAGACCCCATGAATATTTGTTTTATTTTAGACAGGAATTCTCGGCGTAAACAAATGTCTTTGGTGCGTTCGTATCATTATTCACCGAACGCCTTATGCGCCTTGGTTTGCATATAAACATAACACTCGTAGTTAAACGTTTTAAACTTACATTGACAATTTTCACCCACAAGCAGACCGTGACCACTAAATTAGCTTCTTCTACCCAATAGCGATACAATAGAACTAAGAAATAGTTGAAATATAGACAAGTTACCGTAGCAATTTCAAAATATTGTCTTGCAAGCGCAGATGACAGAATTCAGTAGAGAGAAATCAGGCTATTCCCCACAGGTAAAACACGGAGTTGGTCAGCTTGCACAACTAAATATCTAACTTTATTTTATCTGTCATAGCTTTTGAAGATAATGAAATTATCAAACAAGCAATGCCACATTCGACAGAGGCGACATGGGATCGCAGCTATGTCCCCCGGATTACATGTTTTGTATTTGCAGCCCCATACAACTAAAATAATTTGTGTACAGCTACATATAGGGATGGGCGGAAATCTAATTTGTAAATATATTGAAACATATTCGATTTCCATATTCATTTTATATTTTCATATTTGCTATTTCCGTAGTTTTTTTTCAAAATGTTCACTACATTTCTTAAATATTTTCAGATTTTTTTTCATAAATGTCATGACTGTTGTAAATAAATGCCCTAATGCCCTAATATTAGTTGTAGTTTAATAGATTTAATTTAAAAGAATGTATGGAATATCGATTGAAGCAAATAATGCATTGGTAGAAGCTGGAGAAGTTAGGAGAACCATTATATGAGATCTCTACAATATTTAAAAAAATAATATCTTGATGACAATTGCTGAGATATACCTCCAGAACAGGTAGTTGCACTTCAGATATCTCTATACAGAACGATCACAAGAGGAGGAATAATGACTACCATCGTTCTATATTTCGGACCTCTTTCAATTGGTAAATTCTCAATGACATTTGTAAGCAAAAGTTACCAACAAACTAAGTTACACGTTTTTATAGTACAGGCGCTAATCGCTAATTTTTAACACAAACTTCTCACCAAGTGCTGTGATTCCAGACCCCATTCTATGGCATTCGCCATCTGTTGCACATGCATTATCATTCATATTAAGGTATTCTGGGTAATATTCCGTTTACAGACCACTTTTGGTTTTCACAATTATTCCCCAGCACTACCAGGAAGCTTTGTCGTTAAATAGTTAGTAATAACAAATTAGTACAATTTAACAATTTGTAAAAAGTTCATAGTATCGACCCCTAAACTAGTACTTGTTCTTCAGATATATTTCAACCTCATAATCACTGATGGAATAATTAATACAATAGTTCTATATTCCGGATCTCAAAAAATTAGATATCATGGATCAATTTGATATAATGTACACTACTACATTAAGACAAAACTGATATGTAACTGTAGAATATTAATTGTTTATAATGTGTCATATTTATGATGTGTTGAACTATATACTGAACATGAACTGTTAAACTATTAAATTAGTTTGTAAGTAAAATGATAAAAGTCATTTTAACATTCCAGAGATTTGCGGAAATTGCCCCAAAATTAACTGTAATGTAATAAAAAAATATTTATTATATGCTTCCCTATCAAATTCTATTGATTTCTTGTTCCAGTAAAAAGCTATATTTCGCTAGTCGAGCGCCCAACTGTCAGCCAACGTTATATTCCACTGTAGATTCCTTATATTACATGGTAGCTTCCTTATATTACACGCTAGCTTCCTTATATTAAACGCTTGCTCCAATCGGGGCGAATCAATTGTAATGCCGTTAAATTTGGAATTGATATGCATACGCCTGAAGCGATACGGACTATTTGCACATTTGAGCGTGAGATTAGAGTATTTCCCCATTAACTGCATCACAGACTCCTGTCTACATTAGCAACGTCATTCGTCAAGTAAAATATGGAAGACGGATTTGAAATCGACGGAGAAGGCGGTGTGTTTTGGGACTCTTTACTGGAAAAATTAGCTAAATATAATGATAAAGACCCACAAGTTTGTGTTCGGAATAGTGACTCTATATTTGACCAGCAGGTTCCTGCAGCTTCAACTTCCACTTCAAGCTCACTACTGAATTCAGCCTCAGACTCAGCCTCAGCTGCATTGCCGATATTGCCATTGCTTTCAACTTCCACTGTAAGTTCCAGTTTTACAAATGTAACTGATGAGGAAGTATTTCAATTCAATGACCAACAAAGAAATAAAAATACTGTTAAAAAAACTTAATATGATATTAAACTCTTTAGAACATTTCTGCTGAGTAAAGATGAACAGAGGCAGCCCGAATTCATTCCCTAAATGTTCGATGTGGGCATATATCAAGTTTCCTCCTATCTGTGAGAAAAAAAGATGGAACTGAGTATGAGTCAATGTCTCTTCGAGCGTTCATGCCCTCACTTGATTGATACCTCAGGATGCGATCATATCCAGTTTCCCTCATAAGTAATAATCAGTTTGAATCATGTCGTGAAACTCTGAAAAGCAAACAGAAACAACTGAAGTCTATAGGAAAGGGCAGTAAGCCATTTGAAGCAGATCCGATTACACAAGATGATGTTGAGCGATTTTATGGGGCGCAAGTTCTTGGACCATATAACCCAAAGTCGTTACAAAATTATGTGGTGGACTTGTGTTTTGTACTTCGGAATGAAAACAGGGGAGGAAACTCATTCTTTGAAATGGGGCGACACCAGTCTGCAAGAAGATGAGTATGGACAGGAATATATCATCTACACACAGGAGCGACAAACAAAGACAAGAACCGGTGAAAATCCACGACACATCAGAAGAATTAAACCAAGGGCATATTCGACCGACAACCCAGAGAGAGACCCGGTTAAATTATATCGATTGTTCAGCGAGAAGCGACCAGAAGAGGAAAAATATCCAGATAGCCCGTTCTTCCTCGCTGTCAAGTACCAGGGCTGGAATAAAGGCAAGCCTTGGTATAAGCGCAATGCATTCGGCATTAATTCTTTAAATAGAATTGTGCAGGGCACGTGTGTAGACTCAGGCCTCACAACGGATAAGCGACTTACCAACTACAGTGTTCGAAAACTGCTGATCCACTCACTTAACGATGAACATGTACCACCGCATCAGATAATCCAAGTGTCAGGACACAAGAATGTAAACAGTTTGTTGAACTACTCCAAAATGAATGCTGTCCAAACAAAACGTATTTCTTCAATTTTATCAAATACTGCTGGAAATAAGTCACAGAGTCAGAGACAGTACTCCCAGCTGCACAACCTGTAGTCCAGCTTTCACCAGTATTGGAAACCGCACCTGCACCTGTACCAAGTTCTGACACTATTTCAACATCATCACCGACAAATGTAACTGTTTCGAAATCGACAGTTACTGTATCGAATAATGACCTTATTGGTTCACCTGGAGTTGTGAGTTCATCAAGTGCGATGCAAAGTTTGAAATCCATTTTCTCAAACGTAACATTCAGTGGATCGGTGTACATGCACTTTCACAGCTGCTCACCGAAGCCTCACACCACATAAGACACCGAGTCTAGTCCAAGGGTGAAATACCGGCGAATCAGGAGAATAGACAGCGAGTGAAATTGAATAAAACTGTTGATTTTTACATTCCAAACTGCGAAGCGGAAGTATTATCAGTAATTGGGATTTTGGTATTTCCAAATGGCACGAACCTTTTGTGTTGTTAATTGTTCATTATGCTTGATAATAATAAAATCATTTATTGAAGATAAGCAATTCCAATGCTTTGTTCGAGGTAATTGTTCATAATTGATGAATATTTCGAATGGTTTCTCTTCATTCTGGCGGGGTCACCGGGGACTTTTTTTTTGTATGCACGCATATATTTACAGAAGATCGCAGTGAACCGGTCACAGAACAGCTGATCGACCAAACCAAGTCATTATATATATCGATCAAAACAATAACATTATATTTCTAATTTGTTCTAATGATTACGCGCAGCTAAATTGTTTAGTATATAATAAATAGAATACCTGCGGTTCTCGAGTGAATACCAGAATTACCTCATTCGTGGCTACATTGGAATATAACTATTCCCACTCGCGGCCAAGGCCGCTCGTGGGAATAGTTATATTCCACTGTATCCACTCATGATGTAATTTTGGTATTCACTCGAGAACCGCAGGTATCCTCTATGTATAGCAATTTAAAGCAAAGAATTAAATGGCAGAAGCGGCAGCAGTTATGAGAACAATTCCATGATATATTTAGAATATTTAAAAACTAATATCTTCATGAAGCTTTGCAGCGATATACCGCCTGCATAAGTAGGTGTCTGCAGCACAATCACCACAAGAATAATTGCTATAACTGTTCTTTTTTCGTTCTGAAAAACTAAAATCGAACGGATCATTGTGATATATTCTACACTACTACATTAAGAACTTCACATATTGAATGAAAAATATTATTTGGAATTTATTTGAACTGTTGAATATTCATTGCTTATATAATCATATTTATATGTTGAATATAATAATAAACTTGAACTATTAAATTAAATTGTAAGTAATGATGTGTAATGTGATATAATTCATTTTGACTTTCATGACTTTTTGTGTAAATTGCCTTGATACTAGTTGTAATGTAATATTAATTTAGAATGTATGGTATGCAGTTATAGTAAAGAATTAAATGGTAGATGCTGGATGAGTTAGGAGAACCATTATATGAGTTATTGTTTAAATCTAATTTATTATATATATATATATATATATATATATATATATATATATATATATATATATATATATATATATATATATATACACACACACACAACACAGTTTTAATGTTATACTATGAATTAAAAATAAAGCATCGTATGTCAATTAAAGCAAAGGATTAAACGATAGTAGCTGGAGAAGTTAGAAGAACCATTATATGAGATATATTCAATATTAAACACATATTTTCTCAATACAATCTGCTGAGATACACCTCATGTCTACGTAATTGTATTTTAGTTATATTTCCAGCACACCAGCGGAATAATTATTATACAATCATATATCTTTATAATTGTATAGTTTGGGTCTGAAAACTTTAATCGAACGGATCAAGGCAATGTGTGGTCCATTACTATATTAAGAGATTCACGTTTGGGAGATAAAATATATTTTTTCTGTATATCTGTTGATTGTTTATATTGTATCAGTTTCTGATGTGTTGAATAAATTATTAAATATGAACTGCAAAACTATTAAATTCAAGTGTATGTAATGTGATAGTGGGGACATGTAATACAGAGCCATACACGCATTTACTGTTGGTGTACAGACATTGTACACTCTGTAAAAACAGCCTGTAGGCAGAGCATTACGAGTTGCCTTCTATTTCTCTTCCACAAGTGAGGCAAATACTCTACTTTGAACACCGGTAACTGGAGCAGACTATAGCAGAGGATCGGTTATATGAGAGAAGCGAATATATTCACGTTTCACGCCCTTACTGTGTAAAATACAACAGTAATATAAACGAAATAGCCCTGACATCCAACAATTTAGTTCCCTCCATATATATTCCCAGCTTCAGTGCAACACTGGGGCCCGTCATTTTCAAATGAAATTATTTTGAAACACCGACATATTTTCACACCTGTTTTCTGACATGTGGTCCAGACTACACTTAGAACATCTTACTAGAGCATGGCTGACGGATTTGGGTGGCATCTACAAGTCTCAGTAGATAATTTCTTGTCATCAGATACTGCACAAGAATTCGTTATTGTTTCTGAATTTAGGAATGAAGTTAGAATTAGTTTAACACAAACAATTTATCACTATAGCATTTACTTTATTGTCGATTGGCAGTGTATAAAAATGTCACAAAACTGTATGTACATGTATGTATTTCATTCATTTCTAGAATCATTCCAACCTAATCGCCCTAAATCCAGCCAAGATATCTTCGAAACAATTTGTGAACATCATTTATCACAACAAATGAATGTTTGCTTCATTATAACTATTTGGGCAACAAGTGTTTCTATTCTACGTATTTCTTTGATTGATATATTGCTAAGTCACACATGAAAATGAAACAAGGAAACCGTATATTCAGTATGTACACATATTTCGGACATCACGTTCATCATTGGTCATCTCAATTATGTACAAATATGCATGAGTATATACAATAAGATTACACGATAATATGCGATAAAATTAATAGGATAATTACAAGTGTTCACCCATAATAATACATGTAACTGTCTGATTCCGTCCATATGGAATAGGACAACTTGTTAAAACCACAACTTATGAATACATACTCTTTCTTTCCACGACGTTTATATTTTGATGGGATATGATGGCATGGAATTTCTCTCTCAATGATTTCTTCCAAAAGAATTCGGGGATATATTGTTTCGGGATGTCATCCAAATGATTGCAAATAATATCTAAATGGTATTCGTCTCTTGAATATTACCCATATGTTTACATATCGTATTGTCATTATAATTCGGTGATTTCTTCCATCTTCCGATTCCTCATTATATTTGATATTTGATGTTCCGAGCTTTAGAAGGTATATCAATAGATTTATGACAAAATCCTCAATTCGGATAACTGTACTCAGTGTTAATAAAACTAAAGTAAATTCGAAGAGTAAGACGTGTTCATGTCACTGAGTAGTGCATCACAAATGACGTTATTTAAGAACCTTTTTTGCATGCCTCAGTTCTACAGCGGCCAGACCAGTCGGTGTGGTTTAATTTGAGTGCAAAATCAAATCATAAAGATAACTGAAATACACACTGAAATAAGCTCATAATGAACTTGTCTAAAAACACAAGTAGACCCATATCGGCATTAATTGAATCTGAATTACGATCTATGTGAACCTATAAATCGACTTACCAAATGCACGCTCTTTTAAATGTGTTTTCATTGGGGCCCTCGCCATAACCCGGAATAACGGGTAATATTGCATTATGTGCTTATTTTAGAATCAAGTATGTCCAATATAAATATGTGAATATATAGGTCCAATATGCTCCAATATGAACGAGGTTATGTTGAGTTATAACACTTGATGTTATTTTTGTCTTCGGAATTCATCTATTGAACCCGATAAATTAAGGTATAATTGTATCTGTCAGTATGGCCCTCCAAAAACAATCACCAGAAGTGTAAATATTCGAGCTAACTTCTATTAATATTAATAACTGATATGCACAAACTGTTCAAGAAGCAGTCGTCGCTGGAGTCAACATAACTGATTGGGTCTTCTTAGAAATTAAGAGGTACCCAGTGCGGTTACTAAATGAAATGACGTTAACAATATTCATGTCACACTTTCTACACAAGGATCAGTTTTGAATTACATATGATCACCGGGTATATCGACACCGGAAATTATGCAGGAATTTAAACAATTTTGTCCTCTTGATAGTATACCACTGTCAGAATTTTATCAATTTCATTTATAATGCGTAATAAGTTTGAAAAAAATGTGTCTCGCTGAATACGTTCGCTACGGGTGCGTTTACATTAGTGATAATCTGTAAACGTTTAGTTATAGAACGTACACAGAAAGAAAACGGTAATCGTTCGTGTGAGCAAAAATCGTATCCTTTATAAGTCACGGTTAACACCGAGGCATTGCGATAGCCAAACCGGATTTGATTAATCATTACTCGGGCCTGACGTATATTATATACGTGCTTAATCTTTGTTAGATCAACACACGTATTAAGCTATTCCATGGCATCAGATGGTTCGCTAAGTGATCACACAAGTACTTGGTATATTTGATATGGCCGAGCAAACATATTGGACGATTTTGCATATTTCTGAGTCGACATCGGAAACTCGGTTCGTAACCAGAGGCAATAAATCGCAGAGTGACACTCAGTTTTTGAAATGGCGTCAAAGCTTTCTAAAATTTCGCATCATGTTTCAGTATCAATGGTCAATGCTCGTGTAGTTCGTCGAAATTAGGGGGTGTCAACTTGGAAATTTACAAAACTCGGAAAGCTGGAGGCCAATCTAGATAATAGGATTTTGCGATTTTCATGTTAATATTTCGAAATGCTCACACCGGGCCGATCATGGTTGTGTATGGTCCTGCCCCAGGTGCAGCAAAAGCTAAAGGGATCGAGACACAAGTTTAGAAATAACTTAGAAACGCCATTCACCCACGAGTTAGACCACTGGATGATATAGATTTTGGCATTTGCAGATGTCATAATTTGCTCAGACCTATATAATCTACCCAGTTGATGCTGTACCTCCATCTGGTTATTGACTACATGACTACTTACCCATTCAGAACAGGATACGGATACCGGACCACCCAGGCATGTGAGGGAAAAGTTGGGAAAAATAAATACTCAAGGGTAGGGGTGCGAATGAAATTATACAAGCTGGTGGGGTTGGTCTGATTCAAGGGGGGAGGCGCAGATGAAAAATCCAATGTGCAACTACCCCCTCACGGAGACATTATAGGCACCTCCCTGTGCGACATAGATCAACTCGCTTTGATCTGCTGATAGTGGATTCATTTTGTTTTGCCTGGTCTAAACTGGCGAGAACTCATAGTGAATTATCAATTACCAGAGTGTTGATGACCGCGCGTTCACTACCAGTAATCATGTTGTGATCACAGTACTCCGTGACACAAGACTTCACATATTTCTGTACACAGAACTTAACTAATATAAACGCACCCTATACAATTGCATTGGTGGATTATCGACGACGAGTTGAAGAGTTCAACGCACATGGAGTGATAGTGAAGTCCTGCATGGGGAAATATAAATAATGAGAGCTAAAACGCCTCTTATTTAATACACCCTCTACAATTTTCTTGAGTCGTCAATGTGTTCCTGAAGAGATTGTACCAACGAAGAACGGGGTTGGAAATTAGTATGGCAATTGTCAGCGCACCTGTGCACAATCAAACTTCAACGTTAAATACTTGTGACGTCAAATTACAAATGACAATTTATTTACTGCCGTGCGAGTTGGGACTGTCACCTTCCAGAAAGAAATAACATTGTAGCCCAAAAAATCGAAACAACGTGTTTTTTTCGATAAAGTTCAACCAACGAGATAAGTACGACTGACTAAATACATTTAAAATGAAGTAACTTGTAATCCGAACCCCTGGTAGTTATTCGGTACAATAAAATGTGATGAAACGGAGTCAGGCCAGGTTTATTAATGAGATCAGTTGCTTCAACTTGACTTGAAATTTTATATCTATAATATACAAAAGGGGTTAGGGAAAATTTTGTTTTGCAACTTATTAAGCCCTTCCCCGATGCCCCAGCTTCCCGGAACTCCTATGAACTTCAAATAAGGAGGGTGGTAATTGCTATATTGCACGGGTTACATATTAGGCTCTTCTCAATTAATATTTCAATGTATGTTTTTTCTCCGTCAACTGGTCGTCGTTTGCTGGTCAACTAATATATGCAACATCAAGCAATACGATATCATGGTTCACATTTGCTCAAATAATGAAAAATACTGTTTGTTTTCTTTTTCCAATAAATTTAGTTGTGATCATAAACTTGTGAGATATTCATCTATAAATAACATATTCATCTATATAAATAGTTTGTTCTATAAATTGTTCCTATCATTCCCGGAGATATGAGATTATGGATCCCCTTATTTGATTTATAGGGGTGTTAATGCGACTTTTCTGCAGTTGTCAAATATTTAAATATTCTTCGAAACTGAGGCGTGAACAAACGTCCGTAGCTGCCATAATTTCACCAGCAATGTCTTTACCACATGATTCATGCACTGGGGTTCCTATTAGCAATCCAGGTCAGTAATCGAATAACACCCTGTCCACATCGTGATATACTTGCAAAGCGCCGATTAATGTACTGTGTGCATGTATAAATGGCACAACTTGCCAACGAGGTATTCGTTCGTTCCAAAATGTCATCATACAGTTCAGTCTGTTCAGGTGGATAATGAAACATGTGATATATGCGAATTAAAACTAAATACAAGTATGGCCTGAAAATACACAAATCAAGACGTCGTGGAACCCTGTCGCCAAGTGCCACAACAAAACCCACGAGACACAAGCTCAGAAGCACACCATGAACTAACCAGATAATGGACTCATACCAGTTATTTCGTTTTATGGCGCGGGCCACAAAGAGCGTACACCAGAAAAGTCGTTGTCCACACATAATCTGTTTAGAATCGCCTAATTATGGGTTGATACTGTGACTAAAGTGATCTCATTTCCAGCACAATATCGACACAAAATGAGGCGACTCTAAGCAGATAACTACCTATCACAACTTATATTATAAGCAGATACTGTGAGGTTTTCGGAAGAACAGGCTGGATATTTCAATACTGGATCAACCAGAATAGAACGTTTAGTTGTAAGTTGATTATGTAACATGTTTAATAACCAAGTGAGTCACAATTTGCTCCCTTTTCCGAACATCAGAGAATAATGTTCGGGATTTATGTGATTTATTTTTTAGCAAAGTTGGTTGCCATTTCGAAAGCCGCCTTAAGTAATTTGGTCTAAAAACTCCTGTGTGAACACTCAAGACAGATCAAAACAATAAACATATTTGATACCAAATCTGAAAAGTTAATTTTGCCATTTTGATGTCAAATTTGCGAGAAAAATCCAATATTTCTGGTAAATCAGTGGTTACCATAGTAAAATTAACACCAAGGTCAATCAGTAAAAATGTTAGTATTCAACGCATAGAAGGCATTTTAGTCGTTTGTATTCAATAACCACAACTTATAAGCGATTGCCGGGCACGCTGATGCAATAAATACCATTTTACATAATTTGGCCGCCATTTTGGCAGTCATTTCGAGTCAAAGTGACAATTTTGGTTCCATTGAGTTGAAATATTCATAAGTAATGGTATGCCAGACTTAAATTGCACAGTTCTGCTCGTTTCGTGTTGAAATATGACTAGAAACCCAATGGTTATTTTTGATGAAATTTCCGGCGGTCATTTTGGTGGCCATCTTGAAGCGGGAGTTCCAACTTTTTTCTAAAAAGGTAGAATTTTGTCTTAGCTTCACAGTACTACATTTAGCAAGAGTGTCTCCCTTTAACTTACATCAAACTGACTTATACTGCCTCGTCTTAAAAACGGCGGCCATGTTGGGACGCCATCTTTCATCGTGTCTACGCGGCCACTTTTAATACTGCTTAACAGTTGAGGGACATAAGAAGGAAGGAAATTGGTATGGTTAAGTTAAGTCCTGTGGTGCGGAGTTAGCCTATCAGCTCCCATACTATTATATTTAAGTTTTTGTTGCCGTTTCGTGACCTTTTGACATCTGTTGACATCAGCAGTGACACATTCATATTTTGTTCTACCAATGTATAGGGTATTCAGATTCATACACAATGACACATCGTCTGTTGAAATCCAATCATGATGACATCACTTATATGGGATACTGTATCCCCCACCCCATCATGATCGGAAAAAATGGTAACTGAGTAAGGCTAAACTTTGACTCAGTAGTTACAACAGGACCAAAATATTTGCTGTTAACATCACTTTTCCTGAACAATACACATTTGGGTACATGAAAATACACGAAAATGCCAAAAGAAGTTAAGTAGTGGGGTGCGCGAGGGGTCATACCAGCACACGGACTAACAGTCCAACCAAAACGGTCGACAATGCGATAGTATGAGATTTATATCATTCACCAAATTGTGCGAATGGCTGAAAACAGCGACAACGACACATATACACATATATAATATATAAGATGCAGGAGACATGTCGAATGGAGTGGACCGTACTCTGCAATCTAAACTCGAATCATATTCGTTGGATACCGACTTACTCGGCCGAATTCTGGTCCCTGGTCTAGACAGGGTTTCATGTAAACTATAGTCTAGACCAGGCCGAAACCACGGTGATCGCGATGTGTTACCCAGCTTCGAGGCGAGTAAGCTGGGATTATTGGTCAGCACTGGTCCGTATTCTCGTCTTTTTGAAACTCAGGTTTACGTAAACCAAGGTTTGCCTTCTTATTGTCATTCAAGCCTTTGTCGGTCTGTTCATAATTCGAACCATGTGGTAACGTACAAGTTCTGGTAACAGAAACATAAGTATTTTTTGGAAGCATTTATCTTTATGTTAACCAAATTGTAATTGTGTTATATTTGTATGTCGTGCAGAGTAAAGATTATAATTATATATGAACTGGACAAGATTTAATATAATCCATAATTATGTGTGTTATAGGTAATAGTCTGCAACTGAGACCTAGTCCCTCCCTGGTCTGAGATTTTTGTATAAACCGAGACTTGATCCTGAGACGAGAATAGCGAAGTCTGGTTTCGAGAATATATTTATGGTGCAGAACTCTAATACGGATTATTAGTTTGATTGTCAGCCAGTCATTCGCACGATGGTGAATAGTTTGAGCAATCACAAGCTGGCTTTTAACTGGACATTAGAAATGATCTAGTGTAACTGTGTTTTATATAATGTCACCTATCATAACTGTAACAACCATGCGTGCGTGTACCCCGGCGATTTGCTGTGGATGAGCATGGGCGACCCGGCATAACAGTGAATGGCACATCGGATTTTCATTTTCGTCTTACATCGCATGGTTGGGGTGCGGGGCTTTCCCGGCGTATTCATAAAATTGACGTTGGAATGCTTCTTAATGGGGATTACTCGTACCGCCCATTCACGTAGATTATTCCAGTATTTTGAACAAGAATAATACTGATGTTTGAAGTAATTTTATTTTAAACGTAAAGCAAACAAAAAAACAGTAAAGACGAAAAAAAAAATTACAAACAAAAAACAGAACCAGAAAACAAAATTACAAAAACAAAACAAAACAAACAAAAAAACAAGTTTTTTTCTTTTCAAAACATTGAAATAAAATGAAAAACAAAACAAAAATAGAAGAAAAAAAAAATCTAAATATATAAATTTATGATTCTTTTATTTAAACGCATTTGCTGAAAAAGAAATACAAGAATGGAGTTTACTATCTTGTGTCCCTAGAAATCTCGGGGGTCCCGGTGGTTCAGTCGGTAGAGTGTCAGGTGTTTACACCGTCACAGGCCGTCCAGCGCTGACGAAGCTGGTTCGAACCCCGTCATAGGTAGGGTGACCGTAATCGTGTATCTGGGCAAGTTTGTCAGTTGCTTTCCGGGGATCAGTGGTTTCTACACGCAGTGGGACGATTTCTCGGTGAAATTAAGCCTCTGCGTGGTCTTTCCTCCACCCGTAAAATTGACAACGTCGTGTGTGGCCTAGCGGTTAGATCGACGATAAACCCTAACAAACCAAACCAAACCCTAGAAATCTCTGAGAAATTCTTATTTTAACGTACATTTTGTTAATCGTCCTTGTTCCAATAATGTCTTACCATTTGGATTCTTGGAAATTGGCTTGATGGCAACTGAAATGATGGGCGCAATTGTTTTTAGCCCATTATATATTTGGGTCGAGATTTAAAAGGGCGGTCTCTGAGACTGATTATTCGGTGCATGGGGAGGTGGTATAAACAATGTATAGCCACGTATAGGCCATGGGTGGTTCCATCGGCCGTGAAACAAGTTTTTTTTTACTCAACTAAAACATTTACTCAAACCGCTGACATCAAAATAGGTTATCATAATAAATAAACATAAAGGTAGGGTCGTGGCGACATGGGAACTTGTTGTGTCTCACCCACCCCCAACTTAGGATGGAGCGGATTGGAAATATGGACAACACCCCCACCTCCACATGGAGACGCCCTAATCACATGCCTGTAAAGACGACACACCGCACGTGTTCGGTGATAACCCGTTACATTAATGGTCAACTATTCGCGACGTGAACGCAATCATATTGTTCGAGCACCAAGCGTGCCTTTGTCAGTCGATACACCGATCGTCGTTGATTGAACAACAATCCGCCTAATCTAAATCGAGACCAGGTGGTTTCGCAAGACCAGGTCCAGACATGGAACACCGTGATTATTAGGGTGGTCTAGACCAGGGACCAGAATTCGGCCGACTGTGATCAATAGAGAGGGATACTCAAACCTTGTGTCATTAAGCGACACAACATCAACAATTATTCGGATTTCCAGAGAGTAGTTTGTCGAATCAGAGGAACCGAATATGTCCAATTCGCTCACTTCAATGCAGCATGAAATAAAGAATTTGGATAACTGAATCGTTTTATGGTGTAATTGAGTAATTCCGCTGTTAATATTTATTGCAATATTTTCACAAAAAACTGTGTTATGGTTCATACACTCACAAATTTAAATTTGACATGCATTCGTTTGCAGGCATTTCGCATGTATCGCGCACCATAGTTGTTGCTTTTGTGTTTGAACCGGACGCAGTGTATATAATTAGTGTACCACGAGCTGCATTGTTGAGGCCTGGCTGAGAATTAATAACTCAATAATTTTCTCAAATATGAGGAAATTTTAAATCTATAATTATGTAAGCGTGGCAATTATTTAAGATGAAAACAAATTTCAAAACACGGAACTTACCCATACTTTGACTCTGGGATAAGGTTGTTAGGCTGATGGCTGTTGCTTTTTGTTTGAAACTGTAACTAGTAAACTTCATTGTCAACATATGCTCTCGGAAATATGCACATAATCGACCTATAATGTGAAACAGGTAAGTAATTATGAACTTATCCATACCCTGTGAACAAGGAGTTTGGCTGATTCGCGGCTCATTCGATATCTGCTATTCGTAGTACATCCCCGGTTTAACAACGCCCCATTTATCTGAAAATCACCTATAGCACTTAGTAGCGGACGTCTCAATCGCAGCGCTATATTAAGTTAGACATCTAATTTACAACGAAAGACCATGAATTAATGTAAAAACAAATACAACCAATTTATTGCGTGTTTCTGTTCAGTGAGCATAAAGATCCGAGTCAGAACTTTATCTCATATACTCCCCAATGTACCATAGAAAGAAGTTGGGGTGCATGTTGCTATATTCTGTCGAGAAACTCCCGTCCTCAGCGGAATCAATCGAATGTTTGGAATATGAAAAACCACTGACAGTACGGAAAGCTTTGTCGTGTTTCTTGTGCCTTTCAGACAAGAAACGCCCGTCAGTATAATCAATTAGGGCTTAACAGACACAAGACCCGAGAAACTCTCGTCCTCAGTGGAATCAATTAGAGCTTAACAGACTCAAGACCCGAGAAACTCTCGCCCTCAGTGGAATCAATTAGGGCTTAACAGACTCAAGACCCAAGAAACTCTCGCCCTCAGTGGAATCAGTTTGGGCTTAACAAACTCAAGACCCGAGAAACTCTCGTCCTCAGTGGAATCAATTAGGGCTTAACAGACTCAAGACCCGAGCAACTCTCGTCCTCAGTGCAATCAATTAGAGCTTAACAGCCACAAGACCCGAGAAACTCTCGTCCTCAGTGGAATCAATTAGGGCTTAACAGACTCAAGACCCGATAAACTCTCGTCCTCAGTGGAATCAATTAGGGCTCAACAGACACAAGACCCGAGAAACTCTCGTCCTCAGTGGAATCAATTAGGGCTTAACAGACACAAGACCCGAGAAACTCTCGTCCTCAGTGGAATCAGTTAGGGCTTAACAGACGCAAGACCCGAGAAACTCTCGTCATCGGTGGAATCAATTAGGACTTAACAGACTCAAGACCCGAGAAACTCTCGTCCTCGGGGGAATCAATTAGGGCTTAGCAGACTCAAGACCCGAGAAACTCTCGCCCTCAGTGGAATCAATTAGGGCTTAACAGACTCAAGACCCAAGAAACTCTCGCCCTCAGTGGAACCAGTTTGGGCTTAACAAACTCAAGACCCGAGAATCTCTCGTCCTCAGTGGAATCAATTAGGGCTTAACAGACTCTAGACCCGAGCAACTCTCGTCCTCAGTGGAATCAATTAGATCTTAACAGACACAAGACCCGAGAAACTCTCGTCCTCAGTGGAATCAATTAGGGCTTAACAGACTCAAGACCCGAGAAACTCTCGTCCTCAGTGGAATCAATTAGGGCTCAACAGACACAAGACCCGAAAAACTCTCGTCCTCAGTGGAATCAATTAGGGCTTAACAGACACAAGACCCGAGAAACTCTCGTCCTCAGTGGAATCAGTTAGGGCTTAACAGACGCAAGACCCGAGAAACTCTCGTCCTCAGTGGAATCAATTAGGGCTTAACAGACTCAAGACCCGAGAAACTCTCGTCATCGGTGGAATCAATTAGGGCTTAACAGACTCAATACCCGAGAAACTCTCGTCCTCGGGGGAATCAATTGGGGCTTAGCAGACTCAAGACCCGAGAAACTCTCGTCCTCAGTGGAATCAATTAAGGCGTAACAGACTCAAGACCCGAGAAACTCTCGTCCTCAGTGGAATCAATTAGGTCTTTAAAAGTCCCAAGAACACGCCACACGATAGACGCACAACATTGTTTGGATACTGAAAAACCACTAACCTTACAGAACTCTGTTTGTCAAAATGTATGTTTTGTTGTGCTATTCAGACGAGAAACACCCGCCCTCGGTGGAATAAATTGAAGCCTTAAATGTCTCGACAACATGCCAATTGATAGCAGCTGTTGACCCTAGGGATTGTTCGAGAAATAAGTCATTGTTAACCATGTTGATTTCTGTCCAATTGGTCCTCACCACAAAACAACGATGGCATACATTAATACATTATCTGTTATTCGTAGTATATCCCCGGTTTACCAACGCCCCATTTATCTGAAAATCACCTATAGCACTTAGCAGCGGACGTCTCCATCTCAGCGCTATATTAAGTCTGACAGCTAAATATATGGACGGCTATTTGATAATAGGTGTTAACTATTAATAATTAAAGTAAATTCCAACTTAATAGAAGTCAAATGAAAACTAAAATAATGCACATACCATTCTATAAGTCAATTCCAACTTAACAGAAGTCATGTTAAAATTAATAGACGTCAACGAAAATTAGTGAAGGCCGAATTACACCCAATGGCCGGATTCGTCATCTCAGGTTTAAACCCGGTCTACGTAAACCTCTAGGTTTAAACCGCCGTGAGTCAGCAAAATCCGTGGTTTAAACCCGAGACCGCAGGTCTAAGTGACGCATTCGTCATCTCTGGTTTAAACCTGGTCGAGCCAGACCAGTGGTTTAGCAGTAGTGTCTCTGTATCGTCGTGATAATTAAACGTAC
This sequence comes from Siphonodentalium dalli, assembly GCA_032622095.1. Classification (NCBI taxonomy): domain Eukaryota; kingdom Metazoa; phylum Mollusca; class Scaphopoda; order Gadilida; family Siphonodentaliidae; genus Siphonodentalium; species Siphonodentalium dalli. The sequence goes on along the minus strand of CP136069.1, from coordinate 158,419,010 downwards.
TTTCCTAATGCGGACCGCCTCGTTTTATTGATTGCGAAAATCAATAATTACGACAGCCGTCATATTTTGATTGGAAATTTATAAGCGAGAAGCAGTCACACATATAAAGCGTATGGGGATAAGTCAATTTCAATATTGTTTTTGCGTTTTATAAGCTTAAACCGGCAACTAAACCATCTAATTCCGCGGTCCAGCTAAACTAGCTTTATCGAGGCTAAACATGAGATGACGAATCCGTCTTTTCTTCATCGCGGTTTAGAATTGTCAAACAATCAGTCAAAGGGTGGAGCTGTAAATAATCTCGACTGAGGGCATGTCTAAGTGGCGACTGCCGACTGGTGTTATCATATCACAGTTGATGTGGACATGTTCCTTAATATATGATCTTGTGGTGTTTTTGTTTGGCTTGTGGCAATCACAAATACTGGTGTTTTCTACGAATTCATTTGAAGGGTTCAACGTTTTAATTTGACACCAAAACTATGCTACTGCATGACCAGATATGATATACACATAGTTTGCAATCCTAAACTTATATTGCTATATGAGTCAAATTTGATAACTTATTCTGATGTAGATCATGCCACAAAGCTCTACTCTGGCTACGCCCATAAATTCCCATAATAACCTGGGAACCTTTTTGATTTTCTGTATGTCGGGAAATTTATGACATTGAAAAAAATTCAACGCATGTAATATATTTCTTTATTAAATGCTGTCCCTCTGCATGGTTGCCCACTTCCAACAATTCAGATACCGCTAATGGTGTGCACTCATAATCAAATCGCATTTACTTGACTGGCCTCTTGGTCCAGGATTGATTCGATTATGGAGACTTGATATTAATTAAAATGTTAATTTAAATTTTTAACTTTGTTTCTTTTTAGATTCAACTCCTTAAATCAATTTAACACAATTTTTTCATTTCTTTTAAATTATATTTTATTTATTTTTAAATCAAGATTTCTAAAACCTAACGCCGTTATGCCACACGAATCACCACACGTAATTTAAATTGAAATCGGTCCATGGGTAATGGAGAACAGTTGCTAACAGACAAACGGACATACAGATAGACAGCTCCTATACCCTTTACAGATATACACGTAAATACACCAAATTTTGTCTTTGCGGGTGAAGCAACTTGCAGAAATATATCACAAACAAATTGATGAACAGAGCGTGAAACTCTTTGTTAAATTGATTTAAACACATAATGAGATCGGATTAATAGTCAATGGGCGATACTTGTTTCTCAATGAATAAATCCACTGAGCGTGCACGCGGTCACGATAATTTATGACTTATCAATAACCATTATATCGGTCTATCGTTTGGTCTGATTGGTAAGAGGGTAGTTTGATTACATAATATCACCGAATCGAGTTGTCAATTAGATGGCAACTGAACGACAAAAACGCCCCCTTAGACCCGGTTTGGCTGGACCTCCAATGTAGGTTTAAACCAGGTTTAAACTCGAATGTTTAAACCAGAGATGACGAATCGGGCCAATAAGTGTATTCCTTAATAGAAATAATTATATAATCATACGCCTTTCCAAATACAATTGGCAGACACCACTGTCAATATTAATGAATGTGGAAGAACGCTATCGTGAACATATTTTACAATAAAAAGAAAAACGAGTTAATTTGATTTATGTGCAAATTAATAGGCGTCGCTAAATGATTTCAATAAGTTAACGGGGTTGAGCGCTGGATAAATGTAGAGCGACCAATGTTGCAATATGATTCAAACAAATAAAACGAACAGTTACTTTAGTTTCGTGAAAGGAAATGGAAATAGAGGAAGTGAATTTTCCGTGAGCCTTAACGCGTGTTCATGTTGTGTTGTGTGATATATAAATTCGAGCACACCCGAGTCAGAAATGTATCGAGCGATACATTTCTGACTCGGGTGTGCTCGAATTTATATCTCACACAACAAAACATGAACACACCTAGACTGGACATCTGTAGTACTCCTTGGTATATTTAGCCGTGAAACTTACGTCTTCGGTGGAGACAATTGGGGCCGCAAAAGTCTCTGGAATATGTCGTGCACTTGATAGCTGCTGAAGCGAGAAATGAAGGCAGGGAACCGACGTTAGATTGTCTGAATAATAAAAAAAACTCTTCACCATTGATTTCTGTCCAATTGGTACTCACCACATGACACATATTATGATGGCTTTACGATACTCGTTCAACTTACTCTGACATATCACGAATATATGCAAACACAAACACAACCACGTTATCGCGAGATTCGTTTCTGTAAGCGATCGACCCGAGTACATCTGAGTCAGAACTATATCTCATATTGACTCCCGAGTGCTTCCTTGGAAAGAAGTTGAGCGGCGCCTCTTGCTATATTAAGCCGAGAAACTCCCGTCCTCGGTGGAATCAATTGGTGGCTTAAAATGGTCTCAAGAACAAGCCATTTGATAGACGCACAACATTGTTTGGAAAATGAAAAACCACTAACCTTACAGAACTCTGTTGAACTTAAAAGTTATGTTGTGTCGTGCTATACTTGTGCTATTCAGACGAGAAACTCCCGTCTTCGGTGGAATCAATTGGAGCCTTATATGTCTCGAGAACATGCCAATTGATAGCTGTTGACGCCAGAGATTGTTCGAGAAATATTTCAATGTTAACCATGTTGATTTCTGTCCAACTGGAGCTCACCACAAAACAACGATGGCTTACGATACTCGTTGAATTTTCACTGAAAGACCATGAATTCACATAAATACAAATACAACCATTGTATTGCGTGTTTGTGTTCTGTGAGCATAAAAATCCGAGTCAGAACTTTATCTCATAGACTCCCTAATGCACCATAGAAAGAAGTTGCTGGGTGACTTTTGTTGTATTCTGTCGGGATTCACGACTCGGGGAAACTCCCGTCCTCAGTGAAATCAATCGAATGTTTGGAATATGAAAAACCACTAACCGTACGGAATGCTTTGTCGTGTTTCTTGTGCTTTCCAGACAAGAAAACGCCCGTCAGTATAATCATTTGGGGCTTAACAGACACAAAAACACACCACTTGATAGCAGCTGACACACAAAATTGTTTGGTAAATGAGAGCATGAGACACCACTAACCGCACATACGTCGTTTAAAAAGATCTTCACTGATTAGCTTGGTATTAAAACTAGACAGGCGGATAAATTAAGAAGCAATAAGCCTAGAACATGTCTTTTTCAGAAGCCCTACCAAATCATTAATTACTTAACGTGTGGAATTCAGTTAATTAAAATAAAATGTGTATTTAATTACACATTCAAAAGTTATTGTCTATGGAAACAATTGGACAGCCTGTTCTCTCGAAAACCCGCATATTATTTGCTTATAATTGAAGTTATTTTAGGCAGATAATGTGCTTATAATTGCCTCATGTTGAGTCGATAATGTGCTGGAAATGAGAGCGTTTTAATAACATAATCGACGATTCTAAGCAGATTATGCTCGGACAATGACACACAGAAGTCAATTCTTTAACACCTGTTTTCACTATGGCCCGCTCCATAAAACGAAATAACGGGTATGCGTCCATTATCTCCTTATATCAGGATAGGATAATCACAGTATGTACCTATTTCACATTATAGGTCGATTATGAACGTATTTGCGCGAGGATGTGTTGAATTGGAATATAGTCTCAATCGGTTACCTGTGAAATCAAATTAAGCTACATTGCAGAAGGCAAAATGCCACTTGACTCAATCATCTGAGCAAGGTTTAACTTTTGAACTCCAATATGTACTCCAGTTATCACCCTAATCACCCTAGATAGACCTGTCACATGCACGGCATTGTCCGCGAATATGACACAGCACTGCCTCAACCACCAACTAGTTTTGTTACAATATTTCGAACTTGTCCAACATCTCACCTACTATAGGACATCATTGTTCAAAATTCAACTCGTTCTCTATTAAAATGCCCATATAGAATATTAAAATTAGGCATCCAAATATCAAATAGTCTGTGTGAAATTGTAAATATGTCACCATATGTTCCTATTACACCCATCATTCAGGGGCAGCAGGAAGATGGTCAACTAAGTCATGCTGCTCCTGTGCAATAATTTATTTTTGTTTGATATATAAACATAACAATCAGATATGAGCTGATCAATCAAAATTAGTATTTTATTATTATATTATAGGGGGTCTGAGCCAGCCCGCAAAAAATTAAGTGATATAACAATGAAAGACGATTGCTGTCTGTTTTTATCGATAATCTTAAAGCGTGTAAAAAGTGTGCTTTTATGATCTTTTGAGCAGGCGAGTGGTATTTTATTGCATTCGTTACTAACAAGAAACAAAATGTTATTTCTGGTGGATATCGCATTACCAAATTGACTTTGGGTAGTTCTTTAGAGAGTAGATTAAGATTTGTTCAATTGCTGGAACCCAGCCAAATGGGGGATTGACCAAGAGGTGTACAGCCTGTTCTCTAGAAAACCCGCACATTATCTGCTTATACTGTAACTTGTTTTAAGCAGAATCTGCTTAGAATCGCATCATTTTGAGTCGACAATGTGCTGAAAATGAGAGCATTTTAGTCACATTATCGACTCATAATGCGATATATCCGCACATAATTCATCGACCTATAATGTGCATAGTGTGATTATTTGACTTTTAAATAAGCGGTTAATGGACTCTTACCCTTATTTCGTTTTATGGCGCGGACCACATTGAAAATACCAGATAAAGATCGTACACCCGAAAAGTTGTGAGTCATCTTATTTGTGTCATTGTGCGCACGAAATCTGCTTAGAATCACTTCATTATGAGTCGATAGTGTAACTATAATGTTCTCATTTTCAGCACATTATCGACTCAACATGAGGAAATTCTAAGCAGATTATCAACCTAAAATAAATTACATCATCAGCAGATAATGTGCTGCTTTCCGGGATAACAGGCTGCATAGTCTGGCGAGGATATGTTGCGGTGTAAATCCCCTTCTCACAGCTGATGTTTGACAGAGAACATCTTCTATGAAACAACCCTGAACATACCTGGCGCTGGGAATCATGTGTGACTGGGATTCATATATGATAATCCAGCCTGATAATCCAACTTTATTTAGGTAGTTTAATATGCTTAGAATCTCCTCATTTTGAGTCGATATTATGCTGACAATGAGTGCGTCTTAGTCACATTATCGACACACAATGATGCGATTCTAAGCAGATTATGCGTGAACAATAAATGTGTGAACAATGACACAAAGAAGTTCTCGCATGACTTTCCAAGTGTACGGTCTTTAAAACGTGTTTTCCAGCCTGCCCCCCCCCGAAGATCCGCACATTATCTACTTACAATAGAACATGTAATAGGTAGATTATCTGCTTAGAATTGTCCAATTTTGAGTCGATAATGTGCTGAAAAGGAGAGCATTTTAGTCATATTATCGACTCACAGTGAGGCGATTCTATGCAGATTATGTGCGGACACATAAGCCAACTCGCGCCTTTGCAGGTGTACGCTCTTCAAAATGTTGTTTCTCTATGGCCCGCGCCATAAAACGAATTAACAGCAATGAGTCTATTATCTGCTTATTTCAGAATAACATAATCACACTGTATATCTATTTCACATTATAGATCGAGTATGTGCGTATTTTGGCAAGGATATGTTGTGTATTCACTGTGGTCCGTGCCATAAAACAAAATAATGGGTATGCGTTCATTATCTGCTTATTTCAGAATAAAATAATCACATTATGTACCTATTTCACATTATAGATCGGTTATGTGCGCATTTACGCGAGGATATGTTGGATAATAGCCATTCAATGGTCAAAAGGGTCAAATCTAGTCGACGTACTTTTTCATTAACAAATTCACCGACAGACATAAATGCATATTCAAAGAATTGACCGCAACGATTCATCTAAGAAATTTGGTTTTTTGGACTTTTAATTTTCTCATGTTATTCGCGATAATGATGGTTCTACAGACATTTATGATTTTTAGGATGTACCAAGTGTGAAGGACTAGCTGCATGCCTTTGATATGAGACAGATGGAATGCATTAGAAATAAAATCATTTATTAAACTTGACCATGAAAATAAGAGGCAACGACCAGCACTATATAATAAGAGGGTGATTTCACATTGTAGATAGCCCTTTATTACAGAACATTTTTCATCGTTCTATTAACGATACAGCGAGAGTAGAGTATATAAGACCGCACAAACCGAGTTTGAAATGTGGACAAGTGTATCAATGCAATTGGTATCACAAACATCATAATAATAGAATGTCATTGACAATTGATTCTGGAGTTTATCTTGTATCAACTTACAAACACATTGACCTCTGCATAAAAACTTGTCTGAAAGTTTGGCAGTGTGTGAATGTACCCTCAGTTTCTGGGCGAATATGAGTACAATCTTTTATGGAAAAATTTATTCGAGATAAATACATGTATTTTAGACAATAACCATGATTGTGTTGGAATTAGTTACCGTTATGAGATAGAATAATTTATAAACAAAACGCACGACACAGTTGCCATCTCACTGATGAAGTGCCTTGGCATCTCTTTAGTTCAGATTTGGTAGGAATTCCTCAATGTAATGATCGCGTAACAGATCATGAACGGTAATGATAACTGGTATTTATCTACCATTTCCTATGAAATTCCCTGATACAATTGGCGATAACGAATTGGCGATAAAAGCATCTGTATTGTTACTGCAGTTGCGACACAAGCCGTTAGTGACGTCGTTGACTGTTGAAAAATCATGAATGAACTGACGTCACATCAATCGCGTGAAAAATCAAAACGACATCCCAACGTATATTCTTGCCTAATAAACAAATAGTTCCTATGTTTTAACATTAGTTGATTGCCTACCCTCATGGGTATTATGGTATAACATATCACAAAGTAACTAATATTTATTTGTTGAGTATTTAATATCTATTTGTTGAGTATATATTATACATTATATAAAACACGCAGGTGTAAGAGATTTTGTCCTTTGAATTGAATTTCAGTTAGGCATATTCGCGTGAACTTGCAGGTTGGGAGAATTTAGCAAAGCGAGCTAATCGCGTGACACCAATACCTTTGCAGGTTGGGAGAATTTACTCAAGAAAACTTATCCTCTGACACAAATCCAACAATTTTGGCATTTACGAAACTTCTAAAATGTAATTTGTGTGCTGGATTCTGTCACACCAATGGTAGATAAACTAATATTCATATTTATCATATGACTCAATCATTATTTACGTTGGAAAGTATGTCATAAATCAATTTCATATGAATTACTAGTTCATATCACCTTCCGATAATTTGATTGGTTTGTTGACAAAAAGTGTGTTTTGATTGGCTGAATGGCAGCCGGGGTCGAGCCGCATTTCTAACTAAATGCAGGTCAAATTCGTGCGACAGAGGGTTGGGGTGTATCAACCTTATCTTCTTTCAAAAGTCTTTAAAATCACGGTCTAATTAATAATTTATTCTTGAGTAAATTCTCCCAACCTGCAAAGTTATCTGTGTCACGCGATCAGCTCGCTTTGCTAAATTCTCACAACCTGCAAGTTCACGCGAATATACCTAACGGAAATTCTATTCAATGGACACAATCTCTTACACCTGCATGTTTTATATAATTTATAATAAATACTGAACAAATACATATTAGTTACTTTGTATATGTTAACCCATAATACCCATGATGGTAGGCAATCAAATAATGTTAAAACCTTGGAAATATTTGTTTATAGTACGCAAGAATATACGTTGGAATGTCGTTTTTATTTTTCACGCGATTGATGTGACGTTAGTTCATTCATGATTTTGAACCAGTCAACGACGTCACGAGCGCCTTGTATCAAAAATGTATCAGGGAATTTCGTAGGAAATGGTAGATAAATCTGCATATTAAAAAAGAAGCTATGATAGATAAACAAAGTATTTCTAAAAACAGCACAATTTTTCATTGTCAAAGTATGATGGTTCATTTTGAGTGATTCGGTACTTATTTTGAGATGGACGATAACCATCTATTAAGAGGGAAAGTGTCCTGACCAATTTTCTACTACTTGGTGATCACTTATAAGCCACAAATGACTTGTCAAACTGCAATGCAGAGTCCAGTCTGCTGCTACGCCGGCATGGCCACTACCACCACGGACACATTGTGTGAGGACATGCCATGATGGCACTGATCATTTCATGAATAAATACTAATGGGATTAATAGAAATAACCATTGTACTTTTTTATACTGAATGGATGCTCTCACGTAGTTATAAAAGTATTCATCGGAATGATCTGTTATTCATTTAGAGGGACGTTAAAGCGATAGAAACTGACGGCAGATAATATAAGTGCAGAAGGAACCTTGTTTATTGAGGGCAATGTTTATATAATAAGTTCAACTAATGGCCTTATTATTTGAAAATGTCCAATGGGATAACTATTCATCAGTGCTGCTTTAATATAGAAAAGGGTTAACTCAGCCCCTCAATCTTATGTGGGCCTTTTAATTTGTTCCAGGTGTGAGATCTGTGATAATCCATCGTATACTGTAATATGGGCGTTTTAAAGTAGCTGTTTTTATGGTAAATTATTAATTAACACTTTCATGGCGGGATCTGCGCTGGTCCGGTATTAACACTTTGAACGCTGAGTTAAGTGGTGCCACAGGTCTGAAACTTTACATGTAGGCTCCCCATGGATGAAACTACCCGAAATTGAAAGTAAAATGCAATTATAGCTTTTATCGACGTATTCAGCCCTAGGAAATGGCGGTTTTGATGCAGCCAATGGCCCATTGTGAAATTTGATATATCTGGTCAGATGAGTGAACCTAAATTTTGTTTATGGGTAGCAACGGTTGTTAAGCAATAAACACAAATGATCCAATCCCACCATTGCCCTGAGCATTCAATTGTATTATGCCCCATATTAGACATTTCCTAGACGCATGTTATGTTTTTCCGAAATCACGTGACTAGCGTTTCGGTTGGTCTCGTCGAAAATCAACTGCCAAGGTGCATCATCCCAAAATATATTTAAGTAATCAAGGGGTGTATTGTCCACACTTATTGCAGTTGGTACATTCTTTGGTCCCGGCTTTTCTTTCGGTGTAAAGTTACGTTCAACAAACGAAGTTTTGTCCCTTTTCCAGGTATGGACATTATGATCACCGTGACTAATTGCAGATATGAAGCCACGCCCCTACATCGCCCACTTTCACAACCCCTTAACTGCCCATGCAATGACCTCTTGTCGTATGGTACTTGAAATATCGCCACCCGCTGCGGGAGCGACTGACGTGTGAATCTCTCCCAGTGTCACTGTGCTTTCATTCTCCATTCTGACTCACAATTGTTGTTAACCTCATAAATCTTCCGCGTCGATTTCAAAATTTGCCGGACCACCTCGCTTACCGAATATGTTGTAGGCTTCATAATGCATGATGTTGTGTGCTTAAACGCAATAACAACAGGACACAGACAAAAACATAATTATTGGAGAAGACGACCGCGACGATGTTTGTAAACAATAAACAAGTGGCAGTCGATACACCGGCCGCTCGGGTATTTGGAGTTTCACGCTGCAACCGGTTTTCCGACCTCTCGGGTTCAAAGGGTTAAATATCATGTGTCAGCGCATTCTCTTGTATATGGAAATCTCCCATAGGGATCCTCGCATATATATAATGGAAGGTACTGGCTTACAAGTTCAAGGTAAATATTTCAGCTGAGCGAAACCTTGTATTATTGGATTTCCTCTATTCGGTATGAGCCTTCACTTATCATGAGTTCAATTTTGATTGTGATGCATAGCTATTTGTGACTCATAACTTGCATTATTATCCAACGCCAGTTATCTTCCCAAGTTTAAATTTGAACAAAATGGCAGAAAATGTAATCAAAATGCCATAGAGTCAAACATTAGTCTCAACTCCACTGTGCATCAGCAATATGTATGACATACATCATAGTAGTTGAGTTGTGACATGATAAAAAAGTGTGTTTGTGTAAAGGCCACATTTCAGATGTAAACACACATATAGTCGGACAAGGCACGGGTTATCATGATTGAAATATACTTATTTTACCAGTGTGACATCTATGTTATCTCCCCCAAACCCGATCGTTCCCCCATCCGCCTGAATTGTTCAACTTGACATGCAGCGGCCAGTTAGTGTGATTTTATTATTCAAAATGACTATGTCACCGCAGAAAAAACTATCATTGGTGACAAGAAAGCACGTTTTCTTCGGCAGAGACATTACAGTTCGCAAATGAAAATTACCCAGGCTACTACTGTACATGTTATTAGTTAAAAAATCTCAGGCAGGGGGTGATCAGGGCGGGGGAAGATAAACTTCGTAAACCAGGTTATCCCACCTTTCCCCGGAGGAAGATGCGCAGGCGGGGAGGGGGGCGTTGGAGATGTCATAGCACACAGTGAAAATATGAATATTCCAAACCAAATGGCCAAGTGATAAAATCAGAGCAAGTAATATGTCTTTAGCAATGAGATAGGAGTGCAACACAAAACAATTGACTAAACAAATTGCACACAGAAAGGCACAGTTATTGTATTTCAGCTGAGGTGATAAATTGTCTCTGAAAAATCTACGAAAATAAGTGGGTACCAAGGACTGTCAGATAGAACATTTTCAAAATGCAATTCATATACACATAATACCATATCTGAAGACCATGATAGGAGACTTAATTTTTCCTGATTCAAGAAATTTCAAATTTCAAATTTCTACATCATATCTAATGTATTTAATGTATTTAACTAGCTGTGGCACTTTTCCAGGTCAAATTTTGCTGCAGTATAGCCCTGTCGCACACCAGCGGAAATATTTCGAAAAGGAACCACAAGACCTGTGGTGTTTTTGCATTTTCAGGATGATCTGGTGTCAGTCTAGCTGGATAAACATCACTGGAGTGGCTCAGAGGCTTCACTTCTGTGAACGTGACTGACAATTTAACACTGTCGTCTATCGGCTATCTATTTTCATCTCACGAGTACTATGCAGTGTTTTCTTCTCTCTTTTATGAAATGTGCTGTTCAGTGACCAATATGGATATGTTGTCTCTTTAAAAAACAAGACCCGGTTGAAATTCAGTACTGGTGATCGGGGTACTTGCACATACACCGATGACTACTGTAACGGGACTAAATCGACCGTTTTCCAATTTCCATTGTTAAAACGTCAACCACGTAAGTAACTCATGTTTTAGTGGAGTTACAGGAGATAAAGGAGTAGGACACTATTTGATTTTCCAAAAGAGCAAAATATATACTGAAGCTTGTTGTCGCCTACTTCCTTGTACCCGACAAACATCAACATGAAATGGAACGAATACTTCCATCTTACAATTATTAGAAATTCTTCCAACCTTGCAAATATTAAGATTCGCGGTAATGCTCGTTTGTCTTGGAACTGTCGCATCGCTCATTGGATTCGATACTTTGGTCAAATATATCAGGTACCTTTTAAATTGAATTTCCAGTGACAGACGAAATTGTTACCTTAGTGACGACCATGCACGGGGAAATATTAAATTCTTTCATTGTTAGATATTATTGAGATGAATTTGCAGTCTTCAAGTACAATCCCATGGCGGTTTTGTGTCTCGTGTTGTAACAGACAATTATCACTTTTGATAAATATCTCGCAGTCGTCTTACTATACCCTTCCTCCTATATTGGGGTACCAAACTCAAACATGGACTCATCTCTGGGGCTAACAAAATTAGGGTTTTTTATGTATTAAGGCAGTTAGGCATTACTCGAAAAAAACCACACACTAGCATGACAAACTGGGACAACATCTAACAATTTAAATGATTTGAGAAACTCGTCAAAATTTGCAGATCATTTGAAAATGATGGTTGTATGCACAAAAGGCAATGTTGTGTAATTTCATACCACATTCTTCACAATAAACATTGTAAAGATCTGAAAGTTCAGATCAAACTATTAAATATTATGTTGCACACGGGCTCAGATAGTAGGAATAAAAAAATGTAAACCACAATCTACCTCCCCAAAAAATGGCTAGAAATTTTGTAGGATTAGTGTGTGAAAAATAGTTTATTTCTCCATTTTCTGTCGTCATTTTGGCTGACATCTTTGGCAGAAAGTATCAAATTCCTACCAAAACCTAGTATATTGTTTTTACGCCATACACATGTAACCGACCCTACATATTTCACAAGATATATCTAAAATTCAGATCAATCTCACGCCATTTTGTCTGGTATCTACTTAGAAACAATTTGTTCAAGAACATTTTTCCCAAGGGTATATATATATATGTCACAATGAAAAACTGAGTGGGGTATTTTGAATTATGCCGGGGTACTCAGTTCATTGTTTCGGCTCCGACACTAAGTGTGCGATCGAATAAAAAACGCAGAAAAGTATGTTTCTATTCGATTTTGTTTGTCATATTCAGAGGGAAATCAGAAATAAACAAACTTGCCCAGATACGCCACAAATCCGCGCACTTCGAGTTTAGAGCCTGCTTCCCCGTGGCTGGACGGCTTATCTTGACATTATGCGTCATGTACCATACCGACTGAGCCACCGCTACTGGAACCGAAAACACACAAACAGTAGTTTTATAGAATGGAACATCGTTATTGCAAGTGTATGGATCGACACCGTCATTTTTCGCAACAAGGCCATACGGGCGCTAAATCACAGCTCGCTTCATATTGTACGTTTTATCAATACATAACCATTGAGAATTTCTAACAATAATTCATTAACAATAGCAAACGAGAAGGTTGGTTGTTTGCCGATGCACGAATTGTATATAACACTACCAGTCTCTTAAAGAATATAGGAGTCCGCCAAGTATTGGTATTCGAGAGTCACTGTTTCAATAAAGACATTCTTGAACAGAACAGGAACATTGGTAAGTAGATATTTGCATAAAGTTTACTGTTTTTACATGTTTCACTATGAAGTTGATAATGTTTTAAAAAGTGTTTCCTAATTGGATTATTCCTTGGTATGGTACGCCCCGCGTGGGATGGGGATACTGTAGGTCAACTGTCCCACTGCGAGGGGTAAAAACCCCATAATGTGACACCCTGTTTACTGTGTGCATACCGTGACGGATGATGTAGGAGTTCAGTAATCGATACTATGATCATTTTTACAATATTAATACGGAGTTTTTGGTGAAATTTCAAAAATGCCTGCACACCTAACTCAAATCCGTTCGGTAGTAAGAATCCACAAATTCGTACGATTATTTGTGAATTGGCGAATAATAGTTGGTCGTTCCGTAACAGTAACTGGGAGGGGTTTCCAGGAGCATATCACCGTAGTCCAATTCGACGTTATTGTGAGGAACAATTCCACAATATACATTATTACAAAGCTGTTGCCACAAGGAAACACAAATTCTTTAAAATGGATTTACTGTAATTGGATCGCTTGGAACGAGACGGGAACCAACAGATAATACAGGTAAGAATTAAATATACATATCAGCATATCTAGAACATTTATACATAATAATACCCAAATTTATACATGTATGTTAGCATGAAAGGTAATTATTCTACTCAAAATTATACAAATAATGCAATGTCATGTAATGTTGTACTATATATATTTCCAACCGCATGATGTGCGTATATAATTATATCAACACAGAGTATGTATATGCATTTATTTTGTTGGGTGGGTAGGGAATTAGGTTTTTTCCCTTTCAAAGCAAATCCATAAATGACGAATTGACCAATCTTAGCCAACACAGTTGACAGCGGAATGTCGGTTAACTAATGAGTAGCCAACATGTCCAAACAAACTGATTGAACTGTGCGTGAACGCTAGCGTGTCGGAATTATCGCCAGTGAATTCTGACTTTTATAAACAACGTGGGCATATATTTAAAGGGCATAGCCTTTTCAACCGACAAAAAGTTTTCGTATTATTTTGCGAGTCGTCCGTCAATTACCTTATTTGTAGACAAATAACTTGACAAGTTAGCTTCATATTCTAACGTGTTTAATAGTTAGTTTTCTCGATCCCTTCACAAATTCGAGGAGACGCTGGGGAAATTCGCAAAATATCGTGAACTCATTAAATTCCAATGTCACAGCGACAACACGACATTACGCAAACTCCCGACCACCACAACCAAAATCGTTTCGTGATCAAGAAAACCCAAAACCAAGTCGTATATATAAGGCGATGGGTTTGCATATTTAACGTGGCCTTGCCACAACGAAACACAAATTCTTCGAAATGGATTTATTGCAATTGGATTTCTTGGAACGAGACAGGAACCAACATATAATACACGTATGAATTAAATATACAAATCAGCATAACTAGAACATTTATACATAATAACACCCAAATTCATACATGTTAGCACGAAAAGTAATTATTCTATTCAAAATTATACAAATAATACACTATCATGTAGTATTGTACTATATTATATCTCAGGTGACTTTCTCGCATTCTGATTGGCTGCACACTGCTATACTATTTTACGATAGTACCCCAGTATGATTCCTACATGCCTACTATTATTTTTCTATTAAAAGTAACAAACTCATTTCGCGAAATCTGGTTGCCGCCTTGAAAATACGGCCAATCTTAAAGTAAAACTTGTACGATAATTGTTGCAATGTTGGTATATCATTAGATTTATTGGCGTATTGTAAAGATCCCACAAATGCCCGATCATTGCTATCCAGTGTAATTAATTGTTTGTCCGTTTAGTTGGCAAGCGGCCCGAGTCCTATTTTTGTAATGCCAGTGGATGTTATTTCCGTTTTAGTCGAAGTTAAGCAAGTTAACTTCTAAAATTTCACCAAAATGTCTTTGCTAATGACATATTTATAGAAATAAATGCACGAATCACGAAGAGATGCTGTTAGATCTAACTAATAACATGTTTATGCTCCCCTGCCATCGCCAAAAGATTGCCGTAAATTGTCAAATCTGAGACATATTTCCAAAATTCACGGTAAATAAAATTATAACAAATCAGACAGAGACATTGTGTGAGAATTGGCACAAAAGCCGACAAATGTTCGATATAATATAATAAATAATGAATGTCTTGTCGTTGACTATGCCAAAATAGTGGTCCTCGAGGAGAAATAGTCCACTCGCCTGCGGCTCGTGGACTATTCCTCATCGAGGACCACTATTTTGGCATAGTCAACTCCAAGCCATTCATTATCTATATAATATATATTTCTACTCCGCCAACCCGCAGGCCGCCAAAAAATTGCGTATCCGCAGAGAGAAAACAACATTTTTTCTCAGGAATCAATTATACAAATAATGGAGGTATCGTTTATACGCGTCGCTGGCCCGATCTCCCGTGAGTTGATTAAATTCGGTTGGAATATTCGCTTGGAAAGCAAAACTACAACCCTCACGACGGAACGAGTGAGTAGAATATAATGACGGTTACAGGCCTATGGCCTTTATAAAATGCCCAGGGAACTTTTGTAATTGTATATAAGTTATTGCCATCATACGTTTTCCCTGTACACGCATAAACGCTGGTTCGTCACTATTTCAAGGTGTGAGTGAAACATATTTTTATATGCGGATATCGGACAAAGGTTACTTTGGGGAAAATCGATTAATGGTAATATAAGCATCCTCTGGCCATATTAAATGGTCTTCGACCACGTAATGATAACTAACAGAACAACTTTATGAGCCACGAAACTCCCACGGAGTAGCTGTTTTGTTTCTTCAAAGGAAATTACTTTTGTTGGCACTAAATTGATGTTTGAACTTGAGAAGAAAGGCTACTATGAATAAACACCAATATATTGCACGAAGAGCATTATTATGGTCCAAGATGTTATAAATTTTCTCAAGTATGTCAAGGGTAATTGGCAATGCTTGATGAGGACAATGTGGATAAAGCCTGGCGATACCACACAGTGCAAGAGTGAGCTCATACGCATCAAATGGTTCGGTACTTTGACTAAGTCTCAAACGAAGCAATCCAACCATAACCCCACTTAGATAATTTCGTATCGCATCAGTTGTTTTGAAACTCCTACTCAAAAAGTGTGAATATAGCTTTACGGTTGTAGGTACTGGTTTTATGCAAAAATATACACAAAACAAATAATTGCCCTCCATTGCATGATGAGATGGATTTTTATTTGTATCCTGTGCGAAAGGACTTGAAATAGAGTGCTTTGCTTCTTGTTCCAGTAAACGAAGTTCAGCACCTAAAAACGAAAAAAATGAGTTTAACTTATACCACATAGGCTATATTTTTACCAACCACTATGCTTTGATTGGCCAAATTGAGAAAGAAACAATGTTTGATACTGTTGTCAGTATCCCATCTAGACAACCAAACAGCATAGCTGGTTGTAATATAATTTTTGTAGAATATACCCTTGTACATAGACAAATATATAACAAAATATATTCAAATTAACCTTAAATATGTATCATTCGGGCACTCCAGTATTCCGGAAAATTGCCCGAATGTTGGAAACGTTTTGCAGTGTGACTTTTCAAATATTCTACACCAATCGCACAAACTAAGGACGATATATGTGGGGTACAATTCCGACTTCACTGTATTAATTATATATGGTATTTTTGCCCAGACCTGCATGTTATCGAACTAAGTGAATATCGCGTCAATTTGCCCTTAAACTGAGTAGTTTATTTTACGACATCACATACAATTGTTGATTGGTTGTGAATAACGTGAACTCTCCCATCGGATGTTAAATTTGTTATAAACGGAGAATATAACTGGGAGGGCAAATGTATTTTATTGCTGTAATTTTATTGTTGAAATTCGGCTCCAATATTATAACTAATTCTCAGTCGTAGTGCTTTTTTAAAAATAATTCAGATCACTCAGTTCTCGAATACCATGTGGTACACTGATCGTAATTGACAACTGATTCACCTAAGTTTCAGTCCATGCACTGTAGAACGGGTTACCCGACTGCTATTGTTTATTTGGAACACATCGTGTTTTTGGAACACATCTTGTATGCTACCATGTGCGTTGTTTGTCTGAGAGTTGTACAACATAACAACACTTTTGAAAACGTCGTTATGTGAATGGCAATCATAGATGGTGTTATGAGAGAATATGGAGAAACATTCTTTATAAGTCGTGCGATGGTCCACCAGAGATACGCCAAGAGTTAGTAACACATGGTCATTACACCAAATTATCCGCAAACACCTCAGGTGGTAATAGGATGTTTGTACTGTATAAGATACCATTTTGTCAATGGAAGTATATTCATCAACATAGCCATATACATTCCGAATAGCGTCAATTAACTGAACCAGTCTGTTTTAGATGTTAATAGAGAATTTAATAGAGAAAACGGTCAATTTAAATATTCGTTTAAAAATGGTTACACTTGTGAAATATTGTTCGGAACGACCTCTATCGGATGCGGCCGAAATTATAGGAGAGAATAAAATAGACAATGGGCCCTGATTGGTCAATAGTCTTGTGTGTTATAGCATAACAACCACACCACACCTCTTTCATATGCATTTCCATATGTACAATAGCAATTGGCACATGAATTGACTCTTTGTATAGTGAAGTTAGAATGTTGTGGTGTGGTCTGAAAAATGTTATTATATTTTTAGTGCGGTTCTGATGCCCGCAAATGTCAATCTTTCAGATTTTAGGATATTCTGTACAAGAAATTAGATTGTAAACAGTATGCAGTGCTATGCTTTAAAACGTTTGCACTGAGGCCTACGAAAAACATTTACACCAGTGTAACCTAAAAACCCATACACACATGCACTCTCTCTCCGTCTCCGTCTCGCTGTCCCCTGACCGCAGAACAATCATAAATGTCTATGCTTATTAGAATTCAGCATAATCATTATATCCAAATCCTGTCCTCACACTCATACATTTTCTGAGGAGATAACTCAACATAAACGACGACTCGCTTGTTGCTTGATCCTCTTCGTCCTTATATATTTTAAAATCATGTCATCATATCAAAACATTTACAAAATTATTCTAAATATTCATTGTGGGAACAAATAACTATTGTTTAAAACAATGGCATCCAGTGTACTCGATTTGTATTGCCCACAGTTGTGTCACCATGGTCAGCCGATTGTCTTTCATCAGGTGCATCATTATTTTGTGACTTTTTCAAGAGCAGTATTGGTTGAGGTTCGTAATAATTTCCTCAATGAACATCCAGAAACACAATGGAAATGACACAGTTAAATGTTGCTGACAGTCATAGTCGCAATTACACTGCATATTCCAAGTGAAGTCATTCCGACAATCTGGAAATAGAATTACACCCCTTTATATCGGGGTGTCACTTGATACACCTTGGATTACCCCCCCCAGTCGTGCATCATGATAAACATCCCGGTCTCAACGATAACTCCAGAAAATATTTTCCTCTATAGTATTCATAGTACACATGTACATTGTTCTAGTACGACTACATTTGTAGGACCACGATGAATTGACAAATTACTCGTCATATATGTTTCTGTAATCGCCGGCGATGAACACAAATTAGTTAATGTCGCTGAACTTTCGATTACGGTGGCTCGATTCGAGGTTCCCTTCGATGTGAAATGTTCCCACCGATTCGATTCGAATATAACGAAAAGATCGTGGTTCGCAAGAGCCTAATGTATAGTAACATACCCATTTGGCAGAATCGGATCTATACCTGAACTCACGGTCAATCTGGAACTAAATTGTGCGTTACATGTTGCAATTACGTATATAATTAGACGCATAATTATTAATGAATATTAATGTTAATACAAGTGTCCGATCGTATCTATCTAGTTACATAGTTTATCCATTTAGTCTGGCAAGCGGACAGTCCTAATTTCGGAGTGAACAGTATTACTGCATTACCATTGAAGGTAAACATATTAACTGATAAAATTTCGCCGAAATGTCTTTGCTAAGGCACATTATAAAGATATGTTAGTTGTAATTAATAACATAGTTATATTCCCATGCCATCACCAAAATATTGCTGTAAATTGTAAATCCGAGACCGATTTCAAAATTCTCGACAAACGAAAATGTTACAGAATCAGACAACACATAAATTGTATGTGTATTCACACCAGTGTTCAAAATAATATGATAAATAATGGAAATATTGTTGTTTATTATGCCAAAATAGTGGTCAGCCAGGACGCATTATGTATATAATATACGTCAATGTCGTTCTTGGCTTAGCAAAGGCCAGTTTTAAAAGAAGTTATGCCGATTGATAGTAATCCAATAATCCATGTGTGTTGATGTGACCAATATTGTGGACAGTCACCAACTTCTCTTATACGTTTGATATGAAGCGTATATTTGTAATTGGTCAGGTTATCTGTATTAAGGTCTTGCTTTTTGAGATTCGGCGCTGCTACCGATGGTATCAATCACTATGAACCCTGCCAAACATAGAAGACTCGTTGACTATCATCACAATTGTCGATGCAAGATACAGGATGGTCTGCTGGATTGTCCAGGAAAGTCAGGATTTTAGCATGATCGGCTCGTGAAAACAACATGCTCTTCATTTTAAGAATACCAGAGTAACTAATGACCCATCAACAAACTTACAGATATTTATAGTTTCAGTTGCTAACTCGTCGTTGTCTGGAAGCTCACAGGAGAAAAATCTCCAAATGATACCAATCTTCTCCTTCTTGAAGAAAATGTTGAAAGTGGGGACCGCTTTTATTCTACTCTGTTGCGTCGTTTTGACTGCATATATGTTTGTTAGCATTTAGTGAGTGACAGTGACAAATGTTTCATAATCTTGGGGACCCTCCCCAACGCTGACTCGGACATTCCACATATCATGGAGATGATTCTAAGTTTGGTAGAAATCGGCGACAAAACATTTAATCGAATTTGGTGCCCCTCCACTTACCATCCCTGACTCTGAGAGCGTCACTGCTAGAAATGTTTAACCTGCGCCGTTTGCTTCCTCGTAAAATAGTAGTCACGTTAGACCACTTTGGACCCCTCTAGTTGCCCCTGTTAATGTCCATAGCGGACAGAAATACATTCAGAAAATACATATATAAGTCTAGCAAGGTTACCTGGCGTTGCCCGGATGGACAATTATCCAACGTGTTTAAATGTTTTATATCAGTTAACAAACTGATATTATTCAGTCGTCAGATTCCTTGTACCTGTGTCTATATGTGACGAGTAAATCTGTGATAAAATGTGTTGTCAACATTTGGTGCCCATCCAGTCCCATCGGATTCCGACGATGCCGTTTGGAGTACTTTGAACCACAACATTAGTCACCAAACCGCCTATACATAAGTTTCATGGATATTTCGAAATGTTTGTTTATCAATGTTGCCTCTTCCAACCATTTAATATCTGACTCGGTGGCGCCATTTTGAAATATGCAAACATCACCATTAAACTCCTCTTTCCAGCCATGGCCCAACACCACATTTTACTTTGAATGTTTTAATCAGCGCTATTGTCCACCTAATGAAACGTTACACCCCTGCTAAATCCCATTTGAAGCCATCTAGATAGTTCCCATTATTATATATAGTGGTCAGACAGAGAACAGACATCCCCAATTAAAATGAGACATCACATCAGATATGTTTGCTCCTTGGCTATATGTCAGTAGTATAGTTACCAATGTATGACGCAGTGTGCTTTCTCTCTTTAACAGAGACATTCGGTGTTGGACATCAGTTAGGTCTATAAATACTTATTGCAACTATTGAGCTAAAACACAGCGTCATCGACCTTCAAAATTTCAACTAATATTTGTAATTGTAAACCACAGTAGAACATAGAGTAGAAAGAAACTATCAGCAATTCAGCATTGGTGATAAAGAATATTTTACAAAAGGAATCGGTGCCCACGTTATACCAACAGGAGTAGTTTCTCTATCGACCTCGAGCCCTGTACATTAGGTGTCATAACGTAGAAATAATTGAACATTTCTGAAGTATGCTCTTTTACTTGCTGGGGCTGATGATCGATACAAGCGAACCATCATCGGCGAACGCTGAACAATATTGTTATCCGAGATTTTAATAAGTACAGCAATTTTAAATGTTAGAGTGGCCGCTAGGTTTGCGATCTCCTTGCTTGTAAATATGTTCGTGTCACACAAGATTAAACCCATTGATTTCTTGCACAAACTATCACTGTGAGTGTCTCTCATTGAGCGTCATTTTAGTCCCACTAACAAAAGTTCTGAACTGTCGATGTCGCAGCTCACAATACTTATTATTTGGATATAATTAATGATTATCAGGGGAATAACTCCAACTATAACAATGAAAATATTTAAACTGTCCTCGTTAAAATGGTTACAAAGTTACATTTGGAAATAATATCGTTTAAAAATCCGACGTGTTTTTGGCACATATTACAAATGATTATCGGAGAATAACTCCAACTATAAAAAATTAAATATTTCACCTCTCCTTGTTAAAAAAGGGTTACAAAGTTACTTTGGGAAATAAAACATTGGGCTGTTTGGTGCCTCAATTAGTAATGTGCGTCGTTTTAGAATTATAAAAGGGCACTAATGATTAATTTAGTTAAATAGAAAAAAATGATATGATAATGTATGAGCAATAAAGAGCGTTCCTTATCGGCGAAGACGATGTTTAGGACAAATTGGCACAGGGGGGGGGGTGGGGGTCACATGACCATGGGATTGTGCGCCTTTATCCGAAAGAGAGTGTCGTGCATTGGGTTTTTTTTTTTTTTTTTTTTTTACCTCAAATGACTATATATCAGTGGACGATCTTTATTTTACACATTTCAAGGACATAGGGATATATTTTTAGGAATGCGAATAGAGTGCAAGTTCTGAGCTTAAATTAATATTAGCTGTTGTTATTATATGGGATGCAGAGTTGTATTTAGTTCTAAACAAGGAAAACTTTGTCTTATGAATTGTTTTCTGTCTAGGACATTGCAATGGATGTCTTTCATGTGTCCATGGGCAAGATTCATGTAAGAGTCACATTTTATCGGCCTAGAACTATATTCACCATAAAGTGAAAAAACTACTCTATCATTAATTATTGCGGCTTTATGTTTACGTCGTTGTATTAAATGAATAATCACAAATAAAGCCATAATGTCATGTTGCATTTTTCAAATAACATTGCTTTATTGAAGAACTTCGAGAAGAACGCGTTCTAAATAGGATTATAGCTGGGAACAAATACGAAATTGTAATTGTGAGTATGGAAGACAGGACCAAAGAGTCCAAACCCGGGTTCAGGTCCTTTCGGCACCTAGTTTTAAGGACTTTTCGGCACCTGGGTTTTCGGCACTTGGTTGCTTCGGCACAATCACTAGGACGTTTCGGCATTTCAACGAAGATATTTCGGCACCATGCATTATTTAATATATTTGACATAATTAAGTATACGGTCAATCATTTTAGGATGTAGTAATGTCTGCTGTCGCCACATGGTACAAAGGAGAAGGAAATGTAAAGATATTTTCGTTTGAATAATGATTGTTTTCTCGTTGTGTGTTATGAAAAGTGCGGCTAATTTCACAACAGTTAGTTTCTCATATAAATACTTGGGGATTGCCCGTCAATATG
This sequence comes from Siphonodentalium dalli, assembly GCA_032622095.1. Classification (NCBI taxonomy): domain Eukaryota; kingdom Metazoa; phylum Mollusca; class Scaphopoda; order Gadilida; family Siphonodentaliidae; genus Siphonodentalium; species Siphonodentalium dalli. The sequence continues at coordinate 158,396,382 of CP136069.1, read as the reverse complement.
ACGGGTATATACATGTTCTTCGTAAGTTTCTGGTCTCCGCGGTCATGAGCACATTCTCAATTCTATATTAGCATTGGATTGGTCAAGCTTCTTTATCACTGGAGGCGCGTTGGAACACTTTATTGAACTAAACCGCATGCTGTACTCCCACCCTACCCCACATATATGCTTGCACATATGGAACGCAACAAAATCAACATATTACGGTATTACTTTATTTACTAACTGAAAGTAACTGCATTTGGGAGCGTTTATTCTGCGGTGGCGTCGGGGGGGGGGGGGGGTTTTGGTGATAGAAAATCAAAATATATTCGTTTATTACTATATATACTATGTAACTAAAACAGAGCGTTTATTCGACGACGGAGTGGCCTGCAGCCCATCTATGCGCTTCCCGCACATGCATTATTATCTTGGACAGGCTCCCTTCGGGCGCATTTATTCAGCAGCGTATATATAGGGCCACGGGCCCCTGCACTGCGACCCATTTTCGCACTTCGCGCCCAATAAGAAATAGTGTCTACTTGAGTGCAAATACGGCATTTGGGGACATCTTCGATCTCAGGTTTTCTTTGATCAGTCCGCGTGAAATCTGGTGAGTCTTCTTTTACAATAAATTATAGGCTGTGTTCCAAATTTGAGCTACATTGAACAAATAGCTGAGAAGTTATAAATGCGCAAAAAATGGCGCAAGACAATGTCTTAGTTCTCTGATTTTTTACACCAAGACGTAAAAATTCTCAATTTGGATGACCTATGCTGTATAATAAACGAATTCTGAGTTGTGTAGCTTTATCTCAGGAGACGGTGTAAATTTTGTGACCAATAAAAAAAAACGATATAAGTTGATACATTGGTTATTCCAATAATGACTACAAGACTATAATTCGATTTCGTATACGTGCTAATTTGTTGTGTCAGACACTGGCGAATTCGGTTTGTAATAAGGTAATGTTTTATTTTAGACTTAACAAGGAGCGCTCTTTGTTGTTCCATGCGCAAAGTGAAGGCTACATGAGGTGTATCATTTTCTATCACTTAGTGGGAACTTCGCGGCCGCATATGCTACTGCGTACGACTCGTGGTATTTATATATTCCCCGCCATCGTTATCATTTTCTCAAATTTCCTCAAGAACAATATGACAATAACGTACTACGTTATTCGAAAACTTACTCATTCCAAGGCCATGATCATCCCCGTGTACGTGGTATCACCAAAGCCGAGGGTATCACCAAAGCCGAGAAAATGGGAAAGTCATTTTCACGTATATGATATGGGAATATGTTGGTTTCTCATCGTAAAACAGACAACGAACAATGTATGTGTATGTCCACATGAAGCAGGAGTATTTATCCACCCGCTGTCAATCAGTTTTCCCAGATCAAACAATTTAATATTTTGTTGCGAATTTGTTCAATAGTGTTTTTGCTTTTGCTCACTCAAATTTTCGAGATCATCCACCCACTAGTATAGTTCCTGGACTTCCACGCTGCCAAAACAAATGCCAAAACAAATGCCGGTATATAGTTGAATCTGTCAATGAAGCATAGGATTGAACAGAATTTAAAAAATCAGTGTCGTTCTCCATACCCGCGCTATATGGAGTGACCACTGTCGGCACAGCAAGATGTTAACGCCGCAGACGAAGATGTCACCAAACGCCGAGCATCTGTGCAGTAAATATATGCGTAGTACTTAAGGAGTTCTGATGAGTTTTCGAGTGTTTTATGTGTATATGAGACTGATCAATTGGACTGCGAATGCATCGCGTTATCATTCATTCACCTTTTTGAGATCGCAAATCTGAATGCTGAGATGGATGTTCAATTAATTTCAATTGAAATACATTCATAATAGATATGTATACAATATTCCCAATATGTTATGGATTCATATTTCAGATGACATTCGCAGTCCAATTGATCAGTCTCAGATACACATAAAAACACTCGAACACTCATCAGAACTCCTTAAGTACTACGCATATTTACTGCACAGATGCTCGGCGTTTGGTGACATCTTCGTCTGCGGCGTTAACATCTTTCTGTGCCGACAGTGGTAACTCCATATCACGCGGGTATGGAGAACGACACTGATTTTTTAAATTATGTTCAATCCTAAGCTTCATTGACATATTCAACTATATACCGGCATTTGTTTTGGCAGCGTGGAAGTCCAGGAACTATACTAGTGGGTGGATGTTCTCGAAAATTTGAGTGAGCAAAAGCAAAAGCAAAAACACTATTGAAAAAATTCGCAAAAAAATATTAAATTGTTTGATCTGGGAAAACTTATTGACAGCGGGTGGATAAATACCCCTGCTTCGTGTGGACATACACATACGTTGTTCGTTGTCTGTTCTACGATGAGAAACAAACATATCACCATATCATATACGTGAAAATGACTTTCCCATTTTCTTGGCTTTGGTGATACCCTCGGCTTTGGTGATACCACGTACACGGGGGGTGATGAGATGTAGATATACAATTAGAATATAAAAATGATTAGGTGCATAATAATTGTACCCACCCAGCTTGATACTTTGAAGTATATTCTCGAGTCGCAAACTCTGAAATGTTGTAAATGTAAAACCTAAAGCGATCCAGACAGACTGATGGACAACACCAAAGCACTGCCATCAGAATTTCGGCTACCACCTTTGGCAAAACAATCTAGTATGTATCAAGCGAATTTCGATTGTGAGCTGTTTCTAAATACTGAAAAGAACCTGGTATAAAATTTACTACTATGAGGGTTTACGAGCGGATAAGGTTACCCTTTCACAATACAAACCGTTCATAACACCATGCATACATGGCCTCAATAGCCCGAAGACGAGTGTGACTCGCCACACAGTAGTATTTCAACCAGACTCTACTCATGATTCATGAACTGGATATTACATGCACACTTCTGCTACGATATAATAGGTATCGCTATTTGTGCTGACGTTAGGATATCATATGCATATCACGATTCAATTTAGACTAAAATTTATTGAAATTTCAACACGCAGTGACAAATGGTGGCCTGGTAAAATGAAAACTTTGTTTCTCATTTATAATAGCATGCCATTCCATGCCTAAGCTAAAATAGCCACTCTGTATCAAATGAAATTGGTATCCAGAGAACTTTGGCCCATTATTAGCTCAGAATATTCATTGCATGTACGCAGGATAATTCATTTCAAACAACTTGAAGTATAGGTATAAATCGGGCAGAAATGTAGAAATTACAGTAAGTTTGCACAATGTTCCACAAAGTTCCACCAATTCGCCCAAAAATTGCACAAATTTTATGCTTGCAAATCGCTCGGGGGGGGGGGGGGTTGCAGTCCCTCAGCCCCTGGCCCATATTGCCATGTAAATGCCGAAAAAACCAAACGCGGCAGTATTATAAATTTAACCAACCGACAACCGGTACTGCATGGTATTCTGAATGGTTCCAAACTAATTTATCTCATTTTAGTCGCGAAAACTCTGTCTAAATGTTGATAATTAACTCGCAAGTCAGAACAATCATTTCACTAAATATAACATGGTACTATTAGTCTGACCGCATTTCGGGGTACGTCAATGAACTGAGTATATATCATTGTAATCCAATTTAACATATATATTAATATTAAGAACATATAATATTAAAAAATTTGTAAAAGTTTAACATACTGCGCACTAGTCCGTAAACCTGGCTGGGAGATAATCAGATTACTCTGATTTAGAATGGCCGCGTTCACGGACTAATTGCGCGCATGTAAACGTTTGATCGTAAGTGTTGCCCGACATGAGTCGTATTGACAAATGGAGAGCGCCACTGTGCGGTAGGATTTACATGTCATAATGACAAAAACAATCAGCATCCATCTTAATTCTTCTTACGTGTGTGTCTCTGGGGAGAGCAGCTATCTTAGTTGTATAACTTGTGCCCCAATCCCAATTGTACATTAATGATACAATAAAATATGTTTAAACTTGTGTGTAGATCCGTCGTTTAGGACAACCACGTCTCCGTGTAATTATGTATCCACCTCCACACCACATCGATATCTGAAATGCTCTTTTCAAAACCACCACCACCACCACATATATACATTATATACATACCACAGACGTGTGTGTTCCACCACCATAATTACTGAAGAGAGAGAACTCTATTACACCATCACCTGAAATTTCTGACAACTTCCGCCCCGAAGGGAGGAATTTTGACAGGAAATGTTGCCACCAACCCGTGGATTATCGCCCATGGTAGGGTTCATTACCGTGCGCACATGATCGTACACGGGACAGCCATTTACGTCCCACCTGATGGGACTGTTTGATTAAACCAGTGTCATCCCTGTAAATGACACCGGGCGGGCGAGCATTACCGCTTAACAACACCTCATGTTTGTCGATGATCGAGATGAATCGATCCAGGGTCCAAGCGAAACATCTAGCCGGTAGCCGAACACGCTAACCACTTGGCCACCCAACTCCAGCAACGCTTTTACTTCAATGCTTTCACTTTCAAATTAGAAATACCAAATTAAGTAGTAATCATGGCAATATTTCTCAATAAATTGAATAATTTCACATTACTAGTATCTCTTTACTTTGGTCAAAGTCAAGAGTTTTGTTACATTCACAAAACTAGCACTATTCACATTCAAGCTAAACTAAGCTGAATGCATCTATACTCGTTGAATTCACGATGTATAAAACGTGATCGCGGTATTCACAGGAAATCCGGTACTTAGAAAAGGCGAAGTCAGAATAATTCCTCACGTCCAAGATGAAGCCTAATTCTACAGTTGTTGAATCATAAAATCATACACATGCTGCCTACATGATTATCATCCTCTTTTTCATTTCAATTTCAATGATTTTCATTTTTGTTTTGAGAATTGTCCCGACCTTAGAGGTATAACCGGAAATGTGCTTCGATTTTTTGTTCGGTCTACGCTAATGACAACTGTTGTTAAATTTTGGAGTTGGCACAGAGACTACGGAGAATTGATAAATTAGACTCCTTTTTAGCGCTAGAATTCATTCAGTTGATGGCACATATGCTCTAGTTATCTAGCCAAGTTAACTTACAGTAAATCATTCACTGAAACAAGAACGACAATAACAAAGAGTTTCAAACACAAACTTGACCAAGTCAAAGTCAAAGAACTGATGTCTCAAATCACAGTAAAAGAAGTGTTTTTGTGACATTTTTCCCCTCCGAAACAAGATATGAAGTACTATATTATTTAGATCACCCACCTTCTATGTATACAGAGTTCATTTCATCCTTTTGTTGTGTGGTAATGGGTAATTTGTTGAAATACTAACAACGAGGTGGTGAGTTCTGTATTTGAACTACAAGGCTTAGCAACAACCATGTCAACCATACGCAATGCCAAATCTTAAGCTTATTGGTTAAGATAGACAATCTGACCAGTAGGGAAACAGTTTTTATTGCGCCTATTCCAAACGACAACGCCACTTTACGTTACGTTAAGCGCGTTCTCTGATACTATTTTTAGGTAACGTGATCTATATATAGAACACAATAATACAGATTCGAAGGTATACGGATCTCAAGCACGTTATCTTCATGAAAACTGATTAAGTTTTCTATTATAATATATATAGTCACTGTATACATAGAAGGTGGGCGATCTAAATAAAATAGTACTTCATATCTTGTTTCGGAGGGGAAAAATGTCACCAAAAACACTTCTTTTACTGTGATTAGAGACTTCAGTTCGAAATTATACCAACAGCGATCTGTTAACAATGCTCAACTGTGGTTTTGTCTCTGATACGCGTCTATATGACACACGATTAATTGAACGGTGTGGATATATAGTGCTAGTGTGAATTATTCACAAAACACAATTGTGTGAGCCGAGCGTTTGTTTATATGCAGCACATAATGAGTGTGCGATAAGCAAAACACTCGACACCGTTGTGATTTTATTGGAGATTGCTTCGCTGTGACCATTCAACACAAACTCTAATCCACACCGTTCAATTAATCGTGTATCATATAGACGCGTATCAGAGACAAAACCACAGTTGAGCCTTGTTAACAGATCGCTTTTGGTATAATTTCACTAACTTTCATTAGCAACATGGTTTAAAAATCGAGAAGGGCCATCATAAACAATCTACACCCCTTTTGACTGAGAAATTTTCTACAACAAATGTGATATAAGGTGGAAGTTCAACACGTGTTATCTGAACATGTCCTAATGGAACAACTAATCACTGAGTATTAGTATAGACAGGATTAACCGCATTACTTCAGAAAATACACTTTTAGACTCGTCGAATATCACGGAAATGCCTATATATAAGTTTCCTAACTCGAACGGTGCAACTTTGGTATCGTTTGGTACCTTATATTTGATATTGAGCTGACCCTATGGGGCCCGTACATTACCGACGTTGTCTAATATTGTATTCGATGCGATGAAAATACGACATCTGAATAAATTATGCTTGACTTATCGTGCCAGTATCGAAGATCTGCAGTAAACTTTGAATTAACTTCGAGTTGGTTCCCGGTGGAAGAACTGGCATTGCAGCGATTTCAATGCGCACAAGGTTGTCACGTTTGGCACTCCGTGTACATCGGGTTTGAAAATCCATGTAAGGCTGTTACGAAGGGGAATTACGTCGATGGCGTAATAATTCTAAATTATTTGTCTTCGATTCGATTATGGAACAAGGTTTTCACTGGTTATACACCTATGAGTGTACGTTATCATATAATATCCTTTAGAAATATAATAAGTTGATCGCATATCTACTATACTATAGAACAGTCATTAGCGTCGTGACCTTGAACAGACCTATATGACCATCCAGCAGATATATACAAACTTTCAATTATAAACACGATGATGTAATACAAAAAAGAGTATTTGTATAATAAAGAATAAGTAGAAGAGAATCTTCCACAAACGATATTCAAATATAGCTGGCGCCTTATTTGCGGCGAACATGACGTCAGAGGGTGTCTAATTTTTAAAATAAGTCATCGCACGCGCCGCTAGAGCATAAAAACGTGGAACACTGAAGTCAATACAACTTCTAATTTGTATCCGACCGATGAAAGTAGGGCCGCCTATTTCCGCACTTGGTTGTATTAACCTTCCGTCGGATTAAATTGCATTGTATTAGGTGCGGCGATGACACGACGTCTGAAACGAACCTCAGTTTGATGGACATCGGCGACAAGAAATTATCTTCTTCGTAAAACGCTACCAGCGTTATAACCCTCTAGATGATCACACATTAATTCATATGGGCCAGACTGGAATGCATTCGCGAATACAGGTACATATATGATCTCGTAGTTTCGGTCTGTTCACTGTTTTGTACACAGAAACTGTTGCTTAGTTGCAAACAGATTCTGAAACGGTAATGACTAAGTTCAGTGTTTCTCGTTGCGACATGGGCTACCGACTTAAACCACGTCAAACCACAACAAAACAAATAAGTACGTGCATACTCACGGACACGAACATCTGTTTTTAACTTTTTATAATCATTTGCAACAAAATCAGGCTTTTTTTCAGGCGAACTTATAATATATGTAGCACGACTTGGGCACAGCAGTTACATGTTCAGTGTCACACAATTCACATAAGTCATGTGTGTTCATATCATCATGCGTGGAAATACATGTGCAACCAATAACGGAACATATTTCACTTTCAGCCTAAACCGCAATCAGTATGCAGATCAATGCCATTCTAATTTTGAGGTGTTGTCTGTCCTATACAATCAGTCTTCTGCCAGATGTGAGTCAAGTGACAGCATTCAGAATGACACCATACCGTAAGTATCAGCATTACTTATACAATTAGTTCACAAAAGATGGGGTCAGTCGTTTGGTCAATAACACCATATGACATACGATATTTCTTGAATGTCTCTAATGAATTACCACCCTGTCTAACTCTGTTATTGACGAGGACTGAAATTAAAGATTGTGTACCTTTTCCCAGACTCTTCATGTTTATATATTCTGGGATGTAAAACATCATTCTGGGTCAGCGAGACGAGGTTAGTAGTTTTAATTTATATAAATTATTCCATTGTCAATTCATGGAATCGCGTGGTTGAGGTCAGAAAGAGATATCTCAATGTTGTCGAAATCGAAAAACCTATCATTGCCTGTATACATATAACAGGCAATAATGTTCGACCACTGGTGCTATCCACACACAAATAAAGTAAAAAACAAACAAACTGGCAAACTGAAAGAATCGAAAACAAAACAGACAGTAAAACTAAAATAAAAAAAACTACACCGTAAATGATTTGTAAAAACTGCGGATAATGAATCAATAGACGGCTTCTTGGCAGGAATAAATGTCAAGTACATGTGATACTTTTGAAAAGACGCAATACGATGAACATGCACTGCATGGTCGAAATCTAATTTACAACATTCCAACAGAAACTCTTGCTGATAAATAGAAAGTGGCAACGAAAAGTGTGTGTGGAGGCAATCTTGCACATCTCCAGGAAAGTCCCATTGGAATATTTATTCAACTAATTGCAAAAAAAGATCTTAGACAAATACCAAATACAAATGTAGAGACGAAGTAAAGCGGCAGAATTATTAAACGCAAAATATCTCATTTAATTTTGCGAATTATGTATAAATAATTTGTCGGAGGGATAATAGACACCTTTCGCACAATGGACTATTATTACGAATAGCTAATTGTAGTGGTTAATTGTTCTGGCTGTCCAAAACATTTTCGCAGAATTGACGATTGACTATTTGTTAACACATGCCAAAATCAATAGATAAGTACTGAAACTCACCGGGAGCCCCCACAAGGATTATCTTGCACTTACTTTGCATTGAGCGTTCAGAGATGGTGATGACGATGCCTCTGCTCAACTTTCTGTCAGAAGCACGATGTCCAGTAGTTATAAATTGTATTTTGTTTCGTTGTTGCTTCATTGCAGCCGGCGATAGATCTTGGCTTACTGCGCAATCACGATTAGTGTTGTGTGTTTAGCAAGCGTCTCGTTTTTCAAGACGTCCATTTATTTGATTGCCACTAATATATTTTAATTAAGGTCACACGGCGATCACAATTTAAGGACATAATCTCAGAGTTAGCTCCCACACAGGTGCTAAGAAACAATCGCGAATGTATTATTATATGATGTATTTGTGAGTTTTGTTGAAAATCCGAAACCGTAGTCGTAACAACGAATATGGAAAACAGACAACGAATAGAATGAACACAGATTCTAGTGACGTAGTACCCTATTCATAATAATTATATATCGTAGTTAATTTACGAAATATGTACTAACTTTATCCTATGTGTTGAGTACAATATTGAGGGATTTTTTATGTTCATGTAGGAAGGGTGTGAGGTCATCTACATATTGCGGGAGTGGGTATTAACTCAATACCTTTTATGCATGGGTTAAATTTAAGATTTTCGTTTATTAGTTCTATGGCCAGAATAAAACGATACGGCAATATGGGACTGCCTTGCAATACACCTCTGAACATTTCTTTTGTATCTCAAAGATTACGGGCCATTATTGATGTTATATCTATTGATATTTGTGTGGAAAGTGTTCGTCCATCTTTTAATTGAAGTTCACCATTTGAAAACGGCTGGGCACTTCTCTATGTAGGCCCATTCTAAAGAGTCAAATGCCTTTTCACAATCCATAATAGCTAATGTTCCTGAAATATCGATTCGTTCGCATTCGGCTATCATTCTAATACTTTAATTTCTTAGTTTCTTCGGAACTCCTCAATTTATCAAACACGGGACCCCCGATAATACCGGGATATAAATCCGATCACTCAATTATCTCCTTTCAAATAACAGTTAGCAACATGAAAACTGGTCATGGGTTTTGGAAAAAGGATCATAGAAGACAAAATAATTCGCTATGGCTATTCATATGTAGAAGATGAAGGTGAACATAAAGTTTCATGTAATATCAACAAGAGACTTCTTTTAGATGCCATCTTGTTCGACATTAGGGGAGAAACTATGAAGTTCTGTGCGAACCGTAAACGAGAACATCTTAAAAGAGAACAACTCCTCTCTGAAAAGAAAAACATCATACCAATTAACTTGGAAAACCCATCACTAAGTCTTGAATGTAAACGTAATTATATTTCCAAAACCTTGATCAGTTTGACAGATAAGAATGGTAATAATTTTACAACACAAGACAGCATCATGTCGGAAGCTCGAAATTTCTACAAAACTCTCTATTCACATAAATATACTGATGATCAAGATCTAAATCGAATGTAAAAAAATTCTGAAACTCCCAAGCTAACCCCATCTCAGGCATCGAACATTGAGGGTCCGCTAACTTTACAAGAATTGACACATGCATTAAGACAATCGAAAAATTGTAAATGTCCGGGACCATCTGTTTACACATATGAATTCTTCAAATTTTTATGGTCTGATCTGGGGCTCTTTGTGACAGACTCGCTTTACGAATCGTTTTCATTTGGAGAATTATCGATCACACAAAAACAGGGTATTATAACACTCATTCCAGAGAAGGACAAAAACCGTCAATTATTAAAAAACTGACGTCCAATCTCCCTTTTGAACACAACTTATAAACTCGCCTCCTCGTGCTTCGCATATAGGCTTAAACGCGTCCTCCCGTATATAATTAATTCTGACCAAACATGATTTCTAGCTGACAGATACATTGGAGATAACACAAGGCTAATATATATGACATAATGTATCAAGCGAAAGCACACGATAAGCTTGGGGTCCTGCTCCTAGTAGACTTCGAAAAAGCATTTGACTCAGTGTCATGGTCGTTCATACATAAATGCCTCAATTTTGTCAAATTTGGCGATTTTCCATAAAAAAAATGGATGGCAATTCTATATGAAGACGCTAGTTCGTCCATCCTGATTAATGGTAACATATCACAAAGTTTTAAATTAGGGCGTGGCTGCCGACAGGGTGATCCCATATCCCCATATATTTTTCTCCTCTGCGCTGAGGTGTAAGCATTGTTGGTAAGACAAAATGATAAAATTAAAGGAATAGTCCTCGTTGGTTCAGAGTATAAAATATCACAATACGCGGACGACACAACGTTTATACTTGATGACCACTGAAAGTAGCATACGTAAGGCCTACTCAATACTTGATCTATATCCTCGGGTTTCGGGACTGCGTATTAACCCGGAGAATTAATTGTCAGGCGACATGGATAGGATCAAGAACAAACTATGAATCAACCATGTGCCATGATTTAAAATTATCCTACTCAAAAACCTTCAACTTTCTGGGCATTAATTTCGACACTGATCTTCAAAAAATGATGTCAAACTACTCCGGTAAATTGGACGAAATAGAACGACTAACCAAGATATGGAGCCACTGTCACTAAGACACTTATTCTTCCAAAGCTAACCCACATATTCATGTCTCTCCCCAGTCCAGACGATGCTTTCGTTAAGAAGTTAAACCAATTTTATTCCATTTTATCTGGAACTCTAAACGGGCCAGAGTACAGAGGAAGCAGTTATGTCTCGATTTCTCCCCAGGAGGACTGAAAATGGTCAACTTGGAACATTTTAACTACGCAATGAAAATCTCATGGCTGAGAAGTCTGATATGTAAGCAATCAAATTGGGCACCTCTCCTAAAAGACAACCCCATTATCAATGACCCCCTGTGCCTAACATATGACGCTAAGACCCTGTCAAAAAAAACTTTAAAAATTTCTAACCCATTTTGTAGGGATGTTCTCATCTCTTTGTGCAAATATATGATAAAAATGGTAGTATCATCTCAGCGACCATATGCAATAATTCTAACATTAGAATGGAAGGAACCCCAATTAACTTTAATTCGTGAAGAAATGCAGACATATATTTTATAAACGATTTGTTCCAAGCAAATGGAGAATTTCACACCCCTGACTCCCTTAAGGCTACTTTCAATATTTCTACTAACTTCGTTATTATAGCTAGTCTAAAACGCCAAATATATAGCTTTTCAAACGCTAGTAATCAGCCCCTCCTACGATTACCCTCTCCGTTCTTATCCAAAACTTTGAGCCCGTTATTAAGGGACCAGAAAGGCGGTCAACTCTTCCATCAAACCCTGTCAATTTGGGAATCGGGTGCCAAACTCATGTTAAAAATGGAATTCGGAAATAAAAGACGACTCCCAATCATGGGACAATAAATTTCGCAATCCATTCACTACCACGCCTGATACGAAACTCCAATTAATACGAGAATCCTATCGACGAACACATTTCTGAAGATAGCAGGCATAAGATCTGGTGATCTATGTAAGCGATGCGAAAATACTCAAGAGAACATTGCTCACATTTTCTGGGACTGCCCATACACAACTCGGTTCATAACCGAACTTCAGTCTTGGTTGAAAATAAATGAAGTGTCTATACATATAACCAAACAAAGTATGCTTTTTGGCGTTAATCATTGTCAAGTGAATTATATCATAAATTACTTCCTACTTGTACTAAAGCAATATATATATAGGACTAATTTTGACCCGATCCAACTGTCAACAAAGGCATATCTCGCTGGATTAAAATTCAAATATGAATGCGATAAGTACACATCCAGATGCAACATGAGATATCAAGAGTTTTAAAATCTATGGTTACCCTTAGAACATATTATTAATGACAACACCGATTGACTTGCTGATATCCCACAACAAAACCAACTTTATACATGTATATACCCCGATCAACACAACTATATACATAGAGCCCGGAACCCGAGCTATCTCTCAAATTTACATTTATCATTTCTTAACTTAATCATCAGAAAGAATTTATCTGCGCCAAACTTTACTCTTTATATAACTTTATAACTGACACTCTTCATTAAATGCACAAAAGTTGTGTCGCCCAATAGCCAACGGCAAAACAAACTATTTATCTCTTTACAAAAACTACACCAAAAACAACTATATGATTCAAGCATAATTTTATTAATGTCGCCAGTGAGAAAGTAGCCCAAGTGAAATTCACATGGGAGCGTGCAAACGTGAGTGCAAGAATGTAATATGTATCAATGTATCGTTACTGTAATGCTTGTGCTAAACGTATGTCTGTCTGTCTCATGTTTTGTTGTTATTTCTACTTCCTCAATAAAAAAAAAACAAACAAACAGATCTAATACTCGCCGAGTGGATTCTCCAATATACCGTCCAGACAAGAAACTAAGTTGAGAAATGGAAGTTAATCTAGGAAGGTATTTGTTTGTCTGTTAGCTACCAGCGCAGATACCATTTTCATTAAGAAGTGAGACAGGCCTCCAATGTTTCAAATTCGCTTTATCTTTATTTGCTTTTGGGATCTATGCTATTATACCATAGTTCTGGTATATCTGTTATACATAGCTTAAGTTGGTTATAACCATAATTGGGATAAATGGTTTCGAATTGTCCAAGGTCTTTACAAAAGAGAGAATTAATATAAACCGGCAATGAAACCATCAGTTCCTAGTGAACAGTCATCATTCATATTTCCCAAAACATTCTATATTTAATAGCGGTCGCTCTAAAAAAATCTGACTCATTGATCAAGGATATTCAAAAAAGTTTATAATGGTCCCAAATTTCATGTCGTAATGTTATATCTTCCCTATTGTCGACTCTATAGATTTTTATATATCTAAATTTAAGCGTTCTTGCTCTTGTAGAATTTGATCAAAGTCTTCTCTTTATTTTGTGTAGATTTCCTGCACTTTCGTTTTTTCAGTGTATATAGAAAATAATCTTTTTGACGGCTAATACGAAACTTGTACTCGAACAATACAGTTTTCTACCAGGGGGATGCGGTTTGTATTGCCCGTGTAAAATTGTGCTTTCACTATATTGCGACGAATTGTTTTGCCAGGCTAACACGAAGCTTGAACTCGTATTAGACTGTTTTCTATCTGGAATAGGCTTTTTATTACCCGTGTAAAATTATTTTGTCTCCATATAGCGCGGAATGTCTTTGCCAGGTAATATAAGACATGAAATCACTTTATTCAGGCAAACAAAATTTTATCGGGGGATACACTTTTAATATCCGTGTAGAATGATGATTGCTCTCTATAGCGCGGAATTTATTTTGCCGGGTAATATGAAACATGTACTCACGATATACGGCCTATACACAATTATAACAGGAGAATCACTATTATTGTCCATGCAAAGTGATGTTTCCCTATATAGCGCAGAATTTTGTTTTGTCAGATAATACGAAACATGAACTGGCAAAATTCAGATCCTATCCGGGTATACACTATTGTCCGTATTAAATAATGTTTTCCCTATATATCACGGAATTTAATTTGGCATGTAACATGAAACTTGATACTTGCAAAATACAGTTTCCATCCCGGTTATACACAATATATTACCCGTGCATGTAATATGATGGTATCTGTATTTATAGCACGGAATTTCTTTTTTTGGGCAAAATCAAACCTGAACTCGCAAAATACGGATTCTATGTGGGTGGGGGGGGGGGGGGGGGGTGGTTACACCTTTTTATATCCCCTGTAACATCTGCTTCCTATATTTTTCTCTTTTTGTTCATATATCGAACATGAACACCGGGATACAACGTGGTATTTTCCTGGAGATACCATGATGCCAAAGAGGGCTTAAATATCTGCAGAGGTGATACATGATTATATTCAAAGATACCTTTAATTGGTCGATAAACTACTTTGATAGATATACTCTCGGAACCCTGTTCATTCAGGTTTTATTCGAGTTTTTTCTCAAAACTCGACTCATATGGTTCGAGGAGGGACGGTTGGTGGGAAGACAAGCGGCCCTAACCATATATAACATATACATAGCTGTTTAATGATGGATTTTGACAATTTTTGGTGTGTAAGTTTAATGTCACGTGCGACAAGTGCACACATATAATCGGGTCCGCCCCAACTGGCTAACCAGAGTTATGGCACTTGTTTCTATTTACAGCAATTTTACGTCCGTTAGAACGATAGGTTCAACAAACGTCTATTTCATTGACATTTTTTATATGGATATTTCACAACAATATACCTGTATGAAGCTCGAAAACCAACGAACGTCCGAATTTGTTTTACTTGAGTTACGGCCCTGAGTTCGTCTATTTTAAGAAATATTACGTCCGTTCGCGCGGTAACTTGAACCAATCAATTTCATTCATATTTGGTATATGTATCTTTCACAACAATATATCGAACGAGTTCGAAAAACCAGATTTGTCAGATAATTTTTACTTGAGTTGGGGTCCTAAGTTTGTTTGTTTTTTTTATAGCAATTTTATAAATATTTATATCTGAGTTTTTTAACTGAGTTACGACCGTTCGTTTGTTTATTTTGTATAGCAATCTTAACCGCTAGCGCGATAACTTGAACAAACTTCCACCGATACCATTCATATTGGGTATGTGGATCTTTCACAATATCATCGAGATCGAAAACCAGGTTGTCCGATTTGTTTATGCCTTAGCTACAGCCCACAGTTTATCTATAAATTTGAAATTTTATGACCGCTAGTGCGATAACTTGACCGAACGTCAACTGATTCCATATATACACAAGGTTTGTCCGTTCTTTCAGGAGTTATGACCCTTATTTGTGAGTTATTGTTCCTTAGTTCGCCCATGTTTAGTGGTTCGACAAATTCGTTCTTATGAGCTAAAATGCTCGACAGGGGCCATCTTTGATGCGCAACCCTTGTTCAATGGTATCATTGATATTAAATAAACCTATGAATGTAACATTTGTTACGTTTGATAAAATGATACCATGTTAATTTAATTCAAGCGTGGATTGACCATGCAGTTTTACAATTACCTCAACATACTACTAAAATATGTAAGAGTCATTGACATATTAAGAAGATAGTTTCAACGATTGAACAAATATGACCGATATATTACATCAGAAGTATAGATGGAATTAATAATTCTGTTACCGGAACTCAATATTCACGAAATCCACATAGGCACAATCTTCCGTATCAATTCTGAAACATTCGGCCACTTGTAAAAATCAGCGCTAGCAATGCATGATCGTTAATAACATATGCATTTACTCTATGCATTGAAGTGACATACTGCAAGCTTAGAAGAACTTTGTTTGGTGTATTCAACCCACAAATATGCACAGAACCTGAAATAAATGTCTTTCAAGCGACAAACATTTGTAGGTTGAGTACAGCAAGCACGATATTTATTCTGAAATAATCTGAACAGATTATCGACGCCTATTGAGACAGAAGATTGAACGCCAAAGTGATACATTGTGACATCAACGGTGATATATACATTCAAACACTATCATGACATGTGACAGTCTGTTTCCTTTCTAGACATTTGATTATATGTATCTGCAATACAGGTGACACGGTCGGACTGGCGAGATGGATTTTTTACCCGGAAAGGTACTGTTATGAAAATGCCAGGCAGTTTTGCAACCAAACTACAGGAGGACGCTTGTTGGCTATGGATTCTGATATGAAGAGGCGGAATTTCATCAAATACATACGTAAAAACCTGACAGGATGGGAGTATGAAAACAGCGGGTAAGTACAATATTCCGGATTAATAACGAATCAAAGCCGGACGCTTTCTAAATTGAGGGGAGTTACTATCGGAATTATGCACAGTGAAGTTCATTCGTATCCGCAGTTTACATTTTATTGAGAACATAATTACAACATTATTGACTCAAATATTTGCAATGAAGTGGCCTAAAATATAAATGTCGCGTGCAATGGGAAAGTCTCAATCACTCTGGCTGGGCTGGGGACAATACTGGAATCGAAATTCGTGATGCAAGCAAACGTTATTATATCGCGTTTATATTTTCATAATATTACATAGTACATACGTGAATCTGATAATCCTCAGATATCCTTATATTTTCACGAATCGACAAGAAACACATACTTATGAACAAAGCAGAAGATACATTCAGGTTATCGCAAATTCTGTCGATGGTGAAAGCTACATGGGGCTCGTTGTAGTTTCGTTGACATCGACATGATGAAATTTTTATGAATGAAATGGACATGATGAAATCGAAAAGCTTCTTAGTACAGTACATATCTCACTCGGATTGCGCACACATGCAGCGTCAATAGTATAATGGTTAATTTCAGTAAAATACCCCCTCCAAACAACAACAAACAGTCTTGACTTTTGATTAATTTCCGTTTGATGTTGGTAGTTTATATTCTATAATAATTTGTTCAAAAGGAATGGCTTTTAAAAATGTTTTTATTTTGGTCTGAGTCGGTGAGTTCGTAGTCTGTTTGAAATGTGAATCTGATTTCTCACATGCATTGATGTATGATATGATTGACCTAATTTATATACGAAATTGCTATAGAACCCACTCTGTCGATGAACCCGTGTGCATGTATGAAGTGCTATTATCATAATCACACCACGATATAAGGCCTAAGTATATATACTAGCAGGGTTATCCGGCGTTGCCCAGGTTAAAGTGATGTGAAACGCTCTGCATATTGTGGACATATGGTGGGAATAGAGGATACTCTTGTTCAAAGCGTTACACATATTCTGATAAATTATATATCCAAATAACATCACAAAACATGATTTTTACACTCGGAATATTAGTAGTAGCTCATCTTGTCGGATCGGAGCGATTGCCATTTTGTTTATCGCGATTAATCCGTCCCACCAATAAAGAAATATTTATTTGTTTACAACTGCGTATACTTCAGATGTTATAACATGAACATCATAAACACATTAGTTCGCAAAAATAAAAGACGACAATTGGGTTTTACATAGAGATGTATCAATCAATCTAGTGGGTTTGACTGAGATTTTGTGGACACCTGCTTATCATATCTCCACGAAGATACAGATGTTTCAGAGAAATGTCCAGGTGCTCCTCTGTTCATGGTGCTATATACTGGCTAATTATTCTCAGTTTAAAAGAAATGTTGCTGTGCAACAGCGATATTTTGAGTTTATGTTAGGCGATGAGTCTGTTATAAAACATGAAATATATTCTCTGTATATTGGGCAGCTATAACCTTGTCAGATGTCATTATTGGAGGATCCTGAATAGTCATGTGCTACTGATTCCGTTATCTCAGAAGAAATTATATTTGACGGCACACTGTGACCACTATTGTTGAACAGGCCTTCTACATGTATACATTTCCATATCTCTTGTAACTTTTTTGTGGAAACTATATTGAATGGGACAGACTCAACCATGTTATAATATTA
Organism: Siphonodentalium dalli; assembly: GCA_032622095.1. Taxonomy (NCBI): domain Eukaryota; kingdom Metazoa; phylum Mollusca; class Scaphopoda; order Gadilida; family Siphonodentaliidae; genus Siphonodentalium; species Siphonodentalium dalli. Next base: position 158,378,110 of record CP136069.1, on the reverse strand, counting down.
ACATGAGTTATTCTAATATTTTAACATGCACTATTATCTTCCTCGTAAAAAGTCCTCTGTGGACCCCTGTCTCGAATGGCACCACTTTTGACATCTTTAAAACACAAAATTAAGACTCCTGATATCATGGAGATTATTATTTTATCTAAACCCGTCGTCTGTGTGTGTATCTGTGTGTGTGTGTGTGTATCTGTGTATAACTCGGTCACGCTTTTGGCGCGTTTATAACTTTTCAATATTGTGTCATTGAATATCACTGACCAAATTTCATGCCGATTGGTCAAAGCAAACCTGAGATCTAACATGGTCCCCAAATGCAGTATTTGCACTCAAGTATAGACACTATTTCTTATGACGTTTGTGTGTCAGTTCAGGTTCAGTGTGAATTTAGGTAACGAATGTTGATTTTTCGCGGAAGTGCATGTATAGTGGGGTGTTGAGTCAAGACCCGAACGTTCTACCGACGTTGGGAATGGGTGGATGTAATGGGGTGCAGAGTCAAGACTCGAACGTTCGTCGTTGGGAATGGGTGCTAATATGGTATTATAATTTGCCAGTTGGGTTTGAACATAAGTAAAGAATGCTGTCTTTGATACGAAAGTTGTGCATTGAGTGTAGAATGGAAGGAGTACCGGAAAACACGGAAGATGGCGAATGGACACAGTCTGACCTCCCGCCAGTGGGTACCGTGAACTCAGTAAATTCGCCGGAACTCAGTTAGAAAAATCACATCCCGGAATCCCGGGCGGGACTAATAATACAGTGTAAACAATACTGCCGACGCTAATTAATGCTCTTTTAATCTTTCGGTTGAGTGCAAATCTGATAAAAGAATGTTTAAAAGATCAAAATGTGCGCGAAGCGCACGCAGTTTAAAATCAGATAATGTGCGCGAAGCTCACAAAGGGGTTGTTGGCCCCTCGCCCGCTAAATAAAGGTTCCGAATTGAGCCTGTTTCAGCTACTATAGATAAAGTAAAATATCTTGATTGTTGCGTTCGATATGTGCATGCATATACATGGGTTGGGGGAGATGGGGATGGGGGTAAAAAAGTTTTATTGAAATAAGGTGTTCATACAAATGGGCCGCGCAGTGCAGGGCGTGTGATCATTAGGCTGCATGCTGAATACATGTTCCAAAGGGGGTCCGTTCAAAATGTGCTGCAAACTCCCTATGTGTGCGCGAAGTTCACGCAGTTTAATATCATAATATTTGGCCCACCCCCGCTAAATAAAGGCTCCCGAATTGAGCCTGTTTCAGTATAGATAAAGTAAAATATCCTGATTGTTGCGTTCCATATATGCATGCATATATACATGGGTTGGGGAGATGGGTGGATGTAATGGGGAGCAGAGTCAAGACTCGAACGTTCGTCGTTGGGAATGGGTGCTAATATGGTATTTAAATTTGCCAATTGGGTTTGAACACAAGTAAAGAATGCTGTCTTTGATACGAAAGTTGTGCATTGAGTGTGGAATGGAAGGAGTACCGGTATACACGGAAGATGGCGAATGGACACAGTCTGACCTCCCGCCAGTGGTACCGTGAACTCAGTAAATTCGCCGGAACTCAGTTAGAAAAATCACATCCCGGAATCCCGGACCGGGACTAATAATACAGTGTAAACAATACTGCCGACGCTAATTAATGCTCTTTTAATCTTTCGGTTGAGTGCACATCTGATAAAAGAATGTTCAAAAGATCAAAATGTGCGCGAAGCGAACGCAGTTTAAAATCAGATAATGTGCGCGAAGCTCACAAAGGGGCTGTAGGCCCCTCGCCCGCTAAATAAAGGCTCCGAATTGAGCCTGTTTCAGTTACTATAGATAAAGTAAAGTGTCTTGATTGTTGCGTTTCATATGTGCATGCATATACATGGTTTGGGGAGATGGGGATGGGGGTAAAACAGTTTTATTGAAATAAAGTGTTCATAGAAATGGGCCGCGCAGTGCAGGGCGTGTGATCATTAGGCTGCATGCTGAATACAGGTTCCAAAGGGGGTCCGTTCAAAATGTGCTGCAAATTCCCTACGTGTGCGCGAAGTGCACGCAGTTTAATCTAATATATATTTTGGGACTTCTGTCTGTCTGTTTGTCTGTGTGTGTGTTAGCTATGGCCGGGAAAACTGCCAGACGGATTTGACGAAAGTTGATACCTAGGGGTAAATTTGTCACGGGTCAAATCGTGACTCCGACCTGACATTGACCTTCAAAATGGTCAATTCAAGGTCAAATCGGGTAAAATGGGACGGATTTCGACGAAATTTGATACCTAGAGGTACTTTTGTTCGGGGAGTCTTTTGGACTGGTCAAATCGTTACCCCGACCTGACCTTGACCTTCAAAAATGTCAATTCAAGGTCAAATCGGGTAAAATGGACGGATTTCGACGACATTTGATACCTATGGGTACTTTTGTCCGGGGAGTGTTTTGGACGGGTCAAATCGTGACCCCGACCTGACCTTGACCTTCAAAATTGTCAATTAAATGTCAAATCGCGAATTTTGACGGGATTTCGACGAAATTTGATACCTAGGGTTACTTTTGTCCGAGGAGTGCTTTGGATGGGTCAAATCGTGACCCCAACCTGACCTTGACCTTCAAAATGGTCAATTCAAGGTTAAATCGCGCAATTCGCCGAAAAGCAGAGGGGAAACAGCCCGGACGAAGTCGGGTCCACCAGCTAATGCGTTTCAGTTATACTGGACTATATATAATAGTAATACAGAACTATAAGTTGATTTTGTTGCATTCCATATGCGCATGCATATATGTGGGTGGTAGTAGAAACTACAGTTTTTCTGTGAAAAAAGTGTTCCCGAGCCATAGGCTCATATATAGCGCACAAAGAGGGGCCGCTGAATAAACGCCCCCAAATGGAGTCTATTTAAGTAAGCAAATACATGCACTGTCATGCAGTAATAAAATAACATGTTGATTTTGTTGCATTCCAAATGTGCATGATATATATGTGGGGTAGGGTAGGGGTACAAAATACAGTTTTAGTTCAATAAAGTGTTCCCACGCGCCTCAGGTGAAAGAGAAGTATGACCAATCCATTGCTAATATTGAAATGATATATAATGTGCTCATAAACGCGGAGACCAGAAAGTAACAAAGCACATTTACATACACGTCAAAATGACGGGTTTATAAATGATCTTCGTTACTTTCTGGTCTCCACGGCCATGAACACATCATTTCTATATTAGCAATGTATTGGTAATACTTCTCTTTTCACACTTCATCTATACTGAAACAGGCTCAATTCGGGACACTTTATTTAGCGGGGAGGGGCCTATACAGCCCCTTTCTGTGCTTCGCGCACATTATATGATCTTAATCTGCGTGAGCTTCGCGCACATATAGGGAGCTTGCAGCACATTTTAAACGGACCCCCTTTGGAACCTGTATTCAGCATGCAGCCTATTGATCACACGCCTTGCACTGCGCGGCCCATTGGTATGAACACTTCATTTTAAAAAAACCTGTATTATTGCCCCCACCATCATCTCCCCAACCCACGTATATGCATGCACATATGGAACGCAACGATCAAGATATTTTACTTTATCTATACTAACTGAAACAGGCTAAATTCGGAACCTTTATTTAGCGGGGGAGGGGCCTGCAGCCCCTTTGTGAGCTTCACGCACATTATATGAATTTAAAGTAAAATATCCTGATTGTTGCGTTCCATATATGCATGCATATATACATGGGTTGGGGAGATGGGTGGATGTAATGGGGAGCAGAGTCAAGACTCGAACGTTCGTCGTTGGGAATGGGTGCTAATATGGTATTTAAATTTGCCAGTTGGGTTTGAACACAAGTAAAGAATGCTGTCTTTGATACGAAAGTTGTGCATTGAGTGTGGAATGGAAGGAGTACCGGTATACACGGAAGATGGCGAATGGACACAGTCTGACCTCCCGCCAGTGGGTACCGTGAACTCAGTAAATTCGCCGGAACTCAGTTAGAAAAATCACATCCCGGAATCCCGGACCGGGACTAATAATACAGTGTAAACAATACTGCCGACGCTAATTAATGCTCTTTTAATCTTTCGGTTGAGTGCACATCTGATAAAAGAATGTTCAAAAGATCAAAATGTGCGCGAGGCGAACGCAGTTTAAAATCAGATAATGTGCGCGAAGCTCACAAAGGGGCTGTAGGCCCCTCGCCCGCTAAATAAAGGTTCCGAATTGAGCCTGTTTCAGTTACTATAGATAAAGTAAAGTATCTTGATTGTTGCGTTTCATATGTGCATGCATATACATGGGTTGGGGAGATGGGGATGTGGGTAAAACAGTTTTATTGAAATAAAGTGTTCATACAAATGGGCCGCGCAGTGCAGGGCGTGTGATCATCAGGCTGCATGCTGAATACAGGTTCCAAAGGGGGTCCGTTCAAAATGTGCTGCAAATTCCCTACGTGTGCGCGAAGTGCACGCAGTTTAATCTAATATATATTTTGGGACTTCTGTCTGTCTGTTTGTCTGTGTGTGTGTTAGCTATGGCCGGGAAAACTGCCAGACGGATTTGACGAAAGTTGAAACCTAGGGGTAAATTTGTCACGGGTCAAATCGTGACTCCGACCTGACATTGACCTTCAAAATGGTCAATTCAAGGTCAAATCGGGTAAAATGGGACGGATTTCGACGAATGCAGCCTATTGATCACACGCCTTGCACTGCGCGGCCCATTGGTATGAACACTTCATTTAAAAAAAAACTGTATTATTGCCCCCACCATCATCTCCCCAACCCACGTATATGCATGCACATATGGAACGCAACGATCAAGATATTTTACTTTATCTATACTAACTGAAACAGGCTAAATTCGGAACCTTTATTTAGCGGGGGAGGGGCCTGCAGCCCCTTTGTGAGCTTCACGCACATTATATGAATTTAAACTGCGTGCGCTTCGCGCACATTGTGATCTTTTAAACATTTATTCTTTTATCAGATTTACACTCAACAGAAAGATTAAAAGAGCATTACTTAGCGTCGGCAGTATTGTTTACACTGTAGGCCCTATTATTAGGCCTGTCCCGGGAATGTGCTTTTTCTAACTGAGTTCCGGCGAATTTACTGAGTTCACGGTACCCACTGGCGGGAGGTCAGACTGTGTCCATTCGCCATCTTCCGTGTATACCGGTACTCCTTCGATTCCACACTCAATGCACATCTTTCGTATCAAAGACAGCTTTCTTTACTTATGTTCAAATCCAACTGGCAAATTAAAATACCATATTAGCACCCATTCCCAACGACGAACGTTCGAGTCTTGACTCTGCACCCCACTATATCCACCCATTCGCAACGACGGTAGAACGTTCGAGTCTTGACTCTATACCCCACTATATACATTCACTTCCGCGACAAAATCAACATTCGTTACCTAAATTCACACTGAACCTGAACTGACACATTAATTTAGCGCCTATATATTTCCAACAACGCTTTGGTAGAGCGCATGGAAGTTTCGCCTACAATAGCAAAGCAAGTGTTGGTTTGCGTTCGACGTCAATGACGTCATTTCGACAAACGTCATAAGAAATAGTGTCTACTTGAGTGCAAATGCTGCATTTGGGGACCATGTTAGATCTCAGGTTTACTTTGACCAATCGGCGTGAAATTTGGTGAGTCACCTTTTATGACATACTCTAGGTCGTGGTACAAATGTGGGCCACATTGGACGATGGTTGAAAAGTTATAAACGCGCCAAAAGCGTGACCGAGTTACACACACACACACACACACACACACACACACACACACACACCCCCACATACACACACACACACACACACACACACCCTCCCACACACACACGCTGACACAGACGACGGGTTTTATATATATAGATAAGTTTGGTGCTAATCGGCGACTAAACAATTCTTTATCAAATTTAGTGCCCACCCCACACCATCTCTCACAAAAACAGCACCAACATAGCATCTTTCAATCACATGATTTGATTCTTCGTATCATGGATAAGAATGTGTATAAATTTGGTTAAAATTGGCGCAAATATTATTGTATATCAATTATGGTGCCCCTCTCCTTTTCAGTGCACTCCTGACTCGATTGACGCCACTTTGAACAGTTTTAAGCCACATCATAACATAACATGTGGATGATTTTGTATAAGTTTGGAATCAGTCGGTGACTAAACCAATTCTTATCAAATTTAGTGCCTATCCCCCCCCCCAATATCAAATCCAAACGACACCAATTTGGCGTCTTTAAATCACACAATTAGATGCCTTGTATCATGGAGAAAAATGTGTATCAATTTGGTGGAAATCGGCGCTAAAATTAGTTTTATCAATTTAGGTGCCCCTCTCCCCTTCCGCGCATCTCTGGCGCGAATGGCGCCACGTTTGGCATATTTAAACATCACCATTAGATATAAAAGTTTCGTGGCATTCGGCGGCAAACATTTTGTTCTGCACATCCCCTTTTCTGCTTCTGACAACAGCGTCATTTTAGAAAATTCTAACCCACACCATTATCTTTCTCGTAAAAAAGTTACCCCTAGAAGACCAGTTTGGTGCCATTTAGATGGTCCCTCGGTGGTAAACTTAGTTTATCAATTTTGGTGCCCCTCTCCCCTTCCGTGCATCCCTGACTCGAACGGCGCACTTTTGGCATATTTAAACCACACCACCAGATTCCTTATATCATGGGGATGATTATATATAAGTTTCGTGGCAATCGGCGACCAATGTTTTTTCTGCCCCACCCCTTTTCTGCCTCTGACATCAACGGCGTCACTTTAGAAAATCACATATATATATATATATATATATATATATATATATATATATATATATATATATATATTATATACTAGCAGGGTTACCCGGCGTTGCTCAGGTTAATGTATGCTGTGGATATTTGTTGGGAATAGAGAATGCTCTTGCTTAAAGTGTTATACGTTTTCTCATAAATTGTATATTCAAATATAATCACAAAATATGGTTATTACAGTCATGGAATATAAGTAGTGGCTCACCTTGTCAATTGCCATTGTGTTTATCGCGATTAATCCGTTCCACCGATAATGCAGTATTTATTTATTTACAACTGCGTATACATTAGACGTTATAATATGATACATGAACATCATAAACACATTAATTCGATAAAAGATGATAATTTGGTTTTACATATTGATATGTATCAATCAATCTAGTGGGTTGGACTAAGATCTCGAGGACACCTGGCTATCATATCTCCATGAAGATACAGATGTTTGAAAGAAATTTCCAGGTGCTATATATTGACTAATTATTCTTAGTTTAAACGAAATGTTGCTGCGCACATATATCAGCTACATGTGCCAGGCACAGAGCGAGATTTTTAGTTGTTTATGTCAGTCGATGAGTCTGTTCTAAAATCTTGTCAGATGTCAGTATTGGTAGGATCCTGAAAAGTCTTGTGCTACTAACTGCATTTTCTTGTATATCAGAAGAAACTATATTTGACTGCACACTGTGACCACTATTTTTGAACAGGCCTTCCATATCTCTTGACAAATTGTAATTTTTTGTGGAAACTGTATTGAATGGAACAGACTAAATTTTGTTATTATATATATGCAATCCTCTGACGGTTCGATGTCTCTCAGTTTGCACGAATATATGTATCTCTTCAATAGAATGATAAATATACGTTTAATGCTTCTTCTAGTTATCTCTTTTTGATAGCTCATTGTGTGAATGCCTTGATTGCCATTCCCATATAAACATGACTGTTAAGAAGATATAATTGTTCAAGTGACTTATGTGGGTCACCATATGTCGGGATTGTGAAATGTGAACTTAAAATGATATGGAGATGGCCTGGTGACTGTATATAACTAATATGTGGATATCGGCGAATAGCAATCGTATCAATGATAGTGCATATACGCTCGCCATCCGTGACGCAAACGACACCAAATGTGATTTAATTAATTAGAGAAAAACGTGTATCAATTTGGTGGAATTTGGTTTATTAAATCAATTGTTGATGCAACGCTGACTCGAACAACGCCATATTGCGAAGGTGATTATATATTCGTTTGGTGGAAATCAGCGACAAAACTATTTCACCATAGTTTTTTAATTTCCCCTCCAACCAACAGCGTCATTTTAGAAAATTTTAACCCGCACCATTATCTTCCTTGTAAAAAGTTACCCCTCTTAGAACGCATTGGTGCCATCTCGATTGTACCGCGTGAAGTTATATATAGAACGCACACAGACAGACAAAAAGACAGACAGACAGCACGGTTTTATTTCTTGTATCATTTGAGAAGAACGTGTCTGAATTTGATGGTAATTGGTACTAAAAATATTATGTATCAGTTTTGATGACCCTCCCGTCCCTATTTCGGACTCAAGCTGCACACACTAAGACTCATTAGAGATTAGAGATGCATATATAAGAAATTGGTGAAAATTGGCAAGTATACAAATTCGTATCAAATTTAAGGTCCCCATATCTCTCACCCATAGGGCACCAATTTGGTGTATCTAAACCACACGATAAGATTCCTCGTATCACGGAGAAGAATATGTATCAATCTGGTGGAAATCGGCACTAAACATATAGATATAAGTTTTTGTGTCCCTCTCATCTCTATACACCACTGACTCGAATGGCCCCACTTGTAACATCCTTAAACCACACGATTACACTCTTGATATCATGGAGATGATTGTTTATAAGTTTGGTGATAATCGGCGACTAAACAATTTTTTTTTATCAAATTTGATGCCAATCCCTCACCTCTCCATCTCTCACCTAAACAGCACCACTATGGCGTCTTTAAATCACGATTAGATTCATCGTATCATGGATAAGAACGTGTATCAATTTGGTGGAAATTGGCGCTAAAAATATTTTTGCATCAATTTTGGTGCCCCTTGTCCCTTTCAATGCAACCCTGACTCGAATGAGGCCACATTTGACAGATAAAAGCCACACAATTAGACTCCTCATACCATGGGGATGATTTTGTATAAGTGTGGTGGCAATCGGCGACTTATTATCAAATGTAGTGCCCACCCCTCCCAATATCTAATCCAAAAACAACAATTTGGCGTTGTTAAATCGCACAATTAGATTCATTGTATCATGAAGAAGAATATATATCAATTTGGTGGAAATCGGCGCTAAAATTAGTTTTTATCAATTTTGGTGCCCCTCTCCCCTTCCGTTCATCCCTGACTCAAATGACGCCACTTTTGACATATTTAAACCACACCGTTGGATTCTTCATATCATGGGGATGATTATATGTAAGTTTCGTGGCAATCGGCGACAGAAAAACAATCTGCCTACCCCCTTCCGGGCACCCCTGACGCGAACGGCGCGACTTTTGCCATATTTAAACCACGCCATTAGATTCCTCATATTATGGGAATGATTATATATAAGTTTGGTGGCAATCGGCGACAAAGTTTTTGTCTGCCCCTCCCCCTTTTCTGCCCCTGACAACAACGGCGTCACTTTAGAAAATTCTAACCCCGACCATTATCTTTCTCGTAAAAAGCTACCCTTAGTAGACCCCTTTGACATCATCTAGATGGTCCCCTGTGAATTTCTATAGAACACAGACAGACAGACAGACAGACATTCGCAAATATAGATATAGATATATGCTGTTGTTTGATGCATGCATACAGTTGTATATAAGAATAAATTGAAAGCATGGCTTAGAAAAACATTATTGTATTGTAACTAGGCCTTTCACAGCTACTGCTGATCTTCAGGTTACACAATGTATAATATCATAATGTATAATGAATATTAACGTCACTTCCGAATTTTGGTTTCATTGTGACGTCACTTCCCTGGATATTTATTCCAGTGATGGTTTTAAGTTTTTTTCTTCTCTGAATTTAGTTTCGGACGAAGTTTTTTTATCAACATTGTTTCCGTCCGAATTCTTTTCAATGGGTCCATTGATAGCATTTTGTATAATGGAAACACTGTGAATGAGCAACCGCCACAAATTTCCAGATGTTCGCTGAGATAAATTTGTCTCAGCTCTGGTTGTTTGATTTGTTGGCGGTGTATTCTCATGCGCTCACACACAGTGTTGCCCGTCTGTCCCACATAACACCCATGGCATCCAGAACATATAATAATATTGATTAAGTTCCGTGATTTGTAGTCCATATCCGCATTGGGTTGAACTACTGTACCATTTTTAAACTTGAGTTGAGTACCAGTAACTATGTTTTTGCATGTACCGCATCTGGAATCTCTACACGTCCGAATTCTGTATGTTGTTTCGTTGCTGGTATCGAAACAGGCTCTCGTCAGTATTTTTTTCAAATTTGGTGGTTGTCGCTTACTTTGAAGTATATTATCCTCACTGACGAGATATTTCATTTTGGGACTCTTGTGTAGTATTGGTAGCAGTGTTTTTGCGGATTGAGTTACATTAGGGTGGCGTGGATTGTGAGTTGTTACGAGTGGAATGAGATCGATACCAGCAACGAAACAACATACAGAATTCGGACGTGTAGAGATTCCAGATGCGGTACATGCAAAAACATAGCTACATATATATATATATATATATATATATATATATATATATATATATGTGTGTGTGTGTGTGTGTGTGTGGGTGTGTGATGGTGAGGGTGTGTGTGTGTGTGACATCGATGAGAATAATTTGGACCATGATTGGAGACGCCGGGTTGTTACGGGTGTATGGTATTTTACGTTTTCTAACTGATTAAAATATGGTGCGCGACTGTATATGATTTCAACTGTAACACTGCCACGGTTGACAGAAAGAAGATCACGAATCGGCCATGTGAAAAAAGCTAGTAATCAATGTAGTACGTGCGTGAAATATGCGGAAGCAATAATTTTACCTCTTTTCATGATTTACATTTTTATAATTGACCACATGATCATTGTTCACTATGGTATTGAACTACAATACATACGCAAAAGCCATGGGGTCCACATGGAAACATTTTTTACAGCTCGTGACAAATTAGAAAGTTCGACCAACCAGCGACCATGATATACTTGAGATGATGATTTGTTGAGCGTTTGTTGGGTTTGAGTTTGTGAGTGTTAGATAACAAGTAGGTGTTTGCCTATTGAGTATGGGTTTCATGCCACCGTAGCAGGAAGCAAAGTCCCCACCCCCATTCCAAAAGACGAGCAGGTCACGTGTTTGATGTTTTCTTTGGTCTTTGGTCTTGGTCTTTGGTCTTTGTATTGGTCTTGTGCTTGCAGGAGGTGTTGTTGTCGTTAGGAGGATTGATGATGTGGGGTGACGGGATGGGCTATCTGGGCGTCTCTCAGATAGCTTACATCCCGTCGGCTGTATTCATGGAGGATCTGTATGGGTGTTGGTGATTTCGTTACTAATGTTGGGGTTGATGGCAGTGTCTTGGTTTAGGTCAGTCTGTTTTTCTCTTTCTTTGGTCTTTTTCCTTTGTTCTGGATGTGTTGTTGGAGTCGTTGAGAGGGAGTGGTGGAAGGAAGAAGAGGCAGCTGAGCCATGGTGTTGTAGGACCTGTAATGATAGAGAAGAGGATATGTGTAGTTGATTGAATACATACATAAATACCGCTGTCGGGATTGACTTGTCATCGTGAGTTGCTTAGTAGAGTTGTGATCGCAAAAAGAAAAGTAATTACCAACCGAATCATTTGTAATGCTCTATTTTTATCAAGAAAAGTAATTTAGTAGAAAAAAGTAATTATGTTGCGTTATTTATTAAATAGGTCAATAGATAAGCTATTGTTTTGTGAAAGACAATAAAGGTTCCTTGTTTGTTCCATTCCGTGTTCCAGCCCCAACTGTCACTGTATGCCGATGGCAGGGTAAGACTAATGACAGTCCGAGACGAAACACTTACATAGAACCCACAAAAAATATTGATTGTTCGTGGTTGATTAAGTTCTTTGTTGGTTCCTATTCCATGTTCCAGCCCTAACTGACAGTATATGCCAACGGCAGGGTAAGACTACTCTCTAAAACCGATGCATAGCCACGGTTACCGAGCCTGGAGGCTGATGGCAGTTAGAGACTTTATCGTTTTGTTAGTAGTAGTTTTCGGAGTTCTAGTTCCTCGATTAGTGGGCTACCTTGTAATCTTTGTATAGTTAGAGCCGCTAGAGTGTTTAACCTATCTTGCATTGTGTATATGTTAGCTGCTGAATGTAGGGCCGTGATTGGTGTGCGCATATTTTCTTGTAGTGCCATTCTTAAGGCGGAGTTTTGAATTTCTTGTAGTTTATTTATAGTTGCCTTGGGTAATTCTGCAGTAACAATTGCCTCATATTCCATAATTGGTCTTATGTACTGTTTATACAGTTTTATTAGGGTTGCGGAATTAAGTCCCCAAGATGCGCCCCTAAGCATTCTTAGTAGTCCAATTCTCTGTTTTGCTTTGGTTGCGGTATTATTTATATGTTTCTTGAAGTTGAGTTTATAGTCCAAAGTTATGCCTAAGAGTGTTGCCTCTTCAGTTTGTTCGAAATTTTCTCCAAATATGGAAAGTTTGAGTTCGATTTTTTCAATTTACTGAATACAATCAATTGGGTTTTGTTAGCGTTGAGTTTAATTCGCCATTTTGAGCACCATTCTTCTAGATCATTGAGTTGTTTTTGAATTCTGATTTCCAGTTGTTTTGGGTTACCCCCCGTGGTCCAGACGCCCAGGTCGTCGGCGAATTGCGAAATTTGAACATTGTATGTTGGGTTATTGGGTATGTCGTTTACGTAGATTAAGAATAGTATCGGGCTTAGTACTGACCCCTGGGGCGTTCCCGCCTTGAGATCTACTCTGTCTGATATTTTCTCGCCTACTCTGACTTTTATTGATCTTTGCATCAAAAATGAAGATATAAGTCTTAACATTTTGGTCGGGATGTCCGTGGTTGTATTTAATTTGTATCGGAGTCCGTGGTGCGAGACTGAATCAAATGCCTTTTCTACGTCTAGGAAAGTTGCAGCTCCAACCCACCCCTGTTTAGTGCAGTGCGCATATCTTCTACTATTCTGTAGATATGTTCAGTTCCTTCGCGGCCCCGTCTGTACGCGCGTTGGAATTTGTTAAAGAAGTTTTGATTTTCTAAGTGTTCGGATAATCTAGTGCTGATAATTCTTTCAAAAAGTTTGCCCAAAGATTGAAGTAGACTGATATGTCTAAAATTTGTCGCAATTGTGTGATCTTTATTCGGTTTGGGAATCATAATTCCAAGTGCGCATTTCCATATTTTAGGGAAATATCCATGTTGTAAACATTTATTATAGATTGTTTCTAATCTATTGAATAGAGCTTCTGGTCCTTGTTTAATTATACCAAAGGTTATTTCATCGTCGCCTGGGGCTTTATTTGGTTTGGCACGTTTAAGGCAGTCCTTAATTTCTTGAATTGTTATTTTCTTAGCGAGTGTGTGGTCGTCATCCGATTCTTGAATAGGTTCGTCGCGTTGTATAAATATGTGTTTGTTTTGTTTAATGTAGTTAATTACCTGGGTTCTGAATGTTTCGCAAAATTGATTTCCAGTGTGGGTTTTATGAATATTTTGCAGGGATTTAGCGAATATTGAAGCTTTGTCTGCCTCGTTTGTGAATGCTTCGCCATTTTCGTCGTTAAGTGGTTTATCATTTTTATTTGATTTGGCTTGGCCAGTTAGGACTTTGAATGTTTTCCAGAATTTCCCGTCAAGATGTCTATCGCCCAATTCAGTGGTTACTCGTTCCCAGGATTCTCGTTTTTCGAGTTTAACTGCTTTTTTAACTTGACGCGTTAGGTTGTTATACATGGTTCTATACTCGGTGTCGTTTGGATTTTTTTGCATTAGTCTGCATATTTTGCGTTTGAGTCTTATTGTTTCGAGTGTTTCTTTTGAGACTCTCCAGGTGTTTTGCTTTATTTCCTTTTTGGGGCATGCTATGTCGATAGCGTCCTTAAGTGTTTCTGAAATCGATTTTGCTGCGGTTTCAATGTTTTTAGGATTTTTGATTTCAAAGTTGTCTAAATTTATCCCAGTCTGCATTTCTAAGATTTCTTCTAGTGATGGCTTTGTTTCGTTGTGGTTTTGCGTTATTATATATAGTTCAACCGGGTAGTGATCACTTCCTACGTCGAAGCCAATTTTACATTTGTTTATTGTTTTTGCTATTGATGGTGTGGCTAACGCGTAGTCAAGCATGTCCCATATTTTTGTTTTGATGTCGTGGTGGGTTGCGATACCTTTGTTATTTAATAGGACTAGATATTGGTGTTCAACGATGTTGAATAGTGCATCTCCGTATGAATTAGTTTTGCTGCATTTGTACACTATATGTTTCCTAGGAAGATACAATTTTTGTATGTATCTGTGAAGTGTTTGAAACTATCTAGTTGGGGAGGGGTTTTGCAAGGCGGAACATATAGGGAGATGATTGCTGTTTTCCTGTTGTTTATGGTTATTTCTATTGCCATGATTTCATCTGTAAGTTTGGAAGTATTTATAACGGTGTATTTGATATGATGTCTAACTAATATCGCGACCCCACCCACCATAGAAGATCGGTCTTTTCTGTGAGTGTTGAAGCCAGGGAATGAGAATTTTATGTCTTTTCCTAGTTTTGTTTCATTTACAGTGAGTATATCTATTTTGTTTTCTTCAACGTATTCTATTAATTCCTGTTTGCGAGCCCTAATGCTGTTCGCGTTAATATGGGCTATATACTTGAGATGGAGACTATAGCTCCTAATATGCGTTTCCACAGCTGTCAATCACATAATTATTAGCAGATGTGTTCGACCAATCACCCACTGAGCCGATCGATGGCTGCAATGCAAATCCTGATTCCATCTTTGTTCACCCTAATTTGGATACCCATGCGTACATTCAGTGTTATTAAAAAAACAATTTTGTTGTCAAATCATAACGTCCTGAAATTTCTATTTACGCCATGATGTTGGAAATTTATTTACGGATAAAAAACTTTTAAATTTTGCATGACACCTGTCATAATTTTCACAATTAAAGACGAAAAGAATGTATGTTCTCTGGTGTAACTACAATTATGTTCTACGGATCCTACTGTCAAACCAATGCCGCATACCCCGGGATAGTAATGAGGGCTGTTGTAGAGGTTTGCTAAACGAATTGGTCAGATGCAATAGAGCTGTTTATTAATAATAAACAATACAAAAATATATATCAATATTGACATAACCAAAAATATAATGTCCTGAAGGCGGTGGGCAAAAATGCGGCTTAAACAACTAAATACAAATAAAAATATGAATATTGGCATAACCAATCATAAAATGTCATGAAAACAAGTTCCTTAATGCTCCCCGGAGCCTCAGGGAGGTGAGTAGTGATAGAAACGGAGATTGACTTAGAGGGTGGGTGGGTTGATTTGTAAATAAAATCTACTACATTTTGAAGATAAGTAATGTTTTTGATGAGCAGATTTTTTAGGAATCTGAATAAGATTGAAATGGCGTCTTAAAGATTTGTGTGCGCAGAACTGGAAAGCTACACCTCGTGTACAAATACCGTTTGACCCAAAAAGTAATAGTTTAATGGACTACGATAGCAACGGATCGCTCGAAAATGGATGCGTGTATATATAAGAGTAGGATATGTCTGTTAAATTGAGCAAGCAGCTCAATCTAAAAACATACAATCATTGACTTAGTTTTCATACGCCCGTTTTGTAGAAAAAAACGGGACGTATTATGTTATTCGTCCGTCCGACTGTCTGCTAGTCCGTTCGCTTTTCGTTTCCGGATGATTACTTTATTAAGTCTCAACTGAATAGAATGGAATTCGGCAGTTCGAATTTAGGTTCCACCCGTCAATTTTCCCACGCCACAGCGATTCTCTTATTTTTGAATATAAAATAAAAAAATTTAATTAAAGATTTATTATTTTATTTTATTGTTTACTATTTATGTTATTTGTCCGTCCGTCCATCTGCCAGTTCGTTCGCTTTTTCGTTTCCGGATGATAAGTTTAGTAAGTCTCAACTGGTTAGAATGGAATTCGGCAGTTTCGAATTTAGAATGGAATTCGGCAGTTCGAATTTAGGTTCCGCCCGCCAATTTTCATGAGTTATGACCCTTTGTTGAAATTACCGTGGGCGTATTTTGCCACGCCCTAGCGATTCTCTTGTTGTTTTTACATCTAAAATTAAACATGAATTAAAGATTTATTATTTTATTTCATTATTTATTATTTTAAAATTAAATGTTAAATTGAGCTAGGAGTTCAATCAAAAACATTCAAAATTATATATATTTTTTGTTTAATTAATGTTAAATTTAAATGTTAAATTGTGCAAGGAGTTCAATCTAAATGCATTCAGAAATTAATAACAAATTAAATCAATTTTGTTTTCTTTGATTTAAATGTTTAAAACATCAATATGTAAGCAATGCGTACGGAGGAGACTGTTAGCTAGTTAATAAACCAATTAAACTATTTGTGCAGATACGTCTCCTAGAAAACGTAAGCGCATCCCATTAGTGAATATGTGTGGACGGGAACATGTCTCTTTTCCGAAGGTTAGCTATTCCGAAGGTTCACTATTCAGAAGGTTCACTACTCCGAAGGTTCGCTATTCCGAAGGTTCTCTATTCCGAAGGTTCGCTATTTCGAACATTTTTTCTTCTTCTAAAGGTTAATTCTATATTCAAGTATTGAGAGGGTTCTTTATCACGAAGACTCTTTTTTATGAAGGAAATAACTTAAAACATTGAAAAAATAAATGCTATTTTTTATTTTTTCGCGGGTTTCCTTGAGATTTAATGTCATTACGTATGGCGTTATATCTCAATAATCTTACAGGCAACAATACGCCAGCTAAAGGCGGGATTAAAACAGCGCGGGACTATAACTCTTAATGAATACTGCGAAGCAGAATGTCGTTGAATAGACGGGTATGAGTTGAACCTAACTGCAATTGTGAATTTGTATTGAATTGTAGGGCCCACTTAATTTTCGAGTCATCGGCTATTTTGTATAGTGCCTTGATATCAGGTTTTAAACACAATCTGTGTCATAAAATATGATTAAAACACTATATATAGTTCATTACCATTCCAAACGTCAGTATCAGAAGATGCCCCTAGATAAATAGGAAACATCTTAAATCATAAAAAGATTCCCCCCGTTATATTTCATGGCTCTCAGAATGCAACAGAATTCAACCTTATGTATTTTCAATTGAAGGGGAATAACATTATCTTTAAAATATAGAGTTACCCCCTCCATTGAAAATAATACACTTTACTTTGCGCAACAAAATCAGATGATCCTTAAGCACAAAAACAAGTCGTTAACCCTGCGTTAACTCAACAAAAACAACATGTTTACAGTTTATTACACCGGATAAGCTGATAATACAGTGTTAGAGAGCTTCATATTTCAAATGGTATATATAGTGGCATATAATTAAGTGGGCCTTGAATGTTGATGTTTTTTTTTCAAATACAGATTGCCAGTTCGGAAAAACTATACCTCTTACATGTAGTTTATTTCAGTCATCGTGTTTTTAACTTTCCATAATGAACGATAAACTGATACTCTTTTCTTGCTATTAATAACCGATATCTAGGACAATTTGGGAATTAGAAGTGGATGTAAAAATGTACTATATATGAATACTAGCGTAATCGTATTTTTCATTCCTCGTGTGGTTTCTGTGGTGGCGTGCAAAGTTTGATTCATTTCTGGTTAAATACGCCCAGAATAGAAAACCTTCGGAATAGCGAACCTTCGGAATAATGAACCTTCGGAATAGGGAACCTTTGGAATAATGAACCTTCGGAATAGCGAACCTTCGGAATAATGAACCTTCGGAATAGAGAACCCTACCCGCGTGGACAGCTCTATAGCCAAATGGTGTAATATAAACACGTTGGTCCATGAAGAAATCAGACTGATAAAATCTGGGTTAGTTTTTGACAGAATAGGCAATTCGCTGTCTCTAGTAACCTACAGTGCTATTTCGTGAGAGAAAATTATGTCTGTATCGCATGGTTAATGCAATTATACATCTTCGCCTGTAGTTGTATGCCATATCCATATCATCTATGTAACTGTCATTATGCTTAGAAATGTTATGTTATGGAAGCAGCCGAAGGTTTAATCCCATTAGTCACCTTCACAAGTAATTACAACAAACAATATTGGAAGTGAATAAATGACCGTGCTCGTTATGTGGCATGGACAGATATACATGTCTTGGTCGGCGGGTAGAATATGACCACCGCCCCACCACGATTGGTATATAAGAACCCCTAATGTGGCACCCTGTTTGTCGTCGGGTGCATCCCGTGACGGATGGTGTATGAGTCCCGATGGTACTAGGGCGGTCGCACCACACAAGGCATCGAAATGCGATGCGGCTTAGCTCACTCTCCACTTAAGTCTTGCATCGTTTTAAGAAGTGTGTTTCAGTTGATCAGTCAATCGGTTAGTCACGCCTGTCCACAGTGTTTCGGATTAGATTTATTTTTCTGAGGCTATCAGTTTGTTAACTCGTTCGCATTAATTCAACTAAAGATATTTCCCTCGATCGGGAAATTATTTCGCGGATACGGAGTCGGGATCTGGATCTAGTTCCTGAATAGAAAGTCCCAATATCGACAAAAGTGTTTAAGCGTCACGGCGTGGCAAACGCGCTGGACGCCCCCGGAGATGTTCCATGATCAATGGACACAGCAGAAAAGATTATAAGCCGCTACATATATCCCTTCTAAACTGCTGGTCCGTTCGTAACAAAACACATCATGTTAACGACCTGGTAACAGAACGTGGTAGTGACGTTTTCTGTCTGACCGAGACGTGGTTGAAGGAATGTTGTGACGAAGTTAAAATAAACGAATTAACACCAGAGGGATTCTCGTTGATATCTTCGCCGCGAATTGTTAAAACAGGCGGCGGAATTTCCATAATTCACAGGAACAATTTTGTTATCAACTGGAATGCGATATCCCATTTTCCGACATTCGAAGCGATTGAGTTGAATATCAGGACATCAGCACAGCCCGTTGTGTGCGTGTGTATATATAGACCCCCACCTAACAAGAAGAATAAACTGAAAGTTAGTACATTCATTAAAAACTTCAAAAAGCTCATCGAGCAGTACCTGACAGTGAACAGCCATCTCATCATACTTGGCGATGTGAACCTACATTATGATTCTGAATCAGATATCAACGTAGCTGAGCTCAAATCTTTTTTGGGCAGTGTGAATTTGGTGCAAGTTGTTAAAACTCCAACACATCGTAAGCAGCACATTCTTGACTGGGTTATAGTGAGGCAAGACCCCACAAACGTCGTAAAAGCTGACGTCGCCAACATAACATTCTCTGACCACTTTCTAGTCAATTTCATCATCAACACTGCAAAACCGTCTGCAGGTCCAAAACGCCAAGTGCTGACCAGGAACATTAAAGCCATCAACTCTCAAGATTTCTCGGCCAGTCTCTCAAATGCCTTTAAATGCAACGATTCCGGATCATGCAATGAACTAGCCTTACGTTTCCACGCTAAACTAAGCTCTCTGATTGACGATTATGCCCCTCTGAAAACACGCTCTACATGCGACCGCCTTGCAGCGCCATGGATGACGAAGGAAATTATTGAATCTAAGCGCGCAAGAAGAAAAATCCGAACGCAAGTGGAGAACATCTAAGTTGACTGTCCACCGAGAAATATTCATGGACAGTAGTAAACATGTGTGCAACTTAATTAAAGATGCAAAAAATATGTTTCTATAATGACTCTATAACTCAGTGTAAATCAATGAAAATATTGTTTAATTTCACCACCATTATGCTCGGCAAGTCCAAAGCAACTGTACTACCAAATAACCACGATACTGCTGACTTACCAAATGTGTCTGCGCAATTCTTTGATGATAAAGTGGTGCGTATAAGATCTAGCATAGAAAGAAATATTGATGCTGAGTTTGCTGAATTTACCGGGAATAAACTAAACAATTTTCACCCTGTAACACAAGAGGAAGTAAAATCCCTTATCGCAAAATTGCCACCGAAATCATGTGCCAGCGATCCTATGCCAACTCAGTTGATCCGGGAACACAGTGAAGTGCTGGCATCAGCAATAGCATCTATATTTAATTCATCTTTAAGACATGACGTTTTTCCTGACATGTTTAAGCATGCAATTGTTAAACCACTCCTGAAGAAGCCAAGATTGGATCGGAACAACTTAAAAAATTACAGGCCCGTTTCAAACTTGCAATTCATCTCTAAAATGTTAGAACGTGTCATGTTGTATCCACTTCGTGATCACTTGGATAGCAACAAACTCAATGAGCCATTTCAGTCAGCATACAGAAAGAATCATAGCACACAAACGGCCTTAATATGCATCACTAGTGATCTCCTCAATGCAGCAGATGAAGGCCTTGTAACAATTTTTGCCTGTCTGAATTTGTCCGCCGCGTTCGACACAATCGATCTTTCCATCCTTATTAAGCGGCTCTCTTCCACATTTTGTTTATCGCAAACTGCTATCGATTGGTTCCAATCATATCTGACTGATCGTACACAAAAAAAATACAAATTGGCGACACGTTCTCGGAACCTAAATTGCTTCACTTCGGAGTCCCGCAAGGCTAAGTTTTAGGACCTGTTTTATATTCGATGTACGTCAAGCCGCTCGGTATTGTAATTAGATCCAATGGTGTTCGTTACCACATGTACGCTGACGATATTCAAATGTACCTTTCTTTCCCGCCTTGTGACATAATCGAAAACTTGAAACAAATACAGGACTGTATAACTGATGTAAAATCGTGGATGGAAATAAATAAACTTAAGTTAAACGAAGAAAAAACTGAGTTGATGTTATGTGGAACCGATTACCGCATTAAACACACTGATGCTCACCATATTAAAATAGGCGATTATTATATTCAGTTATCACCGTCTGCAAAAATTCTGGGTGTTGTTTTGGATAACACACTATCCATGAACTTACAGGTCAATTCAATGTGCAAAACCATGTTTATGGAGCTTCATCGCATCTCGCAGATACGGCCATATTTAACACAGACATCCTCACAGACACTTGTTTCTTCATTTGTATTTTCAAAACTAAACCTTTGTAATGCCATTCTCGCCGATATCACAACTGAACACTTGGATAAATTGCAAAAGTAATTAATGTTGCTGCAAGAATTGTTTCCATCAAACAAAATTTTTCACATGTAACACCATTGCTACAAGAACTACACTACCTTCCAAGTCATGCACGTATAGACTACAAATGTGCGTCATTCTGTTATAAACAATCATAATCTTGTTCAAGCATTCTCCCTGTATTGCCTCAATATTTTGATAAACTTTTAAGTATGTATATTCCACCTATGAACCCGAGGTCAAAGGCACAAGCTCTAATGGATATTCCATAACAAAATTTTGAACACTTCTGGCAATAGAGCATTTGATTCGTATGCGCCAAATGTTTGGAACTCACTGAGACACGACACAAGATTTGCAAACTCTCTGACCGAATTCAAATCTTTGTTAAAGAGTGAATTAATCTGTGCTCACTATGGGGAAGTTATCTCAGATGTTTAATTATTTTGATGTATGTGTATATAGGTATGTGGTGTGTATAGATATATGTGTATATAACGTGTGGTAACGTTTCTTTTAATTTTGTCTTGTTGATTGTTGACTATTCGACTCTAGTACCGCTGTCAGACTGTGGAGTCTGCTACATGCAGTGTCTAGATTTGATCACCGATAAAGTTATGTATCAATATTTTTCCCCGATCATAACGTGAAGGGTAGTCCGATGCAGCTGCTGGGATTTTTTTCCCCGATTATTTAGTTCACATGACAACTCAAACTAAAGTAACATACTGAACGTAGGGGTGATGATTTGCTAAGTTTCAATGGTGCTGAGATATATCCTGGCACTCGATCTTAGCTTTGGGTTCAATATATAGTCAAGGCTTGTTAATAATAAACGCTGCAATATATAGTTGGACAACTTGATAATAATGTGAAAAAAATGTGGTAAAAAATACAACTATGTTGCGACCTCCAGCAGTTCTCAACACCCATCAGAGTTGGACCCTTGAAACTTTCACTGAATATAATGTTGTACCCACCATTCACGGTGTTTTAAGCGACATAGAGAATTGCAAGAGAAAAGAAAATATATTTGCATAGTGTTCTGTGTACAGGACATGATCACATGAATTGGTCAGAACCGAAGACGTGTTTAAACAGTCTCGGCGAACACTCATTATTGCTTTGGCCATGTTACATTGAATCAAAATACAAAATAGTACAGCCGAGAGACAACTTCAATATCCAAAGGATAACACAAAAAAACTATTGCTGGACCTCGTCCGTCAGCTGACTATGCACTGTATCTGCGGTTTTGTCAGCTACGAAGTGCATTGACACCAGTAGTCAGAGAAATATGGGCAATGTTTTAAGCAAAACACATGTGACACACGTTCAATGTCCTGATGGTTTTGGTACATAGGATAAAAAGTGTAAGAGAAGTTCATTTTGCAGTTAAGGCACCCAATTGCATATTCTCTCAAAATTCGAAAAAGGGTCGAGAAATGGTCAATAACTCTAAAATAGAAAAAAAACAATTTCCGCCAACACAATACATGTTGCACATCTTCAATGTGTCAGTAAGAATGTCCTGAAGTTTTTAGGTAAATAGGATTCGAACTGTAGGAGGAGTTGATTTCACAGTTAAGGTACCAAACTTAAATCCCGACATGGTCACACCCTACGATTCCAGCACATTGAAGAAGACGATGTAGCAGCATAGTTTATAAATGGCTCACCGTGAACAATCTTTTATCATAGAATTTTAATATAAATTCCTCTGTGATATAAATTTTCACATTCACTATCCTACCTCATTATTGTCAACTTTATGTGTGCATGATACATTTCCCTCTGCATTGACAACCATGTGGATAACATACACGAAGGTGTGAATATATTGTCTATTCTGTATTCCCTCTATGTTGGCTAAACAGGCTGTTGTGATTTCGAAGAAAAATAATGACAGAAATTCATGGCCGCCAATATAGACGAGCTAAATATGTGTTTTGTGAAATATCTGGAAATGCCGTTGAGTGGTAGCCCCCAAACTATCCAAAATTACTACATCTCTAGAACGTTTATCAAAAACGGAACCTGCAGAAAAAAAATCCAATATATATATGTGCCTTCATTTGAATTAGAGCTTCCGAGCGGTGGACCGTTCCCAGTGAAGTACATTGCTTTCTGTATGCTATTGAATTAAAATAGTACATGATATGCGATTGAGTGGAATATAAAGCAACGACAAGGAAAAACATATAATGAATCTCTGTTTATCGTGTGGGTATGATTCGATTACTGTAGGATAACTGATCAACTATATTTTTGTGTATATTTCCGAAACAGAAAATCGAGTTTTCTTCATGTTGGAGCTAGAATTGTTGGCGACGCCAGTGGATATGCTGCTATGTGGAATACATGTGAGACTGTCGACGTTCTTGGATACGCCTTCAGCGTGTTCGACTCGGAAAAAACGTGTGGGCGTCTTGCATTATTTGAGAGCAACCTTCACCCCCAAATGGGACTTTGGGATGGTGACTGCCAACCACAGAAGTTCGTTTGTGAGGTATCGACAACCGACCGTGAGTAAAACACTGCATCTCCGCGTACTGATTTATGCGATTAGTCCTCGAAAATAATGTTATCTGCGATCAAAACTAGCACGTAACTATTATCATGGAACTACGTTTGTAAAACGAAGTGTCTCAGAAACTATCAACGTGCATTACAGTAGTTCTAGTGATTGGGATCACACCAGACGGACTTTGTATTACCACATCGTTAATTGCTGTAAGATTGAATATTTTTATTGCATTGGCATACATGCATTTCGACAAAAACCATATGCACTCAAGGAAATACAAAACCTAATTATTTGTGGAACTGATGTTGGAAATGAGCTGCATGAGTACACAAATAATTGAAGTTGTACACAATTCTATATAAATATTGTTTAAAAGAATGATATTATTCCCAACCAAGTCTTCCAATGTTGCAACCAATAAGTCC
Organism: Siphonodentalium dalli; assembly: GCA_032622095.1. Lineage (NCBI taxonomy): Eukaryota > Metazoa > Mollusca > Scaphopoda > Gadilida > Siphonodentaliidae > Siphonodentalium > Siphonodentalium dalli. Next base: position 158,353,999 of record CP136069.1, on the reverse strand, counting down.
TATATATCTTTATTTTGCACTATGTATAACTATCTGTCAACCAACTGTACCCTTTGATGAGGCTTAAGTGTCAAAAGTATGGCTATGGCAAGATAATTACACGAGCAAAGAAATTATATGTGAACAGTGTTCTGCCCAGGTCACGAACAAACTAATTGCTCACGATAGAAGTATTCAAACTGTCTCGGTGTACACTCATCTATTGATCATGCTTGTGTCATTTTGGATTATGAATTCAAAGCACCGAAAATTAGGGCTGAGAAACAACTCAAATACAAATACAATGACTGGGCCTCGACGGTCAGTTGGACATCACACAGTTTTCGTTTTGTCCCAAATGAGATGTGTTGATACCAGCACGCAGACGCAGAAAGTGTATCTCTCGCAACGTAACTGACATAATATATATCAGATATTTGTGTTCGCGTGGAGGGAACAAATCCAAAAGCTATCGAAGTCTCTCAAGCATTGTGACTCCCAGAAAAAAAAAGTTGATATTTGATGTCAAGAATTTCAACACAATGCTTGAAGAAAAACGTTTCAATTTGAAAGGCAGAAGACCGTATTTATGGGTAGAAGATTCCAGTTGAGTTCTATATAGACTGCAGCTTTCACGCCCAATCACCTGCCGGTAAAGTTGATATTACTAAGGCTCACGCCTGATCCATAGACTAGTATAAGGATATTACCAATGCATAATAATCCATTAGAAACTACTAATTTGTAGCATTGTAACTACACTATATACTATTGATTGTTTACAAGTACCTTTATTCCACGCGTAGTTGTATGCAAACTGTTATGCGCGTTTTAGATATTTATATTTACACAGTACACTGGTCAGTTCCTGAATATATACTTCTGATTCCTAGTGGATACAACTAATCATCTATTGTGCTTTAAGTTGTGTATATCACGTTGTTTTAATCTGAAGCACTGTCTGCTTTATACACAATTAATTCGCTACACATCATTCGTTCGTAGTACTGATATGGCATTCCGATTGAAACGATATTGAACCGTAATCAATCACCCAACGCACCGTGATAACTTTGAGTTGTTTATTTATTATTTTATTTGTCTGTTCTTATATATGCTCGGTCTGCTGACTGGGCTTGGTGCTAAATGTATCCAAGAACAGATAAACTTATTTTAACAAAACGTTGTCTGATTGTGTCTTTGGTGCAAGTATTCTTTTCTAGGTTGTTAATTTATTCCCGAAAAGGAAGTCATTGTATGGTAAACCTCGTTTCGGAGTTACATATCACATATACAGTTCGAATTCTGGTTCAATTCAATATCTCTCATCTATTCAGACGTCAAGATCCGAAATATATCCATTCATTGGACATATTTTGGGAAACCTTAATTAATGACCAGAATCTCAGATAATATGGTAAAAAGTCATTCATTGAGATGAAATATAATTATATATTGACATCCGTTTTCTCTAACCTTATGTTTAGTTACTTTAAAACCCAATATTTGGTTAATTTAACCCAACATTTGGTTACAAAGTTGGGTTGCCATAACCCAATGTTTGGTTACTTTGGGTTAGAGTCTGACTAAACTTTAGCTATATTCAACCCATTTTTTTAGTGCATATACAGTAGTCAATTTTTGTCTCTCAAAATGATTATGTCATGATTATTATACAAATTTATCACCAGTCAACGATGTTTTTTGATCGATCCGCTTGGCATTCCCCATATAAACTTGCTCTTTTCGTCGATATTCCGCATGTCCACGCATGACTTAACTATATAACGACTGTCGTTCAATAGCGTGCGTTATGGAGCAGGACTTCGCATGCGACATCACGGTTCCTGTGTCGACCACAAACGAGAACGAATGTGACAACATCTGCCTCGGAGAAACAAATTGCTGGGCCGCATTGTACTTCAACAACACCTGCCACGTTTTCAGAAATCAGTTGAATTCTGGAAACATAGTAACCGGAATCATGAAGCGGAAAAACTGCGCTCCCAGTGAGTAAATTTACAACGTCGAATAAGTATCATTCGCTTGTTCTTGATAACCGGCGTCGTAATCACCATCTTGCCGTGACCTTAATAACCAGCTTCCTGTTTGCCGTCGCCATCGCAGTCATTTTAAATACTACTTTCTCACCGTCGCCTTCCTTGTTGAAATCTGGCTTTTCTTTCTGAAATTTGGAATTAGGTATATGTGATCAACGCGACACATAATTTAAGAATCACCAATCAGCTAGAAGTTACACGCTTACTTGCTATGCCATTATTGCATGATTTGTTGTTAATTTCAGGTTCGGAGAACTTCTGAAAAATATTTTTTTTAACTTTCTGTCGGTGCGGTATATGTATCCATGCTATCAGATATGTAGATCGTGAGAGGGGGCTCAAAGTTTCTTGATTCAAACAATATAATTATTTTCATTTTCTTTATTTGAGAATGTTCACGACAAACATGTCTGTTGGTTAATAAACTGGACTGAGAGCATCAGTTAATTATGTCATATGTATACAACCACATCCCAGCTTACCACCATCTCCAATACTGTTCCAAGTTTTCAGTTAACTGTTCCCTTCTTGAATGGTCCAGACTGCATGTCATTCTTTGGGCTTAAGTTTTTACGGCTATTTTATTCTTCATTGTAATATATTGGAGTATGATGTTATATAATGTAATAAAAATACCTCAACGTTATAGTCATAGTCAAGCAATAAACTTTTGGTGATTTCTTTGTGCTGTGAAATTAATTAATAGTATTTATTCTGGCAGCTAATGGAACCCAAATAGACAACAACAAAATAAAATGTAACCTCTCAAATGTATTAATATAAATGGTTTGGTCTTGTATTATCTGTTCGGATTCTACATGTTATGATGATACGTGAAATTCTAGAGTTTTTTGCTGGGGAGATCCAGGTAATTTTTTTTAAGTCTTGCTTGCAGTTACGAAACTTGTGTCTGGGCCTTAAACATATTGTAAATTTATTTACAACAAGATTGTGTTGACCGACCAAAATGGTTGGATTTATGGCACTTAAAGGTACATAATCCAATTCGATGGTCCCCATATCATCAGATTCAAACAAAAGGAACGTTTCTTGTCCAACTAAAGTATGAAATTGCTCAAAATGTGTTATATATTAACATTTTGTTCAAAGCAATTTGGTATCAAGAGTATATCGATCGGCATTCTTCGAATATTTGCCAGGCCGCCAGTTATTCCAGGTGGTGAACAATTATAGATTTCAAAAAACGATATTTGATGATTCTGAGTTTTGATGGGTGGTGGGTTCCTCGACTCGAATCATATACCCCCGAAGCCAAAGAAATAGTAATTTAAGAGTGCTAATTCGGATTGTGCATCTTTAACAGTTGTCCCTCCAATTACATCACTGACACTCATAAAACCTCTGTGAGATGGCAGATTAACCGCTTACTTGATGGAAAGGATCATTTGGGTATCAAATAGGGACGAGTCAAGGGACTCTTATAAATAATGCACTGGAACCTCTAGAATAGAAACAATCAGACACATTTATGTTAATTTTGAAATGGAGGGTCATTATGTAACTGCAATGCCGGATCATTTCAAGCTTAACACCCGGCAATGTGAATAAATATAATCTCTAAATTATATGGAGCATTTGATATTAACTGAGTTAAGTGTGGAGTTTGCCTGAGAATCAAGTAACGCGCGCCAACCCTCTGATGAATTGATTTGAAAGTTGAAACCCTTGCAACCCCATCAGCGCTATGCATATGTTTTATTGAATGTTTACACACATCGCTCGCATTTTTGAATACAACTATACACTGATTTATAATAGCCACATGTATGTGTAACTTGTAACGTGTGCAATATCGTATTGCTATGGCGATGCACTTTGCGGGAAAATTACCGATACGCGGGTAGTATATACGCATCGATCAAATAATCTCTTTCCGCTCAGCGAAATCCCATTGTCATAACGCATCCGTTGCGTTGGTCACTCACTCGGTTATCAGTAGTTTGAATTATTCCTCAGGACTACATATTTCATATGCTACACTTTGGACACAAAACCTCAAAACGGCTTGACCCCGTACGCGGAAGTCAAGTGACTTCTGTTGACAATAACACAAGTTACAAGTTACACGTACATGTGGCTAACCATGTGTTCAAGCGAGAAATGTGTACCATCCTTTTTTACATACATGCTTGAGCGATTGGATTAGAATTTTAGAAGCGAGTTAGGTTATCGTGAATTATGGACGTCAGAAGTGAGAACATATTCGATCCTTATAAATTCCTTGAGTAGTATCATGTCATAAGAGATATGTGTGTTAAAGTGGCACAATAGTTTTTAATTAAATGTATATTTTTTCTTTGTTCTGGCACAACATCAAATTGTCACGACGCACATACCTTGTAGTCTCGTCTGTCGTGATCGACGAACTATACATATGCTGTCTGCTATAGCTAGGTGTATAATTAATTCCAGGATGGGCGACAATTGGTGACAGTATACCTCCACCGTGCGATTGTCTACCGCCGATCGACACATGTGACTACACCGCAGGTGAGAACACTACTACTTTTCTGACAATAAAAACACCTTATTTGTATTTGTGGGTCATTCAACCCAGTCATGTTCAATACGCAAACATACGCTAACACTTGCTCTCTCTCTGTAATTATGCGAAAGCTGCCTGGCCACCCATAAAATGAAAGAAAACTAATAGGACAGCCGATCGGAACTTACCATGATACATGTCTATTGCCAATGCACCCAAAAGGCTGGAAGCAACAAACTTTCTCTTAAAATGACAACACTAGAATAAATTGGTTTATTCTGGGTAAAACAGAGCATAATGTTATACATCAAACAGAATCCGAGAAACAATTCTAAGTAACATAAATGATTCAGAATCTCAAATCACCTATTTAAAACAAAAGATAAGTACTACAGGTTCATAATAAAGAATTGATATATCCTAGAAATCTGGAAACATACCTTCCTGTAGCGTGATCAAATTGGTCAAATAATAGTTTAACTATTGGTGTCTACAACGGAAATTGGTATGAATGTCATCTGGATTGAACTGACGAGAAACTCGGGTTTTTCAAAATACTGATTTTCTGTTATGCTGTTGCCAAACATATTAATTAAGATTATTCTGGCGAGCTCAGTTGATGTCATGATAATGAACTCATACAAATAAATATGTTATTAATCCAGATTCAAAAATACGCAGGTGGACGGAGACTGCTGTTTAAAAGGACTGGATGCACTCGAAGTGGGTTCATGCAAAATAAATCACGTAAATGCACCATTGGTCTAACAATGTTTCAACACCCGGTCGCGGTACTCATCACGTAAATGTACCATTGGTTTAACAATGTTTCAACTCCCGGTCGCGGTATTCATCACGTAAATGTACCATTGGTCTAACAATGGATAATTTCCGTGACATGTACTCTGACTGTGTTCCGGATGTTGGATTGGTAGAATTCCTGGTGCGATAAAGAGATTTGAGGATGGTTGGTACACAAATTTGATTCGTTAATGAGTTGAAAATAATTGAAAAAATTAATTAAAAACTTAGACTCCCACAACATGTAATCATGTTGTCGAATTTACGAATATATATTCATCATTGTGAATGTCGCAAAATCGTAGGACAAATCCATAATTTGTATGTTAGACCCCAGAGCTCATATAAAGTGAGGGGGCAATCAGGTGCTGAAATGCTATTTTATTTGTGTTTACTATTCGGATATGTTTTAAGTAGTTTACTGAAATTTCTCATTTTTCCATGATGATGATTGAAATGATTGAGACCCTAGACTTGAAAATTGATTGGACGAAAGTGGATGCTTGCAAGATTGGCTACCAAATTGTCAAAACTATAACTTATAACATATGTTGGCAACATCAACAACCGGTCGCAGTGCATTCGTGCTTTCAATAGCAACCAACCACTCTCGTGGCTGCGCTATTTGAGCTTTTAAATTTGAGTTATTCGTGAAAATGGTATTACACATTTATCGATTAATTTGTAAATGACATGCGGAATACTTATCGAAATGAATGAACAAGTAATACCCTGAAGAAATACATGGGAATTGGTTGCACGAAAGTGAATTTATTCTTGCCAGATTAGGCAAGATGGCTGTCAGAATGTCAAAAAAATATAACTTCATAACAGATATGTTGTCATATGTTTCTTCAACGCCTTTTGCGACTACTGATTTGTTCCATCGGTCTAGGAATTAAGATACATGTCATATTTTTTATCTCGTTGTGAAAGTGAGGTACACGGTGGCACGCTGGAAAAAAGACAAATTGATAGTGATGTAGTTTATTGTGGTTTATCTTTGTTTCAGCCGCTATACCATATTACGGTGTCAATTTTATGGTTGCAGTAAAGACCGTGCACATGGTTGAAATCACTGTGAAATCACTCCACTGCCAGAAGAAACCTCCGTGCCCATATACACGAATCATGTTACATTCCCTTTAAGTTGATCAAAATACGTGCTGTCCTGGATTCGAACCAAGTCGCCTTTATCGCTGGACGGCTTATGTTTGTCTACTGCATCGTGCACCTTACCCACTGATCCACCGGGGGAGGGCCTTACTGGAGTAAGAGTTGCATCTTTTGCGACACGTCATATTGGTCACATAACTCCAAAGCCATTGTGAATGCTCACATTCGTTACAATAAACCTGGTTTCCTGAAACCCATTCAAAGTAGTGTTATATTCATGAAATCTTTTCCAACTTTATCCGATAACCGTTCCCGGTTATGTTTCAACATCGTAAACATTGGACCAATGCAACCATAATGCCAGCTTATTGATCGCCATAACTTATAGTATTCAGATTTAATAAAGTTGAACATACATCATTTTATAGGCTTGAAATTGGAATGTACTAGTATATTAATTGACACGAATGCAATGCATTTTTATTGCAGTCCCTCAATTGTTTCGGATGACAGCTCCTAGAATCGCACCTACCTACCAAGTGACAGTGTATGCGACCACGAGAAATATAACAATGTGTGTTGAGTAGATAGTACTACGCGAAGTACCAGTTCGATGGGCCTTGGGTCCATGTTTGAATAAGTTTTCTGTATCATAATTATTCCATACAAAACTTATCGACCTATCCCCGACACCGGGCGGAATATGTAAAAAAGCCATTATAATATCAGACTTAAACCGCCATCGGACTTTAATATTATGGGACGATAAATCACCACCAGCAGTCCATAACTCGAGATATGCTTAATGCTTAATAACTAAAGGTCACACGACTGGATTCAGAAACTAAAATTATGACAAGCTCATATTCTCTTCCAGGAGGACAGCAATCGAATGTATTTTCTGGGAATTTACAAGCGACATGTCCAACAGAAATGGTATATGTCACACCAACGGTATGTGAAACAGAAGAGTCTACAACACATATAACCACATTCACCCCCACTGAAACCAGTTTAATTACAATAACTCCGTCGTGTTCTGCATCAGAGACAACCACACAGCTTTCAACAATAACTATAACAGCAACAGCGTCCAGTTATTTCGCCACCACTGCATTATGCGATCACGACCAGGCAAGTCCCATGACATCAAAAAACATGACATCATCTGAGCTTGCGAAGAAAATGGAGCAGTTGGTACAGGAGCTAGAGATAACCAAGAACGCGACAAGCCAGGCGCTACGACAGAAGATTTCCATTCCGGATCCACGTCCATCATCACAAGCGATAGGAGCATCGGCGATGATCCTTGTTGTGGTTCCGTTCGTCGTGATGGTTCTATTCGATACCACTAAGCTATTCCCCAAACTATTTCGGAGAAAAGTGGCTGACAGCGGAAAGGACGAGCATGAAATGAAAACAATTGTCAAAACTTGAGGAACTTGTAAACCATTAGACATATTTCTCATAATGAACTACGTACTGATAAGAATTACGAATAGCTTAATACATGTTGTAGTCGTAACTTGTTTCGAACGGTCCAAAGATATTGTCTCAGAATTGACGACTAAGAGTCCGTTTATGACACATCGCCACTCACAGTAAGGTGATATTGTTCTGATTGTCGTGATTATTTTGTACTTACATGTAATTAAATTGCTGTCAGGTTAAATTAAGTGATTGGCTCGATGACTGGCGGCGAAGAAAGAGTTGCTTGCCAATGATATATAGACATCAAGGCCACATGGCGATTACAAGGACACCATTTTGGAGTTAACTACCACATTGATGACCAGAGAAATGACATCGAACTTGTTACTATATGATGTATTTTTAAGTTTTGTTGAAATCCCCCGCAATCGCAATTGCGGATTTGGCAAAACGACAACCTATAGAAAGAACACAAACTATAGTGACGTAGTACCCTATTCGTAATTATTATAAGTAGTAGTTCGTTATGCAAAATGTCTAATTACATGCTTACCACAACTTATGTCACTCGCAACCTTCGGCCATCACATTACACATTGTGACATCACTTTTATCAGGTATCGGAAATCGAAATAAGTCGTTGAAATAAATGCATGGCAGATTGATAAGCATACTCTATATAATGTTTGAAGGAGTTTTTCAACATTCCACAACACTTTGATACCACCGCTCTTTATTTATATTTTATCATATCAGGAGAAATAACTAGCGCGAAACGTCTTTATTGTTCTTCGCCGAAATCTGATGCGAAATACATCGTATGACTTCAAGATCGTTCAAGATATCGCCCAAAGGTGATTAATAAATTATGATCTTTGGTACTGTTTTCAACGCGATACTGAGGATGATGGGTGCTTTGTGGATGTTAGTGATGTCTGTGCAACACGAATTATGGTAATTTCAATAAGTTTAAAATATCGATTTCATGCAAATTGAAAATTTGACTAATTTGGTATCGAATCGGACTATACGTGTGAAATGAAATGCCATTAGTCACGCCGAACACCATAGTTACAGCCAGTCTCCACACAGCGCCATCTACGTTATCACTGAGACAGATCACTGCCGAAAGGATGGTACTTGGCGGACCGATACATCTAATGTTATACGTATCGTCGGAACTATATTCAGTCACCTATTATCTTATTTTTACCACCAACAGTTATCAATAATGGTAATTCTTTCGGTATTGGTAAGAACCTTATTCACTGAGTCAGACATAGACAGTTTTAATCATAAAATATAAGAACTAAGGACATGTACGACATCCTTACCAAATGTCCTTGTGGCAGTGGTGTCTCAGTGGAGTGATGAGAGATAACTCTGTCTGGAGTTTGAGTTACAATATGAGCAGTTTTGTAATTGCAACTTGGAAATGTTTGCAATTAATTGAATACCGGACATCTGGTGGTTTCTTAAAATGTGACTTAATGGATGATAAGTATTATCATGGGAAACAGTGGGAATTTGTCTTGAATACATGGTCGCAGTAAATAATTTTTGCCAACTTGGGAGGCGGTACTGTATAATATATGCTGAATATGGGTTTTATTTTAGATAGGAATGCCCGGCGTAAACGACTGTCTTTGGTTTGTTCGTATCATTATTCACTGACCGCGTTATGCCCATTGGTTTGCAGATAAATATAACACTCGTAGTGGAACTTTTTAAACTTACATTTACTTGTTTAACCGCAAAGCAGACCATGACTACGAATGTCAGTAAATTAGCTTATTCTACCCAACAGAGATACGATAGAACTGAGAAATATTTTAAATAGAAACAGGTTACCATAGCAATTTCAAAATATTGTCTTGCAGATGACAAAATTCAGAGGAGAGAAATCAGGCCATTCTCCACATGTAACACACGGAGTTGATCAGAATAAACATCTATATATCTTACTTTGTTCATCTGTAATAGCTTTGGAAGATAATAAAATGATCAAACAAATAATTCCACATTCGACACAGGCTGCATGGACTCGCAGTTATGTCCCCCAGATTACATATTTTATATTGTGCAGCCCCATACAACCAAATAATTTGTGTACAGTTACATATAGGGATGGATGGAAATCAAATTTGTAAATGTATTGAAACATATTAGAGTTTCGTATTCATTTTATAATTTCATATTTGCTCTTTCTGTTGTTTCTTTTTCATATTGTTCACTACATGTCGTAAATATTTTCACATTTTGTTCATTATAACTTTGATGATCGTTGTAATGAATGCCATAATATTAGTTGTAGTGTAATAGTTTTAATTTAAATCATGTATGGAATATCAATTGAAGCCAAGAATGCAATGATGTAAGCTTGATAAGTTATCAGAACCATTATATGAGATCTCTACACTATGTTTAAAAATAATATCTTGATGACAATGCTGAGATATACCTCCAGAATAGGTATTTGCACTTCATATATCTCTCTTCACCACGATCACCTGATGAATAATTATTACCATCGTTCTATATTTCGGATTAGTTACAGACCTATTTCACTTTGGTAAATTCTCAATGACATTTGTAAGCAAAAGTTGCCAACAAACTACGTTACACGTTTTGTTAGTACTGGCGCTAATCACTAAAAACTTCTCAATTGTCGCTCACATCACAACCTGTTAACGTGCTGTGATTCCAGTCCCCATCATATGGCATTCGCCATACAATATAATTCAAATTAAGATGTTTTGGTGATATTCCCTTTACAGACCACTTTTGGTTTTCACAAATATTCCAGGCCAGCAGTACTACGAAGCTTTGTTGTTAAGTGCAATTGTTAGTAATAACAAATTTGTACAATTTAACAATTTTAAAAGTTTCAGAGTATTGGCACCTGAACTAGTACTTGTACATCAGATATCTTTCTACATCATACTCACCAATGGAATAATTACTACAATAATTCTATATTTCGGATCTCAAAAATTTAAATATAATGTATCACTGCTACATTAAAACTTAACGTTTGGAAGACAAAATTGTTATGTTATGATTGTAACTGTAGAACAGTACTTGTTTATAATGTGTCATATTTATGACGTGTTGAACAAAATACTAAATTTAAACTGTTAAACTATTAAACTAAATTGTACGTAAAATGATAAAAGTCATTTTTACATTCAAGAGATTTGTGGAAATTGCCCCAATATTAACTGTAATGTAATTTAAAAGTATGTATGGTATAACAATTTCAAGCAAAGAATTAAATGACAAGCAGGAGAAGTTATGAGAACCATTCCATGATATATTTACAATATTTAAAAACTAATATCTTCATGACAATTTGAGAGATATACCTCCTGAATATGTAGGTGTCTGCAGCACAATCACCAGAGGAATAATTGCCTTAATTGTTCTTTTCTCGGATCTAAAAAAATAAAATCGAACCGATCAATGTGATATGTTCTACACCACTGCATTAAGTACTTCACGTATTGGATGAAAACAATTATTTGGTATGTATTTGAACTGTTGAATATTGATTGCTTATATAATGATATTTATGTGTAATGCTGATTAATATCATAATAATTCATCTTAATTGCATGACTTTTTGTGTAAATTGCCCTGATATTAATTGCAATGTAATAGTGATTTATGTATGTTATGCAATTAAAGTGAAGAATTAAATGGTAGATGCTGGAGAAATTAGGAGAACCAATCTATGAGTTATTAACAATATGTTTAATCTTACGATTTTCTGAGATTCACCTCCGTGAGAATACTTACTTGTAATTCATATATCTATACAACACATATTATTGTAATATTATACTGTTAACTTATAAGGAAGCATAGTATGTCAATTGAATCAAACAATTAAACGATAGAAGCTGGAGAAGTTAGGATAACCATTATATTAGATATATTCAATATTTAAAATTTTAGTTTCTCAATACGATTTGCTGAGATACATCTCATGACTATGGAATTACATTTCAGTTGTATCTGCAGCACAATCTCCAGTGGGATAATTATTATACAATCATTATATTTGTTTATAATTATATAGTTCGGGTCTCAAACACTTTAATCGAACGGATTAAGGACATATGCTGTCCATTACTATATTAAGATATTCACGTTTGGAAGATAACATATATTTGTTATGTATATCTGTTGAATATTGATTGTTTATATTGTATCATTTTCTGAGAGTTGAATAAAATATTAAATTTGAACTGCTAAAACTATTAAATTGAAGTGTACGTAATGTGATAGCGGGGACATGCAATATAGAGCGATAAACACACAAACTGCTGATATACAGACGGTATATGCTCTGTAGCAATAGCCTGTCGACAGAACATTGAGTTGCCATCAAGTTCTCTCACACAAGTGAGCCAAATGCTCCACATACAACCCCGGTAAAAGACCTAACACATTGAAGCTAACCGATCTATTTAACCCTTTAACCAACAAACCGGCCAAAAACGCCCAAATAAAGCTTCAACAGCCTAAAATATCTTCGGTCTGTCTCAATAACACCATACAAATATGGATATCATTGGAACCGTTTCATTGACCACATTGTGATGGTTACAGTTATGCCCTGTGCCAATGCATTCTCTTATATATGCGAGTCGATCATAGGTCGCCTCGCATATATAAGAGAATGCATTGGCCTAAAATAAAAATCTTGTTTTAACACTTTTTACCATTTTTTCTTACATTCTTTAACAATTTTATAATTTTTTCTTACATTTTTTAACAATTTTTATAATATTTTTCTACATTCTTTGACAATTTTATAATTTTTAATATGTGTTAAGCCAATGCATTATCTTATATATGCGAGTCGACCATATTGGCACATGGCCGTTCTGTTGGGTAAAGGGTTAATAGCGGTAATAAATGAACGCTTACTAATCTTGCTCTATTTATTAAGAAAGCCCAATCAATAACGAGAAACTCCTGAGGCATACCAAAAGAAACATATACCAAACGTACAAACCCTCTGATTACTGACCACATATCCCATATTATATTGTTGTATACTTATTCATATAATGCACTGCAAGAATGCACAATACAACATTTTGAAATTAACATTGTTTATTTTCAACTCTGTCGGCTGAATTCTGGTCTCAGGTCTAGACCACCCTAATAATCACGGTGTTCCATGTCAGGACTTGGTCTCGCGAAACCACCTGGTCCCAAGCTGGGATCGGCGCATTATTCTACAATCAACGACAATCAACGACAATCTATGGACGAAAGCGTGCTGCGCGCTGCATCGAGATTGGTGTGTTGGTGTCACCAAACCTGAGCACGAGAAAGCGGCTTATCTCTGTGTTGTATAGCAGTATCTGTATTTTGAGTCAATTATGTGCTGAAAATATAATAATATAAATAAAATATAAAGTCACATAATCGACTCATAATAAGTAAATTCTAAGCAGATTATGCGGGGATAATGACACAAAGTTGCCAACTCACGACTTTGCATGTTTTCGTTCTTTAACACATATTTTCATTGTGGCCGGCGCCATAAAACGAAATAGCGGATATGCGTCCATTATCTGCTTATTTCAGAACACAATAATCACATTATGTACCTATTTCACATTATAGGTCCAATATGTGCGTATTTGGGCGAGGATATGTTGAATTGGAATATAGTCTCAATCGGTTACCTGTGAAATCAAATTAAGCTACATTTACAGAAGGCAAAATGCTACTTGACTCAATTATCTGAGCAATGTTTGACTTTTGAACTCAATTATTATGTACTCCAGTTGTCACCCTGATCACCCTAGATAGCCACGTGTCACATGCACGGCGGTGTCCGGGAATATGGTACAGGACTGCCTCAACCACCCACTAGTGTTGTTACAATATTTCGAACTTGTCCAACATCTCACCTACTATAGGACATCATTGTTCAAAATTCAATCCATTCTGGATTAATATGTCCATATAGAATATTAAAATTAGGCACCAACCGGCCATTCAAATATCAAATAGTCTGTGTGAAATTGTAAATATATCATCATTTCGGCCAATTTGGCCGTTTACTTCATGTCTGTTTTTAATCTGACGTGTGTGTCGAATAAATGATGTGGAGGATTTATGTAAATGTTAGCCCAAACTACATTTCCAAGTAACGATGGTTTTGTTGTTTATTTTGAGGAATAATACCGCGTCAGATGAATTCAGCCCAAATATGTTAACAGTTGTCGTGTAAAACATTCGGCAGTAGGTTAGCGTTATTTAGTATTTGTGGATGTCCTTTAACATGGGGAAAATAGACTACTGCGCTTGAACGAGCATGTGAATTTGTCATTTTTAATGTATAGCAACTTGATAATCAATAACAGAGGCATTCTCTGTCAAATATGGTCGCTCTATTTACGGTATTAATTGCGGAACTTTCTAAAGTAAACTATGCGTAAACGGATACATACGGTAAATTATAGAAGGTGCCGGAATCGGCCTAATCGCCCCAGGGCCAACTCGCCCCAGTCGACGTGTGTCAATTCGGAACCTACTATAACATGTACCCGAGGATGATACCGGCTCGGAATAAAATATGTATGCGGGTGTTATATAGCGTTTTGTCCGTTGTTTCTCAATGAATATTATTGAAATTTGGTGTATATGTCTGGGCTGGGACATGGAATACAACAACGTTTGAATTGTTTTTAAATTTACAAATTTGTTGATTTTATTCATTTTTGTTTTTCGTTCTGAAAACACACTATAAAGTGTATATAATATAATAACGAACACGAGACATACATAATTTATAAACTGTTAACAAAAGATATCAAATTCAATACATGACAAAGATGACTCAGTGGAGTTTACAAAGTGAACATAAAAACATTGAGGTAAGAATCTTTTTAAGGAATGCAACTTTATTTAATGATAATAAACACATAAATTAAAATAACAAACATGAGACATACATAATTTATAAACTGTTAACAAAAGATATCAAACTCAATACATGACAAATATGACTCAGTGAAGTTTATAAAGTGAACATAAAAACATTGAGGTAAGAATCTTTTTAAGGAATGCAACTTTATTTAATGATAATAAACACATAAATTAAAATAACAAACATGAGACATACATAATTTATAAACTGTTAACAAAATATATCAAACTCAATACATGACAAATATGACTCAGTGAAGTTTATAAAGTGAACATAAAAATATTAAGGTAAGAATCTTTTTAAGCATTACCAAACCGTTTAGCACAGACCACAGTCCATTTCACTCATCCGATCATCACCAAACTTCATATTTATCTTGATATTGATCTATCAGATGAGAGCTATCAAATAGTTTTTTTATTTCATAGGAAAAAATGGTCGCCAGTGGCCATATTGCATTTACGTTATATGTTATCGCGTTATGTCGATATCTAGTATTACTTAGAAATTTCACCTTTCCAGATTCATAATTGCTCCATTGACTGTAACAGATGAAATTATTCCCCTCTTCGGATAGAGTGTCACTGAAACTTTATTTTGGCAATAATCTGTAATAAGATGTAGCACTATTTTATTTTATATTTACACGCAGTGCTGTTTTTATACAACAATTCTAACCCCGCCTAGATCATCATGTGATCGACCATACATCGCGCGAGGACCTGGTTGAATTAAGGGGAGTTTTATGGATCACTTCTGTCCTCAAGCTAGATTATACTTATGACATTTAATGGCATGTTTCTAACGTGGAGGGTTAGATATGCTTGAGAAACCACCACTCTTTAATTCACACCAAGTTCTCAGCTGGCATGAACCCATAGCCATGATATGGCTTATTTTATGTATACTAGTAATATAGTTATTTTCAGTACCTTTATATACCAGTACTGTGTATAACAATGCATATAAATTAATCAATGTATACATGTATATTGATTCAACGGATTCAGTGGTTTTGTCCATCAGTCTATCAAATTTGCGGGGAAAACATGGCCACAAGCAGTACACCCTGCTAAATTTCGAATTTGAATCAATTGGCGCACCCTGCAGCCAGCTTTTATTGGAGAACCTTTTCTCATGTGGATATTTTGGGTCACCGCTAGATGTGAGCCATATTTTGTTCTCAAACTGTCCTTGTGAAGACATCACTGCCAGCGGTGATATTCAATTTTACTATTTTTATGGCTAAATAATTTGGTTGATCCCACAGACGACACCCCTTGTCGATCGTCACCAGATTCCACAATGATCTTCTGGATAACCAGCGTGAGAGTAATCTATTTTCCCGAATTTCGTTAAAAAACATTACCACAGGCAGCAATTTGGTATCTTACTCTTTGATCCTCTTTTGCATGACTGAATTGTTTAGCAACTGTACAGACATATCCCTCATCTGATAGTCACCAAACTTCATATTGATCTTCGGGTTGACAACTAGATGGGAGCTATCGAATGCTTTGAATTTTTTTGGAAAACATTGTCGCCAGCAGTCATCTTCTATTTTGGTTTTTATATACATGTATATCTCTTCATGCGGATAGCCAGTATTACGTATATATAGGTACTTCAACTTTCCGCATTCCTGTCATCATTTGAAATATAAAAATTTACCTGATACATGCACCCTTCAAAATTTGTTTCGTCGTATCTATTTTAATGACCCGCATGGTAATATTGATACAGATATATTTGTCAAACATTTCTTTGTACAATATACAGGTATTTAGTTTGTAACTAAATCTAGAAATATATAATAGTAGCTGGTGGACCCGACTTCGTCCGGGATGTTCCCCTCTGATTTTCGGAGAATTGCGCGATTTAACCTTGAATTGACTATTTTAAAGGTGAAGGTCATGTCGGGGTCACGATTTGACCCGTCCAAAACACTCCCCGGACAAAAGTCACGACAAAAGTACCCGTCGAAATCCGCCCGGCTTTACCCGATTTGACCTTGAATTGACAATTTTGAATGTTAAGATCAGGTCAGGGTCATGATTTGACCCACCGAAACACTCCTGGGACAAAAGTAACAGTAGGTATCAAATTGCGTTGAAATACTTCCGTTTTACCATATTTGACCTTGAATTGATCTTTTTGAATGTCAAAGTCAGGTCGGGATCAAGATTTGACCCGTCCAAAATACTCCCTGGAAATAATTTCCCCTAGGTATCAAACTTCGTCAAATCTGTCAGGCAGTTTTCCCGGCCATAGTTAACAGACAAACAGACAGACAAATGTCCAAAATATATATTAGACTAGCTGATGTACTCGACTTCGTTCGGGCTAGTTAGGGATTTTGTTTGTGATCGCCTCCATCTGGACAGTACCCAGTATATACAGCGTCTGGCCAAACTATTGTTCAATTGGTCCAGAAACATCCCTATATCAGCACGTTCGAGAACATGGTCCCACGTGAAATTGGACCCGTCCATATTGCTCCCGGGATCGAAGTAGTCCTACACACAAATTTTTAGTCGGATCGGTCAAGGTCCAGAAACATGCCTATGAGCGAGGTCAAGTTGACACGTTAAATACCAAATTCGAGCAGTGTTAGAGTCTATAACACATACACACATGCATTCATGCATACACACATACATACATACAGACAGGTGTTTCAAAATGTATAATCGATAGCTACAACAATTATATGGTAGATAGTTCACGGCCGACCTGATGCATGCATCTTAGTTTTCTTGTATGTTCCTAGTACACACCGATCATTCAGGGGCAGCATGAAGAGGGCCAACTAGGTCATGCTGCTCCTGTGCAATAATTTAATCATGCTTGATATATAAACATATCAATCAGAAATGAGCTGATCAATCAAATATAGTATTTTATTTTATTATTATAGTATAGGGGGTCTGAGCCAGCCCGCAGCAAATTAAGGGATATAACAATGAACAGATGGTTGCGGCTGTTTTTATCGATTATCTTAAAGCGTGCGAAAAGAGTGCTTTTTTATCTTCGAGCTGGAAAATGCTATTTTATGGCATCCGTTACTAACAAGAAACAAATGTTATTCCTGGTGGATATCGCATTACCAAATTGAATCTGGGTAGTCCATTAGAGAGTATGATTAAGATTTGTTCAATTGATGCAACCCAGTAAAATATGGGATTGACCAGGCGCTGTGCAGCCTGTTCTTCCAAAAACCCGAACATTATCTGCTTATCATATAACTTGTGTTTTGTAGATAACCTGCTTATAATCGCATCATTTTGAGTCGATTATGTGCTGAAAATGAGAGCATTTTGGTCATTATCGACCCACTAGCAGGGTTGCCCGGCGTTTCCCAGGTTAAAGTGATGTGAAACCCTCTGTGGATATTTGGTGGGAATAAAGAATACTCTTGCTATCAAAGTGTTACACGTATTCTCATAAATTGTATATCCAAATGGCATCACAAAACATGATTCTTACACATGAAATATAAGTAGTGGCTCACCTTTTCAGGTTGGAGCGATTATCATTCTGTTTATCGCGTTCAATCCGTCCGACCAATAAAGACGTATTTATTTATTTACAACTGCGTATACTTCAGACGTTACAGCATGAAACATGAACGTCATAAACACATTAGTTCGAAACAATAAAATGTGTTTTACATAGAGATGTATAAATCAATCTATCAATCAATCTAGTTTACAGATGTTTTAAAGATATGTCCAGGTACTCCTCTGTTCTGGTGCTATATACTGGCTAATCATTTTCAGTTTAAAAGAATTGATGTTATGCATGTATAGCCGCTACATGTGCCCGACACAGCGAGATTTTGAGTTGTTTATGTTAGGCGATGAGTCTGTTCTAAAAAATAAAAGAAATCCTCTGTATCGGGCAGATATACCCTTGTCAGATGTCAATATTGGAGGATCCTGAAAAGTGGTGTGCTACGGACTGCGTTCTCCTTTATCTCAGAAGTAACCATATTTGACTGCACACTGTGACCACTATTTTTGAACAGGCCTGCTCTACATTTCCACATCTCTTGGCAAGTGTACCTTTTTTGTGGAAACTATATTGAATGCGACAGACTCAATCGTGTTATAATATATACATGAGCCATTCTAATATGCAATTATCTGACGATTCAAGGTCCCTCAGTTTGAATGAATATATGTATCTCTTAAATATATTGATATAAATATACTTTTAATGCTTTCGTCTATGTATCTGTGTTGCTATAGATCATTATAGGAATGCCCTGATTTCCATCACCATAAAAATATGACAGGTGAGAAGATATAATTGTTCAAGTGACTTAGTTCGGTCACAATTTGTCGAGATTGTGAAATTGGAACGCCAAAAACTCATTAGAACGACATGGAGATGGCATGGGAGATGACTATACATAACTTTGTTGGATATCGGCGAATTGAACAAATCTATAAATGCTAGTGAATCTCCTCTCGTCATCCATGACTGACCCACACGACCCCATATGTGATTTAATTCATCATATCATTAGAGAAGAACGTACACGAATTTGGTGGAATCAGTGCTAAATATATTTGTATCAATTTTGGTGCAACTCCCCTCATGCATGACGTGAACCGCGCCACTTTTGTCATATTTAAACCACGTCTATTAGACTCATGCATGCATTATATAATGAAGATGATTATATATAAGTTTGGTGGTAATCGGTAACTAAACAAATTCTTATAATAGTTATTACTCCCCCCCCCCACCTCTCACTAAACGGCACCTATTTAAATCACACGTTTATATTCCTCGTATCACGGAGAAGAATAATATATCAATTTGTCGAAATCTGTGCTAAAATAGCCCCCCCCCCTGACACCAACAAAGTCACTTTAGAAAATTTTAACCCGCACCATCACCTTACTCGTAAAAAGTTAACCCTGTTAGACCGCCCTTAAATTTATATATAGAACACAGACAGATATTCGCAAATATTTGATTCATTGTATCATTTGAGAGGAACGTGTATGAATTTGATGGTTATTGGCGCTAAACATATTTTTTGGTGACCCTCCCGTCCCTATTTCGGACTTAAGCGGTGCCACTCTTGACATCATTAAACCACACACTTAGACTCATTATAGAGATGAATACATGTATATACAAAATTTATGAAAATTGGCGAGAATACAAATTCGAATAAAATTTAGGGCTACCATTGCATATCTCTCACCCAAATGTCGCCAATTTGGCGCATTTAAACCACACGATTAGACTATTCGTATCATAGAGAAGAATATGTATCAATCAGGTGGAAATCGGCGCTAAACATATTGTTTATCAATGTTTGTGTCCCTCTCACCCTCTAGGCACCCCTGACTAGAATGGCCCCACTTTTGACATCTTTAAACAACACAATTAGACCCCTGATATCATGGAGATTGTTATTTGTAAGTTTGGTGCTAATCCGCGAATACACAATTTGTTATAAAATATAGTGAAAACCCCCACCCCACCCCATCTCTCACCAAAGCAGCACCAATATGACGTCTTTAAATATCACACGATTAGATTCCTCATATCATGGATAAGAATGTGTATCAATTTGGTGGAAATTGGCGCTAAAATATTGTGTATCAATTTTTGGTGGCCCTCTCCCTTTCAGTGCACCCCTGACTCGAATAACGCAACTTTTGGCAGCTTTAAGCCACGCCGTTAGACACCTCATACCATGGGGATGAATTTGTATAAGTTTCGTGGCAATCGGCGACTAAACCAATTCTTATCAGATTTAGTACTCACCCACCGCCCCCCCCCCAAAATCGCTCACCCAACGACACCAATCTGGCGTCTTTAATTTAAAACACACAATATGATTCATTGTATAATGGAGAAGATCTCAGAAGAATGTGCATCAATTTGGTGGAATTCGGCGCTAAATTTATTTTGATCAATTTTGGTGGCCCTCTCCCCTTCCGGGTATCCCTGACGCGAACGGCGCGACTTTTTACATATTTAAACCAGACCATTTAGATTCCTCATATTATGGGGATTATTATATATAAGTTTGGTGGCAATCGGCGACAAATTTGTTTCTGACCCTCCCCCTTTTCTGCCCCTGACAACAACGGCGTCACTTTAGAAAATTTTAAGCCTCGCCATTATCTTTCTCGTAAACAGTTACCCCATAGTAGACCCATTTTGTGCCATCTAGGCGGTCCCCTGTGATTTTCTATAGACGGACAGACATTCGCAAAGATAAATATAGATTACGCAACATATCCTCTTAGTTGTCAGTTATGGTGACATAATCGGCCTATACTGTGAAATAGCTACACAATGTGATTATTTGAATTTGAAGTAAGCAGATAATGGACGTTTACCTGTTATTGCGTTTTATGGCGCGGACTACTGCGAAAACACCTGTTAAAGAGCGAACACCTGAACAGTCCTCTTATCTTGTTTCTACGTAGCCACATTCAGGGGCGTACCAGCAGGGGTGTGGGGGTGTCTTCTCACAATGAGGACCATCATTTTCAATTGCTTGAAATTTCTTGACTCAATTTCCAATTGTTGGAAATTAAAAGTAACAAGTAAATCGAATGATCTAAGTGTTTCAATCAGAGGTCGCGATTTTCCAATACGAATTTGTTGTTTATTTTCCGACTCTAAATTCCGGAATTCCAATTCTAAATACTCGTCACCGATTTTCCAATTCCGGAATTGTACAAATTGTTTTTTCCGACTCCGAATTCCGTCATTTTAATTTGCCGCTGAGTGGGGAGGTAAGTGACAGTTACAACGCAAAGGAATATAAGCTAAAATACTTCAATAAACTCGAATAAATCATGACTAAGATGCAAAAAATGTCAAATAACGCTATACGATGTAAGTAATGATTATATGTTGATAACTTGCCATGTAATTTTGAGGAATATAATTAACTTTACAGGTTTGAACAAATTGCGAAATAGGTTTTGTACTACATTAGACCATGCCATGAAACTCTACTCTGGCTAACGACCTTAGATATCATATTCCACCAGTACATAACCTGGGAACTTTTTGAAATTTTGACAGGGAACCTTATAAAATCGAAAAATAACGCGGGGAATATATTTCTTTGTTATTATCACTTTCTTAATAATGTACTTCACTGTAGGTGAAGGTCACCATTCGAAATTTCACGATTTAAGTGACTTTGTGTAGTTTGTGAGCGATTTTGCTTTGCGTTTCTTACAATTATGGAATTTTTCCTGGGTAATTAGTGGAAAGTTTATTGCGATATCGGCTCTCAAACGTCACAGATAAACATGCAATTTCGAGTTGGGGCCTTCACATATAGTGAAGTAAACTATTCAGGAAAAGATAATCACTACGAAATATTTTCCCCATGTTATGTTTTCGACTTTCCAGGTTTTGTATTCATGCCATGATCTAGTACTACATGTACCGCCAATATAACAGCGTAGATCGTTTACTTCTACGAACCTGAGTCAAATGTACCAAATAAGCCAAATTTCCTGCATTTCAATAAAGGAACTATTTCAATTCTTCGTTATTGAGTGCTATGTACGAGTTAATGTTTTTGAAAATAATGAATGTTTTTACAATTTTAACCCTTTACTACTGCCAGTGCTGGGGCCATCGTGGGGATTAATATCCATGTAGCAGTGGCAATCTGACATAATGATATTGTATCAATTGTATTTATAGTTTGTACATAAATGCCTTTTGGTGTTAAGACGCGATCATTTGAGTAAATAAATTCCAGTAATTCTCATTACCTGAACCCATATATGAAATTGAAAGCAAATCATTTCCTTTAAGTTCAGACTGGTATGTTTTACCAACCTTAGATTCATGGTCACTTGTCTATCTTTCTGGGGACAGCTTTTACAACATAACAATCATTTTCCATGCACACGGTTTACCATTTTGATAGTCATAACTTGTGAATACTTGGAATTTGAATACATGTAACTCAACCATATTCTGATTAATATCATGTTTATTGTACTGCATGCACAGTGTACCGGTACTCAATGCATATAAAATGCAGCAATGCTATGTCATTCCTGTTACTAGTGTATTTTATTTACACAGTCCATACTATTAAAAAGAACATATAGACCGACAAATTGTTAAGCCATTAAGCCAGTATTGGATTTTATATATTACTCAAAACCAAATCCTAAATAGATGGAAATTTTATCAGACCAAATCCTATATAGTTAGAATTTTTATTGTCTCACCCCCAGTTGGAACCCATAGGAACGTCCTTGACCACATTTTGTTCAAAAAACATTTCCGAAAGGTATACATGTAAGTCACAATGAAAAACTAAGGGGGTATTTAACATTATGTCGGGGTTGTCTGGTCAATGTATCGGCTCCGACACTAAGTGTGCGATCGAATAAAAACGCGCCGAATAGTAATCCGCGCGCATCGAGGTTAGAAACAGCTTCCGGCTTATTTTGCTGTAATGCACCTTACCAACTGAAACACCGCCCATGGAACAGAGAGAACACACATTAGTTGCATGACATCAAATAGAATGAAGATCGTTCTTGCAGGGTTATGGATCGACGCCGTCTAATGCGATAAGGCAACGCGGGCGCTAAATCACAGCTCGCTTCATACTGTACGTTTTATCAATACATAACCATTGAGAATTTCCAACTATAATTAATTAATAATAGCAAACGAGAAGGTTGGTTGTTTGCCGATGCACGAATTGAATATAACACGACCAGTCTCTTAAAGAATATAGGAGTATACCGAGTATTGGTATTCGAGAGTCACTGTTTCAATAAATACTTCCCTGAACAGAACAAGAATATTGGTAAGTATATATTCGCATAAAGTTTCCTCTATTTCATGTTTCACTATGAAGTTGATAATGCTTTTATAAAGTTTTTCCTAATTGGATTATTTCTTGGTATGGTACGCCCCGCGTGGTATCGGGATAATGTAGGTCAACTGTCCCAATTCGAGGGGTCAAACCCCATAATGTGACACAATATTCACTGTGGTGTGCATCCCGTGACGGATGTAGGGGATCAGGAATCGATACTATGATAATTTTTACAATATTAATACGAAGTTTTTGGTGAAATTGCATCAATGCTTGTATACCTGACTCAAATCCGTTTGGTAGTAAGAATCCACAAATTCGGACGACTATTTGTGAATTGGCGAGTAACAGTAACTGCATGGGAGCGTTTCCAGAAGGATATCACCATATATAGTCCAATTGGACGTTATTGTGAGGAACGATTCCGCAATATACATTATTACAAATGCTGGCTCACAATCGTTTGTAATTATTAGAAAAGTATGATATATTATCTCGGTGATCGTTTATCGAGTTACTATAATAGACATGTTTAACTTTAGATTTATCAATCGGATGAAGGAGCATAATCTGCGCAGACTAGCCATATCTTCCAAATTCAGCAGCTCGTCTAAAATGTCAATAGTTACATGATCTGTACTGGTAAATTTGCTGGGCAAGATACGATTTCTTTCTTCGCTAAAACATACATTCTAGTGGATAATATAGTTCATCTCCGAGTTGTCGTTTTTAACTTTATGGACATAGTCTATTTAGTAAGTTTGTATCATTCCATCGACCTTTCTCTATTGACAAGCGATGGTTACAAGTACGGAATTGGCAAATAGTTATTCTGTTTTTTTTGTATCCAAATAATCCAAGTATCTTTCGAAATTAATATCGTGTTTGAAAATTTTATAGGTATTGCCTCAGCTTTATTTGTGTATGTCAGATAACCGGATGCCTCGAATTTGGCTATTCAGACTACATTTGAAATAACGTGCCATTTGTTCTGGACATGTAATATAACCAACATTTAATAGATGAATCTGCCCAGATTTTGTTAGAGTATCTTTTATTTTTTCAATCCATTGGAACTTTGCTTCCTCAGCTTCACATATTTTAGGGCCAGTTGATATAGGATCTTACATAATCGGCCTTGCTCCATATACTTAACTTTCATCCAGTATTTCCCAAATACGCAAGTTGATAGTGTACTCTATGGTAGTCTATCGCTCTCACCATATAACATATAATTCGGGGTAGATGATTGAACATGGAAAACGTATTTTCAAAAATCTCATTATTTCCCGAACCCCATACTTCACAACAGTACAACATAATCGGTAATACTTGCGCATCAAACAGTTCGAACACGTTTCTAACCGACAAGCCGTTTATTCTCGACTTAGAAATAATAAAATACATTGATTTAGTTATTTACCAATACCTTTTTTGTCACGGTATATGAGCCTGATTTGGTGTGTATAATAACAAGATAGTTATAATGCTTTACTACTTCAAATTCCTCACCGTTGTATAAAAAAATTCTATTCTTTGGCATGCTTCTTTTAGATATCAACATAATTTTGGGTTTCTCGACGTTTACATTCAATTTCAACTTCTGGCAATGCTGTTAAGTGCATTCTGCAGTTTTAAAGGTGTTTCAGTCATAAGAACGGTGTGATCTGCGTATAACATAATGAACAGCTTGACGTACATCTTCAAGTGAGTTTCTATTTCCCGTGACATTTTAATCATTCCTCCACCACCTTCTGATTTTAGAAATTCTTCCAGCTCGTTCAGGTAAAGTGAGAATAACAGGCATTCTCAGTTACTGTATGTCAATTGATAAATAATGTTTGTCGATGTGACCAATACAGAGGAAACTCACCAACTTCTCTTAAACGTTTGACATCAAGCGTATATTTTCAACTGGTCAGCTTATCTGGAATAAGGTCTTACGTTTTGAACATTTGTGTTACTACCGATGGTATCAGTCACTAAGAACCCTGCCGGACGACTCCTATATATTCACACAATTGTTGGTGCAGGTTACTTCAGGATGTTCTGTTGGATGGCACAGGATGGTCAGGATATTGGCAGGGATTGGCTCCAGTGAACAAGACTTGCTCTTCATTTCATTTTAAGAATACCAAAATCTATTTATAGTTTCAGGTGCTAATTAGTCATTGTCCAGAAGCTCACCGGGGAAATCCACCCGAATGATCCCAATCTTCTCATTTAAGAAAATAAAAGAATTTGGCTGTCAGTTCAAAACAAATTGTTGAATGTGGGAACCGCTTTTTTTCTTTGTTACGTCGTCTATCTCTGTGCCAGAAACATTTCATCAAGTTTATTTCTTCTAAGTGTTATCGGCCATTTTAATAAATGTTGTATCCTTAGACCACTGATAGACTCCATATAACATGAAAATGACTGCATTGAAGTTTGTTAGCATTCGGTGACAAATGTTTCATAATTTTGGCTCGGGCATTCCACATAACATGAAGATGCTGCAATTTGGTAGAAATCGGCTACAATACATTTAACCGAATTTGGTGCCCCTACATTTACCACCCATGACTCTGACAGGGGTCACTGTTAGAAATATTTAACCTGTGCTGTTTGCTTCCGCATAATTCACGTTAGACCACTTTGGAACCATCTAAGCGTCCACGTCAATGTCCATAGCGGACAGAAATACACTCGGAAATATTTAGTCTAGAAGGGCTACCCAGTGTTGCCTCGGTGGACAATTATCCAAGGTGTTTAACTCTTTTATATCAGTCAACAAACTGATGTTATCCAGCCGCCAGATTACTTCTAGGTGCTTATATTTGACTGGAGTAAATCGGTGATAAAATGTTTATTGTAAATTGTTGGGCCACTCCAAGCCCCATTATCTGATTCCGTCTTTTTACTTTTGAATATTTAATCACCACCATGATATTCCTAATGAAACGTTACACCAGTTATATCACATTTGAAAACATCTAGATAGCCTCCCCGTTGTTATCTAGAGTGGCCAGACAGAGAACAGACATCCCCAATTAAAATGGGCCATCACATCGGATATGGGTGTTACTTGGCTAAATGTGAGCAGTTTACAGTTATCAATACCAATGTATGACGCGGTGTGTTTTCTATCTTTAAAAGAGACATTCGTGGATGGACATCATATAGGTCTATAAATACATATCGCAACCATGAGCTAAGTCAACGCCATCGACCATACTAATTTAATTACCCCTGGTTACTATTTTGACATTATTCATTTTTCATAACTAATTGGAACATGTTACCACCATCTTGATCGGTATTAAATACATTACCCTGCCAATTTTAGCGGCTTCAAAATCCTAGCATCATTGATTTTATTTCCAAATAAAATGTCAATCTCTTATTACAATTTATATAAGTATTTTATTGTTTCCCGTCCTCCATTTTTGTTACCATTTAGCAGTTATTATTTTTAGCATAGCCTGTTATCACTACCATATTAATTATGACTTTTTAAATAATGTTCTGTTATACTAAATCTGTGTATTTTATTTCAGAAGGTGCATATATTGTTATGTTATTGGTGATCGTATATATTATGTCTGCAATTGCATTTTACGTTAAACCTGTCAAGCGTTTTTGAGAACGTCCGTGGATTTTACTTAATACAAAACTATTATTTACTTAATACAAAATACATTAGAAAGAAACTATATGCATCATGGTGAAAAATGATATTTTACAAAAGGAATCAGTGCCCATGTTAAATAACATTATCAGATATAGACACTTAATTTCGGATATTATTTTCTGTATATAGATACTTAATTTTGTGCCGTATATATACACATATCGAGGTCACCATTACGTTATATAAATATTAATACTGAATTGACCACGGTCACATCATGATGGTTATATTGACCCTATTCAGAACATAAAACATATATATTTTTGAAACAGTGATTCTTTTAAAGAGCGTTCCTTTTCTTCCAAGGAATATAAATTGACTATTAACTGAGATATCCCTGTTTGTAAAACAAATTAATTGTCGTTTTTTAAGACCGTTTTGTTTTCTCTAAGCAGTGATATTAAAAAATGACGGAGATATTCAGAAATGTAAAAAAGACAATTAAAGATCGCTTTTAGAGAGCGTTTTTTTCTTCTTCGAATAACTGATTTTAAAGAATGTGCATTGTAATAAAACTGTAAAAAAGTTTAAAGATAACATTTAAAGATCGTTTTATAAAGGGTGTTTTATTAAAGAATGATTACTGTAAAATAATGTGTACTGATAACATTTAAAGATCATTGATGGTGTTGTAAATTGCTTCGGAGATCTCCGTTATTTCGTTGACAGTACGTTCTATATCGGGTTATCACCATTCCGATACATTGCCCATAGTAAGTCCATTATTAAGTTGTATATAACGTATTGGTGGGATCGATGGGCGTATACGGTGTACATGTAAGTATCTATAGATTGTAAACTGACCGTCATTAAGTATTTATATCTGACAATGCTATGCAAATGATGTGCTATATCGACATCGAGCTCCATAAAGTAAGTGTCATAACGTAGAAACTTCTTGAAGTATGTTCAATTACTTACTGAGGGCGGATGACCGGTACAAGAGAACCATTGTCGACGAACGCTGAACAATGTTGTAATCCAAGATTCAACCTCCAGTTGATGTTTCCATATTGTTTTGCTGCCAACAGATGCAACACGCACAAACAAATGAGACATGTAGCATCTGTCCCCGGGCACTGGGCTATTTATGCAAAAATTAGGAACATATAGACAATTCCCACAAGTATTGGGCTATAGTTGAGCTCTCCCTGTTGGAGCCTAGCTAAAATGGCCAATTTCAGGAATCCAAATATCGATGGATATATTTCCAGATTGTTTGCCTGACAACACGTGAAACACAATGGGAACATATAGCATATCGTTCCCGAACCTTGGGGCTATATAGGCTCTTCTGGTAGAAACCGAAAAATAACTTTATTATACCAGATGTTTGCTTGCATCAGCTGGAAAAAACTAGGAACATATAGGGAATTTGCCCGAACCTTCAGTTATTTTGAGCTCTCCCTGTAGAGCACAAAAAGGGCCAACTTAATGAAATCCAACTTCCGGTTGTTTGTATGATGTCCGGACAATGATCTATTGAGCACTGACGATGACCGGGAATATTCAGTTTTCTTATCCCATATATGTCACTTTTATGTACAGTTCTTTATCTTTCGTCATTTTTTATGTTCGCTAATTAGTCGCAACGTTGTTATCAGTTGGTACCACGACATCAATGATGTGACACGTGTTGTTCTTATCCTTCTCAGCTAAATCCGTATTTGCTCTGATAGTCCTATCCGTGTGGATTGAGAAATCCCACAGTACTGTGGCATTATTGTTCTCAAAGACTGGCTTTGGGTCATAATAATACCAGTAATTTGCCGCAGCTATATCCTATGACTTTATTGACTTGCATATTTGCCAGTGGATATATACTTTTGGCTATATTCTCATCAAGTTATTATATCTTAATTTAGCTCAGAATGTTCCTGCAATCTTTTCATAATTTGGCTGTGAAGTGTGTGGTGTGTCACTAAAATACAAGACGGTGTCATAAACGGTAATTTTGGGTGTCTATGTCTGTCCAAAATAGAGCTGTCAAACCATCTTATTATCTTATAAGGAAACAAAATAAAGTAAATATAAGTAACATAATTATAATGGACACGATATCTCGTATGGTCATTGCATGTTAAACTTCACTCAGGGGAATCGGACAATTTGTGTAAATGACGATTCGTGTGAATCAGTTATTCACACTTGTTCAGTTTATAATTCTACTATTGTGATGTCCACCTTTATACCATTATAGCTAGACGACACTATTAAGTCGACCAATATATTATTATATTGTGACGGTGTTATTTTATAGCTGTCCTGGGAAATTTGCATATCCGCATACTCATAACTAATATGTCATTCCAATGCACACTTATCGACACGTTTTCAGTTCTTTTAATTTGAATATAATTATGATATTCAATTTGTGTTGGGTTATTTAGTGTTGCTTGTGAGTTTTGGCACTTGATTGAACGCACAACACAGGGCAAGTAAGAATTTCGACCCAAGTGAATAACCGCAAACTGATGAATTCATGTCGCGTTAATGTAAGACGTGCAATAATATTCACAATATAACGATGTGCATCACAATGTAGAGCACGCTGGAATATACTGGTACATGTAAGTTCCTATACCCAAGAAGTTGATGGTTTCGACAGACGAGTAGACTTGGATCAAATCCTCTTCTAGTATCGTAGCTTATACACAAAAGTTCCAGATCCAGAAACAGGATAGCATGTAAACTTGGCGAAGTCCTGAAAGAAACAGAGAATATATCGTTAGCCCAATACATTTTCTGTGTCCAGCTTGACATTTTCACATGATATACCCCTCGATAAGAACCCGACCAATCCGGGAAATTCCACCATGTATATTCTAGCACGACAGTATTTTAATTATTTGACTGGTTGCCAATAGTATTTATGTACCATATGTATGCATGTGGTACTTTAATTATTCGCACGGTTCCCGATAGTATTTAGGTACCACACCCTTGCATGCGGTACGTAATATATACCTATAGTATACTGGTATCGAGGAATTCATGAGTTGGAAGGATTGGAGCTCGCGCTGATGACTCCGACGGCGGCAGACTGAGATGTTAAGCGCGTGCGCGAAGATTTTTCTCAACTCGTGAATATCGCGGAGAAGAGCAGGTAATTAATTATCTCATACCCAATACCCAGAATTGTCTCAATTGGTCACGGCTTCTCAAACTCGCTAACTAGGCGATCTCAGAGATTGGTGACCAGTCGGATTGGATATGCAAAATAGGGGATTGAGAACAGGGGGGGGGGGGTAATATGTCAGGGACGTGGACAGAGAGCCTTCGTCGGTTGAGGGGATAAATTGCAACCACCCGTAAACCAATATGTTTTCCCAACTTGACTAAGTTTCATTTGTTCTCCCCTCGATACTGAGTTTGAAATCCAACACACGACCATTTAAATAGCTATAATGTAGTCTTTGTAGAAAATAATATAATGTACTCTAAATATTGCATATCTGTTGAGAACCTAAACTATCCAGACGATCACAAACAGATTCTGCCTGAAATATATTGAACTTATATTATTAAATAATATTCCAAATCTTGAAATTAGCTCATCCCATAATAATTACCAAACTGTTCAGCAGTTAGGTATGTCATGTCTGCCACGTGGTCCAGTGGTTAGCGTGTTGGACTTGTCTTCGCTGTCAACACAGCGAGGCGAGTTCGCGGCTGGCTGGTGGTCTGTTATGAGTTTCCACACAGCAGTGGCTTGGCCGACTTGAGCGATGTGCAATTGTTGGATTGTACACTGTTTGAATCTCGCGCCAAGTTGTGACCCTTGAGCAAGGTCGCTCGTACTGTGTCTGCTTTGCACCACCCATGCATTACAAGGGTACCTGATAATGAGCAGTGAAAGATCTTGTCAGTATGCTAGCCATATGGTATCCTCGCATACTCCCGGCTGTACCCCCCCCCTGTCCCCGGGGAGCAGTAGATGGTTACTGAATGTTCAGGCTCATCAGGGTAATAATTGTAAAACTTTGAGCGCTTTGGGCCTCATGGGAAAGGCGCTTTACAAATGCTATACATTATTATTATTATTCATTAGAAATTTGGAATTGTAAACTAGTTTTTCCTAAGATATTCAACTTATAAAGTTATTGAAAAGTTTGACCAAAATTGGGGGGTGGGTGGGTAATACCTCGACCCCTGTCGCCACTTCCCTAGTTATGTGTTCTAACGCACATCCACCTAGGCTGGACAATCATTACTGTCAAGGTTGTCCCACCCCTTAACTTTGACCAAAATGTTCAATTGTTAAGCATTTGATGACTGCATGACACGACATTAATTTAAGTTATTGAATATTCAAAAAGGTTGAACAGTTTGACAAAAATTTCCAACGCCATATGCTGTTTGAATAGAGTGAAACATCTACTACCAACTGAAACTTTAAAATCGTTGTACTTCTCGTTAATTCACAGTCACTTGTTATATGCAATCCAAATATGTAGCCATTCGATAAATACAGGCAGAATAATTACCTTAGAAAAGCGGGCAATGAGGGTCATATGTAGAAAAAAGATAATAGTTACACCGACCCACTCTTTAAATCTGAACACATTTTGAAATTCGATGATCTATATCGTTTACACATATCGCTCTTCGTGCACGATTGGCACTATGATAGGCTACCAACTTCATTTATTAATTATTTTGAAACGTCATAAAAAACAAAACCAGACAATATGGTCAATTAATATAGCATACCCCGAAAACAGCATTTAGCTCTGAACTACCAGTCTTTTCCTTCATCAACATTTGGTCAGACGTCAGTTGTGATACGAAATATATATGGAGCAAATCTGCATTCAAAGCCGAGTACACCAAAAAGGCTATATGTCATTATCAACTTGACCCACTCTTTATATCTGAACACATTTTGAAATTCGATGATCTATATCGTTTACACATATCGCTCTTCGTGCACGATTGGCACATTGATAGGCTACCAACTTCATTTATTAATTATTTTGAAACGTCATAAAAAACAAAACAAGACAATATGGTCAATTAATATCGCATACCTCGAAAACAGCATTTAGCTCTGAACTACCCGTCTTTTCATTCATCAACATTTGGTCAGACGTCAGTTGTGATGCGAAATATATCTGGAGCAAATCTGCATTCAAAGCCGAATACATCCAAAAGGCTATCTGTCATTATTAACTCATATTAAATTGCGATAACACCCGACTGTAGAACCACCCATACCTCGCGAGAATGATCTATATAAGATCCATAGTTTGTGATTAAGATAATTGACTCACCATTATATCCGAGCATCATTTCTCCTGCAATCACCAATTACTCATTTAAGAAAAGAGCTTAGTTATGGACCAGAGACACCACTTTAAATCACTCACATGTTTTTGTACATACGTTGATTATATAATCAGGCCCTAACTCTTTCACCACCGCAGCCTGCTTTAGCGGGCACGACGTAATTTACGTTCACCACCGCAGCCCGCTTTAGCGGGCTGTGACGTTCAATTCCGTTCGGCGATTTTAAACCGCACACAATCCGCTCTAAACATAAAACCATACAATATCCTGGTTCGAGAAGGGCTTTCTCGGTGCCCCTTGCAATCAATCGTTATGATTGATAACAAATATAAGAAATAAAATCGTCTCCAATGCTGTTCTAATTGCTGGAAATCACCGACCCGAAATCACGAAATTCCACGTGTGTTTACAAAGACGCTACGAAACAAAGCACCTTGTCAACATGAAAATTTAGCCGCGATGATCACTAAAGATAGTCTCTAGTTATCACGTAATTCTTGTCAGCAGTAATGTTACTTCATGTGTGTTATATTTGTGTCAACAAAGCATTTTCACATCCAAATTCATTGTATTGATTGTTAATAAAGTTGCTCGATGGTCGAATTGCGCGCGAAAAGTAAATTCCGTGACCTCGTTTCATGCATTGAAAGGAAGCAAGTTACGTCATCAAATTACACATATATACAGTCTATTTGCAAGTGTTCAGGAAGTCATAATTTTATAATTCAAGTTATTCTACGCAAGGAACAAAAGTATATTAAACATTTCCATACGGGACACTTTACCGGGCTACGACGTTCGTCTCCTGTTCCGCAATTTTAAATTATACGCTGTGTGCTCTAAAAATAGAAAACTGGTAAACTCCGGTTTTGAGTATGCGTCCTTCGTTGTCGTTTGTGAATTCAATGTGATTCAAAGAGCTACTAGTACATTGCATGAACATTTTAATACCTATCATATGATCAGTACGCTTCGATAATGTGTAAGGGTGGGCGATAATTTTTACAATTGGGCGGTTGCACCATCCAACAATATGTTGTTCAATTTGCAGTCCAGCATTCACCCAATCATAAAACTATGTGATTGCTATTGAGAAACTCGAGCTAGATATGCCCAAACATTTGCCTGCAGTATAACGCATAATTTGAGTAATGTTGGGATAATTCCAAGACGTTTGACTTGACAGCCAGACAAATTTTTCAATGGGATTTCACAAGTTCAAGGTAATTACTCTTCTACACATTCAAGTCAAAACATGGCGCGATTTAGCCAGAAATAATTTGTGTTGAAGATTTTTTTTTTGAATTTTTTTTTTTTGGTGGGATTTCATGCTGATATTTTCGGCATAGCCAAGCTGATGAAGTTCACTGCATGATATCACTTTGGATGTTTCCATGAACAATAGGATTCAATTATATTTGGAAAGTCCCACCTTTTATTTGATCAAGCAACTGGGGTAATATTAATAATTCATTGGTCAGAATTTGCTAAAAGTAACTCATAATCCTGCGTATTTGATATATTTCACATAATACTAATTTGGTTGCCATGGCAACGGTGTAAATGAACGTAGGCTTTTCGTTGCCACATGTAATGTGGGTACTGTGTACTCCGTGCAGGTCCCAATATTACTATCATTAGGGAAAACGTCATTTATGTAATGACTGTACTCAGCGTGAAACATTATTGAGTTGTCCAGAAACTCAGTTTCTCTAAAATTCACACTTTTGAAATGATTGGTATATGAGCCAGTTCGGTTGCCATGACAACAAGAAGTGCCAATTCCACATACCACAGAGGGTGGTATACAATTGTAAATGTTTGCAGTTGTGTTTTGGGGGGGGGGGGGATAGTTTACCCCATACTAAATAGTTTGTACTTTTTATACACTAAATCATGAATTTTATTCTAAATGTTCAATAACAGCCTGATTTGGTTGCCATGGTAACCATAATGAAGTGGCATCATTCTTCCATGGGTCTTCCAAATGAATGGGTAGTCATCACTGGTCATAAAAATATATTGGTTTATATGCATATGGTGCCCTACATTTGAGACCCAGACTTTCCATAAATACTGCTGTAAACCCGGTGTCGCAACCAATTTATCTCTGTAATCTTGGTGGTGAAAGAGGCCCTAATCACCAAATTTGCGCCAGGGGGATGTCAAGAAGACAGTCCTCGAGATTATGACATCCCCTGGTGATATAATGTTATACTCTTCTTGTATTATAATTGTTATAAACATACATGTAAGTATCCATTATATCACCAATAAACAATCAACCAATAAACACCTCATAGTTCAAACACATGTCGCCACATTCATTTTCTTTTACACACATTACCACATTTATTCCAACCCACATTGTCACTGTCAGACCTGCAATCCTTATTGTCAGGGGCATACGGACAACGGGTGTGGGTGGGTGACAACACCATGTTGATTGCAGCCCGCCCTTCTGCCAAAACTGCTCTAAATGTACTGGTTAGAACAACAAACTATTTCAGTTGGTCACTTGGTGAGCCCCAAGCCAAGTAGTTCACTGATATGAATACCTCAGACAAAGTATGGAATGGGTAATGTTTGTATATTGATTCAAATGCCCCATATGTATTGCCAAAATTATTTAAAATGTTATTTGACGTAAACAATGCAAAATGATACGCACGCAATGTAAAGTTTGTAATGTAATGTAAAATTATTGTTTGCAACAATGGTTGCTTGCCCATTGCTGGGCAGCGTAGCGTGTCACAAAAAAATATGGCGTGAGTCCAGAGATTGTCGGTGTGTAGGAGGGGGGACTTGGCGACAGGGATAGCGAGTGATTTTCACCCCGCCAAATTTGTTAAAAAACAGTTGAAAAGAAGTTCATGCCTGACACATCATTACTTGGTAACTCTATGTACGTATATAGGTTGAATATGTTTTTTCATTTCATTTTCAAACAATCAGTAGGAACATTTTTGTTTACACCCCAGTAACATATTTGTTCCAACTTTTATATTTTATTACAAATTGTCTGAAATGAACACCATTTGGACATGTTAATGTTCCAATCTTATTAAATTTGGAAATTGCCAATAGTTGGAAAGTTTCAGTCCAAAGCGGGATGCAAATGGAAACTCGCGAAGCAAGGAGTTTGGTTTCTGGTTCAAGGGGATGCAGTTGGGAAATTCAAGTTTGACACCCTAACAACAACAAAGACCCCGTAGCTACGTCACTGGTTCGGAGACCATAACTAGGTACATGTACATATTTCAGAAACTAAAAACTTCACCGGGATGATCGAAAGAGCAGATAGACGCTTTCCTTCACCCAATCAATCTAATCACCCTCCGATTAAATATGTACTGGTACTTATACAAGAATGGCCTGGTTGGCAAATACGCGAAATATTGATACAATGGCGTCATAAGCCAGTATATCAATAGTTCGTGTATTTGCCAAGCATATTACGCTCTGGTAAATACTGTCCATGGCCATGTTTTATTTTTTTCGCACATGAGTGAAACAAACGCTCTTTATTTAACACATATCATGCATATATAGACTAACACGGAACGCTCTGCGTAAATAGCTGGTTTTTTTGGTTGGGACCAAAACATCGTGTTCAATGTTGTATCTGTTATGACTTCAATGCATCTTTCTGTGATATGTATTTATCGACCTATTTCGATACGGGAAAACATTCATAAGTGAATATTATTAAGAGTATTTTGGAGCGGAAACCGCCAAGTTGATTTAAGGTACCGGTTGGAAAATATCGAATTAAGGGGAGGTTGTTCAAATAAAGTTACTTAGCCATAGGCGTAGCCAGTTTTTCCCTAATGTGGGTTCGTTATGTGATTGCAACGGCACAATTGATGCGGGGAGCGCATTGGGTGGGGGCGATATATTAGCATAGCATGACCTGGTGACTCATCACACAACAAAACGTACAGACCTCTTGATGAATCATTGACTTTAATTTCCCTTCCATGAGCTATAATCGAACCACTGCACGGGTGGTTCGTGTACAACATTTGTATATACTTTGAAAGTATTGTCTAAGTGGACTAAGACCAATAGTTCCGTACGAACGATTCTAGACGCTTGCCGATTCTTCAGTTCGAGAATCAAATAGCGCGACCCCCTACTAAGCGCGAGTGTCACCAAACAAATAGACTCCAGCTGCTCTAACTTGGATATTTTTCCCTCAATAGCTCAGTGTATACGAAAGGTCCATCCATACTGAGATTAAGCGTCCTAATGAGTTCGCAGCCTGTCGGTGGTTTATTGTGAATTTTCACACAACAGTGGCTTGGCCGCTTTGAGTGAGCGACGTGCAAGGTCGTTCGTACTGTGTCGACTTCGCACCATTCGCGCGTTAAACGAGAACCAGTACCAGTACCAGTCAGCTTGTCATACTGGTAAGTATCAGATATTGTTCTGATCAAGTCCCCGTCAACGCCTAAACACAACGTTGGCCCAACATCGTATTAATAGTGGAATACACTGTTGGTTCGACGTCGTTTCAACGTCTGGTGAAATACGGCACACAAACGGGAACCGACGTCGAGGCGACGCCGAGCCAGTGGCAATGGCCATAGTTGGCACAACGATAGAAATGACGTTGGCCCAACCTAGATGTGCCATCTGGGATATTGATGTCAAGAACGTGAGCTGACTATGTCAATTTAAGATCGCTCTTAATTTAATCGTCCATAACCATCACTGATAGGTCCAGTACACACGACGTATTATCGTCGCATCGAATACAATTCAATTAGATCCAAAGAAAGTTCGATAAAGAAAGCTTTGATACAGACGGACGTGCTATCGTCACTTCGAAGTTCGAATGCAATTTAATTATATAGGACATTAGACAATTTTGATGCAGAGTCTAACTTTCGTTGCTTCGAACTCATTACATGGAAGCCAAATCATTTGAAAGATACATAAGAAATTCGCCATCTGTCACATGCGCCGTGCACTGTCATCTCGACCGATATTGGTTCTTCTTCTTATGACTAAAAATAAACTTCGAATTATGCGTTTGTTTATGTGGTTCATGTGGTTAGGCTGGTGATTATTGTCACTATACACAACTAGGCGATGCCATGACGTGTCAGACTACCTAGATGGGGAAACTACGTACATATACCAGTCAATTGCGTTCGGATACACTGTCGACGAACGTCCACGTTACGAATGCATTAACCACTGACCAACGGCGATTTATTCACACGTGACATCTCTTCCAGAATACATTGACTTATCGAAGTCCGCGATTCGAACCTTGGGCCATAAGCATGGGAACGCATGGAAGCAGGCTGAGCCACTGAGCCACCGCGCCCCCTCTGTTACACGAGGCGACCCACTATAAACAACATAGGATAACAAAAACAACGAATTACTTTACGAATATATCTTTAATAGCCTGTGATTAGTCTATAATATTGTATCTCACGTGACTTTGTTATTGAAATCAAGCTTTCCGATTGGTTGGCTACTCGACTCTATTAGTCGTAGTTGTATACTACGCCTTCAAGTCTCTCCCATCGTGCACTATGCATATGTAGTTTTGACTACTAAAAATAGTAACGAACACTACATCAAACTTTGTTCTGAAACTACTTGTTATTTCGCCGCTGATCCAAATTAAGCTTCAGTAAGGCGAACATCAATTGTCTGAACTTAGTAAAAGTTGAAAATTTCTGCATTTGTTCGATACAATATAATAATAGAGCATGACTTGTCGTGAAATACGCCGATATATTGTATCTCACGTGACTTTGTTATTGAAATCAAGCTTTCCGATTGGTTGGCTACTCGACTCTATTAGTCGTAGTTGTATACTACGCCTTCAAGTCTCTCCCATCGTGCACTATGCATATGTAGTTTTGACTACTAAAATAGTAACGAACACTACATCAAACTTTGTTCTGAAACTACTTGTTATTTCGCCGCTGATCCAAATTAAAGCTCCAGTAAGGCGAACATCAATTGTCTGAACTTAGTAAAAGTTGAAAATTTCTGCATTTGTTCGATACAATATAATAATTAGAGCATGACTTGTCGTGAAATACGCCGATATAGTGCATAGTGCGGTTGTGTAGTTCACTCCGCTTCGCGTCGTGAACTACACAACCTCACTATGCACTATATCGGCGTATTTCACTCCAAGCCATGCTCTATTTATTAAATAGTGCATGGCTATTCGTCTCAAGTTAGCAAAACATATATTGGTCGACTTAATAATACTATCTTGCTAGACCGATATACTTGGTCGCCACAATAGTACCGATAAGAAATGAAACTATATAATATTGTCCTGGCCTTGAGTG
Source organism: Siphonodentalium dalli (assembly GCA_032622095.1). NCBI lineage: Eukaryota > Metazoa > Mollusca > Scaphopoda > Gadilida > Siphonodentaliidae > Siphonodentalium > Siphonodentalium dalli. Next base: position 158,315,015 of record CP136069.1, on the reverse strand, counting down.
GGTCCTTTGTCGCTTTTAGATGAGCAGACATCACTGGGCTCATTGGGAATGAATGTCTAAAAATACTTCATATCTTCTATGCACGTTTATTTAACATCATATCTAACAGGTAGGTTGTTAACATTCGACGTTGACATTCATCACACCGTCTTCGTTGACATTGATCACAATATGACGGACATACCATATTCATGATACTAGTAGCTGTATGTTAGTATCTAGACCTGTGCCAAATTGAACAACAAAGGTTAAAATATGTCAACGATTACAAAGAACAAAATGAACAGGTACAAAAAGCAATATTAGCCGTTACTTAGAGTGATGCATTATATGATAGCGTGTATCACTATGTATTGGCATGACGCATTATTTATGAGTATGCTGATATACAATCTCCCAATACCGCTATAAAAAATAACACCGTCACAACATAATAATATATTGGTCGATTTAATAGTGTTATCTAGCTATATTGATATAAATATGGACATCACAATTAGTACAATTATGATCTGAAGCAAGTGTGAATAACTGATTCACATGAATCGCCATTTACACAAATTGTCGGATTCCCTTGAGTGAAATTTAACAGGCAGTGACTCAAAGAGATATATAGTCCTTTATAATTATATTATTTACTTATATTTACTTTATATTGTTTCCTTATAAGATGGTTTGACAGCTCTATTTTGGACACACATAGATATCCAAATGACTGTTTATGACACCATCTTGCATTTCATTGGACCACCACACCCTTCGCGACCAAATTATGCACAAATTTCACGAACTTTCTGGGCTAAATTAAGATATAGTGACTTGATGAGAATATGGCCAAGTATATATCCATTGGCGAATATGCCAGTCAAATAAGTCATATGATATATCTGCGGCACAGTACCTGTATGTGAGAACAATAATGCCACAGTACTGTGAGATTTTCAATCCACACGTATAGGACTATCATAGCAAACAGAACGGATTTAGTTATCGAAAATAAGAACATCAACATGTGTCACATCATTGATGTCACGGTACCAACTGATAACAATATTGCGACTAATTAAGGAACACGAACATTTTTATCGAAATATAAAGATATAAATATAAATATAAAGATCTGGAAATTGAATAATTATACACAAGAAGGCACTATCTACCAAATATATATTCTCTCCTACATTGGAGGAAATAGAGGATATATAAAGGATAATAATGCATTTAAAGTTATTTGTAACGTATATAGTATCCGCTGCGGTACCATAGCGCTCTCTGAAATTACATATTATTTCATTATATTCCATCGGAAGTTGGATTTCCTGAAGTTGACCTTTTTCTTGTGCCTGGAGAGCACAATAATAGCTAAATGTTTGAGGACATGTTCAATACCATATATTGGTTTAAACTGATAGTCTTCAAGAGTTATCGTTACTGTTCCGTGTTGCACATAGCCAGACAGGCGGTCGCCATTTAATTTCGAAGCGACTGAAACACATTCTAGTGTTAAAATCACAGCAAATAACTTAGGCTCGGTTCAATGGGTGATCACAGATATGTTTCCCGGTGGCCGGACAATCTACTCTTGGGGAATCTTCACAGGTATTTATCTACAAACTAATAATTATAGAATGCTTTCAGTTTCAACTTCAACTTTGCACGAAATCTTCACACACGTATTTTGTCTCGGCACACACGCTCATATATGGGCCAATCGTGATAGAGATGTGACAGAACATTTCAAACTCAACAAATAAGATTATGCCTTTGTCAATGGATAAGACATAACAAATTTTCATCAAACTGAAAAGACTTGAAGTTGAAAAAGACATTTGTCAGTATAGTTGAGAAAAAGTTGTCATGCCGTTTGAAAATGATCATGTTCACAGCAATTCATCAGGTTTAGGACTTTAGGTCATGTGTGTGGAATGGCATGTATTTTTACATTTATTCCTTATTTGCGTTTAAGCCCAAATCTGTTACGCGTGAGCTCAAATTATGTATGCTTAAATGCAAATCATTTACGCTTAAGCATAAATGGATCATAATATTCATATTTACGATTAAGCGCAAATAAGGAGTAAATGTTAAAACCTCATCCCATATATGGGAGGCCAAATTCACATTTAATAGCCAATTACAGTTAAGCGTAAGGCATTAATCCAAATGTTATGTTTAAGCGTAATTCAGATTTCCATTATGCTTTTCAAAGCATAATCTATTAAGCTTAAGCGCAATGCCATTAATGATATTGCATTGCGCTTAAGCGCAATGCAGTTTGCATTACGCTTAAGCGTAATTCAAATTCCATATGTGAAAACTCCCCGGAAGCTGATATGGATGCAGCCAATTACTGATGCTACGCTTAAGCGTAATGGCAGTGCGCGCTAAAGCGTAATGGCATTAGACTTAAGCATAATGGGTTGTGAGTGAGGCAATTATGCTTAAGCATGATGCATTACGCAGGCCTTAAGATTCAACGAAAATCACCGAATCGATTCTTGTAATGATTCTCGCGAAACTTTTCAACTTTCAGTGCTTTATGACTAATTTTATTCTCGCTAAATTAAATCTATTTTGATCCCTGATTACGCTTAAGCATAATTAATTAGCTATTAAATGTGAATTTGGCCTCCCATACCCATATGGGTGAACCACAAATCAATCCGGATTTAGACCGATCTGTCTAAATTTGCTGGCCAATCCGTCTAAATAAATTGAATGTTTACAATTTGCCAATATCAGGTCTGGTCAATAGGTGTATGGGAGGCTATGCGCAAATACTTACACTTAAAGTCATTAGCTTCACTCCCGGTGGGCATATATTTGATGTCAGACAGAACTGTGCCCGATATACCACAAGAAAGGTCATGAAAAACTAGAAAGAAAACCCCAATGTGGCATATTATTAGTGCGGTACTCGCCCTGTATTAAATTGTTGAAAACTGCGATCAGAGTAAGAAATCTTCTCAGATACTAACACATTTTCGGAGCGAATCAGCGCGCGGAGTCTCGTGGAATTATATTCGGAGGAAATCGGAACCACCCGAATAACGACGATCGGCTGGTACGCACGACTGGGAGAACAGCCAAAACAAAGGCCAGCATGTCGATAACGAAAGTAGATTCAACAAAAAGAGAAAAAAAATAAAAAATAATAGGGGGCCTTTCATAGTTTTTGAATTCAAGTTTTCTAAGTAAAATGTCGACAATTATTTGGCAACTAACAAAGTTTTCACACTCTGTATATATATTTATATATATATATATGGAATTTTTGCAAATTTAGGAGAGAATGAGTACGTATTCACAGTGTGCAAAAGACGATTGGCACACCTCCGAAAATATCCAGGTGCACCAATAATAAACAAATCTGGGAATTCTGCCTTCTAATCTAACGTCAACATATTTGGCCGAATACAAGGTGAAGTTATCTGCATGCGAATTATTGACTTCTGTAAATGTAAATTATAAGCAATATTTCAATAATATTTGACATCACAATAATAGACCAATCGTGCTGAGCTAGATCGATTGGTCTTCCTGACACTGGGGTAAGAGATTTCTTGAATATTGAAATTTTGTTTGCTTGAAGATTTGTTCAAATTTATGATGAATATACCAGCAAAAAATTATACATTGTCTTTCATTAGTTTCAAAATTGTCTTTCATTAGTTTCAAAATGAATCAGAATAATTTTTTTTACAAAAAAATGGTTGTAACTTGAAAGAACAATTTAGAGTAGGCCTACTCCCTTTATCCAAGATTCAGGCTGGCTGTGAAAGACCGATCGGTCTATTTTAGCCCGATCGGGCTATTATTGATTGATCGGTGGTCACCCAGACCTGTAGGATATGCGCTCTATAGGATATAGATAAGGCGTTTTATGTATGGGAGGCCTATTTCACTTGAAAGAACAATTTATAGTAGGCCTACTCCCTTTATCCAAGATTCAGGCTGGCTGTGAAAGACCGATCGGTCTATTTTAGCCCGATCGGTCTATTTTAGCCCGATCGGGCTATTATTGATTGATCGGTGGTTCACCCAGACCTGTAGGGTATGCGCGCTATAGTATATAGATAAGGCGTTTCATGTATGGGAGGCCTATTTCACTTGAAAGAACAATTTAGAGTAGGCCTACTCCCTTTATCCAAGATTCAAGCTGGCTGTGAAAGACCGATCGGTCTATTTTAGCCCGATCAGTCTACTTTAGCCCGATCGGGCTATTATTGATTGATCGGTGGTTCACCCAGACCTGTAGGGTATGCGCGCTATAGTATATAGATAAGGCGTTTCATGTATGGGAGGCCTATTTCACTTGAAAGAACAATTTAGAGTAGGCCTACTCCCTTTATCCAAGATTCAAGCTGGCTGTGAAAGAACGATCGGTCTATTTTAGCCTGATCGGTCTACTTTAGCCCGATCGGGCTGTTATTGATTGATCGGTGGTTCACCCAGACCTGTAGGATATACGCGCTATAGCATATAGATACGGCATTTCATGTATGGGATACCCATTTCACATTTATTATTCATTTAAGATCAAGCGCAAATATTTCGCAAAATAACATCTATCATTTGCGCTTCAGTGTAAATTATTTGCGCAAATAAAAATTAATATGCATTGATATCACCCCCCCTGAATTAATTTTAAATGGCACAGACCCACCATATGAGGGAAGCACCCCCCAGTAACCCCAATATCTCTTTTATGACCATGGAAATGGTAGAGATATGTGCAGGATATATCTCTTTTATAAAATATACTAGATCTCTGGGATGGAGACACAAATTCTTGGGGACAGTGATGCTGATAATATGAAAATTGGGGTTTTCCCCAATTTCAAGTCAATAAGTACACCATATGAGGGAAGCGAGTCCCCAGTAACCCCGAATTCCATATTTATGGCCATGGAAATGGTATATATCTGTGTAGGAGATGTCCCTTTAATAAAATATACTAGAGCTCTGGGAGTGAGGCACCAATTCTTGGGACACCAGGGACAGAGATGCTGATATATGCATATGGAAATATATTTTCTTCAATGTTTCAGTATTATATGGGGCTACTACTATGGGTCCATGATAATATACTATGAGATGGACTCTATCATTCACAATCAGAGGGAAGTAAGGGAGTGTTAGGTATTTGCGCTTAAGCGCAAATATATTGATAGACATATACTTGCGCTTAAGCGCAAATGATTCATTTTCACATTTTATATTAACTAATTGCATTTAAGTGTAAATAATTTACGCTTAAGCATAAATCAGTTACGCTTAATGTAATCATTTACGCTTAAGCATAATTGACTTATGCGTTATCATAATACATTGGAATTATATTAAGAGCAATAATTTCATCGGCTGTCTTACCTTATATGCATATTTGTATAATCTGATGTATGTTAACTTACTGGCATTAGTAATGTGGTTGCATCCATTTCAGCTTGAGTATGTGGAGTTCAATGGGAGTGTATATGAATTACAGTTAAGCGCAACTCATTTACGCTTAAGTGGATTTCATTTACACTTAAGGGTAATTGAAATGAATTATGCTTAAGCAAATACATGTACCTATCTGCAACTGGTTTCCTCAGTCTGAATATCCATCTTGGTATGGGATCTGGGTGGAGTCCTCACCTATGTTTGAGTAATGTTTTATGGCCTGAGTTAATTTGAGTTTAGAGCAAATCACATGGGAGTCTTTTTTACATTTATTATTTATTTGCATACAAATATTTGCGCTTAAGCATAAAGCAATTGCGCTTACTTAGTGCAAATACACAACACTTCTTTACTTCCATCCAATTTTAACTGTCAATGATTGAGTCCATCTTATGGTATATTTATTTGGGCCTATATAAACTCAAAAATTGAAGAAAACATAATCCATATGGATATCTATATCACCATCGCTGTCCCAAACAAATACGGTCTGTACTAGAATAGTGAATAGCACTATGGCACACATGTAGCATTGCACAGGTAATTAAACAGTTTGAAATACACATGTAAGACAACTCTGACTGTACCTGCTGTAGATCGATCATAAAATCGGTCAACGATCTGCAACGATTACAAATTTCTATAAATAGTAACATTTTCAACTGTTACCGTTGTTCATTGCTCGATCATGACCACTTTGATTATAATTCTTTCATAACTCGGTCAATGTTCTTCCGTTGGTGATTTCAGGCAATAATTCCTTTTATATCCCTCCCATTCGAATTGACTATACCGCTTGTTTTTCGTTTTATTAAGCTGATGTTACGCTATTCCAGCAAACGGCCTCCCTCCACGGAAGCTATTTTCTGAGAACGAAAGCCGACTCAATCCCGACCAAGTCGGAAGTGTTCGGGTGTTTCCGCGACTGCACACGACAACTCGTTGGTGTATTTATTTGGCGTTTACAGTGGAATTATTCGTCCCGATTGAGGGAAAGTAAATAGTTAGTTACGTGGCCGTATAATTAGTACAAACTGATATCTGGTTGGGGCATTTCGTGTATGGGGGTTATTTTATTCAGTCTTTCCACAGAATAACGCAGGGAACTCAATTGTGAGGTTCAATTTACGTTTCACATCACTTTAAGCGAAAATGTATGGATCATACTAGTATTTATGCTCAAGTGCAAATAAGGTAGAAATGTTAAAATCGCATCCGATATGGGTGAACCACCGATAAATCTTTATTAGACCGATCGGTCTAAATCGGTCTAAACTCTTTCTGGCAGTACCTTCGCTGACACCGGTCTAACAAAATTGTAAGAGAAGGAACTCCCAAATTTTTGGAATATTAAATTTTGTTTTACAGTTTGTACATGTTTGTCAATAGGTGTATGCGAGGTAATGCATTTTCACATTTATTCCTTATTTGCGCAAAAGTGCAAATTATTTACTCTTACACGCAAATTATTTACGCATGAGCACAAATCATTATCATTTATGCTTAAGCACAAATGGATCACCCATACCTGTTTTATGCATTGGAAACAACTGTATATAAAAATATTGTCCTGCCATTGAATTTGCCATTAACGAACAATGCTGTGTTGCCATATTTTTTATAATTTAATTTCAAAATTCTAGATATTTCTTAATATTTGTACAACTTTCATGTAATTGTTTCACAGAAATGATCCACCTCAATTCAGTATTAAGAATGAAATCTAAAAAAAAATGTGGTATATTATGAACGTAACTGGGCTGCACCGTTCTATAATAGACTCTGATAACCAAGACCATCGTTTTTATCTCAATATTTTTAGTTACTTGTCAACAGTTAAATTCATACAAACAATAATTTTCCAGTTCCAGTTATATTTCGGAGCAGTGTCAACAGTACCATAGTATAATCAGCACAACAAGTAATTAGACTTGTTCAGTACCAGTGGTCATAGATGGCGACATAGCGTCCACAGTACAGAATCAATAGCAGTTTCTGTCAACAACACTGGTTAGCTAGTCGAAAATCGGCGGGATAAAGATGTCTATTACATTCATTGTATAGTCAATTTTGGACTACTCATCAACATTCTACAAGTTTGCTGGTGTCCCTTTGCCCATATGATTACTATAGAACAGGTAAGGTAATATATAGGCAGAAAAGACATACAAATTTCATTGAATGTCTATATTTCGTAAACAAAATAGGTAATGAATTAAAAAATAAATTTCCTCGAAAATAGGTACAGTAATGATCTAAGCAATCGATTTCTTAACCACAGCAGAATTATGGGTAACTTTTCAGGATTTAGTCGGTTTATGGCTTGTTGCCTCTCTGAGAGAGCTTTCCGATGAATGGCAACAAGCCATATTTCCGACTAAATCCTGAAAAGTTACTCATAATTCTGCTGTGGTTAAGGGGTTGATTATTTGCATTACTGTACCTGAACTGTACTGTAGCTTCAAGTTACACGGGCTTTGCCTACATGGCCTGTCCGACTGTCGGCAGCTGCAGTAGGCTACATGAACATGTAACTGAAGCATATTGAAGTTTGAATTTAGTGAATAGTATACTTTAGGGCTGGGCGGTATTTCAGCATACAGATTATAATCAGTAAGATTTTCAATACCATTAACATATTTTTTCATAATCGGTAAACCTTGAAGACTGTAGGATCACGGTTACATGTCATAGCGGACTGTTACCAGGTACATTAACAACATTTTACCTTTATTGGAATACGAATAAACTATTTGGTGTCTTTACATTGTATTTCGTTGAAAACCGAATCATATGCACCGAATTAGTGTTAGGAGAGATGTGCGGGGGGGGGGGGTAGCTCACAGATTAAGTGTTGCAGCTTTGGATTATTTGTTCGCCCGATAATATATTGCAAGACTTATATACATTGCATGCGCCACACACATTAATCAACAACTTTAAAATGACTAGTATGTTTCAATGACTGGCAGGTTATTGTTTATGCTTATATACCCTTTATGTGGATTAATCCCATGTTATCATTTATTGAAAATGCAGCGCAATATATTGCAATTACGCTTTCTTCATTCTGCGCTATTTTTAATCTACTGAAACCACGGGCAGCTCATTATTCCCGGGATGGTATTGAGTGGGAATGATTATTACGTATCTTGAATTTAAACGTAGGAGTAATTCAGCCCAGGGGAAGTGAATAATAGTTCTATAAGTTAACACCCTATTTCCTGGCATTTAAAGACATAATATGTACTTGTTCGGGTGTGTGAAACTGAGTTATTAATCAGGCACTACATGTATGCCTTATCCTGCTATTTTCACCATTTTTAATCAAACTTTGGAGTGGGTCCCCTCTGCCGGTGCCAGCATGTTCGTCTCAGCTGGTTTTATAGTCCTTGCATGTCATGTCAGACAGTCAGAGAGGCATCTATGGGAGGCTTTTTTCAAATGTATTCCTCATTTGAGCTGAAGGACAAATAATACACTGAAGCACAAATAATTGCGTCTATTTGTGCTGAAGTGCAAATATGTATGCTAAATCGCACATCCAGTTGAAATCATTTAGATCAGCCTCAATTATGTCTATAACTGGATGTGCGATTTAGCATGAATCATTTACAGTGAAGTGTAAATATAAATTATTATTAATATGTAGTGATTCCCACTATACTCAGTCTCAAAGTCTTAAAGATACATACATGTATCGCTTAAACATAGGCCTACTGACCCTCCAACCCCCTCCCCGCTAGGTATTTTACTAACAATCAACATGCCTACAATAATGCTTACTTTGTTTGAAATCCATGTGTAAGGCAGAACGTTGAATAGTTTGATGTCCAGAACAATATTTGAAGTAAATCTATGTACATGACATTTCATATACAGCAATGCTCTAAATAATTGACTCCTTAACCGCAGCAGAATTATGGGTAACTTTTCAGGATTTAGTCACTGAGAGCATTCCAATGAATGGCAACAAACCATATTTCCCACTAAATCCTGAAAAGTTACCCATAATTATTCTGTGGTTAAGGAGACGATTATTTAGAGAATTAATGTACGATATAGTGCATGTCATTTTATAACACCTGTATGTTATATTTTAGAGAGGACACGTAACGGTCCTAGTTTATGATCAGCTAAGACGATGTCCTGCTGTGGTAGTAAAACTGATTGGAAGACGTACACAGTACACTGGGCCAAATTGAAATTTTCTATTTACAACCGTAAGTGTTAATATAAATACTAATCAATTTAAAGATGCATAATCTATTTGAGGATCCTAAATTACTATTTCTTCAGCTTCGGGAGTAAAATAAAATAATTGATTTGTGTCGTGGAACTCACCTGTCATAGCTCAGAGTTATCAAGTCTATGATTTGTGATATCCACCTCGAATTTTGTTCATAATTTCACTGACTTCTTCCAGAAATATACGGAAATGCGCTCAAAAAAATTGTTCTCCATATTATTCAACTATGTTGGCCATAAAATTTTAACATCAGTGCCTGTAGAGAGTCAGTATTGTTTCTTGTTGTAAAATTATTAAATCGTAAAGGCTATTCTGCCGTATATGGCAGAATAGCCTCTCGAACTACTATGTTGTATACGTTGGCGTGAAAGTTTGACTTCACCACACGTGCCGAAACATGACGTCGATTTCATTGGACGTATTGTCCGTCGGGATATTTTTAACGGAGTGGCTAAAGAGCGGCATACCATTCTTTAGTGCTGGAGGCCAAAGAGCGGTATACTGCTCTTAAGCCGGTACAGTTACACACTAACTATCTTTATAGGCTGAATAACAGTAGATTCTGGTCATTATCTCCCATATCTTCTGAGATCATTGCACTTCAATTGCAACTTTCATGAATTCGCTTACACAAGGCGTGTTCGAACCAACGCTGTTAAATTTGTCATCTTATATGTAGCCTACATACATGTAGGGTATGTTCGAACAATTGTCTTGTTGATCTATAATTGTCGATTAAGTCATATAAAATGCTTATTCTGGACTGCTCGACCTTTTATTATAGTAAAAGCCGTCAGTTGTTACATTTCCCATATGCGGCAGAATAGCCATAACCCATCATATGGCTATTTTGCCATATACGACAGAATAGCTACATGTATAAGCGGGGTTATGGCTATTTTGCCGTATACGGCAGAACAGCCGCTCATGGTATTATTCCATATACTGCAGCATCATTAAATACCACAGTTTGCAGCTCTTTTTTGAAAAATGTTCCATAACAAAATTAATGCTGTGGCATGTTAGATTCCGCATGTTACCAGGACTCTTTACACTCCTTAATTTGCTTATGGTCATAGCCAATTTTGAAAACTGCAGTATGTCTGTCTACCTGTATGTCACTCCGAAGATAAAATGCATGGACACATTGCATAAGCAATCACTGTCGTGTCAAACTGAGGTTATCACTTACACCAATCTATAACAGGTAGTTGATAAGAAATGGACAATAAATGGTGAAAATTAAAATTCTAATATTCTTCTGAAATTTATTTTTTTATTAAAAATGGAAAACAAAATGGGTCGAGGGATTGGTAGGTCTGAATGAATGGCCATCGGTGAAAAAGTATCATAAAAGTCTGAAAATTTTCCGACTTCCCCCTGTTTTAAGTATTTGTTAGTAATGACCTAATTTGAATAACTAAATTGCCTTTTGATGTAAACTTCCGTCGTTGTTGTTCTTATCGTAACTGGATCCTACGGGGACCATCAAATCTGATTGTGCATCTTTAACAATAAATCTAATTATGTTTTATATTTCTTGTAATTATGTGAATATTCCTACATATGAATGAATGGGAATCTATGTTCTGTACCTGTGTTGAAAAACAGTTCAAACAAATGATAAAGAATTCCAATGTATAATATCTAGCAGAGGTTTTTTTCAGTGTTTCTAAGTATAAAGGTACATGTATAGATGAAGGCTAAATAAAGTAATACCTATGTTTAAGGCAACAAGAGAACCAAAAAAAAGGGTAGGGTGAATAATCACCGCATTTGTATTTTAATTGATAGAATACTGGATGACGCTAAACATAAACTTAATTAACCATAGCCATGATGGCCTTATAAATACCCTTATAATTATTCAATAATCTGATGTGAATTTATAGTGATGTGATATCCATATAGTTGAAAAACTGCACCATTGTTATAAACGAATTAAACGCAGTGACTATTATTGGAGCAATCATTTTCCTAATGTTTATGCTCAATATTAAAGGCGCCCTGATAAAGTAGTAAATGTGCACATTTGTGTGCAGTTCAATCATTGCGTTCTCTGAAATGGTACTATACATATGGTTGGAACTTTAGTTCCTAATATTAGGTTTTTGCTAAATAATTCCAGTGGGGATAGTGTTTGGACACTAAATGATTGTTTATATACACCCGTGTATGCCCATTTAAAAATACAGGATGTATTATGTTATTATTAAATTATTATACAATGTTGTGTAAACACATACCATACACAACATTGTATAATGGCAATTTTATTATCCATCTGTATGTTTATCCAAATTTTGGAAATAAAACTTTTATGGTTATTTTTGGTATTTGTCAGTACTTGATTCTCTATAAAAGCCTGTATATGATCAGAAAGCATGATTTGGGACTGTAATGCGCAAGTGACACGTCTGCTAAATCCACCAGAGTATTGCATGCACATCACAGTTTCATCAATTAATTTGGCAACAGAGTTACTTCGTGACATCATGGAGTCCGAATAAAAAAAGTCATATTGGACTCAATCAATTCCAATATGACCTTTTTAACTGGACTTTGTTACATCAATGAGTAACTCTATTGCCAAATGAATCAGTGAAATTGTGATGCGCATGCAATTGGAATTTCGGAGGCAAATAGACTTTTTCCCGGTTTATCGTGTGACGGCTTCTGCCCAATCAGGAAAAGTGTTAGTTAAGGGTGGATAATAATATGTATTATGACATCTGTCTGCATATCCATCAGTTCGCTTTTGGATTCCGGATTATTATAATACTTGCATAATCTCAACTGAATAGAATGAAATTTGGAATGGGTGTGTTTACTAGCACAAATTACAGGTCAAGTTCGAGTTTGGGTTCAGCGCGTCAATTTCAACAGAGTTAAGGTCCTTTGTTGAAATTACCATGGGTGTATTTTGCAATGCCCTAACAATACTCTTGTTCAATGGAATAAGTCCACAATACATATACATCTTTAAATTTTACTTTTCTTAAAAATAGTTTTTTATGCTTTTCTTTTCAGAGGCTGCTCACTGGCATTGGAAACATTAGGACCAGAATGTGCACATCATACACAGGAGGGATGTGTGTAACAGTGTGTTATCTGTGCAGATACAACATCTTATTCATCAACTTTTCGGACATAAATATTGTACCACATTATACAAGTGGGATGCAGCCTGTGACACTTTAGGGCTATAATGATGCTATGCAGTCAAGTATATTCTGTGCTACATATATTTAAATACTACTGCATGGCAAGTGAAGAATCAGATAAGCTGTCATTCTTGGGGAAAGGTCAATATAAGCAGATGTATGATAAACTGTATATTTGGTGTTAATTCATTGACATTATTGCAATGGTGAGATGTGCACAGAAGACAGGAATAGTCATTGCTTTGGAAGAATGGCTGGGATATGAACTATTTTCCTGCTGGAACAGGGGGGGGGGTGAAAAAAAAATCCGGCACGTATGTCGGGGTGGGTGGGTGGTCAAAGCCACCAACAAGCAATTTTTTCCACAACTAAAAAAAAAAATTCCTGTTTGTTTTTTAGTGTTTTGGGAAAGAGTTGGGCTTCAAAACCACTTTGAATGAGAGAAATAATGTAATTCTAACTGGTAAACTGACTGCAGGCAGTTATCGTGTTGTATTTTGTTGCAAATATTGAAATCCAAGATGGCCGCTGGCAGCCATGTTTTTTTGGCCGAATGACCTCAAAATGACTCATTCCTATTTACATGTCCATGTTAACATCCATGATAAATAGTATGCACAGAAATTCATATACAGCTGTTTACAGTGAATTTCCCCCCGAAAATCTCTGTTTTAGTGTTAAAAGGGGGTGGGTGTCAAAAAATGGTCGGAAAAAACTGCGAAAACGGAAAAAAATTTGGCGGTGGGGGTGGGTGGGTACAAAAAATGATCGACAGGGGAAAAATGCCATACGTGCCTGAATTTTTTTTCCGACCCCCCCCCCCCCTGGCTGGAAAAGTTTGAATTAAAGTTTAAATTCCAAAAACTCACTGTGTCTTCATTTACATGCATAAACACATCCATTCATGTTTGTCTTAAAATGTCATTCATAGATGCACCCAATTATGTTATTTGGCCACGTTTCCTTCGTCTTTGCTCACTTATGATATGATTCATAATTGGAGGGAGGACATCACATATGCAGGCAAATTACATGCCTCAATTTAAGATTACTGACACCAATTAAATGGTCCTCAGGCGTTTGTGAAAATTATACTTGTAGTTTGCCACATCTTGCGGATTTCAGTTCTATACCAGCATGCACTATTAAAAAAGTCACTGCAAAATTATGTGGGGTGAAGAAACATTTGCCAGTTTTGGGACCAACTGTTTCTATCACAATAATTTCAAGACTTTAAACAGAAAATAAGCATAAAAAACATTTCCTTCATATTTAATACAGTGATCATCGTTTATTTTCTGTTTACGAGAGAAACCGTGAAAAATAATGGGTTTTAGTATAATATACAATTTTCTGTTCATAGAGTAACTGTAATTATTATGACAGAAACAGACGCTCTAATAGATGCCGGCTGTTTCTGTTGTAATATTTACATTTTGTAACAGTGCAGGCATGTGCACTATATGTATATAATGGCTTGTATTGACAGAAGGAACACATAAGCATGTATATGTTTGTGGGGAGGGTATGAATTGGATGTATTTTTCAAACATTGAGACTAGCTAGTCCAAGCTGGGGAAGCCACAATATAGAAATCTGATAACCCATAGCATGTTAGTGATTAGCTGAATATTTGTTCTGGAAATGGAATCTGGTGGCACATATATCAGACTGTATAGCATACTGAGTGAAAAGCCTTATATAAATAACCGTTTGCTATCACAATGGGTTTTGATCCGTAATCGATTCCTAAAATATATGTAATGGAACAGCATAATGTTAGTTTGTAGGGATTCTCTGGGATAAATTCAGAGGTAGTAAACACCGATTGGAGGGTAAACACTTTAAATTACTTCAACTATTTGGTAATTGGATACTGATCGATGAGTATATACTTGTTTCTCAAAGAGAAATCAATGATTATCCAGTCATCAAAGGGTTAGAGGGGGTGAATACACTAAATTGGACTATTTATGGGAATATCACCTCTTATACTGAGCAGAATATATGCAACAAATGAATGAATTTGAGCTATGTATTAGTACAAAATACACTGATGTGTTCTATGAACGATGCAAACAACATGGTAATTATAATGAAAATAAATTTATGAATTGAGTCATAAATTCATTTTCATTATAATTACCATGTTGTTGCATTGTTCATATAGCACATGAGTGTATTTTGTACTAATGCATAGCTCAAATTCATCCATTTATTGCATATATTCTTTTGAGTATAAAAGGAGATGGTCCAAAAACTGGCTAAATTTAGTGTACAGTGCCCTTTAAGGCACTTTTTAAAACCAAATACTCACTACAATTGTTTTTGATCCAAACCAAAATTTGTTTTGATCAAAACCAAAATTGGTTTTGAAATTTCTGATCAAAACCAAAATTGGTTTTGATCAAAACCAAAATTGGTTTCATATATAAAACCAGTTTGGGTTTTGAACAAAACCAATTGGCGCTTGGTATTTGGTTTTGATCAAAACCTAATTTGGTTACATATATGGGACAAAAGTTCAAAACTAATTTTGGATCAAAACAAACAGGTGAACAGTTTCTAAAACGGTAATGATTAAGTTCAATGTTTCTGGTCGCGACATACACTACCGTCCAAAACCGCGCTAAATCACAATAAGCAAATATATACATGGACATGAGCATCTGTTTTTATAATCATTTGCAACAAACTCAAGCATTCAGGCAAACTTAGAATATATATAGAACGATTTTGGCGCAGCAGTTACATGTTCAATGTCGCACAATGCAAATCAGTTATGTGTGTTCATATCATCATGCGTCGAAATACATGTACCACCAATAATGGAACATATTGCACTTTCAGGTTGAGACGAAACCGAAATCAGTATGCAGATCAATGCCATTCTAATTTTGAGATATTATCTGTCCTATACAATCTGTCTTCTACCAGGTGTGAGTCAAGTGACAGCATTCAGAATGACACCATACCGTAAGTATCAGCTTTACTTATAATATTAGTTCACAAAGATTTGGTCAATAACACCACATTGCATACACTATTTCTTGAATGTCTCTAATGAATTAACATCATGTCTAACTCAGTTATTGACCAGGACTGACACTAAAGATTATGTACATTTTTTCAGACTGTTCATTTTACATGTGTCACGAGACGAGTTTATTAGTTTTAATTTCTATCAATTATTCCATTAGACAATTCACATGATCGCATGCTTGAGTTCAGAATGGGATGTTTCAATTTTGTCGACATCTAAAAACCTATCATTGGCCTTATACATTGTATACAGTTACACTGCGTGAGATCACATAACATATCTTAAAGTTCGACCACGTGTGCCACCATAAACTCTTATAATTGTAAGTAGAATAGAACTAAATAGAAAGTGAAACTGAAAAGTGTGGATGGATACATTCTTGCCTAACTTCAGGTAAGCCCCATTGGCATATTCATTAAACTAACTGGGAAAAATATTCTCGGACAAGTACCACATAGAAGAAGGGTCATTATTGAATTGAATTGAATTGCATATTTGTTCATTATAGTGAGATTGTGTTACATGTATACAATATACCTGCATATACACACAACAATAATCGACAATTACACCCGGCCCATAGGGCCTATAAGTCACTCAATTTCAAAATAAATATAGTTATCAATTAATTGCGCGGCGTCGTTATATATACATGCGTATACACACAACAATAATCGACAATTACACCCGGCCCATAGGGCCTATAAGTCACTCAATTTCAAAATAAATATGGTTATTAATTAATTGCGCGGCGTCGTTATATATACATGCGTATACACACAACAATAATCGACAATTTCACCCGGCCCATAGGACCTATAAGTCACTCAATTTCAAAATAAATATAATTATTAATTAATTGCGCGGCGTCGTTATTAATTTAGTTTAAACATATTTGGTTGCCATATATACATGTTTATATATACAACAATTGGGATTGGGACACAAGTGCCGACACTTAGATTTGTACCGTTCCCAGATAAACAAAGAGGGGTTAGAGAGGCACCGACGTAATTGACAAGGCGAATAGACATGTATAGTTGCATGTATATTTGATGTATTTATAATGTTTATACTATTGGAGCGGGTTGGACAACGGCGGGGCGTTGTAAGCAGAACAATAATCTGCGATGATATTTAGTACATTTTATAATATATAAATGATTCAGTGATTTGATTAATGGTTACTAAGGGGGCGTGATAAGTACTGGATTAACGGTCTGATGTGTGGTGGGAGTTGTGGCCAGGTCGGGCGGTGCCTCACTAAACAAAGTATAATGCGGCAAACGAACAAACAGTAATAAATTATTTCAGTTAGTGCAACAAAGATATATTATATATTGGGTAACTCCCATACAGGATGTAATTTTGTTTTGTATTAGGTTTTGTAATAAGTAAGAAGTTTTGTAATAAGACTGATCCAAGTCCACTGGATTCACGAGAATCGTTCTGGCAGTGCAATGTATTTATGAACGGCCATGAACATTTCAGTATTATCGCGGTCACTAATTAAGGGGTTTCCTATTACTAGATTTTCCAGGGTTATATTGCCAAATTGTATCAAATTATCGAATAGTTCCTGTCTTATTTGTGTATAGTAAACACATTAAAAGAAGTAGTGATAAACATATTCGATGGGGCTACCACACGCACATGATGGAGACAAAGCTGTATAGTTTTTTAATTTATCGAGATTAAGATCACTACAGCAGCATCTGATTCTACCATGAAGAATGTTCAGTGTACGTTTACCAGAAGAAGCGGCATCATTGCGAAACGTAAAATGTCTCATTTGATCTTCTCAAAATAATGTATACGTACTTTATGAGGAAGCATAATGGGCACCTTTCGCATAATGAACTACTACTGATAACAATTACGAATAGGGTACTACGTCACTAAAACTTTCAAAGAGTTGTCATTTTGTCATATCCGTAGTTCAATCACGGAAGCCAAACATTGGCACGCAGGCATGCAACCATCGAGCGTATGTCATTGACTATGGCGGGGTAACAACACAATTAAGGATTGCATAATCACGGTAAGCAGAACTATATTACCTAACTGTGAGTGGCGAAAATTTTAAACGCTACTATTTGTTCACAACGGGGCTCGTGGACGTCAATTCTGCGAAAAGGTTTTGGAGTGTCCAAAAGAATTACGAATGTACAATAAGTAGAAAATTCTTATTACTTGTTGTTCATTGTGCAGAAGTTGTACACTATAGGTCGCAAAATACACGCAAGACCAACATACAGACTTTCTATACTAAAAAAAATGAACTACGTCGTAAATCTTATCAGCTGTTTCAAACTATCCACACAGAAGTGAGACCCATGCTCATTATTCCAACAATAATTATAGAACAAGTCTTCTTAACTGACGAAGCTTCGCATCCACATCTCGGTCCACAACAGCTAGTGATATCGGTTGGGTTGATGCTGTTTTTGGACCGAGTCCCGCCACGTCACTCTTTAATGACAAATTTGCGTTGAACAGACGTATTATATGAACACGTGGAGCTTAATAATCTGCGTTATCCGCGATTAGTCTGTCTTCAAAGTGGTATATCATTTACCATGATGGAAACAGGTAAAGTGAAGATACGATCGTTAATATATTGTTTACATACAGTTTCTGATAGCGCAACCAAATTAAAATTCTCTGGACACAGGTCTTTGTTTACTTATAAATCTCGTTGCCTTGACATTCAACGGACCAGTCATATACGCATGTTGATTTCATCGTGTTTGGGACGGGCTGCTCTCAATGTTCATATGCAAGGCATCAATTTGACCCAATCCGAAAACATACAAGAAACATGACTCACGCCAACGATTATGGACGTAAATTATGTTATAGAAGAGTAACAGGATGGGATTGTCCAAAACAGCATCAACACAACCGATATCCCGAGCTCTTGTGGACCGAGATGTGGATGCGAAGCTTCGTCAGTGAAATTTCTGTCCTCAAAATAACGCGCAATTGTTTCTCCGGTTAATATGGAACCAATTAACTTAAATTAATTTAACTCTATTTTGTTTAGATTGCTTCTGGGATGATGGGATTAGAATAAACTTATTTCATTGATATATTTATATCACAAATGGATCGGGGAACAATTTATGGCACTTATTAGTCATTGTGCCTCTCCCACAGCAACATACAGCATCTAAACATATGCATGAATACAAGTTTGCAGACATGGTGTCTAATGATAAGTAACGTAAATGTCTAGTTACCATTATAGTGACTTGTCATTATTGTGAGCTCCAGTTGCGATATAGTTTGATGCATAGTTTCTTAAACAACATAGATATAGTTCTTCTTTTGTTCCAAGTGGTAGCACGTATAAATCAAGTGAAACGATTGCTATGAATATGAATTTCTCAACATATCCTCACGTCAATACGCACATGATCGACCTATAATGTGAATTAGGTGAAACACATATTAACCCTTTACCCAACAGAACGGCCCTGTGCCAATGCATTCTCGTATATATGCGAGTCGACCATAGGTCGCCTCGCATATATAAGAGAATGCAATGGCTTAACACATATTAAAAATGATAAAATTGTCAAAGAATGTAGAAAAATATTATAACAATTGTTAAAAAATGTAAGAACAAATTATAAAATTGTTAAAGAATGTAAGAAAAAATGGTAAAAAGTGTTAATTTTTTTGTTTTAGGCCAATGCATTGTCTTATATATGCGAGGCGACCTATGGTCGACTCGCATATATAAGAGAATGCATTGGCACAGGGCATAACTGTAACCATCACAATGTGGTCAATGAACCGGTTCCAATGATATCCATATTTGTATGGTGTTATTGAGACAGACAGAAGTTATTTTAGGCTGTTGAAGCTTTATTTGGGCGTTTTGTTGGGTAAAGGGTTAAAGAGCGTGCACCTGAGAAGTCGCGAGTTGGCATAAGTGCGCTTATGTCATTGTCCGCATATAAGCTGCTTGAAATCGCCTCTCACTACTATCGATAATTTGACTAAATCGCTCTCGTTTTCAGCACATTTTCGACTGAAAATGAGACGATTCTAAGCAGATTATCTATTCAGAACAAGTTATATTATAAGCAGATAATGTTCGACTTTTGGGGAGAAGGGCCTGCAATTTCTGGGTTGCTTGGAATATTACTGTGGTTTACTTGTATATGAGGGATCGCCGAAAAGAACCGTTATAACTGATATGCTACCAAATTGAGCTATATATCAAGGCAACCTTTCTCGTTGATGACTTTATAGTTGGCATTCAAAAAAATAGGTGTTGTGCATTTGTCCACTATTTTGAGCATAACGTTTGGATAACGTTTGCACTTCTAGTTCTTTGATTATAATACTTGTGTTGTGATGGTATAGGAGGGCAGATGCGATTTATGAAGTGTTCATATAGTTTGTCCTTGTTTGTTGAGTTTCATCAATTAGACGGAATATATAGATAGATAGATATTTTGAAAGTGTGGAGAGCGCGGGCACAGGTCGGAATCCGATTTCTTATGTAATTATTTCTATGGAACTAGCTCAATTTTGTTAGGTTGTGTCGGAAATTGACATAAATTTTGTTAGGTTGTGTCAGAAATTGACATAAATTTTGTTAGGTTGTGTCGGAAATTGACATGGAATAATTTGTTGAGCATTGTTGCCATTCAAAGATGGAACTAGCTAAATTTGTTTGGGTTGTGTCGGAAATTGACATAAAATATTGTGTTGAGCACAAACAAAGGATAATGGTGTTGACATAGCTAAAAGCTAATTAAACTGCGTGTTAATCAAGGTCTGAGTCTAGATCGAACGAGCAAATCTCTCAAACTGGGATTTTTCTTGTAGTCAATAATCACCCGTTTGTCGAGAGGCTCGGTCAATTTAGTGTTTAATAATGCAAATGTTTTTCTGAAAATGCTTGCGATTTCAACATTTCTACGATTGTAGATCAGAGGAAAGCACAAGAAATTTCAAGAAACACCTTTGTAGTCAATGTTAAGTCCGAACGGAAGATATGTTTTAAGTACGCCCATCCAATGATTTTCGCGTTCTAGGCGTATTGAATCGGTTTGGTCTTCCTCGGCTAGAATTGGTGTCTGTTCTATTGGCTGAAAGCTGAAATGGGATTTAATGTTATGATTAGATGAGTTGAAATGATCTGAAATTTGCGTGTCAAGTTCTTGGCGGACACTGGAAAGATGATTAGACATTCTAACTGTGAGAGCGGTTTTTGTTTGTCCAACATATTGTATACGGCACCTTTTGCATGTGATTAAGTAAATTACGTTTTTAGAATCACAATTAAGTTTGCTCTGCATTTGATACGATATGCGTGTTTGTTCGCTGGTGAAAGTGTTACCAGTATTGAGATATTCCAATGTATTGATGTAACATCGTTTTCTGTGACAAAATGAGGCTGAACCATTACCCAACACCGGCCGATTGTGCCGTATCCTTGTTGGCTCAGTCGATGTTGGGTCATGGCGTAACGATTCCAATTCTCTGAGAGTTTCGGACTTTACTCGGCGCAGTAATCTACTAGAGTAGCCGCGCGGTCGTAAAGCCTGGAACAGCACCGAACAAGCTTGATTTAGGTCGCTTCTGTTCGTGCAGTTCCGGTGATATCGAATGATTTGAGATTTAATCAATCCATTGAAAAGTTTTGGCGGATGGAAAGATTTACGATGAAGTAGCTGGTGAGAATCCGTTGGTTTCGTAAAAAGTTTTGTATCTAAAATGTTGCATGATGTAAATTGTGGGCCCTTAAATATTGTTAAATCAAGGAAATCAATGCTGGTTTGCGATATTGATTCTTTGAGTTTGATTGATTCGTCATGACTGTTCAAGATGTCCAAGAACACCCTAAATTCATCCAGACCATGAGTCCAAATGATAAATATGTCGTCCAAGAATCTATAATAGGCTAATGGTTGTTTATCAGATTTGGCTAGGGCGCCTTTCTCCCACTCTGCAACAAAAATTGAGGCAAAATTAGGACTAAACTTCTTGCCCATACTGCAGCCGGAGACCTGTAAATAATATCGTCCATTAAATTCAAAGTCATTCCCTTTAAGAGAAAGTTCTAATAATTGAAGTAGTTCATCTCCAGGTCTATGAGGATCATGGTGGAAATCAAATGCATTCTTAATTGACTTTAATCCGGCATCGATTCCAATATTTGTATACATAGATTCCACGTCGAGACTAATTAGGTAAGCAGAAGATGGGACTTCAATTTTCGACAATTTAATGAGGAAGTCCTCCGTGTCTTTTAGATAGCTCGGATGGCGGGTAGCAATTGGTTTCAAATAGAAATCAATAAACTCCGAAATGTGGTACGACTCCGAGCCCACGTCGCCGATGATGGGGCGACCGGGTGGTGTGTATGGATTAGTCCAACAGCTCAAAGGTTTATGTATTTTAGGAAGCAAATAAAATGTCCTATTATTGGATTCAGGTTTTGCAATTAGATACTGAACATGTTTTTTCTTTAAAACGTCCTGGTCCAGCAAGCTTTTGAGAATGAGATTGAATTTTAAAACATTGGATTTCCAAATTGGCTCATCCAATGGTTTGTAATATTTAGTGTTGCTTAATTGGCGCGTCGCTTCTAGAATGTAATTTTCTTTAGACATGATGACGAGCGAGCTGCCTTTGTCACAAGGTTTGATTACAATGTTTTTATTGCTGCGAAGAGTTTTTAGTGCAGTTCTTTCAACTTTAGTGAGGTTATCCTCGTTGTGAAATTTTGGTAAATTTGTGATGTCGGTTTTGACTAAGCCAGCGACCTCGGGAATGGAGTTGTCAATCTGGCGATCAGAGGGGGTCCACATCGAAGGTTCTTTAAATTGATCTTTTAAACCTGTCGAATTGCGAAAGAAATCAGCCATAGCTGTTACTTCCCTAAATTGCATGCTTGCTGGACCGCCGTTCATTTCCATGGCATACATAGAGTCTGGTAAAACCAATGTTCCATTCCTCCGTCTCAACAACATGTGGTGTTTCTTTGAGATCGGGTGGGGTAGGAACAAAGAATATATAGACGGAATATATAGATAGATAGATAGATAGATAGATATATCTTTATTGCGCCACCACAAACAAATACTTTTGAGTATGGCAATATACATGTACATGTACACATACAGAAAATAAAGAAAACAAACATATAACATGGTATGGTAATCAATGGGTAATATACAAGCATAAATTCTGAAATATAAAGTTCTTGTCTAGCATTGGCCCGTTATTGTCACAATATTCGCGTCTTAAATAAGAAGCTGTCTGAATAAAATTACTGAGGGCCCTATTACAAAGTCGATCATCAACTGCAAAAAGTATACGTAGTTTGGCGTTAGCGTCAAGTTCCATGAAATTTGTTGTAATTTGTTCCATTGTTTCATATAGCAATATCCGTTGGATATTATATCGAGGACAGTGTATTATTGTAACAAGGTTATATGATTTTGTAAATCCTGGCTTTTGTATAATTATATAGCGACGGCATATTTTGCGGGCTAATTCGAAATAATTGTTCCCTGTTTGGTTTACATATCGAACATGAGCACCGGGATGTGCTACATAGTGGATATATATGAACAGATTATCGACGTCTTTTAGACACAAGATTGAACGACAGTGATATCCCTATTATATAGACGCAATTTGGGGGTCATTATGCTTGTTTTTGACCCCTTTACCCAACATAAGGGCCCTGTGCCAATGCATTCTCTTATATATGCGAGTCGACCATAGGTCGCCTCGCCTATATAAGAGAATGCATTGGCTTAACACATTAAAAATTATAAAATTGTTAAAGAATGTAAGAAAAAATGGTAAAAAGTGTTATAAAAAGATTTGTTTTAGGCCAATGCATTCTCTTATATATGCGAGGCGACCTATGGTCGACTCGCGTATATAAAAGAATGCATTGGCACAGGGCATAACTGTAACTATCACAATGTGGTCAAGGAGCCGGTTCCAATGATATCCATATTTGTATGGTTCTATTGAGACAGACCGAAGATATTTTAGGCTGTTGAAGCTTTATTTGGCCGGTTTTGGCCCGTTTGTTGGGTAAAGGGTTAAACCGATACTTCGGTAAGGTAAACTAACAATAAAATTCCCATTATTCCATTATATATTTGTAAAAGTTTAGCGATTATAATGCATGAAAATGTCCACTCTTGTAGGTTACATTGCAAGATGTTTAGTTTTAACCCACCTTGAGATTTAATGTATTCCATATTCATAAGAGAGGTATCAACAGACTGCAGCAGCGTGCCATGGTGTCATATGTTGTTGACTTTCAAGTGAATTATTATGATGACCAGTCATGGAATAATGACGATAAAACGACGTTCCAGATATTTGTTCATATGTATCTTCAATGCAGGTGACACGATAGGATTAGCGAGATGGATATTTTACTCGGAATATTACTGTTATGAAAGGGCCAGGCAGTTTTGCAACCAAACTACCGGAGGACACTTGTTGTATATGGATTCGGATATGAAGAGGCGGAATTTCATCAAATACATACGTAAAAACCTGACTGGATGGGACTATGAGTATGATAAGTACAATATTCTGGATTAACCCTTTACTCAACAGAACGGCCCTGTGCCAATGCATTCTCTTATATATGCGAGTCGACCATAGGTCGCCTCGCATATATAAGAGAATGCATTGGCTTAACACATTAAAAATTATAAAATTGTTAAAGAATGTAAGAAAAAATGGTTAAAACAGATTTTTTTTAGGCCAATGCATTCTCTTATATATGCGAGGCGACCTATGGTCGACTCGCATATATAAGAGAATGCATTGGCACAGGGCGTAACTGTAACCATCACAATGTGGTCAATGAGCCGGTTCCAATGATATCCATATTTGTATGGTTTTATTGAGACAGACCCAAGATAAGTTAGGCTGTTGCAGCTTTATTTGGCCGTTTTTGGCCGGTTTGTTGGGTAAAGGGTTAATAACAATGCCAGTTGGAAAAGGAATTTGGCTCACTATTGACACCTTATCTACATTAAATACTTAAATTTATATTTGCGACATGATGTTTGGACCAAAGACTATTTCCACGGTGTAACTATACATATAACAGAGTAGGATGTGTTTGTTCTCGATTTCTCCTAGACTCCTGGACCAATTTCAACTAACTTTGGAGTGGTACCCGGAGTACCCTTGCGGATGTTAAAACGGTGTTCGTTTTTTTAAAATTTAAATTGAATTAAATTTTCTTTCAAATGTTAAATTGAGCAAGCAGTTCAATCTAAAATACAATAATCAGATAAATTTTTAAACACCCGTTGTAAAAAAAGGGAAAATTATGCTTTGGTCCATCCGTCCGACTGCTCTTTTCGTTTCCCGATGATAACGTTAGTAAGTCTGAACTGAATGGAATAACATTTGGTATGTGGGTTTACTAGCACAGTGTACAGGTCAAGTTCGAATTCGGGTTCCGCCTGCCAATTTTCACTAGAGTTATGACCCTTTTGTTTGAATTTGCACTCAATATTCGTTTATGGACGATACCGTTAGTATCTCCGAACTTAATAGAATGAAAATTGGCATGTGAGTTTACTCGCACAAAATATAGGTCAAGTTCCAATTTTGCCTATTTTCACAGATTTATGACCCTATGTTGAAATTACCGCGGTCGTATTTCGCGGCTGCTGGGATAGTTGCCGATTATATATTTTCACATGAAAAGAGGTAATGATTTGTTCCAACGATGCTAAGGTGTAACCTAGCACTTGTTTTCTTAGCTTTGGGTTCAAGATACACTCAGGGCTTGTTAATAATAGACACTTCAAAGTATAGCTGGACACATGCGTGCATTGTCGGCAACTAACGATACGTTATAGTCGACCTAATATTCCAGGAACATTAGGGTTCACTAGGGAAAAAGCTGATTTTGTTCAGGGATTACTAAGAAGATGTCTATACACAATGTGGCAAAAGTCCAATAGAATCAGTGTTGGGCTTTTTGAGATATCGTGATTTTTCGTCATACCATATGCGAATGGAGTCACATGTAGGCTAATTTACGGACTCATGTTTCTCACATACCCGTCCATCGTGGAGATATTTGCAATTGATGCTAGAGCTTACCGCAGTCAATAATCCGTAATTGTGATGAAATTTATTGCCAAAGAGAGCATATAAATCGCATGATGATTCAAAAGTTTCCTAAAAAAGATGGCGAGTAAAGATATTCAGACGACAATTAGCTACAATATGAACCATTATACTAGAATAGTCATTAATTCAGAAAAAGAAAGTGATAAGATATATCGATCCATCACCATCCTTACCTTAACACTAACCCCTAAAACGTACACCATGGCTTCGAATGTCCGAAAGGCAAAAATACCTCATAATAGTCCTGACGCTTGGCGTAACAATTGTGCAAATGGCGATAACACTATGAAACTTGGCACATAGGTTCCTTATATACTATTAATAATTTTCAGATGTGTAGACATCGCGCAGGTCCTTTCTTAGCAACGTTTGCTAGGCAACAGTTACTATCCGACTGATCTTATGACAGTTTTAACAATCTAAACTACGTCATGCAGCATTTTTATGGTGAAAATAATATTAGTTGTTGCTAGCGTGGATCTGGCTGGACAATTACCATACTTCTTACTTACAGGGATGGTAACGGTTGCTAGGGACATACCCGAAATCGAAAAATGCCGAGCTGACTGATATTATGTTAGTTTTAACAAACTAATATAAACTATGTCATTATCATTTTATGGTAAAACAATTGCAATAGCTGTTGTTAGTGCGGGTTCGACTGTAAAATACTATATATGACTGGTAATGGTTGCTAGGGACATGCCCGAAATATAAAAATGAACACATGACTGATATTATGGTAGTTTTAACTAAGCTACGTCATATAACATTTTTATTTTGAAAACATTTATTATAATTGTTGTTAGTGTGAACATGGCAGTAAAGTTGCCGCATTCGTTTCCTAACAGTGGTGTAATGGTTTCTATGGACATATCCACATTCGAAGACATACCATATGGTATGAGTTTCTGGCAATTTACAGGACTATAATTGTTTCATAATATGCCATATTATGCTTATATTAACAATAGTACACCACTAAAGGTTGTTATATTGTGTACCGATTCTCATGTGGCAGATTGGTATTGACGTTTCAATGTTGCTACCATTGACAAATATACTTAAAACTGAGAGACTATCAGTTATTGTTACCACAATGACATACATGTGTGGAGTTTATGATTGTATCTTCCATCAATCGATTGTTGGAATATATTTTAATGAGACTTGTAAACATTACATATTGTGAATGATTTTTTGAGTATTAAAAAGCCTATAAAATGGAGATATACCCACAGACTTTCACTAGTCTGAAAATGGCAAACGAAGATTTTATTCCATGTTATAACCTGGATGACCTGCTCTCTGAATGTACAGATAGTGATATTTCCATTGAAATTGATCAACAGCAGAATGCCGATGAGTTCAATTCACCCAAGTCTAAGAAAGCTAAATGTGCGCCTTCTGAACCCACCAACATAAAGAATAACACAGTTTATCGTTGTCCAAAATGCGAGAAAATCCCAGGACATTTCGGGGTCACATACAGAATCAACACAAGACGTTTGGCTTGAAAGGTGAGCTTCCTCAATTAGTCTGATTTAATTTTTTCTATGGTGTTCAAATGCAGCCCTATATTATAGTTCGAAATATGATTTATGATAATAAAACAAAATTCATTAACAATGACTAATGTAATCTCAGAAATTTTGTTTCAAATTGAATGGCATCCAGTAATATCATGAGATATTTTTTCTAATAAAGAGCGTTTACGGAAACGATACATATGTTGTCATTGGCAATGGCAACATGGAAGTAAAAGCTTATATCAATATAAATAAAATACAAATTTAGGACAGTCAATGTGCAATTTCTACCGAGAACAAATATTAAAATCAAAAGACAAAATACACCAACTGTTATAAACTAAATATTTCCTTGAACATACACACGAATTTGCGTTTGATTTTCCAATTAACATTTATTTGTCCCATGTTGTGATGTATTCTCACTATATGATATTTGCATCTGATACTTTTGCACGAAGCCTACGATAACATGTACTGTTATGGGCATAGATGTTTATTCTTATTAAAGAAATAGATCTTTACTAAGAACATATACATACATGTATAACAGACAGCAGTTTTCAACATTAATTATCATATATAACAATATATAAAACCACTGTAAACAAAACAACGATGATTACACCTTCAATTTAACCTGTACCATGCATACTACTACTATAAGTATCATTCTCTTTTAAAGTAACACATTATCTTAAAACTTCACATTAAAGGCTTCAAGGTTATGTGTTGCTTTAAAAGTGTGATTACATGCAATTATCAAGAAGTTTTCTTACATTACAGCCCATCAATACAGAACATCAGAATGATTGGTAGAGGTGAATAAGGACATTTCTGAAACGAATGAATATTCCAATCTCTTCAACTCAGTGTTTGAGCTGTCATATCCAGCTACACACGGACAAGTTCAAAAGGACCCCATGTATAACCTGTGTGGCGAGTCGGCTGTTGTGATAATCAAATAACCTGCCAACTTGGAAATGTGCGAAACTTCATACATAGTTTATTCAAATAAGTGATGGACATTCATTCAAAGAATGCATTTTCAAACGATTGCATGAAAAGTGTTGTGACAAACTTATTGAACAAGATTTCATTAAGCTATTTTCAGAAGATGTAAACTTCACAGAAAAAGATATCAACAGTTTCCTTAAAATATTTCTTCTGGAAATGGTTCATCAATTTCTTGTTCAATATGCCAAAGCTAAGGAGGTTGAGTCTGTTTAAGAACAGGAAGTTCTGTCAAATAATGACAAAAATGTTCTATATTACATATGTGGATTTATGATAGGAACTCTAAATCGGAGATACTCCCGGGTCAAGGGGAAATTTCTAAATCACCATTTGAAGTGCATTGACGCAATGAAAGTACACTCTCAGAAAGAAAGTGAATCAATAGCCAGTGCTTACAAAATCTGGACCGAGAAACTGGATCGTGGTGGTCTACGAAAACCCAATGAGTGTACTTGCTTGCTCAAGAGTTTGAAATTGTTGTGCGAAAATCGGTGAACATGAAGGCTTTGTCAGCCAAATCTCTCGTTCGTGAACGTTTAAATGGAAGAATTATGGAATATTTCATGGTAAAACATTACATAGAAAAACTGTTTGGTAACGACAACGATATACGCATTGCCAGTGATGATGTTATTGTGGACCTGCTGAGTCTATTCCTTACTATTCGAGGCCATACTGTTGCTTGTGTGGAAATAAATAAGATCAAACATTCTGTTAAGCAGTCTTCCAGTTTGCGACAAGCACTGAATGATAAAGACAACAATGTTGATCAGCAAACAGAACACGATAAAGACAATTTGTCCATAAAAACATAAAACATGACGTGATAATCGATGAATAAAGAATGTGCTCCAAAATATTTTTTGTTATAAAATTCTCAGGTCCACATACTGGAACTTGAAAGCCATGCAAGTTTATCACTCCAGAAAGATGCCCAATCCGATTTGACACAAAAAACTACACTTTAAACTATTCATAAAACTGTTAGTTTGTATATGTATCACTGCATGTACATGTACATAAGTATAGGTTTGTTGTAACGAAAGCAAGAACGCTCTTTATAATGCCGACAAGTTTATCAAAAGTTCATTGAAAGTTGATATATCAGCGAAGACTAATTGACATGAACAAGATTTCATTCAATAGAAAATTGATGGCATTTTTGTGCCAAATCGTGTTGTGCATCTTTCAAAATCCGATTGTTTGGTTTCAACGCATGTACTCTCGGGATCCAAATAAACATACGGTTACTCTTTTTTAATTTAATAATATTCCGCCCCTATGTTTATTTGGACCCCAAGAGTACATGCATGTAATTAATTGTAGTGTCTACTTTGCTTTCTTAATTTGTCTTCGAGGTAATTTAGAATTATAAGTTGATCGTGCAGAATCCTGTTTGCAACCAGTGTTGCCATGTTTTGGAGTCAGAGCCTGACACTTCCAATGGCTCTTAGATGTGTCATGGTGTTTTTGACATCGTACACTAATGGATTGATGCTAGAGCCACCTTTATGTCTATGGTGTCCGAAATATTGTTCCAGGGGGTCCTGATTGAATATGTTGGTCATAACAAAGTCAGCACCTTTATCCAGAGTGTATTTTAAACAGCTCTTTATCGATAGTCATGCAATACAGGTAGGTGCTGTTTACACCAGACGACTAACAACTAATCACATGGGAAGTACATTACAATAAATTACATATTTGGTTGAGTAGGGGCAGCATGTTCATTCTGGTTTGCAGATTTGAGGATGACGATATCACTGAAATATATATTAACAGTAGCTGAGTAGGGCATAGCATAATTCTTAAGATCTTATTTTAGAATGTGTCGAACAAACCTCAAATGTAAGTGCTGCACTCAAATAAAAGATTGATCATTTGTTTGAGACCTGTATGGGTGTTTGGTCGTTCTCTGAAAAACAAATATAATGTACATGTAGAGTTATAGTTTATCAAATGATACAACATTTAATATGATACGCCATATACCAGTATACATGGACATACATGTAGCATGTACAGCATGTTGAGGCAACAGGAACAGTTATTTTGACAATTGAACATGAAATACAGAAACGGTACAATTTCCATGGACTGTATCCAAGCTCGCTGATATACCGGTTGTAGTTGTCGGATATTGATGAACTTTGCTCAACTTTGAGTTAAGATATTGATAAAATGTGGTTTTTAATCCTTGTAGAATTTGCTAATAGTCATCCCAAGACATATGCCAAATAAAAATTAGGTAATCATTTTATTCCAATTTCGGTTATGTTTGATTACGTGCTAAAGTTCCCACCCCCATACTTGAAAATTTATATTGTCAAGCAATTCCAACCAATGTTAATTTTACAAGAATAAAGTATACAAAAATTAGTAAAATATGATGAAATTAATTGAAGGAAACAGATTGCTGTATTATGATTTTAAAATCACCACTCATTCCAATTTTGTCAGAGCCATTTTTGAAAACTTGAGAAAGTGATAGCCCTCCCTATAAAAACGAGAAAGGCTGTCACTCTTAACCCTTTACCCAACAGAACGGCCATGTGCCAATGCATTCTCTTATATATGCGAGTCGACCATAGGTCGCCTCGCATATATAATAGAATGCATTGGCTTAACACATATTAAAAATGATAAAATTGTCAAAGAATGTCAAAAATATTATAAAAATTGTAAAAAAATGTAAGAAAAAATTATAAAATTGTTAAAGAATGTAAGAAAAATGGTAAAATGTGTTAAAAAAGATTTTTTTTGGCCAATGCATTCTCTTATATATGCGAGGCGACCTATGGTCGACTCGCATATATAAGAGGATGCATTGGCATAGGGCATAACTGTAACCATCACAATGTGGTCAATGAACCGGTTCCAATGATATCCATATTTGTATCCATATTTGTATGGTGTTATTGAGACAGACCGAAGCTATTTTAGGCTGTTGAAGCTTTATTTGGGCGTTTTTGGCCGTTTTGTTGGGTAAAGGGTTAAAAAACACTTACATTGTGATATTACAAACATTTCCTGCAAACAATCTTTTCAAAGTATGCTAAAAGTCACTCAGGGATATATGAGAAAACAAACTGATACATTGGTTTCATGCCACATCTGGTTATTTTGAAGGAGTTGTTGAAATTCGAACTCGAGTGTGCTAGATTGGTAAATATCCATTTTTAACAATTAATGCTCATTTCATGTAAGGATATGAACCCAAAAATTAAAAAAACAACTTAAATGCAA
This sequence comes from Siphonodentalium dalli, assembly GCA_032622095.1. Classification (NCBI taxonomy): domain Eukaryota; kingdom Metazoa; phylum Mollusca; class Scaphopoda; order Gadilida; family Siphonodentaliidae; genus Siphonodentalium; species Siphonodentalium dalli. The sequence goes on along the minus strand of CP136069.1, from coordinate 158,283,167 downwards.
CTGAAAGTCATCGACTAATGCATCAGCAATATAAATATTGCATGCTTTCTATTTTAATTGTGGCCATTTTCATGTGGCTGCAATAGTTGTAAGTCTGCCACACATAAATGGTATCAGGCGTCCGCCCCCAAAAGCTCGAATTTCTGAAATTAAAAAACATTTCCACGAAGTTTCACTTTTAATGGACAGGGTTGAAATACAGCAAAAGTGTGTATAACAAAATGGTATTCGACGTGATCTTTAAGATATACTTTCAATTTATATCGGATCCATGATCTCACGATTTCCCTCCGGTATTTATCCTTCATTGTTCGTAGTAGTTGCAATAGAACACACTTTAATCGATTATTCTCAAATATTTTCCGCTTTGTTTCTGGTGAAAACAATGTAAAGCGGAAGAGATTCCTGTTTGGAATGCTCATGCGCGAAGTAATTATGTTATCGATTATCCACGCCCATAAGCTAAAATAAGATGTTGCACTTGTTTATTTGTATACAAAAGCTGGCGTTTTTTAAAGACGCCAGCCAATCAGGTGGCAGGATTTCCCATGGCTTCCCCGGGATGTGCAAACGGAAAAGAGGGGTTCTTTCGTTCGACATACGAGCGCGACTAACAATTGTACTTCGAAATTCATTTACTACTCTCTCCGACCACAACAATCAGTGGTCTGCAGAACGAAAAATATCTATAAAAATCAACATTATTCACATAATAATAATGTAAAGGACAATAAACGAAATTGATATTCCCAACTACACCTTTTTACCGGACTCGGCCTCCTGGTCGCGCAGTTCGATTTTTAAACTGGAAAAATCAATTATCTATAAATAAAGCGCCCATAGGACCACAGCTATCTGAAATTTGTACAACAGTATACACGCGGCGCGCGCGTAACAATCTATGGACAAAAACGTGTTGCGCACTGGATCGAGATTGTATTGTTGGTGTCGCCAAACCTGAGCACGTGTAAGCGGCTTATCTCCGTATTGTATAGCGGTACCTGTCTGCCGTCGCCATTAGGCAGGGATCACGGGGCAGGGGTGGTGCGGATTTCTCACCCTCTATGCGGATGTCACGACGCTATCACTTTTATTGGTGGGGAAAAGTCAACGCAGATCGAGAGTAAATTTCACCGATAAATCACTCCGCTGTGTGTAGAAACCACCTACCCCGGAAAGTAACCGACAAACTTGCCCAGATACACGAATAAGGTTGTCCTCACTTAGGGCGCGTACACATGAAGCTGCAAGAAAATATCTGCAAGAAAATATCAGGTACAATTGTACTCTGATATTTTCTTGCTGCAAAGATTACGCCCGTGAGAAAGCGACGGGTTATATGGCGTTGATTGAGCTCAATGTGACTAGCGTTAGTCGTGTTTGTTGCAGTGAATTACTGCGGACAAACAACCTATAGTCCATATCGAATATTCATAGAGTTATAAAGTGTTATGGAAAATTTTAAATGCCACCTATTTTAACGAGAAGGGAACGCGCCCTCGTCGTTGGAGTAGGGATGTATGTTCTTCATGAACACAAGAAAGGACATCTAAACAGACGTCGGTGGGTTCGGTCCTGGGGCCTATACTATAGATTTACAATATCAGTGTTTCTCCACGTGTACAGCGTTAGTCGGTAATTTCCCAGTCTAGTAAAGCTAGACTTGTGTTCTATAGTACTCGAGCAATTGTGTTCTTGTAAATTCCTTGCATTGGATATTGGAATTTAACAATAGGCGATTACCCTTTTTCACACCATACATCGTTGTGAACTGACTTATATAATGTCCGGGGAGAGCCATTATGTAACTGGGATTCATTTCAGCAGCAAGCTGCTCGGTTTTTGTGGTGTTTGGAGTGTCCCAACGCTGCATCTTTTTGTTATTCTATAGTACTCGAATTGTCTAACTTGGGGAAAAACAAGAACTCGCTTGACGGGCTGATAAATTACCAACTTAGGGAGTGCCATAGTACAGACAAAACATAAATCGGGTAGAGCACGGTGTTAACATTACAAGTATGCGAGGCTGAATCAGTGGTTGTCACCGCAATGAAACGCGTGCGAATGTCGATATGTCTGATTATCGCTTTGTGTATTGCGCACTCTTGCCATAACCCTTTCTCGACGTGCTAAGTTTCACCGGGTCAATACAGTCGTAGTCATATTGGGTTCAAATTACGCATGGTGTAGATAGGTATATTTTGAGATGGGGTTCATAAACATAGACAAATTGGCTTTGATAAATAAGGGATTCCACATAAATTATGTTGTGACGGGGGGCGATTCTCAGCAAAATACTCAACAATTGGGAATGTCATGCAGCGACGTTCAATGGGTGTTGGCGCATCACAATGATCTTCGTCCCAAAGTTAGTGATGATTGATTTATGGGGGTAAATGGCAATTCGTTGAGAAGTTTCGATCGGTTGGAATTGTTGGTTTGGGGATTTCTAACAGTTGGAAATCTTGAGTAACCATTGCTGAATTTCAACCGAATGGGGTGCAAATATAGTTTTCTGGTTCAGAGAGGAGGTGTAATCGGGCAGCGGAGACCTTATACGTGAATGTTACCGCGATTCCATGGTAGAAAATGGTACTGAATTTAAAAATTAAGACTGGAGAATAGGTTATAATCATTACAATGACTAAATTTTCCAGCTAATGTAACTGCAAATTATAATTTATACCACTAGTATGATGTTTTCCTACATTCAGTGTAATTTTGGTTGTTAAATCTAAGTTTCTACTTAAACAAAAAGTTACACCGACCCGTTGGAAAATATACTTGAAATATATATTTTCACCCTTTTAACTTGGAAATATTTTTATCAGTCTATTATCTCCGGCAATTCAGTTTGTTTTCAATTGCATTGTACATGTATCGAAATCGTACGTATACGACAACCAGTTAAAATTTCCCTGCTCAATATGACACTATAATCACCATGTGTAGGTTTTTCTGTCGATGGGGTTTATTGTGATCACTCTATCCGTCTCTATCCCTTTGTGTTCGTACATACATCGTTAAATATATTTTACCATGAACCATGTAAATACAAGAGAAGTCATGAAAAGCTATATATTGTCTTCTATGATGTAGGTCAATAAAACATCTATCTCTTATAAAGAGAGTTTTCGCTTACGATATTTTGTACTCGTGTTCAGCGTAAAATGTTGTAATCGTTTGTGTATTTTCGCGATGCTTGTGCCATTGGGATTATGGTGCACGCAAGTAGTTTTCGTGTTCCCCATTGCCTATCATAACATTGACTTTATACATCCACTAAACCACCCGCCAAATGACTCAAATATATATATATATATAGACATTACTATATCCGTTTATGTATAATATTAGATAAGTTCCCTTTATCCATTAACAAGCGTTCGCCTCCATGCGTAGAGAACGAAGATCCATAGTACTGGATTTTGTCTGTTCTTGTAAATGACGGGGAGTCGCACACACTTGTAAATTATCGTACCCATAGTATTCGACAGTTTGTTCACGTGGAGTAACACGGCTATTGTAAATATATAGTATAGGCCCCTGGGCCCGATACTATGGACCATAATAATTGTAATCACAAGGTTATGGGAGGTACACAGTAGGCGGACAAGTGCAATAGACCATTGTATTGTAATAGTGTACTCATGTGCTTGTGGGCTCATTGCCGATGGGTGATTGGGTTTGACCAATTATGACATTCGCGCAGGGACGTTGTTAGATGGTCTCCTTTGGGGGTACATAACTTGGAGTTTAAACCTGCACCTGAGACCTTCTAGCTACGTCTCTTGTACATATTATCAATAGAATACTCCAGCGATTCTGAATGACAAACCAACTAGAAATTGAAATACATCGTACGACTTGAATTGTTGGAACAGACGATAACCATTGATGAAATATAACACAATGCACGAACGGTTGCGGTGTACTCACTGAGCGATTATTTAAAGGCTACCGATTACCACTAATCAAATTGAACACGGCTCACCCATGCACTAGCGATAACATATCAATGAGTGTCTCCGATGAATCATTTTTTTCATTGGTCAATCAAGTCACATGTGAAAAACCTATTATTTTATTGGTCACCATGCATGTGAACGCGGAATTACAAGAAGTCGCCTACACACTGTTAGAATAAGAGTGGAGGTCTATGGTAATCGACACCTTTTGTGTGCCCCACAGAAGCTTGTGATTACAATAATTGTGTTCTATAGTATAGGGCCCTGGGCCACATCCCACATGCGAGAAGAGCGAGGAGCCGCCAACAATTTCTTATTCGAAACGTATATACAGTCCAAATTAAAGTAAAACAACTAAATCAAGCATGTGCTGTACCAAATATAAAGCATCCCCATACACGCAGGAACGTGGCTATAGGGTTTCCGTTGGGGGGGGGGGGTGTCCACATTGGGAAATTCCAACTGCACCCCCCTTGCATCATAATCAGACCAAACACAAGTTTTCCATAATTCCATTTGCACCCTCTTGCACCTCAGTGCTCTTAGACCTAATATTAGACCATGGTTCGGCCCGGTGTGCGAAAATATTGTAATCTTAACAAGAAAATAGCAAAATCCTACCGTCTAGACTATCCTCAAGCATTCCTAGAGTTGGAAATTTCAAACCTGACACCCCCCTGAGGTTGGAAAGTTTCCAACTGATAACCATTTCAGACCATATTATTTTTACCAAAAATTGGAAAATATGCAAATATTGGTCCAAAAACAATTAATTCCCCCCACGAAAATTTTTGAAAATCAAACTACAAGAACATTTTCAAACTATTGTTCGTGTGAAATTTCCAACTAATGTTTTGGCAGGTATAAAATTTCCATCTGTTGAAAAATTTGACCAAAGTTGGGGGGGGGGGGTGAGACACCCCCAACACCCCCACCCTGTCGCCACGTCTCTGCACACACGTGTATACATGTATATATATAATACATCAGCGGTTCTGACAACCAATATAACATGGAAATACGTTATGTTGAAACAGAAGATACTATTGATGGATCATAACTCGAGCGTTTGAATTGTTACGATCATAACGGATACCGATGACCACCTATCAAGGTGAACACATATCACCAATTGGCGATAAAATATCAGCGCGCTGCCTTCGTCTGATATTTTCCGGTATTATTTATTTCATTGGTCAAGTAAGTCACATGGGGCATACCTGATATTTTCTTGCTGGCCATGTGTACGCGCCCTTAGCGTGGATCGCTATTATGACTGTACGGTAACGGATCAAATTGTCAAGTCCATGTCTTATATTTAAGTCATGTTGTGAACTTGGTGTTTTAAAGTTGGAACATCGGGTTTCCTAAAAATAATCATGGTTGGTTTAATAATATTTATTCCCAATAATAATTTGTTACAATATAATATATTGATAATTCATGTTACCATGTTCCTTGTGTATGGGAGTGGATTCGGCCATAAACCTATATGGCTTATATATGCCGTCTCCACAAGTGACCTTTTCATCGGTGGACATAATATAAAATGGTGCGACAAAGCAAGCAATATTATGCTTGCATTACTCGAGTCGCGTCCCGTCGTGGAGTTGTAAGGAGACAGGTAATGGATTGGTCTATTCATGTACTAAATGTTTACACCATGTCTAATATATTATAGTATGTCGTCGCAACCAATCTTTGGTCAAACTATAGCAGCTGGAAATGGCATGCATTCCTGGTAAATTACATGGAAGAACCTGACAAACATAATTTGAAATTGTTTTATTTCTGTGATTTTGGAACATCAAATATTTTTTTTTTTTGTACCGGTACCAAAACTCGACTCGTTTCCTAATTTCGGTCAAATATTTGAACTGAAATGGTTATCAGTTGAAAACATTTCGAAACATTAGTATAGGGGATATCAGGTGGGAATTTCCAACAATTGGAAATAATGAGGTACCTATTTTCAATTCATTGGGGTGAGTGGGTGACAGGTGGGGCTGCAATGTAATTTCGCGGACTTGCGAATTTGCAATAAGTTGAATTTTTCGTTTTGTCTTAATATAATTTTGTATAGCGGTATCTGCATGCCGTCGCCGCTCGACAGGGATCACGGGGCAGGGTTGGTGCGGATTTCTCACCCCCTATGGGGATGTCACGACATTATCAGTTTTACGGGTGGAGGAATGTCTACGCAGCGAGTAAATTTCACCGAGAAATCACTCCGCTGTGTGTAGAAACCACAGAACCCGGAAAGGGACCGACAAACTTGCCCAGATTCACGAATCAGATTATCCTCACTTAGAGTGGATCGCGAATCCGCGCTTGTCGGCACTCGAACCAGCTTCGTCAACCACTGTGGGGGAACTACTCCTGGCGATTTGGTTTTCTACCGAGTTTCGTGAGCATTTTTGAGCCACGATTCCGATTCTCTATCGAGCAATCGCAGCATAAAACGTAAAAAAAACAACAAATTAGAAGAGTGTTTCCTGAGTTTCATAACGCTATCGTGAAACTATTGTCACTGGCCATCAGTCTGTGTAAAAAAAAAGAGTAAAAAATTAACCCGAAATACACAGAAATTGACTTTCTATTTTCCTATTCCGATTCTCTGCTGAGGACTCCGATTCTCTACCGAGCGCTCGGTTCTCTGCAAATAGCTCGATTCTCTCCATTAGATAAAGTAGTATATGCCGTCCGCTTGATTTCTGCCAATATAACTACATTATATATTAGTAATAAACCTGACACATGATGAGCGGCGGCCATATGCATTGACATGTGTATTCAGATCCATTGACACGTATATAATGCAGCTTGTTCAAAGAACACTTAATTGCAATTACAAAATTTACACAAAGTATAGCGTCCTATACTGGTCGTTAATATTAATGACCAGATGTTTATGTCATCGCTATAGATAGAACCGAAAGTCTATATTTTACGAAAAAGATGGAAGTTATTGTTTAGAAGAACTGGCGGCTCTCTAAATCAATCAGAGGCCAACTGGGCGGACCGAACCCATATTCGAACTTGACCTGTATTTGGAGCTCATAAAATCACATACAAAATTTGGTTCAGATCAGATCACATAAACTAAAGTTATCATCCGGAAACCTCAAAACGACAAAATTCTAAGTCGAAAAAGAGGCCATAACTACGGCAAAAGTGGGCGGACCGAACTTGACCTATATTTCGAGCTCCTAAACTCACATACCAAATTTGGTTTCGATCCGTAGCCCAAATAAAGTTCTGATCCGGAAACTTTCCGCTCGGAGGGACGCATGGGCGTCCCGACAACTCCATAGACGGACGGACGGACGGACACCGTCTATTTTAATAGTCTCCCCAAAACAAATCGGGGGACAAAAAGAAAACTAAACTCGTTGGCAGACATATTTGCTTCACTGCGCCTAAACATTAACAATAGAAACGCATACTATTACATACAATTCACTTAAAATTATAATAATATAAAATTGCTTTCAAAAATGTTATTCAGTTCTAATAATAGTCACAATTCCTGTGCCAGTTTGTACTTACAATATAGCAAAACAACTATAGCCCAGAGACATATGCTAAATTTATGAACCTTTGGTTGAAACTTCTTATGGTATACCTGTCAAGTATTACAGAAACTATAGGAACTAGATATGTCAAATGTACGTGTGCGCGAAGAGAAATAATGTCCGTAAGAAACAACAATATGATATGTGCTCAGTAATTGTTTGCATGTCGTAACTTTGTGAAAATAGATGTTATATTTGTGAGCAGATAATAATATTTAGGTAATATGAACCCAACACAATATCTTGTTTTAGCCCAATAATTGTTTGAACATGACTTTGGCTGGCGTTAGATGTGGACATCTAACATCTACTCCGCCCATATGTAGAGAACCGGAGCCACCGCGAGTAAATTGCAAAGAATCGGAGTCCTCAACAGAGAACCGGAACCTTCACCAGAGTTTTATTATAGCTTCTTTTCTAAAGAAAAAATGCGAATTATAGATACCGGACACTATGCGCTTTTTTATTTTTTTCCGATTCTGGGATAGGGACCCACCCCCTCCAAACTGCTTCTAATGACTATTTTGCTCAGTTTTCCTGATCCTATCCGATGAATGTTCCGTATCATGATTATAGAAGCATTCCTACTTTTATTTACCAACAAGACTGTAAAGTTTCAAAAATAATTATCCAATAAATGTTGGCTGTAGGGTATGCTGATGGATAGAAATGTTTGTTTTAAAAACAAATTGGGTAAAAAATGGAGGCTCCCATCTATAGGTTACTCCGAAGATCCATATACAGATTGGTGACGATTGGGTGAGAAATGAGACCTGTAATTTGTGCTAAATGATTTGGTCTTACGGAGAGTTAAATCCGGGGAAAATGGTAGGCACCCAATCGAGAGGTAACACTGAAGATCCATATGAAGGTTTGTGATGATAGGATGAGGGATAAGCTCTGCGGAGTATGTTATAAAAGGATTTAGTGATGCAAAGAGTAAAATCCAATATGTCTGCCAGCGGCCATATTTTTCATAAATAGAGGTGATTCTATACCCATATACCGAATATCGTTGCAATCGGTCAAAGTTTGTTTTAACACCTTTGTTTTATTTTATTATGGTTTTTTGAACAGTCTATATTTATTCGAAGAGTTCAGTTCAGTGTTTACATTTATTTGAAGAATCTATTATTGTGTTATGTTTTCATTGATATCATGGTGAACAAATGATTTTTAATATAACTGTTTAAATCTGAGCCTTTCCATGTCAATGTGCATTGATAGATCCTCGATGAAAACATTTAGCAAGCTGAACTTGTTATTACCCCTTGGTGTCATCCCTCACTATTAACTGACGATGAACTCAAACCCCTCTACCAAGAGTTAAATGCATACCTATTACATAATAGAAGCACACTTAAAACATTTTGTCACATTATTATGAAGATAAATTACTCTAGGAAAAAATGTATAGGGCCAGGAAAAAAATGTACAAGTCCGGCTGCTCAACCTACCCACCTCCGCCTAGTGTGTGGAAAACAATTGCAGACCCCCCTGGTATTATCAGAACAAAATCCAAATGGGTGAGTTGTATCACACTCCCGATAGCAGATATTCCATTGCTATGTAATTGTTTTCAAAATCCATGTTTAAAGATAAATTATGACAAATAAACCAATCTCAAATGTCAAGGCTTAAGAAACGGGACCAAATAGTGCATTAATCAAGAGCAGGGTTCCCATTTAATTTAATTTAATTAAATTTAATCGGACATTTCCATATTTTGAACCACAATTTTTCGTTTTGTCTTTATATACTTTTGAGAGTTTTTGCTGTTATATTGTAAATTCAGTCCAGCAATAATTTATTCTCAAATGGCGAATTAGTACTTTAGCTCCGACCTCAATTAATTTAAGAAACATGGAACGAAAGACACCCGCATCCAATGCGGATTACATTCCGATTGCAAAACTGTTATACCATTTCCTATTTATTCGTGTCAACCACACCCATCGATAACATATTGTGCGAGAAATAATAGCACGGAAATCTGACTTAATCCTTCTAAAGGCAAGATGCTTTCAAACAAGGCAATGATGTTATACATAAAACCCCTCTGTAAAGCCGGACAAACGCACGCATGATTTACAATCAAATTACCAATCTAGTTCGTTACTGCGAAACCAGAAATAGGTATTCTCGTCTCAGGTTCAAGTCTCGGTTTATACAAAAATCTCAGACCCGGGGGTACTAGGTACCTATAACACACATAATTATCGATGATATTAAATTTTGTCCAGTTCATATATAATTATAATCTTTCCTCTACACGGCATATCAATAAAACACAATTCCTATTTGGTTAACATAAAGATAAATGCTTCCAGAAAATACATATGTTTCTGTTACCAGGACTTGTACGTTACCACATGGTTTGAATTATGAACAGGCCGACACAGGCATGAGTGACAATCAGAAGGCTTGGTTTACGTAAACCTGAGTTTCAAAAAGACGAGAATACGGACCAGTGCGGAAAAATAATCCCAGCTTTCTCGCCCCGAAGCATGGTAACACATCGCGATCACCGTGGTTTGGGCCTGGTCTAGACTATAGTTTGCGCGAAGCCTGGTCCAGACCAGAGACCAGAATTCGGCCGATTGTGCGTAGAATAATAACACGAAAATTTGACTTAATCCATCTAACGGTAGTATGCTTCAAACAACACATGGATATTTTCAATAAATCTCCTATTGTAAAGCCAACTAAACGCACGCATGATTTGCAATCAAATTACCAATCTGTATTGTTACTGCGAAACCAGAAATTGGTATTCTCGTCTCAGATTCAAGTCTCGGTTTATACAAAAATCTCAGACCAGGGGGTACTAGGTCTCAGTTGTAGACTATTACCCATAACACAAATTATTATCGATTATATTATATTGTGTCCTGTGTATATATAATTATAATATATAATCTACACGGCATACCAATATAACACATTTCCTATTTGGTTGACATCAAGATAAATGCTTCCAAAAAATACATATGTTTCTGTTACCAGAACTTGTACGTTACCACATTGTTCGAATTATGAACAGACCGACACAGGCTTGAAAGACAATAAGAAGGCGAACCTTGGTTTACGTAAACATGAGTTTAAAAAAAAACGAGAATACGGACCAGTGCGGACCAATGATCCCATCTTACTCGCGCCGAAGCCAGGTAACACATCGCGATCACTGTGGTTTGGGCCTGGTCTAGACTATAGCTTACGCGAAACCTGGTCCAGACCAGAGACCAGAATTCAGCCGAAAGTGTTTAAGTTGATTTCGCAGTTAAGGCACTCAAGTGCATATTCACTAAAAATTGCATACCCGAAAGTGTAAATATATTGTCTACTCTGAATTGCCTCTACATGTATGTCGACTAAACAGGCAGTAGTGTTTTCGATGAAAATTAATGACATACATTCATGGCCGCCAATATCAGATACGATCTAAAGATGTTACCTCACAAGGCATGCAGTGTTTGTTAAAAAATTACATTGCCAACTTGTGGTTCTCTTGTGATTCTTGATGTGAGATATCTGGAAATGCCGCTCAGTGGTAATCATCACCCCCGTCAAAAATGACTACATATTTAGAACGTGTACAAACAAAAAACCGAACTTGTAGATTTGGGCTTAGGGCTTGTGAGTGAAGGACCGTGGCCAGTGAAGTGTAATTGCTTTCCGTATGCTATTTAAACATCTCGCAATTGGGGCTGAGTGCCAGAAGAACAAGTTTGTCACAGATGACAAACAATTATGTATGAACCAAATAATAAGGGCATAGTTTTGTCTTGGTAGAAAATTGATATAATCACATTATCATGTTTTTAAATAGTACTGACATGCATAACATATATGGATCTTTGTTTGCATGATACGTATAATGCTAAATGATTAACTATATTTGTGTGTATATTACAGAAATATAAATTGGAGTAAACTTTATGTTGGGGCTAGAATTGTTGGCAATGCCAGTGGATTTGCTGCGATGTGGAACACATGTGAGATGGTCGACGGTTTTGGATACAGAACAACAGTGTTCATACCTGTATCAACGTGTTTGTATCTTAAATTATATGAGAGCCACATACACCCCCAAATGGCACTTTGGGAAGACGACTGCCAATCGGATAAGAAGTTCGTCTGTGAAGTATCGACATCAGAACGTGAGTAAAATACTGCAATTCCGTGTACTCTTTTGTGCGATCAAGCTCGAAAATAACGACAACTTCCAATAAACTTGCACCTAACTATTATCAGGCAACTACGTTCCTGGTTGTTCTCTGTTAGGCTATATCAAGCTGCACAAACAGTAGTTATAGTGATTGAGATCACACCAGATGGACTTTGTATTACTACATCGTTATTTTCTGTAAGACATGTGCCCATTTCTTAACCCGATAAAATTCGTATCCGGGGCAAGATACATTCACATAGCAAATTTCAAGTCGATAGCTCCACCCGTTTCCGAGATTTCGTCTGCGCATGCCCGAAGCTAGCCGATGAGCCCGACGTTGTCCGGGCTATTCAAAAACCAAATTTCAAGTCGATAGCTCCACCCGTTTCCGAGATCTGGTCTGCGCATGCGCGAAGCTTGCGTCACACGGGCTCGGCGACCCGATAAAATTCGTATCCGGGGCAAGATACATTCACATACCAAATTTCAAGTCGATAGCTCCACCCGTTTCCGAGATCTCGTCTGCGCATGCGCGAAGCTGGCGTCGCACGGGCTCGGCGACCAGATAAAATTCGTATCCGTGGCAAGATACATGGACACAGCAAATTTCAAGTCGATAGCTCCACCCATTTCCGAGATCTCGTCTGCGCATGCGCGAAGCGGCGCCGCGCGGGCTCGCCAATACGACAACGTCCACCGCTTGGTCAAACTACACACAAGTACCAAGTTTCGTCCCGATCGGCCGAGAATCGTAGATTTGTATTAATGACAGACAAACAAACATACAGACAAACAGACAAACAGACAAACAGAGGTCTTCAAAATATATATGAGATGGATGGACCTCGTCGGTCAGCTGGACATCGCAGTTTTCGTTTTGTCCCAAACGAGATGTGTTGATTCAGCACCCATATAATACGGATATGATATCACTCGCAACGTATTGGCAGAACATATATCAGATATTTGTGCTCGGTGGAGCGAACTATTCCTATAGTCATCGAATTCACTCACTCAAACATGACTCGTAGAAAAAAGTTGATATTTGCGATTAAGAATTTCCACACAATGCTTGAAGAAAAGCGTTTCAATTTGAAAGGCAGAGAACATTATATATGGATAGAAGATTCCGGTTGAGTTCAATATATACTGCTTTCACTACCAATCACGTGCCAGTCAACTTGATATTATTACGGCTCACGCCAGATACACAGACTAGTATAAAGATACTTTTTGGTAGCATATAAGGCGCGAAATTGTCCAGTCACTTGTAAGCATAATTTTTATTTTAACAGGTGAATCCGTACATCATGACAATACTGTACCAGTCAGATGAAGTTGTATTTTTAGGCGCACCTTTGTTGCGATATTGAGCATGCTTAATTTAGAAAAACGGTGATTAAGCGCAATACCAAAAATCTGTCGTGCTTATTATTGCAATATTGAATCAAAATATTGCGATACTAAGCGCGCTAAATTTCATACAGACCCGATTGTGTTATGTTTATATTAGATAAATACTGTGCATATAGCATTTACAACTATAATCATATACACATCTAAAACATTGTCTCTATTTATACAATAAACAATAGAGAAGAAGCAATAATTTGATTTAAATGTCACAATTTTGAGCGCGAGATGTCGCAATATTAAACGCAAAATATTGAGATATTAAGCGCAAAATTTTGCAATAATATCACAAGCGACATGCGTTTCCACTTCCATTATTATTGCGATATTGGGCGCTTAATATACCACTTCTTTTGACTGGTACTGTATATATCAATAACAGCTAGTTGGGATTGAACCTTCAAGACAACAGCAGATCCCATAATAACTGTGCGCAATGACTTGGCGACAATGTTCTCCTGGAGTCGCACATTTTCCATGAAATATCAATGAATCAGCCAAAGATAGTTTGATAAGAACATCCAACCAATAGTGTACTCCCGGTAAATTGTCGTCATAACGGTAACTCGACGATAACATGGCGAATAATGACAATGTCTCATATCCACACGTTTGAATGAGAATTGATGAACACGGGATGAATTGGTCGGTGTAATTGTAAAGTTGGAATTGTAGTTTGATATGTGATCATCGATCACTGCACGGCGTCAGTTCATTGTATACGGTGTTTTTTGTTGACATTGAAGCGCTTGTGAATTACACTGGTGTGTACAGTACATGTATATGTATATCCTCTCTTGTAAATGTACATGCATGTGCTCTGACACAATCAGATTCTGAACACTGTCAACTGCATTTTCAACATTCTAATATTTATAATAGCTGCTCGTTGAGTCGTTGTTATTATTGTCACTATTGGTTGACATCGAAGCTTGTGTTAATTGTACCTGTATCCTCTTGTGTCAGTAAATGTGCCAGTGTTTTGATACTAAGTCACAACACAGCACTGAATGAAGTCAGACCATTGAATGGATCATGCCATGATTGGCAAGCATCTCTGCTCTCGATCGTATTTATAGTGTAGCGGTCAACTCTCAAATTGTGGCATGTACCCCTCCCGGAGGTATAACTACTTGATTCAATTTTTTTCGATCCAAGTATCATATTCTTCGTCTTGAAATGGTGTTTTGCCCTTTCGATTCTGCGTGCCAAGATGCGAAAAACGACATTTTTCGATAAAAAATGCAAAAAAATGGGAATATTGAATTTTCCCCACATTACGCATCACAATTGGCCTATGGATGCAATGAACACGCTCAAATTGACCGGTTTAAATTGGTGTACAACAATTTGGGTCCGAAATCCTAATATTATGCACAGAGTAAATAAAAAAAATTATTTTGTTGAAATTTTTACCTAAATTTCCGAAAAAAATATGACGACTTACATTTTCGACCTGATATGTACGGAACTGAGTGCACTGGTTGGATACAGCGCATTTCTAGAAACATCTATATTATATAACATTCAATTTGATACCAAACATGTTCCAAAATAGTCTTTGCATTTATTAGATTTTAGCATTTCAACTACCCTACCCCGTGTTTTGAGAAATCGGATGCCGCTCATGAAAGAACCCTTCTATGAATGACCAGATGTATTTGTTGCAACACAAATTTGTCCATAAACTTCCACGCGGCCTTCAGTTGGGTGTCAAATCGAATTAGTCTTTAATTAGATGTCTGTGTTTTTGTTTCGATGTGATGGAACATACGATTTTGCATTTTACATGAATGTTGTACGTAAAATATATTTAATTTTGACATAATATTCCACCAGTTCAAAACATGGGAACTTTTTGATTTTCTGCATGGCGGAAAATTTAATACTTTGACAAAAAACCAATGTAATATATTCCTTTATTAAAAGCCGTGCCTCTGCATGGTTGCCGCTTCTGGTGTGCACTCCTCTTGGTCCAGGATTGACTCGATTATGGAGACTTTATTCAGCGTCAGAGCTTAATCCCCTTCGTGCGACTGGAGCCTGCGTCACATTTGCGCACATTTTGATCATTTGAACTTCTTAATTAAAAAAAATTAATTAAATTTAAAACAAACAAATATTAATATAAATTTTAAATAATTGTTTCTTGTTAGATACAACTCCTTACTCAATTTAACAACACAATTTATTTTTTAATTAAGATTTTCTATTTTAAATCAGTTTTAGAACAGACAAACGGACATACATATAGACAGCTCCCATACCCTGTAATATATACATATATACATGTAAATACACCAAGTTTTGTCTTTGCGGGTAAAGCATCTTGCAGAAAATCTATCACAAACAAAGTGATAAAATTAATTAAATTTAAAACAAACAAATATTAATATAAATTTTAAATAATTGTTTCTTGTTAGATACAACTCCTTACTCAATTTAACAACACAATGTTTTGTTTTAATTAAAATTTTCTATTTTAAATCAGTTTTAGAACAGACAAACGGACATACATATAGACAGCTCCCATACCCTGTAATATATACATATATACATGTAATGACACCAACTTTTGTCTTTGCGGGTAAAGGATCTTGCAGAAAATCTATCACAAACACAGTTATAAACAGCGCGTGAAAATCGTGTTGAGAGACATGGGCTTTGTCAGATTGATTTAAACAAACAAAGAGGTCAGATTAATGGTCCGTTAGCGATACCTATGTCTCAATGAATAAATCCAATGAGCGTGCACGCGTTAGCAATAATTTATGACATGTCAATAACCATTATATCGGTCGGCCTTTTGGTCCGATAGGTAACAGGGTAGTTTGACTGTATGCTCATATCACCAAATCGAGTTGTCAATTAGTTGGTACTGAACAACATGAACGCCGCCTTAGCCCCAGTTTGGCTGGACCGCCAATGTAGGTTTAAACCAGGTTTAAACTCGGAGGTTTACACCGGAGATGACTAATCCGGACATGGTGTTCCCAAATTGACACTTGGTTATCATTATATCACTTTTGGATGATATCAGTGGATCACTGGACAATAACGAACACATGAAGCCGTGGAGTCCGAGGCGATACAATTTAAAAAAAATCTATTGTAAAAAATTGTTTTCATGCTTGGAGAGTTGATCTCTTCTATCATCGTAACCCGTCCATGACTGGAGTTTCCTGAAATTTTGCGAAAACCCTGTGCCATATATAAGTATATAAGAGAATACATTGACCAAACAGTATGTGCATTGACATTGTAAGCTAGTACATTCTCTTATATATGCGAGGCTGCCTATGGGACAGGATTTTCGTAAAATTTCATGAATCTCCAGTAATGGAAGCGTTAAGACGCTGGACAAATAGAGTATCCAAGCTGAAAACAATGTCTAAAATATATATTTTTTAAATGAGTAATTAATTCAGCACACCCTACTGTCAGCATTAATATGACTCTTCAGATTGACCTTTGCTATTGCTTAAGCATTTAAACTTTCCTCATTCCTTATCGCTCCATTGACTTTAATGTATTACAGTATCCTTTCCCCAAGTTGAGCGACATTGTAACTGACACATTCATTATTTTACATCTTCAAATACATGTATGCTGATTTAGGAAGATAATATGAACATGACTTTATAACGAGGACTGAAGATGGAAAATATAGCGACTACCGCCATATGCTTTCTTCTTCTGTGTATATGTATATATATTATTCTTACCACCTTGTATATAATGCGCATCCCACCAGTAACATATCAAATAAAAGTATAGGGTAGCAGCTTTTGTCGTTCCCACCAGAGCAAATTTCCGTTACAACATGTGGCAAAATAGAAATTGTTCAGTTATATGTGTGTTTCTTTATGTTTTTGTGTGTGTTTCTTTATATTTCTATGTGTGTTTCTTTATATTTCTGTGTGTGTTTCTTTATGTTTTTGTGAGTGTTTCTTTATATTTCTGTGTGTGTTTCTTTATATTTCTGTGTGTGTTTCTTTATATTTCTGTGTGTGTTTCTTTATGTTTTTGTGAGTGTTTCTTTATATTTCTGTGTGTGTTTCTTTATATTTCCGTGTGTGTTTCTTTATATTTCTGTGTGTGTTTCTTTATATTTCTGTGTGTGTTTCTGTATATTTCTGTGTGTTTCTTTATATTTCTGTGTGTTTCTTTATATTTCTGTTTATTTCTTTATGTTTTTGTGTGTTTCTTTATATTTCTGCATGTGTTTCTTTATATTTCTGTGTGTGTTTCTTTATATTTCTGTGTGTGTTTCTTTATATTTCTGTGTGTTTCTTTATGTTTTTGTGTGTTTATTTATGTTTTTGTGTGTAATTCTTTATATTTTGTGTGTGTTTTGTCTGTGTCTTTATGTGTGTTTCATTATATTTCTGTGTGTGTTTCTTTATATTTATGTGTGTTTCTTTATGTTTTTGTGTGTGATTCTTTATATTTCTGTGTGTGTTTCTTTATATTTCTGTGTGTTTCTTTATATTTCTGTGTGTGTTTCTTTATATTTCTGTGTGTGTTTCTTTATGTTTTTGTGTGTGTTTCTTTATATTTCTGTGTGTGTTTCTTTATATTTCTGGGTGTGTTTCTTAATGGTTTTTTTTGTCTGTGATTCTTTATATTTCTGTGTGTTTCTTTGTTTTTGTGCGTGTTTCTTTATATTTCTGTGTGTTTCTTTATGTTTTTGTGTGTGATTAATTATATTTCTGTGTGTGTTTCTTTATATTTCAGCGTGTTTCTTTATATTTCTGTGTGTGTTTCTTTATATTTCTGTGTGTGTTTCTTTATGTTTTTGTGTGTGTTTCTTTATATTTCTGTGTGTGTTTCTTTATATTTCTGGGTGTGTTACTTTATGTTTGTTTTGTCTGTGTTTCTTCATATTTCTGTGTTTCTTAATGTTTTTGTGCGTGTTTCTTTATATTTCTGTGTGTTTCTTTATATTTCTGTGTGTTTCATTATATTTCAGTGTGTGTTTCTTTATATTTCTGTTTGTTTCTTTATGTTTTTGTGTGTGATTCTTTATATTTCTGGGTGTGTTTCTTTATATTTCAGTGTGTTTCTTTATATTTCTGTGTGTGTTTCTTTATATTTCTCTGTGTGTTTCTTTATATTTCTGGGTGTGTTTCTTTATGTTTTTGTGCGTGATTCTTTATATTTCTGTGTGTGTTTCTTTATATTTCAGTGTGTTTCTTTATATTTCTGTGTGTGTTTCTTTATATTTCTCTGTGTGTTTCTTTATATTTCTGGGTGTGTTTCTTTATATTTCTGTGTGTGTTTCTTTATATTTCTGGGTGTGTTTCTTTATGTTTTTTTGTCTGTGTTTCTTTATATTTCTGTTTGTTTCTTTGTTTTTGTGCGTGTTTCTTTATATTTCTGTGTGTTTCTTTATGTTTTTGTGTGTGATTCTTTATATTTCTGTGTGTGTTTCTTTATATTTCAGTGTGTTTCTTTATATTTCTGTGTGTGTTTCTTTATATTTCTGTGTGTGTTTCTTTATATTTCTTTGTGTGTTTCTTTATATTTCTGTGTGTGTTTCTTTATATTTATGTGTGTTTCTTTATATTTCTGTGTGTGTTTCTTTTTATTTCTGTGTGTGTTTCTTTATATTTATGTTTGTGTTTCCTTGTATTTCTGTGTGTGTTTCTTTATATTTATGTGTGTGTTTCTTTATATTTATGTGTGTGTTTCTTTATGTTTCTGTGTGTGTTTCTTTATAATTATGTTTGTTTCTTTATGTTTTTGTGTGTTTCTTTATATTTCTCTGTGTGTTTCTTTATATTTCTGTGTGTTTCTTTATATTTCTGGGTGTGTTTCTTTATATTTCTGTGTGTGTTTCTTTATATTTCTGGGTGTGTTTCTTTATGTTTTTTTGTCTGTGTTTCTTTATATTTTTGTTTGTTTCTTTATGTTTTTGTGTGTTTCTTTATATTTCTGTGTGTGTTTCTTTATATTTCTGTGTGTGTTTCTTTACATTTCTGGGTGTGTTTCTTTATGGGGTTTTTTGTCTGTGTTTCTTTATATTTCTGTTTGTTTCTTTATGTTTTTGTGTGTTTCTTTATATTTCTGTGTGTGTTTCTTTATATTTCTGTGTGTGTTTCTTTATATTTCTGTGTGCTTCTTTATATTTCTGTGTGTGTTTCTTTATATTTCTGTGTATGTTTCTTTATATTTATGTGCGTGTTTCTTTATATTTCTGTGTGTGTTTCTTTATATTTCTGTGCGTGTTTCATTATATATTTTTTTGTGTTTCTTTATATTTTTGTGTTTGTTTCTTTATATTTTTGTTTTAGTTTCGGTTTAAACTCGGAGGTTTACACCGGAGATGACTAATCCGGACATGGTGTTCCCAAATTGACACTTGGTTATCATTATATCACTTTTGGATGATATCAGTGGATCACTGGACAATAACGAACACATGAAGCAGTGGTGTCCGAGGCGTGACAATTTAAAAAAAATCTATTGTAAAAAAAAAAATTCCTGCTTGGAGACTTGATCTCTTCTATCATCGTAACCCGTCCATGACTGGAGTTTCCTGAAATTTTGCGAAAACCCTGTGCCATATATAAGTATATAAGAGAATACATTGGCCAAACAGTATGTGCATTGACCTTGTAAGCTGGTACATTCTCTTATATATGCGAGGCTGCCTATGGGACAGGATTTTCGTAAAATTTCATGAATCTCCAGTAATGGAAGCGTTAAGACGCTGGACAAATAGAGTATCCAAGCTGAAAACAATGTCTAAAATATTTTTTTTTAAATGAGTAATTAATTCAGCACACCCTACTGTCAGCATTAATATGACTCTTCAGATTGACCTTTGCTATTGCTTAAGCATTTAAACTTTCTGCATTCCTTATCGCTCCACTGACTGTAATGTATTACAGTATCCTTTCCCCAAGTTGAGCGCCATTGTAACTGACACATTCATTATTTGACATCTTCAAATACATGTATGCTGATTTAGGAAGATAATATGAACATGACTTTATAACGAGGACTGAAGATGGAAAATATAGCGACTACCGCCATATGCTTTCTTCTTCTGTGTATATGTATATATATTATTCTTACCACCTTGTATATAATGCGCATCCCACCAGTAACATATCAAATAAAAGTATAGGGTAGCAGCTTTTGTCGTTCCCACCAGAGCAAATTTCCGTTACAACATGTGGTAAAATAGAAATTGTTCAGTTATATGTTTGTTTCTTTATGTTTTTGTGTGTGTTTCTTTATATTTCTGTGTGTGTTTCTTTATATTTCTGTGTGTGTTTCTTTATATTTCTTTGTGTGTTTCTTTATGTTTTGTGAGTGTTTCTTTAAATTTCCGTGTGTGTTTCTTTATATTTCCGTGTTTCTTTATATTTCTGTGTGTGTTTCTTTATATTTCTGTGTGTTTCTTTATATTTCTGTGTGTGTTTCTTTATATTTCTGTTTGTTTCTATGTTTTTGTGTGTTTCTTTATATTTCTGTGTGTGTTTCTTTATATTTCTGTGTGTTTCTTTATGTTTTTGTGTGTGTTTCTTTATATTTCTGTGTGTGTGTTTCTTTATATTTCTGTGTGTGTTTCTTTATATTTCCGTGTGTGTTTCTTTATATTTCTGTGTGTTTCTTTATATTTCCGTGTGTGTTTCTTTATATTTCTGTGTGTTTCTTTATATTTCTGTGTGTGTTTCTTTATATTTCTGTGTGTGTTTCTTTATGTTTTTGTGAGTGTTTCTTTATATTTCTGTGTGTGTTTCTTTATATTTCCGTGTGTGTTTCTTTATATTTCTGTGTGTTTCTTTATATTTCCGTGTGTGTTTCTTTATATTTATGTGTGTTTCTTTATATTTCTGTGTGTGTTTCTTTATATTTTTGTGCGTGTTTCTTTATATTTCGGTGTTTGTTTCTTTATATTTCTGTGTGTGTTTCTTTATATTTTGTTTGTGTTTCTTTATATTTCTGTGTGTGTTTCTTTATATTTTTGTTTTAGTTACGATTTTCTTGATGATCCCATATTTTGGTTTTTCAACTTAGACCAAGTTTTTGAAAAATGGTAAAAAAAAAATAAAAAAACTAATGGCCAAAATAATTGTCATGCCAACGTGAACTCTGATAATATTACACATCAGCTTATTGAAGACCAGTTATTGACAACACACAACCAAAATAAAGTTCAGACAAAACTGTTGGGTTACCCAGAGTTAGGTTAATGGTTGGGTCAAATTCCAGAAGTTGGGTTCAATTGTTGGGTTCTCTCTCTGCCATATTTTCAAACTCGAACAAATACACTGTGAATGCATCTGTTATGACCGAATTATATAGTTGTAGTATTGAATGTGGCTTTGGTGCAAGTATTCTTTTCTAGGTTGTTAATTTATTCCAGAAAAGGAAGTCAGTATATGTTACCTCGTTTCGGAGTTTCATATTGCATATACAGTTCGAATTCTGGTTTAATTCAATATCTCTCAGACGCCAAGGTCCGAAACATATCCATTCGTTGGACTTATTTTGGGAAACCTCAATTAATGACCAGCATCTCAGATAATATAGTCAATATTCATTCAATGAGATGAAATATAATTATATATTGACATCCGTTTTCTCTAATCCTATGTTTAGTTACTTCAAAACCCAATATTTGGTTAATTTAACCCAACGTTTGGTTACTTTGGATTAGAGTCTGACTAAACTTTAGTTATATTCAACCCAATTTTTTGGATTGCATACAGTTTAGTAAATTTTTGTCTCTCAAAATATTTATGTCATGAACATTAAATTTTTGTTATCATCAGTCAGCCAGTCAGCGATGCTTTTTGGTCGATCCACTTGGCATTCCCCATAGACACTTGCCCCTTTCGTCGATATTTCGAATGTCCACGCATGACATACATATATAACGATGCCCTTCTTTAATAGCGTGTGTTATGGAGCAGGACTTCGCATGCGACATTATGGTTCCTGCGTCGACCACGAGTGAGAACGAATGTGACAACATCTGCCTCGGAGAAGCAAATTGCTGGGCCGCATTGTACTTCGACAACACCTGCCATGTTTTCAGAAATCAGTTTAGTACTGGAAACATGGTAACCATGAAGCGGAAAAACTGCGCTCCTAGTGAGTAAATTTACAACGTCGAATCATTATCATTCGCTTGTTCTTGATAACCATCGTTGCCGTGACCTTAATAACCAGCTTTATGTTTGCTGTCGCCATTATAATCACCACTAGCGTCGTCGCTATCGCATTCATGTTAAATACTACCATCCTGTCGCCTTCATTGTTGAAGTCTGGATTTTCTTTCTGAAATTTGGATCAATGCGGCACATAATTTAAGAATCACAAATCAGCTAGAAGTTACACGTTCACTTGATATGTCATTACTTGCGCCAGTCTATGTTGGACGCAAGTAATGTTTTCGATCCGGATCTCTGTTTATTTGTCTGTTGATTTGTCTGTCCATCCGCGAATATGTTACGTCATACCGGAAGTACAGAATGTAAAGATTGCACATGCGCTAATATGAAATGGCTGCATCAATTGTAAGTTAAATCCACATATATACTTAATTTGCATTATCTGGTTTTATTTTGGTAATAAATCGTTCATAAATGAAAAACATTGAATGATTTCTTTCCGGAAACCGATAAAGACGCCATGACGTCACGACGCACATCAGGACGTCACAAGCTATACATGGGCGCGCAAAACACCAGACATGATTGCGTCGATGTCCAGAGACCCGTATTGCACTGGCAGGCTAAACCATTCTAACTGCCAACAACTTCGTCAAACTAGTAATTTAACCAAATTGTTATATAATATATATTAGCATCATTGGCAACCAATCATCTTCACACCCTTCATATGAACGATGTCTATATTGTTCTATAAATATGCAAAACAACTCCTACGTATTACTAAGACTATCATTAGTGTAATAGATCAACTTGAAATATTCTGTCCGTATACACAAGTATTTCAGCGATGAATGAACTGAGATTTGATATCTAGATTTGTTTTTATCGATCTCTCAACGAGGGGCCAGCACCCGTGGTTCAAACTGGTGTTGGTAAGACACCACAAAACATGCCAAATGTGTGATGTGCGCAAGTATAGGCAGCTCCACTGAGTGCATTCTAGTTATTACATGATTTGTTGTTAATTTCAAGTACTAAGTACTTCTGAAAAATATTTTGGTAACTGTCTGTCAGTGCTGTATATGTATCAATGCTATCAGATATGTAGATCGTGAGCTCAATGTTTCTTGATACAAGCAATATAATTATTTTCATTTAGCAAGATAAGCATCCACATACATGTATAGTTTTCTTTATTTGAGAATGTTCATGACAATCATGTATCTTGGTCTATAAAATGGACTGAGAGCATCAGATTAGTTATGTCAAATGTATACAACCACATCCCGGCTTACCATCTCCAAAACTCTAGTTAACTATCCCCCTCTTGAGTGGTACAGACTGCATATCAGTATTTTTATTCTTTGGGCTATAAGTATTTGTGGCTATTTTATTCTTCATTGTAATATATTGGGCTATGATGTTATATAATGTAATAACAATATATAAATGGTTTGGTCTTCTCTTATTATACGTTCGGATTATACGTGATATGACGATGATACGAGTGTTTTGATGGGGAGATCCAGATACATTTTTAAAAGTCTTGCTTGCAGTTATAAAATGTGTGTCTGGGCCTTAAACATATTGTAAATTAATTCACAACACGATTGTGAAACAAGATATGTTCAAATATGGCGGTCCAATTAATTAAGGAGGGGCAGGCACTTAACTCTAACTACCACAAATATATAATTCCTTGGTGGCATATGCTTGTAAATATTGTACAAATAAACAATAAATCCATTGAAACTTTGTCGCGGAACGTGTCATGGCTAATCGGCTTATATTTGCTATAATGGGTCATTTAGCGGCTAAAATACGGAGTTCTTAAAGTGGGATTGACCGACCAAAATGGTTGGATCTGCGGCAAAGGTATATATTCATCAGACTCCAACAACAGCAACATTTCATGTCCAATAAAATTGCCCAAAGAGTTTTATATATCAACCTTTGGTCCAAAGCAATTTGGTATCGAGAGTATGTCGGTCGGCATTCGTCGAATATTTTCCTGGCCTCCAAAGATTCCAGGTGATGAAAAAATAATAGAATTCAAAACTGGATATTTGATAACTCGGAGTTTTGATGGGTGGTGCGTTCCTCGACTCGAATCAAATACCTCCGAAGCCAAAGAAATAGTAATTTACGAGCTTTAATTCGAATTGTGCATCTTTAACAGTTGTCCCTCCAATTAAATCACTGACACTCTTAAAACCTCTGCGATGGCCACGCAGATTAAACTCATACTTGATGGAAATGGTCCTTTGTGAATCAGATAGGGACAAGTCAAGTCAATTGTGTACTATATATTTTTTACATATATACTCGAGCGATGGGGTCATAATGTTAGAAAGCGAGTTAGGTTATCGTGAATTATGGAAGTTAGAAGCGAGAACATATTTGATCCTGATAAATTCCTTAAGTAGAATCATGTCGTAAAAGATATGTGTGTTAAAGTGGCACAATAGTTTTTAATTTAATGTATATTTTTTCATTGTTCTCATACAACATCAAATTGTCATGACGCACACACCTTGGAGGCTTGTCTGTCGTGATCGACGAACTATACATATGGTGTGTGCTAGGTATATAATTAATTCCAGGATGGGCGACAATTGGTAACAGTATACCTACTCAGACAGATTGTCCAGATCCGATCGACACATGTGACTACACACCAGGTGAGAACGTTACTACTTCTCTGACAACAAAAGCCCCTTATTTGTGTTTGTGGGGTGACATAGCGCCATTTTGTTGAATTTGTCATTCAACCCAGTCATGTTTAATAGGCAAACATATATGCTAACATTTACTCTCTCTCTCTCTGAAACTATGCGAAAGCTGCCTGGCCACCCAATAAATGAAAGAAAACTAATAGGACAGCCCATCTGAACTTACCATGATACATTTCTATTGCTAAAGCATCGAAAAGGCTGCAAGCCGCAACATTTCCCTTAAAATGACAACACTAGAATAAATTGGTTTATTCTGGGTAAAACAGAGCATAATCTTATACATCAAACAGAATGCGAGGGAAAACAATTCTAAGAAAACAAAATGCTTCAGAATCTCAAGTCACCTATTTAAAACAAAAGATAAATACTACATGTTAATAATAAAGAATTGATATATCCTAGAAATCTGGAAACATACCTCCCTATAGCATTGTGCGCGTTAAACAGCGTATTCAATCTGATCAAATAATAGTTTAACTATTGGCGACTACGAAGGAAATTGGTATGAATAGCATCTGGACTGAACTGACGAGAAACTCGGGATTTTCAAAATACTGATTTTTTTATATGCTGTTGCCAGACATATTCATAAATATTATTGCGGCTATCTCAATTGACGCCATAATAATGAGCTCATACAAATAAAACTGTTGCTCCTCAGTTTAAAAAATACGCAACTGCATGGAGACTGCTGTTCAAAAGGACTCGAGGCATTCGAGGTGGGTTCGTACAAAAGGTTAGAAGGAACTAAATAAGTAGAATTACGTCCCTTTCGTTTTTACAGAGTATCTCGAATACGAGTTTAAAAAATTCTGGCGCGCGATTGGCGTATAATATGTCAAATAATTTTACAAATTCAAGAAATATAATACCCATAGCATGTAAAAACGTGGGCGTATCCTAGTCTGAAATGCGTTCGTGTCCAAACAATGGCGGGATATTGAGGCTGTGTATTGGTTTTTGTCAGGCTATCAAATTCTGTGCAAAAAGTGGGGTAGTGTGGAAAACATATGCTGGTTTTCGAAAAAGGCGTGGCTCGAAAGGTACTCCTATATGCGAACAGATGCCGAAAGGGTTGGTCTTTACGAAGGCATGCATCGTGCACTTCGGAACTCGAAAATTTAGCGTGGGCGTGGTCAAACGTTAACACTGTGGCCTATGGAAAACATTTAGTTCCTTCTAACCAAAATAGCACAAAAGTATTTAAAACAACTATCATGAACAAGTACATGCAATTATTTATACATTATTCTTTATTATTAACAACTCTTCAATGAGGTTTCGCTCGTCAATGGCTGCGGACACACGTACCACAGTAGCGATGTCACAGTAGGTGTTACAATTTATTATGGTGGAGTTTGGTGACAATTGGTCGTCATAATTAATATGCCCAATGTCGCCCAAACTCCACCATAATAAGTTGTCAAACCTACTATGACATCGCTACTGTGGTACTGTGGTACTGTGTCCGCAGCCAATGCTGCCATTGTTATGTACACAGTGGAATTATCGATAACAGTCCAACATAATATACAACATTTTAATAACAACTTGAAGGTAAGCATTCAAATTATTCTGAAAATCATATTCATATTAAAATATAAGAACTGACTATACGATTATCGTTGTCTGTTGAAAAATCACTGTAACAGTATTGTTTACATAACAAGTATGGTTTCAACACTCGAATTTCGTTTTGTAGAACTATTAATAAGTAAGGGTTAGAGTATAAGAATAGATCTTCACCAGAATCAATCGAGTCGACATATTGGCATGATATGACTGACTTAGAGAGCACAATTATGTTGACCACGACACCCAAACGGTGCGCTGGTTAACGTTTTTACACGCCTTGGCAATTGGTGTGCTTTACCAAAAAATCGGGGACTCTATATAACAATGGGATTGTATTCAAATGACAATTCGAACAAAGTTCATATATTTCTCCATGTTCTTTGTAGTGGTGACGATTGTAATTCCACAATGCACAATGGTTACATCCATGTTTTCTGGCTAAGGTATTCATCAAGCCTCAAGAGATCAATATGAACAGGTTCGAGCTGTATTAAGGGATGTTTTCTAATTAATACGATATGTTGTATCTAATATATTTTGTGCAACTTTGAGGGGGCGGGTTGTCATTTGAACACAATTGTTAAATGCCAAAACAAAACGGCATAATTTACTGCAATATTTCAACCCCCGGTCGCGGTATTCATCACGTAAATGTACCATTGGTCTAACAATGGATGATTTCAGTTGCATATACGCTGACTGTGTACCAGCTATTGGATTGGTAGACTTCCTGGTGCAATAATTATATTTGAGGATGGTTGGTACACAAATTTTATTCGTTAATGAGTTGAAGATAATTGAAAAAAAAATTAAAAACTTAGACTATCACAACAGGTAATCAATCATATTGTCGAATTTACGAATGTATATTCGTCATTGTGAATGTCGCAAAATCGTAAAAAATCAATTTTTTATGTTAGACCCCAGATCCCATTTAATAAACTTGAATATACATCGTTGTATAGGCCTGTAATTGGAATTAACTAGTATATTAATTGACATGAATGCAATGTATGTTTATTGCTTTCCCTCAATTGTTTTGGTTGACTGCTCCAAGAATCGCACCAACCTACCAAGTGACATTGTATGCGAGCACGAGAAATATAACAATAGATGGCAATCCCTACGTGAAGTACCGGGTTGATGGGACTATGTATTCTATACACAAATAATCGACCTATTTTAACCCAGGCACTGGGGCGGAATATGTAACAAGAGCACGCATAATATCAGAATTTCAACCGCCATCGGACTTTAATCTCCTGACACGATAAATCACCACCAGCAGTCCATAACTCGAGATATGCTTACTGATACACCACTAAAGTCACACGACTGGATTGCGAAACTAAAATTATGACAAGCTCGTATTCTCTTCCAGGAGGACAGCAATCGAGTGTACTTTCCGGGAGTTTACAAGCGACATGTCCAAAAGAAACGGTATATGTCACACCAACGGTATGTGAAACAGAAGAATCTACAACACCTACATGTATAGCCACATTCACCCCCACTGAAACTAGTTTAATTACAATCACTCTGTCGTGTTCAGTATCCGAGACAACCACACAACTCTCAGCATCAACTATAACAGTAACAGCGATACCCACATTGAACCGCACTGAAACCAGTTGCATTACAATCACTCCGCCATGTTCTGCATCAGAGACAACCACACAGCTTTCAACAATAACTATAACAGCAACAGCGACCAGTTCTTTCGCCACCACTGCATTATGCGATCATGGTCAGGCAAGTCCCATGCCATCCAAAAACATGACAGCATCTGAGCTTGCGAAGAAAATAGAGCAGTTGGTACAGGAGCTAGAGATAACCAAGAACGCGACAAGCCAGGCGCTACGAGAGAAGATTTCCATTCCGGATCCGCGTCCATCTTCACAAGCGATAGGAGCATCGGCGATGATCCTTGTTATGGTTCCGTTCGTCGTGATGGTTCTATTCGATGCCACTAAGGTATTCCCCAAACTATTTCGGAGAAAAGTGGCTGACAGCGGAAAGGACGAGCATGAAATGAAAACAATTGTCAAAATTGAGGAACTTGTAAACCATTAGACATATTTCTCATAATGAACTACGTACTGATAAGAATTACGAATAGCTGATACATGTTGTAGTCGTAATTTTTTTCGAACGGTCCAAAGATATTGTCTCAGATTTGACGACTAAGAGTCCGTTTATGACACATCGCCACTCGCAGTAAGGTGATATTGTTCTGATTGTCGTGATTACTTTGTACATAATTGCTGTCATGTTACATTAAGTGGTTGGCTCGTTGATTGACGGCGACGAATGGACATAATATCAGAGTTAACTCCCACATTGGTGACCAGAGAAATGACCTCGAACTTGTAACTACATGATGTATTTTTAAGTTTGTTGAATTCACCTACAACCGCAATCGAAATTACGGATATGGCAAAACGACAACCTATAAAAAGAACAAAAACTATATTGACGTAGTACCCTATTTGTAATTCTTATAAGTAGTAGTTCGTTATGCAAAATGTCTCTAATTACATGCTTACCACAACTTATGTCACTCATAACCTCCAGCCTTCAAATTACACATAATGATGTCACTTTTATCAGGTATCGAGAGATCGAAATAAGTCGTTAAAATAAGTGCATGGCAGATTGATAAGCATACTCTATATACTGTTTAAAGTAGTTTTTTCAACATTCCGCAACACATTGATACCACCGCTCTTTATTTTTATTTTATCACATCAGGAGTAATAACTAGCGCGGAACGTATTTATTGTTCTTCGCCGTAATATGATGGTGGATACATCGTATGACTTCAAGATCGTTCAAGATATCGCCCAAAAATAAAAAAACGGTAGATAAAAGGCGAGTAATCAATTATGATTTTTGGTACTGTTTTCAACGCCATATTGTGTATGTTGGGTGCTTTGTGGATGTTAGTGATGTATGTGTAACACGAATTATGGTAATTTCAAGAAGTTTAAAATATCGATTACATGCAAATTGAAAATTTGACTAATATGGTGTCGAATCGGACTATACGTGTTCAATGAAATGCCCATTAGTCACGCCGAACAACATAGTTACAGCCATACTCCATGCAGCGCCATCTACGTTATCACTGAGATAGGTCACTGCTGGTGGACCGACACATCTGATGTTACGCATCATCGGAACTATATTTAGTCGCCTATTATCTTATTTTGTAGCATCAACAGTTATCAATAATGGTAAATATTTTGGTATTGGTAAGAACCATATGAACTGAGTCAGACATAGAGGTCCGAATCGGCATCTCCAGTTTAGACCTAGTTTAAACTACCAGTTTAAACTGGGTTTTAGTAGTAAAACCAAGTTTTTCTCCACCGCTGGGACGACAAAGATTTGGTCGATTGCGTTACATGTGGGCCTCACTTGTCCAATTGCAAGAATAGGAGGCGTGGTCTGTCCGTTTATTATCGCTACTTGTCAATTCATTGTCCGGTCACGCGACCTGTTGTCGCTATATAATATCCTAATCAGGGGAATAACCCGTGCGCTTTGAGAAATCACGACGAATGCACGGTCTGTTGTATAACGGTTAGATATTATCTAATATCATGGACGAACGTGACTTTTGGAACTCAAAAATATCTCTTGAGGGCATGGGTGGGGGCCCGCCACAAATACCCCATAGAAACACCACCACCCCGGGGGTACCATCCGGACGGGTGAAAATGGGGTATGGACCATTTTTGAGAACGGCAAGGATTTCGGCGAATTTGACGGAATGAATGGGTGGCTCGCCCATAATACCCGATTGAAACATCACCCCTCACCCCGGGATAACAGGGGTATGGACGGTAAGGATTTAGGCTAATTAATTTGGCAGCAGGAGTGGGTGGCACGATCAAAATACACCATAGAACCACCCCTCACCGGGGGAGGGGTCCCACCAGAGGAGGTGGAAATTGGGTACGCCCAAATACCGAATATAAACACCCCAACCCTCACCCCCGGGGAATGGTACCTCAAATAACGCATATAAACACCCCACCCCTCACATCCGGCGGGGTGGGGTGGGTTACCACCCGAGGTGTGAAGATGGGATATGAACCATGTTCGAGAACGGTGAGGATTTTGGCCAATTTGACGACAGGGGTGTGTGGCCCGCTCCACATATCCCATATAGACACCCTACCCTCATCCCTGGAGGGTACCACCCTGCTGGGGTGAAAATGGGGTATGGAGCATTTTATTCATTATTCGCAAAAACATATTACGGCATGTGTAGGTGGCCCGCCCCAAATACCCCATAGAATGGGGTATGGACCGTTATCGAGGACGGTAAGGATTTCGGCCAATATGACGTTATTGGTGGGCGGCCCGCCCTCAAATATAGTTATAGAAACACCCCCACCCTTACCGCGGGTGAAAATGGGGTCCGAGTGGGGTGGGGTGTCTCTATGGGGGCATTTGGGATGTGCCACCCACCGTTCTCGAAAATGGTCCATACCCCATTTCACCCCCTCGGGGTGGTACCTCCGGTTGAGGGTGTTTCTAGGGGGTAGTTGGAGCGGGCTACCCACACTTCTGACGTCAAATTGACCGAAATCCTTACCGTTCTCGAAAATGGTCCATACCCCATTTTCACCTCCTGGGGTGGTTCCCCCAGCGTTCAGGGGTGGGCTGTTTCTATGGGACATTTGAGCGGTCCATCCATCCATGCCGTCAATGGCCGAAATCCTTACCAGTCTCGAAAATGGTCCATATCCCACGTTCACCCCATCGGTGGTACCCCCCCCCCCCCGAATGTGAGGGGTGGGGTGTTTCTATGGGTTATTTGGGGCGAGCCACCCACCCATACTATCAAATTGGCCGAAATCCTTACAGTTCTCCAAAATAGTCCATACTCCACCCCCTCATGGTGGCCGTTACCCTCCCCCGGGTGAAGGCTGGGGTGTCTCTGATAGGTATTTGGGCGGGCCACCAACCCATGCGTCAAATTGACCGAAAGAGACCTTTTTGTGAATAAGGAATCAGTTTCAAAAGTCATGTTCGTGTCTAACGTGTCAATCTGATCAGTCCGATCCCGCCATGCTCTCAGCCGCCAAATCGACATCCGAACGAGCGAATTGCAAACAGACATATATAGCAAGAAATCATCCATCACACTGGCACATATTTTGTTAGAATTTATCTCATAAGTACCGACATCGCCTCCCCGAATTCCACTAAGACTCTCCTGCATCTACATTGAGTGACAAACGCCCGCGCATAAACGCCTCCCCCAATTCAAAATAAACACTCCCATATTCACGAAGAAACAACATCAATATTGGGCGAAAAATATCGGCCGAATAATTAAACCCAAAAAACTAGGTTTTAGTCAAACCTGGGGTAGGGTGGTTTAACTTTGAATTTTTTTCAAAGTATGTTTAAAGGTGTATGTTCAAGGCGAGACGTATGGTACGTATAAATCATATATACCTAAGCTTATACTGATGATTATATAGCCAATTCACCACAAACAATTAGTAATATTACCATAACTTTATCACGTTAATAAAACCTAGTTTCAACTTAAACTGAGTTTATCACAAAACTTGGTTTAAGTACGCTAAAACCCAGTTTTACTCCCATAAACCTGGTTTAACTACTGTAAAACCAAGTTTAAACCCTACTTAAACCTAGTTTAAACTGGAGTTAAACCTGGTCTAGAATAAAACCTAGTCTAAACCAGAGATGCCGATTCGGACCAGACAGTTTTAGTCATAACAAATAAGAACTAAAGACGTGTACGAAATCCTTACCAAATGTCCTTGTGGCAGTGGAGTTTGAGTTACAATATGAGCAGTTTTGCAATTGCAGTTTGCAAATGTTTGCAATTAATTGAATACCGGACAAGTTGTGGTTTCTTATATTGTTACTTAATGGCCGGTAGGTACTATCATGGGAAACAGTGGACAGTTGTTTTGAATACATGGTAGCAGTAAATAATTTTAGCCAACTTGGGAGGCGGCACTGTATAATATATGCTGAACCAGAGAGTCCGTGAATATTGGTTTTATTTTAGATAGGAATGAATGCTTGGCGTAAATGACTGTCTTTGGTTTGTACGTATAATTATTCATTGACCGCATTATGCCCATTGGTTTGCAGTTAAATATAACACTTTTTAAACTAACATTTACATGTTTAACCACAGAGCAGACAATGACTACGAATGTCAGTAAATTAGCTTCTTCTACCCAACAGAGATACGATCGAACTGAGAATTATTCTAAATAGAAACAAGTTACCACAGCAATTTCAAAATATTTTCTTGCAAGTTCAGATGACAAAATTCAATGGAGAGAAATCAGGCCATTCTCCACATACAACACACGGAGTTGATCAGAATAAACATCTATATATCTTACGCTGTTCGTCTGTAATAGCTTTGGAAGATAACACAATTATCAAACACATAATGCCACATTCGACACAGGCTTCATGGACTCGCAGTTATGTCCCCCAGATTACATGTTTTATATTGTGCAGCCCCCTACAACCAAATAATTTATGTACATATACATATAGGGATGGGTGGAAATCAAATTTGTAAATGTATTGAAACATATTAGATTTTCGTATTCATTTTATATTTATCATATTTGCTCTTTCTGTAGTTTCTTGTTCATATTGGTCACTACATGTCGTAAATATTTTCACATTAAATCATGTATGGAATATCAATTGAAACCAAGAATGCAACGATGTAAGCTTGATAAGTTAGCAGAACCATTATTATGAGATCTCTATAATATGTTTAAAAATAATACCTCGATAACAATGCTGATATATACCTCCAGAATAGGTATTTGCACTTAAGATATTTCTGTTCACCACGATCACCAGATGAATAATTATTACCATATAGTTCTATATTTCGGATTAGTTACAGATCTCTTTCACTTTGGTAAATTCTCAATGACATGTGTAAGCAAAAGTTTACACGTTTTGTTAATACTGGCGCTAATCGCTAAAAACGTCTCAATTGTCGCTCACATCACAACCCCTTAAAGTGTTGTGATTCCAGTCCTCATTATATGGCACTCGCCATTCAATATCATTCAAATTAACGTGTTTTGGTAATATTCCCTTTACAGACCACTTTTGGTTTTCACAAATATTCCCGGCCAGCGGTACTACGAAGCTTTGTTGTTAAAGGTACGGTTGGCCTTAGCGGTGGGTATCCTGTGAAAATATTTCCACCCGTCAAAAACCGCCACAAACAGAAAGAACAACATGTAGACAGACTTTGTCCGTATACAAATAAGAAATATCGCATAAACAGTATGTTATTGTCATATATTTGACCATTGTTATGTAAACAAAAGCATAAAAAGTTACTTTTCTGGTGTTTGTTTATATTATGATGGTAAACATAAAGAGCGTTCTTTGTTGGTGAATTCCTGATATGGAACGAATAAAGAGCGTTTATGCCATTTGTGTGTGATTAGCCAGCAGCATTGTGCTGTCTTCTGTAACACAATCAGGCTCTTGCTTAGGTAAAATATAGTAAATCTTTATGATAACATGCTGTTTACGCGATGGTCATGGTATATATATGAACGAAACTGTATGCGTTTTAATGTTTTTCTGTTTACGGTGATTGGAACAAATATGAATATTTTCGAAAACTAAGGCCTCACGTGCCTTTAAGTACAATTGTTTGTAATAACAAATTAGTACAATTTAACAATTTGTAAAAGTTTCAGAGTATTGGCACCTGAACTAGTACTTGTTCATCAGATATCGTTCTACATTATAATCACCGATGGAATAATTACTACAATAATTCTATATTTCGGATGGCAAAAATTTAAATATAATGGATCACTGCTACATTAAGACTTAACGTTTGGAAGACAAAATTGATATGTTATGATTGTAACTGTAGAACAGTACTTGTTCATAATGTGTCATATTTATGACGTGTTGAACAAAATACTAAATTTAAACTGTTAAACTATTAAACTAAATTATACGTAAAATGATAAAAGTAATTTTTACGTTCAAGAGATTTGTGGAAATTGCCCCAATATTAACTGTAATGTAATTTAAAAGTATGTATTGGATAACAATTTCAAGCAAAAGAATTAAACGACAAGCAGGAGAAGTTATGAGAACCATTCCATGATATATTTATAATATTTAAAAACTAATATCTTCATGACAATTTGCAGAGATATACCTCCTGAATATGTAGTTGTCTGCAGCATAATCACCGGAGGAATAATTGCTATAATTGTTCCTTGTTCGGATCTCAAAAACTAAAATCGAACGGATCAATGTGATATGTTCTACACTATTACATTAAGTACTTCACGTATTGGATGAAAACAATTATTTGGTATATATTTGAACTGTTGAATATTGATTGCTTATATAATGATATGTATGTGTTGAATAAAATATCAAATTTGAACTGTTAAATTAAATTGTGAGTAATGCTGATTAATGTGATATAATTCATCTTATCTTCGTGACTTTTTGTTTAAATTGCCTGATATTAATTGCAATGTAATAGTAATTTATGTATGTATGTATGCAATTAAAGTGAAGAATTAAATGGTAGATGCTGGAGAAGTTAGGACAACCATTCTATGACTAATTAACAATATGTTTAATCTTACGATTTGCTGAGATTCACCTCCGTGAGAACACTTACTTGTAATTTAGATATCTATACAACACATATTATTGTAATGTTATACTATTAACTTATAAGGAAGCATAGTATGTCAATTAAATCAAACAATTAAACGATAGAACCTGGAGAAGCTAGGATAACCATTATATGAGATATATTCAATATTTAAAAATTAGTTTCTCAATACGATTTGCTGAGATACATCTCATGACTATGTAATTGTATTTCAGTTGTATCTGTAGCAAAATCTCCAGTGGAATAATTATTATACAATCATTATATTTGTTTATAATTATATAGTTTGGGTCTCAAAAACTTTAATCGATCAAGGATCAAGGACATATGCTGTCCATTACTATATTAAGAGATTCACGTTTGGAAGATAAAAAATATTTGTATTATGTATATCTGTTGACTATTGATTGTTTATATTGGGTGTGACTAATTACCGCCCGGGGACCGCCCGGGACCGCCCGGGACCGCCCGGGACCGCCCGGGCGGCCCAACGAGCCCGTGGACACAATATCTCGACGGTATAACGTAGCGACATGCCACCTGAGGGCAACATAGAAAAATTTACTCGCTCGCTCGTCTCCGGCCGGTCATATTAACCCCACAAATGCCGATATTGGCTAAAAGAGCCTGGGTGATTACAGGTGTCTTCGTGTGTGTTCAGACATATTATTTTGGTGATTCTCGGTAGTGCAATAAGTGCAATACACCTGAGTGTTAATTCCATGTATTGACTCGTTGACGCGTCCACGGCCGATGTTATTAACCCCTAAAATTCCGGTAAAATAGTGTATAAACAAAAGAACCTTGGAACCGCCCGGGACCGCCCGGGCGGCCCCATGGGCCCGTGGACACTATATCTCGACGTTATAACATAGCGACATACCCCACGAGGTCAACCTACAAAATGTTACTCCCTCGCTCGACCCCGGCCGGCGTTATTAACCCCTCAAAATCCGACAAAATGGTTTATAAACAAAAATAACATTGGGACCGCCCGGGACCGCCCGGGTGGCCCCACGTGCCCGTGGACACAATATCTCGACGTTATAACGTAGCGACATACCCCACGAGGTCAACCTACAAAATGTTACTCGCTCGCTCGACTCCGGCCGGTGTTATGAACCCCTCAAAATCCGATAAAATGGTATATAAACAAAAAGAACATTGGGACCGCCCGAAACCGCCCGGGAGGCACCATGGGCCCGTAGACACTATATCTCGACGTTATAACGTAGCGACATACCCCACGAGATCAACCTACAAAATGTTGCTTGCTCGCTCGACTACGGCCGGTGTTATTAACCCCTCAAAATCCGATAAAATGGTATATAAACAATAAGAACATTGGGACCCACGGGACCGCCCGGGAGGCCCCATGGGCACGTGGACACTATATCTCGACGTTATAACATAGCGACATACCCCACATAGAAAATGATACTCGCTCGCTCGACCCCGGCCGGTGTTATTAACCCCTCAAAATCCAACAAAATGGTATATAAACAAAAAGAACATTGGGACCGCCCGGGAACGCCCGTGAGGCCCCATGGGCCCGTGGACACTATATCTCGACGTTATAACGTAGCGACATACCCCACGAGGTCAACCTACAAAATGGTACTCGCTCGCTCGACTCCGGCCGGTGTTATTAACCCCTCAACATCCGATAAAATGGTATATAAACAAAAAGTACATTGGGACCGCCCGGGACCGCCCGGGAGGCACCATGGGCTCGTGTACACTATATCTCGACGTTATAACGTAGCGACATATCCCATGAGGTCAACCTAGAAAATGGTACTCGCTCGCTCGACCCCGGCCGGTGTTATTAACCCCTCAAAATCCGACAAAATGGTATATAGACAAAAAGCACATTCGGACCGTCCGGGACCGCCCGGGAGGCACCATGGGCCCGTGGACACTATATCTCGACGTTATAACATAGCGACATACCCCACGAGGTCAACCTACAAAATGTTACTCCCTCGCTCGACTCCGGCCGGTGTTATTAACCCCTCAAAATCCGATAAAATGGTATATAAACAAAAAGAACATTGGGACCGCCCGGGACCGCCCGGGTGGCCCCACGTGCCCGTGGACACAATATCTCGACGTTATAACGTAGCGACATACCCCATGAGGTCAACCTACAAAATGTTACTCGCTCGCTCGAACCCGGCCGGTGTTATTAACCCCTCAAAATCCGACAAAATGGTATATAGACAAAAAGAACATTGGGACCGCCCGGGACCGCCCGGGTGGCCCCACGTGCCCGTGGACACAATATCTCGACGTTATAACATAGCGACATACCCCACCTAGAAAATGATACTCGCTCGCTCGACCCCGGCCGGTGTTATTAACCCCTCAAATTCCGACAAAATGGTATATAGACAAAAAGAACATTGGGACCGCCCGGGACCGCCCGGGTGGCCCCACGTGCCCGTGGACACAATATATCGACGTTATAACATAGCGACATACCCCATGAGGTGAACCTAGAAAAATATTACTCGCTCGCTCGACTCCGGCCGGTGATATTAACCCCTCAAAATCCGACAAAATGGTATATAAACAAAAAGAACATTGGGACCGCCCGGGGCCGCCCGGGAGGCCCCATGGGCCCATGGACACTATATCGCGACGTTATAACGTAGCGACATACCCCACGAGGTCAACCTACAAAATTGTACTCGCTCGCTCGACTCCGGCCGGCGTTATTAACCCCTCAAAATCCGATAAAATGGTATATAGACAAAAAGAACATTGGGACCGCCCGGGACCGCCCGGGTGGCCCCACGTGCCAGTGAACACAATATCTCGACGGTATAACGTCGCGACATGCCACCTGAGGGCAACATAGAAAAATTTACTCGCTCGCTCGTCTCCGGCCGGTCATATTGACCCCACAAATGCCGATATTGGCTAAAAGAGCCTGGGTGATTACTGGTGTCTACGTGTGTTTTCAGACAGATTATTTTGGTGATTCTTGGTAGTGCAATAAGTGCAATACACCTGGGTGTTAATTCCATGTATTGACTCGTTGACGCGTCCACGGCCGATGTTATTAACCCCTCAAATTCCGGTAAAATAGTGTATAAACAAAAGAACCTTGGAACCGCCCGGGACCGCCCGGGCGGCCCCATGGGCCCGTGGACACTATATCTCGACGTTATAACATAGCGACATACCCCACGAGGTCAACCTACAAAATGTTACTCCCTCGCTCGACCCCGCCGGTGTTATTAACCCCTCAAAATCCGACAAAATGGTATATAAACAAAAAGAAAATTGGGACCGCCCGGGGCCGCCCGGGTGACCTCACGTGCCCGTGGACACAATATCTCGACGTTATAACGTAGCGATATGGCAATTGATGGCAACATATAAAAATTTACTCGCTCGGTCGTCTCCGGCCGGTCAATTAACGCAGCAAATGCCGATATTGGCTAAAAGAGTCTGGATGATTACGGATGTCTTCCTGTGTTTTCAGACAGATTATTTGGAGATTCGCGGTAGTGCAATACACCTGAGTGTTAATTCCATATATTGACTCGTTGACGCGTCCACGGCCGATGTTATTAACCCCTCAAATTCCGGAAAAATAGTGTACAATAGTGTCCCGGGCGGGTCCCAATGTTCTTTTTGTCTATATACCATTTTGTCGGATTTTGAGGGGTTAATAACACCGGCCGGGGTCGAGCGAGCGAGTACCATTTTCTCGGTTGACCTCATGGGGTATGTCGTTACGTTATAACGTCGAGATATATTGTCCACGAGCCCATGGGGCCTCCCGGGCGGTCCCGGGCGGTCCCAATGTTCTTTTTGTTTATATACCATTTTATCGGATGTTGAGGGGTTAATAACACCGGCCGGAGTCGAGCGAGCGAGTACCATTTTGTAGGTTGACCTCGTGGGGTATGTCGCTACGTTATAACGTCGAGATATAGTGTCCACGGGTCCATGGGGCCTCCCGGGCGGTCCCGGGCGGTCCCAATGTTCTTTTTGTTTATATACCATTTTATCGGATGTTGAGGGGTTAATAACACCGGCCGGAGTCGAGCGAGCGAGTACCATTTTGTAGGTTGACCTCGTGGGGTATGTCGCTACGTTATAACGTCGAGATATTGTGTCCACGGGCCCATGGGGCCTCCCGGGCGGTCCCGGGCGGTCCCAATGTTATTTTTGTTTATAAACCATTTTGTTGGATTTTGGGGGGTTAATAACACCGGCCGGGGTCGAGCGAGCGAGTAACATTTTCTAGGTTGACATCATGGGTTATGTCGCTACGTTATAACGTCGAGATATTGTGTCCACGGGCACGTGGAGCCACCCGGGCGGTCCCAATGTTCTTTTTGTTTATATACCACTTTGTCGGATTTTGAGGGGTTAATAACACCGGCCGGGGTCGAGCGAGCGAGTATCATTTTCTAGGTGGGGTATGTCGCTATGTTATAACGTCGAGATATAGTGTCCACGTGCCCATGGGGCCTCCCGGGCGGTCCCGGGGGTCCCAATGTTCTTATTGTTTATATACCATTTTATCGGATTTTGAGGGGTTAATAACACCGGCCGGGGTCGAGCGAGCGAGTAACATTTTCTAGGTTGACCTCTTGGGGTATGTCGCTACGTTATAACGTCGAGATATAGTGTCCACGGGCCCATGGGGCCTCCCGGGCGGTTTCGGGCGGTCCCAATGTGCTTTTTGTTTATATACCATTTTATCGGATTTTGAGGGGTTAATAACACCGGCCGGAGTCGAGCGAGCGAGTAACATTTTATAGGTTGTCCTCGTGGGGTATGTCGCTATGTTATAACGTCGAGATATTGTGTCCACGGGCACGTGGGACCACCCGGGCGGTCCCGGGCGGTCCTAATGTTCTTTTTGTCTATTTACCATTTTATCGGATTTTGAGGGGTTAATAACACCGACCGGGGTCGAGCGAGCGAGTACCATTTTCTAGGTTGACCTCATGGGGTGTGTCGCTACGTTATAACGTCGATATATAGTGTCCACGAGCCCATGGGGCCTCCCGGGCGGTCCCGGGCGGTCCCAATGTTCTTTTTGTTTATATACCATTTTATCGGATGTTGCGGGGTTAATAACACCGGCCGGAGTCGAGCGAGCGAGTACCATTTTGTAGGTTGACCTCGTGGGGTATGTCGCTACGTTATAACGTCGGGATATTGTGTCCACGGGCCCATGGGGCCTCCCGGGCGGTCCCGGGCGGTCCCAATGTTATTTTTGTTTATAAACCATTGTGTTGGATTTTGGGGAATTAATAACACCGGCCGGGATCGAGCGAGCGAGTAACATTTTCTAGGTTGACCTCATGGGGTATGTCGCTACGTTATAACGTCGAGATATTGTGTCCACGGGCACGTGGGGCCACCCGGGCGGTCCCGGGCGGTCCCAATGTTCTTTTTGTCTATATACCATTTTGTCGGATTTTGAGGGGTTAATAACACCGGCCGGGGTCGAGTGAGCGAGTAACAATTTCTAGGTTGACCTCATGGGGTATGTCGCTACGTTATAACGTCGAGATATTGTGTCCACGGGCACGTGGGGCCACCCGGGCGGTCCCGGGCGGTCCTAATGTTCTTTTTGTCTATTTACCATTTTATCGGATTTTGAGGGGTTAATAACGCCGGCCGGGGTCGAGCGAGGGAGTAACATTTTGTATGTTGACCTCGTGGGGTATGTCGCTATGTTATAACGTCGAGATATAATGTCCACGGGTCCATGGGGCCGCCCGGGCGGTCCCGGGCGGTTCCAAGGTTCTTTTGTTTATACACTATTTTACCGGAATTTGAGGGGTTAATAACATCGGCCGTGGACGCGTCAACGAGTCAATACATGGAATTAACACTCAGGTGTATTGCACTTATTGCACTACCGAGAATCACCAAAATAATCTGTCTGAACACACACGAAGACACCAGTAATCACCCAGGCTCTTTTAGCCAATATCGGCATTTGTGGGGTTAATATGACCGGACGGAGACGAGCGAGCGAGTAAATTTGTCTATGTTGCCCTCAGGTGGCATGTCGCTACGTTATACCGTCGAGATATTGTGTCCACGGGCTCGTTGGGCCGCCCGGGCGGTCCCGGGCGGTCCCCGGGCGGTCCCGGGCGGTCCCCGGGCGGTAATTAGTCACACCGTTTATATTGTATCATTTTCTGATAAGTGGAATAAAATATTAAATTTGAACTGCTAAAACTACTAAATTGAAGTGTACGTAATGTGATAGCGGGGACATGCAATATAGAGCGATAAACACACAAACTGCTGATATACAGACAATATATGCTCTGTAACAATAGCCTGTCGACAGAACATTGTGAGTTGCCATCAAGTTCTCTCACACAAGTACGACAAATGCTCCATGTACAACCCGGTAAAAGACCTAACACATTGAAGCTAACTGATCTATTTAATAGCGGTAATAAACTAACGCTTACTAATCTTGCTCTGTTTATTAAGAAAGCCCAATCAATAACGATAAACTCCTGAGGCATACTAAAAACATATACCAAACGTACCCAAACCCTCTGATTACTGACCACATATCCCATATTATATTGTTGTATACTTATTCATATAATGCACTTCCCGCATGCACAATCCAACATTTTGAAATTAACATTGTTTATTTCAACTCTAGATGTCAACATGACGACGAGTATATCAATAAATCGAATCGAATTTAGATCAACTCTGCTGATAGTGGAATCATTTTGTTTTTGCATGGCCTAAAGAACTACCAGAGTGTTGATGACCGCGAGTTCACCACCCGAAATCATGTTGTGATCCATGACACAAGACTTCACATATTTCTGTACACATAACTACACCAATATGTAAACACACCCTATGCAATTGGATTATTGACGAGTGATAGCGCGTCCCTGCACGGGGAATTATAAATAATAAGAGATAACACGCCTCTTATTTAAAGGCACTGGCGGCGTTCGTTACAGAAACATTCATATTTGTTCAAATCGCCATCAACAGAAGGAATATTAAAATATATATATTGTTTTTCATATGCCAGACATAAACAGCGCGTAAATATTTTATTGTCGTTAAGACGTACGATGTTGTACGTAAACAGGAGCCTGCTCATGTTACAGAAGTTTAGCTTCTGTTTACATAACACAGCGCAAATCTATTGGTTAATCACACACAAATTATATAAACGCTCTTTATCATTTCCATATCAGGAAAACAGTAACAAATGACGCTCGTTATGTTTACCATATCCGGATCAAAACAAAAGCCAGGTAACGTAACGTTTTTTGCTTTTGTTTACATAGCAAAGGAAAACAAATTGACAATAACATACTGTTTATGCCATATTTCTGATTTGTACAAAAACAAAGTCGGTCTATATTTCACTATTCTTTCTGTTTATGGCGATGTTTGACGGAGGTGAATATTTTAAAAGCAGACCCACCGCCAACGGGTCCGTATCTTTAATACACCCTCTAACCTTTTGTCAATGTGTTATTGAAGAGATTGTACAAACGGAGAACGGGGTGAAAATGTGTATGGTAATTGCAAATCACAATATATTTACTGTCATGCGAATTGGCACTGTCACCTTTCAGAAGGAATTAACATTGTAGCCCAGAA
Source organism: Siphonodentalium dalli (assembly GCA_032622095.1). NCBI lineage: Eukaryota > Metazoa > Mollusca > Scaphopoda > Gadilida > Siphonodentaliidae > Siphonodentalium > Siphonodentalium dalli. The sequence goes on along the minus strand of CP136069.1, from coordinate 158,240,260 downwards.
ATCGTCGCATAACGTTCTTTTTTCGATAAAGTTAAACTAACGAGGTAAGTACGATTGACTGACTAAATTTGAGATAAACTAACTTGTAATCCGATCCCCTGGTGGTTATTCGCTACAATAAAATGTGCTGAAACGAAGTCGGGCCAGGTTTTTTTTAAATGAGATCAGTTGCTCCAACTTGACTTATTTTTTTTTTATATCTATAATATGCAAAAGGGGTTAGGCAATCGACTCAAAATGATTCGATTCCATGCAGATTGTGCGGGGACAATAACACAAAGAAGTCAACTAACGACTCTGTGGTCCGAATCAGCATTTCCTGTTTAGACCTAGTTTAAACTACCAGTTTAAACTGGGTTTTAGTAGTAAAACCAAGTTTTTCTCCACCGCTGGGACGATATGGATTTGGGCGATTGCGCTACCTGTGGGCCACACTTGTCCAATTGCAAGGATAGGAGGCGTGGTCTGTCTGTTTATTATCGCTACTTGTCAATGCATTGTTCGGTCACGCGACCTGTTGTCGCTATCTAATCTCCTATTCAGGCGAATAACCCGTGCGCTGTCATAATTCACGACGAATGCACGATATGTTGTTTAGAGGTTAGATATTATCTAATATCATGGACGAACGTGACTTTTGAACTAAAAGATATCTCTTGATGGCATGGGAGGGGCCCGCCCCAAATACCCCATAGAAACACCACCACCCCTTGGGGTACCATCCGGACGGATGAAAATGGGGTAGAGACCATTTTCGAGAACGGGAAGGATTTCGGCCAATTTGACGACAGGGGTGTGTGGCCCGCTCCAAATATCCATTAGTAACACCCACCCTCATCCCTGGAGGGTACCACCCTGCTGGGTGAAATGGGTATGGAGCTTTATTATTCCTTATTCGCAAAAACACATGCCTCTCTCGGTAAATTGCTCGGCATGTGTAGGTGGCTCACCCAACTACTACATAGATACACCCAGCCCTCACCCTGTTGTCGGAATGGGTATGGACCGTTTTCGAGAACGGTAAGGATCTCGGCCAATTTGACGGCATTGGTGGGTGGCATCCCTCAAATATAGCCCATAGAACACACCCACCATCACGGCGGGTGGTTCTACCCGAGCGGGTGAATATGGGACCCCGGGTTGCGGGTTGGTGTATTTCTAGGGGGTATTTGGGCTGTGCCAGCCACGTTCTCGAAAATTGTCCATACCCCATTGTCATCCCATTGGGGTGGTAACCCTGGTGTGGGTGTTTCTAGGGGGTATTTGAACCGGGCTACCCACTCATGTCAAATTTACCGAAATCCTTACAGTTCTCGAAAATGGTCCATACCTCAGTTATCCCCCCTTTTTTTACTTAGAAAATTTTCGCAACATGTATACTTTTGTCCGAGCTTTTATTCCTACATTTTTAGGTCAATTTTTTAAAACTTGGCACATATATTTAGTACCATGGGAACTTGTGCACCTGCGATTATGTCGTCTGTCCGACATTTTCTGGTGGAGTTATCCCTCTTTTTCGACTTAGAAATCTTTTTGCAACATGCATAATTTTGTCCGAGCTTTTATTCCTACATTTTTCGGTCAATGTTTTTTAATCTTGGCACTGATATTTAGTACCATGGGATCCTGTGCACCTGCGATTATGACGTCTGTCCGACATTTTTTGTGTGGAGTTATTCCCCTTTTTCGACTTAGAATTATTTTTCGCAACATGCATAATTTTGTCCAAGCTTTTATTCCTACATTTTTCGGTCAATAGGTTTAAGATTAGGGTTATAGTTGTACACCTGCAATGGGAACTGTTATTTTATTATTTAAACTAAATGTTTACTGACATGTGAAACATCTTAGTATTTTAAAAACAGGGGGGTATCTGTAGTCCCATTGGGACAGTCACACCTCTAGTTGTTATTGTTCATCATCTTCACAGTGTTTAGTACACGTTGCCATATTCTTTTCTTTGATATGGACTTTGTGTTTATTGATTTTGGGTTCGAAAAACTAGATTTTAAAAACCTCTATAATTTTCACATTTAGTATTTCTAACATATTCCACCATGAATTATACTCTTAAAATGTTGCATTCGTGTGGTTAGTTACTGTGATTACTAACAAAAGTGGAACAGAAACCTTTATTTTGACGCCATCAAATTTGGGGGAAATTGGGTTAGCAAAGTCCTTAAAGATACGTGAGGTCTTGGCGGTGGGTATGTTGTTAAAATATACATCTCCGTCAAAAACCGTCATAAACCGAAGGAAAAGTTAGATATAGACATACTTTGTTCTCATGCCAATCAGAAATATGGCATAAACAGTATGTTATTGTCAACTTTTCCCCCTTTGTTATGTAAACAAAAGCCAAAAAAGTTACTTTTCCTGGCTTCTGTTTAGATCTGGATATGGTAAATATAAAGAGCGTTATTTCCTGATATGGAAATAATAAAGAGCGTTTATATCATTTTTGTGTGATTAACCAATAGGATTTCGCTGCGTTATGTAAACAGAAGCACAACTTCTGTAACACGAGCAGTCTCTTGTTTAAGTACACCAGCGTAAGTCTTGACGACAATATACTATTTACGCGCTGATTATGTTTGGCATATGAGCGGAACTGTATATATTTTGGTGTTCCTTCAGCTGATGGCGATTTGAACAAATATAAGTATTTCTGCAACGAACGCCGCCCGTGCCTTTAATTGAGATCGAATTCCAAAAACTAAAACTGAGTTTATCACAAAACTGGATTTAGCTTAAAACTTAGTTTTACTATAGTAAAACCCAGTTTTACTCCTATTAAAACCTAGTTTAAACTAGAGTAAAACCAGGTCTAGAATAAAACCTAGTCTAAACCATAGATGCCGATTCGGACCTGCATGTTTACGCTCTGTAACATGTGTTTTCACTGTGGCCCGCGCCATAAAACGAAATAACGATTCGGCGTCCATTATCTGCTTATTTCAGAATAAAATAATCACATTACGATGCATTATGTACCTGTTTGACATTATAGGTCGATTATGTGCGTATTTGCACGAGGATATGTTGAATTGGAATATATTCTCAATCGGTTACACGTGAAATCAAATTAAACTACATTTGCAGAAGGAAAAATGCCACTTGAATCAAACTGTTGAACTCTAATATGTACTCCATCTATCACCCTGATCACCACAGATAGCACTGTGTCCCATTCACGGCGTTGTCCGCGAATATGATACCGGACTGCCTCAACCACCCACTAGTATTGTTACAATATTTCGAACTTGTCTAACATCTCACCTACTATAGGACATCATTGTTCAAAATTCAACCCATTCTCCATTAAAATGCCCCTATAGAATATTAAAAATAGGCACAAACCGGCCATCCAAATATCAAATAGTCTGCGAAATTGTAAATATGTCGTCACCCATCATTCAGGGGCAGCAGTAAGATTGCCACCTGGGGCATGCTGCTCATTTGCAATAATTTATTTTCGTTTGATACCTAAACATATCTATCCAAAATGAGCTCATCAATAAAAAATAGTGTTTTATTATTATAGTATTGGGGGTTTGAGCCAGCCCACACAAAAATTAAGGGATGTATCAATGAAAGATTATTGACGGCTGTTTTTATCGATTATCTTAAAGCGTGTGAAAAAACGTGCTTTTTTGTGTTCGAGCTGGAAAATGCTATTTTATGGCATCCGTTACTAACAAGAAACAAATGTTATTCCTGGTGGATATCGCATTACCAAATTGACTCTGGGTAGTCCATTAGAGAGTATGATTAAGATTTGTTCAATTGATGCAACCCAATCAAATGGGGGATGGACCAGGATGTTTACAGCCTGTTCTTCCGAAAACCCGAACATTATCTGCTTATCATATAACTTATGTTATGTAGATAATCTGCTTAGAATCGCATCATTTTGAGTCGATTATGTGCTGCAAATGAGAGCATTTTAGTCATTATCGACCCAATACGCAACATATCCTCGCGGAAATACGCACATAATCGGCCTATACTATGAACTAGCTAAACAATGTGATTATTTGGAGTAAGCAAATAATGAACTCTTACATGTTATTGCGTTTTATGACGCGGACTACTGCGAAAACACATGTTAAAGAGCTAACATATGAAAGTCCTCTTATCTGGTTTCTACTTAGCAACCTTCAGGGACGTACCGACATGGGTGTGGGGATGTCTCACCCCAATGAGGACCATCATTTCCAATAGTTGGAAATTTCTTGACTCAAATTCGAATTGTTGGAAATTAAAAGTAACAAGTGAATCGAATGATCTAAGTGTTTCAATCAGAGGTCGCGATTTTCCGATACGAATTTGTTGTGTATTTTCCGACTCTAAATTCCGGAATTGTACAAATTGTTTTTTCCGACTCCGAATTCCATCATTTTAATATGCCGCTGGGTGTGGAGGTAACTGACAGTTACATCGTAAAGAAATATAAGCTAAAACACTTCAATAAAATCGAATAAATCATGACAAAGATGCAAAAAATGTAAAATAACGCTACACGATGTAAGTAATGATTATATGTTGATAGCTTGCCATGTCATTTTGAGGAATATAATTAACTTTACATGTTTGAACAAATTGCGAAATGGGGTTTGTACTACATTAGATCATGCCATGAAACTCTACTCTGGCTAACGCCCGTAGAAATCATATTCCACCAGTACATAACCTGGGAACTTTTTGAAGTTTTGACAGGGAACCTTATAACATCGAAAAAATAACACAGGGAATATATTACTTTGTTATTATCTCTTTCTTAATAACGTACTTCACTGTAAGTGAAGGTTACCACTCGAAATTTCACGATTTAAGTGACTTTGTGAGCGATTTTGCTTTGCGTTTCTTACAATTATGGAATTTTTCCTTGGTAATTAGTGGAAAGTTTATTGCGATATCGGCTCTCAAAAGTCACAGATAAACATGAAATTTCGAGTTGGGACCTTCACATATAGTGAAGTAAACTATTAAGGAAAATAAGAAATATTTTCCTCGTGTTATTTTTTCGACTTTCCAGGTTTTGTATTCATGGCATGATCTAGTACTACATGTACCGCCAATAACAGCGGAGAGCGTTTACTCCTCAGAACCTGAGTCAAATTTACCAAAGAAGCCAAATGTCCTGCATTTCAATAAAGGAACTGTTGCAATTCATCGTTATTGAGTGCTATGTACGAGTTAATGTTTTTGAAAATAATGAATGATTAAGGTAAAGTGTTTTTTCTGTTTTCACAATTTTAACCCTTTTAATACTGCCACTACTGCCACTACTGCCAGTGCTGGGGCCATCGTGGGGATTAATATCCGTGTGGCAGTGGAAATCTGGCATAATGATATTGTATCAGTTGTATATTTAGTTTGTACATACATGCTTTTTGATGTTAAGACGCGGTCATTTGAGAAAATAAATTCCAGTAATTCTCATTACCTGAACCCATATATGAAATTGAAAGCAAAGCATTTCCTTTAAGTTCAGACTGGTATGTTTTACCAACCTTAGATTCATGGTCACTAGTCTATCTTTCTGGGGACAACTGTTACAATATAACAATCGTTTTCCATGCACACGGTTTACCATTTTGATAGTCATAACTTGTGAATACTTGGAATTTGAATATATGTAACTCAACCATATTCTGATTAATATCATGTTTATTGTACTGCATGCACAGTGTACCGGTACTCAATGCATATAACATGCAGCAATGCTATGTCATTCTTGTTACTAGTGTATTTTATTTACACAGTCCATACTCTTAAAAAGAACATATAGACCCACAAATTGTTAAGCCATTAAAGGTACGGTTGGCCTTGGCGGTGGGTATCTTGTGAAAATATTTCCACCCGTCAAAAACCGCCACAAACAGAAAGAACAACAACATGTAGACAGACTTTGTCCGTATACAAATAAGAAATATCGCATAAACAGTATGTTATTGTCATATCTTTGACCATTGTTATGTAAACAAAAGCATAAAAAGTTACTTTTCTGATGTTTGTTTATATTATGATGGTAAACATAAAGAGCGTTCTTCGTTGGTGAATTCCTGATATGGAACGAATAAAGAGCGTTTATGCCATTTGTGTGTGATTAGCCAGCAGCATTGTGCTGTCTTCTGTAACACAATCAGGCTCTTGCTTAGGTAAAATATAGTAAATCTTTATGATAACATGCTGTTTACGCGATGGTCATGGTATATATATGAACGAAACTGTATGCGTTTTAATGTTTTTCTGTTTACGGTGATTGGAACAAATATGAATATTTTCGAAAACTAAGGCCTCACGTGCCTTTACCCATATAAAAATGTACCTGGGTAAATCTTGGTGTTTACCTAGGTATACTTCGGTACATATAGGTTTTACCCTGGTTCCACCCAGGTCACACCCAGGTCACACCCAGGTAAATCAGGGATTTATATAGATTTACCCAGGTGTTTTCTATATATGTTAGGTATAAACCCCAGTTTACCCGGGTTTTTACGGATTTACACCCAGGTATTTACACCAGGTATTTACACCCAGGTATTTACACCAGGGTTTCGCCCAGGTATTTACTACAGTGTTCACCCGGATATATACACCTGTGGTATTTTGTTAAACTGTATAATCTGCATTGAAGTCACCTTATTAACCCTTTCTATATTACAGCACCATTGGCGTGTAGTTACCTTATTAACCATTCTATATTAAATCATTAATTGACAGGTAGTTACCTTATTAACCCTTTCTATACTAAGTAACATTGGTGAGTAGTTACATTATTAACCCTTTCTATATTAAAGCACCATTGATGTGAAGTTACCTTATTAACCCTTTCTTTATTAAAGCATCATTGACGCGTAGTTACCTTATTAACCCTTTCTATATTAAAATATCATTGATGTGTAGTTACAATGTTAACCCTTTCTATAGTATAGCATCATTGGCGGGTAGTTGGCTCCTTAACTCTGTATATACCAAAGTATCATTGTCGTATATAGTTACCTTATTATCTCTTTCTATACTAAGTACCGTTGGCGTGTAGTTGCCTTATTAACCCTTTCTATATTAAAGCATTAATTGACAGGTAGTTACCTTATTAACCCTTTATATACTAAGTATCATTGGTGAGTAGTTGCATTATTAACCCTTTCTATATTAAAGCGCCATTGGCGGGTAGTTACCTTATTAACCATTTATGTATTAAAGCATCATTGACGTGTAGTTACCTTATTATAACCCTCTCTATATTAAAGCATCATTATTGCTGGGTAGTTATCTTATTAACCCGTTCTATACTAAGTATCATTGGTGAGTAGTTACAGTATTAACCCTTTCTATATTAAAGCATCATTGACGTGAAGTTACCTTATTAACCATTTCTGTATTAAAGCAGCATTGACATGTAGTTGTTAACCCTTTCTATATTAAAGCATCGTTGACGGGTAGTTGCCTAATTAACCCTCTATATACTAAAGTATCATTGTCGTGTAGTTACCTTACCAACCCTTTATATACTAAGTATCATTGGCGTGTAGTTACCTTATTAACCTTTTCTATATTAAAGCATTAATTGACAGGTAGTTACATTAAACAACCCTTTCTATACTAAGTATCATTGGTGAGTAGTTACATTATAAACCATTTCTATATTAAAGCGCCATTGACGGGTAATTACCTTATTAACCATTTTTGTATCAAAGCATCATTGACGTGCAGTTACCATATTATAAAACTTTCTATATTAAAGCATCATTGACTGATAGTTACCATATTAACCCTTTCTATATTAAAGCACCATTGGCGTGTAATTACCTTATTAACCCTTTCTACGTTGAAGCAATAATTGACAGGCAGTTACCTTATTAACCCTTTTTATAATGAGTATCATTGGTGATTAGTTACATTATTAACCCTTTCTACAATAAAGCATCATTGACATGTAGTTATCATAGTAGCCAGTTATATATTAAAGCATCATGGACGGTAGTTACCATATTAACCCTTTCTATATTAAAGCACCATTGGCGTGTAATTACCATATTAACCCTTTATATATTAAAACATCATTGACGTGTAGTTACCCTATTAGCCCTTTCTATATTTAAGCATCATTGACGTGTAGAACTTTATCTTATTAACCCTTTCTTTATTAAAGCATCATTGACATGTAGTTACCTTAGTAACCATTTCTACACTAAAGCATTATTGACGGGTAGTTACCTTATTAAACCTTTCTATATTAAAGCATCATTGACAAGAAGTTAAATTATTAACTTTCTATAATAAGTATCATTGCCGTGTAGTTAGTTACCTTATAAAACCTTTCTATATTAAGACGTCGATCATTGACGGGTAGTTGTTACCTTATTAATCATTTATGTATTCAAGCATCATTGACGAGTAGTTACCTTATTACTTGAAGTTTATTATGACAGTATGACAATACACTACCCCGGACAAATGAAGCAATATCATACTTTATCTAACAGCCTAGCTATAATTAGTGAACATTAAACTGACAAACAGACAATTTTCAGGGCCATTATTTAATATTAAAGGGATACAAAATAAAGAGATTTCTAATTATCAGTAAGAATTATTCTCTAAGTGATACTTATTATTTCAAATAAATGATTGCATATACTATAGTAGACCATATACCAACAGGAAAATATTAGTGAATACAATTATTGTGTTTCAAAATTCGTTTCGTTTCGTTTCTGCAGCCAAATTACAATCTTAACTTTTAGTTATCGTTCTTCAAAATGAAGCGCGGATAGTTCCTTGTGGTATTTTGAGTTAATTTTGTCGCGAATCAACGCGGATTGACAGAAGGAAATGGTGTATTGGCTACAAACGGATAAACTGTGGACTTATATATAAGATTCGCCGATTTCTCCCCATGGATGTGCGCAAATATCGAAAAAGACTGAATTTCATGTGACAAAAAAATATTTCAATTCCCGGAACAGTAAGAATTAAGCTGCGATAACGAAACGGATCAACTATAGTATTGAACAGTACCTCAGCTACCTGGCCATAACCAGAATATTTTCTCAAAATTGAATTTGTGGTACCGGTACAATTATGATGTAGTGCCAGTGGCCTGCTCATAATGCACCTGTCCAGAAGAAGAAGAATTGAGAAGTTTGAAGATCATGGACTACGCAGACACCATCTGGGACCCCTACCAACAAAATCACATCGACAAGCTGGAAAAAATCCAGCGTAGAGCAGCCCGTTTCATTAAAAGAGACTATAAGAGCAAAGAAGATGGATATATGACCAAGATCCTCTATGAGCTAGATTTACCAACATTGCAGAAACGGCGGAAAATAAATCGGCTGGGATTCATGAGTAAGGTGGTGGGTGGATTGGTCCCGGCTATACCACCTAATCAATACTTTACACCCGAAACAAGGCGTCTTAGATCGCAGAGCAAAGTTCTGACAGGCTACGTCACCAGCCAAATTCCTCGGCACCTAATTTAAAGGAACAACAGTCAGTGCTACGAGGCTATACCATACGTGTCAGCTCAGTTCGCTAATTCCACATTTGTTCGAACTATATGCGACTGGAATCAGCTGGAGGAATCCTTAATCCTACAACAACAGCCTGTGGATTCCTTCAAGAGTGCGCTGAAGGAAAAGATCTGAGACTCTCTCGCCCGCTGCGAAATTACCATAATTGGGATCTGCAGCGTAACCATTCAGATTCAGATTGATCCACGATAGTAAGGGGTCAGTACATGTAGTAAGTAGTAAGTACTGATAGTGATAAGCCTGCTGTACAATAATACTACTTTTGCTGTTTTACTGGTCTTAACTGAGTACTGTGTCAATGTGACATTGTTAATTCAGTTCCACTCTAATGTACATTAACTGGCAATGATGCATCTGACGCTATTAAAGGCACCGGTAATCCCTAAATACCAGGAGGACGCGGCGTAGAAACTTGGTACAACAGTTGTTACACGACAAAGAAAATTATCAACAAGCTTAGTGAGCGTCATCATCAAAATTGCAAATTAAAACACGGCAATGGTAAATTGGTAATCCCTACATACCAGGAGGACAAGGCATTGAAACTTGGGACAACAGTTGTTACACGGCAAAGAAATTTAAAACACACTGTGCACAGATGAATGTTTATACATGTACTGTGCAGTCGAGATCACCTGGACTACAAATATTTGAGGATTATACTATTTGATGAGTAGATGCGTGACTGATAAAAGAATTAGAGACTCCATATTTACTCGGAAGATAACAGTATACGATGCCATACAGTTGTTCCATAACACCTCAACCTTTGGTGGATATTAACAGTAAAACTAATGAAAATGATGAAAGCCAGACTCAACATCAAGACAACATGTGCATGCATAAGTGACGGTTCAATGATTTTGACTCCATCAGATGATATTTAAGCGACACCAATTTTTAAGTCTGGTTTACGATGTGGGGAGAAAAAAAGTAGATGCAGGAGGGAAAAAAATAAAAATAAAAAAGATTGTCCCCCCAATTTATATCAAGTAAATCGTGGAATTTTACATAAATTTTACAAAAATTGTGAAAAAATGTTTTTGAATGAAATTCTGTTCAAACCAAACAAGTCTTTTTAACAAGACATATCTTGTCATGAAATACATGAAAATATGGATCTGTAAATGATCATAAGCAGAACCGGATGCGACAGCACATGAAAATCAGTACGCGTGTAAAATATTTTGGGACAAAAAAAATTCATGAAATGGAAACAAAGTTGTAGGAGGTGTTCGTAAACCAGACTTAAAAATTCGTGTCGCCTTAGGCTCATGTTAACACAGGATCACATATTCTCAAAATAATTGTCTCCCTCAAGTTGGCCTCAACCATACTAGTATTTATATTTGATGGAACTTCAGTGAGACCATGTTGAAAATTACCATCAATGCAGTTCCAGTGTTGACGCAACGCGGTCATGTTACTTCAAACCAGTTGCAATGTTCCTTAGGCCAAAGAAAAAAGATACTATGTTTCCGTACATCGACCGACCCTAAAAATAACCCGCCGACCCTAAACTTGTTATTGATATTTTGAGAAAAAGTCAGAATTTTCGCAATTTTAATTTCCTGAGAGTGGATCTCCTGCCTGCTTTATGTCTTGTTTGGGACTTATGGAACACTATCAACAGACATGGTGGGTGTGTATCTGTATATATACATGTAAAGAGGTTATCACTGCATATATTAGGGGTATACATGTACTAGTAGCTACTGTTTCCAAAAACCAGGCATGCTCGGTGGGTGTACTGGCTACCCCCAGACAATGGGATGTAATCGTCACAATACATGTACGGTATAATGGCGGTATTATCGGTAAAATTCTTATAAAAAGTTAGTGACGTCAATTTTGTACCAAGTTTATAGCCAAATTTATGAAAATGTGGTATTAGATATAATAAAAAACATACGTAAGCATGAATTAAGTTTGATTTTTTATCAATCTTAATGTATATTTCCACTGTGTTGATCAAGTAATACTTTCCCCATGGCACGGGTTGGCATTTTATGTCACTTTGGTCGAGGTAGTTCAATATTTCTGCAGCTGGATAAAAAATATCAAAATAAAATAAAATAAAAAAAATTCCCTACCTACCTACCCTAAAATTTTTTACCGGAAACATACAATCTTTTTTCTTTGGCCTTTAGCATGGTAATTCGTGAAAATAAATGTCAATGCAACTTACTCTCAGGCTCCAAATAAAAGTGCAGGCCCAAATAATAGTGCGGGGGGGGGGGGAAATTCCATTGAAAGTTAATAAAAGTACAGACCCAAATAATAGTGCAGGGGGAACTCTGAGCAAAACATCAACTGTGGTTAACCAAATAATTTTTATAGCAGGTTCAGGTATACGAGTCAACATGTAGTACAGGTACATGTATGTATCATGTGGTGTTTTTTTGGTTTGCCACATACTTGAATATGTACTACTCTTGAGTGCCTAATGTACGATTATTAAAATCGAGGTAAAATTCCCACCTGTACGATCGTTATTTGGTCCTGTACGTTTATTAAATTAACCAAAAGAAATAATTCACCAATCTTAAATTGTGTTATTCATATAAGAAATGAACGGCGGTTTCAATGCGGTCATGGGGTTTTGACCGCGAGAAAAAATCAGCAAACTTCGGGGTTCATGCAGAGTTTGCTGATTTTGTTAACGCGGTCAAAACCCATGACCACGTTGATTCCGCCGTTTATTATTTATATTTATATACTTAAATTCATTATGAACTAGGATTGTATGTCTTTCCCATTATTTATTCATCTATTTAAACAAACGCATGGAGTTCGACCGGTGAGGTGCCCGAGTCTTCCAAGCACGCTGTGATTACACCTCTTATTAAAAAACCAACTCTTGATCGCGATGACCTGAAGAATTATAGGCCTGTTTCGAACTTATCATACGTCTCCAAGCTTATCGAGCGCACTGTCGTCAAACAAATAAATGACCACCTCAACACAGAAGCCTTGAGAGAAACGTTTCAGTCTGCATACACATCGCACTCAAGTACAGAGACTGCAATTATTCGAGTTCAGAATGACATCCTTTCAGCAATGAATAATTCTGATTCTCCTAGACTTGTCTGCTGCGTTCGACACGGTTGATCATACCATCCTCTTGCGTCGTCTCGAACGCAGACTTGGTATCACGGACAGTGCTCTGAAGTGGCTGACATCATACCTTGACAACAGAACTCAGTCAGTGAAAATAGGACCATGTCAGTCAAGGAGAGTCCCTCTCAAGTGTGGTGTTCCTCAGGGATCCTCTCTCGGCCCTGTTCTCTTTCTATGCTACATACTGCCGCTAGGAGATATTATCCGCCGCTATGGTCTCATGTTTCACCTATACGCAGACGATTGCCAGCTATATGTGTCATTCTCCGCTGGCAGTCAGGAATCTGTCGTTGATGCCGTTGGAACTGTGGAGCAATGTATTTCGGAAGTGAAGGATTGGATGTTTCAAAACAAATTAAAACTAAATGATGATAAAACAGAAATGATAGTTATAGGAACCAGACATCAGCTAGCAAAACTTGATTCTCCTCTTCTTATTAAGCTCGATTCCAATTCCATCATGTCAAGTGAATCCATTCGCAACCTCGGAGCTATGATCGATACCAACATGTCTATGGACGCTCATGTAAATAATGTATGTCGAGCATGTAATTATCATTTGAGAAATATTGGGAAAATAAGAAAATACTTGACAGTTTCGGCAACTAAATCAATTATCCAGTCACTTGTGAGCAGCAAGCTAGATTACATGAATGGTTGCTTGTTCGGCATCACTAGCTCACTCATCGCGAAATTAGAGCGAGTTCAAAAAACTGCTGCTAGAATTGTCGCGAGGGTACCGAGAAGGACAGAGATGAGTCCAGTTTTGCAAAATCTCCACTGGCTGCCCATCCAATACAGGATCCAATTCAAGATCATATTGATCACATTTCGTGCTCTTGAAGGAACAGCGCCCGAATACATCAAAGAGCTAGTATGTTTAAAGACTTCAGGTACGATGCAGCGAAGATCAGACGGGAAGAGATTTCTAACACTTCCTAACTCAAACCATCCTACGTTAGGGGACAGAGCCTTCTCCATCACAGCTCCAACGTTCTGGAACAAACTCCCGGACGTTCTGAGGCTTACGGATGATCGTTTAGAATTCCGTAAACTTTTAAAGACACATCTTTTTAAAATAGCTTATGGACTCAACTGAAATTTTTAACTGACTTTATCTGGAGTTTCTCTTCGAATGACTTTTTTAACAATTAATTTATATCTGTGATTTGTTTTAGGATTTGCCATCTGTTAGACTTATTTTATCCGCGTGTTCTCTCTTTTATCCTATAGTATGATGATCTTTTATTGTATATATATTTTATCACACATTTTATGTACCAGCGCCTATGAACACAACTCTGTAGTGAAATAGGCGCTCTACAAATGTTAATAATAATAATAATAATAATAATGGAGTTCAGTTCAGACAGTTCGAATCCTTGTTTTTTGGAAAACCAAACATTTTGAGAATCCGTTCATGGAGAACGGAAGAAACGCAATTTCACAGTAAAGTATAAACATATGACAAAATGTCTTGTTTAGCTAGTAACTAATGTAGACGTGTTGATCATTTTTACATCTGAATCATATAGAAATCTTGAATTTGTGCTGATTTAAATTTTCATAGCTTCAAAATATTAATAAACGTGCAGACCCAAATAAGCACTGTGCAGGGGGGGGGGGGGATTTCCCAAGAAAAATAATAAACGTGGATGCAGCTGGTGCATGCATATTTATTTGGAGCCCAAGAGTAAAGAGGTGGAGGTGAATGTTACATGTAAGTTGTTATTAACGAAATGGAACGATGCCTTTAATAGGTTCCACCAGCAATAAGTCGCGACTTCTTTATATTGGCCTGACAGATTGGTTTTTGTTGGCGTCATGCCTGTCGACCATTATGATGGCCACATATATTGTCATATAACAGCGATTTACGATCTGTCTTGTTGGCTCATAATATAAATTAAGAAAGTGGCCTTGTGTTCGTTCCTTGCGTAAAATTTTTTTTTTTAGTACAAACGTCCTCATTGATTGTGTCCCTCGACTCCTTGTGTAATTGGTCAAGTAACTTACATGTATGTACATGTACAGACCACTCACAAATTTCTTAGAAAAGCGACCACATGTTCGAATCTACTTTGCGATTTTGGAGCAACGCATTTGTAAATGCGTTCATATTTTAACACATTTACCTTGATTTATTCACAAACAAATGTCTTGATGCAGGTGGCAATAATCAAAATGTTAGTGTTTCACTTTCTACAGGGAATCAAGACTTTTTACTAGAATCAAAATGAGAATCATGATTCTCAGATTCTGATTATAAAACAAATAAAGGTACTCAACCCGATAAAACTCCTCTCAATTACTATTTCAATGGCTTCGGGGGTCAAAAATATTTGATTCGAGTCGAGGAAGTCACCCATCAAAGCTCAGATTTGTTAGATATCGATTTTATAAATCTATTATTTTTCATTATCGGGAATACTATCTGGCCCAGAACTCAGTCAAAATTGCGTTAAAATTACCACTTGATTTTAGAGTTATTCATCCTTGTCTGTTTGAATAGATTTGAGGTACACATCCAGAGCAGATTACGGCAGTTATTGGTACTCATCTCGAGAACATAACAAATTTGAAAAATCAATATCTAATAACTCTGAGCTTTGTTTGATGGGTTCCTCGACTCGAATCAAATATTTTTTACCCCCAAAGCCAAAGAAATAGTAATATAGGACCCTCTGATCGGATTGTTGTTGTTGGAATCTGTTGAGATGGGGACCCTCTTTACGGGTTGAGTACCTTTAATGTCAACAGTGTTTATTTATGTTTATTCCATTTTGAATGGAAAACTACATCATGAATGTCCGATTCCGAACATATACATGTACACCAGGAGTGGGAAAATAACACAGAATTATTCAGATGTGAATTTAAATTAAACAAAATTATAACTAAAATTGCAAAATACACTATCGTATCGTTATTTGGGTGTTCATACTAGTATACTTTTTCGGCGCAATGATCGGTAATTTCAATGCGACTGCGATTATTCCCAATGCAGTGCATTTAATTTAAATGCTGTCATTAAGGCATTTACAAAGTGGCGTGACACAATGCACCCTCAATGCATTTTAAATGCAACAACCGCATTTCATTGATCCACGTTGTAAAGGACATTTATTTTTAGAATACATGTATGTACGTGTATATAACCACAAGAATAAAGAACAAATCAACTGTTTTTATTACTTTGTAAACCTCTGATGTTTCCCATACAGTATACATTTGTATATTATAAACCATGTTACAGTAATTCTAGAGCTAATTAATCGACTCCTTAACTACAGCAGAATTATGGGTAACATTTCAGGATTTAGTCCGAAATATGGCTTGTTGCCATTCATCGGAAAGCTCTCACCGAGAGCTTTCCGATGAATGGCATCAACACATAATTCTGCTGTAGTTAAGGAGTCGATTAATTAGAGCATTACTGTATATCCTCTATAACTGTTTATTCAACATCACGTGCTGCAATCCATAAATGCGGTTCAGATTTCGATGTCCGGTTCAACATTATTATCATATGGTTTGATAGCAGAAATACTCAGTTTGGAATGTTATACCATACAAGTTTTACGAGTTGCTCTTGCTCAAGAATGGATAAATTTATAAACCTGATTTTTGGCGCATTAGTTAGAATTATATTTTTGCACAAGAACACACCACAAATATCGAACTGGACATCAAAAGCAGAACCGGATTGTATCGATTGCATAAACATAAGAAGTTGGTCACTGACCGACAATTGCTATTCTCTGGTGTGGTTTATAGGACTACCGTATGCAATGCCGACTTAAAAATAAAAATTCACATAAACATCGCATGAAGCGGTCTATCCACAAACTCAGGTATTCGGTAATTCCAAATGTATGAACTATCACCATGATATCCCGGTATATCATTGTCAGGACTGTTTGTACAAAAGGTTGTTATTCTACTATGCACAATTTTGCTATATCATTGTACTCGGACTGTATTGCAATGTAATATATCAGTACATGTACCGGTATACTGGGTGCACATTATATACATGTAGGCCTACTTTCACTTTAGTACATGTATGTGTCATAAAAGACTCATGTTGTTAAATTGAAAAAAAACATGTGTGAAAACAGAGAGAATACATGTACATGTGCCGGTACTATATACCTCTTTGTGTGCTGTACTACCGGTACTATTCATGTACATGTACTACACTACAATAAGAGAAATTTTAATTGATTCTGCTGCCCTTGTGCCACAGGCCTCAAACACGCCAAACAAGTATCTGTAGCCAGGCCCACCAGTACCAGGCTACTAGTAAATGAAGTACTGAAAGTGTCACATCATTAATCGAGCCCAATCTTAGTTATACTAGTCTCTTGTGTAGTTTGGGTTACTATTAATAAGATATTTAATGAATGTTTGGAATGTATGGTAGCATTTTTACCTGGATCAACATATGCCATGCACAACGCTGGTCATCATATCATCACCGCTGTTGGCAGTAAACCGCTCATCGGGCTATAACAGTTAGAGTTTTCCATACCAGGGCTAATCTAATCAGTTAAAATTAGTCATTTTAGAGGGAATACCAACCAGTGGAAGACGTACAAAAAGTCATGTATATTCAGATATCAGTTTTCGAGAAAAAACCCATCTTAGTCGAGCGGACTTAGAATATCGGGGTAAACTTAAATTTCATTCAGCAACACTTTCACAGCAGAATATAAAAATAGTACATTATAATCACTTACAGTACATGTACATGTAGCCCAAGTGCAGTGCTAGCCTATATTATATACTACCAAAACTTTTGGTCAGTTTCTCGATGACTGACACTTGTAAACGCTTGAACGGGTACTATATAGTACATGTACATGTGTACCGTATGTGAATTAAAGATCTTATTAGTGACACAACAGGAGGCTAGACATACATTTGTAACTACAGTAATGCTCTAATTAATCGACTCCTTAACCACAGCAGAATTACGGGTATTAAACTCGGGGAGAGCTTTCCGATGAATGGCAACAAGCCATATTTCCGACTAAATCCTGAAAGTTACACATAATTCTGCTGTGGTTAAGGGGTCGATTTCTTAGGGCACTACTGTATCTGTTTTAGTGCACATCAAATGTATTTGTTGTCTTTCCTCTTGTAATTTGTCTTTGGTTGTGTTCGCCATTTCGATGGACAACTACATGTACTGACATCAAATGACTGAAATGAGTCAAAATTTAGCAGTGCAGCCAATTATATAGATAAACAGAATTAAATAGCATCCAAATTCCAAATGAGCATAAATGATAAAACAAACTTTATTGAGCACTCTTTTAATACTAGTAATTACAGCTACAATGAAAGCACCTAAAAAAAATTCTAAGTTTGGTAAAACTGTCTGTATACAAAGTTTATCTGGCCGTGATGAATAAAACCTATAAATGGGATCATATACATGTATGTTAGATATCATTACATGATTATTTGAAAACACATATCCGTATGGAAAACAAACTATTTTACCACTGGCCAAGTGGTCCTGCTAATATGCTATGATGCTGGTGGTCCTGCTGAATTGCTATGATGCGGGTAGTGCAATTCATAGAAATTAAGCAGGACCCAACCGCATCATAGCACATTAGCAGGAACACTTGAACAGGGTATATTTACAGTGTCAAATCGAATGGGCATCTTTTAACAATATTTTTGAACAATTTTCTAGAAGTGTTCGAAAATTGAGAACTGAATTTAAATTTTTTTTTATGAGGTTTCGATTGAAAAATTTCTAACTTAGCTCATCAGGATTAACATTGTCGCACAGCTATATTCTCTTTCCCAACAAAGTCTATAGAACATACATGTAAAATTACAGCTATGCTTTAATTAATCAACTCGCCTTATATTACTCGGGTATTACTGCAGTATTCAGGCGTGTTCATGCGATCAACCACAGTCAGTTATACCGCCGCAGAATGTGGTCCACCTCACATTTGCAGTTAGGCTGTATTTTTCATGCGATGTTTATATGAATTTTGTTTTAAAGTTGACATTGTAATCACACCAGAATTTTTTTTTATTGTTTCAAAATGTCTAGATAGAATTCAGAATTTTTGTGGTAAAAACAATTAACTTGGTTATCACAGTTAACACATATTACTGTGGTAAGATTACCAGCGGATACCGCATGTCAACAGGGACTGCATGCTCTAATTAATTATCAGGTTTAACATGTTTATACTGGATACAGTTCATTTTAAAGGTACTCAATCCGGTTCGATGATACCCATATAATCAGATTCCAACATCATACATTTGTATTTAGAAAGGCTGCTTCAGTTACGTTATCAGAATTGATTAATTGCCCTAAAATAATGCTAACCACTGTCAACTAAAGTATACAATTGCCTGACATATGTTATTTATCAACATGTTGTTCTACAAAATTTGGCCTTATTATCAACAGAAAGCCTCTTGATTTTAGAGTTATCCATCTTCATCTGAAATTTGGTCCGAGACCGTGGGCCACTATTAATTCTTGATCGTGAAAAATTGTATATTTTAAAAATTGATATCTAATAACTCTGAGCTTTGATAGGTGGTGGGTTCCTCGACTCGTACCAAATATCTTTTACCCCCCAAGTCCAAATAAAGAGTAATGTGCGAGCATTAATTCAGGGGGCCCTTAATCAGATTATGCATCTTTAAATTCAAATACAGTTTAAAGATGCATAATCCGATTAAGTGCCCCTCATTTGCTATTTACATATACATGTATATGGAATCGGGGGGGGGGGTAAAAATATTTTAATCAAGTCGAGGGACCCACCTACATGTATCAAAGCTCAGAGTTATTAGATATCAATTTTTGAAATTTTAATATTTATCACCATCGATACTTAATAGTGGCCCAGAAAAATTTGACGAGCCGACGGTCTCAGACCAAATTGCGGATGAAGATGGATAACTCTAAAATGATGAGGCTTTGTGTTGATAATAAGGTCAAACTTCGTCGAACAGCATGTTGATAAATATAACGTATCAGGCGATTTTATACTATACATGTAGTTGACAGTGGTTAGCATTATTTTTGGGCAATTAATCGATTCTGATATTACTGAAGCAGCATTTCTAAAAAAAATGTTGTTGTTGGAATCTAATTATATGGGGACCATCGAATCTGATTGAGCACCTTTAATAGTTAGCTATATGAGTTATATACACATAAGGCGACACCAATTTTTAAGTCCGGTTTACGAACATTTCATGAATTTTTGTTTTACTTTTTTGTCCCAAATATTTTTACACGCGTACTGATTTTCATGTGCTGTCGCATCCGGTTCTGCTTATGATCATTTGCAGATCCATATTTTCATGTATTTCATGACAAGAAATGTCTTGTTTGGTTCAGAATTTCATTCGAAAAGTTTTTTTTCACAATTTTTGTAAAATTTATGTAAAATTTCAAGATTTACTTGATATAAATTGGGGGGGGACAATTTTTTTTATTTTTATTTTTTTCCCCTCCTGCATCTACTTTTTTTCTCCCCACATCAGCCCACATGTTCGTAAACCAGACTTAAAAATTGTTGTCGCCTAATAGACATTTAAACTTTGAAAATTGTAGGTTTCCGGATGATAACTTCAGTTTGTGTGATCATATCTGAACCAAATGTGGTATGTAAGTTTATCAGACCAAAATACAGGTCAAGTTCGAATATAGGTGTGCTCCGCTCATTTTTGCGAGAGTTATGGCCCTTTTTCGACTTAGAATCGTGTTAATTTCTGGTTTCCGCATCATAATTTTAGTTTGTGTGATCAAATCTGAATCAAATTTGGTATGATAGTTTATTATCCACCATTTCATGGGACACTGGTTGGATTGTTCTGAAATGTAGTATCGGATTTAGGGGACCTTGATATATTTTTCAGACAAGCTGATGCCCCAAAGAAGCCACTTTTTCTCGCATTTGCTGAAATAGTATCCAAAACATCAACATATCAAGAGCCATTAGACTGAATTAGATAAAAATATATCACTTGGGTCTGTTTAAGCTGGAAAATACTCAATTTTTTTATAATTTTCTGCTATTATATCTGCATACTAGCCTTTTTGCTGAATCGTGAATGCCGGTTATATTGCCGTGTGAATCCTAGTACCAGATAACATTGGGTATGTACATGTATATAGCATACCACCTGAAAATGGCTTGAATATCACATACCAAAGCGGGGTGGGGGTGTGTGTGACACCCTCCTTGATCATAGTCTGTATTCTACAGGGTATGTTAACTGTTTCGAGTTGGTGCAATTAATGTGATTGTTTAATCTCTACCATCTGAAATCTATTTATAGCATATTTTGCTATCTGATCAATATTGCTACTTAGTACTGATATAAAACAGGATAAAGATGGTGTGTCTCTTTCCCGAATGTTCTGTTTACATGTACATTTGGGGGTTTATGAGTCAAATAATATCAGACAACATGTCCTAACACTAAGAAATAATATGTTCTTATGAACCAGGACAAAATATGACTATTTCTGGAGCATTACAGCACATTATTACAAATCTATATTTGTAAGCAGTAAGATAATGACAGGAAACATGTCCTCAGACTAAGAAATAATTTTTTGGTGTGTATTTCACACCACAGCTCATGTGTATACTCACATTAGTTTATGTCATTCAAAGGGAGAAGCCCATTTAGAAAGTTTAAATGAGACAAAACTACCTCACTGTAGATGTAGTTGCAAGGTACAACATGTACATGTATTCTGGTAAATGACATTGGAACTAAAATAATGATTTTTGTGTCCACCGGTATGTCATGTACCGGTACTAGTATACATTGCAACTACATGTACATGTAACTTGCCTAACATACCATATACATGTATGAAGAGGGACTTTGCAAGTGTTTTTTAATCAAAATTTTAACCCAACTCTTGTTGTCAGTAAGTTTTAACCCATGCAGTTTAATGAGTTTATATATTTATATATTACATGTGTTTCTATACATGTATTTTATCTTTAGTTAGTTTGTTGTCCTTGAATAAACTTGTATTGCTGCACAATCAGTTTCCTTAATGTTCTATTATACTAAAACAACTCCATTGATAACAATACCCCTGCATCCCATCAAAATCTACTTCATTGCCATCCTCATCATTTCACTTTGGTATCCCCACCCAGTTGTACCTTGGTGTTATTCACCCAGGTGTTCCTTGGTGTTTCCTACCCATGTGTACCTTGGTGTTTTCTTACCCAGGTGTACCTTGGTGTTTTCTTACCCAGGTGTACCTTGGTGTTTTCTTACCCAGGTGTACCTTGGTGTTTTCCTGCCCAGGTGTACCTTGGTGTTTCCTTACCTGGGTGTACCTTGGGGTTTTCTAACCCAGGTGCATCTCAATGGGAAATCCACCTGGGTAAGAAAACACCAAGGTACACCGGCGTAAAAAAACACCAAGGTATACCTGGGTTGGAAACATCAAGGTACACCTGGGTGGGGAACACCCAGGGAGGAAACACCAGGGTACACCTGGGTGAATAACACCAAGGTACACCTGGGTGGGAAACACCCAGGTAGGAAACACCAGGGTACACCTGGGTGAATAACACCAAGGTACACCTGGGTGGGAAACACCCAGGTAGGAAACACCAGGGTACACCTGGATGAATAACACCAAGGTAACCTGGATGGGAAACACCCAGGTAGGAAACTCCAGGATACACCTGGGTAAATAACACCATGGTACACCTGGGTGGGGAAACACCCAGGTAGGAAACACCAGGGTAGACCTGGGTGGGAAACACCCAGGTAGGGTACACCTGGGTGTGGTCACCTGGGTAATTACACCCAGGTTTACCCATACCAGGGTTTTTATCCAGTTTCAGGTGGGTAAATCATGGTAAAACCCAGGTTTCGCGGGGTCTTGATGGTTGGTGGATGTCTTGGTAGATAGATTTTTACCTGGGTTTCGGCCCAAAAAACCTGGGTGGATTTACCCAGGTACATTTTTATATGGGTAAGCCAGTATTGGATTTTGTATTATTCAAAACCAATCCTAAATAGATGGAAATTTTATCAGACCAAATTCTATATAGTTAGAAATGTTATGGTCTTACCCGAGTTGGAACCTCTAGGAACGTCCTTGGCCACCTTTTGTTCAAAAAACATTTCCAAAAGGTATATATGTAAGTCACAATGAAAAACTGAGTGGGATATTTAACATTATGCCGGGGTTGTCAATGTATCGGCTCCGACACTAAGTGTGCGATCGAATAAAAACGCGCCGAATAGTAATCAGCGCGCATCGAGTTTAGAAACAGCTTCCGGCTTATTTTGCTGTAATTCATCGTACCAACTGAAACACCGCCCATGGAACAGAGAGAACACACATTGGTTGTATAGAATGAACATCGTTCTTGCAGGGCTATGGATCGACGCCGCCTATTGCGATAAGGCAACGCGGGCGCTAAATCACAGCTCGCTTCATACTGTACGTTTTATCAATACATAACCATTGAGACTTTCCAACTATAATTAATTAATAATAGCAAACGAGAAGGTTGGTTGTTTGCCGATGCACGAATTGAATATAACACGACCAGTCTCTTAAAGAATATAGGAGTACGCCGAGTATTGGTATTCGAGAGTCACTGTTTCAATAAATACTTCCCTGAACAGAACACGAATATTGGTAAGTATATATTCGCATAAAGTTTCCTCTATTTCATGTTTCACTATGAAGTTGATAATGTTTTTATAAAGTTTTTCCTAATTGGATTATTTCTTGGTATGGTACGCCCCGCGTGGTATCGGGATAATGTAGGTCAACTGTCCCACTGCGAGGGGTCAAACCCCATAATGTGACACAATGTTTACTGTGGTGTGCATCCAGTGACGGATGATGTAGGGGATCAGGAATCGATACTATGATAATTTTTACAATATTAATACGGAGTTTTTGGTGAAATTGCATCAATGCTTGTATACGTGACTCAAATCCGTTTGGTATTAAGAATCCACAAATTCGGACGATTATTTGTGAATTGGCGAGTAACAGTAACTGCATGGGAGCGTTTCCAGAAGGATATCACCATATATAGTCCAATTGGACGTTATTGTGAGGAGCGATTCCGCAATATACATTATTACAAATGCTGGAGAACAGTCGTTTGTATTTATTAGAAAAGTATGATATATTATCTCGGTGATCGTTTATCGAGTTACTATAATAGACATGTTAACTTAAGATTTATCAGTCGGATGAAGGAGCATAATATGCGCAGACTAGCCATATCTTCCAAATTCAGCAGCTCGTCTAAAATGTTAATAGTTACATGATCTATGCTGGTAAAATTGCTGGGCAAGATACGATTTCTTTCTTCGCTAAAACATATACATTCTAGTAGATAATGTAGTTCATCTCCAAGCTGTCGTTTTTAACTTTATGGACATAGTCTATTTAGTAAGTTTGTATCATTCCATCGACCTTTCTCTATTGGCAAGCGATGGTTACAAGTACGGAATTGGCAAAAAGTTATTCTGTTTTTTTTGTATCCAAATAATCCAAGTATCTTTCGAAATTAATATCGTGTTTGAAAATTTTATAGGTATTGCCTCGGCTAGATTTGTGTATGTCAGATAACCGGATGCCTCGAAATTGGCTATTCAGACTACATTTGAAATAACGTGCCATTTGTTCTGGACATGTAATGTAACCAACATTTAATAGATGAATATGCCCATATTTTGTTATTTTGTTAGAGTATCTTTTACTTTTTCAATCCATTGGAACTTTGCTTCCTCAGCTTCACATATTTTTAGGGCCAGTTGATACAGATCTTACAGAATCGGCCTTACTCCATATTCTTAACTTTCATCCAGTATTTCACAATACGCAAGTTGGAGAACGTACTTCAAGAATCTTCTATGTATTTTTCAAAAATCTCATTATTTCCCGACCACCATACTTCACACCAGTACAACATAATCGGTAATACTTGCGCATCAAACAGTTCGAACATGTTTCGAACCGACAAGCAGTGTATTCTCGACTTAGAAATAATAGAATACATTGCTTTAGTTGCTTTATTTATCATGAAAATGCTACAATTTGGTAGAAATCGGCTACAATACATTTAACCGAATTTGGTGCCCCTACATTTACCACCCATGACTCTGATATGGGTCACTGTTAGAAATGTTTAACCTGCGCTGTTTGCTTCCGCATAAACTAGTATTCACGTTATACCACTTTGGAACCATCTAAGCGTCCATGTTAATGTCCATAGCGGACAGAAATACACTCGGGAATATTTATATAAGTCTAGAAGGGTTACCCGGTGTTGCCTCGGTGGACAATTATCCAAGGTGTTTAACTCTTTTATATCAGTCAACAAACTGATGTTATCCAGCCGCCAGGTTACCTCTAGATGCTTATATGTGACTGGAGTAAATCGTTGATAAAATGTTTATTGTAAATTGTTGGGCCACTCCAAGCCCCATTATCTGATTCCGTCTTTTTACTTTTGAATATCTAATCACCACCATGATATTTATAATGAAACGTTACACCAGTTAGATCACATTTGAGTGGCCAGACAGAGAACAGACATCCCCAATTAAAATGGGCCATCACATCGGATATATGTGTTCCTTGTGTGAATGTGAGCAGTTTACAGTTACCAATACCAATGTATGACGCAGTGTGTTTTCTATCTTTAAAAGATACATTCGTGGATGGACATCAGATAGGTCTATAAATACATATCGCAACCATGAGCCAAGTCAACGCAATCGACCGTCAAAGTTGTAGCTCATATTTGTAATTGTAAACCACAGTAACAGTACTAATTTAATTACCCCTGGTTACTATTTTGACATTATTCTTTTTTCATAACTAATTGGAACATTTTACCACCATCTTGATCAGTATTAAATACATTACTCTGCCAATTTTAGCGGCTTCAAAATCCTAGCATCATCGATTCTATTTCAAAATAAAATGTCAATCTCTTATTACAATTTATATAAGTATTTTATTGTTTCCCGTCCTCCATTTTTGTTACCATTTAGCAGTTATTATTTTTTAGCATAGCCTGTTATCACTACCATATTAATTGTGACTTTTTAAATAATGTTCTGTTATACTAAATCTGTGTATTTTATTTTAGAAGGTGCATATAGTGTTATGTTATAGGTGATCGTATATCTTATGTCTGCAATTGCATTTTACGTTAAACCTGTCAAGCGTTTTAGAGAACTTCCGTGGATTTTACGCTATACAAAACTATTATTTACTTAATACAATATACATTAGAAAGAAACTATATGCATCATGGAGAAAAATGATATTTTACAAAAGGAATCAGTGCCCATATTAAATAACATGATCAGATATAGACACTTGATTTCGGATATTATTTACCGTATATAGATACTTAATTTTGTACCGTATATATACACATATCTTTGCCCCCATTACGTTATATAAATATTAATACTGAATTGACCACGGTCATATAATGATGGTTATATTGATCCTATTCAGAACATAAAACATAATTTTTTTTGAAACAGTGATTCTTTTAAAGAGCGTTATTTTTCTTCCAAGGAAATTAAATTGACTATTAACTGAGATATCCCTGTTTGTAAAACAAATTAATTGTCGTTTTTTAAGACCGTTTTATTTTCTCTAAGCAGTGATATTAAAAAATGACGGAGATATTCAGAAATGTGAAAAAGACAATTAAAGATCGCTTTTAGAGAGCGTTTTTTTCTTCGAATAACTGATTTTAAATAATGGGCATTGTAATAGAACTGTAAAAAAGTTTAAAGATAACATTTAAAGATCGTTTTTAAAGGGTGTTTTATTAAAGAATGATTACTGTAAAATAAGTTGTACTGATAACATTTAAAGATCATTGATTGTGTTGTAAATTGCTTCGGAGATCTCCGTTATTTCGTTGACAGTACGTTCTATATCGGGTTATCACCATTCCGATACATTGCCCGTAGTAAGTCCATTATTAAGTTGTATATAACGCATTGGTGGGATCGATGTGCGTATACGGTGTACATTTAAGAATCTATATAATGTAAACTGACCATCATTAAGTATTTATACCTGACAATGCTATGCAAATCATGTGCTATATCGACATCGAGCTCCATAAAGTAAGTGTCATAACGTAGAAACTTCTTGAAGTATGTTCAATTACTTACTGAGGACGGATAACCGATACAAGAGAACCATTGTCGGCGAACGCTGAACAATATTGTAATCCAAGATTCAACCTCCATTGATGTTTCCATATTGTTTTGCTGCCAACAGCTGCAACACGCACAAACACATGAGACATGTAGCATCTGTCCCCGAGCCCTGGGCTATTTACGCCAAAAAATAGGAACATATAGACAATTCCCACAAGTCTTGGGCTTCAGTTGAGCTCTCCCTGTCGGAGCCTAGCTAAAAATGGCCAATTTCAGGAATCCAAATATCGATGGATATATTTCCAGATTGTTTGCTGACAACACGTGAAACACAATGGGAACATATAGCATAGCGTTCCCCGAACCTTGGGGCTATATAGGCTCTCCCGGTAGAAACCGGAAAAAAAAAATTATTATACCAGATGTTTGCTTGCATCAGCTGGCAAAAACTAGGAACATATAGGGAATTTGCCCGAACCTTTAGTTATTTTGAGCTCTCCATGTAGAGCACAAAAAGGGCCAATTTAATGAAATCCAACTTCCGGTTGTTTGTATGATGTCCGGACAATGATCTATTGAGCACTGACGATGACCGGCAATATTCAGGTTTTCTTACCCAATATATGTCACTTTTATGTAGAGTTCTTTATCTTTCGTCATTTTTTATGTTCGCTAATTAGTCGCAACATTGTTATCATTTGGTACCACGACATCAATGATGTGACACGTGTTGTTCTTATCCTCAGCTAAATCCGTATTTGCTCTGATAGTCCTATCCGTGTGGATTGAGAAATCCCACAGTACTGTGGCATTATTGTTCTCACAGACTGTCTTTGGGTCATA
Source organism: Siphonodentalium dalli (assembly GCA_032622095.1). Lineage (NCBI taxonomy): Eukaryota > Metazoa > Mollusca > Scaphopoda > Gadilida > Siphonodentaliidae > Siphonodentalium > Siphonodentalium dalli. The sequence continues at coordinate 158,212,541 of CP136069.1, read as the reverse complement.
ATCATACCAGTAATTTGCCGCAGCTATATCACAGTGGATCAACGGACACGAACCAGAACCGGAAGTCGTAGATTTCGAGGTGGAGAAATATCTGTCGACAAATATTTGTTGACATTTTTTGACGGTTTGTTTTGGAAAATAAACGCTTGGATACCATATCTGACCAACTGAAGGTGAGTGAATATTTCTTCGCTAATGTTCGGACACCGACGATCAATTTAAGTGAGTTGCCATTGTTCGATCGCGGAAAAAATGTCATTTAATCATCGCCGCGAGACGATTTCTTCCCAAAAATATCCCAGATAATCATACTTTTCACATTCATCGCAGACAGCTGTCGCAACAACCTATACACCGATCGAAATGCCTGTTTTCCGCCCACAAATGCATATTTTGAGTATTTTCACGGACTGTCTCAAAATTCCAAATTTCATCTTTTTATGTAGGTACCCACCTCGAAAATACTGTCCGGTTAGTCCCGAAAAATTTAATCATTAGTTGTAAAAATCTGTCCGCTTAGTCGTGATTTTGCTGAGGTCTGCCATCTTCAATTTATGGTCGAAAAAGCAATTTTGCCGCAGATGATGGGCGTTTCATTTGACTTTTGCGTGGCCACAATGGTTCTGGGTGTTCATATTGTTGTATATGTCTCCTGGTACAACATAACATCCAGGCGGTGACTTATATATATAACTGAGCTGTAACTGAAATCCAACTACGAAGTACATGTTTGGTAAACATATAACTTTTGATGTATGTCATATTGTTAACTCTGACTTGTCATCACTCTCGGAAGGCCGACATAACAAAAATCATTTACATCCAACTTTTTTCAGAAAAATGCAGCGGTGTGCCGATTTTTACCCTTTATATTTGATTATACACTCGCAACGAGTTCTGACCCACAACTTGTGGGGTTATACAGGAAGCGGCTTGTTCGTCCTTTCTTGGATGCAATTTTCCGAGTTTTTATTCCTAAGTTTTGCGGTCATTTGTTTTTTTTGGCTTGGCATATATATATTTAGTACCATGGGAACATGCGAACATATATGATTATGAAATATGTCAGACCTTTTTGTGTGGAGTTATATGACATTTTTCGACTTAGAAAATTATTGTTTTCAATATTCAGCAATGGTTAAAACAATAATGAGGAGGGGACTAAAACATACAGTCGGAGGGGTGTACAGCTATATCTGTTACTAATATTAGCTTAAGTTCAAGTCCACTAAGCGATATTATTTTATAATTCCAGGTGCTATTGACGAGAGGATGGCATGCCTGCCTTCATATATGAAACCACTGTGAGGCAAAGGCTTGCGGCTTCGCTGAGGCAATCGACGATGGGATTTTACAACACCCGAATGAATGTTTGAAAATAAAATTATTGAAAATAAAAAATATAAAAATTATTTATAATAAAATACTATACAATACTATACTATACTATACAATACTATACGAAATATTGGTACTCTCGGTTGATATAGAGAATAGAAACATCATCTGGAAAACTCCAGTGTTCTTTCGAGTTGTTGTATTCTTAATCCCACCTTGGCTGTCCATTAATGTAGAAGTGTTGTGTTTCCTACATGTATATACGGGTAAAATTCCAATATATAGCGTACAACTGAATGTGGAACCAGATGGAAGTTACTTTTGTAAATATATATGCACGTGATTTTTGTCCTGTTGTATTCAAATCGCGCCATAATTAATTGTTTCCACATTGATTCACACACTGAATAATTTAGTTGGGAAGTTTTTAACGCAAATGGTCGCGTATATATTCAAATTTAAGCGGACAGAAGACATGCAGACAGACCATACTCGTTCATATATATAGACAAAAAATTAACTGTATGGGAGGTCAAATTCACATTTAATAATGAATTGCGCTTAAGCGCATATATACCACATATCGCGCTGAAGCACACATATGGCATTTGCGCATAATTGAAATGAATTGCGCTTAAGTGCAATTAATTGCGATTAAGCGCTATGAGTTGCTTGGGAGTAAGTGTAACTACCCATAAAACCTAACTATTAGCATGACCGGGTGTATCTGCATTTGGCTAATTTAAACTAAAGGTCCTCAATCCGAACAGAAAGACCCATATTATAAAGATACAACAACAATATTTCTTCAAAATAAGCAGGGGGGGGGGCGGAAAAAACTTCGGGATACAACGTACCGGGGGTGGGGGGGGGGGTACCTAGGCGTAAAAAAATTACGCGTAAATTTTTTCTTTATTCATTTAGAGGGGGGAGGGGGGGGGGGGGGTGTCGGAAAAATTTGCATGTAATTTTTTTCCAAATATGTATTTTCAGACTAGCAACTTTAATTTTCTCTCATTTTATAGAATATGGATTAACCTTAATATCCAAATCATATATACATGAGTAGTACAATCCACCTAAAACAAGTTTGGATAACCACTGTCTTGCTTTACATGTGATATTCACCCCATTAACCCTCTTAATAATGCCGACTGTCAGTGTCTACCAGTCGAATGCAGTATTCTACCCTGCGATCGCTTATCTGGCAAATTTTTACTGCAGAACTATCCCATGTATTAAACAATTTCTCCTCCAATGGTATCAGAAAACAGTTCTATGCTGCTATCTCACTCATCTCATTTGCATCTTTTTCAAAGTCGAGGTAATGACTAGTTGTCATTTTTTAAAGTGCATACAAAGCGTTGCGATCACCAATATACATGTTTGTACATGTCATGACATCACGAGGTACAAATCTGCGTTCTACTTGTAGACAATGACCATTTTAGTCATAATAATCTAAACTAAGTTACCAAGCACCTTCTCGTGAATTGTATGCTCCGGTGTTTTTTTCGGTTTCCGGTCAAACCGAGTTGTTGTCCGGCTGGGGTAGATTTGATTTTTTTCTGGGGGGGGGGGGGGCAAACGGTCAGTGGAAAAAAATGCAGTTTTTGCTGTTTTTGGGGGGGGGGGGGGTACCCAAACCGAAGAAAACAGCTTTTTCCAGCCCCCCCCTGAAATAAGCTTTAGTTATCAGAATCGATTAACTGCAAAAAATAATGCTGACCACTGTCAACTATGGTATCAAATTTCCCAAAAACGTGTGATTTATAAACATTTTGTTCAACAAAATATGGCCGTATAATTACTAAAGTATCACGAAATTTTACCGTATTACCACTTGTTTTAGAGTTATCCATCTTCATCCGCAATTTTGACCGAAACCACCCTTTTCACGGCGTGTTTCTTGGCAGCAATCAATTGAAATAACAAACTTCAATAATCGATATCTGATCACACTTGAGCTTTGATGGGTTGGTTCCTCGACTCGACTAAAACAGAAGGCAATACTGTCGCGAGTCACCCATTTTGATAAAGAATTTAGGCTAGTTCAAAATCCCAACTATCCAAAGCAATGAAAACAAGGAGGTGATATGTCAATATGAGTTCAGGTTTAGTTATAGATACACCTATTTATTCACCAGGGGTACATAGTTACATACAGTATAACCATGAATTGCGCTTAATCGCAAATAATTATGCTTAAGTGCTATTGCTTAACTGCAATTAATTATGAAATGTGAATTTGGCCTCTCATAGAAATGGAAATAAACATCTGCATATTTGATGGCTATGCTATAATATGTAATATTAGCGAAAATTCTCCGAAATATGGGTGGGTGCCTGTAGTTTAAACATAAAAATAAAGGGGTGTATATATACCCGAAAAATGTAGTTAAAACTTTATACAATCATAATCAAAACTCGGGTGGTGGGTCCCGAAAGTGGCCATAATGAAAAAGAACAGCCATGGGTCCCGATTTGTTTTTTTCTGAAATTAATCGAATTTTAATTGTTTTTTAAGTATCAAATTTCACGCTATATACTGGCTGAAATATCAAACTATTGGAAAATACATCTACACCTCCCACCATCAAAACAATCCTGTTGCTACGGCCTTGGTCATGGAGGGCATTGTAATATTCTTGTTCTAACAATATTTCCGTAAATGATTCTTTGGTTAATGACCTTACACGATCTGAACGAATATATGAGAACAAATTGCAAACTGTACTCGGTAACCAAACTTTATCAGTATACTATAGTTGCAACAGAAAAGCAGTTGCCCAAAAATGTGCCACTGTTAACGAAAGGCAGCCAACCAACTAATCCATTTCGACTCATGATTGAACAACAAAAACTGTCCGCCGGGTCTGGTGGATTGCAACTAAATTCCGGGGTGTACAGGAGTAACCGGACAGTATTTTCGAGGTGGGTACCTGCATAAAAAGATGAAATTTTGGAATTTTGAGACAGTCCGTGAAAATACTCAAAATGTGCATTTGTGGGGGGAAAACAGGCATTTCGACCGGTATATAGGTTGTTGCGACAGCTGTCTACGATGAATGTGAAAAGTATGATTTTCTGGGATATTTTGGGGAAGAAATCGTCTCGCGGCAATGATTAAATGACATTTTTTCCGCGATCGAACAATGACAACTGACTTAAATTGATCGTCGGTGTCCGAACATTAGCGAAGAAATATTCACTCACCTTCAGTTGGTCAGATATGGTATACAAGCGTTTATTTTCCCAAAAAAACCGTCAAAAAATGTCAACAAATATTTGTCGACAGATATTTCTCCACCTCGAAATCTACGACTTCCGGTTTTGGTTCGTGTCCGTTGATCCACTGTGTATATCCTATGACTTTATTGACTTGCATATTTGCCAGTAGATATATACTTGGCTATATTCTCATCAAGTTATTATATCTTAATTTAGCTCAGAAAGTTCCTGGAATCTTTTCATAATTTGGTTGTGAAGGGTGTGGTGTGTCACTGAAATACAAGACGGTGTCATAAACGGTAATTTTGGGTGTGTATGTCTGTCCAAAAATAGAGCTGTAAAACCGTCTTATAAGGAAACAAAATAAAGTAAATATAAGTAACATAATTATAAAGGACACGACATCTCGTATAGTCATTGCATGTTAAACTTCACTCAGGGGAATCGGACAATTTGTGTAAATGGCGATTCGTGTGAATCAGTTATTCACACTTGTTCAGTTTATAATTCTACTAATGTGATGTCCACCTTTATGCCATTATAGCTAGATGACACTATTAAGTCGACCAATATATTATTATATTGTGACGGTGTTATTTTATAGCTGTCCTGGGAAATTTGCATATCCGCATAGTTATAACTAATATGTCATTCCAATGCACACTTATCGACACGTTTTCAGTTCTTTTAATTTGAAAATAATTATGATATTCAATTTGTGTTGGGTTAGTTAGTGTTGCTTGTGAGTTTTGGCATTTGATTGAACGCACAACACAGGGCAAGTAAGAATTTCGACCCAAGTGAATAACCGCAAACTGGTGAATTCATGTCGCGTTGATAATAATATTCACAATATAACGATGTGCATCACAATGTATAGAGCACGCTGGAATATACTGGTACATGTAATTACCTATACCCAAGCAGTTGATGGTTTCGACAGACGAGTAGATATGGATCAAATCCTCTTCTAGTATCGTAGCTTATACACACAAGTTCCAGATCCAGAAACAGGATAGCATGTAAATTTGGCGAAGTCCTGAAAGAAACAGAGAATATATCGTTACCCAAATACATTTTCTGTGTCCAGCTTGACATTTTCACATGATATACCCCTCGATAAGAACCAGACCAATCCGGGAAATTCCACCATGTATATTCTAGCACGACAGTATTTTAATTATTTGACTGGTTGCCAATAGTATTTATGTACCATATGCATGCATGTGGTACTTTAATTATTCGCACGGTTCCCGATAGTATTTAGGTACCACACCCTTGCATGCGGTACGTAATATATACCTATAGTATACTGGTATCGAGGAATTCATGAGTTGGAAGGATTGGAGCTCGTGCTGATGACTCCGACGCGGCAGACTGAGATGTTAAGCGTGTGCGCGAAGATTTTTCTCAACTCGTGAATATCGCGGAGAAGCGCAGGTAATTAATTATCTCATACCCAATACCCAGAATTGTCTCAATTGGTCACGGCTTCTCAAACTCGCTAACTAGGCGATCTCAGAGTTTGGTGACCAGTCGGATTGGATATGCAAAATAGGGGATTGAGAACATGGGGGGGGGGGGGGTAATATGCCAGGGACGTGGACAGAGAGCCTTCGTCGGTTGAGGGGATAAATTGCAACCATCCGTAAACCAATATGTTTTCCCAACTTGACTAAGTTTCATTTGTTCTCCCCTCGATACTGAGTTTGAAATCCAACACACGACCATTTAAATAGCTATAATGTAGTCTTTGTAGAAAATAATATAATGTACTCTAAATATTGCATATCTGTTGAGAACCTAAACTATCCAGACGATCACAAACAGATTCTGCCTGAAATATATTGAACTTATATTATTAAATAATATTCCAAATCTTGAAATTAGCTCATCCCATAATAATTACCAAACTGTTCAGCAGTTAGGTATGTCATGTCTGTCACGATATTCATTAGAAATTTGGAATTGTAAACTAGTTTTTCCTAAGATATTCAACTTATAAAGTTATTGAAAAGTTTGACCAAAATTGGGGGGTGGGTGGATAATACCTCGACCCCTGTCGCCACTTCCATTTTGCGATCACCCTAGTTATGTGTTCTAACGCACATCCACCTAGGCTGGACAATCATTACTGTCAAGGTTGTCCCACCCCTTAATTCAACCAAAATGTTCAATTGTTAAGCATTTGATGACTGCATGACACGACATTAATTTAAGTTATTGAATATTCAAAAAGGTTGAACAGTTTGACAAAAATTTCCAACGCCATATACTGTTTGAATAGAGTGAAACATCTACTACCAACTGAAACTTTAAAATCGTTGTACTTCTCGTTTATTCACAGTCACTTGTTATATGCAATCCAAATATGTAGCCATTCGATAAATACAGGCAGAATAATCACCTTAGAAAAGCGGGCAATGAGGGTCATATGTAGAAAAAAGATAATAGTTACACCGACCCACTCTTTATATCTGAACACATTTTGAAATTCGATGATCTATATCGTTTACACATATCGCTCTTCGTGCACGATTGGCACTATGATAGGCTACCAACTTCATTTATTAATTATTTTGAAACGTCATAAAAAACAAAACCAGACAATATGGTCAATTAATATAGCATACCCCGAAAACAGCATTTAGCTCTGAACTACCAGTCTTTTCCTTCATCAACATTTGGTCAGACGTCAGTTGTGATGCGAAATATATGAGTCATTATCAATTTTGGCGCATATTCTTGTCCTTTGACACTGGCGTCTTTCAGACAAGATATATGCTGACAAATTATCATTTTATATATGGCCCGCAATGCGTTCTATCAAATACACACCGTACGCATGTCGTGTAGCGGGATATTAACCCCCTACCCGTCAGCTTTATAGCTGAATTTCGACTAAAACTCGTGTCCCAATTTCAAAATATCGAGTTTGCTCGTCTGTCTATAGACATTGTTCACAATAATTATGAAAACTGTCATGCGTAGTTGAATAATGGTCCTTACTCTAAATGAAAATTAACCGTAGGCTACCAATGTCCGAGATTTCCACATATTTTTTGCTCGTTACATCTTGTCCCTCAACTCGATGTATCTACTGTAACGAAGATGGATACGAGCAAAATAATAGGACCTCCCTGTCAGCGTCAGTGACGTCAATTCATTTTATTAGAGTGAGAGCACGTGGCATGTTCGAAAGTGGACGCCGATTTGGAATACGAAGATACAGTGGAGGAAAAATTCGCATCAGGTAGGTGCACCCATAACCGTATATTTAAAAAGCGTCTGAAATGTAACGCAAATTTAATCGATATAACAAGGGAGCTCAGTATCGCTAATTCATTTTCATAGAGATGTTTGTGAGTCATTTCGATTGCCACATTATCTCCCCGCTGAAGGGAGAAAACATTGAGATATTTTGTTTTTGATAGTCAATACATATCTCCTGTAACGGTCTACTCCTGTAACGAAGAAAAGCATTACAGGAAATACCAGTTTTGTTACTGGAAATAGAAATATCACATTGAGATTAGTCTATTTATAATATGTGTCAAAATATTATGTGGATTTATTATGTAAACTGTCAGGTGACTCATTAGAATTGTATTTAGCCAAACAGTTATGTGTTTAAGATAAACCATTTGTCGGGACCTTGTCACAATGTTAAATCATGTTACGGGAGATACTATAATTGTTACGGGAGAAATCAGTTTTGACCAACAACGTAGTCAATTTTGAATAAAGTCTACTTTTAGCCCCTTTGTCGCATTCCTGCTATCATTGTGATGTGAAGAAACATCATATAATAATAAACGCGACCTCTTCTATATTTGAGTCGCTTCAAATTGTGATTTCGTTACACGAAATACACTGCAAGTAACACGATATACGACATGTGTTACATGAATTTTACTATTGTAGTAATAGCAAGGAATCGTGTGTTATTTTGTTTGACGTTTTTTTACTGTGTTTAGGTATGTGATAATTAGATGAGTAGCGTGAAATTATTTGAAAATATCGAAATTACATGCCAATGATACAGTTATATGCACAAATAAGCAAATATACGTTACAGGAAATACGATTAGTTGTCATTATTGTAGTTTCGGGTAAGGGGAAAGGATTACCAAATGGTAAGTGTCATTTTTAACTCACATACAAATATGTATGTGAGTGTGCTATGGTGAGTAAGCATAGATGTGTTCGTTATATATATAGTTCCTTTTAAATTCATGATCAGATCGCGTGGTCGTTACATTAAATACACAACACGCTACAGGAAAGACCAGAGTGTGTCTGAAGGGTTACTCTGTTGCGGTATTTCAAATTCGCTCGCCAAAATAGCAATAAAAAGTGTCGAATTAATGGTATAATACTTTGTTTTGGTGAATTATAATGGAAACCAAACTTAGGCGCACGCATGCACACATCTTGATTAGACGTTACACGAAATACATGTCAAGATGCCATTGATTTACAACTCGACAAATTCCGGAAGTCGCGTGTGTCCGTGCTCACGAGTAAATATACATTCATATGTGTACATATTGTTTTTGAACAAGCACGCTTAATATTAGCTGTTTGTCTCTCCCCTTACACTGAATAGCAGTATCAGATCAGATTATATTTTCGTTACAATAAATACACTCTGCGTTACAGGAGACTCCAGCTTTTAATAAATATATTTATAATATATGGTAAATACAATTTGTTTGTAAAGCTATAGTTATATTTCTACTTTTGCGTTATATTATGTCACACAATGGAGGAAATCTTCTATATATATGAAAAGCCGTAATGCTCAGAGATAACTCTTCATGCGTTACACGAAATACCGCCTTGATTGTAAGAGTTTGGGGCTGGTTAAAAGTACGTTGTTTGTGATACTAATGCCAAACATATATGGTATTCGTATATTAGTAAACTCGTCCTGATTACTTTCAGATATGGCTATGTCAAATGCTGAGAGACAGAGGAAATTCAGAGCGAATAGAGATAAGGATCCCGAACGGCGATGCTCTTATTTGAACAAACAGAAATCAAAGTATAAAGAAGATAAGGAACTGGGAAAAAAGAAATGCAAGAAAGATATGACATCACGAGAACTGAGGACAGCACGAAAACAATGGAAAGTAAAACAGAGAAAACAAAGAGAAAAACTAAAGAAAATAAAGCAGATTATAGCATGTACACCACCAGATTCGCCACTGCAAAATCACGAAGAATTTCCCGGCCCGTCTAGACAGGAAAGACAGAGCAGCAAGCAAAGAATTCGCGAACGATCCAAATGTTATCGGGATAATGTTCGTCTAGAGACCCAGTTATCCATTGAAAGAAAGAAAACAGACCTTTACAAAAGACGATGGCTACGCGCGAGAGAAAATAAACACAATCAGAATGCTACAGACGACACACCACGGACAAAAACAAGAAAACTACTTGGCCATTTATCAAACAAAACTGTGAAAAAGACACTAGTGTTTCACCACGCACTCGTTGATCAACTGAAAAATAGTTACACATCATCTACGAACAAATCTGAGAAGAAGCAGATGTCGAGAATATTGGCTGGATCAATCGTACGGAAATATCGAATGAAAAGCGTTGCCTTCAAATTGTGCGGTATTGGTGTTCATCATAAGCCGAAAAAACATAAAAGTAGCTTGTCCAGAAGAATGTGCAAAATTGTTCAAAATTTCTTTGAGAGGGATGATGTTTCGAGAATAGCAGCAGGAAAGAAAAACACAGTAACGGAAAAAAAAAATAAAAAACAAAGAAGAATTCTTGGTGATAGCATGAAGAACTTATATGTAAAATACTGTGCTGAGGAGCACAAACAAAGTTTGAGCTACACAACATTTTGTCGACTACGTCCATTCTGGGTGAAGTACCCAAATGACAGTGATAGGAACACTTGTCAGTGTAAAACATGTGAAAACACAAAATTCATGGCAATCAGTCTGGAAAGGAAACAAGTTATAGAAACAAGTGAATTGGAAGAAATCATAACAGAAGTTGTGTGTGACAAAAAGAACAAAGAATGTATGTACAACAACTGTCGTGAATGTAAGCAACGGAAAATAAAAATTAAAAGCGACAAAAAAGAAGAAGATATAGAATGGTTTCAATGGTTAACCAAAACTGAGAAACGCATGGTGCGTGGTACAGAGAAAAATATAAAGCTAACAGTAAAAGAAATGGTATCTGGATCTGTATGCAAATTAATTGATGAATTTCAAAGCGCTCTTATCCAATACAAGAAACATACCTTCAACATCCGCGCACAGTTTTCGTACTTCAAGAGGCGCAAAGAGTCATTGAAAAACAACGAATGCCTCATTCATGTGGATTTCTCCGAAAACTATGTGTGTAAAATGGCAGAGGAGATACACAGTATGCATTTTGGGGCTTCAAAAAAACAATTATCACTTCATACCGGCGTTTACTACATAGGAAATGGGAAACCGAATACATTCTGCACTGTATCAGACAATTTATGTCACGAACCAGGGGCCATTTGGGCACATTTGCAACCAATATTAAATAACATCAAAAGCAGCAATCCGGAATTAGACCACATCGAATTCTTCAGTGACGGACCAACTACGCAGTATCGGCAAAAGGCCAATTTTTTCCTTCTATCAACGGAGCCATTCAAACTCGGCTTTCACAAAGTCGTATGGAACTTTTTTGAGTCGGGGCATGGCAAGGGGACACCAGATGCAGTTGGGGGGTCGATTAAACGGAAAGCAGACAATTTAGTGAAATACGGAAATGATATTATATCGGCAGCCTCGTTTGTGGATCAAGTAAACGATGGTTCAACCGCGACAAAACTGATAACTACAGATGAAATCCTGAAAGGACAGCAGCTGTTGGATAATGTAAAATTGAAGGTAGTGACAGGAACAATGAAAATTCACCAGATCGTGTCATCAAGTGCGCGGTCAATATTGTACAGAGATGTCAGCTGTTATTGTGACAATAGTTCTGGTATCTGCATGAACCATTCATTTAAGTCATTTAAGTTTGACCCTGAGCGCGTGGTTGAACAAGGCCATGAGAAAAATGAAACGGACAAACCAGTTCTGGATGAGAGTCCCGATATCGTTATGCCTGTTATTAGAACTAGAAGGAATGTTAAGAAAAGTGTATTGGGTGGTTGTGACAAGAAAGCGGGTCATGGTGCGCAGTCAGGGAGAGAAGTAGGAACATGCGATGTGTTAGTTGGGAGTGTAGAGGAATCTGGGGCGATTGCCGATGATGATTTGAAAGTTGGGTCGGTCGGGAGAAAGGTTGAGGGTGTTTTGACTAGGCGTGGTAGGCAAGCAAGTCGGGGTGTGCGATCAGACAGAGAGGTCGGCGACAGGTTAGTTGGGCGTGGAGAGGAACATGGGGCGATTGTCGATGATGGTTTGAAAGTTAGGTCGGTACGGAGAAAGGTTGAGCGTGTTTCGACTAGGCGTAGTAGGAAAGCAAGTCGAGGTGCGCGTTCAGACAGAGAGGTTAGCGTCGGATTAGTTGGGATTGGAGAGTATTCTGAGTTGATTGAGCAGAGTGAGCCAGATGTTGATGGATGTGATGGGGAGAAGCTTGTTGGTGGTTTAGACGGGATGTGCCCGGAGAATGTACTGGAGAGTGAGCAGCAGAGTAAGACAGATGTTGATGTATATGACATGGAGATGATGATCGAGGGTGAGAACGAGATTTGTCCGGAGAATATACTAACGAGTGAACAGCAGAGTAAGACAGCTGATGAATGTGATGGAGAGAAGCAGGTTGAGGGTGTAGTCGAGAGGTGCCCGGAGAATGTACTAGCGAGTGAGCAGCAGAGTAAGACAAATGTTGATGAATGTGACATGGAGATGGTAATCGAGGGTGAGAACGAGATTTGTCCAGATAATGTACCAGAGAATGAACAGCAGAGTGAGAAAAATGTTGGTGAATGTAACATGGAGATGGTGATCGATGGTGTGAACGAGCGGTGTCAGGACAAAGTATCGGAGAGTGAACAGCAGAGTAAGACAGCTGATGCATGTGATGGAGATAAATGGGTTGAGGGTTTAGACCGGAGGTGTCAGGGGAAAATATCGGAGAGTGAACAGCAGAGTAAGACAGTTGATGAATGTGATGGAGAGAAATGGGTTGAGGGTTTAGACGGGAGGTGTCAGGGGAAAATATCGGATAGTGAACAGCCGAGTAAGACAGTTGATGAATGTGATGGAGAGAAACGGGTTGAGGGTTTAGACGGGAGGTGTCAGGGGAAAATATCGGAGAGTGAACAGCAGAGTAAGACAGTTGATGAATGTGATGGAGAGAAACGGGTTGAGGGTTTAGATGGGAGGTGTCAGGAGAATGTAGCAGATAGTGAACAGCAGAGTAAGACAGTTGACGAATGTGATGGAGAGAAATGGGTTGAGGGTTTAGACGGGAGGTGTCAGGAGAATGTAGCAGATAGTGAACAGCAGAGTAAGACAGTTGATGAATGTGATGGAGAGAAATGGGTTGAGGGTTTAGACGGGATGTGTCAGGGGAAAATATCGGAGAGTGAACAGCAGAGTAAGACAGTTGATGAATGCGAGGAAGAAAAACGGGTTGAGGGTTTAGACGGGAGGTGTCAGGAGAATGTACCGGAGAGTGAACAACAGAGTAAGATAGTTGTTGATGAATGTGGAATGCGTATGTTGATCGAGTGTGTGCATTTCATGTGTCCGGAGAGTGTTGTCGAGAGCGAAGAGACAAGTAAGATAGTTGTTGATGAATGTGATGGGGAGAAGCAGGTTGAGGGTTTAGACGGGAGGTGTCAAGTGAATGCATTGGAGAGTGAACAGCAGAGTAAAACAGTCGATGAATGTGATGGAGAGAAGCGGGTTGATGGTTTAGACGGGAGGTATCAGGAGAATGCACTTGAGAATGAACAGCCGAGTATAACAGTTGCCAATGAATGTGATGGGGAGAAGCCGGTTGATGATTCAGACAAGACGTGTGATAGTGTTTGGTTGAATGTGCCAAGTTCAGTTGAGTGTATTGATAAATATGTTATTGTTAAATACCAGCGGAATATATACCCTGGATATGTCCAGAATGTTTCGGGTGATGAGTTGCTTATAAAATGTATGAAGCGTATAGGTCCAAAGAAGGCAAATTGCTTTATATGGCCAAAACGCTGCACAGATATTTCATGGTACTGTCATAACGAGATTTTGGCAGTTATTCCCGAGCCAAAGATAATTACAGGGAGAGGTTCGCACTTTGAAGTGTGCATGCCAATATGGAATAAATTACAGAGTAATATCAGAAATTAAGAAAGGCTATTGGCTGAATATGTAATTTCCCCGTATATATTCGGTGGTTTGCATTATGCTAATGAGTTGGAAATGTCAGCGGTATATTATACATATATTGTAACGTATATGCATGATATTAGTTGGAAATATCCACACGTGTGGTTTAGTTATTCGTTTCCGTTAAACATATTTTAAATTACAATTTATGTTTTCTTGTTAATAGACGGGTTCAGTCACACGTATTTATATAGTATTTTGTATAGTATTGATATAGTGGTGCACGTGGCAAGGAATTTAAAGATACCCGACTGCTGGCACGAATACAAGTGTAACGACATCATGAATTGCGTCACTCAAAATAAAATATGTCTGCAGGTAAATCGCACATGCTCATATCGGCCGCATGGTGTTTCATTCGCCAGCTAAATTCCTTCTAGCTACACATATTTGTAACTGAACCTCGCTATTATTACTTAGGGATGAAGAAACTCTCCCATAACGCAATTAATATACGACGAGTTGTAGTCGGCCCTCGGTGGTAACTAACACATATCTGATATATGCATCTCTAGTAAATACTCCACTTGAAATACTCCGTGTGTCAGACGTGTGTACAGTTACAATGGAGGGGCAACGGAGCGCACTAGTCGCCACAAATACACCACTCCAGTTATATATGTTTCCTTCTGTTTTCTTTGGATAGCGCATTTTGATTATCCCTTTTTCATCGTGTTTTTGTTGAATAAAACAATAATAAAAATGTGTCTTTCGTGTAACATTAAGAGCCCACGAATAAGTTCTTTGGCCAAATAATGGTTATATATATTGCAAAAAACTCTTTAACAAACTTAATGAGACCCTGAATATATTAAACAAATCTTCCTTCATCAAAATGGAAGTGGAAATGTCCAAATGTATATGTTATGTCTATCGTGTAACACGCATGTCTTTACTGTAGCATATGACATTTGAAACCACACGGTAATTTACGAAATAACATTATACATCTTTTATTATGCACGTCAGACTGCGAAATTGTTATTAGTGTCGCGCTATACTGTAAATATGACATATTGGTAGCTTAGTGTGGTTTCAACCTTCCTGTTGTGCTCAAAATTGTATATCATGTAACGATGACCGTCTATACTGTCACACAGATGTCCCCCCTGTAACACAGTGAATATTGAAATTTAAAAATGCTAAATCATACAATTCCAAGGGAGTTTTTTTCAATTATCAGTGGTTTAGGCATATCGGATTCACGGCATTAAACCAATACCCAATATGATACGAATATTCTCTCTTGAAGCACTCTTTCGTATCGGAAAAATGTAATTTTCGAAAAACAGTTGATTCTACACATGGAAAAGACATGATTTAACATCATATACTAGGAAAAATCTGTTTTATTAGTTGTAAGATAACCCATTTTGACATGATCGAGTTACAACATGCAGTAGTTTTAATATTTTTTAATTGCAGCCATACAAAGTGTGTTTGTTACAGTATAGACATTTTATATGCATAGCCAACATTGAAAACCCAACCAAATACAAATCATATGTGATTAAGCCTGCATTTTAGTGTTTTAATAACCCTTAAAGTCTATTTATTCCAAACGATGACCAAATTACGTGTTCTGCCAACATTTTTTTTTCAAATATTACCAGACTGAAATATGCGCCAAAATTGATAATGACTCATATATGGAGCAAATCTGCATTCAAAGCCGAATACACCAAAAAGGCTATATGTCATTATCAACTTGACCCACTCTTTATATCTGAACACATTTTGAAATTCGATGATCTATATCGTTTACACATATCGCTCTTCGTGCACGATTGGCACATTGATAGGCTACCAACTTCATTTATTAATTATTTTGAAACGTTATAAAAAACAAAACAAGACAATATGGTCAATTAATATCGCATGCCTCGAAAACAGCATTTAGCTCTGAACTACCCGTCTTTTCATTCATCAACATTTGGTCAGACGTCAGTTGTGATGCGAAATATATCTGGAGCAAATCTGCATTCAAAGCCGAATACATCCAAAAGGCTATCTGTCATTATTAACTCATATTAAATTGCGATAACCCCCGACTGTAGAACCACCCATACCTCGCAAGAATGATCTATATAAGATCCATAGTTTGTGATTAAGATAATTGACTCACAATTATATCCGAGCATCATTTCTCCTGCAATCACCAATTACTCATTTAAGAAAAGAGCTTAGTTATGGACCTGAGACACCACTTTAAATCACTCACTCACATACGTTGATTATATAATCAGGCCTTAATCACCAAATTTGCGCCAGGGGGATGTCAAGAAGACAGTCCTCGAGATTATGACATCCCCTGGTGATATAATGTTATACTCTTCTTGTATTATAATTGTTATAAACATAAGTATCCATTATATCACCAATAAACAATCAACCAATAAACACCTCATAGTTCAAACACATGTCGCCACATTCATTTTCTTTTACACACATTACCACATTTATTCCAACCCACATTGTCACTGTCAGACCTGCAATCCTTATTGTCAGGGGCATACGGACAACGGGGGTGGGTGGGTGACAACACCATGTTGATCGCAGCCCGCCCTTCTGCCAAACTGCTCTAAATGTACTGGTTAGAACAACAAACTATTTCAGTTGGTCGCTTGGTGAGTCCCAAGCCAAGTAATTCACTGATATGAATACCTCAGACAAAGTATGGAATGGGTAATGTTTGTATATTGATTCAAATGCCCCATATGTATTGCCAAAATTATTTAAAATGTTATTTGACGTAAACAATGCAAAATGATACGCACGCAATGTAAAGTTTGTAATGTAATGTAAAATTATTGTTTGCAACAATGGTTGCTTGCCCATTGCTGGGCAGCGTAGCGTGTCACAAAAAAATATGGCGTGAGTCCAGAGATTGTCGGTGTGTAGGAGGGGGGACTTGGCGACAGGGATAGCGAGTGATTTTCACCCCGCCAAATTTGTTAAAAAACAGTTGAAAAGAAGTTCATGCCTGACACATCATTACTTGGTAACTCTATGTACGTATATAGGTTGAATATGTTTTTTCATTTCATTTTCAAACAATCAGTAGGAACATTTTTGTTTACACCCCAGTAACATATTTTTTCCAACTTTTATATTTTATTACAAATTGTCTGAAATGAACACCATTTGGACATGTTAATATTCCAATCTTATTAAATTTGGAAATTGCCAATAGTTGGAAAGTTTCAGTCCAAATCGGGATGCAAATGGAAACTCGCGAAGCAAGGAGTTTGGTTTCTGGTTCAAGGGGATGCAGTTGGGAAATTCAAGTTTGACACCCTAACAACAACAAAGACCCCGTAGCTACGTCACTGATTCGGAGACCATAACTAGGTACATGTACATATTTCAGAAACTAAAAACTTCACCGGGATGATCGAAAGAGCCAATCAATCTAATCCCCCTCCGATTAAATATGTACTGGTACTTATACAAGAATGGCCTGGTTGGCAAATACGCGAAATATTGATAATATGATATGACGCCAGTATATCAATATTTCGTGTATTTGCCAAGCATATTACGCTCTGGTAAATACTTTCCATGGCCATTTGCCAGCTGTTTAAATTTTTTCTCACAGGAGTGAAACAAACGCTCTTTATTTAAAACATATGAGGAATATATAGACTAACACGGAACGCTCTGCGTAACTAGCTGTTTTTTGGTTGAGACCCAAACATCGTGTTCAATGTTGTATCTGTTATGACTTCAATGCATCTTTCTGTAATATGTATTTATCGACTTATTTCGATACGGGAAAACATTCATAAGTGAATATTATTAGGTGTATTTCGGAGCGGAAACCGCCAAGTTGATTTAAGGTACCGGTTGGAAAATATCGAATTAAGGGGAGGTTGTTCAAATAAAGTTACTTAGCCATAGGCGTAGCCAGTTTTCCCCTAATGTGGGTTCGTTATGTGATTGCAACGGCACAATTGGTGCGGGGAGCGCATTGGATGGGGGCGATATATTAGCATAGCATGGCATGGTGACTCATCACACAACAAAACGTACATACCTCTTGATGAATCGTTGACTTTAATTTCCCTTCCATGAGCTATAATCGAACCACTGCACGGGTGGTTCGTGTACGACATTTGTATATACTTTGAAAGTATTGTCTAAGTGGACTAAGACCAATAGTTCCGTACGAACGATTCTAGACGCTTGCCGATTCTTCAGTTCGAGAATCAAATAGCGCGACCCCCTACTAAGCGCGAGTGTCACAATAAAATAGACTCCAGCTGCTCTAACTTGGATATTTTCCCCTCAATAGCTCAGTGTATACGAAAGGTCCATCCATACTGAGATTAAGCGTCCTAATGAGTTCGCAGCCTGCCGGTGGTTTATTGTGAATTTTTACACAACAGTGGCTTGGCCGCTTTGAGTGAGCGACGTGCAAGGTCGTTCGTACTGTGTCGACTTCGCACCATTCGCACGTTAAACGAGAACCAGTACCAGTACCAGTCAGCTTGTCATACTGGTAAGTATCAGATCTTGTTCTGATCAAGTCCCCGTCAACGCCTAAACACAACGTTGGCCCAACATCGTATTAATAGTGGAATACACTGTTGGTTCGACGTCGTTTCAACGTCTGATGAAATACGGCGCACAAACGGGATCCGACGTCGAGGCGACGCCGAGCCAGTGGCAATGGCCATAGTTGGCACAACGATAAAAATGACGTTGGCCCAACCTAGATGTGCCATCTGGGATATAGATGTCAAGAACGTGAGCTGACTATGTCAATTTAATATCGCTCTTAATTTAATCGTCCATAACCATCACTGATAGGTCCAGTACACGTATTATCGTCGCATCGAATACAATTCAATTAGATCCAAAGAAAGTTCGATAAAGAAAGCTTTGATACAGACGGACGTGCTATCGTCACTTTGAAGTTCGAATGCAATTTAATTATATAGGGCATTAGACAATTTTGATGCAGAGTCTAACTTTCGTTGATTCGAACTCATTACATGGAAGCCAAATCATTTGAAAGAGACATAAGAAATTCGCCATCTGTCACATGCGCCGTGCACTGTCATCTCGACCGATATTGGTTCTTCTTTTTATGACTAAAAATAAACTTTCGAATTATGCGTTTGTTTATGTGGTTCATGTGGTTAGGCTGGTAATTGTCACTATACACAACTAGGCGATGCCGTGACGTGTCAGACTACCTAGGTGGGGAAACTACGTACATATACCAGTCAATTGCGTACGGATACACTGTCGACGAACGTCCACGTTACGAATGCATTAACCACTGACCAACGGCGATTTATTCACACGTGACTTCTCTTCCAGAATACATTGACTTATCGAAGTCCGCGATTCGAACCTTGGGCCATAAGCACGGGAACGCATGGAAGCAGGCTGGGCCACTGAGCCACCGCGCCCCCTCTGTTACACGAGGCGACCCATTATAAACAACATAGTATAACAAAAACAACGATTTACTTATATATCTTTAATAGCCTGTGATTAGTCTATAATAGTGCATGGCTATTCATCTCAAGTTAGCAAAACATATATTGGTCGACTTAATAATACTATCTTTCTAGACCGATATACCTGGTCGCCACAATAGTACCGATAAGAAATGAAACTATATAATAATTTGTCCTGGCCTTGGGGTGGTCCTTTGTCCCTTTTGGATGAGCAGACATCACTGTGCTCATTGGAAATGAATGTCTAAAAATACTTCATATCTTCTCTGCACGTTTATTTAACATCATATCTAACAGGTATGTTGTTAACATTTGACGTTGACATTCATCACGCCGTCTTCATTGACATTGATCAAAATATGACGGACATACCCTATTCATGATACTAGTAGCTGTATGCTAGTATCTAGACCTGTGCCAAATTGAACAACAAAGGTTAAAATATGTCAACGATTACAAAGAACAAAATGAACAGGTACAAAAAGCAATATTAGCCGTTACTTAGCGTGATGCATTATATGATAGCGTGTATCACTATGTATTGGCATGACGTATTATTTATGAGTATGCGGATATACAATCTCCCAATACCGCTATAAAATTAAATAACACCGTCACAGCATAATAATATATTGGTCGACTTAACAGTGTTATCTAGCTATATTGATATAAATATGGGCATCACAATTAGTACAATTATGAACTGAAGCAAGTGTGAATAACTGATTCACATGAATCGCAATTTACACAAATTGTCGGATTCCCCTGAGTGAAATTTAACAGGCAATGACTGTAAGAGATATATAGTCCTTTATAAGTATGTTATTTACTTATATTTACTTTATAATGTGTCCTTATAAGATGGTTTGACAGTACTATTTTGGACACACATAGATATCCAAACGACTGTTTATGACACCGTATTTCATTTCATTGGAACACCACACCCTTCACGGCCAAATTATGAACACATTTCACGAACTTTCTGGGCTAAATTAAGATATAGTGACTTGATGAGAATATGGCCAAGTATATATCCACTGACGAATATGACAGTCAAATAAGTCATGATATATCTGCGGCACAGTACTGGTATGATCATGACCCAAAGCTAGTTTGTGAGAACAATAATGCCACAGTACTGTGAGATTTTCAATCCACATGGATAGGACTATCAGAGCAAACAGAACAGATTTAGTTATCGAAGATAAGAACATCAACACGTGTGACATCATTGATGTCGCGGTACCAACTGATAACAATATTGCGACTAATTAAGGAACATGAAATTTTTTATCGAAATATAAAGATATAAATATAAATAAAGATCTGGAAATAGAATAATTATACACAAGAAGGCACTATCTACCAAATATATATTCTCTCCTACATTGGAGGAAATAGAGGATATATAAAGGATAATAATGCATTTTAACGTATATAGTATCCGCTGCGGTACCATAGCGCTCGCTGAAATTACATATTATTACATTATATTCCATCGGAAGTTGGATTACCTGAAGTTGGCCTTTTTCTTGTGCTCTCCAGGGATAGCACAATAATAGCTAAATGTTTGAGGACATGTTCAATACCATATATTGGTTTAAACTGATAGTCTTCAAGAGTTATCGTTACTGTTCCGTGTTGCACATAGCCAGACAGGCGGTCGCCATTTAATTTCGAAGCGACTGAAACACATTCTAGTGTTAAAATCACAGCAAATAACTTAGGCTCGGTTCAATGGGTGATCACAGATATGTTTCCCGGTGGCCGGACAATCTAATCTTGGGGAATCTTCACAGGTATTTATCTACAAACTAATAATTATAGAATGCTTTCGGTTTCAACTTCAACTTTGCACGAAATCTTCACACACGTATTTTGTCTCAGCACACACGCTCATATATGGGCGCCATCATGATAGAGATGTGACAGAACATTTCAAACTCAACAAATAAGATTATGCCTTTGTTAATGGATAAGACATAACAAAGTTTCATCAAACTGAAAAGACTTGAAGTTGAAAAAGACATTTGTCAGTATAGTTGAGAAAAAGTTGTCATGCCGTTTGAAAATGATCATGTTCACAGCAATTTATCAGGTTGAGGACTTTAGGTCATGTGTATGGAATGGCATGTATTTTTACATTTATTCCTTATTTGCGTTTAAGCCCAAATCTCTTACGCGTTAGCGCAAATTATTTATGCTTAAATGCAAATCATTTACGCTTAAGCATAAAAGGATCATAATGTTCATATTTACGATTAGGCGCAAATAAGGAGTAAATGTTAAAACCGCATCCCATACATAGGAGGCCAAATTCACATTTAATAGCCAATTACACTTAAGCATAAGGCATTAATCCAAATGTTATTCTTAAGCGTAATTCAGATTTCCATATGCTTTTCAAACCATAATCTATTACGCTTAAGAGCAATGGCATTACTGCTTAAGCGTAATTCAAATTCCATATGTGAAAACTCCCCGGAAGCTGAAATGGATGCAGCCAATTACTGATGCTACGCTTAAGCGTAATGGAAGTGCGCTAAAGCGTAATGGCATTAGACTTAAGCATAATGGGTTGTGAGTGAGGCAATTACGCAGGCCTTAAGATTCAACGAAAATCACCGAATCAATTCTTGTAATGATTCTCGCGAAACTTTTCAACTTTCAGTGCTTTATGACTAATTTGATTCTCGCTAAATTAAATCTATTTTGAGCCCTGATTACGCTTAAGCATAATTAGCTATTAAATGTGAATTTGGCCTCCCATACCCATATGGGTGAGCCACAAATAAATCCTGATTTAGACCGATCTGTCTCAATTTGCTGGCCAATCAGTCTAAATAGATTGAATGTTTACAATTTACCAATATCAGGTCTGGTCAATAAGTGTATGGGAGGCTATGCGCAAATACTTACACTTAAGCGAAAATGTATGGATCATACTAGTATTTATGCTCAAGCGCAAATAAGGTACAAATGTTAAAATCGCATCCGATATGGGTGAACCACCGAGCAATCTTTATTAGACCAATCGGTCTAAAAAGTCTAGACCAATGGGTCTAAACTCTTTCTGGCAGTACCTTCTCTGACACCGGTCTAACTAAATTGTAAGAGAAGGAACTCCCAAATTTTTGGAATAATAAAATTTTGTTTACAGTTTGTACATGTTTGTAATGCATTTTCACATTTATTCCTTATTTGCGCAAAAGTGCAAAGTATTTACTCTTACGCGCAAATTATTTACGCTTAAGCGCAAATTATTTACGCATGAGCACAAATCATTATCATTTATGCTTAAGCACAAATGGATCGCCAGACCTGTGTTATCCATTGGAAACAACTGTATATAAATATTTGTCCTGCCATTGAGTTTGCCATTAACGATCAATGCTGTGTTACCATATTTTGAATAATTTAATTTCAAAATTCTAGATATTTCTTAATATTTGTACAACTTTCATGTAATTGTTTCATAGAAATGATCCACCTCAATTCAGTATTAAGAATGAAATCTTTAAAAAAAAACATGTGGTATATTATGAACGTAACTGGGCTGCACCGTTCTATAATAGACTCTGATAATCAAGACCATCGTTTTTATCTCAACATTTTTAGTTATTTGTCAACAGTTAAGTTAATATAAACAATAATTTTCCAGTTCCAGTTATAATTCGGAGCAGTGTCAACAGTACCATAGTATAATCAGCACAACAAGTAATTAGACTTGTTCAGTACCAGTGATCATAGATGGCGACAAAGCGTCCACAGTACAGAATCAATAGCAGTTTATGTCAACAACACTGGTCAGCTAGTCGAAAATCGGCGGGATAAAGATGTCTATTACATTCAATGTATAGTCAATTTTGGACTACTCATCAACATTCTACAAGTTTGCTGGTGTCCCTTTGCCCATATGATTACCATAGAATAGGTAAGGTAATATATAGGCAGAAAAGACATACAAATTTCATTGAATGTCTATATTTCGTAAACAAAATAGGTAATGAATTAAAAAATAAATTTCCTCGAAAATAGGTACAGTAATGCTCTAAGTAATCGATTTCTTAACCACAGCAGAATTATGGGTAACTTTTCAGGATTTAGTCGGTAATATGGCTTGTTGCCTCTCGGAGAGAGCTTTCCGATGAATGGCAACAAGCCATATTTCCGACTAAATCCTGAAAAGTTACCCATAATTCTGCTGTGGTTAAGGGGTTGATTATTTATAGCATTACTGCACCTGAACTGCAGCTTCAAGTTTCACGGGCTTTGCCTACATGGCCTGTCCGACTGTCGGCAGCTGCAGTAGGCTACATGAACATGTAACTGAAGCATATTGAAGTTTGAATTTAGTGAATGGTATACTTTAGGGCTGGGCGGTATTTCAGCATACATATTATAATCAGTAAGATTTTCAATACCATTAACGTAGTTTTTTTCATAATCGGTAAACCTTGAAGAATGTAGGATCACGGTTACATGTCACAGCGGACTGCTACCAGGTACATTCACAACATTTTACCTTTATTGGAATATGAATAAACTATTTGGTTTCTTTACACTGTATTTCGTTGAAAAAAGAATCACATGCACCGGATTAGTGTTAGGAGACATGTGCGGGGGGCGGGGGGCTGGAGTAGCTCATAGATTAAGTGTTGCAGCTTTGGACTATTAGGTGTCGCCCGATAATATATTGCAAGACTTATATACATTGCATGCGCCACACACAATAATCAACAACTTTAAAATGACTAGTATGTTTCAATGACTGGCATGTGATTGTGTATGCTTATATACCCTTTATGTGGATTAATCCCATGTTATCATTTATTGAAACTGCAGCGCAATATATTGCAATTTACGCTTTCTTCATTCTGCGCTATGTTTAATCTACTGAAACCGCGGGACAGCTCATTATTCCCGGGTGGTATTGAATGGGAATGATTGATTACGTAACTTGGATTTAAACGTAGGAGTTATAATAATTCAGCCCATGGGAAGTGAATAATAGTTCTATAAGTTAACACCTTATTTCCTGGAATTTAAAGACATATTATGTACTTGTTCGGGTGTGTGAAACTGAGTTATTAATCAGGGGCTATGCCTTATCCTGCTATTTTCACCATTTTTAATCAAACTTTTGAGTGGGTCCCCAATTTTCCCCGGGGGGGGGGACTTGTATTGGAGGGGTGGGTGTCCAACGTGGTCGTGGGTCTCAAAAATATTTTTTTAACCTTGTTAACTGACACCCTCTGTCGGTGCCAGCATGTTCGTCTCAGCTCGTTTTATAGTCCTTGCATGTCATGTCAGACAGTCAGAGAGGCATCTATGGGAGGCTTTTTTCAAATGTATTCCTCATTTGAGCTGAATCACAAATAATTACACTGAAGCACAAATAATTGCGTCTATTTGTGCTAAAGTGCAAATATGTATGCTAAATCGCACATCCAGTTTAAGTCATTTAGATTTAGATTATGTCTATAACTGAATGTGCGATTTAGCATGATTCATTAACAGTGAAGTGTAGATATAAATTATTATTAATATGTAGTGATTCCCACTATGCTCAGTCTCAAAGTCTTAAAGATACATACATGTATCGCTTAAACATAGGCCTACTGACCCTCCAACCCCCTCCCCGCTAGGTATTTTACTAACAATCAACATGCCTTTGTTTGAAGTCTATGTGTAAGGCAGAACGTTGAATAGTTTGATGTCCAGAACAATATTTGAAGTAAATCTATGTACATGACATTTCATATACAGCAATGCTCTAAATAATTGACTCCTTAACCACAGCAGAATTATGGGTAACTTTTCAGGATTTAGTCACTGAGAGCTTTCCAATGAATGGCAACAAGCCATATTTCCGACTAAATCCTGAAAAGTTACCCATAATTCTTATGTGGTTAAGGAGTCGATTATTTAGAGCATTACTGTACTATATAGTGCATGTCATTTTATAACACCTGTATGTAATATTTTAGAGAGGACACATAACGGTCCTAGTTTATGATCAGCTAAGACGATGTCCTGCTGTGGTAGTAAAACTGATTGGAAGACGTACATAGTACACTGGACCAAATTGAAGTTTTCTATTTACAACCGTAAGTGTTAATATAAATACTAATCAATTTAAATGTGCATAATCTATTTGAGGATCCTAAATTACTATTTCTTCAGCTTCGGGAGTAAAATAAAATAATTGATTTGTGTCGAGGAACTCACCCGTCATACATGTAGCTTCAGAGTTATCAAGTCTATGATTTTTTATATCCACCTCGAATATTGTTCAGCCTGGCATAATTTCACTGACTTCTTCCAGAAATATACGTAAATGCGCTCAAACAAATTGTTCTCCATATTATTCAACTATGTCGGCCATAAAACTTAGAATTAATAAAATTTTAACATCAGTGCCTGTAGAGAGTCAGTATTATTTCTTGTTGTAAAATTATTAAATCGTAAAGGCTATTCTGCCGTATATGGCAGCATAGCCTCTCGAACTATTATGTTGTATACGTTGGCGTGAAATTTTGACTTCACCGCACGTGCCGAAACATGACGTCGATTTCATTGGACGTATTGTCCGTCGGGATATTTTTAACGGAGTGGCTGAAGAGCGGTATACCATTCTTTAGCGCTGGAGGCCAGAGATCGGTTTACTGCTCTTAAGCCGGTACCGTTACGCACTAACTATCTTTATAGACTGAATAACAGTAGATTCTGGTCATTATCTCCCATATCTGCTGAGATCATTGCACTTCAATTGCAACCTTCATGAATTCGATGACACAAGGCGTGTTCGAACCAACGCTGTTAAATTTTGCATCTTATCTGTAGCCTACATACACGTAGGGTCTGTTCGAACAATTGTCTTGTTGATCTATAATTGTCGATTAAGTCATATAAAATGCTTATTCTGGACTGCTCGACCTTTTATTAGAGTAAAAGCCGTCAGTTGTTACATTTACCATATACGGCGGAATAGCCATAACCAATGTTGGCTATTCTGCCATATACGACAGAATAGCTACATGTATAATGCTCATGGTATTATTCCATATACTGCAGCCTCATTAAATACCCACAGTATGCAGCTCTTGAAATTTTGAAAAATATCCCATAGCAAAATTAATGCTGTGGCATGTTAGATTCCGCATGTTACCAGGGCGCTTTACACTCCTTAATTTGCTTATGGTCATAGCCAATTTTGAAAACTGCAGTATGTATGTCTACCTGTATGTCACTCCGAAGATAAAATGCATGGACACATTGCATAGGCAATCACTGTCGTGTCAAACTGAGGTTATCACTTACACCAACCTGTAACAGGTAGTTGATAAGAAACGGACAATAAATGGTGAAGATTAAAATTCTAATATTCTTCTGAAAAATAATTATTTCGTGATTTATTTATTGGAGGGTTGGTGTGAATCAAAATTGTCAGAAAAAATATTTTTTTTATTTAAAAATGGAAAACAAATTGGGTCGAGGGATTGGTAGGTCCGAATAAATGGTCATCATTGAAAAAGTATGATACAAGTCTGAACATTTTCCGACTTCCCCCTGGTGTAAGTATTTATTAGTAATGACCTAATTTGAATAACTAAATTGCCTTTTGATGTTTTGATGTAAACTTCCGTCGTTGTTGTTCATGTCGTAACTGAATCCTACGGGGACCTTCAAATCTGATTGTGCATCTTTAACAAAAAATCTAATTATGTTGTATATTTCCTGAAATTATGTGAACATTCCTACATATGAATGAATGGGAATCTATGTTCTGTACCTGTGTTGAAAACAGTTCAAACAAATTATAAAGAATTCCAATGTATAATGTCCAGCAGAGTGTTTGTTTCAGTGTTTCTAAGTATAAAGGTACATGTATGGATGAAGGCTAATTAAAGTAATACCTATGTTTAAGGTAGCAGGAGAACCAAAAAAAGGGTAGGGTGAATAACCACCGCATTTTGTATTTTAATTGATAGAATACTGGATGACGCTAAACATAAACTTAATTAACCATAGCCATGATGGCCTTATAATTACCCTAATAATTATTCAATAATCTGATGTGAATGTATAGTGATGTGATACTCTCCACTGAGGTGTTCTCGGAAGGAATAAGAAATAATCAGGCCAAAATAAGTTATCTTAAATTTGATATCCATATAGTTGAAAAGCTGCACCATTGTTATAAACGAATTAAACGCAGTGACTATTATTGGAGCAATCATTTCCCTAATGTTTATACACAATATTAAAGGCGCCCTGATAAAGTAGTAAAAATGCACAATTGTGTGTAGTTCAACCATTGCGTTCTCTGAAATGGTACTGTACATATGGTTGGAACTTTAGTTCCTAATATTAGGTTTTTGCTAAATAATTCCGGTGGGGATAGTGTTTGGACACTAATTGATTGTTTATATACACCCGTGTATGCCCATTTAAAAATACGGGATGTATTATGTTATTATAAAATTATTATACAATGATGTGTAAAGTAAACACATACCATACACAACATTGTATAATGGCAATTTTATTAACCATATGTATGTTTATCCAAATTTTGGGAATAAAACTGTTATGGTTATTTTTGGTATTTGTCAGTACTTGATTCTCTATAAAAGCCTGTATATAATACTTGCATAATCTCAACTGAATAGAATGAAATTTGGAATGGGTGTGTTTACTAGCACAAATTACAGGTCAAGTTCGAGTTTGGGTTCAGCGCGTCAATTTCAACAGAGTTAAGGTTCTTTGTTGAAATTACCATGGGTGTATTTTGCAATTCCCTAACAATACTCTTGTTCAATGGAATAAGTCCACAATACATATACATCTTTAAATTTTACTTTTCTTAAAAATAGTTTGTTATGCTTTTCTTTTCAGAGTGTGCTCACTGGCATTGGAAACTTTAGAACCAGAATGTGCACATCATACAGAGGAGGGATGTGTGTAACAGTGTGTTATCTGTGCAGATACAATATCTTATTCATCAACTTTTCGGACATAAATATTGTACCACATTATACAAGTGGGATGCAGCCTGTGACACGTTAGTGCTATAATGATGCTATGCAGTCAAGTATATTCTCTGCTACATATATTTAAATACTACTGCATGGCAAGTGAAGAATCAGATAAGCTCTCATTCTTGGGGAAAGGTCAATATAAGCAGATGTATGATAAACTGTATATTTGGTGTTAATTCATTGACATTATTGCAATGGTGAGATGTGCACAGAAGACAGGAATAGACATTGCTTTGGAAGAATGGCTGGGATATGAACTATTTTCCTGCTGGAAAAGTTTGAATTAAAGTTTAAATTCCAAAAACTCACTGTGTCTTCATTTACATGCATAAAGACATCCATTCATGTTTGTCTTAAAATGTCATTCATAGATGCACCGAATTATATTATTTGGCCACGTTTCCTTCGTCTTTGCTCACTTATGATATGATTCATAATTGGAGGGAGGACCTCACATATGCAGGCAAATTACATGCCTCAATTTAAGATTACTGACACCAATTAAATGGTCCTCAGGCGTTTGTGATTTCATGAAAATTATACTTGTAGTTTGCCACATCTTGCGGATTTCAGTTCTATACCAGCATGCACTCTTAAAAAAGTCACTGCAAAATTATGTGGGGTGAAGAAACATTTGCCAGTTTTGGGACCAACTGTTTCTATCACAATAATTTCAAGACTTTAAACAGAAAATAAGCATAAAAAACATTTCCTTCATATAATATACAGTGATCATCGTTTATTTTCTGTTTACGAGAGAAACCGTGACATATAATGGGTTTTAGTATAATATACAATTTTCTGTTCATAGAGTAACTGTAATTATTATGACAGAAACAGACGCTCTAACAGCTGCCGGCTGTTTCTGTTGTAATTTTTACATTTTGTAACAGTGCAGGCATGTGCACTATATGTATATAATGGCTTGTATTGACAGAATGAACACATAAGCATGTATATGTTTGTGGGGAGGGTATGAATTGGATGTATTTTTCAAACATTGAGACTAGCTAGTCCAAGCTGGGGTAGCCATAATATAGAAATCTGAAAACCCATAGTATGCTAGTGATTAGCTCTGTATAGCATACTGAGTCAAAAGGCTTATATAATTAACCATTTGCTATCTCAATGGATTTTGACCCGTAATCGATTCCTAAAATATATGTAATGGAACAGCATAATGTTAGTTTGCAGGGATTCTCTGGGATAAATGCAGAGTTAGTAAACACTGATTGGAGGGTAAACACTTTAAATTACTTCAACCATTTGGTAATTGGATACTGATCGATGAGTATATACTTGTTTCTCAAAGAGAAATAAATGATTATCCAGTCATCAAAGGGTTAGAGGGGGTGTTATACACTAAATTGGACTATTTATGGGAATATCACCTCTTATACTGAGCAGAATATATGCAACAAATGAATGAATTTGAGCTATGTATTAGTACAAATACACCGATGTATTCTATGAACGATGCAAACAACATGGTAATATTATAATGAAAATGAATTTATGAATTGAGTCATAAATTCATTTTCATTATAATTACCATATTGTTGCATTGTTCATATAGCACATGAGTGTATTTTGTACTAATGCATAGCTCAAATTCATCCATTTATTGCATATATTCTTTTGAGTATAAAAGGAGATGGTCCCATAACTGGCTAAATTTAGTGTACAGTGCCCTTTAAGGCACTTTTTAAAACCAAATACTCATTACAATTGGTTTTGATAACCAAAATTGGTTTTGAAATTTCTGATCAATACCAAAATTGGTTTTGATCAAAACCAGAATTGGTTTCATATATAAAACCAGTTTGGGTTTTGATCAAAACCAATTGACGCTTGGTATTTGGTTTTGATCAAAACCTAATTTGGTTACATATATGGAACAAAATTTCAAAACCAATTTTGGTTTTGATCAAAACCAATATTCATACAATTTGGTTTTGATCAAAACAAACAGGTGAACAGTTTCTAAAACGGTAATGACTAAGTTCAATGTTTCTGGTCGCGACATACACTACCGACCAAAACCGCGTTAAGCCACAATAAGCAAATAAATACACGCATACTCATGGACATGAGCATCTGTTTTTATAATTATTTGCAACAAACTCAAAGCATTTTTTTCAGGCAAACTTAGAATATATATAGAACGATTTTGGTGCAGTATTTACATGTTCAATGTCGCACAATGCAAATCACTCATGTGTGTTCATATCATCATGCGTGGAAATACATGTACCACCAATAACGGAACATACATATTGCACTTTCAGGTTGAGACGAAACCGAAATCAGTATGCAGATCAATGCCATTCTAATTTTGAGATATTATCTGTCCTATACAATCGGTCTTCTATCAGGTGTGAGTCAAGTGACAGCATTCAGAATGACACCATACCGTAAGTATCAGCTTTACTTATAATATTAGTTCATAAAGATTTGGTCAATAACACCACATTGCATACACTATCTTGAATGTCTCTAATGAATTAACATCATGTCTAACTCAGTTATTGACCAGGACTGACACTAAAGATTATGTACATTTTTCAGACTGTTCATTTTACATGTGTCACGAGACGAGTTTTAGATTTAATTTCTATCAATTATTCCATTAGTCAATTCACATGATCGCATGCTTGAGCTCAGAATGGGATGTCTCAATTTTGTCGACATCTAAAAACCTATCATTTGGCCTTATACATTGTATACAGTTACACTGCGTGAGACCACATTACATGTCTTAAAGTTCGACCACGTGTGCCAACACACACAAAGAACAAAAACTACGAACAATTGCGGATAAATGAATCAGTCGACGGCTTCTTGGAGGTAACAAATATCAAGTATACATCATTTTGAAAAGACGAATTACGACGAATGCGAACTGATGAAAATTTAATTTTCAAACTTTCAACATAAACTCTTATAATTGTAAGTAGAATAGAACTAAATAGAAAGTGAAACTGAAAGGTGTGGATGGATACATTCTTGCCTATGTTCAGGTAAGCCCCATTGGTATATCCATTAAACTAACTGGGAAAAATATTCTCGGACAAGTACCAAATAGAAGAAGAGTCAATATTGAATTGAATTGAATTGAATATTTGTTTATTATAGTGAGATTATGTTACATATATAAATGCGTATACACACAACAATAATCGACAATTACACCCGGCCCATAGTGCCTATAAGTCACTCAATTTCAAAATAAATATAGTTATTAATTAATTGCGCGGCGTCGTTATATATACATGCGTATATACACAACAATAATCGACAATTACACCCGGCCCATAGGGCCTATAAGTCACTCAATTTCAAAATAAATATAATTATTAATTAATTGCGCGGCGTCGTTATTAATTTAGTTTAAACATATTTGGCTGCCATATATACATGTTTATATATACAACAATTGGGATTGGGACACAAGTGCCGACACTTAGATTTGTACCGTTCCCAGATAAAACAAAGAGGGGTTACAGAGGCACCGACGTAATTGACAAGGCGAATATACATGTATAGTTGCATGCATAGTTGATGTATTTATAATGTGTATACTATTGGAGCGGGTTGGACAACGGCGGGGCGTTGTAAACAGAACAATAATCTGCGATGTTATTTGGTACATCTT
Organism: Siphonodentalium dalli; assembly: GCA_032622095.1. NCBI lineage: Eukaryota > Metazoa > Mollusca > Scaphopoda > Gadilida > Siphonodentaliidae > Siphonodentalium > Siphonodentalium dalli. The sequence goes on along the minus strand of CP136069.1, from coordinate 158,180,452 downwards.
ATAATATATAAATGATTCAGGGATTTGATTAATGGTTACTAAGGGGGCGTGATACGTACTGGATTAATGGTCTGATGTGTGGTGGGAGTTGTGGCCAGGTCGGGCGGTGCCTCACTAAACAAAGTATAATGCGGCAAACGAACAAACAGTAATAAATTATTTCAGTTAGTGCAACAAAGAAAATTATATATTGGGTAACTCCCATACAGGATGTATGTAATTTTGTTTTGTATTAGGTTTTGTAATAAGTAAGAAGTTTTGTAATAAGACTGATCCAAGTCCACTGGATTCACGAGAATCGTTCTGGCAGTGCAATGTATTTATGAACGGCCATGAACATTTCAGTATTATCGCGGTCACTAATTAAGGGGTTTCCTATTACTAGATTTTCCAGGGTTATATTGCCAAATTATATCAAATTATCGAATAGTTCCTGTCTTATTTGTGTTTAGTAAACACATTCAAAGAAGTAGTGATAAACATATTCGATGGGGCTTCCACACGCACATGATGGAGACAAAGCTGTATAGTTTTTTTTTATTTATCGAGATTAAGATCACTACAGCATCATCTGATTCTACCATGAAGAATGTTCAGTGTACGTTTATCGGAAGAAGCGGCATCATTGCGAAACGTAAAATGTCTCATTTGATCTTCTCAAAATAATGTATACGTACTTTATGAGGAAGCATAATGGGCACCTTTCGCATAATGAACTACTACTGATAACAATTACGAATAGGGTACTACGTCACTAAAACTTTCAAACAGTTGTCATTTTGTCATATCCGTAGTTCAATCACGGAAGCCAAACATTGGCACGCAGGCATGCAACCATCGAGCGTATGTCATTGACTATGGCGGGGTAACAACACAATTAAGGATTGCATAATCACAACTATATTTCCTAACTGTGAGTGGCGAAAATTTTAAACGCTACTATTTGTTCACAACGGGGCTCGTGGACGTCGCTTCTGCGAAAAGGTTTTGGAGTGTCCAAAAGAATTACGAATGTACCATAAATAGAAAATTCTTATTACTGGTTGTTCATTGTGCAGAAGTTGTACACTATAGGTCGCAAAATACACGCAAGACCAACATACAGACTTTCTATACTAAAAAAATGAACTACGTCGTAAATCTTATCAGCTGTTTCAAACTATCCACACAGAAGTGAGACCCATGCTCATTATTCCAACAATAATTATAGAACAAGTCTTCTTGACTGACGAAGCTTCGCATCCACATCTCGGTCCACAACAGCTAGTGATATCGGTTGGGTTGATGCTGTTTTGGACCGAGTCCCGCCACGTCACTCTTTAATGACAAATTTGCGTTGAACAGACGTATTATATGCACACGTGGAGTTTAATAATCTGCGTTATCCGCGATTAGTCTATCTTCAAAATGATATATCATTTACCATGATGGAAAAAGGTAAAGTGAAGATACGATCGTTAATATATTGTTTACATACAGTTTCTGATAGCGCAACCAAATTAAAATTCTCTGGACACAGGTCTTTGTTTACTTATAAATCTCGTTGCCTTGACATTCAACGGACCAGTCATATACGCATGTTGATTTCATCGTGTTTGGGACGGGCTGCTCTGTATGTTTACATGCAAGGCATCAATTTGACCCAATCCGAAAACATACAAGTACCATGACTCACGCCAACGATTATGGACGTAAATTATGTTATAGAAGAGTAACAGGATGGGATTGTCCAAAACAGCATCAACACAACCGATATCCCGAGCTGTTGTGGACCGAGGTGTGGATGCGAAGCTTCGTCAGTGAAATTTCTGTCCTCAAAATAACGCGCAATTGTTTCTCCGGTTAATATGGAACCAATTAACTTAAATTAATTTAACTCTATTTTGTTTAGATTGCTTCTGGGATGATGGGATTAGAATAAACTTATTTCATTGATATATTTATATCACAAATGGATCGGGGAACAATTTATGGCACTTATTAGTCATTGTGCCTCTCCCACAGCAACATATAGCATCTAAACATATGCATGAATACAAGTTTGCAGACATGGTGTCTAATGATAAGTAACGTAAATGTCTAGTTACCATTATAGTGACTTGGCATTATTGTGAGCTCCAGTTGCGATATAGTTTGATGCATAGTTTCTTAAACAACATAGATATAGTTCTTCTTTTGTTCCAAGGGGTAGCACGTATAAATCAAGTGAAACGGTTGCTATGAATATGAATTTCTCAACATATCCTCACGTCAATACGCACATGATCGACCTATAATGTGAATTAGGTGAAACACATGTTAACCCTTTACCCAACAGAACGGCCCTGTGCCAATGCATTCTCGTATATATGCGAGTCGACCATAGGTCGCCTCGCATATATAAGAGAATGCATTGGCTTAACACATATTAAAAATGATAAAATTGTCAAAGAATCTAGAAAAATATTATAACAATTGTTAAAAAATGTAAGAACAAATTATAAAATTGTTAAAGAATGTAAGAAAAAATGGTAAAAAGTGTTAATTTTTTTTTTTAGGCCAATGCATTGTCTTATATATGCGAGGCGACCTAAGGTCGACTCGCATATATAAGAGAATGCATTGGCACAGGGCATAACTGTAACCATCACAATGTGGTTGGTCAATGAACCGGTTCCAATGATATCCATATTTGTATGGTGTTATTGAGACAGACAGAAGTTATTTTAGGCTGTTGAAGCTTTATTTGGGCGTTTTTGGCCGTTTTGTTGGGTAAAGGGTTAAAGAGCGTGCACCTGAGAAGTCGCGAGTTGGCATAAGTGCGCTTATGTCATTGTCCGCATATAAGCTGCTTGAAATCGCCTCTCACTACTATCGATAATGTGACTAAATCGCTCTCGTTTTCTGCACATTTTCGACTGAAAATGAGACGATTCTAAGCAGATTATCTATTCAGAACAAGTTATATTATAAGCAGATAATGTTCGACTTTTGGGGAGAAGGGCCTGCAATTTCTGGGTTGCTTGGAATATTACTGTGGTTTACTTGTATATGAGGGATCGCCGAAAAGAACCGTTATAACTGATATGCTACCAAATTGAGCTATATATCAAGGCAACCTTTCTCGTTGATGACTCTATAGTTGGCATTCAAAAAAATAATTGTTGTGCATTTGTCCACTATTTTGAGGATAACGTTTGGATAACGTTTGTACTTCTAGTTCTTTGATTATAATACTTGTGCTGTGATGGTATAGGAGGGCAGCTGCGATTTATGAAGTGTTCATGTAGTTTGTCCTTGTTTGTTGAGTTTCATCAATTAGACGGAATATATAGATAGATAGATAGATATATCTTTATTGCGCGACCACAAACAAATACATTTGGGTATGGCAATATACATGTACATGTACATGTACACATACAGAAAATAAAGAAAACAAACATATAACATGGTATGGTAATCAATGGGTAATATATACAAGCATAAATTCTGAAATATAAAGTTCTTGTCTAGCATTGGCCCGTTATTGTCACATTATTCGCGTCTTAAATAAGAAGCTGTCTGAATAAAATTATTGAGGGCCCTATTACAAAGTCGATCACCAACTGCAAAAAGTATACGTAGTTTGGCGTTAGCGTCAAGTTCCATGAAATTTGTTGTAATTTGTTCCATTGTTTCATATAGCAATATCCGTTGGATATTATATCGAGGACAGTGTATTATTGTAACAAGGTTATATGATTTTGTAAATCCTGGCTTTTGTATATATAGCGACGGCATATTTTGCGGCTAATACGAAATAATTGTTCCCTGTTTGGTTTACATATCGAACATGAACATCGGGATGTGCTACAGAGTGGATATATATGAACAGATTATCGACGTCTTTTAGACACAAGATTGAACGACAGTGATATCCCAATTATATAGACGCAATTTGGGGGTCATTATGCTTGTTTGTGACCCCTTTACCCAACAGAAGGGCCCTGTGCCAATGCATTCTCTTATATATGCGAGTCGACCATAGGTCGCCTCGCATATATAAGAGAATGCATTGGCTTAACACATTAAAAATTATAAAATTGTTAAAGAATGTAAGAAAAAATGGTAAAAAGTGTTAAAAAAAGATTTGTTTAGGCCAATGCATTCTCTTATATATGCGAGGCGACCTATGGTCGACTCGCATATATAAGAGAATGCATTGGCACAGGGCATAACTGTAACTATCACAATGTGGTCAAAGAGCCGGTTCCAATGATATCCATATTTGTATGGTTCTATTGAGACAGACCGAAGATATTTTAGGCTGTTGAAACTTTATTTGGCCGGTTTTGGCCGGTTTGTTGGGTAAAGGGTTAAACCGATACTTCGGTAAGGTAAACTAACAATAAAATTCCCATTATTCCATTACATATTTGTAAAAGTTTTGCGATTATAATGCATGAAAATGTCCACTCTTGTAGGTTACATTGCAAGATGTTTAGTTTTAACCCACCTTGAAATTTAATGTGTTCCATATTCATAAGAGAGGTATCAACAGACTGCAGCAGCGTGCCACAGTGTCACATGCTGCTGACTTTCAAGTGAATTATTATGATGACCAGTCATGGAATAATGACGATAAAACGACGTTCCAGATATTTGTTCATATGCATCTTCAATGCAGGTGACACGATAGGATTAGCGAGATGGATATTTTACTCGGAATATTACTGTTATGAAAGGGCCAGGCAGTTTTGCAACCAAACTACCGGAGGACACTTGTTGTATATGGATTCGGATATGAAGAGGCGGAATTTCATCAAATACATACGTAACAACCTGACTGGATGGGACTATGAGTATGATAACTCGTAAGTACAATATTCCGGATTAATAACAATGCCAGTTGGAAAAAGAATTTGGCTCACTATTGACACATTATCTACATTAAATACTTAAATTTATATTTGCGACATGATGTTTGGACCAAAGACTATGTTCCACGGTGTAACTATACATATAACAGAGTAGGATGTGTTTGTTCTCGATTTCTCCTAGACTCCTGGACCAATTTCAACTAACTTTGGTGTGGTACCCGGAGTACCCTGGCGGATGTTAAAACGGTGTTCGTTATTTTTTAAATTTAAATTGAATTAAATTTTCTTTTAAATGTTAAATTGAGCAAGCAGTTCAATCTAAAATACAATAATCAGATAAATTTTTAAACACCCGTTGTAAAAAAAGGGAAAATTATGATTTGGTCCATCCGTCCGACTGCTCTTTTCGTTTCCCGATAATAACGTTAGTAAGTCTGAACTGAATGGAATAACATTTGGTATGTGGGTTTACTAGCACAGTATACAGGTCAAGTTCGAATTCGGGTTCCGCCTGCTAATTTTCACTAGAGTTATGACCCTTTTGTTTGAATTTGCACTCAATATTCGTTTATGGACGATACCGTTAGTATCTCCGAACTTAATAGAATGAAAATTGGCATGTGAGTTTACTCGCACAAAATATAGCTCAAGTTCCAATTTTGCCTATTTTCACAGATTTATGACCCTATGTTGAAATTACCGCGGTCGTATTTCGCGGCTGCTGTGATAGTTGCCGATTATATATTTTCACATGAAAAGAGGTAATGATTTGTTCCAACGATGCTAAGGTATAACCTAGCACTTGTTTTCTTAGCTTTGGGTTCAAGATATACTCAGGGCTTGTTAATAATAGACACTTCAAAGTATAGCTGGACACATGAGTGCATTGTCGGCAACTAACGATACGTTAGAGCTGACCTAATATTCCAGGAACATTAGGGTTCACTAGGGAAAAAGCTGATTTTGTTCAGGGATTACTAAGAAGATGTCTATGGACAATGTTGCAAACGTCCAATAGAATCAGTGTTGGGCTTTTTGAGATATCATGATTTTCGTCAGACCATATGCGAATGCAGTCACATGTAGGCTAATTTACGGAGTCATGTTTCTCACATACCCGTCCATCGTGGAGATATTTGCAATTGATGCTAGAGCTTACCGCAGTCAATATTCCATAATTGTGATGAAATTTATTGCCAAAGAGAGCATATAAATCGCATGATGATTCAAAATTTTCCTAAAAAAGATGGCGAGTAAAGATATTCAGACGACAATTAGCTACAATATGAACCATTATACTAGAATAGTCATTAATTCAGAAAAAGAAAGTGATACGATATATCGATCCATCACCATCCTTACCTTAACACCAACCCCTAAAACGTACACCATGACTTCGAGTGTCCGAAAGGCAAAAATACCTCATATTAGTCCTGACGCTTGGCGTAACAATTGTGCAAATGGCGATAACACTATGAAACTTGGCACATAGGTTCCTTATATACTATTAATCATTTTCAGATGTGTAGACATCGCGGCAAATTACCATACATCTTACTTACAGGGATGGTAACGGTTGCTAGCGACATACCCGAAATCGAAAAATGCCGAGCTGACTGATATTATGTTAGTTTTAACAAACTAATATAAACTATGTCATTATCATTCTATGGTAAAACAATTGCAATAGCTGTTGTTAGTGCGGGTTCGACTGTAAAATACTATATATTTCTGGTAATGTTTGCTAGGGACATGCCCGAAATATAAAAAATGAACACATGACTGATATTATGGTAGTTTTAACTAAACTACGCCATATAACATTTTTATTTTGAAAACATTTATTATAATTGTTGTTAGTGTGAACATGGCAGTAAAGTTGCCGCATTCGTTACCTAACAGTGGTGTAATGGTTTCTATGGACATATCCACATTCGAAGACATACCATATGGTATGAGTTTCTGCAATTTACAGGACTATAATTGTTTCATAATATGCCATATTATGCTTATATTAACAATATTACATCACTAAAGGTTGTTATATTGTGTACCGATTCTCATGTGGCAGATTGGTATTGACGTTTCAATGTTGCTACCATTGACAAATCTACTTAAAACTGAGAGACTATCCGTTATTGTTACCACAATGACATACCTGTTGGAGTTTATGATTGTATCTTCCATCAATCGATTGTTGGAATATATTTTAATGAGACTTGTAAACATTACATATTGTGAATGATTTTTGAGTATTAAAAAGCCTATAAAATGGAGATATACCCACAGACTTTCACTAGTCTGAAAATTGCAAACGAAGATTTTATTCCATGTTATAACCTGGATGACCTGCTCTCTGAATGTACATATAGTGATATTTTCATTGAAATTGATCAACAGCAGAATGCCGTTGAGTTCAATTCACCCAAGTCTAAGAAAGCTAAATGTGCGCCTTCTGAACCCACCAACATCTGAAGGCTAAAGACAACAATGTTGATCAGCAAACAGAACACGATAAAGACAATTTGTCCATAAAAACATAAAACATGACGTGATAATCGATGAATAAACGATGTGCTCCAAAATATTTTTTGTTATAAAATTCTCAGGTCCACATACTGGAACTTGAAAGCCATGCAAGTTTATCACTCCAGAAAGATGCCCAATCCGATTTGACACAAAAAAACTACACTTTAAACTATTCATAAAACTGTAAGTTTGTATATGTATCACTGCATGTACATGTACATACGTATAGGTTTGTTGTAACGAAAGCAAGAACGCTCTTTATAATGCCGACAAGTTTATCAAAAGTTCATTGAAAGTTGATATATCAGCGAAGACTAATTGACATCAACAAGATTTCATTCAATAGAAAATTGATGGCATTTTTGTGCCAAATCGTATTGTGCATCTTTCAAAATCCGATTGTTTGGTTTTAACGCATGAACTCTCGGGATCCAAATAAACATACGGTTACTCTTTTTTAATTTAATACTATTCCGCCCCTATGTTTATTTGGACCACAGGAGTACATGCATGTAATTAATTGTAGTGTCTACTTTGCTTTCTTAATTTGTCTTCGAGGTAATTTAGAATTATAAATTGATCGTGCAGAATCCTGTTTGCAACCAGTATTGCCATGTTTTGGAGTCAGAGCCTGACACTTCCAATGGCTCTTAGATGTGTCATGGTGTTGTTGACATCGTACACTAATGGATTGATGCTAGAGCCACCGTTATGTCTATGATGTCCGAAATATTGTTCCAGGGGGTCCTGATTGAATCTGTTGGTCATAACAAAGTCAGCACCTTTATCCAGAGTGTATTTTAAACAGCTCTTTATCGATAGTCATGCAATACAGGTAGGTGCTGTTTACACCAGACGACTAACAACTAATCACATGGGAAGTACATTACAATAAATTACATATTTGGTTGGGTACGGCAGCATGTTCATTCTGGTTTGCAGATTTGAGGATGACGATATCACTGAACTGAACTGAGCCATTTTTGAAAACTTGAGAAAGTGATAGCCCTCCCTATAAAAACGAGAAAGGCTGTCACTCTTAACCCTTTACCCAACAGAACGGCCCTCTGCCTATGGTCGACTCGCATATATAAGATAATGCATTGGCTTAACACATATTAAAAATGATAAAATTGTCAAAGAATGTCGAAAATATTTTTTTAGGCCAATGCATTCTCTTATATATGCGAGGCGACCTATGGTCGACTCGCATATATAAGAGAATGCATTGGCACAGGCCATAACTGTAACCATCACAATGTGATCAATGCACCGGTTCCAATAATATCCATATTTGTATGGTGTTATTGAGACAGACCGAAGCTATTTTAGGCTGTTGAAGCTTTATTTGGGCGTTTTTGGCCGGTTTGTTGGGTAAAGGGTTAAAAAACACACATACATTGTGATATTACAAACATTTCCTGCAAACAATCTTTTCAAGGTATGCTAAAAGTCACTCAGGGATATATGAGAAAACAAACTGATACATTGGTTTCATGCCACATCTGGTTATTTTGAAGGAGTTGTTGAAATTCGAACCCGAGTGTGCTAGATTGGTAAATATCCATTTTTAACAATTAATGCTCATTTCATGTAAAGATATGAACCCAAAAAAAAAAAAAAAACTTAAATGCAACTGAAAGTCATCGACTAATGCATCAGCAATATAAATATTGCATGCTTTCTATTTTAAGTGTGGCCATTTTCATGTGGCTGCAATAGTTGTAAGTCTGCCACACATAAATGGTATCAGACGTCCGCTCCCAACAGCTCGAATTTCTGAAATTAAAAAACATTTCCACGAAATTTCACTTTTAATGGACAGGGTTGAAATACCGCAAAAGTGTGTATAACAAAATGGTATTCGACGTGATCTTTAAGATATACTTTCAATTTATATCGGATCCATGATCTCACGGTTTCCCCCCGGTATTTATCCTTCATTGTTCGTAGTAGTTGCAATAGAACACACTTTAATCGATTATTCTCAAATATTTTCCGCTTTGTTTCTGGTGAAAACAACATAAAGCGGAAGAGATTCCTGTTTAGACTGCTCATGCGCGAAGTAATTATGTTATCGATTATCCACGCCCATAAGCTAAAATGTTCCACGTGTTTATTTGTATACAAAAGCTGGCGTTTTTTAAAGACGCCAGCCAATCAGGTTGCAGGATTTCCCATGGCTTCCCCGGGATGTGCAAACGGAAAAGAGGGGTTCTTTCGTTCGACGTACGAGCGCGACAAACAATTGTACTTCGAAATTCATTTACGACTGTCTCCGACCACAACCATCTGTGGTCTGCAGAACAAAAAATATCTATAAAAATCAACATTATTCACATAATAATAATGTAAAGGACAATAAACGAAATTGATATTCCCAACTACACCTTTTTACCGGACTCGGCCTCCTGGTCGCGCAGTTCGATTTTAAACTGGAAAAATCAATTATCTATAAATAAAGCGCCCATAGGACCACAGCTATCTGAAATTTGTAGAACTGTATACACGTGGCGCGCGCGTAACAATCTATGGACAAAAGCGTGTTGCGCACTGGATCGAGATTGTATTGTTGGTGTCGCCAAACCTGAGCACGTGTAAGCGGCTTATCTCCGTATTGTATAGCGGTACCTGTCTGCCGTCGCCATTAGGCAGGGATCACGGGGCAGGGGTGGTGCGGATTTCTCACCCTCTATGCGGATGTCACGACGCTATCACTTTTATTGGTGGGAAAAAGTCAACGCAGATCGAGAGTAAATTTCACCGATAAATCACTCCGCTGTGTGTAGAAACCACCTACCCCGGAAAGTAACCGACAAACTTGCCCAGATACACGAATAAGGTTGTCTCACTTAGCGTGGATCGCTATTATGACTGTACGGTAACGGATCAAATTGTCAAGTCCATGTCTTATATTTAAGTCATGTTGTGAACTTGGTGTTTTAAAGTTGGAACATCGGGTTTCCTAAAAATAATCATGGTTGTCGTCGCAACCAATCTTTGGTCAAACTATAGCAGCTGGAAATGGCATGCATTCCTGGTAAATTACATGGAAGAACCTGACAAATATAATTTGAAATTGTTTTATTTCTGTGATTTTGGAACATCAAATATTTTTTTTTTTTGTACCGGTACCAAAACTCGACTCGTTTCCTAATTTCGGTCAAATGTTTGAACTGAAATGGTTATCAGGTGAAAACATTTCGAACCATTAGTATAGGGGATATCAGGTGGGAATTTCCAACAATTGGAAATATTGAGGTATCTAAGACGAGACGAGATTTATTCTGGTAAAGAACTATTCGCGTGCTCTGACCGACTTAGAGCACAATTGACCGCACACAATGCGATTATCTCGAAATACGCAATTGATCGTGCGTTGAACACGACGTACAATCCATGCGCTGGCCGAGATGAACACAATGACCCGTTAGCCACACCAATCATCGTGATTACCCATGCAGTGATCGCCGTTGAGTGTGAATAAATATGTTCGAAACGACATTGATTAACGTGTGTCCCGTTTTCACAAACCAAGTCACTCGCAGATGTGTTTGGAAAGTCAAATGTGGAAGTCGCATGATTGTGTCTTACTATTATTATATACATTGTATAAGTGGATCATGAATTCCGAAGAAGTCTGTCTGCCAGAATGATGACATGGAATTTGGACCTGTAACCAACAACCAACTACTTTTTGCCAAAGGTAATGCTGCACATCATTATTATGTGACAAACATAATATTTTCAATAAACTGTTTCGAAATTACTACCATAATAGTCCATTGGTTCCTCCAGATTATCCAGATACAAGTTCTGTTGTTAGTTATATCGGATATGTGGAGCGCTATATAGTGAAGTGGTGATTCTGTTGGATTATTTGATATATCACTATTTAGTGGTTCTAAATGTAAATGTTAATTCGTTTAGTTTCATCGTTGGATTAGTGGTCCTGAGAATATTTTCGGAACTGGATTAGTTTTGTGGAATAATTATAATAAATGTAATTATTCTACTAGTTAATAAATAATTCAACCAATGCATGTGTTACTATTGCCACCCTCCGTTCGTCCTATTGTATTTTTGGTAAATCACACCCAATTCCCAAGGGTGGCAAACTAATATTTCAGTGATATCCCATTGTTCGACACGCGCCACTATTAACAAACAAATCGCGCGGTCGTTTCAATGTAGCTTCAGTTATTATATAAGAGTACGTGCTTCCCACACCCGCACTCCCCTTATACGCCGTCCCTATATATGTGCCTGCTTAGTATATTAGAGGTGCATAAATAGTAACGGCGTATAATGACAGTGTGTTTGTGGGAAGCAGAGCGCCGTTCGTGCCCCTGTGGCCTCTGGTAATTGAAGCTACTTCGAAGCGCCCGTGCGATTTGTCTGTTGTGAGTTGCGTGTGCCTAACAATGGGATAATCATTGAACATTCATTCGCCAGCCTTGGGAATCGGTGTGCTTTACCAAAAATCAGGGAACGGTTTCAACAATGGGATTGTGCTCTAATGTACATTAACGACAATCAATGACAATCTATGGACAAACGCGTGCTGCGGGCTGCATCGACATTGGTGTGTTGGTGTCACAAAACCTGAGCACGTGAAAGCGGCTTATCTCCGCGTTGTATAGCGGTATCTGCATGCCGCAGGCGCTCGACAGGGATCACGGGACAGGGTTGGTGCGGATTTCTCACCCCCTATGGGGATGTCACGACGTTAACAGTTTTACGGGTGGAGGAAAGTCTACGCAACGAGTAAATTTCACCGAGAAATCACTCCGCTGTGTGTAGAAACCACAGAACCCGGAAAGGGACCAACAGACTTGCCCAGATTCACGAATCAGATTATCCTCACTTAGAGTGGATCGCGAATCCGCGCTTGTCGGCATTCGAACCAGCTTCGTCAACGCTAGACGGCAAATGGCGGCATAATGCTCCGAGCATTCTACCGACGGGACCACCGGCGTCCTTTACAATCAATGTTTAATGTGAAATATTGTTTGTTCATATCAAGAACTGTATATTGTTCAGCTTTAAGTCAAAATATTACACAGACATTACATTCAGGTCTTGAAAACATTTAGAACCATTATTATATTGGGTATCAAGTGGGAATTTCCAACAACTGGAAATAATGAGGTACCTGTTGGAAACGTTTAATTCATTGGGTGAAGAGGTGACAGGTGAATGTAATTTCGCGGACTTGGGAATTTGCAATAAGTTGAACATTTTGAAAGATTCTAACTAACTATCGCCGCGATTGAAGTTATTGAAAATTATTTTTCCAGAAAATGTAATTGTCACAACGGGGGGGGGGGGGGGGGGGGGGGGGGGGGGGGGGGGGGGGGGGTTATCAGGGGGTTCAGGAAAAAATACCAGACACTATGCGCTTATTTATTTTTTCCGTTCTCTGGGTACCCACCACCCCCTAATTTTATTTTTGTCCGATTATGGGATAGCGACCCACCCCCTCCAAATATACAGTTTGGTGACGATTGGGTGAGAAATGTGACCTGTAATTTCTTACGAAGAGTTAAATCCCGGAAAAATGGTAGGCACCCAATCGAGAGGTCACACCGAAGATCCATATGAAGGTTTGTGATGATAGGATGGGGGATAAGCTCTGCGGAGTATGTTATAAAAGGATTTAGTGATGCAAAGAGTAAAATCCTTAAATCCAATATGTCTGCCAGCGGCCATATTTTTCATTAATAGAGGTGATTCTAGACCCATATACCGAATATCGTTGCAGTCGGTCAAAGTTTGTTTTAACACCTTTGTTTTATTTTATTATGGTGTTTTGAACAGTCTATATTTATTTGAAGAGTTCAGTGAACTGTTTACATTTATTTGAAGAATCTATTATTGTGTTATGTTTTCATTGATATCATGTTGAACAAATGATTTTTAATAGAATTATTTAAATCTGACCCTTTCCATGTCAATCTGCATTGATAGATCCTCGATGAAAACATTTAGCAAGCTGAACTTGTTATTACCCCTTGGTGTCATCCCTCACTATTAACTGACGGTGAACTCAAACCCCTCTACCAAGAGTTAAATGCATACCTATTACATAATAGAAGCATACTTAAAACATTTTCTCACATTATTATGAAGATAAATTACTCTAGGAAAACATGTATAGGGCCAGGAAATGTACAAGTCCGGCTGCTCAACCTACCCACCTCCGCCTAGTGTGTGGAAAACTATTGCAGACCCCCCCATGGTATTATCAGAAAAAATTCCAAATGGGTGAGTTGTATTACACTCCCGATAGCAGATATTTCCATTGCTATGTAATTGTTTTCAAAATCCATGTTTAAAGATAAATTATGACAAATAAACCAGTCTCAAATGTCAAGGCTTAAGAAACGGGACCAAATAGTTCATTAATCAAGAGCAGGGGTCTCATTTAATTAAATTAAATTAAATTTAATCGGACATTTCCATATTTTGAACCACAATTTTTCGTTTTGTCTTTATATAATTTTGAGAATTTTTGCTGTTATATTGTATATTCAGTCCAGCAATAATTTATTCTCAAATGGCGAATTAGTACTTTAGCTCCGACCTCAATTAATTTAAGAAACATGGAACGAAAGACACCCGCATCCAATGCGGATTACATTCCGATTGCAAAACTGCTATACCATTTCCTATTTATTCGTGTCAACCACACCCATCGATAACATATTGTGCGATAAATAATAGCACGAAAATCTGACTTAATCCTTGTAAAGGTAATTTGCTTTCAAACAAGGCAATGATGTTATACATAAAACCCCACTGTAAAGCCGGATAAACGCACGCATGATTTACAATCAAATTACCAATCTATTTCGTTACTGCGAAACCAGAAATAGGTATTCTCGTCTCAGGTTCAAGTCTCGGTTTATACAAAAATCTCAGACCCGGGGGGTACTAGGTCTCAGTTGTAGACTATTACCTATAACACACATAATTATCGATGATATTAAATTTTGTCCAGTTCATATATAATTATAATCTTTCCTCTACACGGCATATCAATAAAACACAATTCCTATTTGGTTAACATAAAGATAAATGCTTCCAAAAAATACATATGTTTCTGTTACCAGGACTTGTACGTTACCACATCGTTTGAATTATGAACAGGCCGACACATGCTTGAGTGACAATCAGAAGGCTTGGTTTACGTAAACATGAGTTTCAAAAAGACGAGAATACGGACCAGTGCGGACAAATAATCCCAGCTTTCTCGCCCCGAAGCATGGTAACACATCGCGATCACCGTGGTTTGGACCTGGTCTAGACTATTGTTTGCGCGAAGCCTGGTCTAGACCAGAGACCAGAATTCGGCCGATTGTGCGTAGAATAATAGCACGAAAATCTGACTTAATCCATCTAACGGTAGTATGCTTCAAACAACACATGGATATTTTCAATAAATCTCCTATTGTAAAGCCAACTAAACGCACGCATGATTTGCAATCAAATTACAAATCTGTATTGTTACTGCGAAACCAGAAATTGGTATTCTCGTCTCAGATTCAAGTCTCGGTTTATACAAAAATCTCAGACCAGGGGGTACTAGGTCTCAGTTGTAGACTATTACCCATAACACAAATTATTATCGATTATATTATATTGTGTCCTGTGTATATATAATTATAATATATAATCTACACGGCATACCAATATAACACATTTCCTATTTGGTTGACATCAAGATAAATGCTTCCAAAAAATACATATGTTTCTGTTACCAGAACTTGTACGTTACCACATTGTTCGAATTATGAACAGACCGACACAGGCTTGAATGACAATAAGAAGGCGAACCTT
This sequence comes from Siphonodentalium dalli, assembly GCA_032622095.1. Lineage (NCBI taxonomy): Eukaryota > Metazoa > Mollusca > Scaphopoda > Gadilida > Siphonodentaliidae > Siphonodentalium > Siphonodentalium dalli. The sequence goes on along the minus strand of CP136069.1, from coordinate 158,165,240 downwards.
GGTTAACGTAAACATGAGTTTAAAAAAAACGAGAATACGGACCAGTGCGGACCAATGATCCCATCTTACTCGCGCCGAAGCCATGTAACACATCGCGATCACTGTGGTTTGGGCCTGGTCTAGACTATAGTTTACGCGAAACCTGGTCCAGACCAGAGACCAGAATTCAGCCGAAAGTGTTTAAGTTGATTTCGCAGTTAAGGCACTCAAGTGCATATTCACTAAAAATTGCATACCCGAAAGTGTAAATATATTGTCTACTCTGAATTGCCTCTATGTCGACTAAACAGGCAGTAGTGTTTTCGATGAAAATTAATGACATACATTCATGGCCGCCAATATCAGATACGATCTAAATATGTTACCTCACAAGGCATGCAGTGTTTATTAAATAATTACATTGCCAACTTGTGGTTCTCTTGTGATTCTTGATGTGAGATATCTGGAAATGCCGCTCAGTGGTAATCCTCACCCCCGTCAAAAATGACTACATATTTAGAACGTGTACAAACAAAAAACCGAACTTGTAGAATTAGGGCTTAGGGCTTGTGGGTGAAGGACCGTGGCCAGTGAAGTGTATTGCTTTCCGTATGCTATTTAAACATCTCGCAATTGGGGCTGAGTGCCAGAAGAACAAGTTTGTCACAGATGACAAACAATTATGTATGAACCAAATAATAAGGGCATATTTTTGTCTTGGTAGAAAATTGATATAATCACATTATCATGTTTTTAAATAGTACTGACATGCATAACATATATGGATCTTTGTGTGCATGATACGTATAATGCTAAATGATTAACTATATTTGTGTGTATATTACAGAAATATACATTGGAGTAAACTTTATGTTGGGGCTAGAATTGTTGGCAATGCCAGCGGATTTGCTGCGATGTGGAACACATGTGAGATGGTCGACGGTTTTGGATACAGAACAACAGTGTTCATACCTGTATCAACGTGTTTGTATATTAGATTATATGAGAGCCACATACACCCCCAAATGGCACTTTGGGAAGACGACTGCCAATCGGACAAGAAGTTTGTCTGTGAAGTATCGACATCAGAACGTGAGTAAAATACTGCATTTCCGTGTACTCTTTTGTGCGATCAAAGCTCGCAAATAACGATCACTTCCAATATTATTGCACCTAACTATTATCAGGCAACTACGTTCCTGGTTGTTCTCTGTTAGACCATATCAAGCTTCACAAACAGTAGTTATAGTGATTGAGATCACACCAGATGGACTTTGTATTACTACATCTTTATTTTCTGTAAGACATATGCCAATTTCTTAACTGGTACTCCAATATGTCAGCGTTTTGAAGACTGAACATAATTTGATTGTATTAACATACGTGCATTTTACCAACAACCATATGCTCTCAATGAAATAAAACAACTTAATTATTTGTGGAACCTGATGCTGGAAATGAGCGGAATGAGCGGAATGAGCGGAATGAGCACAGAAATATTTGAAGCTGTACACTAGTTTATAAATTATTTTAATCCATGCCCTCTTTTCAAGCCAATACTTCCCATATCGTTATGTTACATTAAATATGCATGTCTGTCAACCAACCATAGCTTTGTATGACCCACATTGTGTGAGTAAAGGGGGGTGCCGAATGACACTTGAGTCCACGACAAGAGGTGCCATGTCTTACCCACCGGAAGCTGACATAAGCTGATGATAGGCAGATCACCCTACTGTATAGGCAATTCAGAATTAGTCAGAACGTTGAAATAAAATAAGCAAGAAAGCCCCACGTCCTCCGGTGTATTAGGTAACGAGTTTACCATATATATCGTACCTGAAAAGGTACACGCACTTATAGATAAGTTATACATTTCCCAAATTGTAATGGTGTCAGGTCCTCAGGTGCACTTCAGGTCCTTTAACATATATAACGCATTGATGTGGCTTAAGTTAATGATAATTACACGAGCAAAGCAATTATATGTGGAAGGTGTTCTACCTCATGTCATGAAAAAAATGGATCAATCGTGTGCCATTTTGGACTTTGAATTCACAGTACCGAACATTAGGGCTAAGAAACAACTTAACATGCTCAAATACAAATATATACAACTAGCCGATGAGCCCGACGTTGTCCGGGCTATTCAAAAACCAAATTTCAAGTCGATAGCTCCACCCGTTTCCGAGATCTGGTCTGCGCATGCGCGAAGCTGGAGTCGCACGGGCTCGGCGATCCGATAAAATTCGTATCCGGGGCAAGATACATTCACATAGCAAATTTCAAGTCGATAGCTCCACCCGTTTCCGAGATCTCGTCTGCGCATGCGCGAAGCTAGCCGATGAGCCCGACGTTGTCCGGGCTATTCAAAAACCAAATTTCAAGTCGATAGCTCCACCCGTTTCCGAGATCTGGTCTGCGCATGCGCGAAGCTTGCGTCACACGGGCTCGGCGACCCGATAAAATTCGTATCGGGGCAAGATACATTCACACACCAAATTTCAAGTCGATAGCTCCACCCATTTCCGAGATCTCGTCTGCGCATGCGCGAAGCGGCGCCGCACGGGCTCACCAATACGACAACGTCCACCGCCTGGTCAAACCACACACACGTACCAAGTTTCGTCCCGATCGGCCGAGAATAGTAGATTTGTATTAATGACAGACAAACAAACATACAGACAAACAGACAAACAGAGGTCTTCAAAATATATATGAGATGGATGGACCTCGTCGGTCAGCTGGACATCGCAGTTTTCGTTTTGTCCCAAACGAGATGTGTTTATTCAGCACCCATATAATACGGATATGATATCACTCGCAACGTAATGGCAGAACATATATCAGATATTTGTGCTCGGTGGAGCGAACTATTCCTATAGTCATCGAATTCACTCACTCAAACATGACTCGTAGAAAAAAGTTGATATTTGCGATTAAGAATTTCCACACAATGCTTGAAGAAAAGCGTTTCAATTTGAAAGGCAGAGAACATTATATATGGATAGAAGATTCCGGTTGAGTTCAATATATACTGCTTTCACTACCAATCACGTGCCAGTCAACTTGATATTATTACGGCTCACGCCAGATTCACAGACTAGTATAAAGATACTTTTTGGTAGCATATAAGGCGCGAAATTGTCCAGTCACTTGTAAGCATAATTTTTATTTTAACAGGTGAATCCGTACATCATGACAATACTGTACCAGTCAGATGAAGTTGTATTTTTAGGCGCACCTTTGTTGCGATATTGAGCATGCTTAATTTAGAAAAACGTGTGATTAAGCGCAATACCAAAAATCTGTCGTGCTTATTATTGCAATATTGAAAGCAAAATATTGCGATACTAAGCGCGCTAAATTTCATACAGACCCGATTGTGTTATGTTTAGATAAATACTGTGCATATAGCGTTTACAACTATAATTATATACACATCTAAAACATTGTCTCTATTTATACAATAAACAATAGAGAAGAAGCAATAATTTGATTTAAATGTCACAATTTTGAGCGCGAGATGTCGCAATATTAAACGCAAAATATTGAGATATTAAGCGCAAAATTTTGCAATAATATCACAAGCGACATGCTTATAAGCGTTTCCACTTCCATTAGTATTGCGATATTGGGCGCTTAATATACCACTTCTTTTGACTGGTACTGTATATATCAATAACAGCTAGTTGGGATTGAACCTTCAAGACAACAGCAGATCCCATAATAACTGTGCGCAATGACTTGGCGACAATGTTCTCCTGGAGTCGCACATTTTCCATGAAATATCAATGAATCAGCCAAAGATAGTTTGATAAGAACATCCAACCAACAGTGTACTCCCGGTAAATTGTCGTCATAACGGTAACTCGACGATAACATGGCGAATAATGACAATGTCTCATATCCACACGTTTGAATGAGAATTGATGAACACGGGATGAATTGGTCGGTGTAATTGTAAAGTTGGAATTGTAGTTTGATATGTGATCATCGATCACTGCGCGGCGTCAGTTCATTGTATACGGTGTTTTTTGTTGACATTGAAGCGCTTGTGAATTACACTGGTGTGTACAATACATGTATATGTATATCCTCTCTTGTAAATGTACATGCATGTGCTCTGACACAATCAGATTCTGAACACTGTCAACTGCATTTTCAACATTCTAATATTTATAATAGCTGCTCGTTGAGTCGTTGTTATTATTGTCACTATTGGTTGACATCGAAGCTTGTGTTAATTGTACCTGTATCCTCTTGTGTCAGTAAATGTGCCAGTGTTTTGATACTAAGTCACAACACAGCACTGAATGAAGTCAGACCATTGAATGGATCATGCCATGATTGGCAAGCATCTCTGCTCTCGATCGTATTTATAGTGTAGCGGTCAACTCTCAAATTGTGGCATGTACCCCTCCCGGAGGTATAACTACTTGATTAAATTTTGTTCGATCCAAGTATCATATTCTTCGTCTTGAAATGGTGTTTTGCCCTTTCGATTCTGCGTGCCAAGATGCGAAAAACGACATTTTTCGATAAAAAATGCAAAAAAATGGGAATATTGAATTTTCCCCACATTACGCATCACAATTGGCCTATGGATGCAATGAACACGCTCAAATTGACCGGTTTAAATTGGTGTACAACAATTTGGGTTCGAAATCCTAATATTATGCACAGAGTAAATAAAAATAATTATTTTGTTGAAATTTTTACCTAAAGTTCCGAAAAAAATATGACGACTTACATTTTCGACCTGATATGTACGGAACTGAGTGCACTGGTTGGATACAGCGCATTTCTAGAAAACATCTATATTATATAACATTCAATTTGATACCAAACATGTTCCAAAATAGTCTTTGCATTTATTAAATTTTAGCATTTCAACTACCCTACCCCGTGTTTTGAGAAATCGGATGCCGCTCATGAAAGAACCCTTCTATGAATGACCAGATGTATTTGTTGCAACAAAAATTTGTCCATAAACTTCCACGCGGCCTTCAGTTGGGTGTCAAATCGAATTAGTCTTTAATTAGATGTCTGTGTTTTTGTTTCCATGTGATGGAACATACGATTTTGCATTTTACATGAATGTTGTACGTAAAATATATAGTTAATAAATCATTATTGTGGATGGGGTTAATGTGTATTTCCTTTAACCACGTGCATTGAACGTCCGAATCCTGGCATGCATCTAGGCACTGTAAGATTCCGCATTCTAGACAGTAACAGAGTATATAATATGTCCACGATAGGCAATAAATAACACATTTCGATGTCCCTCCGACTTTCTTGCACACACAGCTGATAGTATGTACCATTCAACACCTATGAATGTCTATTTATTGTGCAGAAAGATAGGTATGATCAGTGGTGTATATGCAGGGGATGTTGAGGGGCAGCAGAGCGCGTTACCAACCCCTGTTACTGATATCTACCGTATGCTAACTCTTTTTAGAGCGATGAAGCCTACATATTAGCACCATATCATTGTGACCGCTGATATGGCCAGAAATATAAGAAAGCACACAAGGTGGTCTGGCAGGGGCCTGATGACATCAACGATAAAGTTACCATGAGATTTGGTGGAATGCACCTTGCAATGGCATTCAATGCTGCGATTGGCAAGCTATACGGAGATGGTGGAGTCAGATGCTTATGCACCACAGACTGCACAACAAATGTTACAAGGAAAACAGTATTCAAGGGCAGTCCGGAGAATCATATTGTGCGTTGAAGCCTTTTACAGAGTGTTTGTGGATGCAGCATCCGAGTGGATGTCGAACCATGAATCAGAATTGTTATCAACAGATTTGTCAAACCACATCGACACAATGGAACAGGCCTTTTCGCTGGGAGACCACTTGCTTGTGACGGAGGTGATTGATGTTGCAATGGCAGAAGTATCGACGTCAATGATAAAGTTGAACGAATTTGCCAAAATTGGCATAGAAGCGTCACACACATTCGCATACTGGTACGACTTTCTGTGTGCGGGCTTGATATTACTCGGGTTGTTACGAGCTGACCGGGACTGTAATTTTAGCTTACACCTTGATTCTGTCCGGAAACCGTACCATGGTTCACTGCCGCCGGAAAGAACAACTACTCAAAGTGGGTACCGGTGTCCATCGCAGAAATGATTAATATGGAAACAACTCACACAGATTCGTACATACAGATGCAACGTGGGGCGTTCGTGGTTCGACAATCGTCACAAGCTTTCAACGGTGTACCGATGGATCAGGCTTTGGAGCAATCAGTTAATAGAGAGTGCAAGAGTCATGGTGGTGTCGTTGGCTTTACTCTCAGAAAAGGAGCCAGAGTGAGGTGGATTTTGAGCAGGCATGTATCTGGGGAGTATGCCTCTGCGATGAAAGCACTTGTGAACGACAAGCCTGACAAGAGAAAACACGAGGAATTATCTCCTATCCGAGTTTCCCGAGATGAACGCGATGTATCGAGGATGGTTTCCTTGTTGGCAAATGACTGGCAAAATCAGTTTGATTTAAACTCTGTTCCAAGCGATCTCATAAACATATCTACTGGACTCATTGCAAGCCAAAAAGTACAACAGGCGTTGGCTGTGTGTTTGAGTAAGGCCAAGACCACTGCCGCGGAATTATTCGCCCAAAGACTCTCTTCGGATACTAAACAGGTGAGCTTCTGGCAGAAGGTGCCAAATCCAAAGGTAGTGACCTTTGTTGATATGAAAAAGCCGATGACATCACAAGGCAAGACCATATCGTTGGATCCCGAGGTGTTGTTTAGAATGTTGTTGATTGTCGCGAAAAACAGAGACGTTAGTATACACACTGTTTTAAAGCACGAACTGGCGACAGTACCGCCATCTCTTTTCAATCCAGATGGCACCTTTCGTAAAACCAACAAAGCTGACCTTGCTGCGAAGCTAGAATCACATTGTCCACAGATGAACTCCCTTCCAGCCCCAGCCACGGGAGTTAAAACAACGTATATTATCGATGCAATGGCGCTTCTCTGCACCCTATCAGAAAACAACTTCACGACATTTGATGATCTCGCCGCCATTGTACTCAAACGACTGATATATCTGTGGAAGCAATCTGGGGTACAAGAAGTTATACTTGTCTTCGATTGTTACGATCACGAAAAATCTGTGAAGAGTATGGAACGACAAAGTAGGGCAAGTTCTGATCAAGGTCGCACGTATGTGGTCATGGGGACTCGACCAGTTCCAAATTACCGACCATTCCTCACACACGCTGAAAACAAGTCTTCCTTGGCAGCTTTCGTGTCCAACTACTTGTTTGAGAAATCGGTTGAATATCTAGATGAAGCAACTAAGCCCACGCTAGCAGGCGGTTTCGACGACCCTATGCTAGTGAAGTGCGTGTATGCAGAGGAATCGAAGGTCATAACAGCGCTTTCGTCAACACACGAAGAGGCGGATACGAGGGTGATCTTTCATTGTGTTATGATTGCCAACAATATAGATCGTATCGTAGTTAAGTGTGATGACACTGATGTAATGGTGCTCCTTGTATACTACATGTCAAAGGGCCTTATCGGAAGCACAGTTTTCATGAATGCTGGCCATGCTGGGAAAACCACCACATGTCATCGTTACGTGCCTATACATGACATAGCTAAAACCCTTGGTGGTGACACATGTTCTTGTCTACCTGCTATGCATGCATTAACTGGGTGCGACACGACAAGTTCTTTTTTCAAAGTGGAGAAGAAAACCGCCTTTTCTGTGCTCATGAAGAACGTCGATGCGTTAGGTGCACTACGCCATTTCGGGACAAGCAGCACAAATCAGGAAGCCATTCAAATTGCAAGAAAATACGCTATGCGGTTTTATGTCAACGAAAAGAAAGTTGGGCAAATTTGTCGACTTCGACGAAATTCGCTACCACCTTGCTTCCGCTTCTGATAAGGCAGCTGCAGCTCTGCCGCCAACGGACGACGCGTTTATGTAGCACGTTAAAAGGGCCAAATACCAAACACACATCTGGTGTCTGAGTCACACCTCAAGTCGTTGATGGGTCTATGAATCCCGTCAGGTTTCTGAAAGATCCTGCACCAGCGGAAGTAGAGACGTGGCGACAGGGGGGGGGGGGGTTGGGGGTCTCACCCCCCAACTTTGGTCAAAATTTTCAACAGTTGGGAATTTCATACCTGCCAAAACATTAGTTGGAAAGTTCACACCAACAATAGGTTGAAAATGTTCTTGTAGTTTGATTTTCAAACAATTTATTCGGGGAATTAATTGTTTTTGGACCAATATTTGCATATTTTCCTATTTTTTGTCAAAAATTTGGACTGAAATGGTCATCAGTTGGAAAGCTTGTGTCCGGTCCCTCCCCGTGGGCCGTGGCCAGTCAAAAACTTCTAGTTAATTTAAGAAAACAATATTGTCATACATTTGGTCAACATTGTCATTGGAATTGTCATCAGTTGGAAATTTTCCAACCTAAGTGGGGGGTGTCAGGTTTAAATTTCCAACTCTAAGAAGGCTTGATGCTAGTCTAGATGCTAGGATTTTGCAAATTTTCTTGTTCAGATTTGAAATTTTTCCCACACCGGCCCGAACCATGGTCGGGCCGGTATGGTTCGGCCCGGTGTGTCATTGTCCCTCCCCCGTGGCCAATACAAAACTGCTATAATTAGTTTAACAAAACAATATTTTACTACATTTGGTCAAACGTGTGGATTGAAATGGTCATCAGTTAGAGAATTTTCCAACCTGAGGGGGGTGTATGAGGTTTGAAATTTCCAACACTAGGAAAGCTTCAGTTGAGGCCAGTCTAGATGCTAGGATTTGCGATTTTCTTGTATAGTTTTCAAAATGTTCTCACACCGGGCCGAACAACCATGGTCAGCCCGGTGTGTCCTGGTCTCTTGCCAACAGCCGTGTGCATTTGTCTGGAGTTAGACCACTAGATGTTAGGATTTATGCAATTTTTCATACCGGGAATATAGAACCATGGTTTATGAATATATAGGATGTTAGGTCTGAACACTGAGGTGCAAGGGGGGTGCAAATGGAATTATGCAAAACTTGTGTATTGTTTGATTCTGATTCAAGGGGGGGGGGTGCAGTTGGAATTTCCCAAGGTGGACACCCCCAACAGATACCCTCTAGCCACGTCCCTGGACCTGACTCATCTCTTTTGTGAGCACAAAGACTGCAGTTTGTCAGCTAAATGCAAATACAGGCATGAAGTGCATCGATATATGTGGATGTTCGGCTGATTGCCCTAACAGCAGGGAACACTCTGTAGATGTTTATGACAGCGACGATGATGTCCCATGAAAGTGGTCTATTATTGATATGCCAGCTCTGAATGATAACACTCGTGAGCAAACTCTATGGGTTAATTTTGCTTTCTGCTCAAGTTCAAGCAAGAACATATGCCTATACTGTGGATGTTATGTTGTACCTGGACATAGTTCGACTTGATTTTGGATTTTATTATTTTGGATCGCTAATCATTTAAATGTGTCATTGACATTTTCAGTTTTCATTCAAAGTTGACAAAAATCGCATTTAGGGGGAGGGTTAATAAATTAGGTTATACGGAGGCAATACGAAACCCATCTTAATAATGCGCACTTAATAATGTTACCATATAAATGCAGAACATTTTGATATATAACACGCCGGAATTAATTGTACGACACTGATCACTCGCGGTTTACATTATGGATTAAGAGTGAAAAAAGGGGAAATTTTATGAAAAAAATCTTAAAACTGCGAGTTATGATAACCCGATGCCCACAGGTTAGCATTTCCCCTTTTGATAACTTGATTTATATCCTCTAAACAGAATTTATGTATGTTTTATGCAAAATTATATAAGTTTCAGATAAAGATTCAGAATTTCCGAAATATCGTGTTTTTTCGTTGTTTTTACCATAAAATGCCGATTTTCATTTCTTGGCACTCTGTTTCGTCATCTGAGACACACATATTCGTTTGCACAATGTTCCAGCGGTGATATATGCGAAGTTTCAACTAGTTATACTACCGGGAGGGGTATGTCAAAAACTAGAGGCCTTTTCAGAGTTGACCGCTACACTATTAGTGGAAATTGTCAATGATTAAGCATTTTTCGCAGAATTTAAACTTGTCCGGTTATCAAAGGAACCAAAATCAGACCGTCTTAACAACTGTCCACAGTCGAAAAGGTAACAGTTTACCAAAATCCGAAATGAGATAACGTTCCGTGCTCTCGATAAATTGTGCATAAAATAACAGTATGGGACCGTTAAACTGATGAAACGGTATGGGACCGTCGATTATGACGGCCCCATACCGTCGATCCGACAGTAATTGTGTAATTGTGTAATCAACCATTATAAACTACTTTGAATATTTTAGTTTCCAGCCTTGTAAATGCACTATTTGCTATTCAAAGTATTATTTCAACGTGCAGTTGTATGCTAACTGTTACGCGTGTTTAGATATTTATATTTGCACAGTATACCAGTCAGTTCTTGAATATATACTTCTGATTCCTAGTGCATAAAACTAATAGTCTATTGTGCTTTAAGTTGTGTATAACACCTTCTTTTAATCCGAATCGCTGTCTGCTTTATACACAATTAATTCGCTATACATTTTTCTGACAACTTGATTCGTTCGTAGTACTGATATAACGTTGCGGCTGAAACGATATTGAGCCCAACGCACCATGATAAGTTTGATTTGTTCATTTATTATTTTTCGTCTGTTCTTATATGTGCTCATTCTGCTGACTGGACTTGGTGCTAAACGTATTCAAGAACAGATAAACTTATTTTAAGAAAAAACGTCTGTGTTTGTTTGCTAAATCGCAAGATCCGCCTGTTCTCATGGATGATAAGGTCAATATGAACCTATTTCAAAACTAAATAAGTCCATTATGGCACTATTTTAGTAATATATTCTATACAAAACTATTTACCGCGGTAATGTGGTTCACTGTGGCCCACGCCATTCAATAGAATAGCATATGTTAGTTCACCACGGGCTTATTTCGGAACCAAATCAGTCCAAAATAAACATATGTGAATAATTATGTTCAATATGAACCTATTTGCACGAGAATATGTCGAAAGGATAGTTTTGATCACGAAATTACGCTTACATGTATGTAAACAGATAACCTCTAATAAAACCCATTTGAACATGTGAACAATATAGCGGACATATGGGCCCGATTCGTCATCCCAGGTTGAAACCTGGTCTACGTAAACCGCTAGGTTTAAACCACCGTGCGCCAGCTAAATCCGTGGTTTAAACCCGCGACCACAGGTCTAAGTGACGCATTCATCATCTCTGGTTTAAACGTGGTTCCGCCAGACCAGTGGTTTAGCAATAGTGTCTCTCTATCGTCGAAATAATTAATCGTATTATCCTAATGCGGACCGCCTCGTTTTATTGATTGCAAAAATCAATAATTATGATAGCAACCATATTTGATTGGAAATTTATATAGTTTATTGTTAACCTCCTCAATTTAGGAGAGCATATATACAATGACAAGTATATACATGTTAAATAAATATGCATGCAAATGTTATTCTAATCATAATATTAATCTCAATATTATATTATAGTGTTTACGCCATGTCACACGCATGTGATCGGGTTCTCGCATTTTAAAGTTTCAAGTGTAAGTGAGGTCAGTGATAATCTAATGTAGAATTTAGAAATGGGAAGGCATCCATATAAGTGCCTGAATATCAATTGAATACCAGTTACCGGAATAGCAATATCACATGCGTGTGACCGAGCGAAATAAAACTTCCAAATGAAATATTCACTCGACATCAACGTTGAATATTGGAACATGAGAATGTCTGTCATCATAATACCTTATTCAGTGAAATTGGACAAAGGTTTTATGCATCGAATTCAAAGAGTAGCATATATCACATGGAAATGGCCTATTTGAGAACTGGAAATAAAGAGTAGAGAATAACAAAGAAAATACAGAGTTATTTCCTATGTCTACCTAAGTTCATAATGTGATTACCGCAATGTCATTGGTTTATAAGTAAGTAGATTTTGTGTTTCTCTCAATGAGTCGCTTGCTCATAGTAGAAATGTAGCTGTGGCGTGAATTATGTTGTCAAGCTGGATCGTAGGTAAGTCTAGGGTCACGTGCTGGAGAATTGAACAAAAAAACAGAGCAAATAAATTGTCCGAAGATAGGCGAGACATGAGTAGGTATGCTTGTATTCCACAGTGGTTGATAATGTACTCCCAGTATTGATTCCGTGCAGATATTAACAGATGAGACTAGCAGGAGAACATTATGTGCATCAGTTCATTTTCGTACATCATGGAGAACCACAGCATACATAATTGTTGACGAATAGTTCGGTTCAGTAGTCGTATCATATTTGTGTACTTTACGGAGTGTTGTGCGCCTATAAACTGCAGTTTGTCCCATAGCTTCTACTCCTTAAGCGGATTGCGATGGGTCAAGGACAGTACTTTCAGCAGTGGATCGGACACAACCGCTGAAAGCCAAGAGTTGGAATAGGAATGCAATACGGAGTCTTTTGCTAATGCCTTCCATGCACCATTTGATGGAAACGCCCCTTCGTCCATAAAGTGAAAAGATTGTCGATTAGGCCGTACTTGGTAAGGAGCTGGAATATTTCTTGAGTGAATCCTGATGTAGATCCATTGAAGAGATGTTGTTGGTGAGCCCTAAGAAGAAACAATATAAGTGGAGTTTGGTGATGCATGGGCAGGTGGATGAGGTTGCCAAGGAAGCAGAGTTTTCTTATGTGTATTTGCTGTTCTATTGGCATTATTCCTAGTAATCCAAGCGATAATCTTGTGCTAGCTCTCTTCGGGAGTGTTTGTATACTTTTGCACTAGTCCGAAGTGACCTCTCCATGATGGGGAGACTTGACGAGTATTCCAGCGGGAACAACTCGCAACCATACAGAGCTTTCGGCAACACTACACATTTTAGAATTTCTCGCAGGGATGCCGGTGTCAGATAAGAAGTGTTTGCTTTCCGTGCAATGGAGAAAAATGTTTTCCGTAGTTTTGAAGATACAATGTGCCCTTGTGTTCGTCCGTTTGCAAATTTATTCTGAACTATGTCAAGATGAATACTTTCTGTATGCTCTGGTAAAAGAAAAAACGCCACTTGATGCTATATTTGTAACATATGTCCAGAAGGCTATCTAGACCTGATTTAGAAAGAGATATTAAGCTGATGTCGTCTGCCGTTGTTGGTGCGACACAAGAGACGCCGTTTATGGATAGTCCCATCCGAGTGGTCGTTATGGATTTGAGAAGCACGTCGATATACACGAGGTAGCAGAAAGGTGAAAGGATCTCCTTGTTTAGTTCCTTGTCCTATACTGAAAGAGTTTGACAGGCAACCGTTATACCGCACTCGGCTCGTGATATCACTATATATAGCGTAGAGAAGCCAAGGCGCATGAATTTGAACAGGAGGCAATTGTGCCACACTTTATCGAATGCCATTTTGGAGTCCAACAACGCTACAAAAAGTTTAGAGTTGTTGTCTTGTGCATATGAGATTTTATAAGCGTTTTATAAGCTTAAATCGGCAACTAAAACATCTAATTCGGCAGTCCAGCTAAACCAGCTTTACATAGGCTAAACTTGAGATGAAAAATCCGTCTTTTCTTCATCGCGGTTTAGAATTGATAGAATTGCCAAACAATCGTGGCAGACCAAAGTTTCGTCCGATCCATCCTTGCGAATTCTGTGGAAAGTTCACCCTAATAATCCCCTATCAAACTGGGCAGTCTGGACACTTCTCCATGGAAACGCTCACATGTTGAAATATCTCAAAAACTTAGTACTGCTTCTCAACAGGACTACCTATGCCAACAATTTAGTGTGTCATCTCTGCAGCGAAGTGTACTCGAACGAAATCAACCACGCCATGTTCGTATGCTCTTCTCCAGCCGCACTCATTATTATAAACTCTTTTTGGGAAGGGATTATCTCTCGTTTCGGCATACCCGAATATTTTCACCTTGCGTCGTTAGCCAGAGATGACCTGGTAGCAACCCTCCTCGGAAGTTCTCTGGAAACCCTAACAGAACACATATCTCACTGCCTCAAGGAACTAGTACTATATTCTGTGAAGTTCCTGTACGTTCTCAGCACAATGATAAGGAATGGCGTACAGCAACCCGTGTCTCGTCCAATGTAATTATCTTCTCAACACCCACGCATGTTGTAACGACTAACTGTCATATCTGTTGGACAAATCAGATTTTCCAGCAACAAAAGCTGTTGTGAACATTCAAATGCATATATGCTTCACTCTCGTGGTTTCCAACACCTCTCCATACTTGTACATAACGGCCCACGACATTGGTCAGGGGAGCCCACTTTAATCCAACTGTATTTATATGTCATGTGTATCGATCTCTCCTATACTTGGAGGTAATACAGATATCTCTCAATATGATTTTTACAACTATCTTGTGGGAGTTTTTTGTTTTGGCTTGTGGCAATCACAAATACTGGTGTACTGGTGTCTACGAATTCATTTGAAGGGTTCAACGTTTTAATTTTGACATAATATTCCACCAGTTCAAAACATGGGAACTTTTTGATTTTCTGCATGGCGGAAAATTTAATACTTTGACAAAAAACGAATGTAATATATTCCTTTATTAAAAGCCGTGCCTCTGCATGGTTGCCGCTTCTGGTGTACACTCCTCTTGGTCCAGGATTGACTCGATTATGGAGACTTTATTCAGCGTCAGAGCTTAATCCCCTTCGTGCGACTGGAGCCTGCGTCACATTTGCGCACATTTTGATCATTTGAACATCTTAATTAAAAAAAATTAATTAAATTTAAAACAAACAAATATTAATATAAATTTTAAATAATTGTTTCTTGTTAGATACAACTCCTTACTCAATTTAACAACACAATTTATTTTTTTAATTAAGATTTTCTATTTTAAATCAGTTTTAGAACAGACAAACGGACATACATATAGACAGCTCCCATACCCTGTAATATATACATATATACATGTAAATACACCAAGTTTTGACTTTGCGGGTAAAGCATCTTGCAGAAAATCTATCACAAACAAAGTGATAAAATTAATTAAATTTAAAACAAACAAATATTAATATAAATTTTAAATAATTGTTTCTTGTTAGATACAACTCCTTACTCAATTTAACAACACAATGTTTTGTTTTAATTAAAATTTTCTATTTTAAATCAGTTTTAGAACAGACAAACGGACATACATATAGACAGCTCCCATACCCTGTAATATATACATATATACATGTAATGACACCAACTTTTGTCTTTGCGGGTAAAGGATCTTGCAGAAAATCTATCACAAACACAGTGATAAACAGCGCGTGAAAATCGTGTTGAGAGACATGGGCTTTGTCAGATTGATTGAAACAAACAAAGAGGTCAGATTAATGGTCCGTTAGCGATACCTATGTCTCAATGAATAAATCCAATGAGCGTGCACGCGTTAGCAATAATTTATGACATGTCAATAACCATTATATCGGTCGGCCTTTTGGTCCGATAGGTAACAGGGTAGTTTGGCTGTATGCTCATATGACCAAATCGAGTTGTCAATTAGTTGGTACTGAACAACATGAACGCCGCCTTAGCCCCGGTTTGGCTGGACCGCCAATGTAGGTTTAAACCAGGTTTAAACTAGGAGGTTTACACCGGAGATGACTAATCCGGAAATGGTGTTCCCAAATTGACACTAGGTTATCATTATATCACTTTTGGATGATATCAGTGGATCACTGGACAATAACGAACACATGAAGCCGTGGAGTCCGAGGCGATACAATTTAAAAAAAATCTATTGTAAAAAATTGTTTTCCTGCTTGGAGACTTGATCTCTTCTATCATCCTAACCCGTCCATGACTGGAGTTTCCTGAAATTTTGCGAAAACCCTGTGCCATATATAAGTATATAAGAGAATACATTGACCTAACAGTATGTGCATTGACCTTGTAAGCTAGTACATTCTCTTATATATGCGAGGCTGCCTATGGGACAGGATTTTCGTAAAATTTCATGAATCTCCAGTAATGGAAGCGTTAAGACGCTGGACAAATAGAGTATCCAAGCTAAAAACAATGTCTAAAATATATATATTTTAAATGAGTAATTAATTCAGCACACCCTACTGTCAGCATTAATATGACTCTTCAGATTGACCTTTGCTATTGCTTAAGCATTTAAACTTTCCTCATTCCTTATCGCTCCATTGACTTTAATGTATTACAGTATCCTTTCCCCAAGTTGAGCGCCATTGTAACTGACACATTCATTATTTGACATCTTCAAATACATGTATGCTGATTTATATGAACATGACTTTATAACGAGGACTGAAGATGGAAAATATAGCGACTACCGCCATATGCTTTCTTCTTCTGTGTATATGTATATATATTATTCTTACCACCTTGTATATAATGCGCATCCCACCAGTAACATATAAAATAATAGCAGCTTTTGTCGTTCCCACCAGAGCAAATTTCCGTTACAACATGTGGCAAAATAGAAATTGTTCAGTTATATGTGTGTTTCTTTATGTTTTTGTGTGTGTTTCTTTATATTTCTATGTGTGTTTCTTTATATTTCTGTTTGTGTTTCTTTATGTTTTTGTGAGTGTTTCTTTATATTTCTGTGTGTGTTTCTTTATATTTCTGTGTGTGTTTCTTTATATTTCTGTGTGTGTTTCTTTATGTTTTTGTGCGTGTTTCTTTATATTTCTGTGTGTGTTTCTTCATATTTCCGTGTGTGTTTCTTTATATTTCTGTGTGTGTTTCTTTATATTTCTGTGTGTGTTTCTGTATATTTCTGTGTGTTTCTTTATATTTCTGTGTGTTTCTTTATATTTCTGTTTATTTCTTTATGTTTTTGTGTGTTTCTTTATATTTCTGCATGTGTTTCTTTATATTTCTGTGTGTTTCTTTATATTTCTGTGTGTGTTTCTTTATATTTCTGTGTGTGTTTCTTTATATTTCCTTGTGTTTCTTTATGTTTTTGTGTGTTTATTTATGTTTTTGTGTGTAATTCTTTATATTTTGTGTGTGTTTTGTCTGTGTATTTGTGCGTGTTTCATTATATTTCTGTGTGTGTTTCTTTATATTTATGTGTGTTTCTTTATGTTTTTGTGTGTGATTCTTTATATTTCTGTGTGTGTTTCTTTATATTTCTGTGTGTTTCGTTATATTTCTGTGTGTGTTTCTTTATATTTCTGTGTGTGTTTCTTTATGTTTTTGTGTGTGTTTCTTTATATTTCTGTGTGTGTTTCTTTATATTTCTGGGTGTGTTTCTTAATGGTTTTTTTTGTCTGTGATTCTTTATATTTCTGTGTGTTTCTTTGTTTTTGTGCGTGTTTCTTTATATTTCTGTGTGTTTCTTTATGTTTTTGTGTGTGATTATTTATATTTCTGTGTGTGTTTCTTTATATTTCAGTGTGTTTCTTTATATTTCTGTGTGTGTTTCTTTATATTTGTGTGTGTGTTTCTTTATGTTTTTGTTTGTGTTTCTTTATATTTCTGTGTGTGTTTCTTTATATTTCTTGGTGTGTTACTTTATGTTTGTTTTGTCTGTTTTACTTTATATTTCTGTGTTTCTTTATGTTTTTGTGCGTGTTTCTTTATATTTCTGTGTGTTTCTTTATATTTCAGTGTGTTTCTTTATATTTCAGTGTGTGTTTCTTTATATTTCTGTTTGTTTCTTTATGTTTTTGTGTGTGATTCTTTATATTTCTGGGTGTGTTTCTTTATATTTCAGTGTGTTTCTTTATATTTCTGTGTGTGTTTCTTTATATTTCTCTGTGTGTTTCTTTATATTTCTGGGTGTGTTTCTTTATATTACTGTGTGTTTCTTTATATTTCTGGGTGTGTTTCTTTATGTTTTTGTGTGTGATTCTTTATATTTCTGTGTGTGTTTCTTTATATTTCAGTGTGTTTCTTTATATTTCTGTGTGTGTTTCTTTATATTTCTCTGTGTGTTTCTTTATATTTCTGGGTGTGTTTCTTTATATTTCTGTGTGTGTTTCTTTATATTTCTGGGTGTGTTTCTTTATGTTTTATTGTCTGTGTTTCTTTATATTTCTGTTTGTTTCTTGGTTTTTGTGCGTGTTTCTTTATATTTCTGTGTGTTTCTTTATGTTTTTGTGTGTGATTCTTTATATTTCTGTGTGTGTTTCTTTATATTTCAGTGTGTTTCTTTATATTTCTGTGTGTGTTTCTTTATATTTCTGTGTGTGTTTCTTTATATTTCTGTGTGTGTTTCTTTATATTTCTGTGTGTGTTTCTTTATATTTCTGTGTGTGTTTCTTTTTATTTCTGTGTGTGTTTCTTTATATTTCTGTGTGTGTTTCCTTATATTTCTGTGTGCGTTTCTTTATATTTATGTGTGTGTTTCTTTATATTTATGTGTGTGTTTCTTTATATTTCTGTGTGTGTTTCTTTATATTTCTGTTTGTTTCTTTATGTTTTTGTGTGTTTCTTTATATTTCTCTGTGTGTTTCTTTATATTTCTGTGTGTGTTTCTTTATATTTCTGGGTGTGTTTCTTTATATTTCTGTGTGTGTTTCTTTATATTTCTGGGTGTGTTTCTTTATGTTTTTTTTGTCTGTGTTTCTTTATATTTCTGTTTGTTTCTTTATGTTTTTGTGTGTTTCTTTATATTTCTGTGTGTGTTTCTTTATATTTCTGTGTGTGTTTCTTTACATTTCTGGGTGTGTTTCTTTATGGGGTTTTTTGTCTGTGTTTCTTTATATTTCTGTGTGTGTTTCTTTATATTTCTGTGTGTGTTTCTTTATATTTCTGTGTGCTTCTTTATATTTATGTGTGTGTTTCTTTATATTTCTGTGTATGTTTCTTTATATTTTTGTGCGTGTTTCTTTATATTTTTGTGTGTGTTTCTTTATATTTCTGTGCGTGTTTCATTATATATTTTTTTGTGTTTCTTTATATTTTTGTGTTTGTTTCTTTATATTTTTGTTTTAGTTTCGGTTTAAACTCGGAGGTTTACACCGGAGATGACTAATCCGGACATGGTATTCCCAAATTGAAACTTGGTTATCATTATATCACTTTTGGATGATATCAGTGGATCACTGGACAATAACGAACACATGAAGCAGTGGTGTCCGAGGCGAGACAATTTTTTAAAATCTATTGTAAAAAATTGTTTTCCTGCTTGGAGACTTGATCTCTTCTATCATCGTAACCCGTCCATGACTGGATTTTCCTGAAATTTTGCGAAAACCCTGTGCCATATATAAGTATATAAGAGAATACATTGGCCAAACAGTATGTGCATTGACCTTGTAAGCTAGTACATTCTCTTATATATGCGAGGCTGCCTATGGGACAGGATTTTCGTAAAATTTCATGAATCTCCAGTAATGGAAGCGTTAAGACGCTGGACAAATAGAGTATCCAAGCTGAAAACAATGTCTAAAATATTTTTTTTTAAATGAGTAATTAATTCAGCACACCCTACTGTCAGCATTAATATGACTCTTCAGATTGACCTTTGCTATTGCTTAAGCATTTAAACTTTCTGCATTCCTTATCGCTCCACTGACTAATGTATTACAGTATCCTTTCCCCAAGTTGAGCGCCATTGTAACTGACACATTCATTATTTGACATCTTCAAATACATGTATGCTGATTTAGGAAGATAATATGAACATGACTTTATAACGAGGACTGAAGATGGAAAAAATAGCGACTACCGCCATATGCTATCTTCTTCTGTGTATATGTATATATATTATTCTTACCACCTTGTATATAATGCGCATCCCCCCAGTAACATATCAAATAAAAGTATAGGGTAGCAGCTTTTGTCGTTCCCACCAGAGCAAATTTCCGTTACAACATGTGCCAAAATAGAAATTGTTCAGTTATATGTTTGTTTCTTTATGTTTTTGTGTGTGTTTCTTTATATTTCTGTGTGTATTTCTTTATATTTCTGTGTGTTTCTTTATATTTCTGTGTGTGTTTCTTTATATTTCTGTTTGTTTCTATGTTTTTGTGTGTTTCTTTATATTTCTGTGTGTGTTTCTTTATATTTCTGTGTGTTTCTTTATGTTTTTGTGTGTGTTTCTTTATATTTCTGTGTGTGTGTTTCTTTATATTTCTGTGTGTGTTTCTTTATATTTCCGTGTGTGTTTCTTTATATTTCTGTGTGTTTCTTTATATTTCTGTGTGTTTCTTTATATTTCCGTGTGTGTTTCTTTATATTTCCGTGTGTTTCTTTATATTTCTGTGTGTGTTTCTTTATATTTCTGTGTGTGTTTCTTTATGTTTTTGTGAGTGTTTCTTTATATTTCTGTGTGTGTTTCTTTATATTTCCGTGTGTGTTTCTTTATATTTCTGTGTGTATTTCTTTATTTTTCTGTGTGTGTTTCTTTATATTTCTGTGTGTTTCTTTATATTTCCGTGTGTGTTTCTTTATATTTCTGTGGGTATTTCTTTATTTTTCTGTGTGTGTTTCTTTATATTTCTGTGTGTTTCTTTATATTTCTGTATGTGTTTCTTTATATTTCTGTTTGTAACTATGTTTTTGTGTGTTTCTTTATATTTCTGTGTGTGTTTCTTTATATTTCTGTGTGTTTCTTTATGTTTTTGTGTGTGGTTCTTTATATGTCTGTGTGTGTTTCTTTATATTTCTGTGTGTGTTTCTTTATATTTCTGTGTGTGTTTCTTTATCTTTTTTGTGAGTGTTTCTTTATATTTCTGTGTTTCTTTATATTTCTGTGTGTGTTTCTTTATATTTCTGTGTGTGTTTCTTTATATTTCTGTGTGTGTTTCTTTATGTTTTTGTGTGTGTTTCTTTATGTTTTTGTGAGTGTTTCTTTTGTATTTCTGTGAGTGTTTCTTTATATTTCTGTGTGTGTTTCTTTATATTTCTGTGTGTTTCTTTATATTTTGTTTGTGTTTTTTTATTTTTCTGTGTGTTTCTTTATATTTTGTTTGTGTTTCTTTATGTTTTTGTGTGTGTTTCTTTATATTTCTGTGTGTATTTCTTTATTTTTATCTGTGTTTCTTTATGTTTTTGTGTGTGTTTCTTTATATTTCTGTGTGTGTTTCTTTATATTTCTGTGTGTGTTTCTTTATATTTCTGTGTGTTTCTTTATATTTCTGTGTGTTTCTTTATATTTGTGTGTGTTTCTTTATATTTCCGTGTGTGTTTCTTTATATTTCTGTGTGTTTCTTTATATTTCTGTGTGTGTTTCTTTATATTTCTGTGTGTGTTTCTTTATGTTTTTGTGAGTGTTTCTTTATATTTCTGTGTGTGTTTCTTTATATTTCCGTGTGTGTTTCTTTATATTTCTGTGTGTATTTCTTTATTTTTCTGTGTGTGTTTCTTTATATTTCTGTGTGTTTCTTTATATTTCTGTGTGTGTTTCTTTATATTTCTGTTTGTAACTATGTTTTTGTGTGTTTCTTTATATTTCCGTGTGTGTTTCTTTATATTTCTGTGTGTATTTCTTTATTTTTCTGTGTGTGTTTCTTTATATTTCTGTGTGTTTCTTTATATTTCTGTTTGTGTTTCTTTATATTTCTGTTTGTAACTATGTTTTTGTGTGTTTCTATATATTTCTGTGTGTGTTTCTTTATATTTCTGTGTGTTTCTTTATGTTTTTGTGTGTGGTTCTTTATATTTCTGTATGTGTTTCTTTATATTTCTGTGTGTGTTTCTTTATATTTCTGTGTGTGTTTCTTTATCTTTTTTTGTGAGTGTTTCTTTATATTTCTGTGTGTGTTTCTTTATATTTCTGTGTGTTTCTTTATATTTCTATGTGTTTCTTTATATTTCCGTGTGTGTTTCTTTTTATTTCTGTGTGTTTCTTTATATTTCTGTGTGTGTTTCTTTATATTTCTGTGTGTGTTTCTTTATGTTTTTGTGAGTGTTTCTTTATATTTCTGTGTGTGTTTCTTTATATTTCCGTGTGTGTTTCTTTATATTTCTGTGTGTATTTCTTTATTTTTCTGTGTGTGTTTCTTTATATTTCTGTGTGTTTCTTTATATTTCTGTGTGTGTTTCTTTATATTTCTGTTTGTAACTATGTTTTTGTGTGTTTCTTTATATTTCTGTGTGTGTTTCTTTATATTTCTGTGTGTATTTCTTTATTTTTCTGTGTGTGTTTCTTTATATTTCTGTGTGTTTCTTTATATTTCTGTGTGTGTTTCTTTATATTTCTGTTTGTAACTATGTTTTTGTGTGTTTCTTTATATTTCTGTGTGTGTTTCTTTATATTTCTGTGTGTTTCTTTATGTTTTTGTGTGTGGTTCTTTATATTTCTGTGTGTGTTTCTTTATATTTCTGTGTGTGTTTCTTTATATTTCTGTGTGTGTTTCTTTATCTTTTTTGTGAGTGTTTCTTTATATTTCTGTGTGTTTCTTTATATTTCTCTGTGTGTTTCTTTATATTTCTGTGTGTTTCTTTATATTTCTGTGTGTGTTTCTTTATGTTTTTTTGTGTTTCTTTATGTTTTTGTGAGTGTTTCTTTATATTTCTGTGAGTGTTTCTTTATATTTCTGTGTGTGTTTCTTTATATTTCTGTGTGTGTTTCTTTATATTTTGTTTGTGTTTTTTTATTTTTCTGTGTGTTTCTTTATATTTTGTTTGTGTTTCTTTATGTTTTTGTGTGTGTTTCTTTATATTTCTGTGTGTGTTTCTTTATTTTTATCTGTGTTTCTTTATGTTTTTGTGTGTGTTTCTTTATATTTCTGTGTGTGTTTCTTTATATTTCTGTGTGTGTTTCTTTATGTTTTTGTGCGTGTTTCTTTATATTTCTGTGTGTGTTTCTTTATATTTCTGTGTGTTTCTTTATGTTTTTGTGCTTGATTCTTTATATTTCTGTGTGTGTTTCTTTATATTTCTGTGTGTTTCTTTATATTTATGTGTGTTTCTTTATATTTCTGTGTGTGTTTCTTTATATTTTTGTGCGTGTTTCTTTATATTTCTGTGTTTGTTTCTTTATATTTCTGTGTGTGATTCTTTATATTTTGTTTGTGTTTCTTTATATTTTTGTGTGTGTTTCTTTATATTTTTGTTTTAGTTACGATTTTCTTGATGATCCCATATTTTGGTTTTTCAACTTAGACCAAGTTTTTGAAAAATGGTAAAAAAAAAATGAAAAACTAATGGCCAAAATAATTGTCATGCCAACGTGAACTCTGATAATATTACACATCAGCTTATTGAAGACCAGTTATTGACAACACACAACCAAAATAAAGTTCAGACAAAACTGTTGGGTTACCCAGAGTTAGGTTAATGGTTGGGTCAAATTCCAGAAGTTGGGTTCAATTGTTGGGTTCTCTCTCTGCCATATTTTCAAACTCGAACAAATACACTGTGAAGGCATCTGTTATGACCGAATTATATAGTTGTAGTATTGAATGTGGCTTTGGTGCAAGTATTCTTTTCTAGGTTGTTAATTTATTCCAGAAAAGGAAGTCAGTATATGTTACCTCGTTTCGGAGTTTCATATTGCATATACAGTTCGAATTCTGGTTTAATTCAATATCTCTCAGACACCAAGGTCCGAAACATATCCATTCGTTGGACTTATTTTGGGAAACCTTAATTAATGACCAGCATCTCAGATAATATAGTCAATATTGATTCAATGAGATGAAATATAATTATATATTGACATCCGTTTTCTCTAATCCTATGTTTAGTTACTTCAAAACCCAATATTTGGTTAATTTAACCCAACGTTTGGTTACTTTGGATTAGAGTCTGACTAAACTTTAGTTATATTCAACCCAATTTTTTGGATTGCATACAGTTTAGTAAATTTTTGTCTCTCAAAATATTTATGTCATGAACATTAAATTTTTGTTATCATCAGTCAGCCAGTCAGAGATGCTTTTTGGTCGATCCACTTGGCATTCCCCATAGACACTTGCCCTTTTCGTCGATATTTCGCATGTCCACGCATGACATACATATATAACGATGCCCTTCTTTAATAGCGTGTGTTATGGAGCAGGACTTCGCATGCGACATTATGGTTCCTGCGTCGACCACGAGTGAGAACGAATGTGACAACATCTGCCTCGGAGAAGCAAATTGCTGGGCCGCATTGTACTTCGACAACACCTGCCATGTTTTCAGAAATCAGTTTAGTACTGGAAACATGGTAACCATGAAGCGGAAAAACTGCGCTCCTAGTGAGTAAATTTACAACGTCGAATCATTATCATTCGCTTGTTCTTGATAACCGGCGTGGTCATCACCATCGTTGCCGTGACCTTAATAACCAGCTTTATGTTTGCTGTCGCCATTATAATCACCACTAGCGTCGTCGCTATCGCATTCATGTTAAATACTACCATCCTGTCGCCTTCATTGTTGAAGTCTGGATTTTCTTTCTGAAATTTGGATCAATGCGGCACATAATTTAAGAATCACAAATCAGCTAGAAGTTACAAGTTCACTTGATATGTCATTACTTGCGCCAGTCTATGTTGGACGCAAGTAATGTTTTCGATCCGGATCTCTGTTTATTTGTCTGTTTATTTGTCTGTCCATCCGCGAATATGTTACGTCATACCGGAAGTACAGAATGTAAAGATTGCACATGCGCTAATATGAAATGGCTGCATCAATTGTAAGTTAAATCCACATATATACTTAATTTGCATTGTTATCTGGATTTATTTTGGTAATAAATCGTTCATAAATGAAAAACATTGAATGATTTCTTTCCGGAAACCGATAAAGACGCCATGACGTCACGACGCACATCAGGACGTCACAAGCTATACATGGGCGCGCAAAACACCAGACATGATTGCGTCGATGTCCAGAGACCCGTATTGCACTGGCAGGCTAAACCATTCTAACTGCCAACAACTTCGTCAAACTAGTAATTTAACCAAATTGTTATATAATATATATTAGCATCATTGGCAACCAATCATCTTCACACCCTTCATATGAACGATGTCTATATTGTTCTATAACTATGCAAAACAACTCCTACGTATTACTAAGACTATCATTAGTGTAATAGATCAACTTGAAATATTCTGTCCGTATACACAAGTATTTCAGCGATGAATGAACTGAGATTTGATATCTAGATTTGTTTTTATCGATCTCTCAACGAGGGGCCAGCACCCGTGGTTCAAACTGGTGTTGGTAAGACACCACAAAACATGCCAAATGTGTGATGTGCGCAAGTATAGGCAGCTCCACTGGGTGCATTCTAGTTATTACATGATTTGTTGTTAATTTCAAGTACTAAGTACTTCTGAAAAATATTTTGGTAACTGTCTGTCAGTGCGGTATATGTATCAATGCTATCAGATATGTAGATCGTGAGCTCAATGTTTCTTGATACAAGCAATATAATTATTTTCATTTAGCAAGATAAGCATCCACATACATGTATAGTTTTCTTTATTTGAGAATGTTCATGACAATCATGTATCTTGGTCTATAAAATGGACTGAGAGCATCAGATTAGTTATGTCAAATGTATACAACCACATCCCGGCTTACCATCTCCAAAACTCTAGTTAACTATCCCCCTCTTGAGTGCTACAGACTGCATATCAGTATTTTTATTCTTTGGGCTATAAGTATTTGTGGCTATTTTATTCTTCATTGTAATATATTGGGCTATGATGTTATATAATGTTATAACAATATATAAATGGTTTGGTCTTCTCTTATTATACGTTCGGATTCTACGTGATATGACGATGATACGAGTTTTTTGATGGGGAGATCCAGATACATTTTTAAAAGTCTTGCTTGCAGTTATAAAATGTGTGTCTGGGCCTTAAACATATTGTAAATTAATTCACAACACGATTGTGAAACAAGATATGTTCAAATATGGCGGTCCAATTAATTAAGGAGGGGCAGGCACTTAACTCTAACTACCACAAATATATAATTCCTTGGTGGCATATGCTTGTAAATATTGTACAAATAAACAATAAATCCATTGAAACTTTGTCGCGGAACGTGTCATGGCTAATCGACTTATATTTGCTATAATGGGTCATTTAGCGGCTAACATACGGAGTTCTTAAAGTGGGATTGACCGACCAAAATGGTTGGATCTGCGGCAAATGTATATATTCACCAGACTCCAACAACAGCAACATTTCATGTCCAATAAAATTGCCCAAAGAGTTTTATATATCAACCTTTGGTCCAAAGCAATTTGGTATCGAGAGTATGTCGGTCGGCATTCGTCGAATATTTTCCTGGCCTCCAAAGATTCCAGGTGATGAAAAGATAATAGAATTCAAAACTGGATATTTGATAACTCGGAGTTTTTATGGGTGGTGCGTTCCTCGACTCGAATCAAATACCTCCGAAGCCAAAGAAATAGTAATTTACGAGCTTTAATTCGAATTGTGCATCTTTAACAGTTGTCCCTCCAATTAAATCACTGACACTCTTAAAACCTCTGCGATGGCCACGCAGATTAAACTCATACTTGATGGAAATGGTCCTTTGTGAATCAGATAGGGACAAGTCAAGTCAATTGTGTACTATATATTTTTTACATATATACTCGAGCGATGGGGTCATACTTTTAGAAAGCGAGTTAGGTTATCGTGAATTGTGGACGTTAGAAGTGAGAACATATTCGATCCTGATAAATTCCTTAAGTAGAATCATGTCGTAAAAGATATGTGTGTTAAAGTGGCACAATAGTTTTTAATTTAATGTATATTTTGTCATTGTTCTCATACAACATCAAATTGTCATGACGCACACACCTTGGAGGCTTGTCTGTCGTGATCGACGAACTATACATATGGTGTGTGCTAGGTATATAATTAATTCCAGGATGGGCGACAAATGGTAACAGTATACCTACGCAGACAGATTGTCCAGATCCGATCGACACATGTGACTACACACCAGGTGAGAACGTTACTACTTCTCTGACAACAAAAGCCCCTTATTTGTGTTTGTGGGGTGACATAGCGACATTTTGTTGAATTTGTCATTCAACCCAGTCATGTTTAATAGGCAAACATATATGCTAACATTTACTCTCTCTCTCTCTGAAACTATGCGAAAGCTGCCTGGCCACCCAATAAATGAAAGAAAACTAATAGGACAGCCCATCTGAACTTACCATGATACATTTCTATTGCTAAAGCATAGAGAAGGCTATATACAAGCAGCAACATTTCCCTTAAAATGACAACACCAGAATAAATTGGTTTATTCTGGGTAAAACAGAGCATAATCTTATACATCAAACAGAATGCGAGGGAAAATAATTCTAAGAAAACAAAATGATTCAGAATCTCAAATCACCTATTTAAAACAAAAGATAAATACTACAGGTTAATAATAAAGAATTGATATATCATAGACATCTGGAAACATACCTATCTTTATCATTGTGCGCGTTAAAAAGCGTGTTCAACCTGATCAAATAATAGTTTAACTATTGGTGACTACAAAGGAAATGGGTATGAATAGCATGTGGACGGAACTGACTGATTTTCTGATATGCTGTTGCCAGACATATTCATAAATATTATTGCGGCGAGCTCAGGTGAGGCCATCACAATGAACTCATACAAGTGAATATATTGCTCCTCCAGTTTAAAAATTACGCAAGTGCACGGAGACTGCTGTTTAAAAGGACTCGAAGCATTCGAAGTGACTTAATGCAAAATAGTATACAATGTCTTTAACCCTTTGAGTGCCAGGTCCGATTTTTGTATCAACCCATATACCCTGTGCCAATGCATTCTCTTATATATGCGAGTCGACCATAGGTCGTCTTGCATATATAAGAGAATGCATTGGCCTAACAATTTGTCATCATTGTTATTATTTTTTACAATTTTTTACAATTTTAATAATTTTTTCTTATATTCTTTAACAGACTTATTTTGTAGGTTTAATGCCAGAGAATCTTACGTTTTTCATGGGCATCAAAATTATTACTATGAATACTTGGTGATAGTTTTGAGTTATAACATGCCCCTAAGGTTTTTATCCAGTTTGTTTTTAAATTCGCTATAGCATGCTTAAGCATACTAAAAAAAATTCAATCCAAAAAAAATAAAAAAAAAAAAAAAAATATATTTTTGTTTTTGTTTTAGGGCCGATTTTACAGACCGTAAATTAGGGCCGATGAGATCGGCACCTGGCACTGAAAGGGTTAAAACAATTATCATGAACATGTACATGCAAATGTAGATTGACTTTGTTCTTATTTTTATTATTAGTAACTCTTCAATGAGGTTTCGCTTGTCAACGCCATTGTTAAGTAAACATTTGAATTATCGACAAAAGTCCAATTAGTCCAATGAGAAACCACATTTTAATAAAAACTTGAAGGTAAGCTTTGAAAATTATACTGAAAATCATGTTCGAATTAAGATAAAGAACTTATTACACGATTAGCGGTGATTGTTGACAAATCACTGTCACATAATTGTTTACATACCAATTATGGTTAACACGCGAAATTTTGTTATTGGAGAACTATTAATAAGTAAGGGTTAGAGTATAAGAATAGTTCTTTACTCGAATAATCTAGTTGAAGACGAGATTTATTCTGTTACAGGTTTACTCCGGTCTAGAATTTTTGCTAATCCACTGAGCACGGTGCCGAAAAGTGTTTAGTGATAGGCCGGCCGGAACTGAAGTTATGCCGATTTAATGTTCCATCATGGATTATGTAGTCTGAATAGTTAATGTTCCCTCATATGACGTCACATGGTGGACTACTAGCGACACGCAGTGTCAAACTTGAAAGGCTCACGCAATTGGCTTTTATCTACCAGCGGTAATCAATAACTGATCGTTTGTACAGAAATGGCTGGACCATCGGAGCAGAATTTTTTCATAGATATAATTTGACCCGGGAAATCTTATTACATAGGTCCCGTTGACAAATGATGCCTTAAAAGGGCACTAATTATCAACTATATAAAAATAATTAATTATATAACCAACATGGTTGGAATCTGGTAGGTGAAAATTGAAACATGGGGGTAAATTACCCATAGAGTGTCAAGAGTTAGATCACGTCGACTACAGACGACTTAATTAAATGGGCAAATATGAGCAATAAAGAGCCTGATCAGCTTAGAAGATATGTAGGAAAATTGGTACATGTGGGTCACCACTCACCTGACCAAGGGAATGCAATGGTGTGGGCGTATTTGAAGTTTCACGCTGAAGTTTTACCGCAGATGACATAAAGGGGGACTAACCTATTATATGACAAATAAAGAGTGTTTATGTCAACGTGGACTATCATGTGTAAACATGACGCAGCATGCATGTAACTTACCTGTCACACAATGTTTTTACCACGAATTTCCCGACATATTTATGGACTGATAATAAACGCTCTCTATTGATCATATAATGTATTAGTCCAACTTTAACTGACTGCATAATCCATGGTGGAATATTAAATCGGCATAACTTGTTACGGGTGGCCTATCACAAACATGTCCACACCATGCTCAGTGGATTAGCGACGATAAAAAAATCTAGACCGGAATAATCATTTAATGAGTTGAAGCTCATTGAAAAAACAAAAATCTTAAAGACTCCCATAACAGGTAATCATATTGTCGAATTTAATAATATATATTCGTCATTGTGAATGTTGCATGTGCTGGAATGAATTTTATGGTTGTTTACTAATCGGATTTGTTTTTGTAGTTTACTGAAATTTCACATTTTCCATGTTGATGATTGAAATTATTGAAACCATAGACTTGAAAATTGATTGGCGAAAGTGTATGCTCGCAAGATTGGCCCAAATGACTACCAACATATCAAAATCATAACTTTATAACATATGTTGGCAACATCCATAACGTTTGTTCGTGCAACCAACCAGTCGCAACTCCTTCCGAATATACCAAAGTCTACAGCAATAGAACACTTTAACTTACATTCAGCAGAACTGAACCTACCGGTTGCAGTTCATTCGTGCTTTCAATAGAAACCAACCACTCATACGACTGCGCAACCACTTCAATTTTAAATTAGAGTTATTCGTGAAAAGGGTATCAAAATTTTATCAATTAATATGTAAATTACATGCGGACTAATCATCGAAATTAATAAAATCAGCAATACCCTGAAAAAATACTTGGAAATTAGTTGCACGAAAGAGAATTTATTCTTGCCAGATTAGGCAAGATGGCGTCAGAATGTCAAAAAATATAACAAATATGTTGTCATAAAATTCTCAACTCTGTTTACGACTACTGATTTGTTCCATCGATCTAGGAATATAGATGCATGTCAGATTTTTATCTCGTTGGGAATGTGAAGTACACGGTGGCATGCTGGAAAAAGGCAGATTGATATTACTATAGTTTTGTGTGATTTATCGTTGTGTCAGCCGATATGCCATATGACGGTTTACGGAAAATACCGCGCACCTTAGCAATTGAGAAACCGGGTGGGCCTTACTGGAGTGAGTAAGAGTTGCATCTTTTGCGACACATCACATTGGTCCCCAAAGCCATTGTGAAAGCTCAGATTCGTTATAATAAACTTGGTTTCCAGCATCCCATTCAAAGTATAGTGTTATATTAATCGAATATTTTCCAATGGATCGAAACTCGGGGATTTACAGTACCCGACAACCGTTCCCCGTTCTGTTTCAACATCGTAAACATCGGACCGATGCTATCGTAATGCCAGATTATTGAACACCATAAATTATAGTATT
Source organism: Siphonodentalium dalli (assembly GCA_032622095.1). Classification (NCBI taxonomy): domain Eukaryota; kingdom Metazoa; phylum Mollusca; class Scaphopoda; order Gadilida; family Siphonodentaliidae; genus Siphonodentalium; species Siphonodentalium dalli. Next base: position 158,134,514 of record CP136069.1, on the reverse strand, counting down.
CACATTTAATAAAGTTGAACACACATCACTGTATGGGCCTATAGTTGGAACTTACTAGTATATTAATTGACATAAATGCAATGCATGTTTATTGTAGTCCCTCAATTGTTTTGGAATAGCACCGACATATAAAGTTGACATTGTATGCAATCAAGAGAAATATAACAACGCGCGTTGAGTAGATAACAACCCCTACGCGAAGTACCGGGTTGGTGGCCCTGTGTTCAAGTTGAAGTTTGAATAAGTTGTTCTGTGTAATGTGGCACTCATACAGATTATATCGACCTATTTTGACCCCCGGCACCGTGGCGGAATATGTAACAAAAATACGCATAATATCAGACATCAACCGCCATGAGACTTCAATCTCCCGAGATGATAAATCCGTAACCAGTAATCCAAACATCTAGCTAGGCTTAATGATTAACAACTAAAGGTCACAAGAAGAGATTCAAAAACTAAAACTATGACAAGCTCAAATTCTCTTCCAGGAGGGCAGCAACCAAGTGTATTTTCTGGGAATATACAAGCGACTTGTGCAACCGAAACTGTATATGTCACACCAACGGTATGTGAAACAGTAGAATCTACAACAGATGTAGTCTCATTCAGTTTAATTACAATCACTCCGTCGTGTTCAGTATGCGAGACAACCACAGAGCTCTCAACATCAAGTATAACAGCAACAGCGTCTAGTTCTATCGCCCCGACTGTATCATGCGATCATGGTCATACAAGTTCCTTGGTGTCCAACAACATGACATCAGCTGAGCTTGCGAAGAAAATAGAGCAGTTGGTACAAGAGTTAGAGATAACCAAGAACGCGACAAGCCAAGCTCTACGACAGAAGATTTCCATTCCGGATTGGCGTCCATCTTCACAAGCGATAGGAGCATCGGCGATGATCCTTGTTGTGGTTCCATTAGTCGTCATGATTCTATTCGATGCCACTAGGATATTCCCCAAACTATTTCGGAGAGAAGTTGCTGACAGTGGAAAGGACGAGCATGAAATGAACACAATTGTCAAAACGTGAGGAGCGTCAATTTTAAATTATTAGACATATTTCTCATAATGAACTATTACTGATTTAAGAATTAAGAATAGCTAATACGTGTAGTAGTCATAATTAACCGGATGGTCCAAGGATATTTTCTCAGAATTGACGACTAACATTCCATTTATAAGATATCGCCACTCGCAATATAGTGAACTATTTCTGATTGCTATGACTATTTTGTACTTAATTAAATTGCTGTCAGATTACTTTAATGGTTGGTTCAATGACTGACGGCAACGATGATTTACCACTGAGAGATAGAAATCAAGGTCGCGCGGCGATTACAGGGAAACAATCTCAGAGTTAACTCTGTAGTAAATTGAAAGATGGGGTATAATAATGCATGCTACAATAATAAGGTATAAGATATAAACTCACCAATATGAACTATTTGAAGAGATGACACTTAAGAATATATCGTAAATACAGCAATATTAAACATCAGTTGGAATAGTAATCTAAGTTAGTATCGTCGTGGATGAAAGCTCAGATAGAAGTGAACGAGGTATCGAAGCAATCGTTTCCACGCTATTCTGGAATATCTCCCCACGTGACCGATCCTTGGCATATCATTGGTTGTTGTTTTCAGGTCATCCGGTAGAGGGCTTGTATCTGTTTACTTCGGCCACGTGTAATCGCTGCTATTTTTATCCAAAATCACCACACACCACCCAGTTTTATTTTAAAAGGACTAGCGCCAATCATTTACCAACCAGACTCGAAATGGTGGTGTGCCTCTAGACTACAAGAGCCAAAAGACAACTTAACCAAATTTGGGTTACCATATTGATAAGCTATAGATTGAGCCAGTAGTTAGGCCCTTTTTCCATGACTTGATCAATGCACTATGACTACCAAATCTGTCCGTCTGCTGATATGGAAATTCGGGTTCTTGGGACAAAATTTTAAGTACGAATGTTTTAAATGGTACCATGACCCTGTAGATCTTGGTACCCTTTTGTTAAATTGGTTAATGTGACTTGTTAAGCCCTTTTTACTTTCGTAAGTTCTTTGTACATAAGTGGTATTCCATAAACAACACAGGCGTTTACTCGGGTACAATTTACAATGTCCCTAAGTGATTGGCCCCTTATTTGACCAATAGCATCGGCCACCTCTCCTATTAAACCTCGAGATATGTATGCTCGGCGCATTTCCTTGTCAAAATAGGGTGCATCGGTTTCCAGGAGTAACCTGTTTTCTGGAATGGCTTTCACACCCTCTTTTTGTTCAGTACAGAAGTGCATACATAAACACGAAATACCAAAATAGGCATTATGGAAATTATCCCGCCACGCATTTACAACGTCGGGTGTTCCCATAAAGGAATGTAGGTGAAACACTTGATTCGCTGGACATTCCCGCTTGCATATAAATATGGCTACCAGATATATGTCTCTGCCCCAGGAGTCAACCTTCGTACCCCGGAGATGCAAAATAATTGGCTTCTCCACTTTTCTTGTTGCTCCCAACAACCTGCAAAATACCTCATCCTGGTGATAATACTCCTGGGGAGATAAATCTTTCGATCGGTCTAAACAAATCTCACCTACTGCTGTTACCTATGGGTTTTAAATTAACTCTACCCACCTGCTGCAGATTCGGTCACTCTGAGCCATGTGATAGCTCTTTGGGTGAATACCGATAGCTGTTTTCCACCAGGGATCATTCACTATGACATCCGGAAATTACACAGGATCACAATGAACATCTACCCCACCTACTACTGGCATATTGATGCGAGGTTGCACAGTTTGCGCTGCACTATTGGTCGCATCCATTGGGGTGTTTTCCTTTGTACGAAAAAACCTGTTCATCCTATTAACATGGAAGTGCGTGTCTACTGCTTGCAGAGTACAATACATTCCCCTTTGTACCTCCATGTTAATGATCGAAGGTCTTGGAGGGTGACTGCCGGTACTAATTGTTGTATGTGGTGGTAGTATTGGGGTAACAAACCTAGGAGGCGCGGGTCATACCGGGACAGGATTAATATTTGTTTTACCTGGAGTTGATACTGGTACCTGTAGTCTTACACCTGGTGTTGGAGCTGCAGTTGTCCGTACCGACATTCGTAGCTCCTTTTGAATTGGTGGTACAAATTCCAATTCCATTTGCTCAGGTAGTACCCCTATTTCCATGTCTTTTACAACCTTCATTGCCGTTGAACGCCATTCAAGGTCGTTTGTTATGCTCTTCCACTTACCAAGAATAAGACTCCGAGATAGTTTTGTCCTTGGAACTCTCAGAAAACGTTTCACGAGCTTTTCTATCTCATCATTGTCTTGACCTACCTTCGCACACAGTAAGTTAAATATGGCGGCATGGCACCTACAAAAAAAACCATGCATGCTGGTGAATTGAGAGGATGGAAGTTAAAGTTCTTCATTTGTTACCAAGACCTATCTGAGAAGATTTGCTTCATGGTGTCCTTATAAGTAGAGGCTACTTTTGAAGACCATGGGAAAACAGTATAATCCCTTTTACAATTAACCGTATTTAACAGTGTGTATAGTTTGTTAATAGTTGGCAGATTACCACACTCAGGATAGAGGAATACTGCTATTTCCACTAAACTTTCTATCATCTTATCCCTCCATACAAGGGCTGGAATTTGGTTGTTCAATACCCACCAATATGTTGGTAAATGTGTGGTGAGTACGTGAACTTTTAAATTCCCTTTACAAACCCAAATGCCACAATAGTTGTATGGGCATGGTGACTGTCTGCTCAATATTGGTGATGTATCGTTATCACCTATTTCCCCTTCCTCCTCATCTGCTGGTGGAGGTTTTGTGTCGCTTTCTGAAATAGAAGAATTATTTCCTTTAAGCACACTTTTCTTCCCCTGTTGTTTCGGAGTAGAAGTTTCCTCCTTTTTACGGCTGAACTTTTTGCTTATCAAAGTACCTGTTAATTTTTAAACGCCCTTTTTGAAAAAAGGTCGTATTATGTTATCAGTCTGTCCGTCTGTCTGTCCGTCCGTCCGTCTGTCTGTCCGTATATCTGTCCGTCCGTCCGTTAACATTTTTGGTTTCCGATCGATAACTCCAGTTTGGATTATTTGATCTGAACCAACGTTGGTGTGTGTATATCCCAGCTAAAGATACAGGCCAAGTTCAAATATGGGTTCCGTCCAATTATTTTAACATGAGTTACGGCCCTTTTTCGACTTAGAATTTGACTGTCTGTTAACATTTTTGGTTTCCGACCGATAACTCCAGTTTGGATTATTTGATCTGAACCAACGTTGGTGTGTGTATTTCCCAGCTAAAGATACAGACCAAGTTCAAATATGGGTTCCGTCCAATTATTTTTACATGAGTTACGGCCCTTTTTCGACTTAGAATTTGACCGTCTGTTAACATTTTTGGTTCCGACCGATAACTCCAGTTTGGATTATTTGATCTGAACCAAAGTTGGTATGTGTATTTCCCAGCTAAAGATACAGGCCAAGTTCGAATATGGGTTTCATCCAGTTATGTTTACATGAGTTACGGCCATTTTTCAACTTAGAATTTGACCAATTTCATAACATTTTGGTTTCCGACCGATAACTCCAGTTTTGATTATTTGAGCTGAACCAAAGCTTTTATGTGTATTTCCCAGTTAAAACTACAGGCCAAGTTTGAATATAGGTTCTGTCTAATTATTTTTACATGAGTTATGGCCATTTTTCGACTTAGAATTTGACCACAATTTGGCATTAAAATTAGGGGTATATCAGATTTTCTTCAAATGTAAGCTCAAAGTATTATCTTATTTTGCGATAGTACAATTCGAAATGGCTAAAGGGCGTATTTTGCCACGCCCTAGCGATGCTCTTGTTTAGTCTTGGAGTAGTTTTCTCCTCCTTTTTACCCTTGCCCTTCTTACTTATTAGATTCTTTTGTTTTGGAGTAGTTGTTTCCTCCATCTCAATATCAGAACCCATTTTTGCTGCCCTTGGCTCTAATGGTGGTATGGGTCCCATTTTATTTTCGACCCAGGCGCGCGAACAACCAACCCATATTATGAAATGCACATCCTCTACAATCTCTGATCCACTCACTTGCCCCTTTTAGTGCAGCAATTGTATATTGAGCGAGTAAATTCTCTCCCTTTTTTGTTGATCCCGGTACCCATTAATTTGATTATTAATTCCACGGGACTCTGCCAAAAGCGACCTTGAAGAGTGCACATGTCAAGTGCAATTTCTGTGTCTGCCCTTATTTGTTTTAACGCCTCTTCCACCATGGTGACTGACACTGATCCAATTTCCAGACCTTTTTGGACCACATCGATGGAAGATGCTACCTGAGATATACTACCATATATATTACCTGACTCAACTTTTGAATCAAATGATTCGATCGCCGAGTCTTTTTGACACTCTGAATCTGTTTCCATTGGTTCTATTCAAGGAACATGCAGAGAACCTATTTTATTCTCACTGCCTTCTAGAGGCTTACCTTTTTGTTCTTTGTCATCCTGTGGTTCCGTAGAACCGTGCGAATAGACTATTGTATTGGGCTAACATTAACAGGGGTCACCTGTAGTTCCAACGGAACAATCGGGGACCTATTTTGCGATAGCCTTGTTAGTTCATCAATTGTTTGTTTATAGGTATCCTCCTCTGTATGGTCCATATTCTGAAACGAGATTAAGTGGAACATTTTGGACACTTATACACGTCCAAATCCCCTCTCTTCAGCTGTTAAGTTAACACACTGTCCATGAAACCACTTTAAACAATGGTCACATTGGATCATGAACTTGCCTCTATGTGCCTTTTTACAGATGCAGAATAAATGTTTGCTTCTAGTGACGCTAACTTATCCCATCTTTTGGAAATTGTGCAAATACTTTGTTAACCATGGCCTTATGTTTCTATCTTTACAAAATTTAATGCGGTCACTGTCATTGTGATTTTGAATAAGACATTGAAGAGATATGGTGTATATTTTGTGTAAATTATACCTGGACCTTTCCAAACAGGTTGTAGTTTCTTAGTTTTACCTTTTATATTAGCTGTGTCTAAATGGTAGACTAAACCCCCTACATTATATGCACGTTTGGAGATATGTATGTCATAATTTCGTTTCATCACTTCCTGTGATGTCTTTATCGTTGTCCGAGCCGTTTTATGACATTATTTAATCTCCTGTTCTAATTGATATACATTCTCTGGCATTTCTGGTTTTTCCGCATCTGTCTTAAAATTGAATATTAAGTCGGATGGATGATAAACCTCTCTGCCCAACATAAGCTTGTTGGGTGTATACCCTGTGTTAAGGTTGACCGAGGATCGTAATGCCCCAGCGAGCTGAGGTATGTACTTGTCCCAGTCTTTTTGAGAGTTATCTACGTAACACCGAACGGCATTCATAAGTACTCTGTTCTGCCGCTCAATTTGACCATTCAAAGATGGCCGATACGCTGTCGTGCGAGACTTATGGATTTGGAAGAGCTCACAAATAACTGTGAACAATTTACTCTTGAAACAGGACCCTTGATCAGTAAATACTTGAAATGGTGATCCGAACCTAGCAAAAAATTCATTTACTCCAATGAGTGCTGTTGTTTCTGCGGTTTGATCCGGAAGCGGAATACACTCAACCCATTTCGTATACTGATCAATCATCATGAGAATATATTTATTCCCTCTTTCACTCTTTTGTAAATGTCCTAAAAATCTAAATGAACCCTTTCCATTCGTGCACCTGCATGATATTTCTTCATATCCCACTTTGCATGTTTGACATGTTTTTTTTAGCCTGATTACGCTTTGAACATGTATCAACATGAGAGGCTACGTCCTTTGGCATGCCATACCAACAGAAGTTCTGTTTTATACGAGATGATGTTCTTCCCCTGCCTCGATGACAAGATGCGGGTCTATCATGAGCTAATTCCATTACTTCTAAAGCATATTTGTTTGGAATAACCATAACTAATCGCCGGACTTCTTTGTTTTATGGAGAAGTCCATTTTTGAGAATCTTGCCCTATTTATCCAAAAATATTTGGCGGAAGGTCCAGTGAGGAATATGATACCTTCACCGGGTTCTTCTCCTTTTTTGAGCCAGTCTATAATTATTTGTAACGCCGGGTCAGCTCTTTGAGCTTTTTGTAAGTCTTCAGAAGACCCGATACTTGATAATGTTAAATTACTTTCTGATGTTATATGTCTAATAATAACTCCCGGTTGATTGAGTGCTTGCCTTGCGATCTCGAGTTGAGTGTGAGTCCACTATATTATACTCAATTTTGAAGAATTATTTTCCCACTGATAAAAATTATCTTCACATTCTGAATCGTATATAGCCGTTATTTTGCAAGTACTTTCGTTATTTATCGGATGGCTTTCAGAATCAAATTTGCATGATCCTTTTGCTAATAGTACTGCATAATCAACGTCTTCTTCAAATTTTAACCAATTGTTATGCACACGAGTACATTATTTACATCCACCGCATGGTAATTTCTCAAGGGTTGTTCCAGCTACGTAATTTTTACATACTGTAGCAATTGATGGAATGTGCGATAATGCATCCGCGTTTGTATGTTTTGACCCAGGCCGATGTTGTACCACCATATCGTACTGGCTGAGCTCTTCGAGCCATCGCGCTATTTTACCTTGAGGCTCTTTGATATTGATCAACCATTTTAATGAACTATGGTCGGTTCTTAAAATAAATGGCCTGCCTAACATATAATGCCTGTACTGACGCGTAAATCGAACTACTGCTAGTAGCTCTTTTCTTGTTTTACAGAACTGTATTTGTTCACCCGATAAGCTGTAGCTACCATACGAAATTAACTATTCCTCTCCACCGTGGACTTAGTTCTCCGCCGATTGCGAAATTTGAAGCATCGCAGTCGACGATGTATGGATCAGTCCTATTTGGGAGCGCTAAGATTGGTGAATTAGTTAACGCTAGTTTTAACTCTTCATAGGCTTGTTTCTGCTCATCTGTCCAGATGAACTTTTGTTTACTTGTGACAGCGTATAATGGTTTTGCTATCTTAGCATAATCTTTTATGAACATTCAGTGGTAATTTACCAGGCCACAAAATCTTTCTATGTATTTAGAGCATAGGTATTAGCCAATTTTTTACCACTTCGCACGATGATTCAATCATTTCCAGGCCATTTTGACTGACTGTTCTGCCGAGGAACTCTACTTTTTTCTGACAAAAGTTACATTTCTTCGGTTTTAAATTTAACCGATATTTGCGGAGTCTTTGCAGAACGAGATGCATATTTTGTAAATGGGAATTAAAGTCATGGCCCAAGATAACCAAATCATCTACGAAAGATAAAACTATGTCCCAATTTAGTCCTGCTAATACCAAGTTCATTACACGGCAGTACGTTTGCGACGCGTTACAAAGACCAAAACTCATTTTGCGGAACTCCCACAGACCGTACTTTGTCAAAAATGCCTTTTTAGGCCGGTCACATTCACGAACGTTTACAGCCCAATACGGTGATTGATAATCTCCCAGGCTAAACCATACGTTACCTGATAACGAGTCAATGCACTCATTTATTAACGCTAACGGATAACTGTCCTTTACGCTGACCGCATTTACGAGTCTATAGTCGATAGCCCACCTCACGATATTGTCGCGTTTACGTATTAGGACTGGGGGCGAACTTCATTCACTTGTTGAAGGTTGGATTACTCCGGACTCCAACATTTTCTTTAAATGTTGTTCTTCTTCATTTACAAAACAAAGAGGAGTTCTGCGCATACGCTGTTTAACTGGGGTAGCATCTTTTGTATCAATGTTATGTTTCATTTCTGTGAAATCTCCAACATCGAAATAACTTTTTTGCGAACACATCTTGAAATTCATTGAAAACCGATGCTTATTTTACAGCTTCGTCCTCATTTAGTAACGTAATGGATCTGTTGAACAATTCTTTTATATGTTCGGCTAATTCAACAGTAGTTTTACAAACTTTTGTGTTAGACCCTTTTGATTCAATAATATTAACATTGTCGTTAAACATTTCATTTTCAGTCTCATTTGAATTGATGGTTCCCATAACATGATCAATCTCAGAAGCTACTGAAATAGTTCATGCTTTTTAAGTTTAATACTTGAATTGTTGACATTAATGATACCAACTTTTGGTTTTGTATTTGCACTATGCACCGTTCTGAATATAAACAAATTATAAATGCAATTTGGTTCCACTGCATAATCCTCGTTAAACTCCGTATCTAGGTTGCATTGTAATAAAACTACTGAATTGGGTGGTATAGTTGTAGATTGATTTACAATGATTCTAGATACTTTTGGACTTTCAGTACAAATTTGTTTAATATTGGCATCTGAGTCTGGTTCTAACTGCACAATACCTTTACCTACATAAATTTGAGCTTGATGTTTTTGAGAAAATCTAAACCCAACAACATTGGATCTTCTATTGGCCCTACATAAATTTTCTCGGAGAACTTATTATCTCCTATTGTTATGTTTACAGGACCTATTAGGTTACCTTTAAATTTGGAATTCTTAGCGGCGGTATTTATGGAAATTGACTTAATTATCGGTGGTTGAGGTGTCAAATTTGCAAACGTTTCTTCTGATATTATGGTAATATCTCCAGCGGTATCTACCACTGCTTCTGTGCTATAACCAGATATAATTATTGTTTTTTTAATAGAGGATAATGATTTTACTCTGTTAATTGTGAGGATGATTTCATCTTCTTTTGCTAGATGATTTTGATTATTGACAATCAAATCGTTTGGTTCAGTTTTATCAGAATTCTATGTATTATTTAACTGAACATTATTTTCAGCTTTTGTTATATCCTGTACCTCAGTTATGGAGACATTTGGAAAAATGGGGTGTCCAATCAGACTCCGGGATCGGACCCTTTCTGGTTTAATTTAAAAGAAACACCTTTGCGATCAGCACTTGTTTTATTTTTTGAGTTCTTTGAAGGACAACTGGCCATAAAATGGCCATAACCATTGCAGTTGTACCTGCGAGAGTTCTCTCCCCTGTTGGGTGATGGAGATCTATCCGCACGACGCGATTTGTCCTCCTTTTGTGGAAGTTTAACAGTTATTTCCAATTTATCAGAATTTTTTCCTAATGTGTTAACCACTGATTCCATGACCTATTAGGTTACCTTTAAATTTGGAATTCTTAGCGGCGGTATTTATGGAAATTGACTTAATTATCTGTGGTTGAGGTGTCGAATTTGCAAACGTTTCTTCTGATATTATGGTAATGTCTGCAGCGGTATCTACCACTACTTCTGTGCTATAACCAGATATAATTATTGGTTTTTTAATAGAGGATAATGATTTTACTCTGTTAATTGTGAGGATGATTTCATCTTCTTTTGCTAGCTGATTTTGATTATTGACAATCAAATTGTTTGGTTCAGTTTTATCAGAATTCTCTGTATTATTTAACTGAACATTATTTTCAGCTTTTGTTATATCCTGTACCTCAGTTATGGAGACATTTGGAAAAATGGGGTGTCCAATCAGACTCCGGGATCGGACCCTTTCTGGTTTAATTTAAAAGAAACACCTTTGCGATCAGCACTTGTTTTATTTTTTGAGTTCTTTGAAGGACAACTGGCCATAAAATGGCCATAACCATTGCAGTTGTACCTGCGAGAGTTCTCTCCCCTGTTGGGTGATGGAGATCTATCCGCACGAGGCGATTTGTCTTCCTTTTGTTGAAGTTTAACAGTTATTTCCAATTTATCAGAAATTTGTCCTAATGTGTCAACCACTGATCCCAATTTATTATCCATGAGTTATAACCTGGATTTAAAGGAATGTACTTCACTTGAAATAGGTTGATACGGTGAAGGCAATCGTGATCTATCACTGTTACCTTCTTTTGAATGAGAAAAATTTGGCTTTTCCCTTTTAAAATTACTGTTGCGATTTTGGGTATAATTATTTCTTTGATTACCCCTTCTGAAATTTTGGCGAGATCTATTAATCTCACAGACCTTTGGCGATGAAGCATCCTCTTCCAAGTCGGATGACCACTCAGTTTGGCGTACATCTTGTCGCAACTTTGCTCAACCATAAATAGCCTGATGAGTATACTGGTGCCAACATATTTGATTTATAGAACTTTCAACTGTTCCAGGCTTTTTGTTTGCGACAAATTGCCCTGCTTCCCTTGGCTGATTCTCATAATGGCTTGTTGCAGAGTAAATTCTGGGGGACAATTTAAAAATGCCCTGGTTGCCAATGTTAAGACTGAATCCGCCCAATCTTCTAGAGATTGTTTTGAATCTTGTTTTGCCTGAACAAATTCTAGTTGGACAGTTTCGGGCAAATCATGACATTTTCCAAAGCGTGCATTGTTGCGGCAAAGGCTATGTTAGGATCTTGATCCATTAATATTGTACAATACTCACTGGCCTTGCCTTTGAGACACTAACACAATGCATTTCTACGTTCATTCTCGTCCCATTGTTCAATATTGGCATACTTCATGAATTTAAGCCGAAAATACTTCCAATCCTCATTACCATAATAAGTGAGGTTTTTGGGAGTATCCATTCTCCTTCTATCACCCATATTGTGATTATTGTGAGGAAATTGTTGTGCCGGTAGTGGTTGTTGGAATCCTGGCTGAATGTATGGAGGTTGTTGTGGTTAATACTGTGGTTGTTGGAAAATTTGCTGTTGTTGTTGTACGTTCACATTTGGTTGAACGTTTTGTGGTTGAAGTTCAAATTTGGTTGAACATTTTGTGGTTGACCCTGTAAATTTTGCTGAGGTTGTAAGTTCAAATTTGATTGAACATTTTGTGGTTGACCTTGTAAATTTTGCTGAGGTTGTAATTTAAAATTTGGTTGAACATTTTGTGGTTGCACCTGTTGTGTTCCTTGCGGTGGTTGTTGGAAAATTTGCTGCTGATGTTGTTGTGGTTGTTGCATGTTCCAATTTGGTGGAACATTTTGTGGTTGAACCTGTGTTCCTTGTGGTGATTGTTGAATAATTTGCTGAGGTTGTTGTTGCAATAATGTTTGTGGTTGATTTTGCGTATTCAATGATTGGAGTTGAGGTTGTTGTTGTTGTGAACCGGTATTCACACATGCGAGCTGCAATTGTTGCATCCCTGTTATAGGTGGTACGGCGGAATTATTGCTGTAATTGTAACTTTGATTCGGTTGAGACAAGCTAGGATTAGTGAACCCTGTTGTCACATTACTTTGTGAAACCACTGTGTTGGGCCGCCAATGAAATGCTGGTGGCGGTACACTAAAGTTGGGCATGCCATTGTTATTGGGTCACAATAGGAACATGGTAACCAGGAATTGAAATAGATTGAGGTTGCGTTTGGATATTTGAGGTATCAAGTTGCAAGCTTTCTGAATAGACTGGATTTTGATACCTTCCACTCAGAGCTAATTGATCAGCAGTATTTTGTACCTGTTTTAGGTACACTTGAGGTTATTCCTAGTTGATTTACTGGTTGATACACTGATTGATTGACAGTCTGATTCACCAATTGGTATACCGGCGGATTTACTGGTTGTAATACCGGTTGATTTATTGGTTGATATACTGGTTGACTAACTGGTTGATATAATGATTGATTTACTGGTTTATATACCTGTTGATTTGCTGGATGATATATCGGTTGATTTATTGGTAATCCCTGCATTCCAACAGTTGTATACTGTTGGCAGTTCCGACTGCACTCTGAGGAAAATTAGCTAGCTGAGTAAGTAACACTTGGAGGAGCTAATGTCACTGAACTTTGCACTGGTATATTATTTGGTAAACTCAGTACTGGTAGTGGTTTTGACGTTGAGCTCTACTGGGTGTACTCATGTGACTGTCAGTTTGCCTTGGGTGCCGACAGTCAGGTAAAGTAACAATGGTTGTATGCCCACTATACAGTATGTCAGTTTCTGTGGGTGGAGTAGCACCTATTATTGGAACTTTAGAACCACTATCAGGGTTTTTAATTGTGGTAACCTGATACCTTGTTGCACCTAATTGCTCGTCATGTGATTGCGGTGCGACTTTTGTAGGTAAATTCCCAAACACCTTGGTGATCTAACAACGTTAGGTGTTGGGTTGTCATCAACCATATCAGAGTTGATAAAAATTTTGACCTGCATGTCCATTGGTGGGCGAGTGAAGTCAATCGTGGACATTTGCTCTCTAGAACCCCGGAAGAAAGGAATGTTTATCAAATCCTCTCTGGACAGAAAAAGATAACTATCTTTTTTCTATGATGGATGCTGCCACTTTTGGTCCAACGCCGGGTATTGCTTGTAAATCATAGAAGTCAGCAATGTTAATATTTATTGTATTTTGCTTTGACGACATTGTTATTATTTGAAGAAAAATTGAAATGCAACTAATCAATCAAGTAAAACGATTTACCATATTCTTCTTCTGTAATCTTCTCTCTTGGTCGTCAACAATATGTCAATGTGACAGTACAGTACAATACATTCTAACCCTACTCCTTACTTTATCCAACTCACACCTGAAGTAGTATACTACTCCCTTTGAGATATGATATAAATGAACACATTAAATGTAATCGAATTCATGAAATTGGAATGGAAAACATTACAACATCAACAATAATCTGGTCAAAATTTATCAAGGGCAATAGAACCATTGCTAGTAGTAAGTAATTGACAAAAACAATTAGGCAATTTAATACATTGGCAAACTAAATGGCCAAGTTATCAGAAAAGTGGAAAATTTATCAGTCAAAAATTATCAATCCTAGGTAAATGTAAGTAATGATATCAAAATAGGGACAAAATATATGATAGGCACAATGTATAGCAGAATATGACAAAGTATATCAAAATTTGTGCAAAAATAGGACAAAAATATGAAAAATATATGAAAAATCTATCACAAATATTATGTCTGGTCAAAAATGGAGGAGAACAGAAATAAATTGGCAATGCTATGAATTAATCTAATAAAAAGCAAAACTTTCTAAATATAATAACACAAATGGTCACAATGGAAATAAATGGAAAAATTATGAAAAAAGTGTCACAAGTATTGAAAATTCAGCAAAAATGGAATTAATTGATGAATTTATAAATTATGTGTCAAAATGAGCAATATGATAATTAAATCAGGTCAGAAAATGGAAAGGCAAATATGGTAAAAAAAATGGCATCAAATTATCGAAAACAACTGAAGTCAAAAATGACAATTTAAACCACAAAAATCAATTTACGGGCAAAAATCAATGAAAGGAACCATATTGCGCAATTGGTTGTGGACTCTAATGTTTAGAGCCTTCTATTGTGTTGCAAAACTTTTGAATTGGCCGCCACGTGCCGAGACAATGGACCAAAAATCAATATGGCTACGTCCCCGCTGTTCGACAAAATTTCTCAGCGAAAACGTCATGTAGTAAATTGAAAGTTGGGGTACAATAATACATGCTACAATAATAAGGTATAATATATAAAAATCAACATGGCTACCTCCCCGCTGTTCGATAAAAGTTCTCAGCGAAAACGTCATGTAGTAAATTGTAGGTTGGGGTATAATAATGCATGCTACAATAATAAGGTATAATATATAAACTCACCAATATGAACTATTTGAAGATATTACACTTAAGAATACATCGTAAATACAGCAATATTAAACATCAGTTGGAATAGCAATCTAAATTAGTATCGTCGTCGATGAAAGCTCAAGTCGAAGTGAACGAGGTATCGCAGCAATCTTTTCCAACTTTCCACGCTATTCTGGAATATCTCCCCACGTGACCGATCCCCAGCAAATCATTGGTTGTTGTTTTCAGGTCAGCCGGTAGAGGGCTTGTATCTGTTTACTTCGGCCACGCGTAATCGCTGCTATTTTTATCCAAAATCACTACAACTCCCACATTGATGACCAGAGAAACGACCTCGAGCTTCTTACTATATGAAGTGTTTTAAAGTTTTGTTGAAATCACTCGCAGCCGCAATCGCAACTACTGATATGGCAAAATGACAACCTATAGAAAGAACACAAATTATAGTGACGTACTACCATATTCGTAAAGCATATAGGTAGAAGTTTGTTATGCAAAATGTATCTAATTACATGCTTACCACAATTTATGTGACTCTTCACACATCAAATTACACATAGTCACTGTTATCAGGTAACGCAGATCGAAATAAGTTGATGAAATAATACATGGGATATTGATAAGCATACCTTGTAAATATGCTATACCCACGGCGTCCGACTTATAAGCGAAATAAAGACCACAAGCGCCCGGATGGCGCGCGTGTTGATTATTACGCTTATAAACCGGACGCACATGTATATCACCCAACCAGTCCGAGAAATTTACAATCAGTGATAAGTTTCTCTTACCAATGAAATATGTGGTCAGTCTTACAGACTTGTCCGGTTAATAACAATCAATACTCCAGATAGTCTCCAGATTCAGTGATCGATTCATCTGGACTATATTTATATTTATTTGTGCCAAATCATGACATTTCAATTTACTTTTGTATTAATTGAAGAGCACACAACTCTTCTCTTCTTTTGTGCATTACTCGTACACATCGGATTTATTTATTCCATACATTAGAAGCCGGATTTATAATATCACATGCAGCACTTTCGACCTATGGGTTCCGGTTAACTAGCGACCTTTATTTACGTTAAATATATGCTAGTTGTTGCCTGGACAGTAACACGGTCTGTCGTTGATTAAAAGTTTTCATTATGTTGGTGGGGGGGGGGGGGGCTACTAGATTTACAAGCTGTTCTGATTTAACTATTAACGTTCACATCTTTGGCATGATATATCGCCCCTGTATGCCTTCCACATCAGTACATCCCTGCATGCATTTGCTTGCGAGAAAACCTGATATGACAGCCAATATTAGTAATGCCCACCTGTGATGACAAATCATTAGTTTGAAGGATTGGGAGTGCATAATTGATCAATCAAGGGTACAATGCATGGGCCGATTGTAATCACAACAGACCATTTGCTAGAACAATCGACGACTTAAAGATCTTTACAGTAAATAAAGGTCAGTCACCGGACCTCTTTAGATAACTTCCATTGGTCGAGGGCTGATTGGCGTGTTATAAATACTTTATATTTACATACTAAGTGTTGTCATCACTAAATCCAGCATTCTGATTGGTCGGCGCCCACGTGGCTAGTTGCAGTTATTTCTCGGTGAATGCGCAACGGCTCATAACACCAAGCTCATAACACCATCGATACGTCATTGGGTTTGGAAAGACGAACGCGTAATGTTTTGGGCGCAGTTGGACTCGCGCAGGATTGACTTAATACATCATCGGGTTTCAATATGAAGAGAAATTGTTCCTATTAACTTTTGCCAAGGGTGCTATTGGGTATTTTGGGCTGTTTTTGTCACGATACACTTTTCGATTTAAATACATTAACAAAAGTGACTTTTTCGCTAAATGTATATAAATATAAGGATTAACTGTCATGTGGACTATTTTTATGGAGATGTAACCGTGAGGGTAAGTGGTCATAACTTGTATGTAACACAAGTTATGACCACTTACCTCACGGTTACATCTCCATAAAAAACAGTCCACATGACAGTTAATCCTTATTTAAAGGCGTGTTTCAACATTCCACAAGACAGTGGTACCACTGCTCTTAATTTTTATCTTATCAGGAGAAATAACTAGCGCAGAACTGTCGTAATTGTCCCACGTCGAAGCCGAGATACATCGTGTGACTTTAAGATCGTCCAGGATTTCACGCCCCCTCCAAAAAATAAACAAACAAAAAACAACGGTAGTTAAAAAGATGGGTAATCAATTATGATCTTTGGTACTTTTTCAACCTAACACTGAGTATGTTGGGTGCTTTGTCTTTAATGTTATGGCCATTAGTCACACCGAACAGTGTAGCTACTACATGAGCAGTTTTGCAATTGCTGTTTGGAAATGTTTGCAATTAATTGAATATCTTCTTATGTGTCTTGCGCAAAATGGCTGGTTGATGATGTATTTTTGGAAGCAGTGGGACTTGTGGCCATTAGTCACACCGAACAGTGTAGGTGCAACATCAGTCGGATTAAAACCATACTCAGACGCTAAAGATACTGAGTCTGGTGAAATCCGCTATCTGTCGCATTACTGTGACTATAAATAACTTCCACAGGAAACCCCCTGCAATATGACGTCACCGCCCACATTTGTCTTTAAAAATAACTTTGATTGTCATAATGTAGCTTCGGTTTCGTTTCCGCGAAAACCTTTAGTTTTCGCAAAAGAAAAACATGGCTTCTTATTCAATATCAACTCATATTAAGCCAAATCCAAAAGCGAAATCTACCTCAGATTGCGACACATGCGGCTTTAGTTTTATTGGGACATATATCACATCTACCGGGAAGAACGAACTCAATGCAAAAAGCAAAGTTGTTTTGACAGATCATTTCTCTCAATGAAGATGCTTTTCAACACCGCCATTTGTTCTGAATGCAGACTCTTTATACCAGTTCCTGGGAGAATTGATGCTACGCATTCTCTCAGAATATCTTCTGCGCCTTGTGACATAATTTCAACTGAGGTTAATCACGTTTAACTAACATTAATTGCGTTTATGAATCGACACAAGATATATTTTCTTTGTTTAAATTCGAAGTTATCACCATATGCCGGAAATTAAATAAATTTACAACATCGCGACTTCTAAATTATTTGGCACTAAATGTTTTTTTTCTTAAAAAGATTCAATTATATTTGACATATTAAGTTATATTGGTCAATTTTGCACTCTTTAAATACGCTTTTCAGTGTTAAATTTGCTGTCATAAAACTTAATTTGTAAAAATTAAGGCGGAAAAATGATTGTGCTAGTTATAACTATTGTACGGGGTTTACTGGAATCCGAGCCGGCTGAAGGAATTCCCCTTGTCTTGGGAATTCAATGCGGCTGTCGCCTGATTGGTCACATCGCGTTCATGAGTATATTGTGGTTGGCTGGCAAATACGTAATCTCAGCTGGGAGTAATGGAATCTCTACCCATTGTCTTCAGACACAGTATCTTTAGCGTCTGAGTATGGTTTTAATCAGACTGGTACAACATGAGGAGTTTTGAAATTGCAGTTTGGAACTATTTGCAATTAATTGAATATCTTCTTATGTGTCTTGTGCAAAATGGCTGGTTGATGATGTATCATTGGAAGCAGTTGGAATTTGTTTTGAATACATGGTAGCAGTACATAATTTCCAGCAATTTTAGTTGAGCCAACTTTTGAGGCGGTACTATTTAATATAAATTTCATGATTGTAAAAAAAGGCTTTAATATTAGTTGTAGTGTAACAAATTTAATTTAAAGGAATGTATGGAATATCGATTGAAGCAATGAATGCAATGGTAGAAGCTGGAGAAGTAAGAACCATTATATTAATTAATATCTTGATGACGGATGCTAAAATATACCTCCAGAATAGGTACTTGCACATCAGATATCTCTCTTCACCACGATCACCAGAGGAAATATGACTAAAATCGTTCTATATTTCGGATTAGTTACAGACTTTTTTCAATTGGTAAATTCGCAATTACATTTGTAAGCAAAAGTTACAAATAAACTAAGTTACACGTTTTGATAGTACTGTCGCTAACAACTAATTTTTAACACAAACTTCTCAAGTACTGTTACTCCAGACACCAATCTGATGCAACATGCATTATCAGTCATATTGAGGTGTTTTGGGTAATATTCCGTTTACAGACCACTTTTGGTTTTCTCAATTATTCCCAGCACTACACGAAGCTTTGTTGTTAAGCAGTTAGTAAAAAATTAGTACAATTTAACAATTTGTAAAAATTTCATAGTATTGACCTCTGAACTAGTTCTTGTACTTCAGATATATTCTACCTCATAATGACCGACGGAATAATTAATACAATAATTCTATATTTCGGATTTCAAAAATTCAAATATCATGCATCAATTTGATATAATGTACACTAGTACATTAAGACTTCACGTTTGGAAGACTGATATGTTATGATTGTAACTGTAGAATATTAACTGTTTATAATGTGTCATATTTATGATTTGTTGAACAAAATACTAAACTTGGACTGTTAAACTATTAAATTAGTTTGTAAGTAAATTGATAAAAGTCATTTTAACATTCAAGAGATTTGTGGAAATTGCCCCAAAATTAACTAATATAATATAAAAGAATGTATGGTATAGCAATTAACTGGCAGAAGCGGGAGCAGTTATGCGAACCATTCGATGATATATTTAAAATATTTAGAAACTAATATCTTCATGACGCTTTGCAGAGATATACCTCCTGAATAAGTAGGTGTCTGCAGCACAATCACCACAAAATAATTGCTATAACTGTTCTTTTTTCGGATCTGAAAAACTAATATCGAACGGATCAATGTGATATATTCTACACTACTACATTACGAACTTCACATATTGGATGAAAAATATTATTTGGTTTGTATTTGAATTGTTGAATATTGATTGGTTATATAATCACATTTGTGTGTTGAATAAAATATAAACTTGAACTATTAAATTAAATTGTAAATAATGCTGTGAAACTTTTTGTGTAAATTGTAATGTAATATTAATTTAGAATGTATGGTATGCAATTATAGTAAATAATTAAATGTTAGATGATGGAGGAGTTAGGAGAACCATGTTATGAGTTATTAACAATGTATTTAATCAAATTCATTCTGACGATTTGCTGAGATTCACATCCGTGAGAATATTTACTTGTAATTCAGAGAGAGAGAGAGAGAGAGAGTTATATATACAACACCTATTAGTTTTAATGTTATACTATTGACATAAAAGAAAGCATGGTATGCCAATTAAATCAAGGGATTAAACGATAGTAGCTGGAGAAGTTAGAAGAACTATTATATGAGATATGTCCAACATTAAAACCAATATTTTCTCTATACAATTTGCTGAGATATACATCATGACCACGTAATTGTATTTCAGTTATATTTGCAACACACCAATGGACTAATTATTATACAAAAATTATATATATTTATATGATTATATATTTTGAGTCTCTAAAAGTTTAATCTAATAGAGCAAGGCGATATGTTGTCGAGTACTATATTAAGAGATTCACGTTTGGAAGATAACATACGTTTTTTTCTGTATATCTGTTGATTATTGATTGTCTATATTGTATCATTTTCTGATGTGTTGAATAAAATATTAAATTTGAACTGCTACACTATTAAATTTAAGTGCATGTAATATGATATCGGAACATGTCATATAGAGCGATAAACACAAACGGTTGATATACAGAAGTATATGCTCAGTAAAAACAACCTGTTGGCAGAACATTACGAGTTGCCTTCAAGTTCTCTCACCAAGTGAGATAAATGCTCAACGTGAAACCCCGGTAACGGGAGCGAGTTATAGCAGATGTTCGGTTACATCGGAATAGCGAATATATTTATGGTTCACACCCTCTCTATGTAAACCACAAAAGCAATAGAAAAGATATATTTCCCTCTATACATCTATCGTCCATTATGATAAACACCTAAAAAAAGAAAGTCCCCCTAATATATTCGGTAATTTTATGAGATATTGGATGGACTTTACGCAAATGTTTAGTTGTATTTGAGACACAACCTGTCCGATGCACCGCCCTATGAGTTATGTTATGGCCGGCTGAGCACGAAATGAAGGGAAGAGGGGTGCTTTCAAAAGTTGCAAAACACTGACGTAGACTGGACAGTCACGACAATGTTCCATTGTTCACACAAGTTGTTACTGGCTGTAAATGTGGTCCAAAGGTGACACTATGAGTCCACGATATCATGCTTGCCATCTTCGAGACACAAGTTGCCCGCTGCATGCCCAGGCCATTCAGTATAACCACATTCCTTTGGAATGACACATTGAATGTTCATGCCGCGAGCAACACAGAGTTATTGAAACCAGTCTCTTTGAGGCCATTTTTTAGCAAACCATGTTTCCCCACCATGATGCCATTGAGGTACCAAAACATAGGGATGTTCCAAGCCCGTGTGAGAAATGGGCAACCAAGGCACAGCCGAATAACTGTGCTCACTTTACCTGTGTTTTGCAATTTTTGAAAAGTGCCCCTCTCGCATTCAATTCGTGCTGACTCAGCCATATATCACCTCTCAACACATTGCTTAGCACGCTTGGTGTCTCTGGTATCACAAATCATTTATGGAAAGTTTCATACAAATCCAATTAAGAATTTTACAGAATATATTAGGGGGGACTTTTTTTATTTAGGTGTTAATTTCCAGCTTCAGTGCAACACTGGTGCCCGTCATATTCAAATGAAATTATATTTGAAACACCGATACGGCATAAATTCACACCTGTGTTCTGACTGTGGTCCAGAATATACTTAGAACCTCACAGTAGACCATGACTGACTTAGAATCCCACAGTAGAGCATGGCTGACTTAGAATCCCACAGTAGACCATGGCTGACTTAGAATCGCACAGTAGACCATGGTTGACGAGTTTGGGTGGCATCTACAAGTCTCAGTAGATAATTTCCTCTCATCAGATACAGCACAAAACGTCATTACTTTTTCTTAATTTAGGAATGAAGGTGGAATTAATGTAATGCAAACAATTTATCACTATAGCCATTTACTTACTTTCGATTGGCAATTTCACACAATTTCGATTGGCAATTTCACACAATTTCGTATTTCATTCATTTCTAGAAGCATTCCACCTAATCGCCCTCAATCGAACATCATTTATCAAAACAAGTGAATGTTTGCTCTATTATAACTCTTTGAGCAACACGTGTTTCTAGTTCTAAGTAATTCTTTGATTGGTATATTGAAAAGTCACACATAGCAATGAAACAAGGAAAACGTATATCCAATGTGTACCATATATGGGATATCAAGTTCATCATTGGTCATCTCATTTCAGTACAGATATGCACGAGTATATACATACGTAATTAAATTAGATTACACGATACTATGCGATAACATTAACAAGTAGGATAATTACAAGTGTTCACCCATAACAATACATGTAACTCTCTGATTCCGCTCATATAGAATAGGACAACTTGTTAAAACCACAACTTATGAATACGTACTCTTTCTTTTCACGAGTCTTATATTTTAAAGGGATATGATATGGAATTTCTCTCTCAATGATTTCTTCCAAAACAATTCGGGGATATATGTTCCCGGATGTCATCCAAATGATTTAAAATAATAACTAAATGTTATTCGACTCCTAAGTATTATGTATATCTTTATATAGCATATTGGCATTATCATTCGGCGATTTCTTCCATCTTCCTCCGAGTCCGCAGTATATAGACAATTTACGGTCTCATGTTTTCATCTGCAGAAGGAATATCGATAGATTAGATGGCAAAATCCACAGATAATTCGGATAACTATAGTCAGTTTTAGTAAAACTATAAAATGGGGCCCTCGACGAGTAAAACGTGCTCATGTCACTGAGTAGTGCGTCCCTAGCGACGTTGCTTAAGAACATTTGTTGCATTTCTCAGTTATATAGCTGCCAGGTCATTCGGGTTGATTCAATTTGATTGCAACTTCTAATCATAAAGATATACTGAAAATAAGCTCATATCTGAAATTAAAAAAAAAACACAAATAGATCCATTTCAGCATTATTTGAATCTGAATTACGATTTATATGAACCTAAATCGACTTACCAAATCTGCGCTCTTTATAATGCGTTTTCGTTGTGGCACGCGCCATAACAGTGGAAGACGAGTAAAAGTACACTATGAGCTTCTTTCAGAATAAAATAAGTCCAAAATGAAGCTATGTTATCAATGTTGGTTCAATATGAACCTATTTGAACTTGGATATGTTGAATTATAATCGTTTGAAGTTATTTTGTCTGCGAAATTCAACTGTTGAGCCCGATAAATTAAGGTATACTTATATCTGTCAGCATGACCCTCCAAAAACAATCAACACAAGTGTAAACAGTCGAGCTAACTTCCATTAATAGCGAGTTTGCGATTTCAAACCGGTACGTGTATGGGTACGCGTACGGGTAGCTCCCCGTACCAGTACACGCTTTGTAATCGCAAATTGTTTTACGGGTAGAATTCATCACATCGACTGGTAATGTATGGTGAGCCAACTGCAATAAAAAAGATATTATGATATAGATAGATTGTTATTCGCATTCGTTTTGTTGGCCGATGTTATACTTACCGTTATTGAGTGTTGGAAATTTGTATTTCAATTAGATGGGCCACAGGATAATCAGTTGCTTTCATCAAGGAAAAGGAGGCAGTTGGAAGGGGTTGGTGCTTTTCTTTCACTCATCTTGGTAACATTTTCAACAATTGGATTATAAAAGCCATAGACCGATCGAGTGTTGACTATAAATCGGTTGGATTTTTCAGTCTTAGAAAATGGATTATGATAGCTCAAATATACAATTACGTTATATTTAAATTTTCCAACCAATATTCGTTGTAAAATGTACTTTTTAAAGACCCATGCTGCTACATGTCGTACATGTACTTTCAGTCAGATTTTAGACCGAATTTATCCCTTATTTTAGTTGGGTAACATTTAGTCATAGTAAGTAAGCATTGGTTTGGAAACTTTCAACAGATCGATGGGTCTGGGCAAGGGAATATTTATCCCAATAATTGAGATATTTGACGGGATTTAAACGCTGCAGTCAACAGGATCTGATTGGATTGTCGTTGTTGTGTGGTTTCCGGCCGCAGGCCGGGTAGGATGGTCGGAACGCATTGTGCAGTTCCCTTCACCCTTTCTTTAATTCTTCGATGGAAATCGATTGTTGAGGCTGTTGTATTTGGAGGCAAAGCGGTGGAAGCGTGGTGGAGGAGTCGAGGCTGTTGGGATGTGAGGCTTGGGTTTAGGCTGGGTGTCTGGTTGGTGTGGCTGTTGGTTGGCTGGCTTTAAGGCTGATGCGTCTTGGATGCTTGGTTCGTGGTGTGGCTGGCGAAGTGCTGGAGTGGTTGGGGGCTGTATTGGCGTTGGCTGGTGAGGTTATTGGCTGGTTGGTGATTTGGCTGTTGGTTGGCTTGGTTGACGGTTGTATGGGATCTAGATGGGTCTGTCGGTGTTGTCGATTTCTAGGATGGACTTGGTTTTTTTGGTGGAGAGTAGCTGGTTTCGTAGATGGAGTTCTTGGATGAGTGGGCTGTTGTCAATTCTGGCGAGGGTCTGGTTTCTGAGGTCGGTTAGCCGTTGTTTCATCGTAGGTATGTCTGCTGCGTCGTGGAGGGCTTGGTTTGGTGTGAAGATTGGCTGATGTGAGCGGTGCGGAGAGCTTTGTTTTGGACTTTCTGCAGGGTTTCGATTGAGCTGTTGGAGGCTGCTGCTATGATGGGTGCGCCATACTCCATTACTTGGATTGTCTTAGAAATTAACGGCATATATACCGAATGCGGTTACACAATGACGTCACGTTAACAATATTCGTTTCACACTTTATAAACAAGGATCAGTTTTGAAATAAATATGATGTCATAAACAATCATCACCCAGATCAGTAGTTCCTTGTTTCTGTTGGAGGTCAGGGATTACGCGGTGTGGCCATAACATCGATAAAAGTAACATAAGATGAAGTATGGAGAGTACGAATCGGCCGGGGTTGCATGACAAGTATTTGCCTGTATTGTCTTCACCACAAAAAATCTTACCTTATGCCTACTCGTACAAGTATTATATTCACGAAGTACTATTTTCCGCCACATTTCAAAACAAGGCGAACAATAGTACAACCCAAAAGAGGAAGATACAGTGGTTTGTATAACTACGTCTCGTTTCTGAACCCTGCAGCCTACTTGTGGCCGTTAATGTCGCATCATTGGTATGATTTCATGTTAGTGACGCCCATAACTATTGAAATACCACAATTATTGCTTGACTAAGTGTAGTAAAACTACCTATTTTCGGAACTAACCAATTAAAAATGATCTTCTACGCGTTGTGGTAATCTTTAAATTTGCCGTTAGGGACCAACAAGATAGGAGAATAGGATACAGGACTTCGCGGAAATATTTTCGTCAGTTTTGCGTGATGGCGATCCAATTCACAGTGGGTGAATTTAAAACTGAGCGAAAAATAATAGAGCACGAAAAAAACAATTTGGCATATATCGACCATGTTTGTTTCCAATCGTGAAAAATAATTCAAATAAGCAGGGGGTAGTAACACATTTGCAGGAAGGTGTGCCAAATATTTGCATCTGGCATTTTCGCGGACACACCACCTCAAACCTGCAGTTTTTGACACCAGAAGATGTTTTATTAAAGAAATAAAAATGGTTGATGCAGGTAAATATGAAGATTATTTTCAAATAGCGGGTGATATGCATTTGTCAACCACATAGGTCTAACAGGTTGGTCAAATTCCATACTCCTAAATGGACATTCTAATGCATCGATTCCGTGGACAAAAACAGTAGCCCATCAGAAGCTGATAGGCGCACATAACATACTAGTATAGGTATACGCACCCAATCTTACAAAAACAGATTATACATATCCCCTGCACATCCAGTGAGATAAATTTTTCTCCTGCAAGCTGTTACACCAACCAAACATGTGTTTTGGCTATTTGGCTGTAATACATATTAAGCTGATAACATCTCAGGGCAGTGAACTTAATCTTGAATTTCGACTCACCGTTTTGTAGACATATCCATGATATACCAGAAAACTGTTATTAAGCGCCAATTCATCTAGACTGCTGCAACTGGAAATACTATTTTATAAATTGCTGGTATTCGCAAACCTAGGTCAATGTGCAGGAGACACACAATTCCAGAGCCTTTATTCAGCGGCGCCCCTATTTTGTTTTAAATTAATTATTTTTTAGATTCCTTGCGCATTTTTACAAAACCAATTTAAAATAATAACACCGTTATATCATCCACCAGGGTACCTTGAGTCACCCCACCAAATTTTGTTGAAATCGGACCAGGGGTCTGAGATAAAAATCCGGACTGATTGGCTTGATGCACTGATGAGTTATTTTCTAGTCATTGACAGTCACATTAATGTTTGAGACAGTTGCTCGCTCTTTTTCCATCACACAATGATCGAGGTGCTTAAGTTTCTTAGTTACATCAGGACAAGTTTATTTAGATCAGTTTTATATTTCTCAAAGCTTCTTTCCGAAGTCTCGAGAAGGAAGTATTTCACCTAACCGCCCAATATATACCATGCATTCATCAACTTAATACATGGTGTATGTAAAAATGGCAGCCAGGGCAGCGAGGTCATAGGTATAAAGTGAGTTATTGTGTAATCATTATTGGTGTGAATAGTTATACAAGGAGTTGATATATGGTCTATGGTGATATTCATAGATATGCAAGTAGTGGTGAATAGGTATACAAGAAGTAGCTATATGTCATGCGTGTGCTATTCATGGCTAGGTGCATAGGTATACACGGAGTGGTCATGTGTGAGGTAACTATGTATACATGGTGTGGCTGCATGGTCATTGGCGTGGTGTATGGGCATAACAAGAGTAGCTACATAGTCATGTGTGTGTTGCGTATGTATATATGAATGCTGGATTGACTGTATGGTCACGTTTGGGATGTACAAGTGCACATTTGGTGGTTGTAATGTGATGGGTGGGTGAATATGTATACATGTGTTGGCTGTATGGTCATGAATGAGGTGTATGGATAACTGAGTGGTTGTATGCTTATGGGTAATGTATATGTTTTATGGTGCCCACATTCATAGTGAGCAATGGGGGATGCCGCAGTGTCCTGGGCCCACAAAAAAGGTACCCTGCCTTGCTCACCGGAAGCTGTATTATGCTAATGATGAACAGATAGTCTGCCGTAGGAGCAGTTTTAGCCAGTCAAAAGTAAAAAGGCAGAAATAAAAGATAAAATTATAGAGCACCCTGGAAGTCAGTCAAATATCTTTTAATTATCAAAATTGTATTTAGGTTGAATTATTTGTTACTATTGTTATGTAACAATCATAGTATTCACTATGGTTATAATTGAATGCATTTATAAAAAGTTAACTTAAAATTGTCGTAGGTAATTATAAAAAATTGTTAGTATGCATACCTTTAAATTATAACCAAAGTTGGTCAACAAGCCTATATATAGGTCAAAAGTAAAGTCAATAATATGTTGTAGGTATAATAATGAGGTATTTAGTTTTAGTTTAAACACAAAGTATAGTCTGATAATAATGGGTATATAGTCTGCTTTTTGATCGAATTGTTTTGAATTACATTTATACATATATGTTTTATATTTATTAAAATAAAACTTCCCTCAAAACCTTCTTAATGAGATTCCGTGGATTATCAATTATGTGCAGTGAATATCAAACCCTATATAATTATGAATAAATCTAATTATTTTATTAATATTATAATAGTGTATAATATAGTTTTTGGTTTCTAGCAGCCCAGTTTTGCTATAAAGGTTATGCCGTTATAGGGGTATGCCATAAAAGGGTATAAATGTTTTAATGGATTATATTTATAACAATCTCTTATGTGTCTTATACATGTATATACATTTTAAATTATAGTATTATATAATTGTAAAGTTCCTTTTCTTAAATATCCTTTAACATGATTAAGTCCATTTTATTTGTGCTTATAACAATGCCCGTTAAAATTAATATAGGATTTGGCATTTAATATAGTATCTCCTTATAATAATTAAGGCAATTATGTGAATATTCCAAGGTATTGTCCTATACCCCTTAATAATATTAAGTTCTAGTACCCTATAGTTAGTAGTACTATGCTGGGCGCAAGCGTTCAAACCAGGCATACTGATGCACATAAATTATCGTGGTAGTGGACAGACAGTTAAACAAACAGACAGACAGACATACATAACATATAGCCATTGTACATTATAAACATTGTTAATTTGTAGACATCATTTAATGTTCTACATGCATATATATCTCTTAAGTGGTATATGGTTTGGTATAAGGGGATTACATTCATTAAAAGGTTTTTAGGTATGAGAAAGGGGTGGTTGTCTGCTAAGCATATTAATGAATAGGCATGTTTTTATGGTCAGGGTCCCAATTTTTTGCAGACAATTTGTTCCCTGTTCTCATAACCAAATTTAGAAATGGAGAGTATATTTCTGGAGCGGTTTAAAATAATTTTGAAAATGTTTTTAGAACGTACCCCCTAAAGATAATTTATTTATGCCAAAGGTGGAATTTGGTTTTATATGTTACTAATAGGTTGATGTTTTGGAAAAGGTGCCAAAGTTTTTGATAGGGTCATCATCAGTTGCAGATTGCTGACTTGTGGTATACTAAGCATATGCCACATTCCGTTTCGACTCGAAATTACTCTATTGGCATGATTGTTGAAGTGTATGTGCACAACTGTATAGGTGGATGGTCATTGGTGGGCGATTGGGCATATTGGAAGTGCAATTATGGGCATTCGTAAATATGGGATGCATCTCTGCTGTTGATATATTGTCATTGGCGGGTATATACATATGCATGGATTAGCTGTATGATAATGGATGAGGTGTATGAATATACAGCTAGTGGCTGAATTGCCATGGGTGAGGTTTATATGCAAGTAAGGAGTGTACAAATGGCCGTGTTTACAGAGAATTGGATCATCCATTAAATGATGAGGTGTATATGTGGTATACATGTATATATTGAGTGACTATATAGCCATGGTATGGCGAATAGGTATACATATTGTGACCGTATGGACAACGGTGGAGCGAATATGTATAATTGTGGTTATAAATGTGTTGTATTAATATAAATCGAGTGGTTGAATAGTCATGAGTAATGTGTATATGCCAGACTGGGATGTATGCATCGCCGTGTGTGTAGGGTATACATTGAAGAGCTGTGATGTGTATATGTGCACGTGGAGTAACTATGGTCACGAGTGGGGTGGGTATGTATATCGTGAGTTGATATATGAGTATGGTCAATATGCACACAAGGAGTGACGGTGAGGCCATTGGTGAGGTGGTGTGCGGGGTGTTGGTATATAGAAGGACCGTATGGCCATTGGTGATGTACATATGTATACATGTAGTGACTATATGCATGGGTCATGTGGATATGTATATATTGAGTGGCTATATGACCATTGTTGTGCCCAATATGTTTACATGGATAGACCGTATGGCCAATAGCGATGTGAATTTGTAAACAATGAGTAACTTTATGTCCACGAATGTGGTGTGTATGGATATACACCAAGTGGCTGAATTGTCATGAGTGATATGTGTATGCAGGACTTGGGTGTATGAAAGGCCTTGTGTTCGGGGTATTGGTCTAAATATAATGGCCGTAAGAGCATTAGTGGGATGTATATTTATACATGGAGTGACCATATGATTATAGGTGTGGTGCATATGTATATATTGAGCGGCAATATGCCATGTGTGTGGCAAATATAAATATATATATATATATATATATATATATATATATATATATATATATATATATACACACACACAGGTAACGATTGTATGGCCAATGGTGAGGCGACGATGCAAACAAATAAAAAGCGACTGTATGACCATGAATGTGGTGAATATGTATACAGATGGATTGTTGAAGTGTATGTGCACAACTGTATATATGGATGGTCACTGGTGGGCATTTGGGCATATTGGAAGTGCAATTATGGGCATTCGTATATATGGAATGCATCTCTGCTGTGGATATATTGTCATCGGCGGGTATATACCTATACATGGATTAGCTGTATAATCATGGATGGGTGTATGAATATACAGCGAGTGGCTGTGGTGTATATGCAAGTACGGAGTGTACAAATGGCCGTGTTTACATGGTATTGGATTATCCATTAAATGATGAGGTGTATATGCGGGTGTACATGCATATATTGAGTGACTATATGGCCATGTTACGGCGAATAGGTATACATTTTGTGACCGTATGCACAACGGTGGAGTGAATATGTATACATGTGGTTATAAATGTGTTGTATTAATATAAATCGAGTGGTTAAATAGTAATGTGTAATGTGTATATTCCAGACTGGGGTGTATGCATCGCCGTGTGTGAAGGGTATTGGTATACATTGAAGAGCTGTGATGTGTATATGTGCACATGATTTAACTCTATGGCCATGAGTGGGGTGTGTATGTATGTCGTGAGTTGATATATGGGTATGGTCAATATGCACACCAGGAGTGACCATGCGGCCATTTGTGAGGTGGTATACGGCTATGCGGTGTATTGGTATATAGAAGGACCGTATGGCCATTGGTGATGTGCATATGTATATGCATGGGTCATGTGGATATGTATATCTTGAGTGCTATATGACCATTGTTGTGGCCAATATCTTTACATGGATTGACCATATGGACAATAGCGATGTGAATTTGTAAACAATGAGTGATTCTATGTCCACGAATGTTGTGTATGGATATACACCAAGTGGCTGAATTGTCATGAGTGATATGTGTATGCAGGACTGGGGTGTATGAAAAGCCTTGTGTTCGGGGTATTGGTTTAAACAGAATGGCCGTAAGAACATTAGTGGGGTGTATATTTATACATGGAGCGACCATATGATTATAGGTGTGGTGCATATGTATATACGTATATATATGTATATGTGTGTGGCAAATATATATATATACAAGGTACGATTGCATGGCCAATGGTGAGGCGACGATGTAAACAAATAAAAAGTGACTGTATGACCATGAATATGGTGAATATGTATACAGAGGGTGACTATACGGTCATGAGTGAGTTGTAGGAGTATACCTGGTGTGCATGCAAGGTGACTCATGGCGGTTGCATAGTCGTATGTGGGGTATACGGGCATACCAAAGTATGGTCATGGATGAGGGGGTGTGTATAAAGTGAGTGTCTGGTTTCCTGACATTAGTCAATCAATTTCGATGCCAATCGACCAGAATTGTTGGTGTTATTTGGCCAGGGTGTCCACATCATATGGTACCTTTCAGATCAGTTTCAAAGTTCTGCCCATTTCCATTTTAAAAAATCAATACTGCATCCTTTAAAAGGAATTTGTAATACCTCATAAGGTACTGAGACAACCAGAATAGAACATTTAGTTGTCAGTTGATTAAGTAACATGGTTAATAACCAAGTGAGTCACAATTTACTACCATTCGGAACAGCAGAGAATAATGTTCGGGTTATATGTGAAACATTAGTTGTCAGTGAGTCAGTGACACATTTTCGGATCAGCAGAGTCTAGTGTTCGGGATGTATGTGAAAAGTTAACTTGTTTCTAAGTTTGGTTGCCATTTTGAATGCATTATCTTGAGAGTTTTCTTAAACAGCTCAGTGTCATTCATTTAAGACCGATCAAACAATAGACACCAAAATAAATGCCAACTATTTAACTAAATATCAAAGATAGTTCCATGTTACTTGAAAAACATGAAAAGTATTTTTTTTAACCGATTTTGATGTCAAGCTCGCGATAGACAATTCCGATAATTCTGGTAATGTCAGTAGCTATGATAGTAAAAATTAACAAAGGTGCATTTTAAAAATGGTTGGCATTCTAAGTACATCAGACATATTTCAGTTCTGTTCATCAAGCACCGTGACAATTTATAAGCGATTGCATGACACGCTACGAGTCAAGTGAGTCACAATTAGCTACCTTTTCGGAACTGCAGAGAGAAATCTTCTGGATATATGTGAAAAATCAAATTTTACCAAATTTGGTTGCCATTGTGCATGCCATCATGAGTAATTATGTCTATAACACATCAGTGTTACATATTTAAAAATAGTAAACACCATCGATAACAAAGATAGTTCTATTATATTGAAAATTGAAAAAACGACCCAAACATGAAAAGTGATTTTGTTGTCGATTTTGATGTCAAGTTTGAGATAGAAAATAAAATCCAATAATTCTACTAATGTCAGTGGTTAGAATAGTACCAGTAAGCCAAGGTGCATTAGACATGTTAGTATTCAATGTATAGAAGACAAAATAATCAATTTTGTTCATCAACCACAACCTGTAAGCGATGACATGGCAATCTGGGGCAATATTGACCATTTCCCATATTTTGACCACCATTTTGGCAGTCATTTTGAGCCAAAGTCACAATTTTGGTTTCATTGAGTTGGAATATTATAAGTAATGGTGTACCTTATTTACACTGCACAATTTTGCTAATTTCTTGTTGAAATATAACTAGAATCCCAAGGGTGATTTTTGGTGAAATTTTATAATGCGTTCAGTTAAATCGAAATTTGAGGGATCTGAAGGGGCTGGGATCAGTTCTCAACCAGTTCCAAACAGAGATAGATTGTAAAGATCACCAAATTTTCCACTTCGGGCGGCCATTGTGGTGGCCATCTTGGACGGGGAGTTCCCATTTTGCCCTAAAATGTGGTATTATATTTTAGCTTCACAAACCTGTATACATTTGTATGACAATAATTTTTCACTATAATTTGCATCAAACTGACCTAGTCACCCGTCTGAAAAACCGCAGGTATGTTGGACGCCATCCTGCCTGGGGTCTCTGCTGCCACTTTTTTTCTTGTTAGCATGTGAACACAATTACAGAAGACCAGGTTGGTGCAGTATCTCGCGGACTATTGTGGCTTACCCAGAGAGGGCGTGAAATGCATAATTTCGCTACTCCGATATGACCCCATCTTCTGCTATAATCCGCTGCGGAATAGTTTGGAATAGTTGCCTCACTTGTGTGAGAAAATTAGAAGCAACAAGCAGCAATATGTTTTACAGAGTATATAATTGTTGTATAACAGTAGTTCATGTGTTTATCGCTCTCTTTCCAGTCCCCACTATCAAAGTACGTAAAATTTTATTTAGTAGTTTAGCAGTTCAAATTTAATATTTTATTCAACATATCAGAAAATAGTACAACTGGTAAAAATATATACAATCAATATTCAATAGATATACATAACAAATAAATTTTACCTCCAAAAGTGAACATCTTAATACCGGGAACTAATGGATCCGTTAGATCTATATTATTTAGACCCAAAATATATCATGATTTTTAACTATTCCTTTGGTGATTGCGCTGCAGACATAACTGAAATACAAGTACGAATTCAGGAGGTATATCTCAGCAAATCGTAGTGAGAAATTATTTTATAAATATTGCATATACCTCATATAATGATTCTCCTAGCTTCTCAAGCTTTTATCGTTCAATTGTTTGATTTGATTGGCATACCATGCATGCTTATTTACTTGCCATGGTATCAGTCTTTAGTTCTACGATATTCGGAATAGACTAACACAGAACATTCTTGTCTGTTCCATGCCGTGCACATGGCTGTTGTTTGTTTGGGACCTAAACGTGTTTAACATTTTATGACATCAATGCGTCTTTCCATGACATAACTATAATGCCCGTAGAAATGTAGTTCAAGTATATATCGACCTATTTCGATACCGGTAACAATTCAAAAGCGAATATTGTCAAGTGTATTTTGGAGCGCAAACCACCACGTGATGCACTTGTATAAAAAGTAGTATACAATATATATGGAATTTTGACATCGGTTATATCAAAATTCCATATATATTGTATACTACTTTTTATACAAGTGAATCGTACCTTATATTATACTTATGTAAATGTCATGTTCTTTATATTATTGTCGGGAGCGGGACGAAGATAAGTTCTGTAGCTTGTGCCTCAATCCCCTGTATTTAATTCTGGATGCAAATAAAATATGTTTACATCAACATTTTTATGACATAAATGCGTCTTTCTGTGACATAACTATAATGCCCGTAGAAAGGTAGTTCAAGTATATATCGACCTATTTCGATACCGGGAATAATTCAAAAGCGAATATTATCAAGTGTATTTTGGAGCGCAAGCCACAACGTGGCTTACAATTAATACTACTAAAATACAACTAATATGTGTAGTGTGGCTATATGAATTGCATGTACATATAATCAAGGAGTGAATCTAGGCAAATCGCCAGAATAAATTAGATTAAAAACATTGTAAGTAACTCATAGAATGGTTCTTCTAACGTCTCCGGCATCTACAATTAAATTCTTTACTTTAATTGCATACATTCTTCTAAATTACTATTACATTGCAACTAATATCAGGGAAATTTACATCAACAGTTATGAAAGTTAAAGATGAATTATATCACTTACATTATTATATTATATCACTCCAGCATTACTTACAATTTAATTTAACAGTTCAAGTTTAATATGTTATTCAACACATAAATATGACTATATAAGCAATCAATATACAACAGTTCAAGTACACAACAAATCAATTTTGTCATCTAAAACGTGAAGCTCTTAATGTAATAGTGTAGAATATGTCACATTGATCTGTTTTAGTTTTTGAGATCCGACAAAGGAACAGTTGTAACAATTATTCATATGGTGATTGTGCTGCTGACACCTACTTATTCAGGGGGAGAGCTCTGCAGATCGTCATGAAGATATAAGTTTTTAAATATTGTGAATATATCATGGAATGGTTCTCATAACTTCTGCTGCTGTCATTCAATTTGTTGCTTGAAATTGGTTTACATTCTTTTAAAACTACATTACACATAATATTTGGGGCAATTTCCTCGGATCTCATGAATGTTAGAAGAAATTAATCATTTTACTTACAATTTCCATTTAATAATTTAACAGTTCAAGTTTAGAATTTTGTTAAACACATACTAAATATGACACAATTTAAACAATTAATTTCCTATAATTACAATTCATAACATATCAATTGTATAGTTTAATAGTTTAGCAGTTCAAATTTAATATTTAATTCAATAACAATATAAACCACCAATATTCAACATATATAGTTAGGGTTAGGGTTAGGGTTAGGGTTAGGGTTAGGGTTAGGGTCATAACAAGTATGTTTTATCTCCAAAACGTGAACATATTTATATAGTAATGGACACAATATGGCCTTGATCCGCTAGATCTATATTTTTAGACCCAAAATGTATCACGATTGTAGTAATTATTCCATTGGTGATTGCGCTGCAGACTTAACTGAAATACAATCACGTATTCAGGAGGTGTATCGCAGCAAATCGTAGTGAGAAATTAATGATTAAATATCGAATATATCTCATATAATTATTCTCCTAAATTCTCCATCTTCTATCGTTCAATTCTTTGATTTAATTGACACACAATACATGTTTATTTATTTGCCATGGTCACAGCGATTGTCCAGCGGTTTTAATGTTTTTGCACACAAGTGAAAAAACGCTCTTTAGTCAACGATATCCGGAATAGACTAACGCAGCACACTCTGTTCTGTTCCAAGTTGTGCACATGGCTGTTGTTTTTTGTGACCTGAACGTGTTCCAACATGTTTATCACTTCAATGCGTCTTTCTGACATCAATATAATGCCCGTAGATTCGTAGAAAGGTAGTTCTAGTTTATATCGACCTATTTAGATACTGGGAACAATTCAAAAGCGAATACTATCAAGTGTATTTTGGAGCGCAAACCACCACGTGGCTACACATTAATAATATTACATTACACATAAAATATGTAGTAGGGATATATGAATTACAAGTAGGTATTATCACGGAGGCGAACATAAGCAAATCGCCAGAATAAATTAGATTAAAAACATTGTTAGTAACTCATAGAATGGTTCTCCTAATTTCTCCAGCATCTACCGTTTAATTCTTTACTTTAATTGCTTACCATACATTCTTATAAATTAATGTTACATTGCAACTAATATCAGGGCAATTTACACCAAACGTCATGAAAGTTAAGATGAATTATATCACATTACAATTTAATTTAACAGTTCAAGTTTAATATGTTATTCAACACATAAATATGATTATTTATAATCAATCAATATTGAACAGTTTATAATATATAACATTGATCCTTTTTAGTTTTTGAGATCCGACAAAGGCACAGTTATATCAATTATTCTTCTGGTGATTGTTCTGCAGACACCTACTTATTCAGGAGGTATATATATCTGCAGATCGTCATGAAGATATCAGTTTTTAAATAATGCAAATATCTCATGGAATGGTTCTCATAAATTCTCATGCTTATGTCATTTAATTCGTTGCTTGAAATTGGTTTACCATACATTCTTTTAAACTACATTACAAATAATATTGGGGCGATTTCGTCAAATCGCATGTATGTTAGATGAATTTGATCATTTTACTTATAATTTTCATTTATTAGTTAAACAGTTCAAGTTTAGAATTTTGTTCAACACATCATAAATATAACACAATTTAAACAATTAACGTGGCGTCTTAATGTTGTAGGGTACATTATATCACATTAATCCATCAGATTAAAATTTTTGAAATTCTAAATCTAAGATGAGAGCAGTACTTATTCCATTGGTGATTATGATGTATGTATATCTCAACAATTAGTTTTAAAATATTGTAAAGCTCTCATATAATGATTCTCTTAACTGCTGCAGCATCTACAAGTTAATTATTTTCTTTAATCGGGACGCCACACATTCTTTCAAATTACATTATATCTAGCAGTATGGCAATTTCCACACCACCAATCTAAAAGTTATGATGATTTCTATCACATTACTATTAATTTTTTTGAACAGTTCAAGTTTATAATTTATTCAATACATAAATATGATACAATCTATGCAATCAAGATTCAACAGTTAAAATACATAACTAATAAATGTTGTCTTCCAATTGAATGTCATCAAATGATTATGGTATCTATTCCAATAGTGATTGTGTTGTATGAATATCTGAAGTATGCTTCAGCATGCTATAGCGAATTTACAAACAAACTGCATAAAACCTTAGGGGCATGTTATAACTCAAAACTATCACCAAGTATTCATAGTAATAATTGTTATGCCCATGAAAAACGTAAGATTCCCTAGCACTAAACCTACAAAATAAGTCTGTTAAAGAATATACGAAACAATTATTAAAATTGTAACAAATTGTAAAAAATAATAACAAATGATGAAAAATTGTTAGGCCAATGCATTCTCTGATATATGCGAGGCGACCTACGGTCGACTCGCATATATAAGAGAATGCATTGGCACAGGGTATATGGGTTGATACAAAAATCGGACTTGGCACTGAAAGGATTAAATAAGTTATATATGAACTTATTTGCCGGAGAACAGGCTGACATGTCACATCTGGTGGTTCTAACTTCTCCATCTTCTGCCATTTAATTATATGCTTGAAATTGGTATATCTTACATTATATTAAACATGACAACTAATATTAGTCCACAAATATCTTGAAAGTTAAGATGTATTTTATCATTATATTTACAATTTAATTTAATAGTATGACAGTTCTAGTTTAGTATTTTATGCAAAGCAACCTGTGTAATAACGCTGACTCATTTTTGACGGCTATTTATATATCCAAGTATTTCCAGAATTGCAATAATCGCTCACATGGCAACTAAAGATGATCGGTGTGACCAATCGGATGATCGGTGTGACTAATCGGGTGATCGGTGTGACTAATCGGAATTCCGCTAACGATATGTATTGTTTCTATGCCATAATATAATTAAATCGGACTCACGAGCCCATAATTAGTCGAAGGTTATGATGGATAGAGATCGACTCTCAAAGAAGGAAGATATAAGATGTTTTTAATTACTTTCATCATTGCAAGAAATCGAATTAATATAAAGAACACCCAAGTTTTTGTCGCCCAAAAGCGGTAGATCATAGATAGCGTTCACAATTATGAGCTTCTGTTATCGGTTTCGACGTGTTTCTTACGGGTAATTTCGTGGGTTTTCGGTTCAGTGTGTGATCAAATGATGGTGATTGCAATTATTTTTCATTTTTCTTCCCTGGTGTTTCCCGATTAGGAGGTCTGATCACACCAATATTACATAACATGATATATTGAGGTTTTAACATACAACGATAAATTTGTAAAGATCAACAAATATTTCAAATATTCAGTTGCAAGTGATTACACAAAATACACCATTTAGACCACACAAATGTGACCAATAACCCAATCCAATAAATCTATTTAGATAATTGTAAATTCAAAGTTGGAAAACATAAATGCCATATCAAATCCAGTCGTAGTTCGTGATTTTTTTTACCCTGTGCCAATGCATTCTCTTATATATGCGAGGCGACCTATTTTTTCTTGTATTCTTTAACAATTTTATAATTTCACCCATACAGAGCCCCAGACAAACATGAGCAGACGACACTCTTCTATATGCTTCTATATATGTTTGGGGCTCCCTGCAGGGTACTGGATGTTTTTTATTTTATGTCCTAAAAATTGTAAGAAACATTATTTTTTTTTAAATTATCAAAAATTGTTAGGCCAATGCATTCTCTTATATATGCGAGTCGACCTATGGTCGACTCGCATATATAAGAGAATGCATTGGCACAGGGTAAACAAATCCCGACTTACGACTGGATTTTATATATTTGAAATTATCACATATTGAACTTACACATATTGGTGGATATGATAACTGCTAAATTGAAATACAATTAATCAAATATGTGCACAAGAATATCATTATCAAATTCAATGCTGCTAAACGAGTCTAAAGCGAACTCCGTGCAAAAGTTAAAGTCACACAAATTTTGGTCGCAACTATGCGCACAACAAAAAGACGTTCGAAATTTATAACAAAGTGATAGCCTGGTAAGCGAAAATTGGCTTAGGAAATTCTGAATTATTTAGTTTGCTTTCAAATCTTTAAAGCGACTCGTAGTCTTCAGCATTTGTCACCTTCCGGATCGATGTGTATGTCCCGCAAAACGTCTTGAAGCCATACTATGTATCCCCAAATCAGACTTCGGCGTGGAATAATAAAGACAGTTCCGTGCTATTTATTTCTTCTGACATGGAAAACATAAAGAGCGGTGGTACCACTGTGTTGTGGAATTTGAAAAACTCCTTTAACAAGTATGCTTATCAATCTACGATGCCTTTATTTTGTCGACTTATTTTGATCACCGGGACCTGATAAAAATTATATATTACTACGTGTAATTTGATGGATGAAGATTGCGAGTCGAGTTAACCACACATGTTGTGGTAAGCATGCACTTAGAGATCGTTCGCAAAATGAACTATTCTACTTATAGCAATTACGAAAATGGTACTACATCAATATAATTTGTGTTCTTTCAATAGGTTGTCTTTTTGCCATATCCGTAGTTTCGGGAGATTTCAACACAAATTATAAATATATCATATAATAATAATTTCGAGGTCATTTCTCTGGTCATCAATGTGGGGAATGACTCTGAGATTGTGTCCTTGTAATCGCCTTGCGGCCTTGATTTCTATCTCTCAGTGGCAAACAAATCAATCATCGAGCCAACATTTAATGTAACCTGACAGGAATTTAATTAAGTACAAGATACTAACGGAAACCATAACCGTATCACCGTACTCCGAGTGGCGATGTGTCATAAACGGACTATGGTCGTTAATTCTGAGAAAATATATTTGGAACGTCCGAAGAAATTACGAATACTATATGTGTACTAATAATAGTACTAATTATAATGACAGTTTTATATAGCGATTAACCAATTACTTGCTCTAACACGCTTTTAAACATTTCAATATTACCCCAGTCTTCTGTACACTCCAACCATTGAACCGGTTGCAGCCATTGCAGCGCTGCTCAAGTTTGACCAGAACGTGCTCTAATTCTCAAAAGGGTGACAAACTAACTCGTTTATTGTATGAGTGGTGCGACGCCGACACAGTACGAGCGACCTTGCTCAAGGGTCACAACTTAGTGCGGGATTTTAAACAGCTGACAATCCGACAATTGCGCGTCGCTCAAAGCGGCCAATCCACTGCTGTGTGAAGACTCACGATAGAGCAGCGACGCGCTGCGAACTCATTTCGTTGTGTTTACAGCGAATACAAGTCCGACACGCTAACAGCTGGACCACGGACATCCAAAACCAATTTGTACATGTATTATTCGTAATTGTTATCAGTAGTAGTTCATTATCACGTTTTGACAATTGTTTTCATTTCATGATCATCTTTCCGCTGTCAGCCACTTTTCTCCGAAATAGTTTGGGGAATAGCTTAGTCGCATCGAATAGTACCATCACGACGAACGGAATCACAACAAAGATCATCGCCGATGCTCCTATCGCTTGTGATGATGGACGCGGATCCGGAATGGAAATCTTCTGTCGTAGCGCACGGCTTGTCGCGTTCTTGGTTATCTCTAGCTCTTTTACCAACTGCTCTATTTCCTTCGCAAGCTCAGTTGATGTCATGTTGTTGGACGGCATGGAGCTTGTCTGATCATGATCGCATGATAGAGTGGTGGCGAAAGAACTGGACGCTGTTGCTGTTATAGTTATCGTTGAAAGCTGTGTGGTTGTCTCTATAAATGCATAACATGGCGGAGTGATTGGCAATGTGGATGTCGCTGTTGCTGTTATAGTTGATGTTGAGAGCTGTGTGGTTGTCTCGGATACTGAACACGACGGAGTGATTGTAATTAAACTGGTTACAGTGTGGTTCAATGTGGATGTCACTGTTGTTGTAGATAACACCGTGGTAGCAAATACCGTTTCTATTGTCGATTGTATATTTCCAGAAAATACACTTGTTTGCTGTCCTTCTGGAAGAGAATTGAAGAGTGTCATAATTTTATTGTCTGAATCCAGTTGCGTTACCTTTAGTTGTGTACCATTAAGCATATCTCGATTTATGGATAGCTGGATAAGATCTCGTAATTTCGACAAAATATCTTAAATTTAGACATATTATCTCGAAATTTTCGAGATAATTCTCTGTTAGGCTCGCCCATTTTGAAGTATCACTATACGAGGTGGCTCGTGTACTGCAACATCTGTGAAACTGATAGATCAGGTCGCGCCCTAGCTTTGAACATATATCTTGAGAGTAGTTTGAGAGTAGTTTAACAGTACATGCGAAGTTACCAGCGGACATCCATGTATAATACGATGCGGACAAAGAAGAGCTGCTGCGTGGAAGGGGGGTAAGATACGTCGATAATATAAAGACACGGCATTCCGATCTGCTAGCCTTGTGTAGACATACTCTGAAAAACTTGCCACGGTCATAGTACTTTTCCAGTTTGTCTTATTTTGTATAGAAGTGAGACACGTAATCTTTATTTTTATAATATCAAGAATAGACTAACGAGGAACACACTTTATTGTCCATCCTGAAGAGATATTTAGTGTCATAGCAATTCAGAATAAAAGTGTTAACGCATTGTATCGACCTACTCAAACCACCGTTGTTGTTTGATGCGTGTACTCTTTGTTGAATCTAGGTTCGGTCCCGACTTCAGTATCAAATAAAAAAAGCGTTCATATTCGGTTTGTTCCTGATATGGTAAAATAAACTTAATAAAGTGAGTTAGTCTCACTTCTGCGCGAACAATTGAAGCATCTGGAAAACTACTATGATGTATCTGCCTATCGTATCCTGTTTCCAACATATGTAGACATAATTTGGAAGTTCCAACACACAGAGAAGACTTGGTTTACCTGGTTGTCCCAGT
This sequence comes from Siphonodentalium dalli, assembly GCA_032622095.1. Lineage (NCBI taxonomy): Eukaryota > Metazoa > Mollusca > Scaphopoda > Gadilida > Siphonodentaliidae > Siphonodentalium > Siphonodentalium dalli. The sequence continues at coordinate 158,092,884 of CP136069.1, read as the reverse complement.
CGAGGATCCAAACGAAGAACCGAACATACAGTAATCCTCTAAGTAATCGACTTCTTAACCACAGCAGAATTATGGGTAACTTTTCAGGATTTAGTCGGAAATATGGCTTGTTGCCATTCATCGGAAAGCTCTCGGGGGGAGCTTTCCGATGAATTGCAACAAGCCATATTTCCGACTAAATCCTGAAACGTTACCCATAATTCTGCTGTGGTTAAGAAGTCGATTACTTAGAGCATTACTGTACATGTTTTATGACGGACCAAACTAAATAACCAAATAAAGAACCAAACTTGGGCACAACGCACCCTCAATGTGTTGTAAACGCAACAACCGCGTTTGATTGACTTTAATTGAAAACGGCCGAGGACCGCTTTAAAAGGGACACTTATTTTGAGAATATGTGTAGTGTATACCATTCTACAGTGAATGTGGCACTATTATAATGTGTTAGTGTGATATTTTATCTGGTTCGTTTTTAGAAAGCTGCATTCGTTGATGGCGATATTATAATTCAAGAACCATGATTGTGTAGTAAATATTTTGTATGCGACATCATCACTCTACATTTCGATCATTTCTAAGACAAATTCCTGTCAGTTCATGTTAGTTTCTAACACATACCTCTTATTGAATTACAGTACACATGCAGTAACATTCATGTACATGTAGTTTGCTCACATCAGTTATTTATCTCACCAGAAGTTTCATGTACCGCGAATTCCCAAACATTTAGCAATATTATAATCAAGAAGATATCTTGCTGGAATTAGCACCATCAGCTGGAAGTCTTATAACCCTTTACCCAACAGAAGGGCCCTGAGTCAATACATTCTCTTATATATGCGAGTCGACCATAGGTCGCTTCGCATATATAAGAGAATGCATTGGCTTAACACATTAAAAATTATAAAATTGTTAAAGAATGTAAGAAAAACTGGTAAAAAGTGTTAAAAAAAGATTTTTTTTAGGCCAATGCATTCTCTTATATATGCGAGGCGACCTATGGTCGACTCGCATATATAAGAGAATGCATTGGCACAGGGCATAACTGTAACTATCACAATGTGGTCAAGGAGCCGGTTCCAATGATATCCATATTTGTATGGTTCTATTGAGACAGACCGAAGATATTTTAGGCTGTTGAAGCTTTATTTGGCCGGTTTTGGACGGTTTGTTGGGTAAAGGGTTAAAATGAACGAAATTGCAAGTGAAGTTGATAGAAATAGGCATATTGTCATGGTATGTGATTACTGTGAAACTACTACCTTTTATACACCTCCAGTCGATAATAAAGTTCATACCGCAAGTGATTAGTTATGTCCGGTATTTGCGTATAACAATACTGCAGTTATTCTAAAATAACAACGCGCCGCCACGTTATACTAGTACCTTATTACAAAGTATTTCCACATATATATGGCGGAGGCAGCTTGACAAAAATGGAACCAGATCAAAGCTTACACTAATACATGTAGCATTAATACCAAGATAGGACTAATTGTAATTTGGCAATGAATAATATAAGTTGATAAGACACTGTCATGTCGAATTCCCCACATAATTTACTGCCATGTTTGGGAATAATCATCCATGCATGGATATCGCGAAAATAATCAAAATATAGGATTTATTAAGCATTAAGGAAAACGTTTACGGCAGTAATTGCACATGTACACAAATCGCCTATCGCTATCACTAGTAATCTGAATATGACTGGCAAATTGATGTTGTACATGCACGTTACACTAGGCACCTAATACATGCACACAGACATAATCAGACAGCGTGTCAATGTGGTGAATGTCATCGCACAATTTGTTAATGTCTTAACAAAATTTGGCTCTACAGACTACATATCTACACAAACTATGCACTCATTAACATCATCACTGGTAGTGCTGTGCGGTGTTTTGTTATATCGATTATAATCGGTAAGAATTTCATTACTGTCACTATTGCAGTTTTTTTAAATCGGCACACCAACGTCACGGTCATTAATATTTTGAAGGTAAAAGCCCATATTACTGCTCAGCAATGATTGTAGTCGTTTTGTGTCTAATTTTAGTACGCAGCAAAATATCAGAACTTTTGTACCCTTCTGTAATTTGTACACAATGTAGCCAGTTACCTTGATATTTCTAAGGAAAACAATATTAACTAACCAATGTAACATTAACTTAGGTAAAGTAAACATTAACTGATAGGTAAAGTAACCAGAAGTAACCATTTGTACCCTATATACCCATGGGCCTGAATGTAGTTGTTCCGGGAATATGTTTTCTAATTTGTATCCAATGTAGACAGGTACCTTGGTATTTCTAAGAAAAAAGATATAACCAATGTAACATTAACTGATAGGTAAAGTAACCAGAAGTAACTACGTGGAACCAAGTAGTTCCGGGAATATGTTTTCTAATTTGTACCCAATGTAACCAGATACCTTGAGATTTATAAGAAAACAAATAGAAGTAAGCAATGTAACATTTCGGAAAGGTAAAGTAAACAGAAGTAACCTTGTGTACCCTATGTACCCATGGGCATGAAAGTAGTCCCGGGAATATGTTTTCTAATTTGTTCTCAATGTACCCGACGTAACAGCAGGATACAAAACATGATTTTTTCGGCGTTCAGATATTTGCCATATATGATCTGATGAATCAAACTTTAGCATCTAGGTTAGAGTTGTGGGTGCATATACGGCTGGTTGATTACGCGTTGTGAGCTTGATTTATTGCATTACAATTGTTCATGTACCGTACTTTATTGTTGAGAGAGACTTGGGAGTCGGACTACATATGTTCTAGTAAATGTACATGTATACTGTGTGCGCAGTCCCAAATTGATATTCCAAATTGTGTGTGCAAATAAAAAACTGTGTATAAATGTGTGTAAGGTGTTGGGAAATATTATCAAAATCCACACATATACACATGTACACATACCGGTATCATCACCAACTAGTAATACCATATGTGACCCGCCATATCAAATCCAGTCGTAAGTCGGGATTTTTTTTACCCTGTCCCAATGCATATATAAGAGAATGTATTGGCCTAACAATTTTTTATCTTTTTTTTAAAATAAATGTTTCTGACAATTTTTAGGACATAAAATAAAAAAAACATCCATTACCCTGCAGGGAGCCCCACACATATATAGAAGCATATAGAAGAGTGTCGTCTGCTCATGTTTGACTGGGGCTCTGTATGGGTGAAATTATAAAATTGTTAAAGAATACAAGAAAAAATTATTAAAATTGTAAAAAATTGTTAGGCCAATGCATTCTCATATATAAGAGAATGCATTGGCACAGGGTTAACAAATTCCGACTTACGACTGGATTTGATATGGCGGGTCACATATTCATGTACTAACAACAGCAGTCCAATTCAGAGTCTTCCGCTACCACCACTAATTTCCACCCATCCCAGCATGTACATCAGCATGAAAATGTAAAAATTGTAACATATTTCTTGCCTTCAATCAATTAAGGCAGATGTCTGTCTTTAACACTGAAAACTGGAAATGATCGCTTTGTATTCTCAACAACACGGTATTGATCAGCCACAACCTGCTAATGATACGGGGTAAGTCTATAGTCCAGTCACATATCAACATCATCTCATATTTGAAATACAACTGCACAAGTCCTCGCTTAAATTACTTAATAACACAACACTATATGTTGGTGAATGTGGTGGTACGTATAGTATTACTGGCCTCAAGCTAGCTCAGAACATCATCAGTGTTTAACATAATCCACAATTTATGGCCATGTATCTCACTGTTCGACCTGTGTGAATATTGTGGGTCTACATCATATTTAAACTGTATGTTCTGATTATAATGGGGTAATTGCTCATTCTATTGGTTTTATAAATAGGCTATCGTGTTGCATAACACTTAGTGGATCATATATAATGGTGATGTTGTGGTGTAAATTAAACTTGAGACATTATGACATATCCCACAGTTCTCATATCCATAATAGTCAAGTAGGGAGACGTCACGGTATGGAGAAGTGACTTCGCCCAAATTGAAACCACTACGTTTGTCCTTGACAACTCACAATTATAAAATCTGGCCATAGCCCGTAATTGCGGATTCCCGAGTTCCCTAAATTCCAAGAGCTATTCAATAAGAGAGTTACGAACCCCGACGCCGCGCACTGTTAAGTTGGCTAGAATTCCACAGTGCCGCGAAGTCTTTGTTTACATTTGTGCGAGACTACGAGTTTATTTTCGATGGAAGTTTCTGAAGATATTTTCGACAAGATGACAGTAGTTCAATACAACAATATTAAAGGCAAAATCTTTTAAGAAAGTAACAATTGTTTTATTGTGATTGTTGTATGTAGCACTTTACGGATCTTAGCTATCCTATCATACGGTATGCATTAGGTAATCGGTCACACTACTCACACACACAATACATATGAATCAAATTCATAGCTTTTTGCTTATGATTTGGTCGAGATGTTTAAAGGCACGTGAGGCCTTAGTTGTCGAAAATATTCATATTTGTTCTAATCACCGTAAACAGAAAAACATTAAAACGCATACAGTTTCGTTCATATATACCACGACTTTCGCGTAAACAGCATGTTATCATAAAGACCTACTATATTTTACCTAAGCAAGAGCCTGATTGTGTTACAGAAGACAGCACAATGCTGCTGGCTAATCACACACAAATGGCATAAACGCTCTTTATTCGTTCCATATCAGGAATTCACCAACAAAGAACGCTCTTTATGTTTACCATCATAATATAAACAAACACCAGAAAAGTAACTTTTTATGTTTTTGTTTACATAACAATGGTCAAACATTTGACAATAACATTATGTTTATGCGATATTTCTTATTTGTGTACGGACAAAGTATGTCTACATTTTGATGTTCTTTCTGTTTGTGGCGGTTTTTGAGGGGTGGAAATATTTTCACAGGATACCCACCGCCAAGGCCAACCGTACCTTTAAAGGTACGGTTGGCCTTGGCGGTGGGTATCCTGTGAAAATATTTCCACCCGTCAAAAACCACCACAAACAGAAAGAACATCAAAATGTAGACAGACTTTGTCCGTATATAAATAAGAAATATCGCATAAACAGTATGTTATTCTCATATGTTTCACCATTGTTATGTAAACAAAAGCAGAAAAAGTTACTTTTCTGGTGTTTGTTTATATTATGATGGTAAACATAAAGAGCGTTCTTCGTTGGTGAATTCCTGATATGGAACTAATAAAGAGCGTTTATGCCATTTGTGTGTGATTAGCCAGTAGCATTGTGCTGTCCTCTGTAACCAATCAGGCTCTTGCTTAGGTAAAATATAGTAGGTATTTATGATAACATGCTGTTTACGCGATGGTCATGGTATATATGAACGAAACTGTATGCGTTTTAATGTTTTTCTGTTCACGGTGTTTGGAACAAATATGAATATTTTCGATAATTAAGGCCTCACGTGCCTTTAAGCAATGCCATTACTTTGAGAAATACTCCTCATATCAGTTTGAAAAATGTAACCCAAAACGTGGGGGTAACTTTCATCACCGGTTTTCGAATATTCATGGGTCATCAATGTGGTTATGTTGGCACATGTTGGTTATATTATTACTGTAAAATCTTGGCAACATTTGACCTACCCCCTACGATTTTCTACACCCAATTTTTCTGATTTAAACGAGCGAGATTTCCCGGAGTCGAACTGATGTATCCCGATGACCCCTCTACTGGATAAATACAATACTGGTTATATATGCCTTTATTGAGTGACGTTTTGAAGTAAATTATTGGTCAGGCTTTTTTTCTGAATCGACAAAAACACTTACTATGCCTATGGGGGACACTGACAAACCTATGTTTACACTGATAGGCCGCGTGCGGGACAATATAATACGACCTCCCCGTCGTCGCCCAATGTTTTGAATTTTTCAAAGAAATATAACTCTAATATTTCCGTTATTTAGTAAAATATTACCTTATATTACTAGATAACGGGCACACAAAAAGAATCACACCTCAGAGAGACACGTTTCAAGAACACTATAGGAAAAAACACTGGTAGGGTGGATGTGCTTGGGGAAGGATGGCCGCACATTAAAACAAACTTCAGCCCAAATTTTACTCGACGGGGACGTCGTGTGAGATTGCCCGTGCCGGTTAGGCTGTGTACTCACCACTGGTGTAGTCACATGTGACGTTCGGCGTAAAGCAGGATCCGTTCTGACTAGGTATACTGCTATTAATGATCGCTTGTCCTGAAATGAAGTATACCATACTCGTTTTAAATTACCGCATTACTGCCTGTATATTCGCGCCCACACATGTGCGCGAATTTAAAACTGATCGAAAAATAATAGGACTCAAAAATTTAATAAAAGAGTTTAGAAATAATGAGTTTTATATCACACTCAACTACAAACTACTTGGTTACTTCTAGGAACCTAGTTTACACAGTCGTTGTGGTCAACTATTGACCTATTTCATGTCAATGATGTCTATAAATATTTAAAGTTGTCATTGGACAAAGACTGTTATAAATATCTAATAACACAGCCGTATAAGTAAGAGTTATAATTTGCTCGCTGAACATGAATTTATATCGGACGTTCTTAACAGCTACTGTCTGGAACGATTGAGAACCGAAACCGACATTGGATATAAGGCTTTTGTGGACATTATTTTTTCAGTATTTAATTCATGCGCAAATGTGCGCTATTTTCAAGTGCCTGAATTTAACACTCAGCGTAAAACAGTACTGCGCGAATTTAAATACGAGTAAGGTATACGAATCTCATAAAATAATTCGTCGATCTCAATCGATAATACTATAAAAGTCGCATCAGGCACGTTTCATTTAAAAAAACCAAGATGGTTTATACACGAGGAGGCTCGACAGAGAGGGTGTCTGCGGTCGTCGATCACATATACATGGCTGTCGTTTGTTTGTCCAATTAAAGGGGGTTGGCAGTTTGTGCTGCTGTTTAGTCAGCAAAGGCTACGCGTTGAATCCGAGATAAGTTTCAACCCCATAATACTTTCACTAACATTCGATGGGGTTGAGTCGCACCTTGTAATACTCTCACTAACATTCGATGGGGTTGAGTCGCACCTTGTAATACTCTCACTAACATTCGATGGGGTTGAGTCGCACCTTGTAATACTTTCACTAACATTCGATGGGGTTGAGTCACCCCTTGTAATACTTTCACTAACATTCGATGGGGTTGAGTCGCACCTTGTAATACTCTCACTAACATTCGATGGGGTTGAGTCGCACCTTGTAATACTCTCACTAACATTCGATGGGGTTGAGTCGCCCCTTGTAATACTTTCACTAACATTGGATGGGGTTGAGTCGCACCTTATAATACTCTCACTAACATTCGATGGGGTTGAGTCGCCCCTTGTAATACTTTCACTAACATTGGATGGGGTTGAGTCGCACCTTGTAATACTCTCACTAACATTCGATGGGGTTGAGTCGCACCTTGTAATACTCTCACTAACATTCGATGGGGTTGAGTCGCACCTTGTAATACTCTCACTAACATTCGATGGGGTTGAGTCGCACCTTGTACTACTCTCACTAACATTCGATGGGGTTGAGTCGCACCTTGTAATACTCTCACTAACATTCGATGGGGTTGAGTCGCCCCTTGTAATACTCTCACTAACATTCGATGGGGTTGAGTCGCACCTTGTAATACTCTCACTAACATTCGATGGGGTTGAGTCGCACCTTGTAATACTCTCACTAACATTCGATGGGGTTGAGTCGCCCCTTGTAATACTCTCACTAACATTCGATGGGATTGAGTCGCACCTTGTAATACTCTCACTAACATTCGATGGGATTGAGTCGCCCCTTGTAATACTCTCACTAACATTCGATGGGGTTGAGTCGCCCCTTGTAATACTCTCACTAACATTCGATGGGGTTGAGTCGCACCTTGTAATACTCTCACTAACATTCGATGGGGTTGAGTCGCACCTTGTAATACTTTCACTAACATTCGATGGGGTTGAGTCGCCCCTTGTAATACTCTCACTAACATTCGATGGGGTTGAGTCGCACCTTGTAATACTCTCACTAACAATCGACGGGGTTGAGTCGCATCTTGTAATACTCTCACTAACATTCGATGGGGTTGAGTCGCCCCTTGTAATACTTTCACTAACATTCGATGGGGTTGAGTCGCACCTTGTAATACTCTCACTAACATTCGATGGGGTTGAGTCGCACCTTGTAATAATCGTCTACAATTAACATTTTACTCAATTGCATAAACAGGTTTTCGAATCCTCAGTTGGCCACAACACAATACATTTAAGATTAGCCAAATATACATATAGTATATTGATGTGTTTTCATTTGGTGTATGGTCTATATTTATATAGCAGCCGGTGAAGTGTATTCTGGGGTAGAATAACACACGCTGAAATCAAAAACAAAGTCGCGAGGGTCACCCCTAGATTGAGTCTGCGATGCTTTGCAACAGGGACGTGGCTACAGGTGTCTATGTAGTTTCCGTTGGGGGTGTCCACCTTGTAATTTCCAACTGCACCGCTGCCCTTGACCCACACCAAACTCACATGTTTGCCTAATTCCATTTGTACTCCCTCCCTTGTTGGGCTTTGATTTGTTGACAACCCTGTTCCCTCAATCCTGGAAGGTATCCGCTTATGAATGGATCAGTAGTATTTTGGCCACTATCGCCAGGGGGGATTGGTCGGCCTAGTATGAAAAAACTGTTTAAACATGAAATTTAAAATAGAAAACTCCTAGCATCTAGTGGTCAAAAGTAAATTAATTAGCAGTTTTCGAATGGCCACTGAGTATGGTCATGCAGAACAGATGGGCCACCACGGTTCGGCCTGGTGTGAGAAAATGTTGAAATCTGAACTTGTGTATTGCAAAGTCCTAGCATCTAGACTGGGGTTGTTTAGTTAGGGTTTTATGTCATTTTAGCCGTTCTGCCATATCGCGACTGAGATCAACTGGAGCAAGATTATCGAAGCAACTCTGTATAGATGTAATTGTAACTGTGAATTAAACTAAAACGAAACAATATACATATACAAATATCAACACCCAAATCAGAGCGAGTCTCGATTGGGTTCAGAACCACCAAGAACACCATTGTGCAAACGCATATAAAACAGAAAATAAAAACAAATATAAATAATTGTATTTAACACGGCTACGCGATGTAGCTGAAAATCTCGCCTTCTGAACGATTTATAAGATATTTATAATACATGATGAACAGGAATAATATCAGTCGCCACAACGTGTGTTGCTAGTGATTTTCTGACGAGTTTGGTTTGACTCTCTTATGTGCTGGCATCAACACACTTTTTGCACAACAGATTTCTCAGTATGTGACCTGTGAAATGATTGTCGAGGACCAACACTTTTCTTAGCATCATATATATGACAGGTGCTTCCCAGCTTTACATCGTTGAATCTTGAATTCATAGTCCCAAATGGGACATGAACGATTTACTGCAGCATGTGAACCTGGACAGTTTGAATTTTGTAATGATTCGTACCACCCCTATGATCATGACCAGATATAGAACATCGTGCACATATGCACATATACCCATGCCATTTAAATCATCGCAATGGGTTTGGAGTATATGTGCTTAAATCCATCTTCATATACACAACCTTCAATGTCGGCGGATGTTCGCAAAGACTGAAGGTAAGAAGATAACTATTCAAAGGATTTTTTTGCCCACCAGACTTTTGTAACTCCCTGTGGTGCTAACTCATCCAACAACTCTGACTCAAAAGATTCAGATATATCACGCGTTCTCAATACAGCTCTGCTACCCTGCACTGTCTTGTGAGGAGAAAACAACACTGGTGCTGATCAGAAGGGAGCCACTTGTTGGCCCAGTCCTGACCGGTGTGACATATTCCAATTGTCCGGCTATGCTTTGTTGCGTTTTATCAATCACAAAACGGAAGGTCTCTTGAAATCAAAACGAAGACCAAGTACTGAAGATTGATATCATCATCAGTTGAATTTGGCGGGTGGTCAATCTTACGTTTTCGTTCGTTTTGAGATGCCATATGCAAACCAGATAAACCACAACTGGCCCAACAGCCGTCGGACTACCTTTCGAAGTATGGTCGGGCCAAAGACTGGTACATAGCTGAAGCGGTGATCCGTTTAGCCACTGAATATAGCAGCATCGATGTACCTCGCCACAGTGAGACAGGCGTGAGCGTTACATGCAAGCTTGAAATATTTAACAGCCATGATGATGAAATGCAAAGAGAAATGACACGAAAGAAACAACATACATAAAAAATAACACACAATTAGACACCAGAAACAAAAATAGAAAAGATGGAAGAAATCTGAAACACTGTGGAGAGGCGTGACTAGCCGATTGATTCAGCCGGGTCAACACAAACACCCGTCTTGAGATATAGGACCAAAGAGGACCATGAGGTAAGCCGCATCCGCAGGTAGATGCCTCGCGTGGTACGCCTCCCTAGTACCTCCAGGATGACTTCACCATACCTCACGAGATGCAGCACACAGTAAACAGGGTGCCACATTAGGGGATTATTACCCCTCGCAGTGGGGGGGTGTAGGCATATTCTAACACGGGCCCACACGGGCCATTTAGACTGGCTTAAAGCTGTCCCCAATTGCTGGAAATTTTCAATCTAACAATCCAATAGGTTGGAAAAGTTTGACCAAAGTTTGAACATATGCAAATGTTGGTCTAAAAATAACAAATTTCCCAAAATGTCGGAAAATCAAAATAATTAAACTTCGAAACTTCCAAGTTTGCCTGAAGCTCTGTGGCTAACCCCCACCCCCATCTGACTCTAAGTTCGTGCTTATAAATTGCGCCAAGTGGGCGCGGTCTTGCATTCACTGAAGACGAGAAAGCGTCGATATTATATCTTTTTGGAAAAGATATTTTAGAAACGAAGACAGACAGCCGAAATCAGGGGGCCCATAACAAGCAATGGGCACTGATAACCATCACACTGCATGCAAAACATCTACATCTTCCGCTAACCTCTCTACATTGTATATCAGGGACTAAAAGTCAGTTACTCGAGCGTTGCTACCTTCGACAATCAATATCGTCTTCATCAACATTTTCCAATGGGTTAGTGCGGTCTCTAAAAAACAATAACACCATATGACGTGCGATTTCATCACGCTGCTGTTGCGCAAATTTCAGAATAAAAAGTGCGTCTATTTCAGACATAGTTCAAATACAAAAGGTGACCAATCAAGACATAAAACCGCTAACATGGTTACATGATTAAAAATATTCGAACATGATTGCCTGTCAAAACATTAACACCGGACATCAGGTTACGGTCAACCACAGGCCCACACACCATGACTAAATACACAGTAAAAACAGCACGCCAGTTTTATTGTACTTTATATATTGTATGCTTTAATTGTTAACGCTGCAAATTAATGCAGAACATGGATATGTACATATATACAATGGGGTCACTTACATCGTCATCATCATCACCATCGTCAACATCCTCATCAACATCATCATCATCATTATTCATCTGCATCATCATCATCATCATCATCACCATCATCATCGTCATCATCATCAACACCATCATCATCAACACCATCGTCATCACCATCATCATCATCATCATAATCGTCATCATCAACACCATCGTCATCATCCGTATTTTTGTCGCCGTCTTTATACATCTTCGTTATCATCTATCGTCACCATTATCCCGTCATCAACATCGTCAACGTTGTTATCGTCGTCGTCGTCAATCGCCATCAGTGTCGTCGCAAAATCGCCGTAATTTTTTTTTCTCATTATCTAGACAAGGTACACATGCTGACATTACACATGTGTAATGCCAGCATGTGTACATGTTGTTAATCGAATCATGTTGTGTCATCTCTTGTTTTTTCGTGAATCTTCATGCACGCCTTAACAAATATCGCTAAACTTTTCTGAGTAGCTGGGTTTTGGCTACCGAGTAAAATATAAAATCGTGCTCTAGATGGCTCTTGCCAAAAGTTAGTCGGGATATATCTCATTCTAGATCCAAGTATTTTGGACAGATCATCACAACGTGGTACTCGTCTTCTATGTGGGTCCTGCATTTTTGACAGGCTCGGGATTTTTCTTTATTTTTACTCCACCTCCCAGACTCACAACGCAGTTTGTGATTACATGTTCTTAGTCGTAATAGTTCTTGGGCTAGATCACGCGGTAGATTTTGCAAATATGATTCATATTTCATTGTCCGTTTAAAGTTCATGTATAATTTACCACGAGATGAGTTGTACATGTCCCATCACCAAGTCTGGATAAAATGATCTTTGAGTGTGCTTTCGATGGCCATTATTTCTTCGGATGAAATTTTCTGACATGTCCATATATATAACTCATGCCGACGGAATCCAATATGCCTTTAACTGATTGAATCCACGTTTTCACATTGTTCGTCCTACCCAGCTCCCCCAATCTGACGAAAAGTAGATATAGTTCCCGAGCTAAAGGCGAACTCTTGCCCTTTAGTATGCGGTTCCAATATTGAATAATTCTCATCTGACATCTGATACTGACTGGATATCTGCCAATTTCTCCGTACACCATGAACGTGGGAGTGCTGGTTTTCATATTAAGAATATGCTTATAAAATCTCAGGATTACTTTGTCTATTTCTGATGTGTTTTCTATACCCCATATTTCACTTCCATATAGTAGAATTGGTTCTATAGTTTTGTCGAAAAGCGTTAATAGTAGGTCGTTGGTCAAATTTAGGTTGTTGATATTCCCTAAAAACCCATGCATCGCTTTATTCCCAATCACCGATATGGCTTTGACTGCTTTGCAAAATCTGCCTGTGTAAAAGAACTCGATTCCGAGATAATTCATAGTGTCAACATATTCTATTGTATTGCCACCTAGGTACAGATCGTCAAAATCTTCTGGTTTTCGGTTGCAGAAGAGAATTGCTTTTGTTTTTGAAGTGTTTACGTTTAGTTTCCACGACGATGCATAATCCCCAAACGCGTCGAGGGCTCTTTGCATACTTGCCTGGTTGTCTGCAAACAACACGGTATCATCCGCATACAACAAACACATGATTCTAATGTATACTCCTAGTTTTTGTGTGAATTGATCGCCTATGAATTTCAACCCGTCGATAGCACAATCTTTGAGGAATGGTTCGAGGTCATTTATAAACAGCGAGAACAATAATGGAGATAGTATTTCCCCTTGTCTAACACCCGCACTGCAAGTAAAAAATTCTGACCGCTCGCTATTCTGAACTACACAAGATTTTATGTTTCCGTACATGCTACGAATAACTCTTAAAATTTTTCCGTTTATTCTGGATGTCATAAGTTTAATCCAAAGTCCCTCCCTCCATACTGTGTCGAATGCCTTCTTGAAATCGATAAAACAGCAGTATATTTGTTTTCCTCTTGCAAGATAAAAGTCAATAAGACTTTTCATGATGAATATATTGTCGGTAGTTGAGTGACTTTTACGGAATCCTGCCTGAAACTGGGTTAGTATGTCCTCATCCTCACAAAATTTTGTGAGTCGATTATTCAGGACGGATGTAAATAGTTTTCCAAGTACACTCAGAAGGGTTATCCCTCTGTATGAATCGGGGTTACTCGTGTCGCCCTTTCGTTTATAAATTGGCTGAATCATACCTTCAGTCCATCTAGATGGGAAGCAACCTGTATCTAAAATTGCGTTAAATAGCTTACAGTGAATTTTAGACATTACATGTATAGTGTGTTTTAGGTATTCTGGGCATATATTATCTAGACCCGACTATTTACCAAGTTTAAGTTTATCAACAGCCAATAATATTTCGTCGCTAGTGATAGGACAATTTAAAGGACCTTGTGCATCAATATCAAACATGTTTTCAAGTAGCATACTTACATTGTCGTCGTCATCTGACTCGGCGAGGCCTTTGAAATGTTCACAGAATAGGTCAATTGATATCGCAGGTACTTTTTTGGGCCCGGTATGTTTCCCTTTCATATCTTTTAACGTTTTCCAGAACTCACTCGGATTTATACATGCATTGCGTAGTTGATTACATCTCTTTTGGTTATATTCCGCGATTTTCCTTTTAATTACGCATCTGTAGTTCCGCGCTGACGCGTTCATGAGATTGCGATTGTGTGATGTTTTCTGTCGCCGATATTTTTTCCTCGATTTATGAAAAACATTTCGCATTCGATTGCATTCGCCGTCATACCATTCTTTCTGTTCCTCCCGTTTACTAATCCGCGAAATTCTCCCACCCTTGTATACACCGAATGCCTCGGCAGCTGATGACGTAAACATGTGTTCAATTGCTTCACATAATTCGTTAATTTCGTTCTCATTGCCGATTCTATTTGAAATGGGATCAATTACGTCTTGGACAATACTGGCAACTTTGTCGACCAATATGTGTGCCTTTTCGTGATTCCACTTCCGTGGTTTATTACCCAAGCTATGACCCCCTGAGTTGCTTTTGAGTGGTTTTGTTACAGTGTTTCTATTCAAAGATATTTCAATGGGGCAATGCGCGTCTGAATAAAATTTACTCAATTCTCCAACACAAAAATCATTTACATGGTCAAAGAACCCGTGACTGCAAATACCATAATCGATAACGCTCCGGTCTCGGCAAGTTAATTTCCCATGTTCTCGATCGCTTCCTACTCGCCCATTAAGAATAACCATTTCTTCAGTGCTGCACATGTCAATCAGTCTATAACCATATGAACTTGCCTTCCCCTGATCCTCAGTCGAGCGCCGTCCAAATTTAGAATCGTACTTTCCATCTAAGATATATTGTCGAAGACCATTGTCGTCTGTTACATAGCGAACACCCACTAGGGCCCTATCGTCCACGAATTCCTCAAGGCGGGATGTTCTGGAATTAAAGTCGCCCACTAAAGAACATCGTTATTGTTTCTTATTTTCCTAAGCTCCCCTTCGAGATCAATCTGCCAATTATCGTTGGTAAACTTCGTAATAGTCGGAGGTACATACACCGCCCCAATTACAAGATCGCGCCCTGTACCCATATAGCCATAATCTATTTTCTAACCCATGATACCAAATTTGAAGATATAGGGTGTACATAGTTTTCCAACCCCTCCTTGATGGCAATGATAATGCCACCCGAAACACATCCCGCCATCCCCCTACCGTTAGTAGGAAAAACTGTAAAGCCTGGTATAATCACGATGCTGTCATGTAGTGTTTTCGTTTCCGAGAAACAAACGACATCAAAGCGTATTATAAGTTGGGCGAACTCCCGATATATCAAGCGGGATTCTAACCCGCATACGTTCAAACCAAGAATATTAATGTTTTTCGTGTCGGCATAGCCGGCATCATCATATTTCCTATCAATACCTTCATCATCATCGTCGTCGTCGTCACCTGCATCCTCCTCAGCATCATCGTCCTCATCGCCATCCTCCTCGACATACTCATCATCATTATCATTGCCATCATCACCATCATCATCATCATCATCAACAGCATCATCATCTTCATCAGCAGCATCATCATAACTATCATTGTCTTCACCATCTTCATTCTCATTGTCTTCATCACAGTTATAATCATAATAGTAATAAGAATAATCACCTATATCAATAATAACAACATCCTCATCACCATCAATGTCATCGTCATCTGTTCCGCCATTTTCGTAATCATTATCATCACCATCGTTGTCACCGACAGAGTCTCCATCTTCGTCATCGTCAATGTCGCCACCGTCGTCTTTATTATCGTCGTCATCGTCGTCATCATCATCAACATCATCATCACCGCCATCGTCACCGTTTTCATCATCATCATCATCATCATCATCATCATCATCGTCATCATCCTCATCATCATTGTCACTTTCTTTTCCATCATTTCCACCAATATCATTATCGTAATCATCATTATCATCATCCTCGTCGTCGTCATCATCTTTACACTCATCGTCGCCATCATCATCATCATCATCATCAACGTCATCTTCATCATCATCATCATCGTCACCCTCTCCGCCGTCGTCATTATGATCATCATCGGCTTCCAAGACGTCCTCATCATCGTAGTCAACGTCATAGTTGTCGTCGTCGTCATCGTCGTCGTCAATGTCTTCGTCGTCATCACGTCCATCAACACCTTTGTCAGATTCACCGCTGACCCCTGAATCACACATATTCATAAGTCCAAAAGTGTATAGTGGGTAAGTATTTACAGCAAAGTTTGTTTCCGTCACGAAAGTAGAGTTGGATCATGTGTTGGTTTTGGACGCTTTGTTGGAGTTGTTAGGAGTCGTTTCCAGACGCCTCTTTTTACTCTCGTGAACGGCATCAACAAATGATTGTGATAACATTTCCTTCCCTTCTGGGCTAAAATGAATGCCTGAACCGTCCGCTTTATCAAATAGCCCCTTCGCAATAGAGTTACCGCTCTTCAGAAATGACATGGTATTTATATATTTGAAATCCCAATCTGAACAGTAACCTTCAACAAATGAGTTCACGAACGACACTGACTGATTGTATTCATCCCTCGCGATGCCCCTACCTTTCCTCGGGGGAACGCTGCACACGTTGACCTCTGCCTTCGGAAATGATTTCTGAACTAGCTGTGTAGCTTTAGTGAACATGCGAATGGTTTTCCCATCGTCACCGTTACTGCGCTTAATGTCGTTTGTTCCCAAATGTATTATTACCGTTTCGACCGCCTCGTCTTTAATATCTGGGTCGGCGTCCGCCCTCGATACGAGTTCATTCATATCCTCGTAACGCGCACCAGAGTACTGGATGATCTTCATGGGTTTACGATCATGATCCACATGCGCACAATTACTTGCTCCGAACACAACACATGCCACGGGCATTTTCTCGCTGCTGATATTAGCTTTACTGTTAACGTCGGGATTGGGATTATCTCCAATCGGTGGCTTTACTATCGCGCGGTCGGGAATGTAATCTCCGTAAACAGAATTATAAACGCTGCCGTTATCACTTGACCAATCTTGTTGACGATCTCGATGTCTCCTATCACCAAAATCTTTTGGTAATTCGAACATGGGACGTCCAAAGCCGGTCCGCCAATCATTGGGGAAGCTTGATCTATTTTGACGATCATCGATCTCACCGCGGTTGTCGCGTTGGCCCCGCCTTCCGCCATCTTCACCGTTACGATTATTCAACGGACAAAAAGCAACCATGTGAATATATAAACAGGATACCAGCATCTGACCGCAGTACTTTTATTATCGCATGTTTATAATATATATCAACACAAACACATGGAGTTGTGATGAAATCAATAACCATTACGTGGAATGGGTATTTGTGTTGCTTCGGTCAAGTCGTACATTCAATTCAACAGCTGATTGGTTAAAACATTCAAGTGTGATCGTTTTGTTCATAAAGTTTGTTGTTGTGCCAGGTTTTTCGAGCACAATGCGGCATTTCCCACTCATGGCATGTGCGATCAATTATAAAGGAATAGTTTTCTGTGAGAATGAAGAAACATTTCGCGGATCACTTTCGGGGTGTCCACATACAGCTTGTAGTGCTTGATCACGCGAATGATTCCTCGCTGACTATCCCATACAACATATTGCATGGGATCCATGTGTCACTCCCAATGGGTACAGAGTGCAGGGAGAGTGAGTGGTAATGTATCTACAATGAATCCCTGCCATGCGATGAACATACTAAATTCAAGCATTTGAAATGGTTTGATGGAAAACATCCACATTGTAACTTCGGCCGTCAAACACACCCTGACTGAGCATACATGTATAACCACATACCAACGGTCATTACGTATTCAGTAGTGCGACGGCGATGTTCTATTTCTAACGAAATTCCATGCAACAATTCACAGCGATTTATTTAATTGTCAGTGAGACACAAACACTAATGTATTATAGTCAGTATTGAATGATTAACAGTTCATACTCGATGGTATGTGGAGTTTATCATTCAGAGATTATAGATCGACGTTTCAGTCTAAGCGTCACCATTAACAATTAGTAGAGGGCGTCGTTGTTATTTCATCGCACATAACCTTCATAAAATCAGTATATTAGTAATTCCATGTATTTATTCCATGCATGTGATCATCGCAACGTGACAAAAGCGAGTAATTACAATGTATACCATGCTAAATTACAATATATACCATGATAAATTACAATGTATACCATGCTAAAGTCAATTACAATTACAACGTATACCATGGTAAATTCAATTACAATTACAATTGTAACAAAGTTAGGTTTTCATCTTTCGTTTATCAGCGCGTCATTTCATTTCGTTTTTGTTCACCTATCAACTCTTCGCCTCATTCATAACATCACCCGTTTGGAAACTTTGGTTCGTTATATATCATTATTTTATTCGCGCAAGTAATATTATTTGTCATGTTATTCATTGTAATTGCTAGCACATTGTTTACTGGTGACGTCACGATCCGGAAACTTAACTTCCGGTTCGTGAAATCACTGCGCGCTTAGATACGGTTACTAGGAACGCACTTCGTGCCCTCCCAGAGTATGGAACGCAGTGTGTACCCAGTAAGGGAACGCAGTCTTGTGAGGGAACGCAGTCACGTGACCATAGGGTATAAAAGGCTTCCCCCTCCGTAAGGGAACGCAATCTCACATTATTTTGGTCAGACGATACGATACATAATAGCGATCTGAAACTTAAGTTCTATTGAAATATTTTGCAGTACTAAGGTACGCCCGTTATTGAGATAAGTCCGCCCATTGACTACCTTTGTGTAGGCGTTCCGTTGGGAATTTCCGATCTATTTTGGATACCAAGAGTAATGTTATTGTTTATCATGGATACAATCCTATGTATCCTGTTTTCGTGTTAGACTACCGCCTTTCACCCAACGTAAACACCCTTTGAGAATCTTATTTCTCACATTGAATATTGTTAGTAAAACAATACCGTGATTGTATTCAACTAATATATGAATACAATTTTTGATAATCAATCGACGTAAATAATGAGAATTAATTGACATTAATTATAATAGACATAGATCAGGACACTCTGTTTATGTCCTATTCCATTTACGGGAACGGTGAGTAGGGAGCTAGCAGTCACAAATTGTACTCCATTGCAAATACATGAAATCAGTAATACATCATAAATAATAGATGTCAGACTAGTACAGAATAAATGATTGATTTATGATTATTCAATTAATTCATTGATTTAATTCTACTCACCATTGAGATAGAACCTTCATTGAGAAGTGGGACTGGGCAACGGGGCATATTTAATTCCTCTCGTTGTCAAGTTAAGCTACTATAGAATATCATATAGTCTTTATAGACATTATAAAGTAACCTAGAGGAAGACACCCCCCTCACAGGTTACACAATGTATACCATGCTAAATTCAATTACAATGTATACCATGCTAAATTCAATTACAATGTATACCATGCTAAATTCAATGACAATTACAATGTATACCATGCTAAATTCAATTACAATTATAATGTATACCATGCTAAATTCGACAACAATGTCGTGGTTCGATTTCCCAGTAGACACGAATAGAGTACTTACTACTTCTCTTGACTTTATGTTATTTCTATCAGTCTTCGTTTTGCTGTATACTTACTTATAGTAACGATAACAACGTCCGATTTTAACAAAACTCGTAAATATACCATAGAGTAGTCCGATATCGTTATATTAGTCCTCAATGTGGGAGCTCTGAGCTTGTGTCCTTAAATTGTAATCGCTATGTGTCCTTTCTATCCCTTAATGGCCTGATAACGGAAAACAGAACCATATCACCTTAATGCGAGTGGCAAAGCATTTGAACGACACGATTTTCTCATCAGCGGACTCAATTAGTGTCAATTCCGCGAAACGGGTTTTTGGACCGTCCGAACTTTTACCTGCACTATTATCTCATCGTATAGTTCATTGTGCGAAATGTGTCTAGTGAGTGATTTGTAATTCGCGTTTGATAGATACGTGTGCAGTTGCACTCTGGAATGCGGATACGGGAAACTGAATAAATGAAACGGATAGTGTGTACCAAGAGGTATGCGATATATATAAATGCAAATGGCCGGTATGTCAGATTCGATCGAAATTCGAATGATCGTTGTTGGTTAAATTGTTTGATGAAGTAGGCCTGCTTTGTATGTTTGGGGACAAATATCTCCCATGCAAATAGGTTCATATCGAACGTATTTATAAAAAAACTAATACGCCCATATTGGCGTTATTTGAATCATAATTACACTCTATATGAACGTAAATGGAGCACGAAAACAGTCAGTTTTGAAATAAGTCCATAAAGAGCGTATACCCGTTATTCCGTTGAATGGCGCGGGCCGCAGTTAGACCACTTCATAAATAGCGTGAATCTGGTAAGTCGTGTCGATAAAAAAAATTAGATTAAATAATGCCAATATGGGCGTGTTTTGTATGACTGGGGTTGCACCAAATACGCCCGATACTGACGTTTTATGTAATATGAATACGCTCACATACGCTCATATAGAGCGTAATTCAAATTCAAATAATGCTGATATTCGGGTTTTTCCTATGTACATGCTGATATATCTGCTACGCCTTCGTTGTATACAGAACCTTCTATGTTATGTTCGGGATGCAAGAAAACATCAATACAATTTCGATCTTCCATAAATTTTCAATGCGCGACTATTGTCTCTCACATAACATCGTAACAAAACATTATTAGGGTGGGATAAGTGTTAAGGCTTATATATAGGTGTGCTCAATCAATACTCTGTTGGGGACATAATACCAGTTCCATATTTCCACACATACTTATTTAAGATACTTCCTCTCTCGATGTCAAACCGTACATCACAAGGAATGTGTGTGTCTCGTAGTTCTTGTAGTTCGCAGCCTGCCTAATATAAATATTTTTCTCTGCATACGGAGTTCTTGATTTTCCCCCGGTTTGTTTGTTTGTTCGCTCAGTGTGATTATTATCTCATCTGTTCAGACAGCCAATGATTCGATATTCGATATAGTCGATTTACTTACTTGGGGCACAGTTCTTCCGTTTCATGGTACCGTTTACTGTTCCTGTTGAATACATGTAGAACTCAGTGTTTCTGAAAATGTGGCAAGTTCTGTTGGAGTATAGCGTGGCCCAGCAGCTGTTTTCACTTCGACATTCTGCATCACAAACGTCCTCGTCTATGGAGTCCAGAATCGTTGTGTGACTTTCAAAGTCCCGCTCCATAACGCAATCTGATCAATATGGGTGAGAATGAGTAATAAATAGAGCATGGCTTGGAGTAGACTACGCTGGTATAGTGCCCAACGGTGGGAATGTTTCACGACTCAAAGCATAGTGAACCGTATCTACCCCATGTACTAGGCACTATACCCACGTGCAATGCATGCTCTATTATATTTCACCGAAACCGTACCATGTATTTATATATAAAAGAGTAGATCAGTCCGTCTGCCTGCCTGTCTGGATTTTCTCCCAGACCCTCGACCGATTTCAACCAAATTTGGTGTGGTGACTCTGGGTACCATGGCGAAAGTTATAATGTGGTTATTTGATCAAAATTGAAAAAAAAATGAATTATTTAAATAAAAAAATCCAACAAATTAATTTAAGCTCACTATGTGCCTATTTCAGAATCAAATAAGAGCAATATGAACCTATGTTAATATTTAGGTCCAATATGAACCCATTTGCACGAGTATAGTTATGTTGCGGCAAAACCACAAACTATCATCACAAACCACCCAATGAGATCTACCAACTGTCATCCGAACACATCTAAAATGGATGGTTTTGTTCACTAGATTGGAACACTAGATGGTTTTGGACATTCAGTGGGTGGGTTGAGACACTAGTTGGACGTCTTAGACACTCTTGGTGGTTTGAGATAATCACCATGTGGCACGAGACACTCATTTGGATGATATGGACACTCATCTGGTTGTTTTGGGACACTCATGGATGAATATGGACACGCATATGTTGCTTTGCGACACCCATTTGTGTGGTTTGGAACACCACGTGCATGCATTAGGACACTCGATGGGTGACGTATGGCAATCGTTGGATGTATGGAACACACACTGGACTGGCTTGGATACTATTTGGATGGTTTGGGGACACTAGTTGGCTGAATTGGGATGCCAGTTCTATGGACTGTGACACTCACTGATTAATTTGGTATATTATTAAGGTGATTGAGACACCCGTTACATTATTTTATGCCCATTAGATGGTGTGGGACACCCGTTAAATGGTTTTGACACTCATTGGATGTATTTCGATACTAGTTTTGTTGCTTTGGACACTCATCAAATTATATTTGATAGGAGAAGATTTAGTTACAAATTAAAATAAATATTTATGCCTTTCGATCGCAATTTTCGTCGCCATTTTGGGACACTGCAGGGACAAGTTATCGACATGTAGCTCATATTATCGGATTAGGATCCGACATAATTTACTGTGGTGCTAGCCATTACATAAAATTTGTTCGTCTAAATGGATACAATCTGGTGAACTTTAGCAATAATTGCCCAACGCCAATGCTTCAACGACAAGAATTACGAATAGGGGACACTACGTCACTAGAATTACGATTATGGTTTCGGATAATCACGTATGGGTGCGCGACTACATGCAACCATTGAGTCTACAACAGGCTAAGATCTGATAACAACATGATTAAGAACAAAATAATCAAGAGAACAAGAACTATATCACCTTACTGTGAGTGACAATAATATTGCACGACACTGTTTTCTCGCAAACGGACTCGTAGTCGTCAATTATACGAAAATATATGACTACTATTAGCTATTGGGCTGTATGTGTTGTTATTAGTTGATTTAAGAAATGGATGTTGATTTGCTTGCGTTCCATAGAGTATGGATGCAAGTTGGTCTGACATTTTGTGTGGAACTTGCTTCCATACTCTATGGAACGCAACAAAATCAACATTCATTACTTATATTTACACTCAACCGAGTCAACTGGCAGATTAAAAGAGCTTTAAGCGTCCATTTCCAACGTTATTATCGTGGCTCGGAGCAAGTTGCGTCTACACAAAAATGGATGCAAGTTGGGGTCAGCGCGTGACGTCATGTGACGTAATTTCGACCAACCAACTTCCTGCATTCATGTTCCACAATAGGAATGCGCGTGTGAGTGTAAATATTAACATGTATTCTCGCAGTTGCAAGCATACCACGAGAAATGTATTAATATATTTCTGGTACGCTTTGTTAAGAATTTGTCATAATAAGGTATCTGATATACAAACTCTTCAACTTTAATTTATCAACAAAATTCAGTTAGACAATTCTTATTTAAATTGTTTATCAGAATTTATCGCATATTGATGTTTGGTCGTGTCAATTTGTGTTTCTCGAGGTCGAAGAATTATCCAATATATACATGTACATTGTGATATGTACACGTCCATCCCCCTTACATGTGCAATTCTGTCACTGGGGTGTTATAATGTGTTTTTATTGTTTATCGTATAAACAAATGAATCCAGAAAGAGTTTCCTTGATTCGTTATTATCCTAAAACATGAGATGAAATTTGATTTACTCTTTCAAAACTCTCCACCTGGCCTGTCATCTCCACCCTGGTATTACCTCTCCAGATAAAACCAGGTGTTACACCATGGTTGTAAACTGTGTATGTGCTCCCGCCTGGTACACCTTACTTCTAACACCCTAGCATACCTTATTGCACCAGTGCTAACCATGATTCACCAGTTTGACAGCACTGTGGCGAATATGGGTGGAACTACACTGGTATACTAGGATAGAAGCATTAGGGTGTACCGGGAGAGCACAGAACCTGGGGTATAATCAACTGGGTTTATACCAGGAGAGAGGAAGTGCAGGATTATCAAGATAAGATACACAAGTGGGTACATCCGGATGGATACACCTGTACACTAGGGAATCTTATTTACATGGGTGCACCAGGGTATATCTCAGATAGACTCCGGTCAAATGTGTCTTGATGGTCTATTGACATATTGGTTGATAGATATATACCAGGCTATGGTACCATTGTACTAGAGTGGAGTTTTATATGTTGACACTCATTCATCGAAATCGACAACAAAGTGTCGTCTCCGCGGTCACTTGGATATTACTGCTAAAACTGCAGATGTTAATTCCCACCGCATTATTTTACTCACGATCTTCCGTTCGGATTTCACAAACGAATTTCTGCTCACTGCCACAATCCCAAGGTTCAACTACCATATGGATGTGCATATCGATATCTGATATCCATAAACCCGCACATGTTTTTTCTGAGTCGAAATATTCAGCACTATAGAATCCTAGGCCATCTACAGTCTCACATGTGTCCCACATAGCAGCATATCCACTGGCGTTGCCAACAAATCTAGCTCCGATATAAACAAGGCTGTGTGGTGGTGCGGTCCTGTAAAATACGCAGGTGTAATGCTGGTGTATGTTTGGCCTGCACAAACCATGCGCCACCAAGATAACAAACACATTAAGGGCGGACTCGTCTTCTCCAGTTTCACCTTTTCTTTATAATATGGGTTCTCCCATCAGTTACATGTATAAAGGTATACCTTGGAATGATATATTGTTCATATCGGGAGATGTCCAGAAAACATAAACAGACGACAGATAATATTAGTGCAGAACGGTGTGACTAATTACTACCCGGGCGGCCCATTGAGCCCATGGGCAATATAATATGGTGTCTTATGGTAGTATAGGATACAATAAATCATAGGCATTGAAAATTGACTTGCTGTGTCATCCGCCGGCGGGTTTATTAACCCCTTAATTGCCGATATTGACTAAAATAATCCGGGAGAGCCCGGGCAGACCCAGAGACCCGATCACACTATATATCGATCGCTAACTGTATCCATACACATCTTAAAGGTAAACGTCGAAGATTGACTGGCCGTCTCGTTCACGGCCAGGTTAATTAACCCCTTAAATGACGATATGGACCAGAATAGCACATGTGAGCAAGTGTAAGCCAGGGCAGGCCCGGGCGGCCCAAAATGGGCCCGCGGACACTAGTATATGATGCCTCATGGTAGTACGATACATACAAAGCATAGGTTGTAACGATTACTTGATTTGTCATCCACCGCCGGTTTTATTAACCATTTAAATGCCGATATTGGCTAAACGAACCAGGGAGATCCCGACCAGACCCAGAAACTCGATCACATTATATTGAGTATTAATTGTAGCCAGACACATATGAAACGTAAACGGTGAAGATTGACTAACCGTCTCGTCCAATACCTGGTTCATTAACCCCTTTAATGACGATATGGGCCAGAAGAGAGTACTGGAGAGCTCTGGCGGCTCCATGGACCCACATACCGTATACTGTAATGCCTTATGGTAGTAGGATACACACTAAGAATATATTGTGAAAATTTACTTGCTGTGTCATCCACCGGCGGTTTTATCAATCCTTTGAATGCCGAAATTGGCTAAATGAATCAGGGAGAGCCTGGTCACACCCAGAGATCGCATCAAACTATATATCGATGGCTAATGGTAGCGAGACACTTACTAAACGTAAACTGTGAAGATTGACTCGTCATCTCGTTTACGACCGGGTTCGTTTGCTCCTTAAAGTTTGCCCACATGTACACATTAACTAACCTATTTATATTAGATATGGAGCCAGTCTGTAATTTCACTTTAATTATCCGAATTTAAAGAGCGTTTTGTGATTATATAATTTATTAAATGTCGCAATTATCTTACCATAAATATGCGCTTTAAAATTAGACATATACAGTAAGTATGACTCTGCTAGATATAATGCCACATGTTTATGGTAAAATTGGGACTCCCCGTCCAAGATGACCGTCAAAATGGCAGCTGAAAGGGGACAATTTGGCGTTTTTTCACCAATATCTTCTATATCAGTTTCTGTTGTATGTGACTAGTTCGGAAATGTGACTTCATTTTGTATTTTTCATGTTAAATGATAATTAAAGCAATGAAATTTGCCATTCGTGTGATCCCGGTCCCTAGTAAATCGATTTTTACATAACTTGGTATGAAATTTCACCAAGAATCACCGTTAGGATTCTAGTAATATTTTAAGAAGAAATGGACAGAACTGTGCACAGTAAGTGAGGCATACCATTGCTTATGAATATTTCAACTCAATGGAACAAACATTGTCACATGTTATTGAGCCAGAGTATGCATATAATTATGCCCCTATCAGTTCATTTTCAGATTTCTGCTCATTTCCGTTCAAAAATGGCCAGAATCCGATAAGACGTTTTCGGCAAAATTACATTTTGCATCATTTAAAATGGAATTGTCATGCCCCATAAGGTACAGGGACAACCATAATAGAACGTTTAGTTGCCAGTTGATTAAGTAGCATGTCTAGTAACAAAGTGAATCACAATTTGCTACCTTTACAGAAGAGTAGAGAATAATGTTCGGGATATATGTGAAAATATCAACTTTTCTATCAAATTTTGTGGACATTTTGCAAGCCATCTTGAGTATTTTTTTCTAAAAGCACCTCAATGTGATGCATTTAAGATGGATCAAATCAATAAATACCAAAGATAGTTTCAAATAATCCAAGCCTGATAAGTTATAATTTTGAGAGAAAATTCCAATATCTTGGTGATGTATTCGTAACACTTAACCAAGATGCATCATAAATATTAATATTCAATTTATTTACGACATAATATCCAATTTCATACATCAACCACAACTTTTTTGACAAGCGATTGTATGGCACACTGTGACCATATTTACCATTTTCCATATTTTGGCCGCCATTTTGACAGCCATTTTTGTGACAATTTTGATTCCATTGGGTTAATGTAGTCACAAGTAATGGTATGCATTACTTACGTTGTGTAGCTCTGCTAATTTCTTGTTGAAATGTGACTAGGATAACATTTATGATTTTTGGTGAAATTTTATGCTGAATTCTGAAAAAATCGATTTGAAGGGGATGGAACCCCATGAATGACATATTTCATTGCTACAATGATTAGTTATCATGAACATCACAAAATAAAGTCAAATTCTCAACCAGTTCCAAATAGCTGAAACTGATATATTAGTGAAAAAATGTCAAATTTTCCTTCCACTTACGGCTGCCATTTTGAGGGCCATCTTGGACGAGGGGTTCCATTTTGGCCTAAAAATGTATCATTATATCGCGCAGAGTCATACTTACTATATACGCCTAATATTTTTAATACCATATTCCATGGTAAGAGTAATTGCGACATTTAGTAAATTATATAGTTATGAAATTAACGCTCTTTAAATTCTGAAAATCCTTTAAAGAGGGGTTAAAGTGAATTTCAGCGTGGTTCCATACCTAATATAAATTATTATGTGAATATGTACATATATGCAAAATTTCATACTTTAGTCATGACGTGAACAAGTTTGTTACTAATCTATTCTACTATTTAGCGAATATCGGAATTTAAAGGGTTAATAAAACCGGCGGTGGATAACATCGCAAATATACGTTTGCAACCTATACTTACTATGTATCCCACTACCATAATGCATAATATTATGTTGTCCATGGGCCCATGGGGCTGCCCGGGCTCTACTGTGTTCTTCTGGTGCATATCGTCACTTAAGGGGTTAATGAAGACGGTCGTGAACGATATGGCGAATCAATCATAACAGTATACCTTTAGTAAGTGCCTCGCTACCATCAGTCATCAATATATATTCTGATCGGGTCCCTGTGTGCCCGGACTCTCCCGGGTTCTTTTAGTCAATATCGGCATTTAAAGGGCTAATAAACCCGCATGCAAGTCAAGTTTCACAATCAATGCTTATTTTGAACCCTACTACCATAAGCCATTACATTACAATGTCCGTGGGCCCATGTAATTAGTCACACCCGTGCAGAATGATTCCGTTTAACTCAACGTGACAGTCAAGTTTGAGCTATGGGTTGGCGTCCTTCCGTGGAGGCGTGCGTCCGTTCGTCAACAATTTCCGTTGGTATACGGATCTTCGGGGTTACCTCTATATGGCGGGGGGGGGGGGGGGGGGTCATCAATTATTCCGATATTCGTTAAAACACATGAACGAAAGAAGCCATCTTGGATTTCAAATTTTAATCCATCGCCACACCATGCAGCCAGTTATCGAAAAAATATTTGTAAACATTACAGGCGTGTTTAGGATCACCTCTATAGATGACCTGGGGCTATCTAATTAATCCGAATTTAATTGAAAAACATAACCGCCGGCCGGTGAATATAGTGCTCGTGCTATATGTATAGTGTGAATTAACTACTGGCAGCTAATTGGATCAAAATTATCTTCAGTCAATCATTTCACATACACGCGTACACAAGTCATAATAGTTATGGAGTTTGAGAACTGGCCTTGTTTGGATGATAATTGGGATATCTAGAATGCCTCGAATGCATACCAAGTGCCACAATTTGGAATTCATTTGGATCTCGGATCGGTTTTACCCTGTGCCAATGCATTCTCTTATATATGCGAGTCGACCATAGGTCGCCTCGCATATATAAGAGAATGCATTGGTCTAACAATTTTTTACAATTTTAATAAGTTTTTCTTGTATTCTTTAACAATTTGATAATTTCACCCATACAGAGCCCCAGACAAACATGAGCAGACGACACTCTTCTATATGCTTCTATAAATGTGTGGGGCTCCCTGCAGGGTAATGGATGTTTTTTTATTTTATGTCCTAAAAATTGTAAGAAACATTTATTTAAAAACAATGATAAAAACGCACAGAAGCAGTCAGAGAGTCATTTAGAAGTTTCGAGTAGCTTAGCCGAACCAACGAAACTCCCCTCCACCTTCAAGTCCAATGTGTTCGCGTCGTGTTACTCCAGTTACTGACAACCGGGGAAATAAGAGAGTCAGAATTTCGTTGGAGTAGAACTTGACTAAATGTTGACTTTGACAAGATTAATCGTGTGTTAATTGGTAAATTGGTAATTATTACAATATCTATATTATATGTTATATTTCTTAACCCACTCGTTGTGTATTTCGGCTATTGGAGTGTATGCGCCCCTCCAACTTTCGCGCCCCTGCATGTTTCAGAATGTTTGCTTAGTCACAACGTGTCTGTACAATGACCTTTCGTTGTTGTTGTTGTTGTAATTGTTTATTCTCAGACACATAGATGTGTAACATGAGATATATAACATATATACAAGATTGTGTGCACATAATTATACAGTAATACAAATAAACTTAATTTTACCGAAGTCACTACCTGAAAGCAAGTACATAAATGCCAGTGTAAACCTGCAAGGAAATGTCAATCAACTTCAAGTATAACTAGTAATAAAACGGTGTTATTTAATTTCATTGATCTTATAGTGAAGGTTTTGATCAATACAAGTCGGATAAAAGTGCCATTTTTAAATATCTTGTAGGACAGCATCTCTAGTCTAGGAATTTTCTCAAGAACCAACGTTTTGACCGACGTAGATACGAATATTCAAGATGGCGTCCAAGATGGCCGCCGTTTTGACCGTGATACACCTAATAGTGTTGCTTCTCAATTTGATATGTTAAACATAACGAATTCCACCCTATTATCTAAGAATGGTGGTTGCAGAATAACAGTCCTCACTTTTAGTTGAAAAATGGCCACAATTATGGAAGATGGGTGCCAAAATGGCGGCCAAAACATGAAAATGTTCCGTTTTGGCCTTATTTTTTTTTAAATACTTTACAATTTTCGAGATAATATAAGAGAAGATATCAACAATATGTTGACTATTCGATGGAATAACCTCTGTGAAAGAGTCATGCACACTAAAGGCTAAGTAGTATAGTTTGTTCTGGTACAAATGTGAGGTAGAATATGTGCTATGTAAAATGCACAAAATTATTCTCAGACAGGGTTTCATTCTGTAAATGCTTAGAACCCAACAATTAATGGCTCTGATTTCTTCAATTCTATTTGCGACACTAATATATAGTTCGATCAATTGATTACAAATTTGAATATCGAGAACTTTGCAAATAAAAAAGCAATTTAGTAGTGGATTTACCACGAAATTCGGAAACACCAAATGACAAAACCCATAATCGTCAAATTCAATTTGGTTCTCAAAACAGGAACACGTGGAAGGTATTCTGCAACATTTCTTCAACATCGGGACTCGTATTAAAATTGCCAGTACTTAAAGTCAGTTGCTATGTCCAATTATACACAAAAGGATTGAAGCGTATACTCGAAAGTATATTTGAGGTCGGAATAAGAAATCATATTGTTTCCTTGTAACATACAGGGTCCTGAATTATTCCGGCAACAGAACATGAAACAATCATGCGAACGCAAGCGGGAATCAAAGGCACCCTTGAATATAGCCCAGATTCAATAATATGTACATTATTGCAATGTATTGCATGTATGTGTGTAATATTGTGTATACTATTGTTGCTGGGATATACTCCAGGGGAATTCTGTGGTTGGAAGATGGATCAGTAAATTTTATAATGCACTTTGTTTAAAATAAACTGAATTGAACAATTCACTTCTCGCAACCACATCTGGACAACTTCATACATCGACGTTTTCTTTTTGAACATTTGCACCTGGAACAAACCGATTTGCAAACACATTTAATCAAGTATGTGCACTATCTAGCCGCTTCTGGGTTGTCATCCATACAGGAACAAAAGAACCGTCAATCAATTTCCATCCAAAGAAGTCAGGTGCTGGAAACTTTCCATCTACTGTGGGGCTTACAGTCCATACACCAGCCTGATATATATCACGATATATTTATTTATTATTTATATATATATTTCATGTTGCAAGAGCATGTTCCTCGTTGTTGGTAAATGTTCAAGTGCTGAACATTTCATGCCTAGCTTCATTAACTGAGGTCAGGTTCAAAGATTTGTCATAAACAATCACGACGAAACGCTAAATACACTCACATAGTGGTGATGAGACATCAAGTACCACACAATGATTCCTCGCAATTGGCATCAAGCATTCTATGAGGTCTGGGCGCTTTCCAAACATCCCAAAATTGCGCTTACCCTTACCAAAGAAAAAGGAAGTCGAGTCTTATCCTGATATCGGATGGAATATTGGTACAGTTGAATACAAGTACAGTTGAATTTTTTGAGCCCATTGAATTTCACATATCAACTATGTTGTAGGTATCATGTGATTTAGACTTGTCAAAAGACAAACAGTTTCAAATATTTGCATTGAAGCATAGCATGCATATATGTATCAACAGTGCGAACAATAATCGATGTAGAATCGGTTTGTAGCATATGAAATATATGTTCTTCTCACCAGCTGTTCCCCCATCTATATCGAAAGTGTGCGAAAGGAGGGGTGGTAATAAATGTGACTTCCTAAGCTGCATGAAGGTCCCATCCGATTCAAACCACATGCCGGTAGAAACTGCAGAGCTAAAGCCAAAGGCCGAGTGTAAGGTGTTCGACGGGGGTGCTCTGTTACACTTACTGCCACCCGAAGTCGGGCACACCTTCTCAATGTTTATCAGCACAACGTTTATTCCATATGTTATGATGCAACTCGCAGATTGTAGAATAATTGACTTGGTTTTGGACAGGTAAATAGAGGACAGTATCAAAACAGGAACGCGAGATAAACGTGGTTGTGGGATTCGATGTAAACTGGTGGCTTATTACAAAATTCCACCGAATTGGAATGACTTTCTAAGAAACACCACCAACAAGCAATAATTGTTTGCATTGGTCAATGAATGTCTCTTTAAATTGGAAACCCTAACAGGGAGAACCATCTTCGTAACGGAGGATGATACCACGGTCCTAATGTGGAACATATTATCTTTGGATGTGCATATGAAGAAGCTGACAGTAGATTAGTCGGACATATATCTCATATGCTAAAAACTCATTCATCGATTATATTATCGTGATTCTGTTGTGACGTCTGCATGCTATGCTACTCCAGTGCAAAGATTTGAAACTGTGTCTTTCGGCAAGTCTAAATTCCATGTTATCTGTAACATAGTTGATATGTACAATTCAATGGGCTCAGAAAATTCAACGGTGCTTCCAATATTCCATCATTTCCATGTGATATCAGGATGCGACTCTACTTCCTTTTTTTTGGGTAAGGGTAATCAAACATTTTGGTATGCCTGGAAAGCTTACCCAGAGTTCATAGAATGCTTGATGTCAAATACGAGGAATCCTTTTGTGGTACTTGATGTTCCATCACCACTATTTGAGTAGATTTAGCATTTCGTCTTGATTGTTTATGACAAATCTGCGAACCTGGCCTCAGTTAATAAGATAGACATGAAATGTTCAGCAAAGGCCGTGCACATGAACAGTTACCACCAACGGAAATCATGCTACTAGTATATATCAGGCTGGTATATGGACTGTAAGCCCCATAATATATGCAAAGTTTCCAGCACCTGACTCACTGGGGAAAACTGTTTCACAAGAATCGATTCTATCGCCTTTGCGGTTCTGTTTCTATCGAACTAAGTCCCGACTCTTTCGCGATTTAAAACAAATATTTTCAAAGTTTTGACCGCCATTTTAATATACACTAAATGTCAAAACAGAACTATTTTCTAAACAAATATCCGTAGATTAGGTCTTTGCTCGTGCTTATTGGTGACTATAATGCGAAATCGGCTATGTTTGTGCACACTTAGAGGCATAATACGTTTGTGTGCATTTCATATGTAAATTAAGCATCAATTTGATGATAAGTTTATCGGCCTTGACACTTTAGTTGGGCTCGAACATGTAACATTGTATGATCGAACACAGGACACTATAATAACCTAATGTTAGATCATAAAACCTGACAAGTTCCAGCCCAATTTAAATATGATAAGGCTGAAAATTTTAGCATCGAACTGCTAATTAATACTCGTGGGAAATACACACAAATGTACGTCTTTTGATTTTGCATTACTATCACCAATAAGCACGTACAAAGACCTAATCTGTTGATTGTTATTGAAGAATACTTTCTGTATTGACATTCAGTGTATAACAGCCTATCAAAACTTTGAATATTTTTTAACAAATCGCGAAAGAATCGGAACTTAATTTGATAAATACGGAACCGGAAGGGTGATAGAATCGTTCTGGTGAAACAGATTCCCCAAGGGTGACTCCTTCAGGTGGAAATTTAGTGACGATTCTTTTGTTCATGTGTGGACGACAATCACAGAAGTGACTAGAGTGTGCACAGAGTTGATTAGGTGTGTTTGCAAATCGGTTTATTCCAGGTGCAAATATTCAAAAAGCAAACGTCCATGTACGGAGTTGTGCATATGTAGTTGTGAGTAGTGATTTGTTCAATTCAATTTATTAATAGGAAGGGCATTTTCAAATTTACTGATTCTATCTTCCCACCACATGGCCCCCTGGAGTAAATCCCAGCAACAATATAACACACAAAATTATACATATGGATATATAGATGCAATGCATTGCACTAATGTATATATTATTATACCCCCCGCAACGAAGTTAGGGGGGGGGGGTATACTGGAGTCAGCTTGTCCGTCGTCCGTCCGTCGTCCGTCGTCCGTCCGTGGACACAAATTTGTCCGGAGTTTTTCTCAGTCGTTTTTTGATCAATTTCCGTGAATCTTGGTACAGACATCAACCACCATGGGAATCTGTGCACCTGCGATTATGACGTCTGTCCGACATTTTATTGTGGAGTTATTCCCCTTTTTCGACTTAGAAATTTTTTCGCAACATACATAATTTTGTCCAAGCTTTTATTCCTACATTTTTCGGTCAATAGGTTTAAGATTAGGGTTATGGTTGTACACCTGCAATGGGAACTGTTATTTTATTATTTTAACTAAATGTTTACTGACATGTGAAACATCTTAGTATTTTAAAAACAGGGGGGTATCCGTAGTCCCATTGGGACAGTCACACCTCTAGTTGAATCTGGGCTATTTGCATGGTTGTTACATGTTCTGTTGCTGGAATAATTGAGGACACTATATATATTACAAGGAAATAATATTATTTCTTATTCCGACCTCAAATATACCTTCGAGTATAAGCTTCAATCATGTTGTGTATAATTGGACATAAAAACACTTAATTTAAGTATTGGTAATTTGAATACGAGGCCCAATGATGAAGATATGTTGCAGAATACCTTCCATATGTTCTTGTTTTTTGAGAACCGAATTGGGTTTGATGAGTATCGGGTCTGTCATTTAGTGTTTCCTAATTTCGTGGTAAATCCACTACTCAATTGATTTTCTATTTGTAAACATCTCGACATACAAATTTGTATTCAATTGATCCAACAATATAGTAGTGTCGCAAATAGAATTGATTATATCAGTGTCATTCATCGTTGGTTATTAAGCATTTACAGAATGAAACCCAGTCTGAGAATAATTTCATTCATTTTATATAGCACATATTCTACCTCACATTTCTACCAGTACGAACAAAAATACTTCGCCTTTAATGTACATAACTCTTCCGCAGAAGTTAATCCATCGAATAATGAATACATTATTCATATCTTCTCTTATATTATCTCGAAAATTGTAAAGTATTTAATAAAAAGTACGGAAAAAGCACAATTTCTAATGTTTTGGCCGCCATTTTGGCATCCATCTTCAATAATTGTGGCCATTTTTCAACTGAAAGTCGCGGTTGTTATTCCATAAACACCATTCTTAGATAAAGTGGGGGAATTCGTTATGATTACCATGTCAAATCGAGAAGCAAAAACATTAGGTGTACCACCGTCAAACCGGCGGCCATCTTGGACGTCATCTTGAATTATCGGCTCTAGTCGGTCAAAAAGTTGGTTCTTGGGAAAATTCCTAGACTAGAGATGCTGCCCTACAAGATACTAAAAAATGGCGCTTTTATCTGACTTGTATCGATCCGAGCATTTTTTGTCGCTAACTACCTACACTATTAAGCCCCTTCGTGATGTAAATTGACAGTTTCTTCATTGTAATCTGTTTAGTGTCACTGAGAAGGTCATAAAACGCTTCATGTGAGCCAGTTTTCCATATAATTTCAGGTATGTATCTGGTTCTTAGCTCATGCAGTTTTATACAGTTCATTATAAAATGAAATTCGTCTCCGTGTTCATGTTTACAGTTCCACATCGCACCTTTCTGTTGAGCGAGCTTATATTCGCACTTTGGTATAGGCAGTTAGTTGATAGGTCAATTATCGAACATAGTTATTTTTTTTGGAAATAAAGTTTATTTGTGCATAAATGTCATATTTATAACAGAGTATCGGGTCCGTCAACAGGAAAACCTATACAAGACCAGACCCAAAAATCAAGAGTCAAAATTCAAAACACGTGATCAGGTGAAACAGTGAAATAAGAAAAACAAAATGAAACAACATAATAAATCATTGCTCAGCAGAAAATGAGGGCGGCTTCTGGTGGGGATCAGACAATTAAATACTATAATCGGAGCCGATATAGGAACTTTCACTTTCAGTGTGACTAGTTTCATATGATTTTCCAATATTCACAGACTCATTTATTTCTGACAATTCCATTACTATATATATGCCAGTACTTTTATGAACTTTGGCTTCAGTGGATATGTGGCCAGGGCTTGTTCGTTCCCTTTTCTTTGAATTGTCCTTTTTTCCAAGTTTTTAGTGACATAATATATGCGGCAGTCAATAGAAAATTTCAATTCAGTGTTCACAAACCATAAGCACAAACGTGAAATCTCCGTGATGCACGAACATTGGAGCTTTTAGTCCATATATACGTCTTCGAGTACGCACAAATGCCGTAATAGATCAGAACTCATCGATAAATACTGTTTGAATCCATCTATAAATTACCAAAGTTGAACAGCACCAGCAGTTAATAAAAAAAAGCTAATTATTGCATCGGAACCCGAATCTTCATGGGCGCCGTCATTGTCGATCACGTGACATTATCGGACGTATGGCAAGTGTTTCGCAGCCATGCATATCTCTTGATTCATTGTTTATTCAGCCATTGTTACATGTACAAGGAAACATACAGTAACTTGCATACTGTACTTAGAACATATGTACATATATATACAAGTATCCACCCACGAACATATTAAACGAATATAGATTCGATTACAATCGACAATTGCTTATATTACCATACCACAGCCATGCCAAAATATAAAAAATCAATATATACCATGTAAAAGTGTAAAATACCGCGTTTGTTTATTGTCTAACTGAGAATGCTCGAGTGACTTTGTTTTGATTATGGTGCTCGACAGTATATCGAGAAATAGGGGGCTATATATACATAATCTTGAGCATGATATGTGCCTTCATAAGTCTATGTGGTATATCATCGTTAGCGTTGCGTGTAATATAAATAGCGTATACACATGTATAAGAGGTAATTAAGTCATCAGATATCGAAAAGGCATAGTACAATATGCACTTGGTCTTAACGAGGACTAGTTGATAACTGGTTAATACGAACATTGTCATTTGTGATCCTTAAATATACCATGCCATCTGCCTCAGTTGTCCTCATATCGCTTCATGCCTTTTGAGAGTTTCTTCAGATGAATGAGATCAGTAGAGTTCAAAAGTGTATACAGATAATCAATGGAACCCTTTGCCCAATACTCATTTGGGATAAGCTTTTCTATAATGTCGGCTAACTTCGGACAAACCATTATAAAATGGTATTCGTCTGATATAGAGACCTTACAAAGGGAGCATACCATCTGGGTTTTATTCCTCTTTTTTTTGCCTCATCTAGCCACCTCTACCCTCAATCTATGATTCGCTGTTCTGATTTTGTGTAATGCTTACTCTGTCATTAAATGGCAATTCATAACAAAAAACACTGAATGCGCTTGATTTTAAGATGTCTGTATTATTCGCCACGAGAAGAGGATGAGGCTATATCCCTATCCCAATCTATTTTAAAAGCATTAATCAGAGCTGAGTGCATCCTGCCTATCATCGACGGTATCGTGGTCTTTTGGGTTGCCACGTGTCATCGAACCCATTAGACTGGAGGGTTGTCCTCAATCAATCGAACCTTTTCCCCACCCGTTTCAACGGCAATCAACAATTTGTACAGTTTGTGCATTAATCTGTTGTCAGGGTGGGTTATCAATTTGGAGCAATATGACATCATTCTCTTGTTTATGTCAATGTAAAGAGGCAAACGACCGAGCTCACCATATACCATGTAATTTGGCGTACTGCTCTTCATATACGTGAATGACTTGCAAAAATTTAAATGTACGCCTTCTATGTCTCTTAGATTTTCGGATATTATGCCAGATTCAGCCCTTTTGTTGCCAAAAATCATAACCTTAGTCTTCTGTGTGTTTACCTGCAGTTCCCACGAACTTGCATAATCACTGAAGGCATCTAGTGAGCGTTGCATATCACGTGCATTGTCTGAAAAAATAACAGTGTCGTCTGCATAAAGAATGCAGAACAAATTCAAATATGTGCCAAGTTGTTCATACATACGAGATGACAGGTATTTCAAACCGACTACAGAGCAGTGTTCTAAGAAATCCTCATGGTCATTTAGATACAGCGAGAATAGAAGAGGCGAAAGATCCCCCCCCCCCTGTTTCAATCCTGTTTTGCATGAAAACTATTCAGATCTCCGACCCCCTCTCATAACGAAAGCTTTGGTGGTCTGGTA
The DNA here is from genome assembly GCA_032622095.1 of Siphonodentalium dalli. Lineage (NCBI taxonomy): Eukaryota > Metazoa > Mollusca > Scaphopoda > Gadilida > Siphonodentaliidae > Siphonodentalium > Siphonodentalium dalli. The sequence goes on along the minus strand of CP136069.1, from coordinate 158,055,124 downwards.
CATACGACTGATTACCTAGAGGAATTTTCCGTTTATTCCGCTTCTCAAGAGTTTTACCCACAGACCCTGTCGCCAAACGGTATGAAATGCTTTTTTGAAAGAGTTTCTTCCCACCTCGAAAATAAATTTTAAAAAGTGCGTATAGTATATAAATATTGTCTAAAGAGGAACGATGTTTCCTGAAACCAGACTGATTCTCGCTTAAAATTCCCTGGCGTCCTATGTACACTGATAATCGCTTATTTAGAATTCCGGTAAATACCTTTCTAATACAACTGAGCAGAGCTATTCGCCTATATAAATCTGGGTTGTTACGAGAGTCTTTATGTTTATATAGGGGTACAATTACCCTGTTGTCCATTCATCAGGAAAAACACCAGTGTCAAATATCGAGTTGAATAGACGAGTGTAATACGGTAACATAATGTCTTTAGTTGTCTTGATGTACTCATTCGAGACGCGATCAACGCCACTTGATTTATTTAATTTTAACTTGTCAATAACACTGGATATTTCTTCTGAACTGATGGGGTTGTTCAGTTCTTCAGTAGTTTCTAGACCAAACATCTCGTTAATTAGGGGGTCTAGTTGAGTTGTTTCCTCTTCCACATTCAGGGATTTAAAGTGTTCAAAGAGGTCATCCACCCCAATGGGAATTTCAGTTTGGGCAGCTCTGCTGGATGAGTAAGAGGGTTCGCCAAAATTCACCTGTAGATCTCTGCGACAAACACCGAAGTTCGTTATTGCAACGTTCGTTCATAGAAACAATTTTCGTATTCATTGTGTTCTTGCTTACAGATCGTAAAGCGACTTTATTTAGTTCAGACTTATTTTTATTAAACATTTTGCCTCTATTAAACCTCTTTCGTTGGATTCTAGATTCTTTCTCAAACCATGGCCTGTTGTTTTTATGCTTAAAGTTTGCATTGTTAGCTTTAACAAATTTCCGGTCAGACGTACCAAATATTTATTCTGTGCAGATGTTAAAATGTTCGCAATTTCAGAAGCACAGTAATCGGCATTCGATGTTATACATGTATGTCCATCGCAGTATTTTTCAAAAGTTATCTCCAATTCGTCCGCGCGCGTCCCAACTAAGTTTACGAATTGTTCCGCTTTAGCATTTTCCCATTTTGAGTCGCGATGGCAAACTGGGTCCTTTCGATTCAAAGTGATCAAAAGAAGAAGATACAAGTGGTTCGTGCGATAGACTACTACTAATCTTGATACTGAGAGCACAGTGGACATCAGACGTGAGACATGAACACTCAAGGATTTCAAAATCACTAATGAGACCAAATACCTCTTCAGATCCTAGCGCATAATCTACAATGCTGGCATCGCGACATGTTTTCTTGCCTATACCCAATACGCGTCCTATCAATTGGGGAACCTCGTTTACGATTTAACCACGCCTCCGTAATTACTTCCTAGATACTGTCGCTAAGCCTTACAAGCGCTGGCGGCTGGGCGATTTATGAGGCTGTGAGCTACAGCGAGTGCATGGTGCTATTTGCTATTATACAAGTCAATAGCTGTCCATTCATCGGTAGCGCTATAATTTATTATAAGGAATTATGTTTACTCACCAATCATCATAGTCCCATCCAGTTAGTTGTTGTAGGTTATTGCGTACGTATTTCACGAAATTCCTTCTTTTCAAGTCGGAGTCCAGAGTAAACAAGTGTCCTCCATCCATTTGATTGCAAAACTGCCTGGCGTTTTCATAACAATACTTCTTAGGGTAGAAAATCCATTTCAACATTCCCATCGTATCACCTGCAGCGATGAGATAAATGAACGAACGGTTCGTTTGTTCGACTTCTTCTTTAGGTATATGTGTAGAAAGACTTACATCATGACGTCACAACCTACATCGGCGCCCAAAATTCCAGACATGTCTGCGTCGATGGCCAGACAGCTGAGACTCGTATTACACGGGCAGGCTAAACATCCACATTTACGTTAAATGTGATTATTTACATACATTGTATATATTATTTTCTTGTGTCCCGTTAGGGTTTATCATCAAATGCTTCTAAATATAAAAATTCATCCGATAATCACATGAACAGTAACAAGCGGGCGCAACTTACGTTTACGTATGATCATATTAGCGCCCGCTCTCCCGCGGAGAAGGCGCGGAAGCGAAGCGACCTAGGGTATACGTATGCGGATATGAGATATACTAATCAACTTTTTCAGCCCAATCTAAAAATAGATTGAACTTAACTAAAATAGAATAATTCATTCATAACTCAAGGGTCAGCCGAGTCCAAACAATTATTGTTGGCGACGGCCGCTATTTTGTATTGATTAATACCACCTCGAAATGTGTATTTGGGCAAAATGCTCCAGGGCAAAAATAAAAAACATGTTAGCCATACTTCATCATGCGTAGCAACATCATGCTCCTAAGGCCAAAGATATTGAATGTAAATTAAACCAAAGCCCTGGTTAACAAAAACTGAAATTGCACAAAAAAGCCTAAAAGATTGAAGAAATATTCTCAAAGTTCAAGGCCGACAAACGGAAACTCTAAGTTCCGATTGAAAGATCGCAGAGTCCTGTTAAAATTGCTTCTTGGGCAACCAGTAAAGGCGTCATGACATCAAAAGGTACATCATGAAGTCAAAACCTACATCGGCGCGCAAAATTCCAGACAGGACTTCGTCGATGGCCAGACAGCTGAGACTCGTGTTACACGGGCAGGCTAAACATCCACATTTACGTTAAATGTGATTATTTACATACATTGTATATATTATGTTCTTGTATCCCGTTAGGGTTTATCATCAAATCCTTCTAAAGATAAAAATCATCCGAAAATCCCATAAACAGTATCAAGCGGGCGCAAATTACGTTTACGTATTATCATATTATATAGTAGAAGAATAGGCGCCTCGTTACCGTTACATCTAAAAATAGAATCTTTGGGGTCTAAAATTGGTTGTACTAAAATATTCCCAAAATATCAAAACCCAAAAAAAAATTTCAAAACTTCAAAAATTTATTTTTTCCAAAAATTATTTTTTCCAAAAATTATTTTTTCCAAAAATTATTTTTTCCAAAAATTATTTTTTCCAAAAAATTTAAAAATTTCAAAACTTCCAAATTATCAAAACCCCAAAATTTCCAAACTTCCAAATTATCAAAACCCTCAAAATTATTTCTCTAAAAAAAGTTTAAATAAAAAATTTATAACGAGTTTTCGGTTTCTGATAAACTCGATATTAAAAAATGTCGAATGTTAAATTATTTGCGCGTAATATCTTTCGTAATATTTTTTGTTCAAATATTTTTCATGAATTTATTAATCGATGTTTAGAAAATAGCTTTATTGGACATTGTGACCATCGATATGAATGCATACATTCCAGTGTTTTATCGGACGCAGTTCATATAATTGTCATACCTGAAAATAGACACTATTACTTTTACATAAATAATAAAGAGCGTTTATTCTTTACACTCTCTCTATCCCATATGACAGGTGTGTATTATCGTGAATTATTGGAAGTATTGAGACTAACGGTCGAAAATTGTAATGTGAAATTACAACCCTCCAGAATGAATTGTCATATTCGCTGTACACGCAATCACACGCGACATTGGTGGTAACAATGTGTCTTTCACACCTTTGCTTTACCAAATGAATTATATTATTTCCCCGGTCACAGTTATATGCTATTCAGAAAACATATCGATTTAATGTCTGAACAAACGAGTTAGTATCAATTAAGGTTGATAAACTGTGTCATTCACACGATAATTAGTTAGCCAAAAACATGCATACGTCCAGGACACTCAATTATAGAAATTGCTTTGATGACATTGTTATAACAACATTACGTAATAACCACTTATCGTCCCATATTCATACTTACGCTTTGGACATTTTATCAGTTTATCACGTGATCACTAAATGTGGCAATCGGGTATCCACCGATGCCTGCAATTTATTATTTATAATAATTGGACTCATTGATCTCACGTAAATAATACTCTTAGTTGTTCCAATAAAATAGTTATCAAATTCGATCACCAATAGATTTGACTGTGGAATATAATGACCTTTAACTTATTTATCGATCTATGTTAGAACATGGTCTTAACAAAAAACTTGACCATAACAAAAATTACCTTACATTTATGCATGAATCTAATTAGACCATACGTAAATATTGTCAGCTTATCGTCTGATGAGCAAATCCGATGTTTATCAAAAATGGTACAACTTCCAGTTGGTAATTACTCTTACGAATGAAGAGCGTTGAACATATACGAAATTACTACACGAATGAACTGAAATTTATATTTTCACATCTTACCAACAACAGATACAGACATAGTCATAGTGTTATACTATCTTACATGTACCCATGCTATGACATCATTCGAAGGGGCAATACACTCAAGGAGTTAAAGTGACACGAAACAAGGGACGTGATGTAATACTGGTGTTTGAATATTAAAAGGAACACAAGACACTCTAAAGGGACACTCATTATGAATGAATGTTAACAATACAAGCGCACGAATGAAGAGCGTTGAACATATACGAAATTACTACACGAATGAACTGAAATTTATATTTCACATCTTACCAACAACAGATACAGACATAGGCATAGTGTTATACTATCTTACATGTACCCATGCTATGACATACTTAAAGGGGGGATAATACACGCACGGTGTGGAATATTAAAGTGACACGAAACAAGGGACGTGATGCAATATTGGTGTTTGAATATTAAAAGGAACACAAGACACTCGAAAGGGACACTCATTATGAATGAATGTTAACAATACAAGCGCAGTGGTTGAAAGTTAAAATGACAGATCAATATTTAAGGGTCAAATTTTCAGGGCACTTAATGCACCTTTTATCATTACGTATCGTTTCTCACTCTACAATTCCCAATAATCCACACACTCTCTCACCCCCCAGCTTATAGATATATAACGAAAACGAGAATATCATGTTGATGAAGTTTATTGAAATTTAATCGTCCGAATTGTCATCACTTTCGTCAGAAGTGTCATATGTTACGTCCATGAATTTTTCTAGCATCGGTTTGTACTTTAATATTGACATTTTCACTGCATCACATTCTCCATAACCATTATTCAAATATTTGTCGACTTTATCCATGACTCTGTTGTGCAGAGTCCCATTGCGCAGCTGCAGATACGATACTATTGTCCCAGCATAATCATTCATAAAGTGTATCATATCTTTACTTTTAAGGTCCTTGTCAGCTTGTTCGTTTGCTTCTGCGTCTTTCGAGCCATTTTCCTTATACGTGTCCACTTTATCACTCCATTCCTCACGTGTTTTATCTCTACTTTCATCACGCAAACTTTTGAAGTATTCATCTTCATTCAATTTAATTTCCTTATTCTGACTATCATCCGGGTCCTCAGTTAATTTTCGTTTTAACTTATTTTCTTGACACCAGTTTTTTACGTGTCTCTGAACATCATAATGATCTGCGAACAAAAGCCCGCATTCATTACAAGGGTACGACATGTCTTCTTGAATGTCTCTGTTTTGACGGTTCTTCTTATTAATTTCATAGAGCTCACCAGGTGGCCGTATGTCGTTAGTATAGTCATTATGTTGACCCTGGGGCACAATATAATTATATGTTATGCCCTTCTGTTGACCGGGGAGTTCTCTGTCATCGTATTTCATCGCATTCTGTTGACCCTGGGTCTCAGTGTCTTTTGTATGTTTTTTCATCCCATTCTGTTCATCTGGGTGTTCTCTGTCTTTTTGGATATTATATTTCATGCCATTCCATTCACCCCTATGTTGGTTCGTGTCCTCTTTTAGTACATTCTGTCGCAGACGTAATGTGTCCGGTGTTGCGGCTTTTAAATCCACCAGTAGGTAACCGTACGGTTCACTCGTCGCTTCCGAAAACTCTCGAACCATACGCTGAGGACATTCAGGATACATCTGTCTTGATAATGTTGAAATTAATCCCTTGTCGATTGGGTTATTGAACAATACCAAATATTGACAATTTCGTCGTTGCGTTGGATCTTTGTTGTAGTAGAAATTCTGGTTCAAACTTATCAAAGATAAGTTCAAATGGTGACTTCCTTCGGAATGCAAATCATTAACTCTCTGGTCTTTTGATGAAGTTTGCATCAAGTCATCGAGTATAACTAGATTTTTATACCGGGGGTTGATAAGAGAATCCAAGTTTGCTGGTATTCCTCGTATAAAGTTGACCTGAGGGGTGACGGTATACTTTAATTCGTCATATAGGGGCTGCCAATATTTATAAAACCATATTATTCTGTCAGGTGCGGGTGATATTTTTGAGGCAGACTTTTGTAGCAAGGTTTTCACGAAGTATGTCTTACCACAAGATGTAGGTCCACTTACACATGCCGTGAATGGATGCTTGAAAATAAAATCTTCATGGACATTGGCCATTGGATCATTAAAGCAGGATGTTATGTCGCTTGGTGGCTGTTGTTGTTGTTGTTGTTGTTGTTGTTGTTGTGGCTGATTATACTGTTGTTGTTGTTGTTGTTGTTGTTGTGGCTGATGATACTGCTGCCTGTTGCTGCTACGGTCTGTTGCTGTTGCTTGGTGCTGCTGCTGTGGTTGTCGGTTAACAAACTCAGTGTGCTTAGATTGTACATGTCTTATCAAATCATGGTTCCGCACATACCCCCTAGAGCAAATTGAACACTGGTGCTTCATTTATACTTGACTAAAATGTCTCGGTATTTCAAAATGTACAAGTCACTCTTTTTTCTGCATTTTATTTTAGAAAGTTTATCGTCTCTTATAAAAATCGATTATTGCATCTAAAAATAGAATCTTTGGGTCTAAAATTGGTTGTACTAAAATATTCCCAAAAACCCAAAACTTCAAAAATTTCAAAAAACTTCAAAAATTTCAAAAAACTTAACAAATTTCAAAAACTTCAAAAATTTCAAAAATTTCAAAAACTTCAAAAAACTTCAAAAATTTCAAAAACTTCAAAAACTTCAAAAATAAGACCCCGGCGGCGGCATTGTGGTAATGCCAGTATTTGCCGCCGGCGGCGGCGGCATTGCGGTAATGCCGGTATTTGCCGCCGGCGGCGGCGGCATTGCAGTATTTTACTGCGGGGTCCGTCGGCGGCGGACCCCGGCGGCGGCGGCGGCACCGCCGCCGCAGTAAAATACCGCAATGCCGCCGCCGCCGGCGGCAAATACCGGCATTACCGCAATGCCGCCGCCGCCGCCGCCGGACCTTAAAAGTAAAGATATGATACACTTTATGAATGATTATGCTGGGACAATAGTATCGTATCTGCAGCTGCGCAATGGGACTCTGCACAACAGAGTCATGGATAAAGTCGACAAATATTTGAATAATGGTTATGGAGAATGTGATGCAGTGAAAATGTCAATATTAAAGTACAAACCGATGCTAGAAAAATTCATGGACGTAACATATGACACTTCTGACGAAAGTGATGACAATTCGGACGATTAAATTTCAATAAACTTCATCAACATGATATTCTCGTTTTCGTTATATATCTATAAGCTGGGGGGTGAGAGAGTGTGTGGATTATTGGGAATTGTAGAGTGAGAAACGATACGTAATGATAAAAGGTGCATTAAGTGCCCTGAAAATTTGACCCTTAAATATTGATCTGTCATTTTAACTTTCAACCACTGCGCTTGTATTGTTAACATTCATTCATAATGAGTGTCCCTTTAGAGTGTCTTGTGTTCCTTTTAATATTCAAACACCAATATTGCATCACGTCCCTTGTTTCGTGTCACTTTAATATTCCACACCGTGCGTGTATTATCCCCCCTTTAAGTATGTCATAGCATGGGTACATGTAAGATAGTATAACACTATGCCTATGTCTGTATCTGTTGTTGGTAAGATGTGAAATATAAATTTCAGTTCATTCGTGTAGTAATTTCGTATATGTTCAACGCTCTTCATTCGTGCGCTTGTATTGTTAACATTCATTCATAATGAGTGTCCCTTTAGAGTGTCTTGTGTTCCTTTTAATATTCAAACACCAATATTACATCACGTCCCTTGTTTCGTGTCACTTTAACTCCTTGAGTGTATTGCCCCTTCGAATGATGTCATAGCATGGGTACATGTAAGATAGTATAACACTATGACTATGTCTGTATCTGTTGTTGGTAAGATGTGAAAATATAAATTTCAGTTCATTCGTGTAGTAATTTCGTATATGTTCAACGCTCTTCATTCGTAAGAGTAATTACCAACTGGAAGTTGTACTATTTTTGATAAACATCGGATTTGCTCATCAGACGATAAGCTGACAATATTTACGTATGGTCTAATTAGATTCATGCATAAATGTAAGGTAATTTTTGTTATGGTCAAGTTTTTTGTTAAGACCATGTTCTAACATAGATCGATAAATAAGTTAAAGGTCATTATATTCCACAGTCAAATCTATTGGTGATCGAATTTGATAACTATTTTATTGGAACAACTAAGAGTATTATTTACGTGAGATCAATGAGTCCAATTATTATAAATAATAAATTGCAGGCATCGGTGGATACCCGATTGCCACATTTAGTGATCACGTGATAAACTGATAAAATGTCCAAAGCGTAAGTATGAATATGGGACGATAAGTGGTTATTACGTAATGTTGTTATAACAATGTCATCAAAGCAATTTCTATAATTGAGTGTCCTGGACGTATGCATGTTTTTGGCTAACTAATTATCGTGTGAATGGCACAGTTTATCAACCTTAATTGATACTAACTCGTTTGTTCAAACATTAAATCGATATGTTTTCTGAATAGCATATAACTGTGACCGGGGAAATAATATAATTCATTTGGTAAAGCAAAGGTGTGAAAGACACATTGTTACCACCAATGTCGCGTGTGATTGCGTGTACAGCGAATATGACAATTCATTCTGGAGGGTTGTAATTTCACATTACAATTTTCGACCGTTAGTCTCAATACTTCCAATAATTCACGATAATACACACCTGTCATATGGGATAGAGAGAGTGTAAAGAATAAACGCTCTTTATTATTTATGTAAAAGTAATAGTGTCTATTTTCAGGTATGACAATTATATGAACTGCGTCCGATAAAACACTGGAATGTATGCATTCATATCGATGGTCACAATGTCCAATAAAGCTATTTTCTAAACATCGATTAATAAATTCATGAAAAATATTTGAACAAAAAATATTACGAAAGATATTACGCGCAAATAATTTAACATTCGACATTTTTTAATATCGAGTTTATCAGAAACCGAAAACTCGTTATAAATTTTTTATTTAAACTTTTTTTAGAGAAATAATTTTGAGGGTTTTGATAATTTGGAAGTTTGGAAATTTTGGGGTTTTGATAATTTGGAAGTTTGGAAATTTTTAAATTTTTTGGAAAATAAATTTTTGAAGTTTTGAATTTTTTTTTTGGGTTTTGATATTTTGGGAATATTTTAGTACAACCAATTTTAGACCCCAAAGATTCTATTTTTAGATGTGACGGTAACGAGGCGCCTATTCTTCTTATAGTTATAAAATAGTTACTAAGTACTAAAACATGTATTGTTGGAAGAAACAACGACACTCCTACGACTTTAAACTAATTTTAAAACAAGTAGGTGTGTATCTTCCGGGCAGAGAAATGGGCAGAGGGTCCACCTTGGAGTGTTCCGTTTCTCTTCCATTGTAAACAAGCCTGTAATCATGACCCTCTGCCAATTGGACCCGTGGAGCATGAGCAGAATATAGCCGCTCACAAATAGAGTGACTGACCATTTCGCGCTCCACGTGTATAATGTTTCGCTAATTCTTGGTATACATGGGCCATGTGCGTTTTATTTATTGAAACGGGAATATTTGGGCCGGATTAAAAGTCGAAATGCGACCCGGAGGCCGAGTCCGGTAAAAGGTGTAGTTGGGAATTCTGGTGAGATGCACGAGAAACCTTCAGTGATAAGCCGTATATAGTTGTTGTAATAATTTGAAGGATTTGTTGTTTTAACGGAATTATGAGTTGGTCATTCGTGAAACCAATATCTTTTATATTCTATAATTACAATCATGGGTATATAATATATGATCTTGAGCGTGTTACCATTTCTGACATTGGTTTTCTTGTATTTATTGTGACCGACATTATTGAATACAAAATGTGTGACATAGTAACAAACCACGGCGTGCACTGTTAGAAGATCCCGTAAATTTTACGGTAAAAGCACCCGTGAAATTGATCTAAATTCTCAGACGCGGTCATTGCGGTGGAATTTACATGGAAGCAATAGTAATAGTTATACAAAATCCTGAACTTCGTGTGGCGGTTTGATGTCTCCAACTTGAAATTAATGTTGTGCACCTTCTTTTCCGTGCAACGCCGGGTACATCCGCTATAGTGACATATATGCACATGTACCTCGGTCTACCAATTTCAGTAATATGATCATACCATTAGGAATGTGTGACTGGAGGTGGCATGATTTTTTTAGTTACGGCTATTCATTTCGCAACAATAACGACGACTATTAGACGATTGGGATTACTGGGTATATTGATTGTTTATTCTTCTAAACTGTATAACATACACTGTTAAGAAATACAAAAACGTAACGTTTTGCCGGTCTTCTCCCAACACATTATACAATATACATAATAAAATTATACAGTCCGCACATTACATTAAACATGATGCTATATGACAATGCAAAATAGTTTACATCATAAAGGTGCATATATGTGATTGGAAGGAGATCGGTCCGCCGATATGATCACAACGCATGCGCCGATTTGATCATTTTCAACAGAGAAATTGGAAAAATGACTAATTATGGGGAGATTCGTCCCCAACTATTGCAGCGAGGAACTAAAGGGAGTTGTCCTCGTCCGACAATTTGGTCGGAACTTGGTCATGATGGTGGGGGCTCTGTGGCCCCTCAATTCATGGATAATCGTGCGCGGTTTGATAATCGTTTTGTATGATCTACCAGCCTAAGCCCAGCGTGTACAATAATATTCTATTCAAACGGCCAATTGAGAATAGATGTCCGAGGCTTGATAAGTGATGGCTGTATGATACAACAAAACTAAATGATTGATTGTATGTACAGTTTCACGAAGTTTTTGATACAACAGAAGGACTTGATACACTATCCACTGTGACGATTGGGATATCACGGCAACAGTTAGAATGTATGCTTAATTTGAAGACATACACTCTAAATGCGATTTAAAACCACCCCTATGCAACAATACGTGGGCACATTTACCATAGTATACCCAAGTATACCCATGGTTACCCACTTCATTTGGTCATTTTACAAGGTACATTACCCATGCGTACAATGCTGCACTTACCCCAATATACGCTGTTATCTACTAACGTAAACCATCGTACTTGTAACGAAGTATACTAAAGTTTACTCAGTTCATTTGGACATTTTACAATGGTAATGTACCCATGTATATCATGGTGCACGTACCCAAGAATACCCTGAAATATACCAAACATAAACCGCCGTATTTGTACTCAACTATATCCAAGTTTACCCAGATCAATGTGGACATTTTACAAGAGTACTGTACCCATGTGGGGTGCAAAGGCGCGAACGCACACCCGATGACACATAAATTATGCGTCCAGTTGAGTTATCCGAATTTGGGATACTCGCTTGTCATCCAAACAAAGTGCAATAGTAAGGACTCGCCTAGGGAGCAAATGAAATATATGTGTTATCGATGTACCGAGATTCGAGTGAATATCTTAATAAATCATCTTCTATTGACATAAATATAAAAGTACCATTCAGAAATGTGTGGCTTACTTGGTCTAAATACCATAGATTACTATTGTATACCTCAGTACACAAATATACCCAAATACTTCATCCAATTGTGTGCAAATACACGAGCGCGAACGTTGTTCGTTGACATTCTCTAGTGTTATTCGTTGCATGTATTTAAAGACAGATTATTATTATTAACTGAAGTCATGACGGAATGCCTTATTTGAACACCTTCGGCCGAATTCTGGTCCCTGGTCTAGACCAGGGTTTTATGTAAACTATAGTCTAGACCAGGCCGAAACCACGGTGGTCGCGATGTGTTACCATGCTTCGAGGCGAGTAAGCTGGGATTATTGGTCAGCACTTGTCCGTATTCTCGTCTTTTTGAAACTCAGGTTTACGTAAACCAAGGTTTGCCTTCTTATTGTCATTCAAGCCTTTGTCGGTCTGTTCATACTTCGAACCATGTGGTAACGTACAAGTTCTGGTAACAGAAACATAAGTATTTTTTGGAAGCATTTATCTTTATGTTAACCAAATTGTAATTGTGTTATATTTGTATGTCGTGTAGAGTAAAGATTATAATTATATATGAACTGGACAAGATTTAATATAATCCATCATTATGTGTGTTATAGGTAATAGTCTGCAACTGAGACCTTGTCCCCCCCCCCCTGGTCTGAGATTTTTGTATAAACCGAGACTTGATCCTGAGACGAGAATAGCGAAGTCTGGTTTCGAGAATATGTTTATGGTGCAGAACTCTAATACGGATTATTAGTTTGATTGTAAGCCAGTCATTCGCACGATGGTGAATAGTTTGAGCAATCACAAGCTGGCTTTTAACTGGACTTTAGAAATGATCTAGTGTAACTGTGTTTTATATAATGTCACCTATCATAACTGTAACAATCATGCGTGCGTGTACCCCGGCGATTTGCTGTGGATGAGCATGGGCGACCCGGCATAACAGTGAATGGCACATCGGATTTTCATCTTACATCGCATGGGCGGGATGCGGGCTTTCCCGGCGTATTCATAAAACTGACATTGGAATGCTTCTTAATGGGGATTACTCGTACCGCCCATTCACGTAGATTATTCCAGTATTTTGAACAAGAATAATACTGATGTTTTAAGTAATTTTATTTTAAACGTAAAGCTAACAAAAAACAGTAAAAACGAAAACAAAAATTACAAACAAAAAACCGAACCAGAAACAAAATTATAAAAAACAAAACAAACAAAAAAACAAAAGAATGTGATTTTCGAAACATTAAAATAAAATGAAAAACATAACAAAAATAGAAGAAAAAAAAATCAAAATATATATATTTATGATTCTTTTATTTAAACGCATTTGCTGAAAAAGAAATACAATAATGGAGTTTACTATCTTGTGTCCCTAGAAATCTCAGGGGCCCCGGTGGTTCAGTCGGTAGGTCGCCTCGCATATATAAGAGAATACATTGGCCTAACAATGTTTTATAATTTTTTTTAAATAAATGTTTCTGACAATTTTTAGGACATAAAATAAAAAAAACATCCATTACCCTGCAGGGAGCCCCACACATATATAGAAGCATATATAAGAGTGTCGTCTGCTCATGTTTGTCTGGGGCTCTGTATGGGTGAAATTATAAAATTGTTAAAGAATACAAGAAAAAATTATTAAAATTGTAAAAAATTGTTAGGCCAATGCATTCTCTTATATATGCGAGGCGACCTATGGTCGACTCGCATATATAAGAGAATGCATTGGCACAGGGTAAAAAATATCCCGACTTACGACTGGATTTGATATGGCGGGTCACATTTATGTCAACATATATGGATATGTTGAGTTATCGACGGAAACTAAATAATCGGCACCATATAAATGGACAATTAAACGGACATGGCTCATTCGAGCTTCCAAATTATGTCTACGTAATTTTGAAGGAGATGTTCAATAGGTTGACAAATACACGAATTATTGATATGGCGGCTTCATATACTTTCCATGGTCACATCATCTGGAACCATCTGGGATGGACGCACTGTCAGACAGACGCGCCGACTGACGGATACACTAACTGACACTGGTGATTTATACAGCCCTCCCTTTGTTTTCGAAGGACAAACACACACAGAAGTTAAAACCAGATATGTGCTAATAATATTTTCTAGGTAGAACCACATATTGATTTATGGATTGGACTATATTTATTATAACGAACCAAAGCCGGACTCTTTGGGTCGTATGTAGACTATATCTGATTTTGTGACGTCACCAATTATTATCTAATACGACGCAGCTGTTTTGAATTTCGCGAGCGCTTTTGTCGCGCAGTCGATCGGTGGGCTTAAAGCATTAATGTCGTAATCGGAAAATCTTGTTACGGTGTCTTTCGATTACTGGTATTGCAAATGAGAATTATGGACATTGAATTACAATGTAAGTTCATTCGTAGCGTTAGTTTACCTTTTGTTGAGAAAATAAGACACCATAGTAACTGCAGTCTACACTCATCGGGGCGAGTGAAAGGTGATCGAAATTCCTGATGTGAAATATAATAAGAATGTTATCACGAATTTACCGTTCTAATGTGCGAAGATGGGCATTTAATGTACAGCACATGGTACGGTGCGGTACTGTGCGAAACGAAATAACGTATATTTAATAAGGAATTAATTGATATCATACGACTATATAGTAGGCCTACATACATGCAGGTGATAATCTATAAATATACTATTTTCTGGAATCGAAAGGAAACACATAATTAAAAACAAAGCAGAAGATACATTCAGGCGAACTCGTTCAATGTGGTAAGTTACACGATGACGTTGTTCGTCGATTTTCGTTGAAATCGACACGGTGACACATTTGAATGAAATGAACAGCTATACAATGGACACGCTTCTCGTATAGTGTCTCCACCGCAGCGCTCACCCAGCGTAAAAAAAAGAAGAAATAAATTGGTTAAATTCATTAAAGATATTCCCGTTCCCCTCTCGACAAGGTATAACTATTTTCGCTTTGATGTTGGTACTAGTAGTTTATAACCATGAATAGTCTAGCTATCGATCAAGAATACCCGGAAGTACGATTTATTTGCCTCATTTATACTCGAAATTACGATTCATTCATTCGACGAACCCAGGATATATAGCCTTATGTGAATCTTATTTGGAGGGAATACCAGAGAATCTATAAACTGATTTTGATAAAAACAAAACAAAAAAAGCCACAGCTACCCTCATATGAGTGGTTTTGCTTTGGTTCGTTAATTACGCTAGCGTATGATCATATTATATATGCTGAAAGTGCCACAATGAAAAATTCAGCACCATCTCTTCAGAAATGTGATATACGGTTAGTTCCAGGAACTGGCCGATTGCTGCATTCTGATAATGCTATAGTGGAATCACACAAAGAATGGCACAACATACCATTGATCTCTTTATGTTATGCCACGACTGTTGATGCAGGGTAAAACTGTGCACTTAAATTATTCAATTATCTAGGCTGAACACTTGTAAGATTGTGAAGAGAATCATGAAATATTTCGTCGTGCCGCCAAATTACCATTCCCATGTCGTGTTCTCGTACATCGTTAATTTGTCGTATGGTGTTGGTGCTGGTGCATCGGAAAATGTGAACTACATATATAAACTATTGGGTCTCTTATATCACGGAAATTACTATATATACGTTTGTAGGAAATCCTCGATAAAAATGTTTTACCAATGTATGTGCCCCTCCTCAGACCCCCATTCCTGACATGGACGGCACCAATTATGCATCTTTATACCAAAAATTTAGATTCCCTGTATCATGGATATGGCTATATATAGGATTGGTAGAAATCGGTGACAAAGAAATTTGTATTAACGAAAGCACCCCTCTCCCTTCCCTGACTCGGTCGGGACAATTAGGTATATTTAAACCTCATTATATAATTATGATTCATCGTAACATGGAGATAACTAATGGTGGTGGAAATCGGCGACAAAACTATTTCCAACGAATTTGATGTCATCCATTTCCCATCCCTTACTCCGGCAGCATCATTTTTTAACCTGCACCACTATCTTCTTCGTAAAACGTTACCCCATACTGGTCCCCTTTGGAGCCAAAAACATGGCCCGCTAATGAATATATCGGACAGATAAACAGACAGATATAAGGCTAGCTGGTGGGCCCGACTTCGTCCTGGCTGTTTCCCCTCTGCTTTCATCCGGACAAAAGTACCCCTAGGTATCAAATTTCGTCGAAATCCGTCCGTTTTACCCGATTTGACCTTGAATTGATAATTTTGAAGGTCAAGGTCAGGTCGGGGTCACGATTTGACTCGTCCAAAACACTCCCCGGACAAAAGTACCCCTAGGTATAAAATTTCGTCGAAATCCGTCCGTTTTACCCGATTTGACCTTGAATTGACCATTTTGAAGGTCAGGTCGGGGTCACGATTTGACCCGTCCAAAATACTCCCCGGACAAAAGTACCCCTATGTATCAAATTTCGTAGAAATCCGTCCGGCAGTATTTCCGGCCATAGCTAACAGACAAACAGACAGACAGAAGTCCCAAAATATATATTAAACTAGCCGATGAGCCCGACGTTGTCCGGGCTATTCAAAAACCAAATTTCAAGTCGATAGCTCTACCAAATTTCAAGGCGATAGCTCTACCCGTTTCCGAGATCTGGTCTGCGCATGCGCGAAGCTGGCGTCGCACGGGCTCGGCGACCCGATAAAATTCGTATCCGGGGCAAGATACATTCACATACCAAATTTCAAGTCGATAGCTCCACCCTTTCCGAGATCTCGTCTGCGCATGCGCGAAGCTGGCGTCGCACGGGCTCGGCGACCCGATAAACTTCGTATCCGGGGCAAGATACATTCACATAGCAAATTTCAAGTCGATAGCTCCACCCGTTTCCGAGATCTCGTCTGCGCATGCGCGAAGCGGGCGCCGCACGGGCTCGCCAATACGACAACGTCCACCGCCCGGTCAAACTACACACACGTACCAAGTTTTGTCCCGATCGGTCGAGAATCGTAGATTTGTATAAATGACAAACAAACATACATACAGACAGACAGACAGACAAACAGAGGTCTTCAAAATATATATGAGATGTAAAGTTAGGTATATGTATAAGATCGGGCAGAATATCCTCTTTATCTGTCTCAACTGACGCATATAATGTCACCCGACGTTGGCCGGGCTATTCAAAAACCAAATTTCAAGTCGATAGCTCTACCCAGCCCGACGTTGTCCGGGCTATTCAAAAACCAAATTTCAAATCAATAGCTCTACCCGTTTCCGAGATCAGGTCTGCGCATGCGCGAAGCTGGCATCGCACGGGCTCGGCGACCCGATAAAATTCGTATCCGGGGCAAGATACATTCACATAGCAAATTTCCAGTCGATAGCTCCACCCGTTTCCGGGATCTCGTCTGCGCATGCGCGAAGCGGGCGCCGCACGGGCTCGCCAATACGACAACGACACCGCCCGGTCAAAAACCAAATTTCAAATCGATAGCTCTACCCGTTTCCGAGATCTGGTCTGCGCATGCGCGAAGCTGGCGTCGCACGGGCTCGGCGACCCGATAAAATTCGTATCCGGGGCAAGATACATTCACATAGCAAATGTCAAGTCGATAGCTCCACCCGTTTCCGTGATCTCGTCTGCGCATGCGCGAAGCTGGCGTCGCACGGGCTCGGCGACCCGATAAAATTCGTATCCGGGGCAAGATACATTCACATAGCAAATTTCAAGTCGATAGCTCCACCCGTTTCCGAGATCTCGTCTGCGCATTCGCTGCACGGGCGTCGCATGGGCTCGCCAATACGACAACGACGACCGCCTGGTCAAACTACACACACGTACCAAGTTTCGTCCCGATCGGTCGATAATCGTAGATTTGTATTAATGACAAACAGACAGACAGACAGACAGAGGTCTTCAAAATATATATGAGATGTAAAGTTAGGTATATGTATAAGATCGGGCAGAATATCCTCTTTATCGGTCTCAACTGACGCATATAATGTCACGTTGTCAAGTTTACCAAAAAAACTGTCCTCTAGGTACCACAATTTGTCATTTGTTTGAATAAAGAATTCGTCACAAGGCGACCCATGCATATAGACACATTGAGCCTCTTGCTTGCACAATACTTAAATCCTATGCTAAATCTAAATTTCATATTAAGGGTTATATTGGCAATTATCAACTCACGAAGACGAGTGTGATTTATTATGTACGTGGTAATTGTTACTAGACTGGACAAACTTTTTTTTCAGGTAGGCAAATGACTTCTTCTCATCTTTCTTCAATATTACGCGATTAAATGCATCGGGTAACCATTAGTGTGTAGGTGCTTTCAACAAAACATTATTTCCATAAACAGGTCTGACACTCCCGGTGACAGATAACGATATGTGACCCGCCATATCAAATCCAGTCGGAAGTCGGGATTTTGTGGGTGGAATTATAAAATTGTTAAAGAATACAAGAACAAATTATTAAAATTGTAAAAAATTGTTAGGCCAATGCATTCTCTTATATATGCGAGGCGACCTATGGTCGACTCGCATATATAAAAGAATGCATTGGCGCAGGGTAAAAAAATCCCGACTTCTGACTGGATTTGATATGGCGGCTCACATATGATGTCGATGTGACCTGCTGATGTGGGCAATGTTGATATAACCGTGATGTTGGGGCAACTTGGTGCTTCTATACCCATTATTAAGCAATCTTGCTAATTTGCTATGACGCTGGGTGCCCTGCTGAATTAAAATGATGCTGGTGGGACAAAACGATGCTGATAACAAAATGTACCGTTAGCTTATCTAAAGTAACTGTTGTCAGTTCGCAGTTTTTGGATAACCGAGTTAGTGTCTGCATGTCTTTCATAAACATATATGTTTTCATATATTTTAGTCGTGGCTGTTCCTATTTTATATTTTAGTCGTGGCTGTTCATATTATAAAAAAAACGACAAGAAAACCCATCTTTTTTGTAAATTTAAAAAACAAAATTATTTGAACCAGAAAAAACATAAGATAATGCACTGGCACGGAGTATTTAATGCTGCACCAGCGCAGCTCCGGTCATGAAAGGGTTTTAATTGATTTGATGATGGTCCCAGTGGTGATCATCACTTGACTTTTATGTCATTCGAAAAAAAACGAACTATGCTTTTAATTGTGTTAATGAACAAATCAAGCATTGCGACAGCGCGCCATTTGAAGGCACTATTGTTTAATAAATATTAGTCACTAAAACCTCGAACATCATTTTATATATATTTTATATCCGCGATCCGCGGGAACGGAGATGGGACATAAGCTGATGTGGGTCCCGATGGACCTATAGTATTCTCTGTATAACAAATTCGAATCAGAGTGCTCTCTCGAGAAAATGGCGTAAAGGGTTTCATATGACAAAATGCTATATTGGCCATCCATCAATCGCGAAGCTCGATAAATTTTGAAGGGAAATCTCATGTATTTCAATATTTATGAAGCAGTAGGCTTCTAGCCTCGATCAAGCACTTCACCATGAGTGTCGAGTTAATGCTATGAACGACTTTGTCGAACAAACATTGGGACCCATTTACTATGAATATCGAAATGGTGGGATACAAGCGTTTTAAGTATGTCGTGACACTTTTCGTCCATTTAGCGATACAAGTTATGTCCATTTGCGACTCGATTCGATACGAAGCGAGTCGATTGTACGTTAATATAGAGCCATTCGTCAAGATTCGCATAGGAACAAGAGGGATCCATATTATAGCTGCGTGCATTATCGCCGCGGTGGGAAAACACGGTCTTCGATCAGGGTGGGTCATACTACGCTCATATATCGCAATCCACAACCTCATTCAGCACATTCCTACTCGACTTTCAAGGAACATCCCGCTGACAAGAAAGAGACAAACCATCGAGTAACCAATAATCGATTTATCTAGACGTATACCCTCCATGCATATAATCCAGTTAAATGCAACCATTGTGAGATACATAATTATTTAGCCGTGCATTGTACAATGAATCTTGACCGCCTATCGTAACATCTTTTCATCTTTAAGGGGGCGGCAGTAAGACAGTCTAGCCTGACTATGCCACCCCCTCGAATATACAATGTAATATTTGTCAAATGTATCATGCATTAATATGTGTATATTTAAATAAAATATCCTATCCTATCCTATCCTCAAAGTTAAATGTATGGAACGCCCTTTTCGTTACTATGCATTTCCTGGTTAATTTCACTCTTTTTTAAAACTTATTAAAAAAATAGGAAAAAATATTTTCAGATTTCACGACGTAACTGATTCCTTATTGCTGATGTAATTAGGGGGATTGTTACGCTCTACGCGCGATGTTTAGCGAAATTTGCACTTCATCATTTCGGCTCCATGACTAATGTGCGAATATACATAAGATAATCATGAAATATCTCACTTCTTCAAATTAAAAAATTTGAAATAAGTTTTGACTACTGATTTGTCATTATGAAGGTACTTATAATATGGTATATTTACATACACCTGATATCTCTTCCGATTTCCCCATAGCGTTACGGTAGACACGCCCCCTTATTCAATGCGTTCGTAAACCTATGAACGTAACGTGACGTCACTTCCAATGTCGTTCATAGGTTTATAAACACATTGGTCCCGGAAATCACCGGGGATTGTCGGACATTACCGACTGCTTGAGTATATAGTACGTCCGGATTTGGCAAGAAATTTGTTTCGATCTATAATCAGTGTTGTTGCTCTGTGTTACTGAGCGTTGATGCAGCTGGTTGATGTTTAAAAAAACCGCGCTACTCAATCGGGTTTTATCATTTTCCTTGCCGCTACAAATATTCCCCCGAACCGATTCCCCCGTAACGATGTTATGGCGCCAAATGTCCATGGACGAAATTTTGTCAGAGATTTTATTCCTACATATTTCTGTAAATTGTTTTTGTAAACTTGACAGATATTTAGTACCATGGGAACATGTGCACCTTCGATTATGAAGTATATCACCATCTTTTTCGACTTAGATATTTTTTTGCAACATGCAAAATTTGTCCGGGCTTATAATCTGTATTTGTATTCTCAAAACAGCAAATATGTTAATATGGCTACCCTCAATATAGCTAAACTGCTCTATAGCATCCTTATTCCCACTGCTAGAGTCCCACCTCTAGTCGGATTTGCATATATATCACTTCCCACCACTTGTGAATGAAACACTCAATAAATGTATCTGCCTAATTGTGGCAACACATTTTCTTAACCGTTTCAGTGCCAGGGGCCGATCTTATCGGCCCTAAGTTACGGTCTGTAAAATCGGCCCTAAAAAAAATAAAAAAATAAAATTTTATTCTTTTTTTTTGGGTTGAATTTTTTTTGAGTATGCATAAGATGCTATAGCGAATTTAAAAACAAACTGGATAAAACCTTAGGGGCATGTTATAACTCAAAACTATCACCAAGTATTCATAGTAATAATTTTGATGCCCATGAAAAACGTAAGATTCCCTGGCACTAAACCTACAAAATAAGTCTGTTAAAGAATATATGAAAAAATTATTAAAATTGTAAACAATTGTAAAAATTAATAACAAATGATGAAAGATTGTTAGGCCAATGCATTCTCTTATATATGCGAGGCGACCTATGGTCGACTCGCATATATAAGAGAATGCATTGGCACAGGGTATATGGGTTTGATACAAAAATCGGACTTGGCACTGAAAGTGTTAACACAACGGCGGAAGTTGTGCGATGACCAGCTGATGATCGAGGTCCAGCAGTTTTTTGAATCTCCGGATATGAATATCTTTCGTAGTCCTCTTGGCTATACTTTTGGAACTTAAAACACCACAAATGTATGCAGGTGTAGTTTTGTGTGTCAAATCTTCAACTCTGGTGGCTGTTGTGTTGGTTTAAAGTCAAACCGTAACTTTGTAACAGTCCTTTTTCCGTATATTTTGACATTCTATTAACATGTGTGACTCTCTGTGGATCCCGCGCAGCCTATATATCACACTCGGACGACCAGCTATATCGCGGGCTCTCAACAAAGACCTGCTGATATGCAATGTATGTTGATGAGTAACTAACACATGCGTCTTTGCAAGAGACGTTAACACTGAAGACGAATGTCAGATTGAATTGTCTTGGGTTAGCTACGCTTTGTAGTACACTAACACACAATCATGTCCAGAAAGTTTCTTGACACTGGGATCAAGGGTGAGAAATTTAATTTTGCCAAATAATTTGCTAAATGAAAATAGTTTTGGCCAAATTCTTTTGGAACTTTCCTAATGCTATTCCTGATAGTACCATTTTCTGCAAAAATTAAATCTTATCAAATGATTCGACACTCGCGGTTTGACCGACTTTTGATATTGACAGGAAAGCAGTTAGTTAATAATTATACTCGCATCTCTTTTGTTGTTTATCATACAACAATAAACCAATCACCGAACAATAAAATGGTAGCAGGATTGCTTCATTAGAAGGGCACACCACAAAAGGATTAGCCATGTAAACACCACCACACTAAATATGGGTAATCCTCCACCCATCGATATTAAGTGCATCTTAATAGAGGTGTTACCTTTTCCTAAACCATATAAACCTCCAATATAATTATATTGTAAGAGTTTCCTGAAATGAATGGTATTGATTCACCAATATTTGTCAACTGTCTTGAGGAATTAAAAAGTGACTTGCCAAAACTTTTGCCAAATGAAAATATTTTTTGCCAAATGTGAATTATTTTTGCCATTGGCAAATTTGGCAAGTGGCAGCGCGAACCCATGGTGAGAACCATGTACTGGGGATATACTTCAGAATCATTGGTACTTATCGATTCATCAATCTAACGTTCAATGTGTTGTTGTTTTTTATATTTGAGTTGCCATATTAAAGGCAAACAATCTACAAATAGCCTAGCAGCCGCTTGGACTACCCTTCGTGTTAACTGACGCGCAAAAGGCTGGTACATAGCTGAATCAGTGACCAGTTTAGCAACGGCATATACATGTAGCAGTCTCTGGTACCTCCACACAGACAGCAAGTGAGGTGTGAACATAACTAGAATCGAACAGTCATCAAGACGAAATACTTGTTTGTGATATGCCCTAAGTACTATGTTTTAGATAGTTTTATATATGATTATAGTCTGTACTTGTGCGTGGATATGAAATACAAGCCATCTATTCTATTATTTATACTTGTTTTAGGGGGTAGCAGGAAGACAGCCCGATAAGGCTAACCCACCAACAATATACAACATTGTCTTATTATGTGTTACTGCCATTGTATTATTCATGTGTGTATTGTAAATAAATTATCCTATCCTATTCATAAACATACATATAAGACGGCAGACAGCATACATGAATGAATCGAAAATAAAACAATACAACACATTACAGATAACCGAAATTTAAATCTGAAACATTGCGGAGAGGGGTTACACTCTGATTAACCCTTTACCCAACAGAACGGCCCTGTGCCAATGCATTCTCTTATATATGCGAGTCGACCATAGGTCGCCTCGCATATATAAGAGAATGCATTGGCTTAACACATTAAAAATTATAAAATTGTTAAAGAATGTAAGAATTCTTTTTTTTTTAGGCCAATGCATTCTCTTATATATGCGAGGAGACCTATGGTCGACTCGCATATATAAGAGAATGCATTGGCACAGGGCATAACTGTAACTATCACAATGTGGTCAAGGAGCCGGTTCCAATGATACCCATATTTGTATGGTTCTATTGAGACAGACCGAAGATATTTTAGGCTGTTGAAGCTTTATTTGGCCGGTTTTGGCAGCTTTGTTGGGTAAAGGGTTAATTGAGCCAGGTCAACTCAACCACACAAAATCGATGCAGGGCGAAAGCGGAAAACCAGCTAAGCCGCATCCTCTGGTCTGTGTCTCGCGTGATGCGGCCACCCTTGTACCACCAGCGGTCAATACTATAAAGCGTTTACAAATTGTCAGATATCAATAATATGTTCTTAAGAAAGTACTTAGTAGTAACACATGTTCATATAGTACTGCTGGCCCGAAGCAATATTGAAAACCAATTGTGGTATTCAAACGGATTATCACCCAAAAACCTTAATACGAATGTTATTGGTATGTGCACCAACATGGTGAATACTCAGAAAGAGGTCTGGAATCATAACCCATTAAGGGCTGTAATGTGGATGTCAACTGTTGAGAATTTTGTGTTGTCATCATGTTAGCGGTTAGCACCAGAATGAAAGTAATCTTTGCTGATAAACGTTATTAAGAATTATAGTGATGTTATCACCCCAGCTCACGTGTCTACGATTAGTGGTAGAATGTTCGAAAAGTCACATTACAAAACGAAATCATTGATTGTCCATTATAATATGCGAATAGCTCAGTGGCCAGTCGCCTGATCATTATGCTGAAGGCATGTCAATTAAGGTAAATCGATAGTCGGTCACAGAGATACATGTAGCATGCCTTTCTTGTAATTACAAACGATTAAACATTCATATACTAAGAATTATACACACTGTATGTCAGCATGTCGAATGTGGAATTTTTCCTCCCAATAAGTCGAATTGGACTATGGTTATTTTCTGCTGGAAAAACTACATGTTACTCCTATGGGACGACCAATTGTTACTCGCCAATTTACCCGCTTTGGAAATTTAATGAAGTATTATGTTACAAATAATCGTCCGGATTTGTGGATTCGTACGACCAAACGGTGTTGATTCTGGTATACAGGCATAGGTAAAATTTCGGAAAGAAATTCCCTATTAGTTGTAGATATGTTCATAGTATCGACTCCTGGCTACCCCGATCCCATGATGTGCGTACCATGTCAATGTCAGAATAGTCCAACGAGAAAACACTTTAAAAGACATTTTCAAATGCATACTGAAACATGAGAAGACAGGAAATGTTATGCTAATATCTACTCACCAATGTTCTGGTTCTGTTCACGAAAGTGTTTATTGATATAGTGACTCTCGGATACCAATACTCAGTGGACATATATACACGGTGCCAGTTCGCGTCCTATACCCATCAAGAGGCTGGTTGTTGTCATGCTATATACACTCCGTGCATCTACAAATAACCAACCTTCTCGTTTGCTATTGTTAATGAATTATAGTTAGAATTTTTCTCAATGGTTAAATATTGATAAAGCGTACAGCATGAAGCGAGCTGTGATTTAGCGCCCGTGTGGCCCTGTCGTAATGGTGCCGATCCATACACGTGCAAGAACGATGCTCCATTCTATTTGACGTCACAACGCTACTGTGTGTTTTTTTTTATGTGCCATGGGCGGTGGACCAGTTGACAAGGTGCATGCTGCATTATGGGGGGATATAAGCCGTCCAGTCATGGGGAAGCTGGTTCTAAACTCGATGCGCGCGGATTTGTGGCGTGTATCTTGGCAGATTTGTTTATTTCTGATTTCCCGCTGAATATGAAAAACAAAATAGAACAGGAACTTACTTATCGGCGTTTTATTATTCGTTCGCACACTTAGTGTCGGAGCAGATACAATGAACCCAGTCATAATTTAAGGGCTTTGTGGACCCAATTTTTCAAAAATTTCCCAAAATTTTATAGAGTCCAAATAAAGGATTCTGTTCATGTATATTAGTAATAATAGAAACCATGCCCATTGATGCAACATTTTGAGAGTATACGTCATGGTGGATTATGTTAGAAATACAAAATGTGAACTTTATTGAGATTTAAGATGGTCCAAGAAGAACAAAGTCCATATCTAAGAATCAAATATGGGAATAAGTACTGAACACGGTGATGAATGATGTACTACAAAAAATATTATAATTCTTGAGTGTTCTTAGATAAAATTACTTTGAACCGGTTGTTGACAAATGATATATACTTGCTTAAACATTGGCTATGTGGGTGGTAGCAGGCACGGGTTAACAGCTGGCCATTGTAACTGCTCTGGACTCTGTTGACAATAGAATGCTAATCCTCAATCAAACCCCTGCCAGATCACCACACTAATTCTAGTAAGTAGGTCACCACTGACTCAGGGTAATCACTCATGTGGAAGTTGACACTGGTAAGAGTCATTCACACTGGACTGGACATCAGCCATGAAAGGTTGAACCATGAACTGCTGCCTCTCAGTCAACCATATTATGAAGATAGTATATCATTTGTCAACAACTGGTTCAAAGTAATTTTATCAAAGAACACTCAAGAAATATAATATTTTTTTTGTAGTACATCATTCATCACAGTGTTTAGTACATATTCCCATATTTGATTCTTAGATATGGACTTTGTTTTTCTTGGACCATTGCCTGTAAATTTTATTTTTTTAAATCTCAATAAATGTCGCATTTTGTATTTCTAACATAATCCACCATGACGTATACTCTCAAAATGTTGCATCAATGGGCATGGTTTCTATTATTACTACAATACATGAACAGAATCCTTTATTCGGAAATTTAGAAAAAATTGGGTCCACAAAGCCCTTAAAATAACCCACTTAATTTTGCATTGTGACATATATATATACATATACCTTTAGGAAATGTTTTCTTGAACAAACGGTGGCTAAGTAGAAACCAGACAAGATGGCGTGAGTTTGATCTGAATTTTTAAGGAACATATCTTGTGATATATATAGGGACGTTTATATGTGCATTGCGTAATAACAATATACTATACGTTTTGGTAGGAATGTGATAGTTTCTGCTAAAGATGACGGTCAAGAGGACGACACAAAATGGATAATCTATTTTTTCACACGTTGATCATACATACGTTCTTGCCATTTGTTTGGGAGGTAGATTGTGGCTTACATTCTTATAATTCGTACTAAATGAGCAGTCGGCAAAATAATCTACTATATATTTTGGAACTCCTGTCTGTATGTGACTGTGTGTGTTATAGTCTAGAAAACTGCTCAACCGATCCGAGTCAAATTTGTTATGTAGGCCTACTTTGATACGGGTAACAGGGCGGGTCCAATTTCACGCGCGACTGTGGCCTTGACCATATAGGCATGTTTCTGGACCTTGACCGATCCGACTCAAATTTGGTATGTAGGCCTACTTTGATCCCGAGAACAATATGGGTGGGTCCAATTTCACGTGCAGCCGTGTCCTTCGCATTGACATCGCTCATATACCCTCATATAGGCATGATTCGGTCCGCCCGGACCAAGTCAGGCATATCAGCTAGTATTAAATATTTTGAACAACCTGGTATCAAATTTCACCAAAATTAATTGCCTTTTGTGCTAACATTATAGAATTTCAACAAAGAATTACTTCGCTTATGTGCGAATGAAAGATTTTCTGGATAGTTAGCAGCTAACGCCATTCATACAGCAGGCGACTGGACTGTATCTGTGCGATCAGACTATGTTTTGATTGAAGCTAATTGAGCATATTGGCGGTCCCACTGTGGGCATGTCTCTCTCTGCCACCCGATTATTGTTTGTTTTGCTACGAGTTGGGCCAATAGAGACCTTTCGCAAAATCGCGATTACGATTACGGATATGGAAATATCCAGCCAGTATACGGCCAACAATTCGAGCTTTACGCCCGATGGTTCTTATGCGAGACGAAATATACCCTACTTAGTTTAACTATGTGCAGATGTGTCAAGAATGTGCCACCGGTCCTGCTTGATGACGCTCTAACATGTGTTATACACGACAAGCACATGGGATCTGCAGGAGACAAATTACTTTTTCCATCAAATATAAGTGTAACTGGATATAATGGGGCATATGCTGCCATAACAATTAACCATCGTATGTAAGTTGTGATGGTGTCCACCCTACTAGAACAATAGATCCTATATGTGTACTCGTAATAGTAATTTTGTGAAAGGTGTCTAGTATCTCAAAACGTGTAGCTTTGGCGCCGTAAAATCACATGACTTTTCCCGCAAAGTGCATATGCATAGCAACACCTTAGTAACACACGTTACAAGTTACACGTATGTGTAGCTCATCCTGACTAATGAGACTGTATTCACGAAAATTAAAGCAATGAACACTCATGCTCAGTGCATCCATCAACTCAGCCTAAACGTGAGTTTTAATTTGATTTCAAAGTCCTCACCCCCTCAATATACATGTAACACCATGGGTCTAAGCCAGGCAACATAATACATTGAAGTGATGTAAGTTGTACATAATTGGTGTCTCCCTTAGTCTGATATATCAATATTGAACGATTCAAATGGTTTAACATTATATCGTATTTTAGATTATGTTTTGGATTGGGCAATGTGTTCAATTCCATACCACAACCCGTTTACGACCAACTGTCTCCAGTGGACCAAATCATAATCTCAATCGCTAAATCAAAGATAGTTGAACCAAATGTCAGATGAATCGCTGCGGTCAATTCTTTGAAGAAGCTTTTAGAACTTTCGGTGAATTTGTTAACGAACAAGTGTGTCTCCTAGATCTGCCCCTTTTGACCATTGAATGTCGTTACCAGATCTGAATCCCAGTCACACAAGGTTTCTAAAATTAGGTATGGTCACATATGGTTAATGGTTTCATAGCGGATGTTCTATGTTTCTAGCATTATTTGTGAGAAGGCGAGTTACGACTTTTGGTTCATCCCCTATTTGACTGGGTGGCAGCATTCGAACAAAGCTGAATCCAACTCTCCAGAGGACTACACAGAGTCAATTTGTTATTGCGATTTCCATCAGAAATGACAGTTTTTCCTTGTTGGTAATTGATGCCATAAAATACCATTGTTCTGCTCAAAAGATCATACAAATCATACTCTCGTGTTTGACAAGTATAGATTAATCGATAAAAACAGTGGGCAATCATCATTCATTGCTATATCCCTTTATGTGCCAACGTGATCGCTCGGTTTTCTTTGAGAAACTAACCCGCAAAAATCTCAAAATAAGCAATATTTCAGAACTCATGTGTGGAATACCTTATATCCCGTCCCAAAAAAAATATGAAACTATTTACCAACACACAGCAATATATTGCAGCGACTAAGCGTTTCGACCCCAAATGATTATATTTATTTTATTTGCGAATCTATACTTAAAAAAAAAATTTGCTTCCGGAATCTCAACTTTTACCTCACAAGTGGACAAACCTCCCATTCAAGCATCTCATTCTGATGTATTATCTGTATTGCCTTCCAGAGCACAACAATAACAAAATAGAAAACAAATCAAGTGTACCATTATATTTTACAGCCAACATAAGGGTACTAAGAATAGATAATATATTGGCACTTGTCAATCATACGAAAATTCATAATGTAGTGACATTCATTAAATACAAATTTTCTCACAGCTAAGAAACAACCTCATGTCAAACCATCTCTGGAAGGTGCTACACACTATCGGCCGAATTCTGGTCCCTGGTCTAGACCAGGGTTTCATGTAAACTATAGTCTAGACCAGGCCGAAATCACGATGATCGCCATGTGTTACCCAGCTTCGAGGCGAGTAAACTGGGATTATTGGTCAGCACTGGTCCGTATTCTCGTCTTTTTGAAACTCAGGTTTACGTAAACCATGGTTTGCCTTCTTATTGTCATTCAAGCCTGTGTCGGTCTGTTTATAATTCGAACCATGTGGTAACGTACAAGTTCTGGTAACAGAAATGTATTTTTTGGAAACATTTATCTTTATGTTAACCAAATAGGAATTGTGTTTTATTGATATGCCGTGTAGAAGAAAGATTATAATAATATATGAACTTGACAAAATGTAATATAATCGATAATTATGTGTGTTATAGGACTGGTAATAGTCTACAACTGAGACCTAGTACCCCCCTGGTCTGAGATTTTTGTATAAACCGAGACTTGAACCTGAGACGAGATACCTTTTTCTGTTTTCGCAGTAACGATACAGATTGGTAATTTGATTGTAAATCATGCGTGCGTTTATCTGTCTTTACAGTGGAGTTTTATTTGTAACATCCTTGCCGTGTTTGAAAGCATATTACCGTTAGATGGATTAAGTCAGATTTTCGTGCTATTATTTCTAATATGTTATCGATGGGTTGACACGGTGGTTGACACGGATAAATACGGTATGATAGTAGTTTTGCAATCGGAACGTAATCCAATGCGGGTGTCTTTCGTTCCGTGTTTCTTGAAATGAATTGAGGTCGGAGCTAGTTTTGATAGTACCAATTCATCATTTGAGAATAAATTATTGCTGGACTGGATATACAATATAACAGCAAAAACTCTCAAAATTATATTAATACGGAACGAAATATTGTGGTTCAAAATAAGGAAATGTCCGATTAAATTAAATTAAATGCATGGGACCCCTGCTCTTGATTAATGATTTATTTGGTCCAGTTTCTTAAGCCTTGACATTTCAAATTGTTTATTTGTCATAATTTATTTTTAAACATGGATTTGGAAAAAAATTACCTGGCATGGAAATATCTGCTATCGGGAGTGTGATACAACGCACCAATCTCGATGTTTTCCGATACCCCCCCCCCCCCCCCCCACACCACCACCCCCCCCCCCCCCCCCTTGGGACCATTACATTTTCTGGAAAATTATTTTCAATAACTTCAATCACGGCGATAGTAATTTAGAATCTTTCTAAATGTTCTACTTATTGCAAATTCCCAAGTCCGCGAAATTACATTGCACATGTCACCCCCTCACCCCAATGAATTGTTGAAAAATTCCAACAAGTACCTCACTATTTCCAGTTGGAAATTGCCACCTGATATTCCCTATAATAATGGTTCGAAATGTTTTCAAGAGATGAATGTAATTTATGTGTAATATTTTGACGCAAAGTTGAACAATATATAGTTGATTCTTGATCTGAACAAACAATATTTTACACTATACATTGATTGTTAAGGATGCCGGTGGTCCCGTCGGTAGAATGCTCGGGGCATTATGCCGCCATTTTGCCATCTAGCGCTGACGACGCTGGTTCGAATGCCGACAAGCGCGGATTCGCGATCCACTCTAAGTGAGGATAATCTTATTCGTGTATCTGTGAAAGTTAGTCGGTCCCTTTCCGGGGTCGGTATTTCTACACACGGTGTTTCTCGGTGAATTTACTATCTGCGGCGTAGACTTTCCTCCACTCGGAAAACTGACAACGTCGTGACTTCCGCATAGGGGGTGAGAAATCCGCACCACCCTTGCCCCGTGATCCCCGTCGAACGGCGACGGCATACAGATACCGCTATACAACCCGGATATAAGCCGCATTCACGTGCTCAGGTTTGGAGACACCAACACACCAATCTCGATGCAGCGCTCAGCACGCGTTTGTCCATAGATTGTCTGTGATTGTCGTTGATTGTACAACAATGCGCCGATTCCAGCTTGCGACCAGGTGGTTTCGCGAGACCAAGTCCTGACACGGAACACCGTGATTATTAGGGTGGTCTAGACCTGAGACCAGATTTCAGCCGTATATCTCTCATAACTTATCACCGTGTAAATACGTTTGTACCGTCATCTTGATCACATGTCTGTTATTATATTGTATTAGGAGATGGGCTTCATACGTTGCAAAAACTTGTGCCCCAATCCCTTTTGTATATTATGCAAATAAAATATGTTTCAAGTCATGTGTTGTGAGCTTGATCAGACCTCCTTTAATATAATACTAAAATTCTATTTTTGATTGATCAGTGGGTGGTTGCGACAGTCCTGTATCATATATTTTTTAAATTTTTTTGTATTGATAAAGAAGAATAATAACAAAGAAAGAGACAAAATACATTCACTCATTCATGCTCTCAGTCCAAGAGATGGAAGAGTTTCGCTCTTCCATGTCCTGGTCTACTTTCTCACCTGTGACGTGCAATTAGAAAATATTTAGAGCCACACAATGTGTTAGGACAATTTTAACATCATCGTTCAACTTGAATGCAAGACCAATAACCGATACTGGGTACTACCTTGATATATTTTTGCTTGAAATGGACTTTCTTTAGCAACAACAATGGTGATAAAAAACAATAGATTATTTGTTTGTCTTCAGAATAACTTTAATTTCCCTTATTAACCGGCTAAAGTGGTCGATGGTGTGCAATATTTAAGGTTTGCAGATTCAATGTTCCAAACACTATGTGCAGCTTTAATTGATTTAAGTTCTGAAGTTAACATAAACAGTTTAATTAGTAAATTTAACCACATTGAGACCGTATTGTAAATATTGTAAATATTGCATGGTTCGACAGGTCCTGTATCATTTTCACGGACAACGCCGTTCATGTGACACAGAGATATCTACGATGTTCATGGTGATCATTGGAGTGCATAATAATATAGTTAAATCTTACTTAGATGATTGAGTCAAGTGGAATTTTGCATTATTTGGTTTCACGGGTAACCGATTGAGAATATATTCCAATTGGTTCCATGAACGTGTAATTAAATTTATATATTTTTTATTTTAGATAAACTTAATTTCACATATTCAGAAATTAATGTTCTTCATATTGTCGGCCTGTCTATAGTGTTAACTCCGAGATAATCTGTTAATATCGTCTTAAACGATTTATGTGCTTTTAGTGGTGTCTCATTTTCCAAACAATGTTGTGCGTCAGCTATCATGTGGCATGTTCTCGTGTCTTTTAAGCCCCAATTGATTATCTTGATCGGAGTTTCTTGTCTGAAAAGCACAAGAAGCACGACAGAGTACTTGACACGGTAGTGTATTTTTCATATTCCAAACAATATCTAGTGACATGTTCTCGAGCCAAACAAGATTTCGATTGACTCCACTAAGGATAGGAGTTTCTCGACTGACTACAACAAGAGACACACATCAACTTTTTTCTAGGGTGCATGCGGAAGTCTATGAGATAATATTCTGACTCGGATGTGCTCGAATCGTTTTTCTAACAGAACAGAACCTCGCAATAAAGTGGTTTATATGAATTAATGATCTGTCGGTGAAAAGTTCGACGAGTAAGCCATCGTTGTTTTGTGGTGAGCACCAATTGAACAGAAATCAACATGGTTAACATTGACTTATTTCTCGAACAACCTCTGGCATCATCAGCTATCAATTGACAAGTTCACGAGACATATAAGGCTTCAATTGATTCCACCGAGGGCGGGTGTTTCTCGTCTGAATATCACAAGTATAGCACGACACAACATAACATTTAAGTTAAACAAAGTTATGTAAGGTTAGTGGTTTTTCATTTTCAAACAATGCTGTGCATCAATAGATATCAAGTGGCATGTTCTTGAGACTTTTAAACCCCCAATTGATTCAAATTTTTCAGATTCAAATTCAAATATGCGTTTGTAACCAAGCATGACAAACAGAAAAAAGCAAACAAAACAAAACATGATTTCTGTACACGAATGTCATGAGCAATATATATCGAATGGGTTGAAGACTGATAATTAACTGAGGACGAAAGTTTCTCGGCTGAAAAAAGGCAACTTTATTCTAAGGAAGCATTCGGGAGTCAATATGATAAATAGTTCTGACTTAGATGTACTCGAGTCGTTTGCTCACAGAAACGAATTTCGCCATAAAGCGGTTTTGTTTGTGTTTACATGAATTCATGTGAGTTCAGAGTAAGTTGATCGAGTATCGTACGACATCATGTATGTCATGTGATGAGCACCAATTGGACAGATTAATGGTTAAGGTTTGTGTTCGTTATTCGAACAATCTGTCGTGGGTACCCTGCTATGCCCTCACCTCTCGTGTCAGCAGCTATCAGGTGTAACGATTATTCCCGATGCTTTTGTGGCCCCAATTGATTCCAACGAAGACCTAAGTTTCACGACCACATAGAGCAAGGAGCACTATAGAAGTCTATAGAAGTGGGCGTTCCGGAACTCCATGCGATAAGTTTCTGACTCGAGCGTGCTCGAATTTATATCTCACACAACACAACATACCTCTTGTTAAGGCTCATTTAAAGGGCACTCCTCTATTTCCATTTCCTTTCACAATACTAATGTAACTGTTCATTGTATTTGTCGGGTGCTCTTTTACATGTAGCTGACTATTTTCACCCGGTACTTAGTTATCCGATTGTCGAGCAAATCCGGCCACGGGGCCCCATTTTGGCCCGGGTGTTCTGCGATGGTAGTTCAGAAGTTAATGACTCAATAATTGAATATATTATACAGCTTACATTTAAATGTTCGATGTTAGTAACATACTATCCCGGCTTATCGAGTAAGACACCCATTTGTATTTCATGATCCACGATGACATGAACAAAGAACCCATTAGTGGCCCTTTAAAAAGTAATACACAAATCCAATGCCATTCGATCGGCCATTGAACGCACTTTCCATCCGTATATAGCTATCAGAAATAGTCAAATCAGAAATGCATACATTTTAAGTGATCGTCTAGCATGTTTGTCCAATCGGTCAGATTAACACTAAATCAGTAAATATTTTTGGTACAATACATGCCCGAGACATATAGGTCCAATATGTTGTATGACCCACTTCCGAAAATTAACCACGTATTATGGCTTTCGGTGCATCGTCGTGTTACTGTATGTATTACCAAATTGTTAGAAATATCAGTTTTCTTTATATGATAATTGTCGAAATCAGGTTATGCGCCGTTCGTGATTCTTCTGTAACACAAATACCAGCTGAAAGTCAAATCAAAAAGCATACCTGGGCATAACATTTTGTGCCAATGGATCATTTAAAAAGGCGCAACTTGATGTCCATAATAAAAGCATGAAGGCAATGTATGCACTGATTAAATCTTTAAGACAAAATTATATATATTCAATCAGCGTTTGGAACACGCTCTTCGATAAGCTCATCAAACCAATTGCACTTTATGGTTGTGAAGTATGGGCCTCCGACATGAATCTCAACAATCTGGAAACAACTCGCATACATAGTTAGAAAAAAGTCGCTTTAACGGTCTGAGACCGCGCAACATCGCTGCCAACATTTGACCGTTAAACATACGGTCAGGCCGTAGCATGTTCCACGGTATAAAACCGTTTCAGGCAATTCTTTAAGGATTGTCCACTTATAAACGGACAATCCTTACCTAAAATGGTCATTAATAAATGGACAATCCAACCACGCGTGGCACGCGAGCTTGGGGTTGTCCACTAAATGAAGACATGTATAGCTAATCCTGCATGTTAGCTTCATATTTAATAAGAAGGGCAATAACTCTATAAAGAATGTTAATTTACTAAATAACGGTGATTTGTATGAGAAGAAGTGTTTTTGACGAAATAACGGAAATATTTGAAGAGGAGGTTTTGACGAAATAACGGAAATATTCGAAGAAGTGTTTTTAAAGAGCGTCAGACCAATGATATGTTTCATGGGTCAACACCAATGTTTTGCTCTTAATTTGCTAATTTACCATATAATTAGCCAGGTTCCCATGGTGACAATATGATTTACCGGTAGGCATTATGATTCATATGTTTTTGAATGGTCGAAACTAGTATTATTTGTAACTGAAAAATACATCTTAATTCTTATGTAACGATCATAGATTTGATGACATGTAAATCCTCAATGCATAAAGTGATAGACAATAATTATGAAACTTTGCAGTTTGCAGAGGATCAAGCTTGTTATCTGCCTTTCACTAACTACTGTATAAATATGGCTGTAAATTAAAAACGATACTAGTAATAACGACCCCGCTCGGTGCGCTTTCGCGCTCGAGCTGGGTCGTGTATAGGTAACAGATGGGCGCGCGTACTTTTGACGTCACACATAAATTACAGTATACCTTGAGGAGAAATTTTTATTCACACAACATTTTCGTGGAAAAATCACGTGACTTCCGGCAGTGGTTTCACAAAATCGCGGAATCAGCAATGAAACGAATTTACTACTTCACAACTTCCGATATGTGGCAATGGACAACTGAAGTATTTATTTATAAACAGTAAGTTGTTATGAATATGTCATGCAAAGGTTAATATTAGATCAGTTTCATTTGTTAGCTAAATGAAGGCAGTTACGGCGTCGTGACGCCAAAACGTCATTTGTCTCTGCGGGCCAGAATCCAGACATGAATGGACGCATTGTGTCGTCTTCGCTTAATCGCAGCGACGTACATTGTAGTCTATAACATTCACTATATACATTACAATATAGAGGCTTTTATTATCAAAGGCCGATAAGCTATATTAATTGCCGTTACTTCTTAACTTTACAAGCAAAAGATATTCTCAACAAGAAGAATAAACTGTCAATGTTTTGTCTTAACTGCAGAAGCATCAATGCAAATTTTGAAAATTTACAAAATCTTTTATGTGACATGAAAATCAATGACAACAATCTTGATATAATAGCGCTAACCGAAACATTTAAAATACACCAAGCATCGGACTTTAAACTCTCCGGTTATCATCCCATAGAATGTACATCAAGGCCTGATCACGATGATGGTAGGGGTGGTGTTGGTATTTACACAAGAGACACTATTACGTATAAAAACAGACCCGATCTATCAATATTTATCCCACATGTTATTGAAGTCCACTATCATCCAACACGATCTGCACTAACAATCAAGCATTCGCGTCGCTGACATTCGTATAGGCCTAATATATAGGCCTATATGCATATAGTTCCACGACTAATTGCACGATCATTTGCATTGTCCGTCATCTTACTATTATGTCGGGGTCGTTATTTATATGCCTTGCATATTATCATATTATATTAGCTGATAAGCCAACCCATCACTATTCAGTTATGAGTAATACTAATTTCGACCATTCTAAAACATGAATCGGCATGCCCTTTTAAGCCATAAAAAGAACAAAGCTACATGTTTCACAGTTAAAACTCAAATTTATGTACATCTAAAAGTAAAATATCTTAATGGCATACTTTTTGGTAACATGTAAGGCGTGAAATTGTCCAGTCACTTGTAAACACAGTTTTTGTTTTAACAGGTGAATCCGTACATCATGACAATACAGTACCAGTCAGAAGAAGTGGTATTTTAGGCGCACCCTTATTGCGATATTGAGCGTGCTTAATTTAGAAAAAGGCGTGATTATAGCACAATACCAAAAATCTGTCGTGCTTATTATTGCAAAATTGAAGCAAAATATTGCGTTACTAAGCGCGCTAAATTTCATACAGACCCGATAGTGTTATATTTATATTAGATAAATACTGTGCATATAGTGTACATATAGCGTACATATAACATTTACAACTATAATTATATGCATGTCTAAAACATTGTCTCTATTTATACAATAAACAATATAGAAGAAGCAATAATTTGATTTAAATTTTGAGCGCAAGATATCGCAATATTAAGCGCAAAATATTGAGATATTAAGCACAAAATATTGCAATAATATCACAAGCGACATGCTTATAAGCGTTTACACTTGCAATATTATTGCGATATTGGCCGCGAAAATAGCGCGCTTAATATACCACTTCTTTTTGTACTGTATATCAATAACAGCTAGGTGGGATTGGAACCTTCAAGACAACAGCAGATCCCATAATAACTGTGCGCAATGACTTGGCGACAATGTTCTCCTGTAGTCGCACATTTTCTATGAAATTTTAAAGCATGATGCATCAAACTGTATACTTGTATCACAACACTTAGTATCAATATCAGTGAGTCAGCCAAAGATAGTTTGATAAGAACATCCAACCAATAGTGTACTCCCGATAAATTGTCGTAATAACTTGACCATAACATGGCGAATGATGACAATGTCTCATATCCACACGTTTCAATGAAAATTAATGAACACTGGATGAATTGGTCCGTGTAA
Source organism: Siphonodentalium dalli (assembly GCA_032622095.1). Lineage (NCBI taxonomy): Eukaryota > Metazoa > Mollusca > Scaphopoda > Gadilida > Siphonodentaliidae > Siphonodentalium > Siphonodentalium dalli. Next base: position 158,017,510 of record CP136069.1, on the reverse strand, counting down.
TTGTAAAGATGGAATTGTAGATATGTGATCATCCGTCACTGCTCGGCGTCAGTTCATTGTTTACGGTGTGTTGTTGACATTGAAGCTCTTGTGAATTACACTGGTGCGTACAGTACATGTACATGTATATCCTCTCTTGTAAATGTACATGCATGTGCTTTGAAACAATCAGATTCAGAACACTGTCAACTGGATTGTCAACATTCTAATAGTAATAGCAACAACACTGTCAATTTCAACATCAGCACTGAGTCGAATGAAGTCAGACCCCGGATCATGCCATGAATGTCTACTCTTGAATTTAGTGGAAATTGTCAATGATTAAGCTGGTTTTCGCAGAATTGAAACTTGTCCTGTTATCAAAGAAACCGGAAATCAGACCGTCTTAACAACTGTCAACAATCGAAAAGGTAACAGTTTCCCCCCAAAAAAACAATAGCTTGCCATCAAATACACAACGCCAACGATAAATGGCGAATAAATGATGTGAGTGCTAAAGCGGGAACTTAAGCCCGGAATGAGAATAACATACTCATGAATATTCGTACCGAATCGCATAACACAGAACGAATGCCGGATTAATAATACATATTAAATATCAGCAGAGTAAGATTCAGTCATACTGTATGGAGTCATTGCCGTATATATTATGGTCGCCGATAAATATACTATTGGATTTTGACGGCATGACTTTGAGTCACGAAAATATTTAATGTAGACAATTTTCATGGGCACATAAAATAACGGTACAAAACCGTCAAACTGATGAAACGGTATGGGACCGTCGATTATGACGGCCCGAAACCGTCGAACCGACAGTATTTTCTAACAGTGTACGTTTTTGTAAATATGCGCTTGGGGTAAATCGTATGGCATCGAAGCACGCAGAGCAAGCAGAACTTGATAGATATCTATTGTCTATGATGCCATATCTCGTGCAGTTAAATTTGCAATAAAGTCATCGACCACAGACCAAGAATCTCTTATTTACAAATCTGCTAACATATCAGAAGATCGTATTATACCAGATACATGGTAGTTTGACTCGGAAGTCCTCAAATATAATGAACTCTTCGATAGTGGTGATAATGCCTTGAAATCAATTAGACAAAATTGTGATAACTTAAAAATTGATCATGTATGCTGTTTCAGACAAGATATATTCAACGACGAAAAACCATCAGGTAAAAACAAGTTGCGAACCTATAGAAGGGCGAAAATAAAATACCAGATAGAACCATATTTGAACCTCGTTAAAACTTTCTCCGTCAGATTATCTTTCACAAAGCTTAGGATCAGCAACCATACTTTGGAAATTGTGAAAGGCAGACACAAACGACCTAAAGTAGCCGCTGATGAGAGAATTTGCAAAAAATGTGGATTTGGGGTAGAAACAGAAGAACACCTCATTATGCGATGCCCCATTTATAAAAATCTAAGAAACGTTTATTTCCGGAAATAAGCGACAACATTCAGACCTTTAATAATGTGGCTGACCAACAGAAATGCTTAATCGTCTTGAGAAATGATGAACCCAAAACATGTAATATCATCTGTAACATGGTCCAACTGTTTCTACATATAAGGATTAACTGTCATGTGGACTGTTTTTATGGAGATGTAAGGTGAGGTAAGTGGACATAACTTGTGTAAAACCCGAAGGGTTTTACATACAAGTTATGTCCACTTACCTCACCGTTACATCTCCATAAAAATAGTCCACATGACAGTTAATCCTTATATTTATATACATTTAGCGAAAAAGCCGCTTTTGTAAATATATTTAAATCGAAAAGTGTATCGTGACAAGATCAGCCCAAAATACCCAATAGCACCCTTGGCAAAAGTTAATAGGAACAATTTCTCTTCATGTTGAAACCCGATGATGTATTAAGTCAATCCTGCGCGAGTCAAAATGCGCCCAAAGCATTACGCGTTCGTCTTTCCAAACCTAATGACGTATCGATGGTGTTATTAGCTTGGTTTTATGAGGCGTTACGCATTCACCGAGAAATAACTGCAACTAGCCACGTGGGCGCCGACCAATCAGAATGCTGGATTTAGTGATGACAACACTTAGTGTGTAAATATAAACGGTGTGAATCACCAAACATTGAACATTAATATATTTATGTTATTATACTTATAATAAAATTTTATTTATGTAACTCTTTTGACATCGGCCGCGAGTGGGCGTATCTGTTAATAAATTTTTCTTTATCTTCTAAAATGGCCGACAGGAGGCTGAATATTAGCTTGGAAAATTACAATTTCTAAAACGAAAACGTTGGCAAACACGTGTAATCCAATAATGTTTTATCCTTAAATTAAAATTCACGATCCGATTTGACACCAAATAATGTCATACCGTTTAAAGGCAATTTTCCGCCCACCAGGCAAAACAACATTAAAGGCATGAATGGTCTTCGCGGTGGGTATGCTGTATAAATAGTCACATCTGTTAAATCTGCCACAAACAAAACACTATCAAAATATAGATATATTTTGTTCTTATACCAATCATAAATATCGCGTAAAGAGTATGCTATTGACAAGTTCGTGCACTGTGTTATATGTAAACAAAAACCAGGCATGTAACATTTTAACTTTTGTTTACAGTAACAAAGCGTACACACTTGACAATAACATACTATTTACGCGTTGTTTATGATTGGTATAAGAACAAACTCGTCTATATTTTAAATTCATTATGTTTATGTCGGTTTTAACGGGTTTGAGCGACAATAGCATTGCAGCTCTTTATAAGAGTCGATCATTTGTAAATCATTGTTGCTGGAGTGATAACAAGAATCAAACCGTGCTAACACTTCGCCTTTGAAAGGCGATATCTGACCATTAGAACCTCCCACTAATGGATTCATGGGTCCGATCTAGTTATATCGTGGTAGATTCAACGTACATATGGTGGTTCTATGGTGTCAAAACGGACTGGCCATCTTTAAATTTACACAGAGATCCGCCCAAAGCAATGTCGCCAAAAGATTATACGCTCGTGGAACGCCACGTGCGAAGTGATTGTTGACAGCAAACCAGCACTAATATCCCAATCATCAGGTCATCACGTGACCAGTCAGACGGCCGTGTGATGATATTCTCGATTGTTTGTGTCCTGACAAAGCCTCATCTATTCTGATTGTTCGTTTGCTCTGGTCTTGCCATCATTTTGACAGCGCCCGGCTACGTTTTGTGAAAGTAAGTGTACAATTTCTTCTATATCCAAGGATGTGGGTAGGGGGTCTAAACTCTTTTAATCTTTGTGCCCTTCTGTTATACTATAACCACTGTCGTCAGGTCATGGGGACTACTTCTGGCGATTTTGGTTCTGTGCGGAATTTCGGTTGTATTTTGAGAGAGAATTCCTATTCTCCATTGAGTCACCGGCGGCATAAATCGTCGACAACAGCAACATTATAACAGTGTTCCCGATATGCATAGAGCAGTCTATGTAAACATACACTCAGATTCATACTGACACTGAGTCTATTGCATTCCCATCAACTTTTCATTTCTGAACGGTTGTGGGCTTCCCCCAAATTACGTCACACCACACTAAATATAAATCTGAAATTAGTTGTGATTGACAGGCGTAAACATGGTCACGTGCCAGTGCCGTCATGGCAGCTTCAACCCTGTGAAGCCGATTCTAAGAATCGGAATTAATAGTTGCAGGGTTTGTGACTTTTCGTTCGGCGGTTGTTTTACTGAAAATTAAGGGAAACAGCTAGCTTCCGGGATCCAAAATAATATGTACAATAACTAAGACAGATCTTCTTGAAATTATACAAAATGTCAATTTATGTGGATCTCTTGGACTCAGAACGAATTATGTTTTAGATTGGCCAGGCGATTTGTCGCCCATGTCAAAAAATAACACAAATCAACGGCCACGAATCAAAAATACATGAATGTCGGGATTATCTGCTAAAACAACTACAGAACTAAAAAAAAGTTAAATGACATAACAAAACGATCTATCGGTTCCCCAGTACCGGCAGTAGTACCACCGCAGCCAAAACGAGCGAATAACAACACAATTCTACCACCAACCCCACCGAAACCCTCCCGGTCTTACACAGCCGTATTATTAGCTCCGAAGATTGGCCAGTTGTACCCTAATTACAGTTGCCTGCAATCCAAATTCCGGTGATTCTTGATTTTAAACTTTCGACCGCTCGTCAACAATCTACTTTATTTGTCGATTTGTGAATTTCTCTTCCGGTATAACATGACGTCATGGATACTATTTTAACAACATTTAGCCACACCGAGAGCACGTGACATGTTACTAGTTTTTTATTGGGGCACACATTTCTTGGAGCTAAGTTTTGATTGGCGGTAATTACAAGGAATCCCGGGTTTGGGAAATGAAAACTGAACGAAAGGTCGTCAGACCCACTATTTTTTATATGTGGGTATGTAGTTTACTCCAGACTGTGCATAGAGCTACCGTGAAACTATAGTCACTGGACACCATTATGTGTAACAAAACGTTGAAAAATAATTTCTAAATGTACAGAAATCGACTTTTTATTTCCGACACCGATTCTATAGAGGGCTCCGATTATCTAATAACAAGACGGAATTTGGCCCTAAAGATTGGACGTTCTTGTCCTTCGAGGAGTCTTTTCTCGAAGAACTGGCGGGTCATCTCGGCCAAACTGAAAAACTTCCGGAAAAGTAGAAACGCATTCATCCTCTAAGGGGGATGTCAAGTGAACAATATTTAATGGGGATTTACATGCAAATATGCGGAGCAAAAGTTAGAGTTGCATATACTAATGAGTGTGAATTGATGTGGTATCGGAAACAACAGGTACTTATCTGGTGGTTCCGCTTAGTATATTATAAAATTTTACAATATTTGTTTAAGAATTATTTTCTGGAATTACATCACTTTACCTACATTTGAAAAATCAATGAAAAATGAAAAATTGAATACACCAACATTATAATGGAACAAGTTTCAAACGGACCCGCCAGATAAATACCTGTTGTTTCCAATACCACATCAAGTCACACTCAGAAATATGTGCAACTCTGTAACTTTTGCATGAGAATCCCCTCCCCTTAATTATCGATAAGACATACGTGTAATATCAGCGCGTGCTATGACGTCTAATATGTATTTATAATGACCAACTCTGCTTGTTTAGCGGTTAGGTAAACTTTTATAAATTTGAGACTCTATATTCCTTAAGTGGATGATTAACAGATCACATGATAGTGTTTCTGGAACCGTTCCGAAATTTTGTGCAGTGCACTGTCTGCATGGACGTGGCAACATCCTTGCATCTAGACTGGCCTTGCTTTCCAATTGTTGGAAGTTTCCAACCTGACATCCCCTAAGCTTGGACAATTTCCAACTAATGACCATTTCAGTCCAAAAATTGGACCGAAAGTAGGAATATATGTAAATGTTTGTCTAAAAACAACAAATTCTCCACTAATAAATTGCTGGAAAATAAAACCTCGAGAACAATTTCCTATTGTTGGTGTGAAATTTTAAACTATAATGGTGTGCCAGGTGTGAAATGACTAACTACAATTTTGATAATAAAAAAATTGTAAGTAAATTTTAAAATAAATAAAAGTTTTTAGATTAAACTCCTTGCTCAATTTAAGAAGAATGTAAAGTGGAACAATTCCAGAAATGGGGACGGTTGAGATCCATCTATTTGTTTTAAATGACCAAACAATTAAAAATAGATTTATTCATAGACATAATATATTAAAGTGATGTGAAACACTCCGGTAGGGTGGTTAAATAGAAATGGAGAATAATCTGATACGAATTTAAAACACACACACCGTAATTCTGAGATATTAATTAAATGAAATTACTCTCGATGGCGATATAATTTATGTTCGTTTATCGTCGACAGTTGCGTCCCGAATCCAGATGTAAATATTTACAATTCAGCGCAGTTCAGACGATGTTTTCCATGGAGTGGTATGGTCGATTTCTTTGAAATGTTCAGCGATGTTAGTAGAATGCTACATTCTCCAGGTTGGTATAGCGCCTGAGTACTACTTATCAGTTTCACGCACCCAAATAAGTCCATAATATGTCTTTAATCAAAGGATAAGTATGCTCTAATAAGAAATAAATTTGGCATTCACAAAAAAAATGCATTTGGTCGTCAAAGCAAACAAAAACGTTTGAGACGAAAATCATCTCCTGTGAGAGTATAAAATATCCAACAGGAGGCATCAACATGTACATTTGAACTTAGTATATATAAACAAACCACACAAAAAGACATACATTTGCAATAACTATTTGAGAAATATATGGACCACCACTTTAATATCAATACTGCATATACGCAAAGATGTACAGTCCATAACATCATGCACACAACGAAACGGCTTTTAATACTTACTATTTAGCTTTCGTCGCGAGTTTCGATTTCGGCTGGAAATTGGAGCCAGAGGAAAACAAACTTGAAATTCCCATTTCAATCTTCAGATGTAGGTGTAGATCAAAGAAGCGATCGTCAATAACTTTCGGATGTATATCTAACACAAACGTATATACTATATTTTAGTAATAAATCGATTACTTGCCGATCAAACTGTCACCAATTTATTCGCTTGAAACAACCGCCGGTACGTCAATACGACAAATGTCCATCACGTGGTCGGTATTATAGCAACCACCAGCGTGCCTCAGGCCCGCGTGGTTGTTTATACCTTAGGCGCAGGTGAATGACGTCATATTTTGTTTCTGTATCCACCCGTGATTTTTCAAATATCGCGGGTATGGATTTTGGATAAATTGTCTCGTGACTTCCGATTACCAGCTGTGTGGAGACTGCCAAGGCGCGGAATTGGGAATGGACCATCCTGGTGAAAATGAAATTGGCTACTTCACAACTTACGAAGAATACTCATGTGATTTAGGCCTATTAATGTCGTTTAGACCAATTTCTTTGGTTAGCCTAATAAAAACAAGCGAAGATGTCCTGGCAGGGTCCATGGCGTCAATTACGTCAGTTTTGACTTTACGGGCCAGAATCCAGATAAGATTGCTTAATCCATAACAAGATGTCGCCGATAAAGAAGCAAATTCGAACACAGCACCCGCGTGGTTGCTCCATTACGCATATTAAACAAGATCGATAACATACACATTTAATATTGGCGAGCTGTAGTTTTTCTGTCATCTGGTGTAAGTATTTGACATATATAATTATTACATGTTATGTGGTTGCATTCTTTAAAATGGTATATATTTCGACGGAGTGATATGTTTATTCCATAGCTTGTACATGTTCACGTAAACAATGTGTTTTTTTCGTAAACATTTTGGCGCGGTCGCTTATGAAAACAATGCCATATTACTCAACAAGCGATTATTTAATTGAGCCCGTTAGTTGTATTTTCAAATCGTAAAAATGCACATTTCTCAACACAGGTACGGTAACTCCCCAAATGGCTTACAGCACTTTCCCAATTTGTCTTGCTCATAATCTGTTTTGAAGTGTGATATTTCGATACTGGGTACGTTTTTTCCACAACAAAAAGCGACGAGACCGTGCCACTAGATGGGGTTACGAATTACACGAAGATATAATCATAGATTCCGTACTCAAATTTATGAAGACGGGGTTTAATCTCAAAATATTAACATGGCACCTGCCAATTTGGGTTACCCCGTTTAAATCCCAATAATACTGAGATATCTGGAGTGCAACACGAACAGGAAGTTACAAATTGTAACATAATCTGACCTAATTACTAATAGCGGTCAGCAGAATTATTGGGCGTGCTTTTCAAAGTTCAGCCGAATTGCATCTGAAGCCAGTTATTTAATCCGATCACATGGTAGCTGGTAGCTAAGAGTTTGGAAATCTTTATCTGGCCGACTTAATGTGCTGCGTGGGCTAGTATCAAGTTATCGGCAGATTTTGTGAAAATAAATAAGAATACTCAGCTTTTTTATGGGAACAAATCATCAACAAGCTATATAAATATATGAAATGTATGTAGTGGGTGTCTGTGATTTAGGGATACGGCGCTATGGTTTTTGGGGCTCATTTATTGTAAACCGTGAATGTACCACAAAACGACCCGTACCGTATATCCCCAATAACACACACCAACTACATTCATTTCTTAAATATGCATGAAGTTGATTCAGCGATTGTTTTTTATAGGAACGATAATGTCTGAGAATTTTAAAAGTTATTCACTTTTCCAATTTGCATAAATATAAGCTTTGTGAAACAAAAAAGTTAATTTATTAAACTGATTTAATTGATTAGCTTTATGCATCTAGAGCTTGTTTCTAGATATGTCAAAATCTAGAAAACATTTCACAGGCGTCGTCGGCGTAAAGTCGTATTCGCAATTTCATATAAATGTATTAGCTGTGTCCTTTATTACTATAGTACAGTATATGAAAAAATCGGGCCCCATAAATATCCATGTTGAGCCCCGCTGCAGTCCCAAAAGAATGTTGTAATAAACTGGAAGTATATGCACACTTTGTTTAATCACGGTGTAGTTTGAAAACAGGTAGTTTGAAAACCAGTTGAGTGAATCCTCGTGTATGCATGTTATAGTTTTCTAGTTTTAAGATAAATCCTGATCCCGACTTTGAAGCCAGACCTGTCCTTTTGAAACATTGACATATCCGTATACCGGAGAATTAAGCCAGAAAGTAAATAATACACAATTAAATGAATACATATCGTGCTTTAGTCCCATCAATGTTGTAAAATAAAATGTGTTTAACCGAATTCTATGCACGGAACCGTTGACATAATTTGTTATTACTCTTTTGAGTATAAGTATGTGAATCGTGTTTAAAGGGGAGGTGAAGTGAAACATTTTGAATGGGGATTTACATGCAAATCTCCCCAGCAAAAGTTGAGAATATGCACTAACCGTGTTGCTCAATAAACCCAACATTCATGAACTCAAAGTACTTAGCTGGCTGGTCGGCGCAGTTGTTTCTATTGGGAACATAGTGGCTGCAACTAGACACGAAATCAATTTTACCACGAAAGCAGGCAAGCTTGTGACAGTATATAACCATATGGGTTTTGTTGCTGGGATTACTATGGAATCGTATTAGTGCCACCTAACAAAAAATAGTATCTCCTAATTAGGAGATATTATTTCCTTGTTAGGACTTAGTATATCCTAATTAGGAGATATTATCTCCTAATTAGGACTTAGTATCTCCTAAGTAGGAGATAGTATCTCCTAATTAGGACTTAGTATCTCCTAATTAGGACTTAGTATCTCCTAATTAGGAGATATTAATCTCCTAATTAGGAGATATTATCTCCTAATTAGGAGATAACACAGCTATAAAGAACTCAACATGTTCGTGGTCATATTCATATCGTCTCCGGATCACTCGGCGGACGGTCGCATCGCTCCGTTCGTTCTCATGCCTTTCCCCCTTGTTTTCTAAATTAAAGGCTTAAAATGAGGGGCTAGGGAAAGGACCTATGGGCCCTTTCGAGAATCCCGGGGTTAGCCAATCCATACCCCAATCCGCCGCTGTCATTTTATTATATCACAAGGTTCTGTTGAAGGGCCAGGTATGTGTACCATATACATGTAATTAATCCACGGCATAGAGTATATGTATATACCAGTGACTATCCAGGGATAATTTGAGGACACCTGTTTATATGCCAAAATAATTTCATTTCATTTTCAGTTTACGCTTAACAGTACGTAGAGATAGGTGCAAATTCCGTGTAAATTAGACAAACATTGGACGATGTATTTATAACTCTGCTCCAAACTGAAGTAGAGTTGCAATGCTTCATTCATAGCAAACGAATGAATACAATAATTATGTGAGTCGGTCTAAATGACCGCGAACCGTTTATTGGGAATTTGGGATGGGGGCCCGGTAGGATTTGGAAGGGCAGTATATCCTCCCCCCACGCTCCACTTAGGAATGATGTTATAAATGGTGATATAACAATGAAAAATGATGGGAAAATGATCTAAACTTTTTTTTACTTCTACTTTTTCTCTTAATCCTGTATACTGTTTCTGTGTTTCACTTGTTCTGTTTCTTCTTCCCTCGAGTGGTCTTGATGGCCCACGAGGGTGGTTTCCTGTCGGTCCTACCAGGGGTATATCATAGCCTATCAGGCCACTTCCAGTAACTGTTGTTACTGGTTGACCTGTTACTGCAAAGCCACTTCAAGCCAGCCTGCATTTGTACATATGGTCCTGATTGGTCAATGAACACGATGCACCGACTGGAAAGAGTTCACCTCGTGCGAGGCTTGGCTGGGGATTAAAGGGGTACGTACTGTACTGTACTGAACACTAAATCTCCTTTTATACTCAACAGAATATATATGAATGAATGAATTTGAGCCATGGATGAGTGCGAAGTACACTCGTGTGCTCTACGAATGATGCAAACAACATGGTAATTATAATGAAAATTAATAAACGGCTGGAGTCATAAATAAATTTCATTATAATTACTATGCTGTTTTATTCGTTCATAGAGCACATGGGTGTATTTTGCACTAATACATGTCTCAAATTCATTCATTTGTTGCATAAATTCTGTTGAGTATAAACGGAGATGGTCACACAAATGGTCGAATTTAGTGTACAGTCCTCTTTTTAGCTAACCATATCCAGCCAAGCCCGACAGAAAAATCAACCGTCTCTCAAAGGGGCACGTCCTTTCTCTGGGTGGCGACTCTGAGCGATGAATGGGAATGAAAATGACCGCTAACTGGGGTTGAGTTCTTTATATCTATATTATCTACTATCTCCTAATTAGGAGATATTATTTTGTGTTAGGTGGCACTAATACGCTTCCATAGATTACTAATAAAAGTGAACATAATCATTTATTTTGACTCAATCAAACTTGGGGAACATTTAATTTGTGTTGGCAAAGTCCTTAATAATGTAAATTTAACAGCTTGTTTTCTCTCCAGGAAACATTCTATTTTGATTCCCGGAACGCGACACATACGAAGAAGTTAATTATGCTCAACGTCATTCTTATTCGAATATTTATCGTTATCTGCTCCAAATTAGAAAATGCTATTCCTTCACGCCCAATAATGACGTGGCCATCATTCACATGGTGGATTAGTTTTCAAATATAGAATACATGTGACAGATATATATTTTTTTGGATAAAAGGCACCCGACATATTAGGGTGAACTCTACCCTTTCATGACTGGAGCTTCCTGGAATTTGGCGAAAACTCTGTGCCAATGCATTCTCTGATATACCTTATTTATGCGAGTCTATATATTTATAAGAGAATGCATTGGCCTAACACTATTTACCGTTATATTGTACGCGTGTGCGTTATCTTAAATATGCGAGGATCTCCGCGGGAGACTCGCATATACAAGAGAATGCACTGGCATGGGATATTTAATGTTGCATGAAATGGTTAATTATTTAGGTGTATACTAATGTAGAGATTCTTGTTTCGCATGGGTGCATAGGTGTTTTATTTATAGAATGGGAATGTTTGGGAGGATTAAAAGTCGAACTGCGACCGGAGGCCGAGTCCGGTAAAAGGTGTAGTTGGGAATTTCAATTTCGTTTATTGTCGTTAAATAATGTTGATTTTTGGTTTGTGATAAGCTATGCCAATTACAAATAAAAGAGATAAAAAAGATAATTTGTAAGTTTTATATTTCAACTTTTATAGACATTTCTCGTTCTGCAGCCCACTGGGCAATGATTTATTCTCATGACACATGACAGATGCGTATGGAGATTAACATAACTTATATACAAAAATTGGTAACAAGTATATATATATACAATATGTACAAATGTATGGCGGCATTGGAGATCATGTAGTTACGATTAGAATATTATATGTACTCGAAATGTTTAATACGTATCAAATACTAAATAGTTCAGATGGTATATGTCAACCAGGCGGATTTTCGTCGAACCTCTTAAAAATGGTATGTATAAATTTGCATAGACGCCGTATTTGGCATGGGTTTTGTACATTGAGAAGTTCATCCATTGTTGTAATGTTTGGTCTATTCAGGTATTCTTTTGATATATGACATTTTCTCTCGCGCTCAAGCGCTTCACATTCAAATAGGTAATGGAATTCGTCTCCTAGTCTGTTATATCTACATAGCGGGCATGTTCGTTCCCTTAGATCTGTACCATTCCAGCGACCGGTTTCCACTGGCAAATGGTGATTTGATGTTCTAAATTTACATAATATCGTTCTATTAAATTCATTTGGAGTGTCTAGATAGCTTTCATATGAGATATCATGTTTGAATATCTGATATATTTTCCCCCGGCTAGATTTTTGCAGATCTGCTTCCCAGTTCGATCTGAATTTGCTAATCAGACTACATTTCACGTACTCGATAAGTTGGTCTACATTTGTCGCAATGTCGCTATCAAATATATGAGCTTGGGAGCATGACTCTAAGGTGTGACGAATGGAACTCAGCCAACTGATGTGATTTGAATCGTCTGATAACGTGCGTGATAACTGATATAGTACTTTAGAATATCGCTTTTCATCCATGTTAACTACTCTACACCAATATTTAATCATTCGTGTTTTAATTAAAATTTCTAATGGCATTCGGCCAGTTTCTGCATAAACCATGTAGTCAGCCGTCGAAGGTTTTAGTCGCAATAAGTGCTTCATAAATTGTCGGTGAACATTCTCAATAATAGCACAATTTTCATGGCCCCACACCTCACACCCATAGAGGAGTACTGGCACTACTTGTGCATCAAATAATTCGAATTGGTTTTTTATACTCAAGCAGTGTTTACGGGCTTTCGATATAACAGAGTACATTGCTTTCATGCCTTTAGAAGCCAAATTTTTCTTGGCTTCTCCAAATTTTCCCGTCTTCGAGAGAATAATTCCGAGATAATTGAAGTTTTTAACCACTTCGATACTTTTACCATCGAGTTTAAATTGTGCATTTTTTGGTAAACCGTGTTTAGAGAACATTACAATTTTTGTTTTGTCTGCGTTTACTGTTAATTTCCAGATATCACAATATCTTTCAAATGATAAAAGCTGCTTTTTCAGTTTTCCCGCTGTCTCTGCCATAACTACTGTGTCGTCTGCGTATAGAAGGACAAATAATTGAACATATGTGTGTAGTTTCGCGGAAATTTCATCTGAGATGGTACGAAGACCTTTCGTGCCTTGTTCGGCGAGAAAAGTGTCCAGGTCATTAAGGTAGATGGAAAAAAGAAGGGGTGAGAGGTTTTCGCCCTGTCTAACCCCTGAGAGGCACTCAAAATATTGGGATTTAGCACCTTGGTGTTGCACGCACGACTTGATATCATTATACAGATTAGTTATTACTCTGAGAGTTTTTCCAGTTATTCTAGATTTTATCAATTTATGCCAAAGGCCTTTTCTCCAAACTTTATCGAACGCTTTTTCGAAATCTATGAATGCGCAATAAAGTCTTGTTTTCAGCATTCCTGTCATTTTGGCCAATAAGTGTATTGCAAATATGTTATCTAACGTTGAATAGCCATGTCTGAATCCTGCTTGTGTTTCAGACATAATACCGTTCTTTGTTGTGAAGTCTGTTAGACGAATCGTCAATACTTTGGTAAAAAAACCTTTCCAAAACAACTTAAAATTGTTATTGGCCTATAATTTTTTGGGTCTGACTTATCTCCCTTATTTTTATAAATCGGTACAATCGTTCCAATAGTCCACGAATCGGGTATGTAACCTGTGTCTAATATAAGGTTGAACAGGCAAACTAGAATATCAATGATACTTCCGGCTGATGCACGGATATATTCATTTAATACTTCATCTTCCCCACACGATTTATTATTTCTAAGACTTCGGATAGCAGACTTTATTTCTTCTTCATTAATTGGTTTATTGAGCTCTGTGTTATCCTCATCAGAGTTGAGGTTAATTGGTTGGAGGAATGTCCCATCTTCGCTGTGCTCAAACGCATTCAGATTTTTAAAATAAATATATAACGATTCAAGGCTGATCGGTGTAGTCGTCGTTTTCCGACCACTACCGATTTTCTTCCAAAATTGTTTCGGGTTTTCGTATTTCAACTTTGAAACTTCCCGTGATATATTCTCTCTGTGGATTCTCATTGCTCGGTTGACCGCACGCTTGTATTCTCTCGCAGCTAGTCTTAATCGTGATTTTGAGGAATCGGTACTTATTGCAGCATCAACGCGTCTAGCTTTTCGGTATGTTTTACGCGCGTCTCTGCAGGTACCATCAAACCAAGGTTTATTTCCACCATTTCTGCGTCTGTTTACCTTAACTTTAGTGGTTGTATATGTGCCAAAAGTATATCTTGCTGAGTCGGTCATTAATTCGGATATTCCGTTAACAATGTAATTTATATCCGATTTTGTAATGTTCTGTGGTGAAACAGATTTCAGTTCGTTTTTTAATTTTGTCATGGTGCTCCAATTGATCGATGCTATGAACTCTGAAGCCTTGCTAATGTCCCACCGTTTGACTCGCGTGGTTTGGTTTATATTTGTGTGTGTATCATTTGGCTCAGATGTTTGGGTCAGTGTTAGGTTTAATCTAGTTATTATCGGGCAGTGCACATCACTGAAAAGATAATTAAACTTATCTACCTCGAAATCTTTAATCATATGCAAAAGTGGAGCGGAACAGACAGAATAGTCAATAGTTGATGCATCGCAACATGTAAGTGAACCTTTGTTTTTATCGACACCGAATCTACCGTTTATAATGAAAAATTCGCTGCATATGTGTTTACAAAAATCTAAAAGAGAGCGTCCGAAACTATTTTTGATTCTATCTGTGTTTTGTCGCGTTTTAGAGAATTCTGAATTGGCTAGGAGGTACATGTCATAATCTGAGTTCTGATCATGTTCATCTTCAATAAAATCGTCGTCTGATGCGGTCCGGGCGTTGAAGTCGCCGGTTAAAAGAAATGTGTCCGTGTTAAAGCGGTGGCTCAGCGATCGATACTCTACACTGATCTGTTCCAGCGCATTGGGGGAAGTATATTTACTACCTTCTGGTGGAATATATATGGCCCCAATAACAAGTTTGTTATTATTCGAACTATGGTGCTGGTTAAGTTCAACCCAGTGAACAAATGGGCAATCTGTCGCTATCACATTCGCGTGTTGTTGTATTCTTGCATTAATTCCAAGAACAATGCCACCGGATCTTATTCTAGATAATTTTGTTCTATTTTTCATAAAGAAATTAAATTCGTCTAGTTCAATAGTGTCACAGTCGTCTGTTTTTGTATCCAAGAAACACAGTATGTCAAACTGTTTACAGTACTCTTGGAACTCCAGACATAGAAGCTTTTTGCGCAATCCACATACATTTAGTGTCAATATCGAAATGCCATTGTGTATGTTGGCTGTATTCGAGATGTATTCAGGGGTGATGGCGGTGGTGATACCTTGTATGTCTAAGTTTATCGGGCGAGATATAAATTCACTTCCCTTGTTTATGTTCTGAGTTTGGAGATTATTTTCATCGCAGTCTGTTAGGTATGGTAAGTACATACTAGTAGTCGTATTTGACGGTGTTGTTGTTGCATAGTTTTTTATCCTAGCATAAGTGGCTTCATAGTCGTGCATTTTAGAATCTGGGTTAGAATGTATATGCGAGTTATCGGAGAGTTTCGTTAGATATGGGTTAATATGATGTGCCGTATTTTCTACTACATGATCTCCGGACAATAAATTATTTGCAGATTCAAAATAGTCATCATCACATAATGCATAGACAGATGAATAACTAACAGTGTCACGTACATGTGCATGCAACTCGTTCACGTGTGGACGTTCAAGTTTTGGGGACTCTATGTATTCCACGTCTGAATGGTAATCAAGAAGCTGACGTGTTTTAGTCAGAATATCGGATACCATATGCATTGGATTCGTGGTACCACTACTAGCTGGGGAATCGCAGTTATAAGCGGATTCGTTAAAAGGATTGTGATAATTTGCATTATTCATCTTGTTGAAGCCACAGCTTGTATTTTCGGATGTTACAGAACCAGTCAAAGGCTCATTAACTTTGAACAGTGAAATGGGTTCATGTGGTCGGAGACGACCGAGTCGACCACCGGTTCGTTAATTAGGTGCTGGTTGTTATTGTTATTTTAACGGAATTCTGAGTTGGTCATTCGCAAAACCAATATATTCTATA